>CM057453.1:312970000-314280000 GCA_016271365.2 Neoceratodus forsteri | reverse complement strand
TGTGGAGGGTGGATATTGCAGCTGTCACAGAAACTTGGGCAACTGAGCACCGAGACTGGGATCTGGTAATCCCAGGATACAACTTATACAGGAAGGGCCATGGGGGGGGGTGGCAGTCCATGTGATGGACGGGATCAAATGCACAAAGGACAAGAGGGAAGAAAGGAGAACAGAGGCAATCTGGCTGCAGCTCCTAGACTCAAGGGGTAGGAAACTGAGGTTTGGGGTGGTGTATAGGCTGCCATCCTAGTCTGAGGAACTTGACAGGGAATTAGCAGGACAAATCAGAAAGGTATGTAGAAAAGGGAATGGTGGTTATCGTGGGGGATTTCAACTTGCCAGGGGTTGACTGAAGCATTCCGGTCACCTCCAGTGCTAGGGAGCAAGTGCTCCTGGATGCTATTCAGGAGGGTCTCCTGACACATTTAGTTAGTTTACCTACTAGGCTAAAGAACACTTTAGATCTAAATGGGGAGGCAGTAAGGGAAATAAAGGTGGAGGACCCACTAGCTGACAGCTATCACCAAACAGTGTGGTTTAATATCATGATGTGCAGGGAGCTAGAGAAATCAATCACTCAGGTGGTAAACTTCAGGGGGGGGCAGACTTTCAGAGGATGCAGGAAGTACTGAAATGGAAACTGGAGGGCATAAGGCAGGAGATGGATGTGGAGCAGAAATGGGATATTATTAAACAGGGGATTACAGAGGCAACAGGAGCCTGCACCAAGACACAGAGTAAGAGGAGCAGAGCGAGAAAACCATGCTGGTTGAACAGTGAGGTAGTGGAGGTGGTGAGGCCAAAATGAGAGGTGCACCAAAGGTATAGGGAGGACAGGGAAGGAAGTGGACAGGGAGGAGTATGCAAGATGGACCAGGGAGGTGAGCAGAAAAGTGAGAGAAGCCAAGGCCCAGAGGGAGCTGAGATTAGCACAGGGAATTAATGGGGGGCGCTTTTTCAGATACATCAGGGAGAAAAGGAAGTGCAAGGAGACAATAGTGAGGATAAGAAGGGATGGGGAGTGGACGGAAAAGGGAGACAAGCAGGCGGAAGCACTGAATAAATACTTTTTCTCAGTGTTCACGGAAGAAAAGGGGGACAGCTACCACCATGGGCTGGGAGGGTGGGGACGGGGGCGGAGAGGAGGTTACAGATGGAAGAATTGAGGCAAGTAGAGTCCTAGAGAGCCTGAGGGTGTTGATGGTAGACAAGGCACCAGTGCTGGATGGTAACCACCCTGGGGTGCTGAGGGAGATGGCGGAGGTGTAGGCAGAGCCACTGGCAGATCTGTACAGCACCTCACTGGAGTCTGGATGTGTGCCACTGGACTGGAGGATGGCACATGTAGTACCATTACCCAACAGCAGACCAAGGGATGAACCGGGTAATTATCATCCAGTAAGTCTCACCTCCATAGTGTGCAAACTCATGGAAACAATACTAAAGGAAAGACTGGTGTCGTACCTGGAGGACAATGGCCTCCAGGATGTGAGGCAGCATAGGTTTGTTTCAGGGAAGTCTTGTCAAACCAGCCTGTTGCAATATTATAACTGGGTGACAGGTGAGCTGGATAAGGGTCATGTGGTGGATGTTCTTTACTTGGACTTCAGCAAGGCCTTTGATTCGGTGCCTAATGGGTGGCTTGGAGGGAAGCTAACTGATGGTAGTTCAGGTGGATGTTAAAGATCCTATGACACTTATCGAAAAGAGTAGGGGAATTTTTTATTTAAACCATATAAACCAAATACAATTCAATAATACATCATTCAAATACTTAGATAAACATTTCATCCTCTAATATACAATAAAAAGACAACAAATTACAATACAATAGTACAACATACCAAAAAAAAGGCAACAAAAAGTGCAATAACACATGCCATTTCCCCTCTAAATAACACCCTTCCTACTAATAAATAAGGAAAAATTTTATTATAATCAACCAAAGTCTAATTCATTCAAAATATAGTAATGAAACACAATAATATAGCTGAAAAAAAACTTTGCTATTTATACACGCCTATGTCTTAAACAACCATTTTTTCCCTCCTTTTTTTTCTTCCCCTTTTCCCTTCTCCATTTTATATAAAAAAGAAAAACAAACCATAAACTCACTTAATATTGGGCATGATAGAAATCTCATTTCTATTCCTATATTATCCTTTAATAAAAGGAAATTGACTCCAAAGAGCTTTCCATTTAGTAACTGAGAAAACCTTACGCTCACCTTTTTTCAAAGTTTCCAAATCTGTTAACACAATGAGGACAAGAACCTCTTCTGAGATTTCCTGTTGTTGCAATACCAAACGGCACCTACTTAACCACAACCAATATAGAAAGTATAAATGTATTATTCTTAAAGTATTTAGACAATCTACTGTTACATTTAAAGAAAAAATACCATAATATAAAGCTTCCAATGTAGGTGGAATCATAACCTAACTTTTCCATCTATTTTTTAAACCATCCCAAAATCTCACAGCATAAGGACACTGAAAATACAGATGGTTCATTGTTTCTAATTTGGCCATGCAATCTACCCTGGGGCAGTATCGTTCCTGCAAGGCCTTATGCTTCTGATTACTTTTAACATTTATTCTATTATGAATTCCTAGCCAGGCAGTATCCCACATATACAAAGGGATCCTGTCATTTGTAATATACAAAGAAATTTGATCCTGTTGAGAAACTGAAAAATCCGAAAAAGGGGTTTCTAAAAACAAATGTGCTAATAACCTCCTCATATAGCTGTTTCCTTGTTTGTCCTATTACTTGATCATATCCGATATTCCATAACTTAATTTTGTCAAACACCCCTTCCCAACTCCCCACCAACCTCGGACATCTCTTATTCTTATGTAAAAACTTAGCAGCTTTCCATCCACCTAAAACCCTTTCTAATACTGGCAATCCCCAAAAGGCCCATCATTTCTTCCCATCTTTCAACAAAGGAACTAAATTATTATATAAAAAAAATAGTAAAAAAAGATAAAACCGGATTAATCATGCCCACTCCTCCCTTCTTTATACTTAAATATAACATATTCCTCTTAATGGGATTTAATCTACTACCCCAAAAACAACTAAAAAACATTCATAATACTCTAGTTTCTAACTGTTTCGGTAAAGGAAAAACTACACTAATATACAGAAAAACTGGAAGTAAAACATTCTTAATGAAATATACTCTTTTTTGTTTAGCAACCTTCCATCTAGTCCAAATTGCAACTTTAGCTACCGCAACATTTAATGCTCATTCCCAATTATAACATGCCATGTCCCTACCCCCTAAATAAATTCCCAAAATTTTACAAGGTTCCTGTGCTACGATAAATTCATCAATCGATTCCTTCACCATAGAAAACCCTCTTAAACTAAGGATCTTAGTTTTGTGTAAATTCAAAACTGCACCTGTAACTTTCCCAATTTCCTGTATCAACTCACAGGCAATCTGGACTGATGACTTATCTTTCAAAATTAGACATATGTCGTCAGCATATGCTATTATTTTAACACTAATTCCAGATCCCTGGTCCACCATTTGAATCAGTGGGGAACGTAACAGAATTCTTAATAATGGGTCCAAAACGAATACATATAATAAGGGACTAAGGGGACATCCCTGTCTTACCCCTCTATGAATTAAATGCGGGGAACCTTTCCACCCATTTTCATATGGAACTACATAGGCCAAAGCATAACATAATTTTAACCATTCTATAAATCCATCAGGTAAACCAAATGCTTTTAAACACGCCCACAAAAAAGGGTGTGAAACTGTATCAACAGCTTTAGCTTGATCTAAGCTTACAAGATATCCCTCCGACTCTAAGGATTCCTTTTCCATACCACACTGTCCCATGACTTCTCTTAATACCAATAAAGCATCAGAAATGTGATGCCCAGGAACAGCAGAGAATTGCATTGGGCAGATTAAAATATGCACAACCTCTGATAACCTATTCCCTAATAACTTTGCAAAAATTTTAAAATCTGCATTAAGCAAAGATAGAGGTCTCCAATTCTTAATATCTGCATGGTCTCTGGATTTATATAAAAAAAAATCAACAGCCCTTCGTACATCTGTGTGGGCAAAATATGTTCTTCTAAAAAATAATTATACACCGAGAGCATAGTGGAAGGTATCATTTTTCCACAGAATCTTATAAAGTTCACTCGATAGCCCATCTGAGCCAGGTGAAACATCTGAATGTAAAGAATTAATGACCCATTCCATTTCCTGAACCAAAAATAACTTCACCAAAGAGTTGCAGTATGAACTAGACAACTGAGGAAGACCAGCCATATGCAAAATTTGGGCCATCTGACTTACAGGTTCCAGAGACGCACCAAAAACAGATTTAACATGTCCCTCCACTACCTCCATAATCCCTGAATTATCCTCTTGTAAAACTCCTGCAGAATTTATAAGAGTATTAAATCTACGTTTCTCCTGTCTCTGTTTACTTGCTGCAAATGGATTAATTTTCTCCGATTTCCCGTGTTCCGAACATTTGTTCCTTTTGTAATGAAATAAATATTGATAGTCTCCCATTTCCTGTCTTATTCGATTAATTTATTTACTTAAATCTAACCCCTCCATTACTTGTTGTGTTAATAAGGTCCCTAATTCTTTCTTTAAATTCATATAGATTACATTTTACTTTGTGATTGATATAAACTTGTTGTTTTAAAAAAACTAATCAGACAGTCTTTGAAATCCACCCACCATAAACTTATATTATCATATAAAACCACAGTGGTTAGTTTATCCTGTACTATGATATGTAAATCTTGTACTACATCTTCTTTTGTTAATAAGGAGGTATTTAATCTCCACAACCCTTTCCCTGCCACTCGCTTTTAGAGGGATTCAAATATCAAACCAAGCAAACAGTGGTCCAAAGTTTCTATTGTTATCACCAAGGTAGTTTCCACCTGAGAGGATTTCTGAATATACATGAAATCTATACAAGAAGAAAGTGTTCCTTTAAAAAAAGTTGGTATTCTTTTTTCTAATGTAAAGGAGAAGGCAGCTATTAAACCTGCTTGAGCTACCAACTGTTTCAGAAATGTTTTATCACAATATTGTTTGCCACCACTATGTTTTTCCAAAAAGTTAGTGTTAAAATCTCCTCCAAAAATGAGTTGCTTGTTCGTATATAAATATGGCTGTATTTTTTTTAATAAATCAATTCTAAGGGCTTTCATTTGGGGATTGTAAATATTTATTAATTGAAAATGTATTTTATTAAATTCAATATCTAACAAAAAAGCCCTTCCAGGTTCGATAGCTACTATTTTATGTATAAAAATATGCATTGAAGAAAAACAAATACCCACTCCACTACATGATTCCACTCCCAGAGACCAATATGAAGTACCCCATCCCCAATCTCGGGTTGCCTGTGCTACCTCATTATCTAAATGCAATCTGGTATCTTGCAGAAAAAAAATATCATACTTCAAGGAAAGTAATATACCAAAAGTCGTAAGACGTCTTCTCCCTATCTTAATACTGTTTACATTAAGACTTGCTCTTGAAAGCACCATTTAATCATGGAGGGGGTTTTATGATTTTCCCACTGGATCTGGTCACTCTCTTATTAGAGTCAGACATTCTACCAGGCCTAGCCGGCAAACCTTCCTCCCTTTCTTGTATTACTTCCATGACTTCCATATTCATAGGACTTTCCTGCTCCATGCGATCCCCCCAAGTTGTCAGAGGAATAAATCTATTTGAAATGGGGACTATTGAAAGTGGGAGAGTGGAAACATTACCCTTACCACCTCCTTTTTTTTTCACTATTGTAAAGGACCCTTTTTCTTGAATATGCTCATCTACACTTTGAACATCTACAGGAATCTCTACAACTAAATCATCAAAATGTAGGCTACAAGGTGGTTCTTTAAATAATGCAGAGTAAGACCTTATCGGGGAACCTTGTGGTGTAGCGAAAGGAGTTTCTTTGTCCTCCAACCCCCTGTTCACAGGCTGTGAGGTGCTTTTATCCATCATATCAGTTAAACCTGTCTGTTTTCCTAAAGGTAGGAGGCTACTGGCCTCCGGAATAATATGTCTTGTACTTATTCCTCCCCGGGCCCCTCTCCCTCGACGTCTACCTCTTATTCCCAAATCTGTTTCTGCTTCAAGGTGCTCTATATAGGGAAGTCTAGCTTTATATAAAAAGTGCTCCTGATCAGAAGCTTCGTCTCAGTCATGCACTGCCCAAGGACATTCTTCAAAAGAATGTTCTGTATTTCCACATAAATTGCAAACAGGAGACTCTTCACAATCTGCTGCAGTATGACCCAAAATCCCACAGATGAAACATTTAATTTTATCACAATCATTATTTAAATGCTCCAATGAGCTACATTTGTAACAACTTTTTGGTTGTCCAGCATAAAAACTAATGCCTCTGTCTCTTCCCCAATAAAAAGAATTTGGTAGATGTTGAATCCAGTTGTCATTATGTGACTGTTGCACCCTAAAAGTCCAACCCCCAGTCCAGAATCCATTTTCATCCATAATCAGTTTGGGATGTTCCATAACCGTACATCTCTGCTCAAGCCAGTAGGAGATATTAGCTACATTAACTCCCTCATTCCGAAAGAGTATAGTCACTGTTTTTATCGTAGGTTTCGTGATGGGAATTACCAAAAAATCTCTCCATATTTCCCAATCTTTTACTTCATAGTATAATTTCCAAAATGCATCCAGTAACTTCATAGAACAAAAACTAACATCATAGTTGTGGTCCCCTGATGCTTGTATAAACGCATAGACATCTGATGGAGAAAAATACAAACTGTCAATTAATAGGGTTTTTCCTACCCATACTCTGTCAGGTACCACAGGTGCTTTACTCTGATATCTTAGTCTAACTAAGAACCGTCGCTTGGCTTCCATAACAGGTTTCCTAAACAGACCTGCATAAGTTTTTTTTCCTGCTGCATTATTCTGTTTTGCCTCATTACTTGGTGTTGAAGTGGGTATTTCTTTTTGTAGTGAGGCTTCTATCGAACCCTTGACCTGAATAGCATTTGTTCTTTCCCCAGTACTAGAGTTCAAACTCACCCTTGGTTGATCTTGTTGTTTGTCAAAAACTCTCAATGTGATTTCAGTGGCGTCTGTCACAGTTCTATTGTCAGCTGCCTCCCCTTCATACAATGCCTGTGCAGTGGAGATAATTCGTGTGTTTGAAAAAGTTGAAACAGCCATCTCCTCATTTTCCAATGACTCGACAATCTGTGACTTTTGCAAGTTATCTGGAGATCCTGGAAGCGGAATCTCCGGATCTGGAATCCAAATATTATTCTGTCTAATCCACCCTGCTCTTTGTAGAACTTCACCTGTCGACCACGATTCTTCATCCTCTGCATTATCTCACCTAGACAGGTCTTGTTGCTTACTCTGAATTCCTGGTAAGTTAGGGGAACTTGACAAATCTTCCATATTTATGGTAGGCAGTCTTTTATTTCCAGAAGATAAGGGGCTTGCCAGGGATATCTTCCATTTTTTTTCCTCTTCCAAACGTTTCTTGCAAAGTCCAAAATCTCTTTCTGCTACTGAAATTAATTCCAGTAGTTGTGACTTTTTTAATTCCAATTCTTCATTTAACAATTCTTCAGCATTCTCTTCAGTCATAAAAATTTCTGATGTCAGGACTTGTTCTCCTACCTCCGGAACAATCACTTGGTCTGAAGTCAGCTTAACATCCTTATTAGCAGTAGGTAGCACACAGGAGCTCCAGAGCCCAGAGACAGAACCTCCTTTCTCCTCAGTCTCCAATGAACTGTGAGCCTCCATCTACCTACGCAGCACAATCAAGCGCACCTGCAGGTGAGTAGAAGAATTTCCTGGTGTCCTGGCCAAATTTCCCTCATTCACTAAAAATACCACCAACAGCTTAATCTTTGGTTCAAGGTCACAGAATTATCTGTATCCCTCCCCCCGGTCGTGCCTGAAAATAGGCAGGATTTTGTCTAGTGCACGTACCCGGTCAACAAAAACTAAAATAAAATAAATAAATAAATAACTGGTGTAGGGGCAAAAATGGTGAACTGGATTACAAACTGGCTGAGTGGGAGGCTGCAATGGGTGGTGGTGAGAGGGGAGCTCTCAACTCCAAGGCCAGTGATGAGTGGGGTGCCACAGGGCTCTGTGCTGGGGCCAGTATTATTTGGGCTCTTCATATCAGACATTGCACACAGGGTGGTGAGCAAGGTAAGTCTGTTCTCTGATGACACCAAAATCGGAGCGGTGGTGGATGGAGGGGAAGGGATGGAAGCTGCTGCATGCGGACCTAGGCAAGCTAGAGAGTGGTCAGAGAGGTGGCAGCTGGGGTTCAATTCAAAGAAGTGTAAGGTTATGCACTTTGGGGTGAAGAACCCAAGGAGACAATACTGGCAGGGGGGGTTAAACTGGGGATTACTGAGGAGGAGAAGGACCTAGGGGTAATGATAACAAGGACTATGAACAACACTGCCCAGTGCAGGAGAGCAGCTGCAAAAGTGAACAAAGTGCTGGGGTGCGTAGCAAGGGGGTTTTCATTCAGGAGAAGGAGGCAATCTTGTCCCTCTTCAGGTCACTGGTAAGGCCACACTTAGAACATTGTGTGCAGTTTTGGAGGCCATACCTAAAGCGTGATATCAGGCCACTGGAGAGGGTGCAGAGGAGGGCAACAAAGATGATCTATGGAATGGAGGGGAGAGACTATGAGAGCAGGCTGGGAGACCTGAATATGTACACCCTGGAGGATAGAATGGAGGTAGGGACATGGTAGAGATATTCAAGTATCTGAGGGGAATCTATAAGGATGGGGCAGATGGGGTCTTTAAGCGAAGGAGGGTGAGGGACACCGGGGGCACAGGCTAAGAATAGATGGAGGAAGATTTAGTAGGGAAATGAGGAGACACTATTTCAAAGAGAGGGTGGTAGCAAAATGGAATGCACTACCAGAATGGGTGGTATCGTGTAAATCTGTGAACAGCTTTAAAAGGGCTTGGGACAGGGAAATGGGGAGAGTGAGGGTGGGGGAGGTGGGGGTAACAGTGGGATGACAAAGGGGGGGTGGATCAGCTGCAAACTAGGGGTGCTAGCTGCACACTCAATCAGACTTAGATAGACCGGGCGGTCTATTTCTGCTGGCACATTTGTATGTTTGTATGTTCGTAACTCCTAGTGTTGCACTTTGACATTAGACTCAGACATTGTTCACTATACCTGTAGAAATTTTTAAAAAGTACACTGCATCTTCAGAACCTAAAACATCTTCTTAAAGCACCTAGAGCATAACTTGTCTGTTTTTGTGTCTGTCTCCCAACCACATACGGTACACTCGATCACCCACTGGATCCATACAGATGCAATGATACCCCACAGCAGGACTTGATTGGAAGATTTTATTCCTTAAGGTTTCAAAACAGTATGGCAAAAGAAAATAAACATGCTAGTAATGAATATATTGTTGGGGGTATATTGAGGGGGTAGAGTGTAGTAGAGTGGAGGGCGGCGAGGGGAATACAGAAATCTTGTGGTTCAATTTAAGAAAGACAGAGAATAAGAGGGTCAGTCTGGGAGTGGTATAAAACAGGAAGCTGATAGGGGTTATACAGCAGAATTGCAGAATGGGCAGCACAGTAGTGGTTGGAGACTTCAATCTGCCTGGGGTAGATTGTGTAACCATGACATCAGCGAGCAGAAGGGAACAAGTCATCCTGGATGTGCTCCAGGTTGCATTCCTGATGCAGCTGGTTAGGGTGCCTACAAGAGATGGCAATATCTTAGAACTCATCTTGTCAGATGGTGGTCAGGTATGGGGGGGTGAGGGTGGAGGATCCTATAGCGGGGAGAGACCATAGTACGATATAGTTCTCCCTCGTGCTGGGCAGAGAGGAGACAAGTACCACCACCAAGGTAATTGAGTGTAATAAGGCCAGCTTCAGTACGATGGATACAGTATTGGGAAGACATGTTGCCACCATAATTCTAGACAGGGACACCACCCAGATATGGGACATCGTAAAGCTAGGGCTGGTGGAGGCAACAAACTCCTGCACTGAGTGGAGAATTAAGAAGACTAGGTCTAATAAACTAAGCTGGTGGACCAGGGAAGTACAGACAAAAGTGAGGGATAAAAGGGTGGCCTTTAAAAAATATAAGAGGACCTGCAAAGTAGCAGATAAGGAGGATTTCATCAGGAGCTTGAGGGAGGTGACCAGGGTTATAAGGGCAGCCAAGACTGTGAAGGAACTGCAGCTTGCTCATCGGATTAGAGAGGGAGAAAAGGGGTTCTTCAAATACTGTACATTAGGGAGAGGAGGAATTGCAAGGAGCAGATCTCTAGTATTAAGACAGAAGGAGGGTGGGTGGATATGGGGGCTGAACAGGCAGAGGTATTAATTGAATACTTCTGTTCAGCTTTTACAAGGGAGTGGGAGCTACCTAGCTCACAGGGGCAGTATGAGGTAGGGGATGATGGGGGAGCAAAGATGGTAGCTGAGGGGATCACTGTGCAGAGGGTGCTAGAGAGCCTAAGGTCTCTGCAGACAGATAAAGCACCAGGACCTGATGGGATACACCAGAGGCTTCTCTGAAAGACAAATTCAACACATCCCTTCTCACAGGGTGTGTGCCCCTGGACTGGAGGATGGCACATGTGGTGCCCATCCACAAAAGTGGCTTTTGGGATGAGCTTGGGAATTACAGGCCAGTCAGTCTCACATCAATTGTGGGGAAACTAATGGAGACTATGCTAAAGGAAAGAATAGAGGCATTCTTGGAGGAGACTGGTCTCCTTGATAAGCAGCAGTATGGGTTCATCCAGGGAAGGTCTAGTCAGACCAACCTTGTGGTCTTTTATGACTGGGTGACTAGGGCTCTGGATGAAGGCAAGGCCATTGATGCCCTGTATTTGGACTTTAGCAAGGCCTTTGACTCCGTGCCACATGGGAGGCTGATAGTCAAGCTGAAGGGTCTGGGAGTGGGGGATAAGGTAGTCAGATGGATTAGGAGCTGGCTGGAAAATAGACAGCAGAGGTTAGTGGTGAGAGGGGAACCATCATCGCCACGGGCAGTCATCAGTGGGGTCCCACAGGATTCAGTGCTGGGACCAGTGCTATTTAATATTTACAAAGCCAACATGGCAGTTGGGATCCAGAGTCAGAGGAGTCTGTTTGCAGATGACACCAAATTGGAAGCAGTAATTGATCGGGGAAGGGAGGGGAGTACTGAAGAAAGACCTAGAAACCTTGGAGAATTGGTCATACACCTGGCAACTGGTTTTCAATGCAAAGAAGTGCAGGATTATGCATTTTGGAAACAGGAATCCAAGATATAGTTACCACCTAGGGGGAGTGCAGTTATTGGTATCTGGGGAGGAAAAAGATCTGGGTGTGCTGGTCACAGGTCATATGATTCACTCTGCACAATGTAGGAAAGTGGAGGCAAAGGCAAATAAGATGCTGGGGTGCATAGCAAGGGGAATCACCTCAAGGAGGGAGGAGGTGATCCTGCCCCTGTACAGGGCAATGGTGAGACCACACTTGGAGTACTGTGTGTAGTTCTGGCATCCATTCTTAAAAAGGACATCAGATTGTTAGAAGGGGTATAGAGAAGGGCAACCAGGATGCTGAGTGGGATGAGGGAAAAGCCCTATGAGAAGAGGTTACAGATGCTCAATATGTATTCCATGAAGAACAGAAGGGACGGGCCAATATGATTGAGCCCTTCAAATATTTGATGGGCACAAGTAGGGTTAACCGTGAGGGCCTGTTTACATTCATAAAGGATGGGATTACTAGAGGTCATAGTTTGAAACTTGAGGGGGGGTTTCAGAAGAGTGATGAGGAGGCACTTTCTCACAGAGAGGGTGGTGATGGCATGGAATGCTCTGCCTGAGGGACTGGTCTTGCAAACATCAGTAGGGGGATTTAAAAAGGGGTGGAACAGGGTCAAGGGCAGAATCAGAATGGGGAAGGGGTGGTTGGGGGTACTTCACATGGTGTTAATGGAGAGGAAGGGGTGGAGGGGGTTGGGGGAGGGAAGCACCAGATACACTGGGAAGCACACACTAAAGCAGACTTGATAGACTGCAAGGCCTGTATCTGCTGGCTTCATTGTATGTTCGTATGTTTCAGACTGAAGAAGACAGCCCTTCTTCAAGAGGCAAGGCATAAAGCAAACGATTTATGTAGGGAAACTTCAAAAAGAAAGAAAAACAGAGAAAAAAACAGTATTAGAGCATCACTTCTCCTGACCACAACAGTTTTCATGTTATTTAAATGTCAGCTGCAACGGCTCCATTACAGTTAGAGCACATCACTGATATTCTGAGGCTACTACAATAGCAAGTAAAACTATGGAGTAAATTCAGAGCCCAACTGGAATTTAGAATTTCAAACCTGCAGCTCACAACCCACAAATCCTGCACTGAGTTTATTCCTAATCCCTGTTTTTCAAAACAACAGCAAATGATGCCTCAGCCTGTCAACCAATGCAAAATCTTTGCCATAGTGGATTTTTTTTTCTAACTCTATCCTTCTCACACAGAATTACTGTTGCTCACACCAACAGTACCGTAAGTTTCTGCAACTAAGATACTTTTTTGCAAAGGGCTGGGTAAAAGGAAAAGTGCATGCTTATCTTAAAACCTAGATCACTGGTAACCTTGTTTAGCTTGTGTTTAATCTCTAAAGTATACTGCTCACTTCTGTACTATTCATTGTTCCCAGGTCAATAAATCAAAATAATCCCCGTAGGGACTGAAACTTCCAGAGGTCCAGAGGTCAAGCCAGAGTGGAACTAGTAAATATCAGTTTCTCACAGACATGCAATTAGAACATCTGTTTGTGTCCTTCATGCCTATTAAGATGTTTATTCTGCTAACTGCAGGCATAACATGGCTACTCCTTGGTATTTTAGTTTTTACTCAAGTATCAGGACCTTGACATTAAATATCCCACTTGGGTAGACTGTCATCCTTAGCAATTTGTCAAAGTCATATTTCTAAAGGGGAGTATTGAACACTCTCTGGAGGTGAAAGCTAAACGGCAGCTCTATCCTTGAAGATAAATACACAGATATGTGTTTCTGGAAAGTGCATTAGGCACAAAATGTGGATTTGTGAAAGATAATATTTTAACTGTCTTTCTGAAAGGCTCCTTTTGGGACCCATGTCTGGAATCAGCTCCTTGTAAATATTAAGATTATATAGAATATTTATCTTCTTTAATTGATGGTTAGAGTCCTTTTCTTTTTTCTGTCAAAATGTTATTCAAGAAAATGCAGAAACATCATGTTACCATTCTGTGAGTATGTACAATACTACTCCATCAAGCCAGCCTGGTAGCACTGAGGGTTGCGGCGCTGGATGCCACACCTCGCGCTGCACTGGTGACTCAGGTTCGGGAATGGACTTGGGTCGGCGGGGGTTGGTGGGGAGAGGGAGGACTGAGGGTCCCAGCGGATGCTCTCCTTCCTCTGGGAGGGATACCAGGGGTATCAGGGGGTACCCGACGTCCCGAGAGAGCCGGTGGAAGCACAGGAGCTCAAAGGGCTCTGGCAGCTCCATTCATCGGAGTCAGGGAGGGGAGACGCTGTTAGGCACTTGGGAGGTAAACATGCGTCAGCACGTCACTCTCTGGATGTTTGTCCTTGCGCCGGCATCTCAGGGGACTGGGTGGAAGGGAAGCAGAAAAACTGGAAAATAGCCTCCTCCGTCCTAGATGAACACCGATCAGTGCCTCCCAAGATCCACCGACTTACGGGCAGACCTCGCTGTGCCAGTTCTCCTCAAGTAAGGTTGAGGAAGGCCCATCCTCATCCCACCCAGGGGGATTGCTGGGAATCAAGGTAGTACTGGGGAGAACAGAACACTCTAGGGGCAGACTCCATGTCAGTGTACTGTGGGGGTTGATCAGTGGTCCAAAGGAGTGGACAGGGAGGGTAGTTCAGGCAGATAAAGTGGTGTACAAGCACCACAAGTAAAAAAAAAAAAATAACACTCCATCAAGAATGTTATATCATTTTAGGAATAATAATAACATCAATAAACATGAGGCCAACAGGACATTGAACAAATGATGCATAAAATAAACAATTGGAGCCAGTGATAAAAAGAAAAAAGACAGAGTAATTCCTCACAGTCTATTTTAAAAATTCCTGGTTGGTGTCCATGAGACAGGGTGAAGTTGTCATCTGCCTGACGAGGTTTTGGACCTACAAAGCAATGAGATATACAACTAGGGTAAAACAAGAATGAAAGACATAGCAACATGAATTCCAGGTGACTTTTTGTACCCTCATAAATCTATTGCGGCTTACCTAGTGTCTATGTGTGCCATAACCTGTCTTTAAGCCTTAAATTGAGACCTTTTCTATTTGTGCTATGCAGGAGTCCCAGGCTTGCCATTGTGCCAAAAACTTGTATGACGTAAGGTTAAAGTCTACTGTCATGCATTCTATGTACTGAACTTCAATCACTGTTTACCTCCACAAGCCTCTACTGGGTGCCACATCTGAAAGCCATCATCTAGGTATACATTTGTTGGCTGTGGGAAGGAGCAACTTAGCAATTTACCAAACTGTTCTGGCATCTCCCTAGTTGCGCGTACCCCTAGGGAGGGTGAATGGCTAAGTTCTGCCTAGCACTTGATTTATTTCTTAATGAACTGCCATCCAGAATTGGTGAAGCCAAGGACATTTCCAGAAAATATGGGTATGTGTACCTACCCCACCACAAAGGTACCAGCAGGCACTTATATGGGTTGACTCACAATGTTGTGTGATGTTAGGTGTACAGAAGTATCTGGTTAGAATCTTCCACCAAAATTCACACCATATGGGAGCTGATGTTACCTTGCAGCCCCTGGCAATTCTCCAATCCCTTGTCTTCTCTGGAATTTGTATCCATGCATTTTGTTCACACTTCCCCCTCAAGATGGCCATGTGTGTTGCCTAAATGCTGCCAAAAGTTTGATACGACTCAGAGATCTATTTGAATTTAGTCCTAAAGGCTACCATGCAATAAAACATATCCTCCAGTTTTGTGTGAAACAGATTGACTTGCTGTAGCTTATTATCTACAGACAGAAAGTGGTGTACTTGTAAATAACTTGAAACAAATCCTTATGTGGGAGGTAGAATTTTTGTTGCAAAGATGTAAAAAGTCACCACATTCCCATTCTTTGTCAGCCCCTCTCTTTCCAATATGATGTACTGTAACCTGTGTATTGGCAAGGTGATTGGAAAGTGCCACTGTACCTAAAAAGTGCGAGTGGGCCTGGGACAGTGGTGGTTTGTGTATTCCAACAAAACTCACATGTGACCCATAAGGTGTGTGCTACCTGCAGATTGGAGATCAAGTTCCAGATTTTTCTGTATAATGTCAATGTGGGTAAGGCAAACAACTGTATACTGGGGTAGCTGGCCTTTTCCATGTTATGCCAATGAGACTCATTTCTCTGTTTGAGGCATGTGACTACCTGAGCTGCCTGTGCAGCTAGACAGTATCTGTGGAAATCTGGGAGTGCTAGTGACCTCTGCTCCCTTCCCAGCTTTAGTATCTATAGCCCTTTAAACTCTAGCTGGCTTACCTCCACAAACAGTTTTTTGAATTCCTTTGAGCAACTTGGTCCCTTCTCTCTCTGGAAGATTAATGGGGAGCGTCTGGAACAGGCAGAGCAACTGTGGGAACACATTCATTTTTATAGCGATAATTCTACCCGAAAGTGACTGGGCAACAGCAACTATCTCTGAAGATCCACCTGGATGGTGTTATAGAGCACCTTACAATTTATTGCAAAAATCAATATCATCAGGGTAACTCTGACCCCTAAATACCTAATCCGATTCTTTTTGACCAGGAAAATTGGAAGGATTCCTAGAGAGCCTCTGTGCATGTTCCACTAATTTGCACAGCTTCTGATTTAGATTACTTTGCTTTTATATCCAGATAAGGCTACATATCTATTAAGGGTGGCAATCAAGGCTGGGACAGAGGTTTCGGAGATAGAGACAAAAAATATTGAGTCATCTGCATAGAAGTACTGTATGCCTAATGCTCTTTTCCTCTGACCACAACCCCTCATATGTCTGGATGCTGGTGAACTGCTACCACCAGGGTCTGTAAGCTAAGTGCGAAGAGTAGCGGGGAGACCGGACAGCCCTGTCAAGTGCCCTCATGAGGTGAAACCAGTGGACAGGGCTTGAACTACATGTGAACATTTGGGGCTGGATTGGAAGAACTCCAGAGATATTTTGCAAAATAAAACTAGTTTACCCTGTCAGATGCCTTCTCTGAATCCAGTAAGATGGCTAATTGTGTTGCTGCACTATTCGATTGGATGAAAAAATATTCAGAAGCTGTTTGATATTGTCGACCAGAAATCATACTTTAATAACTCCTGCTTGATCAGGATGTGTGATAGCATATATATGGTCCTGAACATGATCCACCATAATGCCTATGAAAATGTTCATGACTGTTCAAAGTAGTGCAGTCGGTCTGTAAGACCTGCACTCAGCTGAGTTCTTTCCTGGCATGGGTGAAATAGTGTTCTGAGACTGTTGCCATAAAGGTTGGATTTAATCCCCTTCAGCAGTTTCATTATAAGTAGATACTAAGAGTGAAGTAAGAACACCCCCACACACATTTTTATACTATTTGTAGTGGTAGCCATCAGTACCAGGTGATTTCAGGGTCTTGACTTGTCTGATTTTTTTCTTCCACCTCTAATGTCGTGATGGGTCTATCAATGAGCTCCCTCACTTCTCTAGAACACTGTGAAAAGTAAGGGTGTATCAGAATCTCCTGGGGTCTGGTGCTTATTCCCCAGTATGTAAGAAATGGAAAAAGTCTCAAACTCCTGCAGAATAATATGTGTGTTCGCATTTAACCCAGAACGGGCAGCTGCATGCTTTAGCTGTACTACAGAGCTGTTACTCCAATGTTTCTGGAGCTGCCATACAAGCAGACATCCAGCCTGCCCCTTTATTTGCAACACCATTGCTTAACAAATTTCATCTGCCTATAATCTTATCCTCCAGCAATTTAGTAAGTGCCTTCCATTTTTGTTGAAGGTCTTTTTTAACCTGCTCATCTAAGGTAATTTGGTGCTCAGCCTCTAGATCAAATATTTGGTGTTCTAGTTCTAGTATCTGTCTGATTCCTTCTTTTTCTAGAGGCATATTGATTTGCTTCCCCCATAAGTAAGCCTTCAGCTGATTCCAGTGAGTGGCCTTTGCTATTTGGGATTGGTCATTCCACCCCAGGTAGTCCTGGACCTTAAGACTTACATAATCAGGAACAGCCTGTCGGTGCAGTGGTTGGATTTTCGCTTGTGAAGCCGATGACTCAAGTTTGGATGCAAGCTCGGGAGTTGGAGGGCCAGCCAGGGGGAGGAGGACTGAGCATCTGACTGACTGCTCTCCTCCTCTGGGGGGGATGGTGGGGAAGCACTTGCTTTACAATCGGCCCCCTAGCGGAGGATAGGGACCAGCGCAGGTGAGGCTTGGCAGTTCCGGGAAGTGTGCCAGATGTGGGTGCGTAGGACAGTATATCATTGCACACCACAGGTGGACAAAATGGAAGTACCAGAATCCAGTAGCCCTGGCTCCACGAAGTCGAGCCAGGAGATTCACAAACTGCTGGACTAGACAACACGGTACCTCTCGGAGGGGTACTTGGGGGTGCCCTACACAATGACCCCACCCCAGGGAGCAATCCGGGGTGAACACCGGTGGGAGTGATGATGGTCCTGAGGGATGGGGAGAGGTGAATGGGAGGAAGGTGAGTTCTTCCACCCAAAAAAAAGATTTAAATAATCTGTAAACTCTCAGTCCTTGAGAAATGTTATGTCTCCATATTGTGGACCTTGGGCCTTACTACGTCTAGCTCCAGGGTGACAGGTGGATAATCAAAAACTGTGATGTTCCCTATAGTGGCAGCTTGTAGAACATGTAAGCAATCAGTGGACACTAAAAAATGGTTGTTTCTTGAATAGCAGCTATGCCTGGTGGAGAAAAAAGTATAATCCTGCATGCTCACATGCAAAAAATGCCATGCATTTGTCAGCCTTATTTTAAACATCAGTCTCTTAAACAGTTTCCTGGTCCTATTGTCCTCCACTGCTGGACCTTTCATTCATTCCAAGGGACACAGCATGGTTGTGTTTGGGTCCCCTCCTACCATAGACATCCTGTCTGAGATTGTGATTGTTTCTGTCAGGATCTTTTTAAGAAACCACAGCCTCTCTCCCACAGCATTTGGGCACATACATTAGGTATAACAATGTGCAAGGGACATCTCTGTATAGACAGTGCAGATAGACATACTGCTTCTGTTTGTCACTCTCCACCTAGTGAATCTCGAATGGTAAGTTTTGCCTAATGAGAATGGCTGTGCCTCTCCGATGGGGGTGTTCCTCCCAGGTAGAAGCGTGCCTTCCCCCCCCACCATCAACATAGTTTTTGATGTTCCAAGAAGGTCATGTGGGTTTCTTGGAGGAAGGCTACCCATACCCCCATTCATTGGAAGTCTTTTAAAACTTGGGTGTCTTTAATGGAGTTGTTAATCTCCTTTACATTACAAGACAACAATTTTAAGTCATGTCATAATGTTGGTAGGGGTGTAAAGGTCTCTGTCTTGCATGTTGCCTCCCATCCCCCCCATCCAGATACCTCCATATCAACTGTAAAATCACCAGAAAAAGGGCAGGAATTAGCATAAACTTACTTAAAATGAAAGCAACCCACTGCAAAAGGCAGCTTGAACCATTACCCTCAAGAGCACAACAGAACATTTGTGGTAAAGTGGTAGTGACTTTAAGGTATAACAGAATCCCACTCTGTCCAGGTGTTACTATAAGAGTGGGTAAGTGACTTTTCTGGAAGAATGCTCTCTCACTTGGCTCAAAGAGGATACAGGGGAAAAAAACCTCTAGCCTCATGAAATCATGCTCTGTACCACACATATGAACATCATGGCATATAAATGTATACTGGGGCTGGGCATGGGTGACCGTCGACTCAGCCCCCTGACCCCTGACCCATGGATGGGATTCACTGAGCACATTTGCCAATGGCAGCTCTCTCCTCCCACAATAAATAGCAATCCATGATGAAAGTAAAAGCCTAGTATCATATGAGATGGGAGTGATAATTATTCACAGAACAAAATGGATAAATTAATGTGAATAGAACCCCCCTGCCCCCTCAAGAGGAGTAAGAGAGAACCTCCTGGACCCACCCACCCCAACCATCTGGATTTCCACTGCCACCAGACACCATTCAGTGATGCTGTGTTGCAGAGAAACAAAAGTATTTTCAGTCCCCTCCAAAGGCTTCTTCTCCTTGCCAGCCATTTAAACCTCTTGAACTTTTGCAGGAGTTCCTTCCCTGTGTTGAGGGGAGCTGTCAATCTCCCATCCCTGAAGACTCCTAAATGCCTGTCAGATGTACCTTTTTGCTAATTCCCTATGTGACCACCTTCCTTAGACCAGTTATTGATGGGGACCCTCTTCATGAAGTGCACCATCGAAACCTCAGGTTCTAATTGCTCCCCTCCACTAATGGGACTTGAAGGCTAGGAGGTGTAAAGCATTAAAGTTCACAGATTCTGAAAAATAGGTACCTGGAGATACTGTACATGTTAAAAAAAAAGGAGGGATGAGAGGAGAGCCATTGTGCTTCTAACATATCTCTCTAATCTAGCATTAGAGACAGTGTGCTAGCCATGGAACCCTCAGTTTGGACAGCCCTGATAATTCCACAGCTATACACAGATAAATTTAAATGTCAACAGGTCATCTAGTTCAAAGCAGTATGTCTAACACCACTCCAGGCAGCTACAAAGTTCCAATTGTTATTACCTGTAAGAATATCAGTGGCGCAATGTGTGTTCTGCTGGGACCGTCGATATTAAGGCACCTCTGTACTTATCTGCTGAATCCCTCAGCCCTCTGCATTTCTTATCCAGCTGGGACCAGGTCTCCAATGTTGGGTGGAGACCTCACCTCCCTGTGGTCAGACACATTACTGCTGTCATCTCACAAGTTTGATATTACAGACTTCCCAGCCCTGATCTAGTGCTTCTAGTTTGATACTAAGTTTTTTGGAGAAAGCCTTGAGCATCTGCTAGCATTTCATATAGTTTAGGTCCTGCATCAGTAAAAACCCATAGGTGACCTGGGAATTCTAATCAAGCTCTTATTCCCTTGTTTTTGAGCTCTTTCACCATGAATCACAATTTTTTATGCTGTTGAAGAGTGTTGGGTGCAAAATAATGCTCAAAGTAGAGTTTAGCATCCCTGAAAAATATTTTATTTTGTCTCAGGCTATTTTAAATAAGTCTGATTTGGTATGGTAATCAAGAAAGGCCATAATAAAAGTGCATGGTCTGTCTTTCAGATCTTTGGGGGGAGCTGAGAGAGCTCTGTGAGCTTGGATGACACTGATCAGCATATCTTTGTCCAGGCCCAACAGTTCTTTCAAGAGCCCTTCGATGAAATCAGTCCTCACTCTCTCTGATTTCTCTGGCAGCCCATATATGCATACATTGTTTCAGCATGCCGGTTTTCTAAATCTTCTACTTTTTGGTCCAAGTTCAATTCTCTATGATGCAGATGGTGGAGGGCCCCTGTACTGTATGTGCAACAATGAGCTCAGTATGTTCAGTCATGATTGACTCCACCACTGGTGTCTTCTTTTCCAAAATACCAAAATCCCTATGGTCATAAGCTGCTTTACTTTCAAGATGGAGAAGAATATCCCTGATACAGGGTACACAATCTACAGGAGGGACAGGGCGGGTAAAGGAGAAGGAGGAGTAGCTCTCTATGAAAGGGAAGGGATCAAAGCAATGGAACTAAAGGATAAA
This sequence comes from Neoceratodus forsteri, assembly GCA_016271365.2. Lineage (NCBI taxonomy): Eukaryota > Metazoa > Chordata > Ceratodontiformes > Ceratodontidae > Neoceratodus > Neoceratodus forsteri. The sequence goes on along the minus strand of CM057453.1, from coordinate 314,259,118 downwards.
CAGGGAGTAGAGGAGGCACTGTGGGTTACCCTGGAGACAGGTTATGGCACCACAATTTGCACAGGGGTGGTATACAGACCCCCATCTCAGGGGGAGGCAATGGACAAGGAAATGATAGAAGGCATCCTTAGAATGGCAGAAAAAGGAAAGATATTGTTGATGGGGAACCTGAATATGCCAGATATTAGCTGGAGCACCCTAGCTGCAACTACATCAAAAAGCAGGTTTATTCTCGATGCTCTTCAGGGGACATGCCTCAGACAGCTAGTGGTGGAACCCACTACGGAGGGAGCAGTCTTAGACCTGGTACTGTCAAATGGGGATGGAGAAAGAATCTCAGATTTAGAAGTCGGTAGCCATCTGGGAACAAATGACCACCAAACAGTGTGGTTCATGATAAACACAGCCTAAAGTTGAGCCATACAAGAGTGTTAGACTTTAGGAGGGCTGACTATGGGAAAATGGGAGAGTGCCTCAGAAAAGCATTAGCAAACTGGCAAGAAGGAGAGGTGGAGGAACAATGGGGAAAAATCAAAACAGCTATCACAGAGGCAACAAGCCTTTGTGTGAAGCAAATCAACAAAGCAAAATGAAGGAAAAATACACTATGGTTCTCAAAAGAGGTGACAGGGAAGGTTAAGGATAAAAAGGTAGCATTCAGGAAGTATAAGGAAACACAAAAGGACCAGGACAGAGAACTGTACCAGTTAAAGCAGAAGGAAGTGGGGAAGGCAGTCAGAATAGCAAAAGCCCAAATTGAGGGAAAGATAGCCAACTCAGTTAAGAAGGGGGATAAAACCTTTTATAGGTACATTAGGGAGGAAGAAAGATGAAGAAAGGGATAGTGAGGCTTAATAAAGGGAAGGGAGGGTGGGCAGAGGACGACAGTGAAAAAGCAGGGATACTGAATGAATACTTCTGCTCAGTATTTACAAAAGAGGAGAGGGAGGTACCTAAATCAAAGAATAGAAGCACTCTGGATAGGGAGGTCAATACCAGTCCATTCACAGAAGAAAGGGTTCTGAAAGAACTCTTAAAACTGAAGGTGGACAAAGCAATGGGGCCTGATGGGATTCACCCAAGAATTCTAAAAGAACTAAGGGTAGAACTAGTGACAACACTGACCTCCCCTTTTTAACAAATCATGGGAGGGTGGTGTGGTACCGGAGGACTGGAGGAGGGAAGACATGATTCCCCTTCACAAAAGTGGGAGCAAGACAGAGGCAGGAAACTATAGACCTGTTTGTTTGACCTCAGTGGTAGGGAAAATGATGGAATCACCTCTAAAGGAAAGAATTGTTGAGTTTCTAGAGGCTAGTGGGGCATAGGACCCAAGGCAGCATGGATTCACAGCAGGAAGGTCATGTCAGATGAATCTAATAGATTGCTTTGACTGGGTGACCAAAGTAGTAGACCAGGGAGGGGCTGTGGACATGGCCTACCCAGACTTTAGCAAGACATTTGACATAGTCCCACACAAAAGATTAATATACAAGTTAGCCAGCCTTAGAGTGGATCCCAAGGTGGTAGCCTGGGTAAAACATTGGCTGAACAACAGGATACAGAGGGTAATAGTAAACTGAATTTACTCTGAAGAAAGGGGGGGTTACTAGTGGGGTACTGAAGGGTTCAGTACTGGGACCGGTCCTCTTTAATGTCTTCATAAGTGACATTGCAGAGGGACTGGAAGGAAAACTATGTCTCTTTGCGGAGGACACAAAGATCTGCAACAGGGTTGATACAAAAGGTGGGGTGGAGAGGATACAAAGGAACTTGGCAAGGTTGGAGGCATGGTCAAATGTATGGCAGCTTAGATTCAATGCAAAGAAGTGCAAAGTAATGCACCTGGGAAACAAAAATCCAGGGAAAGAATACACAATGGGGGTGAGATAATAACAACAACAGAAATGGAAAGAGACCTGGAGGTAGTCATATTAGATGACCTTAAGGTGGGCAAGTAATGTGAGAAGGCAGTAAGGAGGGCTGGTGGGATACTGGGATGCATAGGGAGAGGCATCACCAGTAGAAAACAGGAAGTTGTTATCCATCTGTACAGACGGTTGGTGAGACCCCATCTGGAGTTCTGCTTCCAGTTCTGGAGACCCCATCTCTGCAAGGACATAGACAGGATGGAGGCTGTCCAGAGGAGGGCAACTAAAATGATGCAGGGTCTGCACCAGAAGACATATGAAGAGTGAGTAAAGAAGCTTAATATGTATACACTCAAGGAGAGGAGGGAGAGGGGGGACATGATAGAAACTTTCAAGTACTTCAAGGGAATCAACAGAGTCCAAGATGGTAGCATCTTTCAGAAAAAGAGTTGTGCAAGAACAAGGGGGCACAATTTGAAGATAGAGGGGGGACGGCTCAGAGGTAATGTGAGGAAGTATTTTTTCATGGAGAGGGTTGTGGATGCATGGAACAGCCTTCCTGAGGAGGCAGTGGAGTCAAAAATGGTGGGGGAATTCAAGAATGCATGTGATAGACATAAGGCAATTCTAGTGGGGGATAGGAGGAAGTAGGCTGTTGGTTAACTAGGAACTGCAGCCTATGCATTAGGTAGGGAAATGGGCAGACTAGGTGGGCCAAGCAGTCCTTATCTGCCGTTGCATTCTATGTTTCTATGCTTCTATGATATTTTTGAGATCTAAACAGAGCTTTTTAAAGACACAGTAGACGCTGTTTAAGCTGTACTTGGATAATGCGGCCAATCGGCTAAACCATAAAAAAAAAAATTTCCCCAAACCACTGCCATAGGTCTGCTATAGTATTTTCTTGGACATAGTAGATGATGCCAGCAGTCTATGGCAGACTGCTGAGAGCAATTACCCAATCATTGTCAGCTTGTTAGCCGGGCTCTAGATGTGCTGATTTCAGCAAGGATGCTGAGATGGAAGAAGCACTACTGTGGTGGTTTTGCAGAGGGCTGATGCTCCTTCAAAAGGCTAAACAACTTGACAAAGGACTTGGTAAGCCAGATTTTAACCCAAGAGAGGGCTGGCAAATAACTAGCAGTTCATATAAAATTCCATATAAGGGATATTGCAAATTGTACTTTTTTCCCCCAAAGTAGTCCACTGCATATTATGTACATCTTGGCTGTAGCAGACAAAAAGTGTTAACCCCAACAAATCTGCCATAAGTGGCTTCCACTGTAAATGTATACGTCTCCTCCTCTTCCTCTGTATCACTTCAGCTGGGGAGAGAGTTGAGCCCTCAAAGGGGATCAGCTGCAGCCTCTTCCTTTCTTTCTTTCTTTTCTTTCTTTCTTTCTTTCTTTCTTTCTACCTCAATTCTGATAGTTTACTATTCACTGCTGCTGCAAAATCTTCTTGTTTATGCTGCCTAGCCTGTGCCTCCATGCTAATGAGTTTGAGTTTGCATTTTGCTGACAGGACAACTTAACCTAATGCAGCAATGCCTAGAGATAAACATTGATCGGAGCTGCTCAACTAGGCTGCCATGCCAGCTGTGATGTCACTGGAAGTCACCGTTTGTTTCCTTTACTCTAAAAAAATTTATCTAAGTGCTGTGGTCCTTTTTAATGCTGTCCGGTACAGCCCAAAACAGGCTTGTGTTAGTACCGTGTAAAGGGAATGTGGCAAACATGGCCAAAATCAGAAAAAGTGAATTATGCTATTTGTTAACTCCAAGGGAAAAACTCAGTGGGATACTGACCACAGTAATGGAATGCTATCAATCACATAGGGATCTATACCATTCCAATATAGAAATGTAAGGAACTATTTCAATAGCTGTAATGTCATAACATGGGCCTCAAAGTACCTCAGTTGGTGGCTACAGTTTCTGTCCTGATCAGGCCTCCAGCAAAAGTCGTGTTCAGGAACTGTAGTTTTTGGCTCTGAATGGGCATGAAGTAAAGACTCAATTGGTGGCAGTGGTTTCTGGCCCCAGTTGGATCTCTTTTTTAATTTAGTAAGCTTTATTAACTTTTACAAAGATACAACACAACGAATATTAAAACACAACCAAAACAGACAGAATTACAAAAAATAACCAACAGTTAAAAGTAACCTAACAAATACAAACAAATGTACTCCTCAAATACCCCACCCCCCTCGCTTGCACCCAGGGTGCAGTAATCCTCCACACCAGAATTAGGTAGCAAACAAACACAGAGCCCATAATAGAGAAAAAAGGCCAATCTGACCCTCTCCAACCTAGGATCTCACTTACACAGATAGTAGAGCATAAAGTGGTTCCCAATGATTCCAAAAGTGTTCAGCCAATGCTGCCGGGAAGCTATTTGTTTTTTAGTCAGCAAGGCCTGTAAAATGTCCTGGTGCCAGTCCCTGTAAGTAGGGGTGGTATCATCCACCAAATGACACAAAATTATTATCTTGGTCATGATTGATATGAAAGACGTATAGGCCCCTTGTGAGAACCAAAAAGATCAGCCAGGTAGTAGCCATCCAAAAAATCTCTGGCATGAAAAAGGGTTTAATCCTGAGAAATGAGTCTAAAGAACCCTGAATAGCATCCCAAAAAGGGGGTAATTTTCACTCAATCCAAAAGCATGTGTTTAAGATGCCCTTCAGCAAGCCACAGCCAGAGCAGGTCGAAGAGTTGATTCTACCCATCTTATATAATTTTGGGAAGTATAAACCATATTGTGCAAAATATGAAATTGAAGTAGGTGATATCAATCCTGTTTTACATATTTATATAAATTCCTCCATATTGTCTGCCAAGATTTGACATCCAATTGAAGACAGAGTGTTTTCTGCCAATAATAACGTGTTCCCACTGGACTCCAGGATCTAATGCTTGGAAATGCCCATAAAACTTAGAGATGGAATGGGGCTGTTCTGCAAGAGACAGAAAGGCTTGCAAATTTGGGTTATCATGTGAGAGCCATGGACCAGGGACTATATAAGAATGATCACCCGAGTGAGTTGAAAATACTTAAAGATATGGAATTGGGGGATGGAGAAACGCTCTTGTAAAATACGAACTGGAACAAATTTACCCTCCCCCAAATGAGACACAATAGAAGCACCTTGGAGTTGTGGGTAGAAGTTAATTAGGATTAGGTGACCAGCTATTTGAGTATTAGTTTTACCTAGGACAGGTTGTATAAGGTCTGTACTCCAATCAGAGCTTAAAAAAATACAAAACTGCCCAAGTGCTTTTATGGACCACATTAGGGGTGTTGATTGGAGCTGCAAAGGCAAACAGGACTGCTTTAGATACAGAAGACTACAAAGCTGTAATCCATATTGTTTGCACAATTGACACTCTAATGATAGCCGTAAGGGGAAGTAAACAAGGTCAGTGGGGGTTGGTCGAGAATGACCCCACTGAAACATTTTACTACTATGTAAGACACAATAATATAAAAAGAAGTTGGGCGACTATAATCCACTCTGCTCCTTTGGGATTGATAACTTAAAATATGAGTGATGGGCAGCTCTACCTTTCCATAAAAATTCTGTAATCAAACGCTGCAAATGGGTGAGCCATATTTTGGGGAGATATACACAGAGCATACCTAATGGATAAAGCACCCATGGCAAAATAGTCATCTTAATAATGCTAACTCCTCCCCAAAGGGATAAAGGTAGATTCGTTCAATGCTGCAGGTCTGTTTTACTCACCTGTATTAGGGGTAGAAGATTCTCCTTAATAAATTCAGAAGGGTATCTCGTCAAGTGTATTCCTAAGTAAGTGATGATTTTGGGTTCCCATAGCAAGCACAGGTCTAAAATCTGCTCCTTAGAAACATAAGCATTTAAGGGGTTGTCAGGGCCTATTGTGGGGAATATCATGGGGAATATGACTGGGGGAACGGATTGGGATGGTGGGATCTAGGAGGTGCCCTGGGGCAAAATGGGCTCTCCTTGCCTTGTGCCATTACCCAAGGGCTCCACTTTTAGTGGGCAGGTATCAAATACACAAGCCTCATCTACCTATCCTTCTCAGGTGGTGTTATGCAATGCCAGATCTATTAAGAGCAAGATGGCAACTATCACTGATCTTGTTTCAACATCTGATCTGGCTTGCATCATCAATACCTGGCTGGATGAGAATGCCAGCCCCATATTAGAATTGTCAGATCCAGCTGGGTTCTCGGTGGCTCACTGCCCAAGAAAGGATCATAGGGGTGGTGGGGGAGTGGTGATTTGTTTTATATTGGATCTGAACTTCACGACTCTCCCAGTGGGAACAACAAGGCCCTTTGAATGTGTGGCCATTCAAGGGGTTGCATGTGCAGGTTGCAGGATCCTTCTTGTTTACCATCCTCTAGGAAATTAGAAGGATTTCCTGCTTGAAGTCATGGACTTTTTTGTCAAACTGGTGTTGCAGTCACCCAGATGGTCTATTCTAGGCAACTTCAATGCCTGGGTCAATGATGAACCCTCATCGTTTGGACAAGACTTCCTCCAATTAATGTATTCATTGGGCCTGACACAGGCTGTTACCTCTGCAACCCACATACATGGCCACTCTCTGGACCTCATCTTCTCTCTAGCTTTAGAGGTCATGAACTGTGTGGTTCTCCTTTGAAGCCCCCCAATAGACCTTCCCCTATGGAGATGGTCCAATACTGCCCTTTAAGGGATGTGACCCCACAAGGTCTTATGGCAGTGCTCGACCTATCAGGTATGATGAGTGCTTTCGATGAGTCATGAGAGTTGATTCTGACCTATAATAGGGTTATTACTGAAGCCTTCAACTCTATCACGTCGGTCTATGTTTGACCCCTCACTTCACACCGAGGAGCTCCATGGTTTGATGGGACTCTCAAAGAGCTGAAGATGAGGCGTCAAAGGTTGGAGTGGCATTGCCGAAGGTCCCTGTCTGGGGAGGACAAGCTTATATTGATGTATCATTATAGAGACTATCAATCAGCAGTCTCCTGTAAGAAGGCAGAATTCCTGTCCAAGGAGATTGCTGCAGCAACTAACAGACTGGCTCAGCTCTTCCGGACTGTTGACAGGTTATGCAATCCTACCTGTCTTCAGTCTGTGGGAGCCTTTTCATGATCTGGTTGTGATGAGTTGGCTCTGTTTTTTTGCTGATAGGATGGCCTCCATCAGATCAGGGATCCAGTCGATGCCCTCTATTGAGGCATGCAGTGATGGGCCAGGGGTCGAGGGCATTCAGTTTGTCTGGTTTGACTTCAATCAGATGGAGGTCATGGATGTTGTGAAGGTCATCCAGGAGCTGAGGCCCACCTACTGTCATTTGGATCCATGCCCAATGTGTCTTCTAGTTGGGTGTGTTAATGTCCATCAGCCCGGTCCTGGCTGGGATAGTGCAGAGTTCCCTAGTGACAGGGGTCTTTCCTGGGCCCCTGAAGGAGGCAGTGATATGACCACTCCTGAAGAAAGCTTTACTGGACCCGGACTGCCTAGCTAACCACAGACCTGTCTCTAACCTTCTCTTTGTGGGAAAGGTAATTGAGAAGGTGGTGGTCTTTCAACTGGAAGCCCATTTATCAACTCACAACATCTATGACCTTCTCCAGTTGGGTTTTAGGAAAAGGCATAGTACTGAGACTGCCCTCGTTTGGGTGCTTAAGAATCTCTTGGTGGCAAGGGATGGAGGAAGACATTCTATCCTCATTCTCCTCAATCTCTAGGCTGCATTTGACACCGTGGACCTTAGGGTGCTGCTGGAGTGCCTGCAGGTTTGTTGTGGATTGGCTGGTATAGCACTCAACTGGTTCTAGTCTTTCCTCATGGGCAGGATGCAGTGGGTGGTGTCAGGGATTTTTTCCTAGGCACCATTGTCCATGCTATGTGGGGTCCTGCAGGGCTCCATTTTGTCCCCCATATTGTTTGTAGTGTATATGTTATTGCTAGGAGACATTATAAGATGGTATGGACTGAGTTTTCACTGCTATGCTGATGATACTCAGCTATACATGTCTTTTGCGCCCGAGGAGCAGGATGCGATCTTGGTGTTCAATCAGTGCCTTGTTGAGATCCAAGACTGGATGAAGGCCAATTGATTGAGGTTGAATCAGGATAAGACTGAACTACTGGTGGTGGAACCTGGTCACCCAGGGATGTGTGTGCAACCTGGTTGAGTCTCAGGGCTTAGGCTTGGAGACTCCCAGTTGCTCACTTCTGTCGGGGACAGAAATCTTGGCACTGTACTTGACTGTGGTCTAACACTTAAATGTCAGGTGTCAACCATGGTCCAGAGTGCATTTTACCATCTTAGAAACATCACAAGGATAAAACACCTGATACTCCCGGGTGATCTGCCGTCACTGGTCCATACCTTCGTGACATCACAGCTCGATTTCTGCAATGCAATTTACCTGGGGCTATTAGGGGTTTATCTACACTGCCTGCAGCTGGTACACAATGTGGCAGCCAGGTTGATGACCAGTCTGTCAAGATCATGTCACATTATATCTGTGCTGCACTCTCTGCACTAGCTGCCTGTTAGGTGGTGAATCACCATCAAGGCCGGTTTGCTGACCTATAAGGCCCTGCGTGGACTGGGGCCCAGCTACGTGCAAGTCCTCTTATGGTCCAACCACCCATCCTGTCCCCTCCATTCGGCAGACAAGGGACTTCTGGTAATTCCCAGGGTGTGTTTATGCTCATCAGGTGCCTGTGCTTTTTTTTTTATGGCACCAACCTTGTGGAACCCCTTCCCTCATTCTCTGAGAAAAATCTCTTCACTGGATGCCTTTAAAAGAGAGCTGAAAACATTTTTATTTGGAGAGGCTTTCCCTCCTAGTTGAGTTAGTTAACCTAAGTATTAACCCAATTAGAATTGCATTTTATTATATCCTATGTATTTTAACTGTTATATAATTCTGCTCACTTGTACAGCGCCTAGCGTCAAAATGATAGAGTGCTTCATCAAATAAAATGATGATGATGATGAAGGGCAACACTTTCATTTTATCTAAATTAAGCTTATAACCAGCAGTCTCTGAGAAATGCTGAATTTCTTCCAGGGCTGCTGGAATTGAGACCAGGGGATCCTATACATGTAATTGGAGATCATCCACATTCGCAGAAATTTTGTACCTATCCCCTCCCACCAAAAAATCCTTTGAATAACAGAATTGTGTTGGAGATTGTAAAGCAGGGGTTCTAAATATAGATTAAAAAGGAAAGGAGAGCGGGGACACCCCTGCCTCATCCCTCATTAAAGCAAAAAGGGAGCTGACAAATTTCCATTGCATCTAATATGGACAGAAGGATTGCAGTACAGCACCTTTACCCACTCACAGAATGGGTGAGGGAAACCAAATTTCTGGAGGTCAGCAACTAAAAAGGTCCAGGAGACTTAGTCAAAAGCTTTTTCTGCATCCAGGAAGACCAGAGCTGTTGATGCTCTGCTTTCCCTGGACGCAGAAATCAGATACTGTAATTTGTGCAGGTGGTCACTGGAGGTCTGATCTGCCACAAAGTCGACCTTCATTAGACAAATAAGACCTTCCCATACTAGAAGTAGCCAACTGGCTAGTATTTTGGCCAAAATTTTTATATCCAACTTGAGCAGAGAGATGGGGCGATAACTACCCAGTTTATGTGTTAGAGTAATTCATGCTTGTGTAAAACAAAAGTCAGAAAGGCAAGAAGAAAGCAAATAGTTAAAGAGACGAGTAAAAAAGAGGAGCTAAGATATCAATACAAGCCACATAAAAATTATTAAGAAAACCATCTAGTCCAGGGGCCTGATTCGGTGGAAGCCGTTCAATCACCTGACCGACCTCCAAAAGTGTAACTGGGCCCTTTAATAAATCCTGCTGCTGAGGAGTAAGATGAGGGAGGGGAGGCGAGGGGCTCTAAGTACACAGCAATACACTCTATCAGAGCAGGTGAGGGGGTGCAGTACCTATATAGAGAGTTATAGTATGTTCGAAAAAGCCTCCGCAATATCACGCAGATGGGTGAGTATCACAGCTCCTGGATAGGGTTGAAGACTGGGTATAGCCTTTAATGACTCCATCTGTCAGAGCCGCAAGGCCACTAATTTCCCTGCCTGCCTGCTCCTCAGACTCCAGATAGTGCATTTTCATACGCTGTAGAGCCAATTCTGCTTTCTCTGCCAGAATATATAAGTATTGTGAACTAAGGGAATTCAATTGGAGCCATGTGGCAGTATCTGTATCTGGGGATAATTGGTGCTCTGATGAATTTGTGGGAGTAAATGATGGACCTTTTCATTATGCATGTTGTTACACTTAATGGCTATCTGTATATACTCTTCTGGCATCCAAATGGATCTCTGTTAAGTAATGAGTTCAGTGGCCATGATTTCTGGCCCTAATTGGGCCTCTGGTAAAAACCATTGTACGCAGCTGTAGTTTTTAGACCCAATCAGGCCTTTATTATTTAAGTTTCATGGTCTGTGACTGTGGTTTAGTGCAGCAGTTTGGATCAAGTTCCTAAACTGCTAGTGAAGATCAGATCAGATCAGTCCTCCCACCCCAGCTTCGAGAGGAGGGCAGTGAAAAGAGGAAGCAGCAGTGGAGTCTGTTGGGGGAAAAACACTCCTACCAGAGCAAGATGTCTTGTTTGGCCTCAAAGAGAATGTCATGTCACAACATGTCTGGAGCACAGAATAATGTTTAAGGGCAAGAACTTTGTAAATAAAGATATATTAGGGACGGCTGTGAACTACAATTTCAACAGCTATCTTTGTCGCCTCTAACCCCATCAGCAGAGCAAAAGGGGTCAGAGGGTGACTGTACAGCCAATCAGGCTCCAAAGCCCACAAATGAGGTTACAGAGCTCTCTTGGGCCTAAGAAAGACTTCATAAATCCAAGCATAACTGAAGCAGTCAGTGATCGAGTAACAGACCTCCAGCTTTGCAGTGAGTGACTGACAGCTCCATGGAGCAGCCACTAGCTAGATTTCCCCAGTGAGCAGCTTGGTCTTTTCCACAACTTTTAAGTCTGTCTATGACCGCTGTTGGACTGAAGATCTGATGCTGAGAGTGAAGGAGGCCAACCGCATGTCTACCAGTGCCAAGCAGAATTCCTGTGACTGGAAAAGGAGGTAACTGCATGCTTGTACATTGCAGATTCTGAGAATAAAACAGAAGTCAGGTGAGGTGTTACTGAAGTTACTCTGCCCTGTGAGCACTCTCCCAGCACTCAGGGAATGTTTTGTGATTTGTAGCATGAATTCTGTGACAGAGAGCAGCTCTGTGTCTAGGGAGCTGCCCACCCAATACCACTGACTGTTGCAGTACACATAGGGTCTGGATGCCTGGGCGTGGTGTACTGGTCTCACATAGATGGGTACCACAGACTAAAGCTGCATTTGTGAGCTCAGAGGGAGAGAGATTGTCTGCTACATGCTGAGAGGAGGATGAGAGACCTGAATGAACTTGTGAAGAGCCATTTGGCACATCACCACAGAGGCCTGCAAATGAGAGATGGACCCAAACCAACAGAGGAGGGACTCGCTACCACTTCTACATCCTGTGTATAAAGGGAGAGCCTCCTGGACTGAAAAACCATGATTAACTCAGGGTTCTCGTCCTCCAGCATGCATTTTCACAACTAGTTTCATATTTTAGGAAATCAGTTAATGGACTAGACCATCTGGACAGGAGTACAAATACCCAGTCAGTTAGGGTTTTTAAAGGGTTTGCTGCAATCAAGTAAAAGTGTTGTGTATTTCCTTAAGTGTACCAATGCCTGCCAACCACATGCAGCATCTACAGGCCTACACCATTCTAGTGGTGGGGTATCCAGTGAAGCACCAGGGGTCTCCCTGAAAACTAGGGGTAATTATTCAAAGAATAATGTATGGGCAGGGGTGTGTAATGTTTTTTTTACACACACTCAAGATGTGTGATACCTCAAAAACCTGAGACCAAAGCTCAAGGGGTTTATCAAGGCATCACACACTGAGGGTGTGTGTACAAAAATCATTATACAACCCCTACCCATATATTACTTTTTTTTATGATGTTACTAACCATGTTTTCCGGTACTCACTCCTTTTCAGTGCTGTTCTGGCACTGAGTGCCATATTCTTCCTGTTTCCAATCCTGCTGTCTTTCATGGGACTGGAAAAGACATTTTTGTTGTCTCAGTGATGCTCCCTAAAGTCTGGTCCTGGCTCTGCTGCTTGTCTCAGAGTCTGGGATCCAATAATCCATCAGGCAGCTTTTTTGCTGCATCACTGGTTTTGGTGGTTTCAGTGGTCAGTGGTAGTTTTACTGGTCTGGGGTTTTATACAGAGTGCACTTTTACTACTGCACTTTGATTAATGGATCTCCACTGTCTCGTGCTCATCTTTGTAACCATCCCGTTATAACAGCAGATTACATAGAAGATAATGAATACCCTCCTGCCGGTAACATGCTGATTTGTTCATTGAGAGGTTGCCATGGTGACCTTTTGAACCTCAAGAGCGTAGCTCAAGAGGTTAGGCCGCCACTGGAAACCTCGAGATGTTCAAACCACCGTGTTACTGATAGGAGGGTATCATCATCTTTTATAGTATATGTCCCCTGAATGTCAATAAAATCATAAATGTAGCATTTAAAAAGCAAAATAAAGTCAGACAATTGTGCCACTAAAAGCATTTTTTGCTTACGGGTCCAATGACATATTCATGCAGACAGTTATTAAGGTTAAAAGAGCACAGAACAAAACTCAGTGCATATCTAAACTTAAGCTTTAAAGTAATGAAATGTATCTAAAAAAAATAATGTCCAAGGATTGTGATTGAGCAGGAAGTGGGAGACAAACTGTTTTCCAGTGATGCTGTTCATTACATTCTCTCACGATGTCCACTCTTTGTGCCCTGGAAAAAAAAAAAACTTTGTTGAGGCAAAGACTAAAGTGGGGAGCTTAAATATACAGGCGGGCAACTGACAGAGCTTCTTTGAGTATGGACAGACGCCGCTACACAGTGCCAGTGGCAGTTCTAATCTGTTATGCTGCAGTACCTATGTAGCTACTGCAACATAACAAAGAAAATGACGTACACAGTACCGCATAACAGCGGTTTGAAAACAATGAAATTCACTGCATAGCAACGTTCCATCATACACTATACCATAGTTATTGATGTGTAATCAAGCTTAACCAATACCTATATAATGGTACCTCACATTGGATTAGAGTTGTTTAATCAGCCTATAGCCTTTGTGGTGCCTCAGCACCTCTTCCCTAGATTTTGCACCTTCCCCCTTCCTGTGAGCCACAGTATACCTTTATATCTATCCCACCTGTGCTTGAATACTGTCATTGCCTTGGCACACACACCATCTTGTTGGATAACTTATTCCACCTGTCCACCTCATGTTCTGTGACTCATCCACCACTCATTCTGTGGGAAGAACTTCTTTGTGTCATTCTTGGACTTCCACAAACTTCCAGCCATGCCCTTTAGTCATGGTACTCTAATTCCTAGTGAACAGTTCCCATTATTATCCCCTAGTGTTAATAAATGTTATTGTGGTCTTGTTACTGTTCCCTACTTTGAACTGAATTATCTTTTGTTGGTTTTGCACTCCTGTTTTAGAATTTGTCCCTTTTACCATTACTTGTTCTAATGTGCAAGCCATTATTGCTCACAGTTTTGTTCTTGCCACTGTTACTGGATTGTAACTGGTACTCTCCTAAGTCTTGACAGACAGTAGGTCTGTATGCCTGTTGTGCTTACCTGGTAAACAAACACAAGTAAGCACATAAATAAACTGTCTTCATCAAGTAGATCATCATGTAGTCACACAGAGTTACAATCAGTACTGCAGGTCCTGCCACTAATGCCATGGCTGCTAGTCTTATCTTTGTTGTCTCTTTCACAGGCAAAGGCACATCATGGATTTCCTAGACCATCACTGTATTCTCATCATTACCATGAATGACTGCAAACATTTAACAGCTCCTTAAGAGTAGTTTATAACTTGCTGTACCTCTGGCTTCTTCTTAACATCATCTCTTGTTTTTAATATAAAAATAATAAGCAAAAAAGAAATATATTGATACAGTACGTAGAATATAAATGAAACAACCTGGTTAAGGAAAAGAAAAGCAATGGTAGACAATATGATACTAAAGTTCATATTAAAGCAAATGGAGTGAAAGAGGTGATCTGCCTGTAGTTGCTCCTGTAAGTGATCTGTAATACTTTGTCTTGGCACCACTAAAGAGATGTCTATCAAGGTTGGTTTTGAACTCTTTTTCATTTTGCTGTTGATAATATCACTGAAAAGTGTATTCCAGGGCTTAACAATGTGTTGTGTGTAGTAATGTTTTCTTTTGTTGGAATTAAATTTCTGTGGTATATTTGAAATTAATAACCACATATGTTAGTATTATTATTTTTGAACTTCAGATTTAAGTTGTTGAAGAGGTTCTGATCATGGGTTGACGTCATAAAGCAATAGCATATCACCTCTGATTCACCTTGTTTCTAATGATATCAAGTTCAATTGCCTTAGTCGATTTTCATAACTCTTATCTTTTAGGTCGTAAATCATTTTTTTGGTCCTATGCTGCACACTCTCTACCCTGTTCGCATACCCTCTCTTGAAGCTGGCTGTCTTAGTCCAGTATAGGTCTTGCATGTGCCCAATACAATGACATTATTACTCCATTCTTTTGGCTGGTGAAGTTTTTCTTTATGGTGTGAAATACTCTATTGGTCCTGGCTATAACAGATGAGCACTGATTGAATTGGTGAAATATTTTGTTGACAGTACGTCCTAAATCCTTTTCATTAGCCATGGTTTTTAGCACCTTATTACACAGAGTGTATGAATGCCATGAAGTCTGTCTCCCTAATTGCATTATAGAATATTTATCTGGATTAAACTTTATCCCCCACCCATAAGCCCATATCGATATCTTGTCCAGATCCAATTGTAATGTTTCTATTGCAGCATTATTACTTACCTTTCCCCAATTTTTTGTTTCATCTACGTATTTGCTTGTCCAGTTGGTCACGTCATTGCACATATCAGAAATAAAAATCTGAAAAAGTATGGGTCAGAGGACACATCCTTGTGGTACACCGCTGGTAACATTACCAATTGGGAGAAATGGCCTTTCATGCTGACTTGCTGGGTTCCCTTACGAAGCCATGTGTTAATCAAATTTACTGTATGATGCTTAATGCCCGAATTTATCTTTTGGTTGCAGCCCAATGAAGAATGGTGTCAAAAGCTTTTGCGAACTCTGAATAAATATAGTCTACTGGCAATTTTTTGTCCAAAGCACAGGGTACCTATTTGGAGAAACTGACTAAGTTAGTGTTGTACGACCTTCCTGTTGTGAAGCCGTGCTGAATCCTGTTAGTCTTCCAACTTAATACGATATGTTCCAGGACCATGTCCTTTAATATTGATTCCAGAAGCTTACCCAGAATTGAGGTCAAACTAATAGGTCTGTAATTGCATGTTTGTTTTGTAGTTCCTTTCTTGTGAATTAGAATCATATTTGTGATTTTTCATTCATTTGGTAGTCCACCCCTCAGCAGAAGGCTTCTAAGTGAAATTTGAGTGGGTATGTAATGTGATGGCCAAGAATGTTGAATATTTGTGGCGATATCACATCTGTTCCTGCTGCATTGTGTTTTTTTTAAGTTTATTTTCTTTTGGATGTCCTCCCCAGTAATTTCAGGTACTAAATTGTCTTGTGCCACTTAATTGATTGGTCTATAGCTGTCCTTTGTAAATACCGAGCAAAAGTATTCATTTAAAGTATTGGTTATGATTGTTGGATCTGTTATCTGCTTTCCCTCAATTTCTAGCTTACAAAGTTTAGTATCAGACATGCATAATGAATTTACATAGCTATAGAACTCCTTCATGTTGTTGCAGTCTGAATTTGTGGCCATTTTTAATTGTGTGGTCTGTTTAGCATGTTTGATGCTTTGCTTACATTGCTTAAGTACATTTTTTGTAATTCACCCATGATTCATTTCCATTAGTCTACATTTAATTTGTTTTTTTCATGTGGCATTTCTTATTTTTGTATCTAATTATTTAGCCTTGGTTACTGGGTGAAGCCCGCTGGGAACATTTACAGGGTGACCCAGACAATACACAAGGTAAGACCATGGTACAGATGTTAATCAGTGAGTGAACAATTAAATTCCAGTTCAAGTAAAGCAGTTACTTTTACAAAGGTCAATAAGGAACTGTTGGCATAAATGTTTAAAAGATCGCAGAGATTTTGCCTCCCTCAGGTGGGCCATAAGGTGTTCCAGAGATTGGGAGTGACACAATTGAAGGAATTCTGATTCAATTAGGTTCTAAACCAGGGAATTAACAATAAACTAGCTGATGCTGATCAAAGTGACTGAGGTCTGTCTGGCATAGAGAGCAGTTCTGATGAACAAGAGGGGGTGTTAGGAGCAATTGTTTTATAGATGGTGCTGCCCAGCAAGTAGTCAAGCCTCGCATCAGAGGATAACCATTTGAGATCCCTCTAGATTAAGTAATGGTGCATCCAGCTATCAGCATCAGGCGCAAAATGCCCTACCCGATTGTATAGAGATTTGTAATAAGACATTTCTCTGTCAAAAAACTAGGTAAAAAGAATGATCCCATAATCCAGGAGGAGGAGAAAGCCGTGCTTTGCAATTACTAAATGAGCTTCATCAGTCAGGTACTGTTTAACTCTGTAAGACAGCCAAATATTTCTATTTAGTTGAATGGTGACATGGTCCTGGTGAAATTTTAAGGCTAAAAAATGATCAAGTGGATCACTAAACATTTAAAACTGCTAACAGCCTCCTATTTTCTACTGTCTCATGCATGTATATAAAAGGCTCCAGCACAGGAATTTGCTCTGGTTGTGGATCCAAAAAACATATTTTCTGTTTTCTTTTCATTTAGTATAATACTGTTCGGAATAAACCCATTTTGCAATGTAGCAAAGTCCTGCTTTAAACTAAGATCGATGTGGTCAATATCTTTGTTGTACTTGTAAATGACTGCATCAACTGCATAGAGCAGAGTTTTTAAAGTACCACAGTGAAGGAATGAGGGGGTTGATAAGTAGGAAGAAAAGAACAAGACCCAAGATGGAACCCTGAGACACCACATTCAAGAGCTCCAGGGGGTATGGCAATGTGTTCTGTAGTTTAGTCACCTAAGACCTAGAGCTAAGGTAACTCAAGCCATGTTAGGATTAGTTTATCAAAACCTAACCTGCATAATCTAGCCAACAGGATGACATGATTCCCAGTTCCACAAACAATATGATCAACTGTCAAAGGACTTAGACAAATCCATTAAAATGGTCCTGGTTATGAGGCTGTTGTCAAGGCATGCGATATATCATTAATGAATTTGGGTTGAGCTGTTGTCACAGGGATCATAGATTTTTTTATGAGCCAGGTTAGGCATAAGCTCATGTAAAGCTCACCCTCATCTCAAGGGGAATAACCTTTTATAGAGTGCAAAAAAACAGTATTTGTCGAATTGATTCTTGAAGTTGTGCATTGTATCACTGCCTACAATTTTAAGTGGAAGTCTGTTCCATATGCCCTCCACCCTTTGAGTAAATAGACCTGCCCTTTTCTTGGTCCTATTTGTTTGTCCCTTTATTTGTAGGTCATGTGATCTCATAGCATAGTCAGTATCCTTACATTCGAACCCCAAGTATTCCCATATGTCAACATTGGTGTATGCTCTAAACGCTAGAGACATATCCCCCCGAGTTGTCTGTATTCTAATGAATCTAGATCAACAACCCTTAATCTGTCATCATAGTGTAGATCCTTAACAGATCTAATCATTCTGATTGCTCTTCTTTGGATACTCTCCATCAAGTTGAAGTCAATTTTATTAATTGAAAATGAAAATTGTAAGCAATATTCCATATGGGGTCTCATCAGTGACCTATACAGTAGACTAATCACCCTATGGTCCTGACTGGAAATGTGTCTAGCTATACAGAAACATATGCCCTTTGCTTTATTAACCTTGACTTGACAGTTTCTGCTGTTTTTGAGGTCATTGGTGATAACTACTCCCATGTCCCTTTCCTCTGTGATTATCTTAAGCACTTTACCTCCCAAATAGTATGGTGCTGTAGACTTTGAGTGGCCCAAATGCATAACTGTACATTTATCCAAATTAAATGCCAATTTATGTTCATTAACCCTTGTTTCCAATCTCAGTAGCTCTTGCTGAAGAGTTCGCGTGTCTGAAACATTTTGAATTTTGCAGCCAAGTTTAGTATCATTAGCGCACTTTGACATCCAAACCTTATGCCCACATTTCATTGAAGATATATGCATGTTAAAAAGAGTTGTCCCCAACACCGATTCCTGCTGCACTCCACTGGTGACCCTCTCCCAGCTTGATGTACTACCTCTTATTACAACCCTCTGCTTTCATCTTGATAGCCATGCTTCAATCCATTTAGTCAATGTACTATTCACCCTCAATCTGGTCAGATCTGCAACAAGCTCTCTATTAGGGACCTTGTTGAAAGTCTTTCTCAGGTTCAAAAAGATCACATCAGCTGAGAGACCCCTATCCAATTCCTTGCTGAACAGCTCATAGAATTATATTAAATTAGTTTTACAGGATCTGCCAGGCACAAATCCATGTTGTGAAGGATCCCAACCATTGATGTTTTTTAAATGGACCTCTATCATGTCCTTGATGATGCCCTTGAGTACTTTACATAAGACAGATGTTAGGCTTACAGGCCTATAGTTACTGCAAAGTTCCCTTCTACCCTATTTAAATATTTGGACCACGGTGGCCATCTTCCATGCCTCAATCACTTGGCCTGTCTTCAGTGACTCATTAAAAATATTGGTTATAGGGCCAGCCAATATGTCAGCTAATTCATGTAGGATCTTTGGATGCATTCCATCCAGGCCTGGTGATTTGTTCAAATTTAATTTTTTAACCTATCCCATATATCCAATGCATTTAGATCTCTAATCGGTTCATCACGACATGTGTCAACTACTGGGTCAATGGGTGAACTCTCATTAAATACAGAGACTAAATATTCATTACGCATTGCTGCTATCTCCTTAACTTCTATTTCCCACTTACCATCGTTGTTTATTAATGGACCTAATCTCAGGTCCCTGCCCCTTGTGGAATTTACATAAGAGTAAAATGATTTGTAATTATCTTTTATGTAATCCACTAGATTGTTTTCATATTTCCTTTTTCCTTTTAAAGTTATTTTCTTGCATTGTCTGGCTACCTCCATATAAACCTCCCAGTTACTGTTTGAGCTGGACTTTTTGGCCTTTTTATATAGTTTCTCCTTTTTATTTATGATCTTTATAACTTTTCTATTATACTAAGATGGGATGCAACCGCTTGAATTATATTTGTTTCTAATTGGAACATACATTTCAACCACATTGTTCAATTTGTCCGTGAGTGTGTCCCACATCTCATTTAATGTTTTCTTAAGAAATGATTCCTGCCAATTCCATTTGCTAAGTTCTTCCCTCATAGAGTTATAATCAGCTTCTCTGAAACATCTATAGGAAACATTCCCATTGATTGCTGTATTTGTACTTTTAATCCCAAACTTAGCCATAACATAGTCATTATTTGCAAGAGGATATGTGGCGTGACAGTTGATAATTTGTTCCCCTAAATTACTTATTACGAGATCTAATGTATGGTCCCCTCTTGTGGGTGTTCTGACATGTTGATCCAGGCCCAGCTCCTCAAGGACATTAATAAATTCAATTTCAATTGTTGTTTTTCCAGAGCCATTAAATAGATCCTGACACATTTGAGATAACTTTGAAAAAATGCAATTTTCAGGCATAAATGCAGCTTATATTTCTTATTTTATTTTGTAATTCTTACCTTTATTTCCTTCTTACTTTTATTTCCTTATTACTAAGGGCATTTGCATGAATACAGTATCTCTACCCTTTTAGTGCTGGCTGCCTGCCTTCACTTGACATCATAATTCTGTTTATAATATCAAAATATGTTGCTGTGGAGATAGTCACGATGTCATAAACAGGAGATTTTTATGTCATGTGTAGAGAAGCAGCCAGAGTAGATATAGTCTAGGGGACAGGGATATTGTTTTCATGAAACTGTTTTCATTAATAAAGAAAATGGGGAATTAATTACTGAAAATAAATGAAGTAATATAGAAAATGGAATGGAGTTGAATATAAATCTTACTTTTTTCAAAGTTTTCCTAATGCTGTCAGGGGCTCTTTAAGCCAGTCTATTGTGGGGAAATTAAAATCTCTTAGGATCAAGAGCGCCTTGTCCATATCTAAACTGTACAAACTTTGTAATACAGTGCACCCCACTTATAAAGTATGTTGTTATACTGGACAGTCAGCTATAGTTGACACAAATTTATTTCCCAAACCAAATGTCATAGTGATATCTTTCCTTGTGCCACTGTTTTGTAGTATGCACTTAATGGACTCCACAAGCATCCTGGTAGATAATTGAGCAACACATCACGTGTTGTTGTGAACAAAAATACAAATGGCCAAAGAGTAGCCCCAGTGCTTTGACCACAGGGCCTTTCTCAGAGGCTGTTGGCAACAAAGGATAACTATCCCAATTTACAGTATACCTTCTAAAGTGGAATGCACTATTCAAAGGAGGGGTGGAAGAACAATGGGGAATAATAAAAACTGCCATCACAGAGGTAACAAGCCTTTGTGTGAAGAAAATAAACAAAACAAAATGATGTAAGAAACCACTATGGTTCTCAAAGGAAGTGGCAGTGAAGGTTCAAGAGAAAAGAAAGCATTCAGGAAGTACAAGGAATCACAGAAGAAGCAGGACAGAGAACTGTATCAGTTAAAGCAAAAGGAAGCTGGGAAGGCAGTCAGAACAACAAAGGCCCAAACTGAGGAAAAGATAGCCAACTCCAGTTAAGAAGGGGATAAAACCTTTATAGGTACATCAGGGAGTGAAGGAAGACTAAGGGAGGGATAGTGAGGCTTAATAAAGGGAGGGAGGGAGGTGGGCAGAGAGTGATCTGAAAGGCAGAGATACTAAACAAATATTTTTGCTCAGTATTTACAAATGAAGAGGGAGAGGTACCTAAAACAAACAGAAGAAACACTCTGGATACAGAAGTTGATACCAGCCCATTTACAGAAGAAAGGGTTATGAAAGAACTCTTAAAACTGAAGGTGGACAAAGCAATGGAGCCTGATGGGATTCATTCCAGAATTCTAAAAGAAATAAGGATAGAACTAGTGACACCACTGACTACCCTCTTTAACAAATCAGGGGAGGATGGGGTGGTACCCGAGGACTGGAGGAGGGCATATGTGATTCCCCTTCACAAAAGTGGGAGCAAGGCAGAAGCAGAAAACTACAGACCTGTTAGCTTAACCTCAGTGATAGGGAAAATGATGGAATCACTGAAGGAAAGAACTGTTCTAGTATCTAGAGGCCAGAGGGGCAGGACCCAAGGCAGCATAGATTCACAGCGGAAGGTCATGCCAGATGAATCTGATAGATTTCTTTGACTGGGTGACCAAAGTAGTAGATCACGGAGGGGCTGTGGACATGGCCTACCTAGACTTTAGCAAGGCATTTGACACAGTTCCACACAAAAGATTAATATACAAGTTAGCCAGCCTGGGAGTGGTCCCAAGATGACATCCTGCAAAGAATTGGCTGGAGAATAGGACACAGAGAGAATAGTAAATGGAGTCCACTCTAAAGAAAGGGGTTACTAGGGGGCACCGCAGGGGTTCAGTATTAGGACCTGTCCTCTTCAATGTCTTTATAAGTGACATTGCAGAGGGACTGGAAGGAAAAGAATGTCTCTTTGCAGATGACACAAAGATCTGCAACAGACTTGATGCACACGGTGGGGTGGAAAGGATAAGAAGGGACTTGGCAAGGTTAGAGGAATGGTCAAATGTATGGCAGCTTAGATTCAATGCTAAGAAGTGCAAGGTAATGCACCTGGGAAACAAAAACCCAGGGAAGAGTACACAATGGGGGTGAGATACTAACAACAACAAAATGGAAAGGGACCTGTGGAGTCATCAGATGACCTAAAGGTGGGCAAGCAATGTGAGAGGGCAGCAAGGAGGACTGGGGGGATACTGGGATGCATAGGGAGAGGCATCACCAGCAGAAAATAGGAAGTTATTATCCCTCTGTACAGACAGCTGGTGAGACCCCATTTGGAGTACTGCATGCAGTTCTGGAGACCCAATCTCAGCAAAGACATAGACAGGATGGAAGCTGTCCAGAGGAGGGCAACTAAAATGGTGCAAGGTCTGCACCAGAAGACATATAGAAGAGAGACTTAAGGAGCTTAATATGTATAGCCTCGAGGAAAGGAGGGAGAGGGGGACATGATAGAAACTTTCAAGTACCCTAAGGAATCAACAAATTCCAAGAGGGTAGCATCTTTCAAAAAAAGAGGTGTGCAAGAACAAGGGGGCACAATTTGAAGATAGAGGAGGTCAGCTCAGAGGTAATTTAAGGAAGTATTTTTTCACAGAGAGGGTTGTGGATGCATGGAACGGCCTTCTGGAGGAGGCTGTGGAGTCAAAAACAGTGGTGGAATTCAAGCATGCATGGGACAGTCATAAGGCAATTCTAGGGGGTGGGGGTAGGAAGAAGTGGGCTGCTGGTTAACTAGGATCTGCAGCTTATCCAGTAGGTAGGGAAATGGGCAGACTGGTTGGGCCAAGCTGTCCTTATCTGCCATCAAATTCTATGTTTCTAAATATCACTAGTGACTACAAGCCCTGTAAAAGGTATAACAGTAGCACAGGTTTGATCAAACACATGAAGGTCACAAGCACATTTTAACACCTACAGTACAATCAAATGTATCCCAAAACATCTGTGTATATAAATCAGAAATAAGATGGCCTGACTGAAGATATCATATTTATCTTTGTTTGAGGCCAATGATAATAAGACATCTCACTTGTGGCTTCACCACTTGTGAGAGATCATACTGCCATTAGCCTCTCATAATGATAAATATGATATCTTCAGTCAGGCCATGCCATATCTCATATAGATAGACAGATAGACAGATAGATAGACAGACAGACAGACAGAAAGATAGACAGATTCATTGCAAAAAAACTTCATTAATGCAACAATTAGGGTTAAACCAACAAAAGTACAGAAATGTGGTGTTAGGGTTTCCAACCCTAACACAACACCCCACCCCACCCTGCAAGCAGTAAAAGGAAAACACATTATGGTTTTGGCTATCCTGCATCTTGGCAAATCAAGCCTAGGGTCTTCCTTTGGGTTATCAACCCAAATGCTCACCCCATTCCATCAGCAAATAAGCTCAGATGCACCACATTTCCCTACTTATGTTGGTTTAACCCTAACTGGTGCATTAATGAAGTTTTTTACAATGAATCTCCTTACTTTTTTACTAGGAGGATATAGCACAGTGGGTTAAGGCTCTGAGCTGCAGATCTGGAGATCTGGGTTTGAATTCCACAGCCTCCTAGGTGCATACTGTGTGATCCTGAGCAAGTCACTTAACCTTCTTGTGCTCCCAGGTCGCATCTGGAAAGAAGCTTCAGCTTAGTGTGCTACTCCTGGTTAAACAATGCTCCCTTTCCTGGTTAAACAATACTCCCTTTACTTTTTGAGATAGTAGAATCATATTGTCATTCATGCAGGTCACTTTGGGACCTGCATGAACACATCCATGTGATCATGGAAGTGAAGAGCCCTCTGGGCCCCGCACTTCCATGCTTCAATTTATCCACATGTATGTAGCAGTGGAAGCCCAGGGCCCTTCATTCCACCAGAAAAGTAATTTACGTGCTTCTTTGTAAGTTTTATTAGGACTATTTTCAGTTCTTATTTCTTAGGGGCTTAGTATTGTAGTAGTCAGTATGACCTTTCTATTGATGTATACATTGTCTATTAACTCCAAAGACTGACAGAGTTACAGTTTGTTAAAGCTGTAATGTTATCCTATGGAAATTGTAATTTTAAATTTTTTATACTTTTTTACATGGCCCCTAAATTATTGGGGGGGTGATATGTGGCAGTGTTGTAGTACTAATTACGACCTTAACTTTGATATATATACATTGTCCCTTAACTCAAAATATTGACAAAGTTATGTCTTGTTAAAGTTGAAATATGGGGAAAAAACTAAGTCCAAATTCTTTTTTTTGTAGGAAGGGATCTTTTTTTGTGAGGTTCTGTGATTCGTGCAAAAAAGATTGCTTCATACGAAAAAAGAATATGAAAAAAACTGAAGTCCAAATTCTTTTTTTGTATGAATGGACCTTTTTTCATGAGGCTGTGTCATTCATATGAAAAAAGATTCCTCCATAACGAAAAAGAATGTGAAAAAAACACTAAGTCCAAATTCTTTTTTCATATGAAGGGAATCTTTTTTTACATGGATCTATTCTTTCTTCATATGGCCATATAAAAAAAGAAATTTGTGTCATGAAAAAAAATGTAAATGTGTTAAAACATATTTCAGGATGATTTTTCCAAAAGCTAACTGCAGAATCCACCTAATGGGGGCCCAATTAACAAGATACGTGTTGGTATCTCTGCAGGATCTAATTTTTATTGGTTTTCAAAAACTTTAAAAAAAAAGAAACAAGATGGCATCCATATGAAAAAAAAAATTCTCATGGAAAAAGATTACACCCATATGAAACAGAATCTTTTGTCATATGGGACAAATTCTTTTTTTTTGTATGAAACAGCTATCCAAAAGACTGTACTGAGTGTGCTCAGAAATAAAATTTAAAATCCTTATAACTGTGGAGTGGATTAATATTTCTTCCCCAAACCAGCAAAAGGTACCACTCTGTTCCAATCTCTTTCTTCCCCGAAAGTTTCAAAGCAAAAATCCAAACCGTTTGGGCATTAGGCGATGACAAAAAAAAAACTGCAAATAACTTTGATTTTGTTCACTTTTTTCACTACCCGGATCTTGGAATCCATATATCTGACCAGAATGAAACTTGGCAAGTCAAGAGACCTTTCTCCAGAGACTGCACATGCACACTTTTGTGAAAGTCCATTGAATAGTTATGAAGCTATTAAAATGCAAAGTTGGAGGTTTAACATTAAATAGCCTGCTTAACCCTAACTATAGTGACACTACCACTCCACTATAATATATATTCATTGCAAAAAACATTGTTAATGCACTAGTTATGGTTAAACTGAAAAAAGTAGGAAATGTGGCATTAGGGTTCCCAATCCTAATGCCCCACCTCCACCCTGCAGCTAGCAATAGGAAAAACTATTACTATTTGACCTTTCCTGCTTCTTCACAGATCAGGTGTGGGGTGTGCCTTGGGGTTGTCAACCCCAATGCTTACCCCATTCCATCAATAAATAAGCTGAGATGTGTACAATATATAAGAATGGGGTGAGCATTAGGGCTGACAATCCCAAGGCATATCCTATGCCCGATTTGTGAAGATGTAGAAAAGGTCAAATAATAAGTTCTTTTTCCTGTTGCTGCCTGCAGCGTTGGGGTGGGGCACTAGGATTGGGAACACTAATGTCACATTTCCCTACTTTTGTCAGTTTAACCCTAACTAGTGCATTAACAAGTTTTTTTGCAATAAATTTCCTTACTATTTGAGATAGTATAATCATGCACATAAATGTATGTAAAAAAAAATCAGACCACTGATATTTGTCATGCTATTTAATGTTTATGTGTGTTTGGAAAAAAAAATTGAATGAATTTGTTAGAGCTCGTAGTGCGGAATGAACCTTAGTATGTCTACGAGTCAGTTAAAGGCAAACCACAGCATTTGATTATATGATGTGCAGTTGAGTACTTAATTTGTCATGTTAGAAATTGTATTACTTGCCAGGTTTTTTATCACATTTCATCTTGCAACTGTAGATCTGTTGCAAATTAGTGTAATTCAGCATTGCTGCAGATTTCAGGTGCCAGCAGTAATGTCTTTCTATGTTAGTTAATGTTTTCCTAACCCATTGCATATTGTGTTGGTTGGGCTTAGTATTTTTCTTTTTCTCCCCATACATAGAGATGCTGATCTCTGTCTCCACCTGACTATTTTTCGTAGAGCATCCCCTCCCCCCTCCCCACATCAATGCTCACAAATGGCTTGGGGCATATAGTGACTCTGTTTTGCAACATTAATTTTCTTCTACTACTGAATTTGTGTATAGTTGGTGTATAGTTTGATACCAGGTTTGCATTCACGAGTGATAGGGGATGGTGATTATAAATATACTGTGATGCAGGGATAGGCATGCCAATAAGGGTTACATCACAAAATATAATCAGGTACTCCTTTCATACAGGCACTTTATGCACATATGAACTCTGGCTGCCTACATATATATATATATATATACTGTATATATATATATATATATATATATATATATATATATATATTTATTTATTTATTTATCAGGTGGTAACCACATTGCTCATCATAATAGTAATGCTACATAGTGATTAAATGAGCAAACTTTTGTATAGAATAGGATAGAAGTTGCAACATGTGTTTACATAAGACAGGGTCACACACAAAAACATTTATTACTGATAAAAAAAAATGACATAGATACATAGATGGTGTCAGCAGATAAGGGCCTACGGCCAACCCAGTCTGCCAATTTGAGCTTGTAAGTTTACTTTATGTTTTCCTAGAAGTCTGTTGCCCCGTAACCCTGACCTCCAGAATTCCTTTATGTCTTTCCCATGCATTCTTAAATCCTGTGATTGTTTCAGCCCCCACCACTTCCTCTGGCAGGGTGTTCCACTTGTCCATTCCTGTTCTGTGAAGAAATTCCTTCCTCATGTTTCCTCTGAATCATCCTCCTCCAACTTCATCCCATGCTCTCTAGTCCTGAATATCTTTTTGCTTAAAAATAGTGTATTCCTGCACCCTGTTCCTCCCTGTAAAATACTTGTATGTCTCTATCATATCCCTCTCTCCTCTTCTCCACGGAGTACATATTCAATTTCCTTCAACCTGTCCTCATAGGACTTGTGATGCAATCCATGTACCATCTTGTTGTCCTCCTCTGAACCTTTCTCACCCTGTCTATGTCCTTATGTATGTAAGGTCTCCAGAACTGTACACTGTACTCCAGGTGGGGCCTCACTAGTGTCTTGTATAGTGGAATTATGACCTCGCTTCCTGCTAGTGATGCCCCTGCCTATGCATCCCAGCATCCTATTTGCTTTACCTGCTGCCTTGTCACACTGTTTCCCTACCTTGAGATCATCAGAGACGATAACCCCAAGATCTCTTTCCTGCTTGGTGCATGCTAGATCCTTACCCCTCAACTGATATATTGTGCCAGGGTTTTTGTACCCCATATGCATTATCTTGCACTTCTTTGCATTGAATTTCAACTGCCAAACCCCTGACCATTCTTCAAGTTTCTGCAGGTCCCTTCTCATTCTGTCTACACCCTCCTGTGTGTCTACTCTGTTACAAAGCTTTGTGTCATCAGCAAACAGGGAAATTCTGCCTTCTAGGTCCTGCACAATGTCACTGATGAAGATGTTGAATAAGACCGGTCCCAGCATTGATCCCTGTGGTACCCCAATGGTCACTCTTCCCTCTGTGGAGTGACTGCCATTTTCCACCACCCTCTGTGTCCTGCTGCCCAGCCAGTTACCTACCCACTGCACTACTGTCCTGCCCACATCAATATTCCCCAGTTTGTGTAATAGTCTTCTATGTGGCACAATGTCAAAGGCCTTGCTGAAGTCCAGATAGGCCATGTCCACTGCCCTCCCCTGATCCACCTCCCTAGTCACCCAGTCAAAAAATTCAATGAGGTTGGTCTGACATGACCTCCCCTGGTCAAACCATGCTGCATTGGGTCCTGTAGTCCATTGACAACCAGATATTCCACCAATCACTCCTTCAGTAGTGCTTCCATGATTTTCCCCACTACCGAGGTGAGGCTGACTGTTCTTAGTTCCCCGCCTCTTTGTTCCCACTTTGATAAGGGGACTACATTGCTGTCCTTCCAGTCTTTGGGCACTCTCCTGTTTCCAGTGATCGGCTAAACAGAATTGCCAGAGGTTCAGCCACCACCTCTCTTCATTCTTTAAGGCCCCTGGAGTGCACCCCATCTGGTCCCATTGCTTTATCAACTCATTACTTCCAGTTCCTTCAGGACCCTTTCTCGTGTAAAGGGACTTGTGTCCATTTCTGCACCATTCCCACCCCTTGTACTCCCTTCAGACCCATTACCCTCCTCTTCCTCAGTAAAGACTGAGCAGAAATACCTGTTCAATATGTCATCTTTACTGTTGTCATCCTCCACGTGGCCCCCAACCTCCCCCTTCAGTCTCACTATCCCTCCCTTTGTCTTTCTTTTTCACTTATGTACCTGTAGAAGGTTTTATCCCCTCTACCCACTGAATTTGCAGTGTACTCTTCTGTCTGAGCTTTGGCTTCCCTTACTGACCTCCCTGCCTCCCTTTGCTTCTCCTGCTACTTCTCCCTATCCCCTTCAGCCTATATCTTTTTGTATTGCCTGAATGCAATCTTTTTGGCTTTCACTTTCTCCGCTACCTCCTTGGAAAACCATAATGGCCTCTCTTCCTTTTCCCCTTGCTAACCTGCTTAATGCATAATTCTGCTGTCCTTGTAATCCTCATTTTAAATACTGCCCACTGTTCCTCAACCCCTGATTCCTGCCCCATTCCTCTTAATGCCTCTTTCAAGCATCTCCCCATTTTCCCAAAGTCTGTCCCCCTAAAATCCAGGATACATGTATTTTTGTGTGGCTTGGTTCTGCTCCTTCTGTGATTTCAAACCACAATGACTGGTGGTCACTGTTCCCCAGGTGCTCCCCCACTGTTGCCCCCATCACACTGTCCCTGTTTGTGAGCACAAGGTCCAGTATTGCCTACTGCCGAGTTGGTTCTATGACCAGTTGCTTGAGGAAGACACCCTGAAGGGAGTCCAGGATAAATCTGCTCCTAGTTGATGCTGCTGCTGGGATGCTCCAGTCCACATGTGGAATATTGAGGTCTCCAACCAGTACTACCTCACTCTTGTCTGCCATCCTTTGGATGGCTAGCATCAGCTCCCTATCTGTTTCTTCCTCCTGGGTTGGTGGTCTATAGACCACATCTGTGTGGATGGCTGGCCCCATTTTACTTTCCAGCTTTACCCACAGTATCTCTCCCCCATTGTGTTCCTCCTGGATCTCTGTGGCTCTTATGTCATTTTTCACATACAGTGCCACTCCTCCTCCCTTTCTACCTGCCCTGTCTCTTCTGAATATGTTGTAGCCAGGTATGTCCATCTCCCAGTCATGGTTATCATTATACCAGGTTTCTGTGATGGCCACAATGTCCAGGTCTGACTGCACCATGACAGCCTCCAGATCCTCCGTCTTGTTGCTAAGGCTCCTGGCATTGGCACACCTGGCTTTCCATGATGTGACCTCCCTAGACTTGCTTAACAATGTTATACAGTTCTGTACATGGATATGTACATGGATATTGAAGATGAGCTAAGGAGCTGTGAGCTTGTTTCATGAGAGAGTAAAAGAGGCTTTTCCCTAAATTTATGGGCTGTAATACAAGAAAATAACTGGTTCCTCTGGCAGTTACACTTTATAAAAACAAAAATTAAGTACATTTATCATTTTTTATTGCGTTTACTGAAACGCATTGTTTTTCTTCTGTTCCCCATTCTCTAGGTGCTAGAGGTGCTGTCATTGCTGAAAATTTTGTGTAAGCGTACTATGTCTGATCTCTACTTGTTTCTATGATGTTTCTTGTATTTACTATTGTCTACATACCCTTTGTTGTAATCTCCCGGGTCATACCTGAAAATAGGCAGCTATGCTGTCTAGTGTACCTACCCAGTTAACAAAAACTAAATAAATAAATAAAATAATAGAGGCTGCTGTTATTTGCTGCTACTTGCAGTTCTCTGGATCTGACAAATTTCCAATCCCCTCAACTACTTTTGTCCCCAAAGAATAGCTGGAGTAGGAGTAAAGTGTGTAAGTGAATTAAGCGAGTGAGTTGGGAACTGAAATCAGAGCCTAAGAAACTGGAAGGTTAAGAGGCTAAAAGGGGAGTAAGTTGTCAAGAAGCCCGAACTGTGAATTGTGGAGGAAAGTGTCAGGTGATGGAGTGCATGGAAGCCCTGAGAATTGAGGAACTGAGGAAAAAGAACAGAGGGATAATTGTTGTGGAGAGATCAAGGCTGAGAAGTGATTGGGAGTGGAAAAAAAAGACTTTAAAATACTTTAAAAGCTGTATCCATGCAATAAGTTGTCAAAAAGTATTGAAACTTTATACCTGTGAATATATTTCTCTCTATTAGATAAAATAGGGCAGATATTAGGGCACTTGGACTTTAACATGTTTATTTAAAGCATCTAAAGTGTTTTAAAACTACTAAACAGTGTATTGGCTGTGAGGGTATGTGCCCATTCTCTTATAGTTATGCGCCTGTTGTGAAACAGACAAGGTAGTATGTAGGGCTGCTTTTATAAACTTTTTGCATGTTTTATATGTTTGGCTTTTTATAAAAATTTGCATTTAAACAGTCATAATTAATTACAAACAGTTGTACTATGCTTCACTACTTGCTCATACTTATCATGCTATTTTCAACACCTGGTGCCAGTGTGACATCAGCATAAAACAGGTATTTCAGATTTGAGCATACCTGGCTTATTTAGATACAGTCCTGACCTGAGGAAAGCTGCTGCAATTCAGACCACGATTTTGTTTACAGCTTAGCAAATTTCAATCAGGAGGTTTTCTTTTTTCTTGTTGGTTAATATTTGGACTACAGGCAGAAAGCAGCTTAGCAAGATTACTATTATTCTACAGATTGCAGCTAAATCTGACATATGCAGATCTACATTTTTGAGCTTCAGCATTCTGTGTTTACAAATTCAAACACTTTATATACAGGTTTTAAAACTAAATGAGCTTTACCTGTTGGTGCCATTGTACTCTGCTGCATTCTGGTTTCCTTTACATCCTACTTAGTATTCCTCGCCAACCCTGCCTCCATTTGTTTCGGCTCCCCCAGAGTTTGCTGCTCTAATGGCTGTTTTTGCAGTGCTATCAGAATGGCTGTTTTACACAGCCAGATGAAACGGAACACATCAGTGCAAACCACAAAAAAGCAGAGATTGAGGTTTGGATGAATGTTCACCAAGGGAACGAAACAGATGCACTTTACACACAAGGGATGTAACGGAATACTGTTTCTGTAACAGTTATTCCATTACATAAACCTGTGTGTAAAAGTGCCTTTAATCAGTATCTAGGCTGCCCACTCCGGTGTTTGCAATTTTATTCATTTCATTTATTTAAAACTTCAGAGATTACCTTTGAGCACAAGTGCACATTTACAAAGGCTTCATATGGTCAAAAAAATTACAAGTAAAATAAGCAGTTCCACAGGAAACGCAGTTGAGCTAATTAATCACAGATCACTTTCCAATGCAGCATTTTTAAAAATACGAATCGCTATTTATTTTTGGCAGTCGGATATTTTGATAAAGGGATAGCACACACATGTCACATTATACTTGACTCACTTTGACTGAAACTAAAATGTAAGCTACACATTTTGTTTATGCAGTTGTGCACATGGATATGTGTTAGCTGCAACGTGACAAATGTGAATATAAAAGTAGCTAAACTAAATGTGTTGAGCTGGGTCAAAGAGATCACATTCACCACAGAAAAGAATATACATTTACTACAGAGTTAAACAGGTACTTGTAATTGAAATCAAATAGGTACTGAATTTGCTTTATTCTGTAAGTGGTCATTTGAAAGCACAAAAATATGTGACATTTCACCTTTCATACAAAAAAAGAATTTGGACTTAGTTTTTCCCATTTATTTTTTCATATGAAGGCATCCTTTTTCATATGAGTTTTCATTCATATGAAAAAGGAATGCTTTCATACAAAAAAAAAATCAGTAAAAACTAAGTCCAAATTCTTGTTTTGTATGAAGCCATCCTTTTTTTGTATTCATTTGCCCACAAGAAAAATGAAAATTGGCTCACAGAAAAGTATTTATAAATGTAAAAAAAATACATTATATGTAATATTTCCAGAAACAAAGTGCAGAATCCACGTAACAGTGTGCAGGATGTCATTTTTGTGGGGTTTGAAAACTGTTTTTGGAAAAAATTGAAACAATATGGTGGCCATACCAAAAAAGATATTTTCCTCATGAAAAAGCATTACCCCAATATAAAAAAGGATTTTTTCTAGTATGGTCCAAATTTTTTTTTTTCATTCCAAGCAGCTAGCCAAAAGACTGTGCGAGCATGATCAGAACTTAAATTTTAAAATTTAATAACTTTGGAACAGAATAATATTTTTCACCAAACCAGCAAAAGGCACATCTGTGGTAAAAGCCCTTTCTACCCAAGAAAATTTCAGAACAAACTTCCAAACTGTCTGGGCACTAGGCAATGAGAAAAAAAAGCTTTTTTTCAACTTTTTTCACAATCAAGATCTTGGAATCTGCACATCTGACTAGAACAAAACTTGGTAAGTCAAGAGACCAACCCCAAGATCATGCAGGCAAAATTTTGTGCAAATTTGTTGGACAGTTGCATAGATATTAACTTACAAATTTTAAGGTTTAACCTAGAAACCCATGCTCAACCCTAACTATAATGGCACTACTGTGCCACTATAATATATTCTTTGCAAAACATATGCATTAATGTGCCAGTTAGGGTTCAGATTAAAGTGACAAAAGTAAAGAAATGTGATTTCCAACACTGACCCCGCCCTCCTCCCCAAGCAGCAAAAGCAAAAAACATTATGGTGAATCACTGCTGGGACTTCCTTGGGGTTCTCAGCCCTAATGCTGACACATTAACACAAATGATGCTTACAGTCTATGGTTGGTTTGTTCTCATAGAAGCAGTTATCTGTACTTTCTCCACTTTATCATTAGTGCAATACAAAGCTGCTGAAACAGAATATCAGCCTGGTGTGATCACTTTTCTACTGTACTTCTTTATCATACTGATAGCTGCCATTGGGGAAACATCAAGCCCAGATCTGATGCTACTCCTGTAGAGGAACTGCTTCAAGGGAAATGTCACTCCCAGCTCACCAAGGCTACCACTGTGTACAAACTCCACCTCAGCATTATGGAAAAGCAGTTGAGCAGAGCTCCAGTCCAAGCCAACCAGACCATCATTCCCATCACCATTATTGGTACTTCAGTAAGCTGGTCACTCAATAAATATCTTTGCCCAGGACTCTGAGAAACCAAAACCAGTGGAGGAAGGAGACTCCCACTCCTTGACAAACAAGGAATGTTGCCACCTACAAATGACTGGATACATGTACTGTGCCAAAGGACACAGATTGCAAAAAGAAAGGTAATAGAGGAAAAACAAACACAAATGCCAGAAAATTAAACTATCTCACACAAAATATGGCAGCAGATGTCAAAAGTGGGGTTGCTCAGTGATGCCATCTTGCTGGCACAGCTCATAACAAGAATTTCAGATGGTATCATTATATTGATTTGTCATTCCTTTCCTCCTTTTGAACCAACTAAATTAACACTCATGAAAAATGTTGAAGTACTGTAGGTACTTTGATTGATTGGCTGATTGATTGATTGATTCACTTACTGACTTATTTAGGAATTTGTTTTTGATACCAGGCAAGACACACTAGGCATACAGTACATATGAGTATTGTGGCAGTGACTCAGCAGGTTGCACACTTGTTTCTGAGCCCAGAAGATAAGAAGGTTATGGGTTCTATCCCCACACCAGGCACTTGGAGTAAAATACCAGTACAGTATTGACACTATAATGCAACATCTGGGGGCGTTGCACTCCTGAGTTGCCATCTTTTGGATTAAATGTTAAGCCGATGTCCCACCTGCCCATTCTGGTGGTTGTTCAGGTGGATGTTAAAGATTCCAAGACACTTCTGTAAAAGAGTTGGAGAGCTGCCCTGGTGTCCTGGTCAAATTTTTACCCATTCGCTTAACATACCACAAACAGCTTAATCAGGTTTAGTTTCAGTTGCTTTCCATCTATATCCCCCCCCCCCAAGGCTGACAATAGGCAGAATTGCCAAGCCCTCCTGTTCTGGTCAACAAAAATTAAATAAATACATTTTCAGGCATGGTCTGGTGGAATTATGGACTTACATACTTATACCATCATCAAGAAGCAGTAACATACTAATAACAACAGCAGGAAATAATAAGTAGAAGCAGCATAAAGGGAGAAATACAACAGTGCATAAAAGATAGCAGAAGGAACATCAATGGTAAATACAGTATACTGTATAAGTGATATAGTGACATAGACATCATTGGTAAATGTAATACACAATATAAGTGACAGAAACATATTATTATGCTGGGGTGGATTGGCACCTTAACTCTGAAAAGTCCAGAATGATAAAGATTTGGTTAATTCTTTTACAATGTCATACTTTGCAATCAAAGTCACATTAATAAAGTCTATTTCTATGGTATTCAAGGGCCTGCCCCCAGAATTTGTAACATGCACACATGTTGAGATAGCAGTGTGCACAATGATACACCCTCTCAGATTTAAAAATAAATGCATTTTAAATCCTGCAAAGACTAAGGGACTTGTCCCAGAGCTGCATGTTTTCCTACATATGCCACAGTTGTCTGAAATGCTCTAGGAACTTCTTCTTTTAACTCAAAAATACAGCAGTAAATTTTGGAAGTTGTATGTAAACTACTTTTGAAATGTTGAGGGACACTACCAACCTGTAACCAGCCAACATTGAACCATTTTAATAGCTGGACATTCAGCAGTAGGCTACAAATTAAAAAAAGTTATTTTTTCCTTAGGTTATAAAACAATGTAGAGATAGCATTCTTTACATATTGGCTCCAACATTGTCATCAGTACAACTGTTTACGATTATGCATCTTTGTGCTGGTACACATAATATGGTCCTGTAAATTATTAAACTGTTTCAAAAATCACATTATTTGTTCCAGAAACAGTAACCCCCCTGTTTCGTTGGGCCTAAAATTGGCTCATGGAAGTTGCTGAAAATTATTCTGCATTTTATGCAATCCATGGATTATTATGCAGTTTATCTAGTCCATGGAAATGTATTCTGCAGTTTATGTAATTCATGGATTATTCTGCAGTTTACACAAAAATGCTTTTTGAAATTATGTAGAATTTAAAAAGAAATTACAGAAATAGTGTTTCAGAAATGGAAATATTATTCCACACACATTTCAATGGCAGAATTCCACATTTTGTGTAGCCTATTTGCATATATACATTTTTCTTCAGTCCAAAGTCATTTTCTATTTTACGTTGCTGTTTTGGGGGGAGTGGGAGGTTGTACAGTATGCATAGCAAATGTTGGTTGAATGCAACTTTGTTGCCTCTTTTCTGAGTATTCTGACCCAGTTGGGATAGTAATTGCTCAGCTTTGGGCTGAAATTCAATACTAAGGTGTTGCTGAAAAGGTATCATGAGTCCTGTACACTCAATATGCTGCCTATCACACAATAGAGAAAACCAACAGAGCTGTGCTCTCCATCAACCATGGAGTACAGCTGCTTGATAAGCCTTCCCTGTCTGGAATAAAATAAGACAGTTAATTTATGTAATAATAAACTGTCCTTCCTGCAGGCTTTTAAAATATAAAGTTCATTTTCTGGCAGTGGTGTAGCTTGGAAAATAAAATTTGTAAGCCAGAACCCTTTGGTGCTTTGTTGCCCCCTCCCCAATTGTAGACATACTCGTATTTGTTACTCAGACCCCTTGTATACCCCATATTACCTAATTTTATGTATTTAGCATTATACAGTAATAAATTCAAAATAACTACAGCAGTCATATTATAACACCAGTAAGGGATGGATATCAGAGAGTAGGAGTAACAAAAATCAATGGCCAGGGCCAAGAATGCCACCTCTCTCTAGTAAATGTGTAAACCATGGTTTACTTGGCTTGTGAGTTGCTACACCCATATTTTCTGGATCTATGCAATTTTGGTTGTACAATGATTGTTACCAAGAGTGTGCATAAAAGAGGAACTGACTGTACTGTTTCCAGGCTCCAGTTATGGTTGCAGCAATTGAAATCATCAGATATTTCCTGAAATCTTTGACATTTCTAGAGAAATTACCTGCCTACCTGCAGTACCACTACTGGACCACCACAGAGAATCACTTTAGAAATACTGCAGAATATCTGGAAATATCTACTGCTGCAACTGTAAGAAATTCCACTGCCCTTTATGAAGCTCCTGCTACAGGAAACCATACTGTCACAAACTTTCATTTTCATCTTGACATGGGGGGGTTCTACCACCAGTGGGAAGAAGGCTACTCAGCATGATGGCAGCCTAGCGGAGGGCATGAAAAATCAAGAGCCTACTGACAGAGGTGGCATCTGTGATGGTCACCCATGGTATCAGGTCAACTAATTTTCCATGTTCAGCCTCAAAGCCCCACCTTCCTTCTCAATCAGAGGCACCTCTTTGTCCTTCTCCCCATGGGTGGCACTGGACAACAGTGTGTGGTAATCCAAAATATCACTACAATCACACTGCTGTGATCATGTGACATACAGTACCTTTCTCCATGGCATCCTTGATAATGAGCTTCACGCAATGGCTTTTACCCAGTGAAATGCGTGAATACAAACTCCTCATAAACATGTTTGACTTTAAGCACTTTGCCTGCTTATGGCAGTGCATTCTGAAATTCATATGCCGTATTCAGTGTTGCTACATTTGCAGAATTAATTCAGAATGTGTACAACAATCAAAATATAAGGTCTTCATTCTGCATGTTGTCTATGTTAATCAGTTATCATTTTAACATGCCTTGGTATCAGGGCTTGGTCAAATTATCAGATTCTAATTTTGCTGAATTTTTGTGAAATTCCATGGAAATTCTGTGTAATCTCATAAAATTTCATAAAAGTCTTCAGAATTTTCTAACATTCTTTAATTGTCATAACTCAATCGCTGCTATAGCTAGAGAGCTGACAATTGGCATGCCTATTTTTGGAACAGGCCCTAAAACGATGCCTTGATTCATGATATTTGGATGAGGTGTGGGGAAGTTTTAGGGACTCAAAATCTGGCAATTTATCATTCATTAAACAAGTTCTGAAAATATTTCTACGCTTACAACTTTGACACCTGTGGAATGAGATAACTGAAAATTTCTTGGAAGAGTTATAGATACTGCTAAATAGAGAGGTAATTGGTTGTGTATATTGTAAGTTACAGGAGTTAACAATTTCACAATTTAATTATTTGTAATTGTGTAAAAATGTTCAAAATATTTGGATGTTTATAGCTCCACTGCTATTGCAGGTATACACTCAAGATTATTCATGGATATGAAAGTAAATATTTCCTGGAATCTAATTAAGTTGGGTAAATGTGGTTTAGTAGGTTAACAGTTATTGTGGATACTTTAGAAATTACAAATTGGCAAAATTCACTCAAACATTCATTCATGCATAATAGGTAATGCTATAATAACTCCACTTGTGGAATTTCACTTTCACAAAGTATTTATCACCCCTGAATCACCTTGCCTGCACTAGCATCATGGCCCTGCAATACCCTTCCAACACTCCTACAACAGTGATGTTCAGCATCATGCCCCATCATGACTAAAGATATCCAGATACTTTAGTCACAATGGCCTAAGTCACAATTAGTTATAGCTTGGTGTCACTTGGTGCAATGCTTTCAAATAGTAAAAATATACATTGTTATCTAAATGGTTGTTAAAGAGTTAGCAGGTGGCATTGTACAGAAACAATGCTGAATGTGCATGGGCTTCCACAAGTCATTAAGTCAGTCAGCTCTAGTGTTTATCTGGCACAGTGCAGGAATTCAGGCTAGTGCACAGTGAATTCCATGACTATTCTTTATGATTCATCACTCAAGAGACTGACCTGACAATTGGCACCATTACCTTCTCTCATTTTTCCTATCAATTGCTGTTGCAGATGTTAGCAATTGTAAGATGTTCATTCTCATCCTTTTAAATGTGTCATGAATGGGAATGCTGACTTTTTGGTTGATGTCAGCCTAACACCTTTATGAAATCTGATTCCCCAATGTCAGTGTCTGTTTCCACATTGGGGGATCTAATAACTTTTACTATGGAACCTCCTATGAATGCTACCTTATTGCCATTTTACCTAGCCTTTGCCTTCCTCTACAATTGTCTGGACATGGCGTTGACAAAAGTATAACATTACACAATTTCTCAAAAGTTCATAACATTCAACTTGAATTAATTACTGATGTTATTTTGGAATCTTTGGCTGCTTATAACTTAGCCAGCCTTTGAGCAAGTGTTTAGAGAGTTAACACACACAGTTACTTTTTTCATATTGTTTTTCCTACTGGCTGCCAGCTCATCTCATAGGGATATACCCGGATCAGGTTGAACCCAGCCATCATTCAGTAGGCTACCGGGTTTTTTGCCAGCATTTTTTTCTCTCCCACAAGGGTCACTGTGTTGGTGGAACCTTCTGCTATCCCCCAACCAAGATACTCTGCCAAGTGATAGCTATCTTGGTCATGGCCTGCCTCTCAATGTGACTTTCTGGACTCACTTCTGAACCAGGTCATCAGCATGGCAGCATGAAGGTCTGCTTCTGGTCATTGGGATGTCTCAAAGGCTAATATTTAGGGTCAATGAACCTAACAAAACTGGTAATATTCTGTTCTCTAGTTTTAAAGTTACAGGGGCTTAAATGTCTGCAACTTACATAACTTTGAAATGTAATTTTAACATTTCTGAAAGTTTGCAGGCTTACAACTCAGTCACCTTGAAATACAGCGATCTGTAATGTGGCACATTCTGTATGGACTTTGGTACAGTCATCATACCACATCTGGTGCAGTTTGGACAAATACATCTTAAATTAGATGGCAATAACTGAAATCATAATTTTGACAACATTTTGCAGCATTTTCATGGAAATTGCATGCAATTTCAAGAAAGTGAAATTGCAATTTCACCAGAATTTCACAGGCGGAAGATACATTTTGCCGAGCCTTAGTATCAATACTTACATCAATAATGTAGCTTATATAACTACTAACAAATTCTTCAAGAACATCAAACTGTTTTAGATCTACAGCTCCTTCTCTGCTAATGTGCACAGCTGTCTTTATTAATCACACATTTTAATAAAAAGGAAAAAAATTGACCTTCTTGAGAATTGAGTCCAGCCTCCTTGAATACCATTCTGGTGATCTACCAGCAGAAACATCAGGCAAACTGGCACACAGTATCCCATCAATATCGTGCAAGAAAGACTTCATGTTGAAATGGTCATCATGAGGACTGTATGAGGCTGAGTAGCACTGTGGGTTTTATTTATTTATTTGTTTAGGAAATTGGAATTACAACCCTTTGAGTCATAGACTTGTTTCCAAAGGCTCCACGTCAGAATAAAACAGACATTCCTACAGTACATATATAGAATAAATGTGGGTGAACAATCATACAGAATATAAGTACAATAAGCACTGGTTAATGCCTGTACATTTGGTAACTAAAACAGGGCAGAGGTATTAACATATTTACCTAATGAGCAACTAAGACCTATATAATTGGTAGCTAAAGCAATGCAAGATATGAGTTGGTAGTAAGCTGCCTCAGGGAGGTCTTGTCTAGTGCAACTTTATGGTAACTGAGGGAGGTGAGGAGCCTATAGGCTAGAAATAGTGAGGGATGTCCACTGCCTGGCCAAGGGTGGGTGCGTGGCCTAGTGGCATGATGCAGGATCCACAGGTTACCGGTTACACTGGCATTGATGTGAGGAGAGGATATAGGCCCTTAAGGCAGCTTTAAAAGGACCTAGATTGGTGATTGATGTGACAGCCTGTGGGAGGGCATTGTACCAGGATGGAGCTCAAAGGGGGAAGGATGGCTGGGCCAGGGTGGTTCTGACCCTAGGCACCTTCCAGATAGTTTTTGGGGTGGCTCGTGTGGACGCTGAGATGGTGGCTACCTGAAGAGAAGCCATGACACCTATTGGGGTTAAACCCAGGTGGATTTTTTTGGTGAAGAGACAGGTCTGGTATAATAGTCTTTCCTCAAGGGAGAGGATATTGGTGAGCGCATATAGGGTGCAGGTATGTGTATTTCTGTCAGCACCAGAGAGGAGCCAGCAGGCCTTATTGATGACTACTTGCATTTGATGAAGCGCCATATGGTCAGCGGCACATAGATTGTGAGGCCATAGTCCACCAGGAATAAGACTGAGGAGGTAATGGCTAGGTGAAGTGCTTCAGGTGACACGCAGTCTTTATGTCTGTAAAAGAGACCAATGTGGGTGTTGGTGGAGGAGGTGAGGATTTTTATATGTTCATGGAACGAGAAGAAAGAGTCAAATGTAATACCTAGATACTTATACTTTTGGACCTGCAGTGTGCTGTTATTTGTCACTGATGCAGTGTGATGTGTGTGTGCTGTTGTTTGTTGCTGATGTAGTGTAACGTATTTAAGTCCCTAGTGTGTGCTATGTAGCAGTGGTGGAAGTGTAGCCTAGAAGTTGGAGTCACTGCCTGTGTCTGGGCTTCCTGCATCCAGCAAACCTGGGTTCGATTCTGACAGGTTACATTTTCCTTTTTTTTAACTGTTGTGCCTGTTGTCACGCTCCCCCCCCCCAGAGTTGTAATAGGAAATCTGTCCCTTTTCCAACTTTCTCCCCTTCCCCTAGTTGCAACCCCCTGGAATGAGATTAATAAATCTGCCCCCTCCTGATGTTCCCTCTCCCCAAATTGCACCCTCCAGAGTGAGATTATAAATCTCTCCCCTCCCAACTTTCCCCTCTCCCCAGGTTGTGCCCCTCTGGATTGAGATTAATAAATCTGCCCCCATGCCAGCCTGGTGATGCTGAGGGTTGAGGTGCTGGATGCCACACCTCACGCTACACCGGTGACCCAGGTTCAGGAATGAGCCGGAGTCAGTTGGGGGGAAGGGAGGATGGGAGTTCGATTGAGCAGCCACAAGGCAGCTCTCCTGTCCTGGGGAGGGATCTCACTGCTCCCACCATATGGCTGCCCCCAGGTGAAGCCTGAGGGTAGCACAGGTTAAGAGTGACACAAGAAAGGGTGGGTGCTGAAGGACCACAGTGTGTGCGTACCTCCACATACACGTGTGTGGCTACAGCAATGGGTGGGGAGAAAAAATGAAGCTGGCAGGCTTTATGATGATCCCAGCAGGTGGCTGGAACCAGATGTGACCCCGTCAAGGAAGGGGGGCAGAGCTGCCTGCCAATTCCCCCAAAAAACAGGGAAAAAAATTTAATAAATCTGCTCCTTCCTGATTTTCTCCCCCTTCCCGAGTTGTGCCCCCTGGAGTGAGATTTATACATCTATCCCACTCTTGACTTTCTCCCTCTCCTAGAGTTGTACCCCCCAGAGTGAGATTAATCATGATCTTCCCCTATCCCTAAGTTGCGTCCCCCCTCCCAACTTTCTCCCCCCCAAGTGGCAATCCCCTCCTTGTGTGACTTTTCTTCAGCAGCAGGCTTACATGCAACATTATACCTGCCGCTCTTTTCCCTGCATGGTTGTTGTCCTAGCAGTGTTGCAATTCACAGACTTATGGGTAATCCCTGACAAGCTTGAGCTTCCAGCATCCACTCTCTTTCTGGAACAGCATCTCTTGTAGTTGAAATGTTTTACATGGTAAGGAACCACAAGATTTAGTTTTTAGAGGTTCTTCAGTAAGTGCTACAGATGGTTCCAGAAGAAAGGGGATCCATGAATAAAGACCAAATTCCCTAGTCTGCCCCTGACCAAGGAACAGTAAAGTATGATTATCAGGTTTATGAAAGAAGGGATGTCTATTGCTGTTTAAACTTCAAGAGGTATTGTAACACATAAAAAAATATTTAAAGTAGGCATGATATTGTACAGAGTTGTAATTCATAAATAAAGTTACATTTACAAAAACTTGATTTATCTGTAGCAACTTTTTAAATTATTTATGTTTGCTGTTCTTTATGGGATTTCCACCTTATCTTGTTTGTTAAATATTCAGTCTGTTATAACTTTTGCTCTTCCATGGCAGTTTATTATGTTTAAGAATGGATTATTTTCGGTTAGTTACGTTATTATATAATATAAAATAATTTTGCATTTATATCTAAGCTAACTGGCAGAGATAGTATTGCTTCATATTGACAATTTCTACTTATACTTTAGTGTCCTAAATTTAGCCTTCAGGTAGATGCTGTTCAAGCCAAGTTCTGCCTTTAAGTTAGCCAGTGGAAATGAAGTGGATAAGCCTGTTTTTTATGTATTTATTTACATATTTATTTGTTTTTAATGAGGGATGGCACATTAAGCTATGACATCTTGTTTGTAAGAACAACCTGGCTTGTGGATTATATGCATTTATAAAATGGTCTTCAGCATTCTCCTTAATTCTAGCAACCTCATTGGTTGAAACACATCATGCGACCATTCATTAATTCCCAGTGCATGCATGGTTTGTCACCAGCCTAACATAATCTACCAAACAACATGCTAAATATGCAAAACTAAAACATTTTTCTATTTTACCCCCTTTTGTAAGCACAATAACCCTCTTCAGGGCATGCATTTCTTGAAAATTATAAAATGGACATGAAAATCTTTCAGTCCCTATTGGCTAGACCCAACCAACTGACTGTGCATTTAAACAGCACAGTATATAGTCATTCTCATATTTAGGCTCATCATAAATCACTATGCAGCTTGAGAATTGTACGAAAATGTTTGGCAGCATTTTTATTCTCACTGGATCACATACGCTAAACTGGAAAGTAGACAAGTGCCAGAAATCACCACCCATATCTTCTCATTCCCACTTCACTACAAGAAGGAACACAGCTATATCTACAACACAACCTGTACACATGTTTATTTTGTCCACTCACATACTGCTTTTATTTGTTTATCAGCCAAACCAAACTCTGGCCCTCTCTCTCTCTCTCTCTCTCTCTCTCTCTCTCTCTCTCTGTTCAGCCAGCTACTGTGTTTGACAATACATACATACTTCCTCCCAAACTCACATTGGTATCTGTTCAATGCAATGTGGATTTTTCTTTTTAAATTCAGATCAATAAACAGTTAGTTATATTCTACTTGCTAGTGTCACCAAACTCTGCCCAGAATGCTCGCACTGCGCTGGTGCTCACAGCATTTGCTGATGTACTCCATGAAGCTGGACACTGGAACCACTTGAATATGCAAATATAGCAGAAGTCATGGAGAGCAATATAAGCCTGTACACTGATGACACCATAATTGGTGCAGTGGTGGATTCTCTGCTTCACAAGGATTTGAAGAAACTGGAGAGCTGGTCAAGAATGTGGCAGCTGGGGTTCATTGCTGGGAAGTGCAAGATCATGCATTTCGGGGCATGGAACCCAAGGAACACCTACCATATGGAGGGAGAGGTTAAAGGTCACAGAGGAGGAAAGGGATATAGGGTGGTGGTCACAGGGAATATGAAACACTCAGAGCAGTGCAGGTTGGCAGTGGCCGAAGCCAACAAAATGCAAGAGTGCAAATCCAAGGAAGCTTATTCATGAAGACTTCTGGTGGGGGTGTTTGAACAAGGGCAGCCATCCCAGAACAACTGCAAAGTCCAAAGGTAAGTGCTCTGAAAGGAAACCAAAAAACTCACTTTACTCAAAAATTATAATAATTTTAACTGCTTTATTGCCAGTGGATGAAAAAGTGAGGCAGAAACACACCACACTTCACTTGCCCTGGCGCTTCAGGTATAAACCATTCCCCAGGGGGCTTGGCAGTGAAAAAGTCATGCACTTATTTATACATGTGTTTTTCAAATGTCATAGCTTAATTGATCTAGTACACACTTGTTTGTATTCAAACACCAAACATATGATCTCAAACAGACAAAACATATTACATTCATAAAAAATGGAGAAAGCAAACTAGTAAGGGTGGGTGGGGGTAAGCCCTATGAGCAGAGGCTGAAGGTGCTAAATATGGACTCTCTGAAGGATAGAAGGGACAGGGGAGATATGACTGAGACCTTCAAGTACCTGAAGGGTATAAATGGCATTAGCACTGGGGAAATGTTTCAATTGAAGAGAGGGGAATCACTAGGGGCCACAGTATGAAGTTGGAGGGAGGAAGATTAAAGAGGGAACTGAGAAGGCACTACTTTACAGAAAGAGTGGTGGCAGCATGGAACATACTCCCAGAGGAGCTGATCTCACAGAGATTGGTGGAGAGTTTTAAAAGGGGGTGGGATAGAGTAAACGGTAGAATAATCATTGGAGATGACTTGGCCCAACAGTTGAGCTCAGTAAAGGAGAAGAAAGGTGAAAGTGGTGACAAGGGGGGGCAGCACTGGTGTAAACCATGAGCTACAAAATCCAGCCGACGAGATAAAACTGTTTGGCCTGTATCTTGTCAAGAGCACTCCCTCAATCTGTAATGAATGACTAATGGTAATAAAAATCCAAGTCCAAAAAAGTTAACTGCACATGCACAGACTTTTTTTTCCACTTGAATTTTCTTTTACCCATAACTTTAACATTTGGTTTAAGATTTTACACCAAAATATCACTTATCTGCAGGTTACTCCTCTCCCTTATGAACCCTCTTAAATTCCACTTGAAATTTGTTTTAACAGGGTTGCATCCCAAAAATACATTTTGAG
Organism: Neoceratodus forsteri; assembly: GCA_016271365.2. Taxonomy (NCBI): domain Eukaryota; kingdom Metazoa; phylum Chordata; order Ceratodontiformes; family Ceratodontidae; genus Neoceratodus; species Neoceratodus forsteri. The sequence goes on along the minus strand of CM057453.1, from coordinate 314,214,515 downwards.
TACGATATAAAAGTTTCCACTTCTGTTGTCATGAAGGAGAGTTGTTACTTGTAAATTACTGAAACTGTGGTGGAAAATATTAAGACGTGCTAAAGTTATAAGCAAAAGAAAATTGAAGTGCAAAAAAAGTGAAGGGTTCGATCCATAAAGCAGCTGGGGCTACATGCAATTTGTGCATATGTTCTTACTATCAGAGCCAGGAGCAGCTTTCTGAAGCAGCTAATTTCTGCTAGAACAGTTCAATTAGATGTCTAAGGTTTATTGTAAGGGTCAATATAAAGATGGGGTTTAGCAGAGAGTAAGTAGTTGCAGGAACTGTGGGGCACTGTTCTCCAAGGTTATGCTCGGTGGAGGAGTCACTGCCCCTTCTTCAGGACCTTTGCAGAGCTCCATGCTCAGCTGGTATCAACAAGGGAAGAGATATCTCACCTGTGGCACTGGCTCCACAGGATCCCATTGTCTGCACCACCACGCTCACAGAGGCCCACTGATCCAAAGTGGTGGAGAGTGATGTGGAGGGGGGAAGGGTGGCAAGGGCAGCTACAAGGAGGTCAACCAACCCTACACAATCTGAACGGCAAATCACTTTGCACTTCTGAAGGAAACTCAGGTACCTGACTACTCCTGGGCTGGGGACTCTGGGTCAATCAGGGAAAATGGGATGGACAATCTGGTTGCACCCAGTAAGAAGAAGGCAGCAAGGAGAGTTTTACTGGTCAGAGATTCTATGCTCAGGGGAGTAGAGAGGGTGGTAGGGAGGATGGGTGGGGAATGGTCAGGTGCTTTTCTGGGACATCAGCCATCCAGGACATACATGGAATAGGGTCGATAGCAGAGACGGAGAGGTGGGAGCGGGGGGTTGCTGGTACATGTGGATAACAATGATCTAGTGAACTAGTTAAAAAGATACCAGTGCACAACCTCCCCCCTCCAGCCTGTTGAGCAAGTGAAATGGAACTTTCATAGGCTGGGAGATAGAGTTCAGGCACACTCTGTCAACCCTGGCCCTTTCTGATGTGCTCCCTGTGTGGAGTGTAAGGAGGGAAAGAGTAAAGAGGGAAGACACGCAGGAAGTAAATGGGTGATTGAGGGGATGGTGTCTGAAGAAAGGTTACCACTTTGTGGAATACTGGGAGTCTTCTGGGACAGGAGGCACTTCAAAGGTAATGACATTCACTAGACAAAAGAGGGGACCAGAACATTGGGGCTGAATTTTGACATCTACATTAGAAAGTTAAAGTGACTGCAGGGGACACTTAAGATAGCAGAACCACAGTAAAGGGAGTAAAGGTTGGGAACCAAGCTAGTGATCCCCCTATACTGGGGACTGTTGGATGTAAGGTAGATAAAAATAATAGTGGAAGAGGAAAAGGGGGAAGACTCTCAGGGTCTGCAAGCAATAGGAAAAACAGGAAGGAAAGGTGACTTGGAAGGAGTGCAGGTGTAGGATCACAAAACAGCAAAACAGGGCCCAGAGGAAGTTGGAAGGTGGTGTGCCTTAATACCAGGAGAATGGATAATAAAATCAGTGAGCTCCAGGGTTTGGTGACATACACTGAGGTGGACCTTGTAGCCATCATAGAAACTTGGGCCACAGAAAATGATGACAGGAACTTGTCAGTCCCAGGTTACACAGTGTTTAGATGGAACAGAGGAAAATGCATGGGAGGAGCATAGCCCTATATGTCAGGGAGGGTATGGAGGCTGTGAAGGTTGTACACATCAGGGGAAGCAAAGGGGGACACAGAGTCCCTATGGGTTCAACTCATGGTGCCGTCAGGCAACAAAATACAGGTGGGCTGATCTATAGACCACAAAGGCAGGTGAAATTTAGAGATAGGGAGCTTAGCAAGAGCTGGCATGGGGAGTGATGGGGGAAGTAGTAGTGGTGGGTGATCTAAATCTGCTGGATATTGCCTGGGACATTCCGGGTGCCAGGTGCACCACATGTCAGGTCCTGTTGAATATGTTGCAGGACTGCCTGCTGGTGCAGCTGGTTAAGAAACCCACTAGACAGGCAGTCACTCTTGATTTGGTGTTCACCAACTGAGACATTAGGTGGAATGAAGGTAGGGGAGACACTGGGGTCCAGCAGTTATAATTCTATTTGATTCAGACTGGCCCTTGTGACTAGAATACCCCTATCAGAAATGGAAGTCCTACAGTACATTTCAGAAGAGTAGACTTCAACTGTATGAGAAAGCTGCCCTGAGACAAATGGATCGAAAGTGTGCAGGAAAGATGAGGGCAATCAAGGAGACTGTTCATGAGGTAACAAAGTCATGAAAGAGAATTGTTACAAAACCAAATGGGTACAAGAGACCACTATGATTCTCAGAAAGGGCGAAAGAAGCAGTGATGGCCCAGAAAAAGGCTTTCCCAGGTTCAATGAAAATTAGGGGGAGGAGGAAGGGGAAGAGCATCAAATAAAACAAGGGAAATAGGACACTCAGAGAGGCAAAGGCAGACATGGAGCTGCATATTGTGGAGGGGGACAAGAGTGGGGCAAAACAATTCTTCAGATATATTAAGGAAAAACAGAAGCAGGGAGGCGGTATTGCTAGGCTACAAGAGGGATGAGGGTACTATAGGAAAATTAACAAAAATCAGCTGTCCTTAATGATTACCTCTGCTTTGTCTTCTCAAGGGAAGTCAGCAGACTCATGCCTGAAAGGGGCTTCAGGCATCTGCTAGGAGCATTCCTGAAATGAGAGAGTTGGTAGTTACCAGAGAAAGGGTTCAGAATGGGTTTGAAGCCCAAAAGACAGATAAAGCCCCAGGGCCAGATTGGATGCACCTGGGACTTTATCTGCCTTTTGGGCCTCAAACCTATTCTGGACTCTTTCTCGGTAAACTACTGACTGTCACATTTCAGGAACAGCCGACAGACGCCCGGAGCTTCACTCAGGCATGGGCCTGTCTTCCCTTATGAAGACAAAGCAGAGGTAATTGTTAAGCAAATTGATTGCAAAACTAGCTGAACCCCAGGAAGGGCTACTCAATTGCTCAATTCAGACAGGGGTCATTCCAAAAGACTCAAGGGTAGTGGGTGTAGTTAAAGTTTACCTTCCCTAAACTGGAAAGGCTGCTGATTATGGAACTAAATTTGAGCTACAATAATGTGTCTTTAGAAAAGTATCTGGGTAAAGACCAGCTGAATGGAAAGAGGAGACAAAGGAAAGCTCTGCAAAATTTGTAAAGCTAATCATAGGAAATGACACACTAAAATATGAACATATAAGAAAAAAGTTAATAGAGCTGAAAGCAGAACTTGATAAACAAAACAGATTAACAGTTTGAAGATCTGGATAAAAGTGTGAGAGCTAACATAGACAAATATGATGCCACTTTAATAGAATGAAAATAAAATATGTTTCTGAGACGTGAAGCAGACTATTGAAATCTCAGAGCCAGGAAAATTTAATTGCATGGAAGAGGAGAGAGGAACTTAACACACATTGGCCACTGGCTATAGTTACAATAAATGTAGTCATCAACTGAAAGAGAAGTAGAAGCAAGCACATCTAGTGATAATCATTTTTTAAAGGAAACAAACAGAGAACACACAGTCAAGAAGAAAAAAAAAACAAGAAAAAGAAGGACAAAGTGGAGGTGGAGGAAAGAGCAAGAAGTGCAGTTGGAGGTCAATGCCAGAGGTCACAAAAGAAAAAACAGACAGCAATTTAGTAATTAGTGTATCATAAAAGGAATTGATTCCTTCACAGCAGAAAGAGATTATCATTTGTACCAACCACAAAATCAATGATTTTGATGTCCAAGTGGACCTTATCTGATCTTTAGAAAGATAAATCTGCAATACTTCTTTACACAAAAAGATAGGGAAGGTCATGCTAATCATTCTATTTTCAGCAGTCAATAAGATTCTACTGTGATTACTCAGGATGCAGAGAACCTAGAATCACTTTTGGCACTAGCTGAGGAAAGTCAAGGAACCCAGAATGAGGAAACAAGAATGGAAGCAGAAGAGCTAGAACAAGTGGGAGAGGAGATACCAACAGATGAAGATCTATGGACACAAAGAAAGAAAATTCAGACCACCATTAATGTTTTGTCCGAATGTGTGGAATGCACAGATAACAGCATTTGAGAGGTGCATAAAAAGTGAAATTTAATGCACTGATGTATAACAATAGCACTAATGTAAAAAATTATAATTTTAGTAAGGCTGAAAGAGATGCCTTAAACTTTTTACAGGAAAGTATTGGGGCTTGCTTAAACCCGCAGATAAAGGTTGAAACATTTTGCTAATGGATGAGGTTGGATATATACATATGGGTGAGGCCTTACTGAAAAATGAGGAGAAATAAAGAAAATTACTGGCAAATTCAATTCACGCATATAAATCTGAGCTTTTAGGTCTGCTTGAAAGTGTTGTTCAAAAAGAGTACATCAATGAACAGGAATTTAAGTTCCTTTGGATACCACAGCCTCTGATTCCAGTATTCTATGCACTACCTAAGGTGCATAAGGATCTTGGAAATTTACCTATTTGGCCAATAGTCTCTCAGTTTGCCTACAGAGTAAAGAAAGAAAAAAAATATATTGTGGATGTCACCATGAGAGGAGAAATTGGCAAACATGTATCAACAACTGGATATAGAAAGCCCACAGTCACAAACTTTTTTGCTATGACTGCCCATCCATGTAGATTAAAGGATTCCATTCCCTATTCTCAATTTACCCGTGTTAGGAGGAATTGTAATAGGGAGGAAACATCTAAAGAACAGGTAGAAGAGAGGTCTATGAGATTTCTGAATAGGGGATACAGTGAGAAAGTAGTGCATGACGCACGGCAGAAAGTTACCATTTTGAACAGAAGCTGCTTGCTGGGTGACAGTAGTAGAGGCAATTCAACTGATAAAAGGCCTGTAACATTTTCAGTAGATGGGGTCAATTATCTATAAACTTTGGAACATATTAATATGTCAGACCCCATCCTCCAGACTGAATTAGGCTCATACCGAGGGTCACGTTCAGGAGAGCTACTAATATTAAAGATAATATTGTGCACAGTCACTATCAGGCTCCCATGATAGAAGTAGTCAGGAACTAGTTGCCCTTGCCAAGGTTTTTTTTATTTTTTTATTGCAAGAAGTGTAACATTTGTGTGTACTGTAGAACAGGAGGACTGTTTGTACATCTGTCTCACAAGCAACCTACAATGTTGATCATTTTGTTAAATGCAATACCACATTTGTGGTCTGGGTGCTGACATGAAGCTGTAAACACTATATGTAGGCAGAACAGTACTGCTGTTTAAAAAATGGCTTCATGAGCATATTAGGTATATTTCCTTGAGATGAAGTGATACACCATTAGGTGACCACTTTCATCAATCTACAATAAAAATCCAAAAGGTCATCAAGTGTATTGGTATTCAACAAGTTAACAAAATGTGAAAACTAACTGAAATGCTTAGTGCAGCAGAAGTTCCAATAGACTCATAGGCTGGGAAGCCTCAGACCCCATGGACACAATGCTGAGTTTGATCTCAAGTTTTTTTTTTAGTAAATTAGAGGGTAAATTTGAGGATCCACTGTAGACCATCTACAATATTTTAAATCACTGTTCAGCTATATAATTCAATTTATGAACCATGGATCCATAATAAAATGAAATAACAGGGAACATATAATTTGAGTTAAAAGAGAATGTAAATATTATAGTAGAAATATCCACGGTTGTATTTCTAGGTATTCTACTGGTTTTCAGGTATGAATAATAAGTAAAGTTTCTAATACAAGAATGTAATAACTAACCAGTTTTGTATTTTTTTTTTCCTGAGGCTCTTTTCATGTCTAAGAATTGAAATTATATAGCATCTAAAAGCAAGCAGCATGTCTTGCAAAGATAATACCAGAGAAGTGTACTTTGGGAAAAGCATCCCTGCAGGCACTGGTGCGAAATTCCAAAATGAAAAAAGTAAACAGAGAAGCTCATCTGGAATCCTGGTTGGCAGCTCATGTGAAAATCAAGCTAACCTTTTTTTAATGTGCTGTACTTTAATGTGAAGAGATTCCATTATTGGGAATGCACCGATCAATGGACTAACAACAGTGAATGTCTTGCATCTATAGTTATTAGTGTTATCTTTTAGAAGTCTATCTCCTTATATTTTAATGTTGAAAACATGATGTTTTGTATACAATAAGAGCTCCTATCATGATACACTCTTTTGCACTAAGTCACTTAGCACCTTTTGATAATAAAGGTGATGGGTTAAAGCCAGCAAGTATGTTATTTAATAACTATGGTAACCTTTATGGTATTTAAGGACCCATCACCTAAGTGATCGCCACTCCCACTGAGGAAAACCTAGATGGTCAAAGCACTGGGGTGAGGGAAGACGGTCAAACTTGAACTTCACTGTGAAACTTGAACTTCACTGTTATAAGAGAAGCAGGTAATATGAATTTTGCACTTTGTAAATCTGCACCATAACATGCAATTTAAAAGGCTAGTTTGATATTTCTCTAAGATGCATTTTTAGTGGCATAGCCATGAACTATTGCATCTATGGAACAATTTTGTATTGTAAGCCATATACACACATGTATTTATCAGAATAAATCATTTATTAACTAGCTACACTTTGGAATCGTGAGTGCTTTTTATGGAGAAGAATGTGTCATGGATATCAGCAATAAGCTATTCTGTGGATTTGTTAAGGACTGAGACAGTGGGGAAGTCTTTCTTCTGGCTCCGCTACACAAGGGGGGACAAGGAGCAACCAGGGAATTGCAGACCTATTATCCTTACCACTGTAGTGGGTAAACTTATGGAGTCACTAATCAAAGCAGACAGTGTGAACTACTCAGAGAGCAATGATCAACAGGATTGTAAACAGCATGAGTTTGTGGCAGGGAGGTTTCATCAGACAAACCTGAGAGTTTTCATTGACTGGACAATAAAGGTAGTAGATAGGGGACACGCTGTGGATCTACTCTACAGGATGCAGCTAGAAACATAATGTTTAGTTATTTACTGTATCTTTTGTTGACCAGGTAAACACACTAGACAAAAAAAATGTCTATTTTCAGGTATGACCTGGAAGATTACAAAGGAAAATAAACAAAACAATTTTACAAAGAAAGGATATACAGGCAGCAATTAGAACGCATGAATACAAGGTTAAGGCTGTAGTACAATAAAGAAGGCTTACAACAATAAATAAAGCACACACAGGCATTAGGGAAAATAAACATACATACTATAGGCATTTGGCAAAACAGGCTACATTGAAAACAGTAGACAGTAATTGCTTGAGTATCTGAGTATATGCCAAAACTTTAGGGCAGAACTCTTAGTTCTGGCCAGATGCCAAGAATTAAGGCAGGGGTACAGTACACAAGTCCTTATTATGTGTTTTAGGGACAGTTGCATACTGAGGCAGATCTTAGATGCTCCCATTGCTCAGATCTCTTAAAGATGTGATGGGTGGCAATACACCTAGTAGCACTGGAAGGGAGTTCCAGAATCTGGAAGCACAAACAGCAAAGACCCAGTTACCTGTCAAAGTGTGAGATTTAGAAACTAGGAGAGATTGCGAGTCAGTAGACCTAAGATGGTAGGAGGGTTGGATAGGTGTAAGGAGTTTAGACAGGGCACGAGGAATAGTAGTACAGATTATATTGCCCAGGTCAAAGGAACAGTAGTTGCACAGGTACAGCCAGTGAAGTTTGTCATATAGTTCACAGTGATGAGTGAGTCGAGGAACAGCGAGGGCAAAGAGGCAAACATTATTATAGGCCACATCCCACTTTGCTAGGCTGGATTTTTTGGCAAGGAGAAAGGTTATGAGCCCATATCTGAGGGTAGGAAGAAACATACCTTTTGCAAGGGCAAAGTGTGAAGCTACTGTAAGAGCTCCATGGGCCCTATAGGCTAGGCCCAGCTTGATATCTGTTGCCTTACACACAGTACAAATTTGTACAGAGAGGTCTAATTGGGGGATCAGGAGTGATGTTCAGATATTTGAAGAGCATGTTGTACCCACCAGGGACCCATTAACACTCATAACCCTTGGGGGGGGGGCTGGGCAACGTTTAAGCTTGGCGGTGGAGCCAACAAGCATAGTCTGTGTTTTCTTTAGGTTTATAACAAGCTTGTTTGCAAGGAGCCAGGTTTGTAGTTTATGGAAGTCAGATTGTAAGTGAAGATTTATAACATTAATATTATTTGAACTGGACAGGAGAATCAGGTCATCAACATATAGGGTAGTGTTGTAATGAGTGGGGACCAGTGGGAAGTCATTGATAAAGTAGGGGACTAGGATAGGGCCTAACATATATCCCTGGGGGACCCCACCATTAACAGGACTAAGTTCTGTAAAAGCTCTGTTATATTTAACAAGCTGTTGTTTGCCATCAAGGTAGTTAGAGAACCATGCAATGGCTTGGCACGACAAGCTAATGGAGTGAAGTATAGCACACAGGAAGGTATAATCCACTAAACTGAAGGCTTTGGAGAGGTCAATGAAGATTGCTCCAGACATTTAGCCAAGATCCATGGCTGGCCCGATTTCAGACATAACCTTGGCAAGGACTGTACCAGTACTGTGGCCCTGATGAAAATCATGTTGCTATGGGAACAGTAAATGATATTTTTGCAAGTACTCCAACAGCTGTACCTCTACTACCTTCTCAAGTAGTTTCCTGACAGCCAACAAGGTAGCTATGGGTCAGTAGATTTCAGAAAATTTTCGATCCCCTTGCTTGAAAACAGGTACCACCCTAGCCAATTTCCATATGGAGGGGACCCACTCCAGTGGTGAGGGATAGGTTGAGAATATGGGGGACTGGTAGTGCAAGGGAAGGGGCCCCCACTTTTAGGAATTTAGGTTTCAAGTTATCGTGACCCACGCTGGTGAAAGGAGACAGGCCAGTCAGTAACTTGTGTGTCTCCCTCACCAAGACAGCTTTAAAGGAAAAGGGGGACGATACAGAGGTTATGGCAGGGAGGAATTGATGGGGGTGGGGGATGGACATTTGCAGAGACTAACAGTGAGGTATAGGCCTATAGAACAGAGAATTGGACATTAAAGGCATTTGCGATAGTCGCTGCATTATTGCAGTTTTTGCCTTCAACAAGCGTGTTCACTGCATCACACATACTGTAGCCACTGACTACATTTTTGATTGTACACCAGAAATTATGTGGACCCTTGGCAGAGGACAATAGGGCAGCTGTGCAGTATTCACTCTTTGCTACACAGATAGCTCTTTGCAGGCATTGTGGAGATATCAATATTCACAGTAAACAGATTATTCGTTAGTGGCCTTAAATTATCCCAACATTTATCCTTGGCCTTTATGAGAGACAGTAGGTCACCATGTAACCATTTGGTAATAGTCTCTCTAACTCTCTGTCTGTTAATAGGGGCATGCTTATCTTGCAAAGAGTAAAGGATGTCAAGGAAGTAGTTGAGGGTGACAATGGAATCAGTAATTGTTAGTACCAAGGACAAATCTATGAGTGGAAGGTCCCGAAGAAAGAGTTCAGGATTAAAGTGAGAAAAGTCTCTCACTTGTATGACTTTATGAAGAACTTTGGAGGAGGAGACTTTCCAAACACAATAAGTAGGGGAATGGCCAGAGATTGAGTCAAGGAAGATCCCAGAGTCAACAATTTTCTCAGGCCGATTTGTCAGAACCCAGTCCAGGAGTGAGCCTTTACCACCAGAGGGAGAGCTTTGTGGGTACGTTTATGAGTTGGGAAAGGCAAAGGGCAGTCATTAGGAGGTTGTACTGTTTGACATTAACCCCAGACCAGTTTAAGTTAAAGTCCCCAATATAAGTGCCTTATTAGCAGAGATCTTAGGGCCAATATTGTCAAGTAGATAGGAAAGCCCTTTCACACCATACTTAGAGGGGGTGGTAAAAACAAACTATGTGGACATTTTATGCATTACCCAGAAGAAGAAACACAGGAAGATATTCACAAGTAGCAGATGGGGGACAATAGTGAGAGATTATGGATATATTAAGATGGTTTTTAAAGTTTATCAGCAAACCTCCACCATGTTTCTGGCCAGTACGGTCACATCTCAATAGACTCTAGTTAGGGAGGGTACAGGCCAAGTCAGGTGTAGTAGGCTTTAGCCATGATTCCGTGAGGCACAAGACATTGGGATTGTAATGGGTAACCCAGGCAATGAGCTCTGCATGATTGGGTAGGAGACTTCGGACATTAAGATGAGCAAGTTTAAGACCCTTCAAGGAGGACCAGGAGGGAGGGGTAAGGGACAAGTGGTGGCTGGCCCAGTGTTAGGTTACTGGTTTGGTTCAATATCACAAGCAAAAAATATAAGGAGAATAGCGTACCAGAGAAGGTGTAGCAACCAGCCTTTCTTGCCACATACATTAGGGCAGTGACAGGAGCATTTGACCAAATGACAAACAAGTCTCAAGGACTTGCATGGAAAACACCAAAGGGTGCAAAGATTAGACTGCCTAAAGGCAATATGGTTAGAGAAGGTATAATCATTACAAGGTGGCGACCCTAGGAGACCATCTGATAGGGAAAGATAGGTAGATTTAAAATGCATGGCCCAAAGGGAAAAAGCAAGAGAGGTTAAGAAATACATATCAGCCCCAAATAATATAGCAGGTCATGTGTGTAGGGGCAAGACTGATCTTGGTTCAGAGATCTGAAAAGACTTGAAAGTAACTTTGAGACAGGGATTAGTAGAGCAGTGGTCAGAAACAATACTCAACAATTCCTGCCACTAATTAGCTTAGATGTAAAGGACTAGGCATAAGAACTGCAGCCCACTACATCAGCATGTCCTGTGGGACAAATGGGAACAGCCAAGTGAGTAGGAGATGAGGGAGGGTAGAGTAAACCAAGGCAGCAGTATTGCAGGGGTGAGAAAGTGGACTGATTGAATCTACACATCATGATTGGCTACTTAATAAGCCCCACCATTGGGTGGGATAGTGGTTGGGGAGGGTGGATGGGATGTGCTAAGTGGTGCTGTGTATAGCAGGGCACTGCTCCACAAGCTTGTAGTTGCTGGAGTAGTTAGAGATACCTGGGGAGATAGGGGGAGTCCAGCAGTAGGTAGAGATGGCAGAGGGGTTCAGAGTTCAGTCCTGCCCTCGGTGATCCATGTTTGTGTCTGACAGCACTCAATAGGAGCTCCACTAGGCTGGGGAGGTAGGAGGAGTCCAGCAGCAGGTTAGAGATGGTGGAGGGGTCCAGAATTCAGTCCTGTCCTCGGTGATCCACATTTGTGTCTGGCGGTGCTGAATGGGAGCTCCAGTAGGCTGGGGAGAGAAAGATAAGGTTAATGAGGGTAGGTAAGCAAGTGGGCGGGTAGTAACCTGAGCCAGTGGGGGAAGGAAGGCAGCCCAGACAAGTGAAACAGCAGCCCAGTAAAGAACAGGAGTAGGAGAAAGAAAATCTGCATTGGGACATAAATCTTGCACTAAGACTAGCTAGTTAAAACACAACATTTCAGACATGCTGTGCAGTAATTCTGTGGCTAAAAATTATTATTACACACAGAAGACCATAGGATGTAAATTAATTGCACAGGGTACAAATTAATTACTGTTATGGTAGATTTGAAGCACCTAGTGCACCGCTGAATATGCAAGGCAAGGCAATTTTGTTTCTATGGCGCCAATCTCTGGGGCACTGGGAGGTTCACACAAAACAGGTAAGGTCAACAATACAATACAGATAAGCTAAAAATTCCACATGCATCAATAAAAATAAAACTATAAATAACTTTCAGAATAATTTAAAATACAAGTTCAGTAAGACTGGTCATTCACCTCCAATGGGGAAAGCCAGACCAAAGAAGTAAGGTTTCAGATCCACCTTGAATGACTTGGCTCCCTAACAGCAGCTGGAGAGGTGTTCCATAGGGTAGGCCCAGTGTCACTAAAAGTATGAGCACCTGATGTTTTCAGTCTAACCCTAGGAAAGGTTAGGAGGCCCCAGCCAAGGAACAGAAGGAGTGGACTGAGGAGGCAGGTGTAAGGAGATCCACCAGATTGCCAGGGCCCAGTCAGTATAGGGCCTTATAGGTGAACAAGCCCACCTTGAAGATGATCTGCCACCTGACAGGCAGTCAGTGCAGAGGACTGAGGTTACATGACTGGACCTAGCCAGGCACATCAGCAACCAAACCACTGAATTCTGCACCAGCTGCAGCCAGTGGAAGGTCCTTCCATTGACCCAAAAGTATAGAGCATTGCAGAAGTCAAACCTTAATGTCACAAAAGCACGCACCAGTGATGGCAGGTCTTTGGGAGGAACTAAGGGCTTGATACTTGTGAGATTCCTCAAGTGGTCAAAACCACTTTTGACAACAAACGACACCTGAGCTTCAAGTGTCAATCTGTTTTCAAGGATAATGCCAAGATCCCACACCCTAGCAGAAGCCATCAATGGAGTGGATCCTAGAAACAATCCAGAACCCACTCCAGAGGCACTCCCATCATGCCTGCAACCCGGCTCAATCATCAGTACCTCCATCTTATCCAGGTTCAGTCACAACCAGCTGGAGGATATTCAGTCATTGATCTCTGCCAGGCAGTTGTTTATTACATCCACAGCATCGGATGTTCCAGGGGCAAGGGAGAAATACATTTGGGTATCATCTGCATAGCACTGAAAACCCACACTGTAGTGCCGAATGAGTTTTCCCAGGGCAGCCTGTATATCGCAAATAACATTGGTGACAGGATCAAGCCCTGAGGTACTCCACATGACAGCGACTTTGGGGAGGAGGAGAAATTCCCCATCACCACCCATTGCTCCTTGCCAGAGAGAAAGGACTCAAACCAGTTGATGATAGTACCAGTGGGTCCACAATACACTTGCAGGCAATCCAGAAGCACAATGTGATACATGGTATCAAAGGCTGATGAGAGATCAAGGATAACAAGAATTGACCTGTCTCCTCTATCTCTAGCCCTGAGAAGGTCGTTATGCATCTCTAACTAATGCCGTTTCAGTGCTATGCCTGGCCCTGTAACCTGACTAGAATGGCTCATAGATGTCAAAGGACATGAGGTGTTCTTCAAGCTGTTGTGCCAATATTTTCTTGACAACCTTGCCCAAAAATGGCAGGTTGGAGACTGAATGGTTTTTCTCCAGGTCATCAGGATTGAGAGATGACTTCTTCAAAAGGGAAGCACCAAGTTTTGTCGTCAGTGACAATGCCGACCTCCCCCACAGTGACGCACAATACCAATGCAGGTATTGTGCCTGCTGTTTGGTGCTTGTGGGGCTGTGTTTCTCAATCCCCCACCCCCAGACTTTAGGATTGCCAACCCAGGTCAGAGTTGGTCTGGGGAGGGGCAGAACATTGGGGGAAGGCTTAAATATGGAAAGGACCATTACTGCGAATGTCTCTGTAATGGTCTTTTTTCCTCTTTCGCCATTAGGGTGTCAACGAAAAAGGGTGCACCGCTTCAAAAGGGGTCTCACCAGAGCATTTTTTAAGGCATCTGGAAACTTCCCCGATGCATCTCACCAAGAAATGAGTCAGGGCTGGGTCCAGTTCACAGTAAGCGTGCTTTAGCCTCGAGATCACCCCAATGACCTTAGCCACCTCCACTGGTTTAAACTCCTCCCAGACAGCCGGAGTGCCTCACTGACAGAATCCTGGACAGGATGGAGGACACCCTGTCAGAGAAGAACAGAACAAACTCCTCACACATAGTGACTGAAAAGGCTTTTTTTAGCTGTAGACAAACTGGATTTAAAAGTCTGCCCACAGTCCAAAATAGCTGAGATGGTCTGTTCTTCCCTGCAGCAATCTCTCTGGACAGGATCTCTACCTTCTTACAGTTGATTTCCCCTTGCTACTCATAATAATGAGCATGCAAGGCCAGTTTGTCTGCTTCTGACCTGGACCTCTGCCAGCAATACTCCAACTTCCAACTCCTAATCTTTAGTGCCTTGAGATCCGTGTCAAACCAAAGGGATCTCAAGTGAGAAGATCTGGGTTGTATGAGGATCAGTGCAATGCCGCTAAGTGCTTCAGAAACCACCTTATTATAGGCAGTCACTGCCTCACCCATGCCAAATGTGCATGCAGCATCTACACTAGATAACTCAGATACCACCAGTAGTCCCTCTGGGGACAATCCCCTCAAAGGGTGATAGCTGACCATTTCTTCAGGGAAGGGACTTTCAGGGGGCCCCAAACTGCAACTTCACCGTGAAATTATCAGACTGAACAACCTGATTAATCTTGAGGTCTGTTACCTCAAGTCCCAGTGAGAACACCAGGTCAAGCATGTGGCCATGGTGGTGGGTCACAGAAGTAACCACTTGTGTCAGGCCCAGTGATGACATCAACTAGAGGAGGTTAGACCCAAATTGTGAGGATTCATCATCGACCCAGGCATTGAGGTACCCCAGAATCAAACATTTGTGGGCTTCAACACCTCATCGATGATGAAGTCCATGACCTCCTACAGGAAATCTCCTCCTAACACAGAGAGTGGTAAATGAGGAGAATCCTGAAGCCTGCACCCGGCCCCCCACGCACTGCCACACACTCAAAAGACCTGGCTGATCTCACGAAGTGCACAGTAAAGCCCAAGCTTGATCTAAAGCAGATGGCCACACCACCACCTCTGCATTCCCTCCTCGGGCAATGCACCATGGAAAATCCAGAGGGGATGGCTACCCCCAAAACTGGTCCGCCTTCATCACCCAACCAGGTATCCATAATGCAAGCAAGGTCAACTGAGGAAATCAGGTATGCCATAATTGGGGTCTTAATCCTCATCAACCTGGCATTGCACAGAACTGCCTAAAGGAGATTGGGAAGTGCTGCCCCCGGCTACCTGCCCACTTGGTCTGGTGAGAACCATAGGGATGGAGATAATTAGGAAACTTTTTTTATAATATTTTATTTTTAGGACATGCAGCAACTTGTACATGGAGAAAATCAAACCAAAGCTAAGATAAGAAAGAAAGGAAAAATAACTTAACAAAACATTAAATTAGGATGACTTGCATTCTGTTCCCCTCCTAGAACCATTAAATCTTACTAGCAGCCACTGCTTTAATAAGAGGTTCCCATATAAGATCATTATGAGCATTTTGTTTTGTTTCATTTCATTTAATAATATATTGTTTCCACTAGCATGCACCTGAGCAACAGAGAAGTCCACAGTGAATAAGTTGTGAGGACTTGGTTTTTCCATGCAATAGTAATGCATTTTTTTAGCATTTAAAATTCCAATATCTAGTATTTTTTTTTCTTGGGGGCAGTAGGAAGTCATTGATTATGTGATGTGTTCAACATATGTAATTCAGTCTCCAAACATAGATTAGTATGTAATAGTAAATTCATTGTGTCAAAAAATGTGTTGCCAAAATGATTATAAAAGAGTACATTCAACCATAATGTTTGAGGAACTCCCAATAGCAGATAAGCATCCATTACAAAAAGGTAATACTGAAGGGTTTAACTTGTTAAGAAAATACAGAGAATAATATATTCTATGTAAGACATAAAATTGTATTTGGTTTAATTTATCATATTTAGTTAAATGCCAGGAAGCTCAGGTTTCCAACCATTTTTCCTCAAATATATTAATGTTTAATTAATTCTGCCAGTCAAATTTGAGTTTTTTTAGATCAGTTTTTTAGTTATCTAGTAGTATGTTATAGACTTTTAAAATTAACTTAAATCTTGAAATGAATTTGTGTAGAAAATTTTAAATATTTCAGATTTTTAACAGGATAAACCTGGAGATCCAAAGAACTTGATTATTATAGTTCGTATTTGAAAATATCTGAATAATTGGGATTTATCTAGGTTATATTGCACCTGCAATGGTGAAACAGATAACAACTCATTGTTTTGGAACAAATCTCTATTATTATGAACTCCCAGATTGTGCCACAATATTAGAATGTTATCGTTTAACAGTTTATGATACCCACTCTTAACCAACAGAGTGTAATGTAAAACTGAATTCTAAAACTGATTTTGTTTACTTTTAACCAAATTATAAATATTGTGTCTGCAATTGATAGCCCCCACACAATGTTCTCACTCATCATCATTGATGCATAATACTTTACATGTTTTCATATATTTAAATACATCATATTCAAAGTATGCCCATAACGGTGGTTGATCATTAAGCCATTAAAACATCTGTTCTATGATAGTAGAGAAAAAGTAAAACTGAAGGTGTGAGAACTCCAGCCCTGCAAAGAGTTTAATTTATTAATATTAAGCCAAGCATGTTTGTTTTTCCAGACATTTTGAAATTAACTTTTCTGATCTGTAAAGATAGACAATTTGATGTCAACTGATGTTGATTGAAATCTATATAATAATCTGGGGAGACTGTTCATTTTAATTATTTGCACTCTTCCTAAAAGCACGAAAAGTAGGTCTATCTGTTTATCTTGGTCATCTTTAATTTCTGTCAATGAAGGTTCTAAATTGTATTCCCTAAAGTTACCCAGATTATTAGTAAACAACAAAAGAAAAATAAATACTCTACACTAAAGGTGGCAACTTTAATCACTAGGCCTTACTGGCAGTAACAAACTATCATACACTTTTTTTCTACTAATCCCTACCACATAAAATGTCCTTTACATCCAACTGGGACCCTGCGATTTTTATCTCTTACTACTACTGTATCTTTCACTATCTTGCCTAGGCTTCTTGCTCAGGTATTTGTTCCAATGGCGTGTACCTTTGCCTTGCCAGCAGCACTGTTGCTACTGGTGGCTTTGTATTCCTGCCCAGTACAGGACACAGTGTGTGGAGCCTATCAGTTTTTCCTGAATGTAACAGGCATCCTCTCCCCTTCCCAACAACCTTCATGAGACAAGGCCAGCAGCATGCTGGCATTTATGCTTATACAACTGCAGCCCTTTATTACAAAAGATTTGCCACTAACAGGCATGCTTCACCCCAAGTGATTTAAGTCACTCCCAGATTACCACAAACTACCTAGACAGAACAATAGGTCCCCTACCAAAAAGGGGTTAGCAAAACTTATAGCTTCCTCAAAAAATCTAATCCTGCTGTTACTCTTATGTTCAGGGAACGTGGATTTAAGCTCAAATCCCCTTTCCCCCATTACTTCACCTTCAGATTATGCAACAGCCCCGGGTCTAAAACTAATGTTAATTAATGCCTGTAGCCTCCTTAAAAAATTATATCAAATAAAGATCTGGGCCACTCATACTAAGCCTGATATGTTAATAAATACCGAGTCATGGTTATGCAACATCGTTACTGACCAACAGATCGCGCTTCCCTCCTTCAGCGCTTACAGAGTGGACAGATCCACTAGGGGAGGCTGGTAGTTATTTATTTAAGTTCAAAATGTAATGCCACTGAAATACTTTACTTATCAAAGCCCAAAGAATTTGAATGCATGGCATTAAAGATCCTGCTTCCCTCTACTGAAGTGTTCAACATTGTGGGCTGCTATAGACCACCTTCAGGGGGCATGGCAATCCTATCAACCCTTAGTGGCCTCGTAGAATCCAACACCAGTGAAACCTTTATCCTTGGTGATTTGAACCTGGACTGGCTTACATCCAAATCTAATGCCCTAAAAGATCATGTGATGAGCTTGGTATTTCACAGCTCATTACAGAACCTACTGGGATCAGCACAAGAAATAAGGACAACAGCTCTATCCTTGACATAATCCTCATGAGTCACACACACAAAATTATGCACACAGCAGTCTTTCATAATGACCTGAGTGACCACAACATTGTGATATGCACATGCACCCATGATAAATGCCCTTCTTGCTCTAAATTTGTCACAAGAAGAATCTTTCGCAAGTTTAAAATTGCCAACTTCCTGGCTGAACCTAAAATGTGTCAACTGGCAAAAATTCTACCTGGCCACCTCAGTAGATGCAGCTGTCACCATCTTGAATATGTCATTACAGACTTAGCTAATAAGCATGCTCCATTTGTAAAAACGCAGACTGAGGAAGGTGTCACACCCATGGTTCACTTCAGAGCTGAAAGCCACCCTCACACGGCGTGACAAACTTTGGGCCTGTGTGATACAGTCTAAAACTACTGCAGACTGGCAGGAGTTTAGAGCATCCAGGAATGCCTGCACTAAACTCATCAGGTCTGTCAAGGCCAACTATTATGTAGAAACTCTAGAGGAGGTCAAGAGCAACTCTTCCAAGATTTGGCAGACTCTCAAAGCAGCTGAAGGTCATAAATCACCCCCTTCATTAACAATAAAAATCAGCATGGGGTGGTACTGTGGTCACTGACCAAAGCACCATACTAGGAAAGTTGAATGTCACTTCACCACAGCAGGCCTAGCATTTGACTCATCACCAGCTGCTGGGCTGACTGGTAGCTCTTCCCCCTAGGATGATCCCCAGCCCAAGAGACCCTAGGATTCCTTCCAGCTTTCTCCAACATATTATAAGCAAATCAAGGACCTCTTGAGCAAACTAGACACTAAGAAAAGTGCTGGGGTTGATGGGATTGAAGGCTTTTTCTCAAAAATAGAGTTACCTGCTAATGGCACCTATTATGCATATCTTTAATCTATCCATATTCATAGTCACTGTCCCCTCCTGCTGGAAAATAGCACACATCCTGCCATTATTTATATCTGGTGACGAGAGTGACCTCAACAACTATAGACCCATCTCCATGCTGCCAATCCTGTCCAAAATGCTGGAAAAATTAATTAACGCTCAGCTCAAGGAGTTCATGGAGAGCAATAATCTATTCAGTCCTCTGCAGTCCCATTTCATGCAGAAGCATAGCACTGTTTCAGCCCTGGCCACAGTGACCAATGACTAGTTCACTGATGTTGATGCTAAGCAATCCACATGTGCCATGATTCTAGACCTTAGCAAGGCATTCAATACAGTGGACCACAACCTTCTCATCTGCCTCAGATCTCTGGACATGAATGGTCCCTATCTAAGCTGGTTCTCCAGCTATCTTACAGGTAAGTGGCAAAGGATCAAAGTGGATGGGGTCCTATCAGATCCAGTGCTAGTTATACTCAGGTCACTATTGTTTGCCATTTACATTAACTCCATGGGTACAGATATCCACAAGTCCAAACATCACTTCTTTTCAGTTGACACGGTGCTGTATTCCTCTAAGCCCGCATTCCGTGAAGCATGTGCTGAGCTGCAGTCTGACTTTAATCAACTGCAGCTCAATCTTGATCATTCCAAGCTGTTACTGAATGCAAAGAAAACCAAAGTAATGTTCTTTACTTCTATTAATCCTGCTACATCCTCAAGCGTACAGCATACTCCCCTACCCATCGCAACCATCTTTGGGGACACCTTAGAGGTTGTGGACCAATTTAAGTACCTGAGAATCTGGCTGGACAGCAAATTGTCCTTCAGCATTCATATCAATTGCCTTGTTAAAAAGCTGAATGCGAGGCTAGGATTCCTTTATAGGAACAAATCCCTATTCACGATGGACATCAGGCAAAGATTGGTACAAGTCACCTTCCTCCCCCTGATAGATTATGGAGATGTCATATATAACTGTAGTTCTGTGACTCACATGCACAAACTCAACAATCTTTATCACTGTGCACTGCACTTTATAACAAATGCACCACATAGGACACACCATTGTGACCTCTATCAAGCAGTAGGCTGGACATCCTTAGCCACAAGAAGGATGCTTCACTTTGGCTTCTGGATGATGAAAATGCTGAGGGACAAATTGCCACACTATATCTGTTCACTTATGCACAAGTCACACAGCAAATACACACTACGGAATTCTGAGCTCATTCTGTTGGATGTGCCCAGAATGCGCACTAATCATGGCAGAGGTGCTATTAGCTTTGTTATTCTGTCAGTCTGGAATAAAATGCAATCTAATCTTATACTCACCGAGCTTGTTTCTGTGAATTGTTTTAAGGCTTTGGCCAGGAGATCCTTTAACGTAGCATGGCATTGCCCTTAGAGCTAACCACCCTCCCATGAAACCCATCAATCTACCGGCTACCAGCTACCCTGTCCCCCTCCCCTTACCCACCCTTAACCTCCAAGTGTACCCATCTTTCCCCCAGCTACCAACTACACTGAGCCCCTCCCTTATCCCCTTCTTATCCCACTCATTCATCCCTTCGCCCTCTATCCTGACCCCCCTCCCTCCAGCCCTCCTTACCTCATCCCACCCAGTCTACTTGATGGCCAATCATTTCTTCCATCCCCCGAACTCCATTCCTCCCACACCTTAAGTGCCTGATGGCTATGTCTCTATCCATGTCACTAATAAATACCATGTACAACATATGCCTTTGCTTATAGTCATCTCTTACTGTATGTACACCAGTGCCTTGTGTTAAAGATTTATATACCTTCTGCACTTAGCTTATTTGCACTAGCAGTATGCTGCTGATGTTAGCATTACCACATGGTGTGCTACTGTCTGTATCCCTACTGCATATGACTTGACAGGACCCTTGTATGTTTTACTATATCGTTATGCTGTACCAAAATATTCCCCTGTTTGTATCTACCTTAATGTGATTTTGTGCCTTGTAACTCTCGATTGTATCTACCTTAATGTGATTTTGTTGCCTTGTTACTCCTGCCGGTATAAGTTATGTATGTTTCAATATGCCTATGTAATTCAGGACCTCCTTGTGAAGGAGCTCGCTCAATGGAGTTTCTCCTGCAACAAACTTGAACTTGAAATAAACACTGAAGTATTTTATTTCTCTTTTGAAATCTTGAAAAGGAATGAACCTTCTGGAATATTAGTCTTATTAGGGTTAATTGCCATAGACACTGTTTTGGATCAATTCATTTTTAGTCCAGAATACAAACCATATTTGGATATTCTATCTAACAATAAAGGTACTTCTAATAATGGGTCAGTTATGTATAAGAAAATATCATCTACATAAAGAGATAACTTAGTAGTATGATGATCTTTAAATACCCTTTAATTAACATATTATTCCATATTATATTAGCTAATAGTTCTAACAGTAGCACAAATAACATTAGTGAGATAGGACATCCCTGCTGTGTCCCTCAACTTAAAGGATTTGTAAGTGAGATTATTAGTAGTAACACACAAAGAGGGAGTGGAGTATATTGCTTTTATCCAGGTAATAAGATTATCTCCAAAGCCTACAGTCTCTATTACTTTAATCAGATAGGGACACAATAGTCTATCAAAGGCCTTCTTTGCATCCAGGGACACCACCGAAGAATCAGAATCCTTACACCCCACAATAACATTGAATGCATTGCTGATATTATTGTGTCCCCACTGTCCCTTTATAAAGTTATCTTGGTCTGGTTTGAGTAAATAAAGGAGATATCAGTGGTTAGATTCAGTGGACAAATTCAAACAGGCTTGGGAAAAATACATGTGGCTAAATAAAGGTGGAGGGGTATGGAACAGAGGGCATAAGATGAACTAGATGGAAGGGGGGTTATTTTGGGCAGACTGGATGGGCCAAGGGGTCCTTTTCTGTCAACAAATGTTCTATGTTTCTACAAATGTTCTATATATTTCCAATCTGCCAACATTTTGGTGAAAATGTTGTAATTGAAGTTTGGAGTGATACAGTTCTGTAGGAAGCACACCTAACTGGCAGTTTTATTTATTAACAGTATTAAAATGTATTTAAAGGAAGACAGTAATGAATGAATAATAAAAACAGAATTATAAAGAGATTGTAAAAAATGGAGCTACAGTGGCAGTCACAAAAAAAGTTGATCTGGTATTGCCACATAATGCAGTTGCAGTAAAAAAAATGCATACTATTAAATGTGTTTCATTTTTTACCGCACCAATATGCAATACCTGATCAACTTGCTGTAACTACCACTGTAAAGGTTACTAATTCTTTATAATAATCTATAGAAATACCATTGGGGTTGGGATTCTCCCAGTCTTGAGTTGGTCAATGGCTCATAAACTGTTCTCCTTAGTAATTAATTATTTTATCAAAACTGTTCTTGTGATCTGAATGGAGTATAGGGATATCAATTTCTACAGAGTCTAGTCATTTTATTTTCAGATCTGAATATTCTGAGGTGTATAAATAGGGAATAATGGATGGGGAATGGTTTGATATGAGAATTTAATGCACACCCGAGTTGTGGGATGCTACATAAACCCTGAGGGCGAAGCCCGAAGGGTTTATTAAAGCATCCCACAAAGAGGGTGTGCATTAAATTCTCATATGAAACACCTTCCCCATCTTTTATTTTTTATAATAACAGAGCAGCAATTTTTCTCCAGCAGTTTGTGAGAATGTTTGGCCCCACCCACATACAGAATGTTGGCCAATGAGGCAGCAGCATTGTTTGACTGGCATGGCTCATGAATGTCATAACAACCAGCCGGTTGTCATGGAAAATATCAACCTGGTCAGTACATTGAGAGAAATTGCTGACCAGTTATTATATCATGATAATATTTGAGAACCATATCACTAATAACCTACTGATCAGACAATACAGTACTTTTTTCTCTTGAAGAGTCCAATTCCATCATCTTAATTATCCTGTCTGCTTTTTTTCTTCAGTAAATAAGCTAGCATTTTCCCTGGCTTTTCAGAGTGAAAATAATACTTGATTTAAGTAAGCAGAGTCAGTCTCTCTACATGTTCATTTTGAATTTCATTTTATTTTGCCTTCTGATTTTCCAGTTGTCATTTATACATTGTTGTTCCTGACTTTGACTGTGTGTGTGTGTGTGTGTGTGTGTGTCTGTGTATTTCAAGTATTAGAATTTCTCATATATCTAATTAAAACTTTCCATTTTTGTTTCTTTGAATCCTATACATATCTGTAATGCCTCTTAAAACTGCTTTGTTCACATCACAGGCCACATATAAGGATACCGCTGATGCTGAGTTTACTTCAAACAATAAATTGTTTCTTTAACAATCAAACTCTTGTAGACAGATTTTTTTAATAAGCTAGGGATCTGATCTCTATTTCTTGATGGTATTTTTGGTGGTGTCCCAGGATACCATTGTGATCATAAGAAGGGTATGGTCCATACTGGTAATGAAATAGTGCTGAATTGCAGTTGTCTGAGAAATTATATATATTGTATCAATGAACTAATCAATTCTTGAGAAAGATTTAAATCTGTGATAATAGGAAGAATATTCTCTTTTGGTCAAAGAGAAAAATCTTCAAATTTCAGTTAATCTTAACTCCTCTAATTTATGTTTCACTAACTTAGTCACTCTTGACTATTTTCTAGTTGTAGAAGTTGAAACAATCTGTGGATATAGTACCTGATTGAAATCACCCCTGATAACAAAGGGTTGAGGGAATTCTGATGAAGACTACATAATGTCCATAAAGAAATCCAGGTTCTCCAGACTGGGGGCATATAGCGTTACAACTGTTAAGAAGAAAGTATTAAAATTACCTGAAATTATTAAACATATTCCCTCCAGAGCAATCTTCATTTTATTAATCTTGTGTTTTACTTTTTTTATCGATTAATACTAACACCCCCTTAGATTTAGAATTGTATGTAGCATGAAAACATTTACCTCCACAGCATTTTGGTAATTTCTTCACCTCAGAATTATTTTTATTTTTTATTGATTTTTATTTTGTTAATCGGGAAAAGACTCTGGAACATGTCCTTTTTCAGGTCCAACCTGAAATATTAATGTGCATTCTCTGCAATAATAAACAATAAGTGCTTTTTGACTTAATATATTTAACTATTTATTTTCTCTTGGCAGCATTATGGAATCCATTGCTGTTTCAAGTCATGGGGTCAGAGTTTCAGTTGAACCCAAGAACTGCAAGCCCCAGTTGCACTGAACATATGGTGCATGAGGCTTGTGGCATTCTCCTGGCCAACAATCTGGATTTTCTGTCCCGTGCACCAATTGCTGCAAGTTAGGCCAACGTTTAGTGGTTTAGCTTGCATCAATGCTGGGGACCTTTTTTGTGGAGTTTGCACCAGATATTTGGTGCAAGCTGCAATGAATCATGGAAACTGTCACAACTGCACACAAGATTGTAAAATCAGGCACACTTGTTGCAAATGGGTTCAGCGCACTGCCAGAACCTAAGTGTTGTGACGCCGGGCTTGATGCAAGCCCTGTGCCATGCTTTGAAAATCTGGCCCATAAAGTTTAAATTGTTTGAATGAGCCATTATTTAGCAAGAATTTACATCATTTTCTTTTGATACAGTACAATCTTTTAAAATAATTCAAGAAACTTATGCCATAAAAAACATATATTCCCTTATTATTTTTGTACCACTACATGTCCTGTTTTTATCATTTTGAATCCCCCCAAACCCCACATTAAACTTTTGTCTTCCCTTAAAAAGAGGCACTTACCCTCCCTGGCTTCAGTTAGTATCCAAAACATAGTTCTAACACCCTTGGATATCTACTACAAGATGTCTAACTAACAGAAAATCACTGAGAGTTGAAGTTAGCAGAGTTTCTCCCCCCCCAACAACCCCCCAACCTTGAAGAAATACATAACAGGCCCAATTTCAAGACAGGTTATGCCTGGTGCAGGGTGATTTATGCTGAACCCCATGGTGCAAATTGCACCTTATGCCAGGCATAACACAGGTTGCTATTCCTTAAGGTGCCTTGTGCCATGCCGTATGTGGGTTGCGCCAAAGGTGAGCTATGCCACCCACTACACCTGCAACCCACAGCAGCATGGTGCAAGGGTGTGTTACAGCAGTAACTGCATCCTATTCTGGAAGGGCAGCTGCCATAACCCACTTACGCCATTCCAGAAGAGGCAATGTCATAGCAGGGTTAGACCAGCTTGGAGGTGGAATAAGGGGCATCCATCCTGGCACATTGATGGATGCCCCCATAGCATGGCAGAAATGACATATCGGTGCCCAGTGTGCCCCCCTGCTCAGTCATGCCCACACCCCCCAGAATTTGGGGATCCCCCGGGTTCATTGTCTGACATGCCCCCAATCACCAGTGCCAACTGGCCAGCCCCCACAAATGTCCCCAGGTGCATTTGGGTGCATTATGAGGTGGGGTCTTGGGGGTCAGTTGATTGCATGCCACGACTTGTGGCACCCAGGTCCAGTGCACCATTATCTTGGTGCTAGCCTGTGGCTGCCATAAGTCACAGGCATAGTTGTCAGGGACCCTGCCTGTCTTGGAATAGGGTGCAGGATCCCTGGCATAGTGCCATATGGTGCAACTTATATACACCATGAGTTGCACCATGCATTTTGGAATCGAGCCCGTACATGTCTAATTAATGTGGACTATTTAATCCTTCAGGTTGTAAACTATAAACTAGGTCCCTTTCCTCTACTTACACATTCTAAATTATGGCCACTGTGATTATTTAGTTAGCTGAGAGACTAAAGCGGAGAAAGTCCAATCATATAAGCTGTGAATCATTTTATCATAAATACCTACAGAGGTTAGCCCGATCCCAACAACTGTATAGTTCATAATTTCTATGTGATATATAATAATAATGTCATACAGTTGCAGCAGAAGACATGGTCAGATATTTCCAGATATTTTGTGATATTTATAAAGAAATTCTCTCTAATGGCCCTTCTGCGGTATTACAAGCAGGCAGGGAATTTCTCTAGTGATTTCACAGAAATTTCAGGAAATATATGACCATGTCTTAAGTTGCAACTGTATATATGCAGCATTACCCCCCCATTTACTCAACCTAATCCTCCATCATCTATCCCCAAACATCCCCCCTTACTATATCATGCAATTCTGCCCTCAGTACACTTTAATAATAATAAGAATAAAAATCTATTTATTAGATGCCTTATCAAAAGCCAAGGCACCTTACAATTCATACATAGACATACTTTAAAAACACAGCGAATTAAAATAGTAATTAAAAACAAACAAACATCAATTAACAAAATCACCTAATTCAATCTCCAAATGCCTGCAGCCACAAATACATTTTTAAGGATGGTTTAAATCTCTCCTCAGTTGTGCACTCATGAAGCCAGCAGGGTAGAGAATTCCAGAGGGTAGGGGCAGCGAACTCAAAAGCTCTAGCCCCAGATGTTTTCAAATACACCCTCAGAATCTCTAGCAACCCCTCATCAGCAGAGCAGAGAGATTGTCCAGGGCAGTAAAAAACCAAGAGCTCTTTCAGGTAGTCAGGGCCCAGTCCATGTAGGGCTCTGAAAGTCAGTAACCCAACTTTAAAGGTGATCCACCACTGACTAGGCAGCCAGTTCAGTTCACGCAGCACAGGTGAAATATGACAGGATCGCTGAGACCCCGTCAATAGCCAGGCTGCCGCGTTCTGCACCAGCTGCAAGTAGCAGATTTCAAGCCCAGGAAGACCTAGGTAGAGGGAGTTGCAATAATCCAAATGTGATGACACAAAGGCATGGATCAGGGTAGGAAGATCCCCCAGACAGAACCAGGTGCTTAATTCTAGTGATATTCCTAAGATGGTAGAAGGAAGATTTGACAACAGCCAACACCTGCGAATGCAGGGTCAACCCCTCATCAGAAATAACCCCCAGATTACGCACCTGTTCAGAGACCGGGAGTGGCACACCATCAAGATAAATTCCTGAATGTAAACCAACCACCGACCCCCCATCTGGTGACCTGGATCCACTACCAACACCTCAGTCTTTCCTGGGTTCAACTTCAGCCAGCTGGTACTCATCCACTCCTGGATTTCCTTCAGACAGTTGTTAAAAACTGAGACAGCTCCAACCTGGTCATGTGTGAAAGACAGATAGAGCTGGGTATCATCAGCATAGCAGTGAAACCTCAGCCCATACCTTCCTACAATGTATCCAATGGGAAGCATGTACACCATGAACAACATGGGGGAGAGCACCGAGCCCTGAGGTACTCCACATGACAGAGAAGTGGGGTCAGATGAAAAAATTCCTGACACCACTCTCTGAGTTCTACCCATGAGGAAAGATGTAAACCACCCAAGGACCATCCCTGGCAGTTCACAGATGTACCTCAGGTACCCTAGCAATACCCCATGGTCCATGGTGTCAAATGCTGATGAGTGATCCAGAAGGAATAAGATAGAATGACTCTTCTGGTCTCTCACCATCAGGAGATCATTGAACACCCCGAACCAGTGCTGTCTCGGTACTATGTCTCTTATGGAAACCAGACTGCAGTGGTTCATAGACATCATGGATGGTCAAATGGTCTTCCAGCTGTGCTGCAACTACTTTCTCGATCACCTTCCCCACAAAGGGAAGGGTCGAGATAGGTCTGTAGTTAGCATGACAGTCTGGGTCCAAGGTAGCTTTCTTCAAAAGGGGTGTCACCACCGCTTCCTTCAGAGAGCTAGGAAACTCTCCAGATTCCAAGGAGCACCAGACTATCTGTGCAAGAACCGGACCGATGAGATCGATGTAACCCAAAATTAGAGGTGTTGGTCCGGGATCCAAACTACAGTACGTAGGCGCACAGCCCGGATAATCCGCATGATGTTCCTGAACTCAGGTCGGCTGAAGGTACCTCAAGAACACCGAGGTGTAGTGACCACAGACTGAGCTAAAGCAACTCCCTTAGAGTGTGCCGGGCCAAGAACTGCTCTGATGTTAACCACCTTATTAGCAAAGAATCGAGCAAGCTCATCGCACTTTAATTGCAAAAAAGCTTGCCACACCTGCAGACAGGCTGGGTTTCACAGTCTGTCGACAGTGCAGAAAAGCTGAGATGGTCGATTCTGAGTGGCTGCAATCTCCCCAGACAGGAACTCTGCCTTCTTATGGGAGATTGCAGACTGATAGGCTTGATAATGCTCTATCAATCTAAGGTGTTCGGCATCTAGAGCAGACCTGCGCCAACAACACTCTAACCGTTGTCCTAATCTCCGCATCTCCCTCAGAGTCCCATCAAACCAAGGGGATCGAGGGTGAAGGGAGAGAGGATGAACTCGGATGGGAGCAATGAAATCCAGAGCGGTCGAGACGGCCAAAATTATAGACCATCATGAGAGTCTCTGGGTCACTGCTTGCTAACGGAAGGGACGAGAGGTCAGGCACCATTAGTAGGCTATGATAATCAACATCTTGTAAAGGACGGTACTTGACCAACTCCACAGGGGTAGGCCTACTAAGGGGGGTATTAAAACTAAACCCCATGATGTAATGATCAGACCACCCAACTGGTTCCACCCCCAATGTTGGAGGTCTCAATCCCTAGGAGAAATACCAAGCAAGGGAGTGTCTGTGTTTATAAGTAGCAGTGGTAACTACCTGTGTTGGACCCAGCGAAATCATCAACTGGAGGAAGTGCTGACCAAACTGCGAGAGTTACTTGTCGACCCAGGCATTGAAGTCACCCACAACCATCAGTCTGGGTGACTCAAACACCATGTTGACGACGAAGTCCACCACTTCCAGAAGGAATTGTTTCCCATCACCGGGTGGATGGCAAATGAGAACAATCCGACAACCTACACCTGCTACTACAACACACTTGAATGACTTAGTCTCTTCAACTAGTACACTCGTGAGGTTAAGTTCTGTCTTGAAACAGACAGCAACCCCCACCTTGGTCCAATCTCAGGCAGTGAATCACTGAGTACCCAGCTGGTGTAAGGGCTTCCAAAATGGTGCCAGAGTTCTCATCCAGCCAGGTCTCAGTGATACATGCCAGGTCCACTGTCTCAACAAGATTTTCAATAATTGCAGTCCTGTTTTTAACAGACCTGGCATTGCATAGCACCGCCCGAGTTGGACTAACCTCCCGTGCTGCCCTGGCCACCCGTCCACCGTAATTGGTGGTGCCCTTGGGTATGGAAGACAGACATGTAGGACCACGTTCTGAGTTTAACAGATCCAATAACTCTTCTTATAGTAAATCTAAACTAGGAAGCATTTTCATAGACATCACTAAACAAAAGAATTCAATTGTGAGGGTTAACTTCTGTAGAGAGTCATGGTTTTTGGATTAAGTTCCACAAACAGGTAGTATACTAGATTAATGTAATTCAGCACCCTTCTCATCTTGTTGAGTTGGAAAAGAGTTTTTCTTGTGATTTTTGTCTCTGATTTCCAAAAATGTTTAGGCTAATCACTCTAATGACAAACTCTTTTGCCTGAGACAAAAGTGTTCACTATACCACCATAGTTGACTTTTACAGTATTATGACGAAGGTGAGTGAAAGTTATTTTATTGTCCCAGAGGAATGTTTTTGTGGATTGAAGATTTTTCACTTATTGTGAAGATTCAGTCCAACATCAGGGAAAACAGGAACCTGTTTATTTTGTAGTATTAAAGGGGCCTTTCTTAGCTCCTTAAATACAGGGCAGGAAACTGGTTGAAGGAGAGACAGGAAAAGGGTGGTGGTAAATTGGGTTGAATTGGAAGAGTGGAGGGTCACGGGTGTGGTTCCACAGGGATCTGTCCTGGGTGCTGTCCCCTTCAATATGTTCATAAGCGATATTGAAGAGGACATCCGGGACAAGCTAAGTCTTTTCACTGATAACACAAAGCTCTGTGATAGGGAAGATAGCAGTGAAGGGATCAGGGAGATGCAGAGAGTTCTACAGAGGCTAGAGAGGTGGTCTAAGGTTGGCAGTTAAAATTGAATGCCAAAAAATGCAAGGTTATTCATCTAGGAAAAAAAACTGTGCTCAGTGCTGGATGGGGGGAGTTAAACTGAGCACTACAGCAGAGGAAATGGACCTGGAAGTCATCATTACTGACTCCCTCAAACAATTGAGCCATTATAACAAGGAGTATATTAAGGTTACTAGGATGCTGGGGTGTTTTGGAAGGGGATTGATATCAGAAAAAAGGAGGTACTACTACCTCTATATACAGTAGGTTGCTGGTGAGGCCACACCTGGAATACTGTGCTCAGTTTCAGAGTCCTCACCTAAAGAAGGACAGGAACAGGCTAGAGATGGTGCAATGCAGGAAGAGCAAGATGATTCTGGGCAACAGGACAGATCTTACCAAAATCACCTCAAGGCACTGAACAGGTACTCACTGGAGACCAGATCAAAGAGACCTTACAGTTTCTGCAGGAAAAAAAAAGAGAAGCTGCAGGGAACTATTTAGCAGGAGTACAGAGTCAAGAATCCAAGTTCATGAATGAAATCTTGTGGGGGGGTAAAAGTTATGTGAAGAAGTCGTATTTTATGGAAAGGGTGGTGGAGACATGGTACATTCTGCCAGTGGAGGTGGTGGGTATTGATCATAAATGGTTTTAAGCATGGTTGGGACAGAGTAAAGGGTTTAGTGGTTGCTCAGGTCTGTAGCAGTAGGGAGGGGAGCGGGGTGGGCCAGAAAAGATAAACCCCCCTATGGACAATATGTCCAAGGATGGATAGGGAACTCTGGGCAGACTAGATGGACCTTTGGTCTTTTTCTGCCATCATTATCTATGTTTCTGTGTTTCTTATCTTGGCCACAGTGGTCCACACATGAATGCTTGACCTCATCCAACAGCATCCACAGACCATGTCCACTGCTCACGAGTATGGATCTTGGTGTAGGGACAGGGACCATCATGGGCCAGAGCTATTCAAGACAACAGGCATCCAATGGGCTATTTGGGATGGCTCTGTTGAAAATCCCACATTCAGGATGGAGTGGTAGACTGTGGGATATGGCAGTTCATTATGTGTAGTACTAGAATGACCCGCAGCCTTCTTTACCTGCACAGAGGTCTGGTGGCAGGTGTGGGTGGGCTGAATGGAGAAGAAGTTGGTGGGTGCCAGAGGGTGGTGGAACAGGTGTCTATGTCTATATTACTAGTGAGTCAGGAGGGTAGGGGGGGATTTTGACACAACTGGTGGCAGTTGGGGAATGTACTTTTAGCATTTCATGCAAATGCATTTCCACTGGGACTGGGGTAGGAGGTGGTGGTAGGATCCTCGCTTCCTTGATATCTCCTGTGGTGGGTATGGGGCAGCATGGGAAATTGTGGGTGACCATATGATGTCATGCCCCCCAGATCAGGATGTTAACAGCATTGCAAGTGGTGTGCAGAACAACACAAGGAAAAAGAAACACAGTTTGCAAAAATTATATTGGCATATTAAATGTGTAATCTCATCCCCCATTTTTGGTTTAAGAGCTGTTATGACTGACTGACTTGCTTCAGTGGGGGGGGTGCTTGAAAGGGGGTGCTTTTAACCTATCTCAGGCAGGGCCCCATGTTTTCTGTGATTCTGCAGTTGCAACAGTGGCCACAGAAATCAGGGCTTACTGCAGAAATCAGTGCTGGCCACAGAAATCAGGAAAACCAGCCACACAGCTACAGAAATGCTAGCTATGCCATGTGATCACACAAGGCAAGGGCATAGCTACTGATATGTTAAGTATGCCATGGCATACATGCTCATTAGAAGGGTCAACAAACTGATGCCACCCACTACAAAGACAAAAAGCTAGTGGCTGCATGGCATCTGGACTCATGCCAGCTCTCGTTACATAACTCTGTCCATCCAGTATTGTGGGGGGGGGACTGACACAAGAGTAGCAGAGCTTGATTAGGTCCATGGCAGCTTTGATTTGCTGCTGTGTAGGTGTGGCTAGCTCAGGCATGTTAATTTTTCATTGTGAGGCTGCTCACGGTGCACACTGAATCCTTGGATGATGAATTTGGAAGGAAGAACTGGAAGGTGAACAGTGGTCAAGAAGTGAGAAGATTCAGTGGTGGTCATGAAGGTGGAATCTATCTCAGTGTGGTGGCAGGTATCAGAGCAGAAGCTGATTGCAGAAACATTTGGTTGGCAACAGACTGAGCAGAGGACTCAGTCCCCACTGGTGGACATCGATCACAGTTTTGATTTGTGGGCCACAGATCTGTACCTGCAAGTGTGAGAGTAATTTCTTGGAAGATTTGAACCTGCAGCCTAAGTGGTGGCATCAAGCTCAGTTCATAAGGAGGGTCAAGTTTCCCAGCTGCAGAAGAGTTGGGGACCAGGGTATACTAGAACTGAAGCAAGCTGGTATGGAAAAAAAATCAGAATGGAGAGTTTCATTGCTGCTATACATAAGTGAAATGAGGGTCACTGACTGAAGAACAACACAACCACCTGAGTTTACAAGGAAAAGAGAACATACCAACTAAGGTTACTCCAGCTTAATAAGAATGACTTGCTTGCATTGTTAGTGTGTCCCCCAAAAGAAAAATCAGGAGTCAACAAATCCTACAGACACTGCAAGGTACACCCTTCCTCACTGTTACAGGAACACAATCTCCCCCAACACACAGATTTGCACACTGCACTCAACATGTTTGTTGCAAGGCAGTTGGGGTATTCCTAGTTTAAAAAAATAATAATCTAAAAAAAACGTTGATCAAAATCAGAAAAGAAAATGGCTTTCAACTTGGTGTCTCTCTTTATATCTGCTAACTGTAAATATAAACCAGAAGAAATCCAAGCAAGTTTTGCCTTCTGTGTAGTTTTAGCTGAGTGTGTATGCCCTCCTCTGATTATAATCTAGGAGAACAGCAAAGGTCACCAATTTCCAAAAAGAACAGATGAGCCTTTAAGTTCAGGGTGAGAGAGAAAAGTCATTGAAAGAGAATAATGATGCCCATGGCTGTGCCAGGTTTGGGTTATTGCAATTTAATATTTGTGATAAGAAGACTACATATTGTTAAATGGCCTGATGTTCCACTTTCAGTGTAGCGTTGCACAAAGGCAGTCAAAGGGTTAACTAGACTTAATCCTCTTGAAGGTATGCTGTTTCACCACAATTTATCTGTTGCAGAATGGCCACAGAATCAGCAGTTGTTCTGCTGCAGGAAGTATGAGGTCCTGCTGAAGAGTGTAGGTCCACGTTGCCGCAACAAACATGGGGCCCTTATCTCAGGTAATTAATAATCAGTGCAGTGTTGGGGTTGCCACTCATGACATTGGTGACTCGGGTTCTTAAGCAAGCCCCAGACATTAGAGGACATTCAGGGGGAGGGAGGATTGAGCACCCCACAGGAAGAGATGATTACAGACTTTGCTGCAGTACCATTACCTGAGTGACCACAGGTGTCATGCCATCGACGCACAGGTCAGGAAGCACAGGAAAACCAGGAGTAGTTATACAATTCCCAGGTAGCATTTTAATACATTTCAAATAGCTTTTTGCAGTCATTTCAACATTATAACTATATACAGATTCAAACAAAGGGATCCCAGTTTCACATACAGATTTACTTATAGTTTTATAACAGTAGATAATGCAAGGGAGAAGAAAATATGAAAACAGCATTTTAAGGCAGAGAGATAGTGAGAGGCAGAGAATCACAAGACTGTTAGAGTGATCAGTTCATAGGTCTCACAAGAACATTTGGTTGTGCAAGCAGACAGATGAGAGACAGAAAAGGAGAGTACAGAACAGATCCTTGCATTTAACTTCCTCTGCACAACAAATGGTTCAGGACCTTATTCAACCCTATCATATGTCAGTGAAGTTGGAGAAGCAATCAGGAGGGATGATGCTGGCTGCGTCAAAGCATGAACATGTTTGCTGCACATTCACACTCCATGAGGCCCCATATGATAGTATCCTAGGGTAGACACTTAGGAGAAAAAAGCCCCAGCACTATACAACATGGTGCTGCCACCCCTCAAGCCCTGCAGGCCTGACTGGTCTGTTCACATTCTGCGCATTAGTGGGACAATATGGGGTACCACTGTTCCTCCCTGATGGAGCACATCACAGTTGAAGAAACTGTACTGTGGACCCCTTGGAGGAGAAGGTAAGAACCAAAGATGGGGAGGACAGGTCTGAGGGAGAGCTGAGCAGAGAAAGACCTCACTGGTGATGGGGCATAAACATACATAAGAACATAGGAAATGTACTGGCAACAGGGGGCTAACATAAACAACGTGATAACAAATCAGTATGATTCCTGACTGATATACCACCCCAACTCCATCCTTTAAAAGGAAATCATTATATAATCCTACTCCTGCATACAGAAAATTCAGTCCCAAACCAAGACTTGCTTGTTACAGCAGGAAGCAAATTGATTTTGTAAGGTTGCCCATATAGCAGTTGCTGTTACCATAACATTTTTTAACAGGGCAAGACACACCAATAAGTCATGGTGTACTCATGCTGTACACTGAGGAGTTACATCAAACTAAAATTAATTCCACAAATTGTGTTTCTGGGCAAAAGATTGACCTCTTTTGTGTTTCCCTTCTTCACAATGTGGTTTTAAAATGTGGTTTCTTCTTGTCTGCTGGGATTAAGCTGGCATGATGTAGTGTCATTCCTTTTGTTACCATTTACAACAGCTTTAACGTGTGTGATTTTTCTAGCCAGTCCCATAGTGTCTGGATTTAAGTTTTATGTTCCAGAGGTGGAAAGACAATGAACTGAATTGACTGAGGCATTCTAAGATGGTAGTGAGCAATCTGATTCCAGCTGGCTAGCATGCATGCTGCGACAGAGTATGGGCCAGAACCCAAGACAATAGGGGAAAAAAGGCAAGTCATGCTGGCTCAACAAACCAGGAGGTACGATTTACATTTGCATGAAACATTAAACAAAAATAATGAGCCATTATACAAGAAGGCATGAAGTGGGCCAAGTAAAATTGGTGATTAAAACAATACAAGTTACTAAGACCTAATTCTCAGTTACCATACAGTGTATTAAAGCTTAATGCACAATTGAGAGAGTCAAACTAAATCTAAACACACAAAAAAACCTCAGAAAGATAGACTGTTAGTCTCACTGGGTGCCTCTGACTAAGGTCATGTTAACCATTAATATGTGTGTGTGGGGGGCTAATAAATGCCACTGTGAGTCATATATGCTACAAAACAGACTATATTTTTTTTAGTTATACTATCTAACCTTCAAATTTGTTTCTTTTTATGACTTCTCAGGAAGCAGACTTTAAGCATTCCTCAGATATGAAGGAGGTTCACATTTCTAAACCAAACAGGAAATGAATAAACAGATAGTTAGATATCCTGACAGATGTTCTACAAATAAATGCACATTCTAAGGATTTACATGGAATGTACAAACAAAAGAAATGGTCCCATGCTATAAACAGTTTCACCTTGTAAAAAGGAATTAAACAACCTGAGAGGGATTATTATGTCTGGAAGTAAATTTTCTGAAACACAATAGCTGCTGGCAGAATAGAAACACATAATCACATGGTAGCAACACATAAAGCTGTCAGTCTATGAGGAAAATGGATGGTTAGGCTGAGGGGGTAAATGGACCAAATCAATTTGAACATGCATGTTAGGACTGTGAAAAGGCATAGTTTAGTGCTACTAGGCTCAAAAACATTTGTCTCTGTCTCGTTGTATTTCCCCAGCACTAAGCTGAATTCACCCACAGGCCCCTTGCTTGGCTCCAGCCAGACTCCATGGCTGATTAATGTCAGCTGGAGGTGTCCAATAATTTCCTCACCTAATAATAAACTGCAACCATAACAGGGGTTCCCTCAGGCCCAAATTTAACTTAACTACACTTACTACTAAGAGGAAGCCAATTACCATGTCTCTACCATTGAGATAATGCACATTTTAAGAGAGTTTGAGGTTATTTAGTTTGCTTTAAAAAAAACTATATATACATTTGGGTGAACGGCCTTGACATACTTGAGTCTGTTCCTATCATACTTAAACTGTCTAAAATAGTTACTTATTTGTCTTACAGGATTACGTCTGGTACATTACATCCTTTCCTGTGGAGCACACAGAATCAGAGCTAAGCCTAGCATGAGTGCCAGTGCCCTAAACTGGTACATCCCCTATTATTCCTCATCTAACAATGATGTGCCCGCCAAATTAGGGTACTCTGTAACAACTAGGTAGCAGTTACTCATAGGGGGTTATTTTAACCCTGATTATTTCAAACTAATTGAAGAATATGTTTTTATGAAACAAATAGAACCTTTGTGTTATTCTTTCATAATATAATGGCAGCACCACTGCCCCACCCAACCATAGTACCATTGTCCTAGAATTTACTTCAGATGTCAAACACAGTGTAAAGTAATTCTGTAAGGTAGCAGCACACACCTTTAATCTATGTGTACTTAATTCTGCTTCTACTTCAGATAATGAAGTAAAGCACCTTCTTGACTTCTGTGAGTGAAGGAACTGGCAAATGTAACATAAGCAGTTCTGGAACACAAATTAGTTGAGACAAAACTGTTATAACCATGAATTGGTTAAATGAGCTCTTCAAGGCCAAGATGGTCAGCATCTGGTGTCATATGTCCTGCATTACCATGGAATGGGAAACAGGGACAGAGATTATAATTTGTATGTCCCGGAGAACAGAGGGGCAGAGTTTATCCTAATGGATGAGGAAGAGGTACTTAGGGTGGTCACAGGCTTGTGCTGCACCACATGTATACTAGACTTTGCTCCCTCCCAGCTGGTCAAAGCTGAATGGGTGGCACTGGGCCCACTATTCACTGGTATTGTCAATTTATTTATTTATTTATTTATTTAAGAGATTCACCAGGAAGGCATGCTGAGCAGAGTACTGCTCGATTCCAGATGCGTCCTGGGGGTAGGGGGGTTACAGCAGAACAAGAACATACATTGGCAGAGTACAGCGGTAGGTGAGACGGTTCAGTACAGTTACAGGAACAGTTATAGATACTTAAATCACTAAAATGTGCTACCAGACATGCGAAGGGAGCAGAAATACAAGTTAGTAACAGGATAAGTTGCTCCGCAACTGGGAGGATTATGGAGATGAGGGAGAGGACTAAGGGGGGAGGTTACAGTTGCAGACGGTAGCTAAGTGCAGTCTGAGAAGAGCATTCAGTTGAGGAGTGCTTGAGGAATGTCTGATGTCGGCTGTCAGGGAGTTCCATAGTTTGGGCAACCTGAAGCTGAAAGCAGCCTGGCCTGACTGGGTGGATCTGTGGGGATATGTAGGGCCTAGCATCAATATTTCAAGAGCATAAGTAGGAGGAGAGAGGGTGGCTAAGGAGGAAGACAGGTAGGAGGGAGGGTATGTGACCAGAACTTGCCAGAGGTTTTAGCGCAGTGGAGCAGTCTTCTGTTATGAGGAGACGGAGGTCCAGGGATTGCAGAGGACACAGTGGTGGGTATTGGGAGGAGGTTTAAGCAGAAGCGCAAAAGAGTTAAAAAGGGATCCAGCCTAGCTAGGAAGTTTGGGTGCGGTGCAGTAGACTACATCGCCGTAATCAAAGACAGGAAGGATCATTTCTGCACTTGCTTGTCTAGTGCATAGAGGGATGCAGTTTTATTCGGTAGAGGTCTTCCAACATAGGTTGCAATTTTTGTGTAGTGCATCGATATGCACTGAAAAGTCAAGATGCTGGTCTAGCCAGACCCCAAGATAATGATAGGAGGTGCAGGCTCTAGTGGGAGCTATTCAAAGTGCAGAAGAGGAGGTGCAGGGAGTTGTGCTAATTTGGACCGGGAGTCAAGGTGAGGGAGACTGTTTTTAGGTTTAGGTGCAGCTGGTTTAAGGTGAACCAATGTTGAACGGAATCAAAATCCTTCTGTAGGCAGGCTGTCACTGCACTAGAGGATGCGCCAGAGGCTAACAGCACCGTGTCATCAGCATACATGTGGATAGATGTTTGTAGGCAGGCAGCAGGCAGGTCATTAAGAAAGATGAGAGAACAGCAGCGGGCCGAGTACAGACCCTTGGGGGACACCACTGGTGACAGGAAGTGAGGTGGATCTGGCCGAGCCAATGCGGACTGATTGGGACCTGTCAGCCAGGTAGGAGTAGAACCAGTCGACTGCATTTTTTGACAGTCCTGCTTGGGTAAGTTTAGCCAGCAGCAAGGGATGGGAGACTGTGTCGAAAGCCTTCGCTAGGTCAATGAAAATGGCAGCTGTTAATTCTCCTTTATCCATTCCCGTGAGGATTGCATTAGTAAGACGAAGAAGGGAGGTGGTGGTGGAGTGATTTCTCCTGAAACCGGCCTGGAAGGGGGTAAAAAAGGATATAGAATCGAGATAATGATAGAGCTGAGAGAGAACGAGTCGCTCTTGAATCTTTGCTAGGGCAGGGAGCAGGATATGGGATGATAGTTGGATGGAGGAGAGATCCTCCTTTAGGTAGTGGAACGACAGTGGCTTGTTTCCATGAGTTGGGACTGCCCCAAGTTTGAAGGACAAGTTAAAGAGCAGTGCTAGTGGGTATGCTATGGCAGGTGCAGAGAGCAGAAGCATCTTGAATCGAGTCCGATGGGCATTTTCCTTTGTTGGGTCAAGCGCCTGCAGTATTTTTAGTACCTGGCTAGATGAGACTGGGCGGAGGCAGAAGGTGGCTGGGGTAGGTACAGAAGGGGGGGGAGTGGACAAGGGATAGGGATGAGAGGAGCGGATGGAAGAAAACAGGGAGGAAAAGTAGGAGTTAAACTCAGAGGCAACCAGGCTAGGATCAGTAATGGAATTACCCGCAATGTTTAGAGTGGGAGTAGGGGGTTGGGCAGGTGGGGAGAGGAGGGATTTAATAGACTTCCAGAAATGAGTGGGGTGGGAGAAGTTGTTGTTAAAAGCAGTTTTAAAGTAATTAGATTTAGCCAGTCGTATGTGTCTTGTACAGGCGTTCTTAGTGACCGGTAGTGTAGCTGGGCTGTTTGATCACCTGTGGCCTTAAAAGATTTCCAGGCACGGTCTCTGGTACAAAGGAGTTCCATATGGGTAGAGGTTACCCATGGTAAGTGGGAGCCTCTTACCCGGATCTTCTTAGGGTGCGGTCGTCCCAGATGGCGAGGAAATTTGCAGAGAAAAGTTCAGTGCATCATCTGTAGAGGTGGCCCTAGGGATGAAAGACCAATCAATACTAGAGAGTCACTTGGAGAGCAGTCAGGTTAAGAGACTTATAGCTTCTGTTTTGAAGCACACGGGGTGGGGGCTATAGGCTGGAAGATTTTTCTCACGATAAAAATCATATGGTGATCACTGAGGAGTCGGGTAGAAGGCCAGCTTTACAGATCCGATGGGGTGGGTAGTTAAAGCCCAATCCAGTAGTGTGTGCTTGTTTGATTTAAGGTTTAGACGAGTGGTTCCGCTATTTGCTGGGACAGGTTTAGGGCATTTATTTGTTGACGCGATTGAGGCTGCACTGCCCAGCCAGTTCAGGTTGAAATCCTCAAGGATATGAAGTTCCCGCCCTCCATGTGTGACCTCAGGTTGCCAAGATGGTCAATAATGCAACTCAGAGGAGTACCAGGTGGACAGTAAGACCCAGCAATATAAATTGGAATGGAGTGAGGCAGAGGGATTTTGATTAGAAGGAGTCCACAGAAGGAAAAGGGGCAGGCAGGGGATTCTAGAGAACTGGAGATTGGAGGATATGTACATGGCTGTGCCGCCACCTTTCTTTCTGCCCTGTCTGTCCTGGGTAGGGAAAAACCAGGGATGGAGAATTCGCATCCTTGTTGTAAGGCTTTAGCCATGATTCAGTGATAATGACTATATCAGAGGCTAAGTGCAAGGACAGTAGTTTGCAGGGTTGCTATTTTGTTTAGGATACTGCATATATTTAGGTGGACAATTTTGAGTCCCTTAGGGAGGTGTGTAGCTGATACTGGGGTTGAGAGGCTAAGGATGCAGGTGGACCTGGTTAAGTTCGATATCCCGGCTATAATGAGAAGGAGGCCAGAATGTGCCTTGATAGCCGCATGAACTTCAGGAGATGCACATGCCGGGTGGAGAGGGTGGGTGAATGGGAGTCCGTCCCTAGGCCCGGGTAGAGGGGATAGAAAGAGCAGGTTTCGCAGCATGGAACGCTGGAGGCAGGATAGAGGCCCCAGTGGCCAGTTGCGCCAGTGGGGCTGATGTTGGACTTCTGTGCCAAGGAGGAGGAGTGGAGGGGGTGGCTTGGTCATTGTAGAGAGAAATGGAGATGGCCCAAGTGGCTTGGGGTAAGAAGAAGGTGGGAGGAGGAAACAGTTAGGCAAAGCATAAAGACTGAAAATGTAAAGCACTGCATTATCCCTAACTTGTATTTTTCTACTGTGTACACAAACGATGAGAATTTATATGACCACAGAGTGTGAGATTTAGGAGTTAGCTCAAGGGAGGCCACTGGTGGTAGGAAGGTATAAGGAGCTAATGGGAAAGTGGGCTGATTGGTTTTACAACCACGTGAGGTCTCGCTATATATTAGAGCCGACCAAGGGTGGTGGTGGGGTGGTGGGGAGCCTGCGCGTAGCGCAGGTGGGGCTAGAGCTGCACAGTTCTCAGGGTGAAATAAGCCTGAAAAGGCAGGGAGAAGTACAAACTGCTGCAGTTCTAGAGGTGCACCGGAGTAAAAGTTCTGGCTCCTATAATTTCAGAGCCGTGGAGAAAAAGGCGCCAAGTTCAAACTTCCATTCGCCGAGGTAGCTGTTAGACTGGGAAACTACCTGTGTGTGCAGGGGATCGCTCCGTCCACGGGGGGTTTCAGGAGGCTGTGGGGAGGGCTTCAAACTCCAGCCCTTGTGACCGCACTGCAGGAGGAGGACAAGAAGCAGCAATTAGTACTCGAGGTAGGTGAGGGGGGAGGAGGAGCTTACAACTCTATTGTGCATATGAATTACTGTGCCCATGAATATGGTGGTGGTAAAGCACCTTTAGATCTTAACAATCCTGTAAATTATTGTCATGTCTCCAACATTCCCTTTCTGTCTAAGGTTGTTGAAAAAGTGGTTGCTTCTTAGCTATCAGCTCACATGCAGAGAAATTACCTCTTTGAGCCATTTTAATCTGGTTTATGAAACCAGCACAGTATGGAAATGGCCTTGTTTAAGATATGCTATTATGTTTTCCTGGTACGGGACCTAGGGGAGTTCTTTAATGTGATCTTCTTTGACCTACTGTACTCTATCATCTGCTTTTTGACACCATGGAACATGCAGGTTTGCTGACCAAAGTCAAGAGACTCACGGGTGTATGGGGAACCATTTTACAATTGTTACAATCCTTCTTAAGTCAAAGATATTGAGTGTACAGGGTAGCCTTAGTCGCTCCGCCCTTGATGGAGTGAGACTACAGGCAGTAGGTGTGGCTCATAGCCTGGGATTAGTTCTTGACAGACAGAAAACACTAATTTCTCTTTTGACTTCTGTGGTCAAGAACTGCTTTTACCATCTGAAGAACATTATCAGGCTGCACCCTCTGCATGATTCTGTGAATTTGCTCACCTTAGTAAATGCACCCATGTTCTCTCATCTTGACTAGTGTTGTGTGCACTATAAAAACTTTCAATGGGGGCCACCTGCATCTTAGCAGCTGGTCCAGAGCTTGGCATTGAAGCTTCTGACCTCTGTCTGGAGATTGGATCATATCACTCCCATGTTACCTGAACTCCAGGCTGGCTGCTTGTTGGATGGTGTATTGATTTCTGGCTTCTTGTATTGACTTACAAAGCCTTAAAAGGAATGGGCCTCAATACTTCAGGGAGCTGCTGAATCCCTACACTCCTTTCAGGGATATGAGGTTCTGCATTGGGGCTTGCCATAGGGATACCACCTTTTTGGCTAAAGTGTTCTGGAGATCAAGCTTTTTTGGTGGCTG
Organism: Neoceratodus forsteri; assembly: GCA_016271365.2. Taxonomy (NCBI): domain Eukaryota; kingdom Metazoa; phylum Chordata; order Ceratodontiformes; family Ceratodontidae; genus Neoceratodus; species Neoceratodus forsteri. The sequence goes on along the minus strand of CM057453.1, from coordinate 314,173,050 downwards.
CCATCACTGTTTGGAGCAAGCTCCTACAGGGGATTTGTACTGCAGTTACCCTCTCCTCTTTCAGATAAAAATGAAAGAAACATCTACTGTTGCAAGTGTTTGGGTAGTCTGTGTCACAAACCCACTCAGCAGGTCAGCCCTCTACTCCCAAAGTGCCAACCTCCGAGTGCAGTCTTGTGAACAGTTTAACAGAACAAGGTAAACCTCTTGTCTGTTTTTGTGGGTTTGAATCAACCTTTGGTCTCAAGTCTTGGAGGATTCAAACTGTGAACCTCTTGCTAGCATACCCAATGCACAGGATCAGATATATCTGTCTTGGGGCCAGATATCTTTGCCTACAGGCACTTAACCAGGTGTACAAAAATGAACCCTTAAACTTTAATAAAGACCTCAGATAATTCTCACCTTTTTCCAGTTTGGTATCACCATTCAAGCTTATGCCCAGTGTCTGCTGTAACCATATATACTCTGCTTGTAAAGGAAATAAATTAAAGACAGACCAAGTAAGCTGTAAAAATAGTTTTACTAAAATAGATAATAATATGTAAAACATACAATACAGAACTATTATACTATATCACAAGACATACAAATCTTCTAAAAGAACAAGGGTTTAAACAGTGCAATTCCTACTACAGTAATTAGATTTGTCTCTCTTTCTAAATACCTGTTTAAAGTGCTCACAGATGTTTCTTTGTCAGAGTCTAGATACAAGCCTCTGAAGGAAAACAGAATAATGTTTTAAAAGCTGTTTTTCCCCACCTATTTTGCATGTGGTCACCTAGCTCCTCCCTGTCAGAATATATAAAAAATATATATCTATATAAAAACAGAATGTCTTTTAAATTCTGCAATCCTCAGCGTGACTCATGTCCTTCAAATGACATTTCTTTGATCTATTGATCAGTTTCCCCTCTCACACAGCATTTATGATTTCGCACCAGTTTACTAAACCTGGCTTCCTCCTCTTGAAACATCATAAAAGGGATGCTGATTTCCCTTTTTGCAGCTAAAGCTATAATTAACTTAGAAAAGTCTGTAATTAGCTTCTGGCCTGCCATGTAACACCTTGTTTCTAAAACCTGTGTGTATGATCACACATGCTGTTTCAGCATTTTCTCATGGCTTTCATCTTTCAGCTGAAATCTGGGGCGGGGGTGATGTCACTCCAAGAGCACAGAATTTCTCAGCACCTCTCATGACAGACAATCCATAACCCATTTTTATTTTACAAAAAATGATACAGTGATCAGAACCAGCTGTCCAAGCGTCACATTCCTCCCCACCTAGACTGAATTTGGGGACTCTGTCCCCTGCATGAGTTGAACCTCCCAAATCAGTTCATTACTCATAGACCCTAGACAGACCATCTGAGTTCTGATTTTGTTTTCCAGCTCTATGTACGATTGTCACATCATACCCTTGCAAAGCAAGACTCCATCTTAGCAATCTACCATTGTTTTTCCCCATCTGCGTCTGCCAAGTCAGGGGGTTGTGATCAGTCTGCACCACAAAATGCTGCCCATATAAGTATGGCTCTAATTTCTTTAGGGTCCACACTATGGCAAGACATTCTTTTTCCACCGTGGAGTATGCCTGCTCCCTGGGAAGTAACCTTTTATTCAGGTGGGCTATTGGGTTATCCCTCCCTTGGCTGGATGTCTAACTCAGTACTGCCCCAATACCCACGTCTGAGGCACCAGTCTGAACTAAAAAGGTTTTGCTATAGTCACGACTTGTCAAAACAGGAGTACTGCACAATGCCTCCTTTACTTAGGAAAAGGCTTCCTCACAGGCTGGGCCCCAGGTAATTTTCTTTGGCATCCTTTTCTTTGTCAGGTCAGATAGGGGAGCAGCCAGGGCACTGTAACTGGGTAAAACTTTTTGTAGTACCCTACTGTCCCTCGAAAACTCCTGACCTGCTCTGTGTTTCTGGTCTGGGCCATGCCTGGATCACCTCTATCTTTATTTGGTTAGGACGGAGCTGTTCCCAACCTACCACATGTCCGAGGTATGCCACTTCTCCCATGGCAACCTGGCACTTCTCGACTTTGACAGTGAGCCCGGCCGTCTGTATCCTGCCCAGCACTTCCCTAAGGTGGGATAGGTGTTCCTCCCAGCTAGTACTAAAGATGGCAATGTCATCCAGGTACGCCACGGCATACCCCTCAGCACCATTTAACACCTGGTTCACCAACCTTTGGAAAGTATCCAGGGTGTTCTTCATTCCGAAAGGCATTACTTTAAACTCAAATATGCCTATTGGAGTGATGAAGGACGACCTCTCCCTAGCTCTGTCTGTCAACTCTGCCTGCCAATACCCCTTTGTCAAGTCAATGGTCGTGAGGTAGGTCACCCCTCCCAACTTGTTCCGGAGTTCATCCATCCGGGGCATCGGGTGGGTGTCTGACTTTGTGACTGCATTCAGTCCATGATAGCCCACACAGAAATGAGTAGAGCCATCTGGCTTAGGCACAAGGACTATGGGTGAGGCCCAGGGGCTGTGGGATCTCTGGATTACCCCTAAATCCAGCATCTCCTCCACTTCCCTCCTAATGTCCTTTTGGACAGCCTCTGACACCCAATATGCTGTCCACCGTATGGGTGTCTGTGTCCCTGTCTCCCCATCGTGTGTCGCTAAGGGGGTTAGTCCAGGCTTGGCACTAGACAATGGAGCAAAGTCTGCTAAAACCTCTCTTACTTTCTGGATCTGGTCAAGGGCCAGCTGGAGAGACAATTTTACTGCCTCCAGAGAGGACTGTCACTTACTTTCTTCCAGCAAATCCAGAAGGGGGTCTCCTTCGTCCATCCCCTCCCCATGACTATACACTGCAAACACCATGTCAGCCCTATTTGCATATGGCTTCATCATGTTGACATGGTACATCCTTTCTGTCTGTCTTTGGTCAGGTAACTCCACAATGTAGTTCACATCATTTACCTTTCTAACTACTTTGTATGGTCCTGCCCACTCAGCTTGCAGCTTGTCTTTCCAGACCGGAATAAGGACCATGACTTCCTGATCCACCATGTACGAGTGAACTCTGGCTCTGCAGTCATACCACGCATTTTGTTTCTGTTGGCCAACTGCCAGGTTGCTCTGGGCTGTCCCCATAAGCTCCTTCAGCCTTTCCCCTAAACCTAAGGACATAATCCACAATGGGAGTTCCCTGGGTGGTGTGCTTGCCTTCCCAGTTCTCCTGGATCAAGTCTAGAGGCCCACATAACCGGCGTTCATATAAGAGTGTTCGAAGGGGGGAAATTCTGTCGACTCTTGGGGCACCTCCCTGTATGCAAACAACAGGTGGGGAAGGTATTTCTCCCAGTTTCTCCCATGCTGTTCAGCAAACGCCCAGAGCATTGACTTTAGAGTACCATTGAATCTTTCCACAAGTCCATTGACTTGTGGGTGATATGGTGTCGTGCATCTCTGCACCACACCACACTTCTCCCATAAACATTTCATCAGTTCTGACATGAAGGAACCCCATCAATCGGTGATTACTTCCTGTGGAAATCCAACACAGGGGAAAATCCCAAGTAAGGCATCTGCCATTTTGTCTGTCCTCAGTGAGGATAGGGTGACTGCTTCTGGGTACAGGATGACATAATCCACCACAGTCAGGATGAATCTCTTCTCTGAGGAGCTGGGGGTATTTACAGGCCCCACAATATCCATTCTCACCCTCTGGAATGGCTCCTCCACTATGGGAAATGGAATCAGGGCAGCTTGGATTTTCTTGCCCGCCTTCCCTATTTCTTGGTACCAGTGACAAGACCTGCAATACTCCTTCACCTGCTGGGTGAAGTTAGACCAGTAGAAATGTTGGGCTAACCGCTGCATAGTGCATGCAATTCTCAGATGCCCAGACAAGGGAATATCATGTGCAATCTTAAGCAACTGCTCATGATACCCCTGGAGAATGACAAGCTGCCTGCCTAGCATCCCTCCCTCTATCTGTACTGCCTGAATATACATAAGTCCATTTTCCCAATAAACCTTATGTCTGCCATCACCTCCCTGTGCACCGTCCAAGTCTGCCCAAGGCCTCAACTTCTCTGAACTAGGGTCACTTCTTTGAGCAGCTGCAAACCCCTCACACATTGCCAAGGCCTGGGACAGGTCCCCTTCAGTGGCTAAACTAGGGTCCCTAGCACTAGCATCTGGGCCCTCAGGATCACTGTCAATCCCAACCCTCTGACAATGGGTCACCCTTCCCTCTTCAGAGTAGCCCTCTGTAGCTGTGTGGTTACTTGCTACTGGGGAAATTTCTACCCCCTCTTCATTAATCTCCATATCAGGAGACACAGGCTGGGGAACCAGCCTCTCAGTGGTTTCCACAATGGCTTCTGTGGGGTTCAGGGAACTACAATTTTCCCTTGTCACTTGGCTATGGGTAACTGTACACACCATTCCCTGTTTTAGATTATTGCCCAGGATCACATCCACGGCTAATGTTTTGGCTACAGCCACCTGTTGCACAGTTCCCCCTGTTTCACCCCAGTGCAGGAGAACACTAGTGAGGGGCAAAATTTTCTCCCCACCAGCAAAGTCCTGTACAGTGACATATTTATTGGGTATAAGCTGACCAGGCTGTACCAGATCCCCCTTTACCAAGGTCAGGGATGCCCCTGTGTCCCTTAACCCCTGTGTCTGTACACCATTCACCATGACTGGGGGCATGTGTTCCCTCATGTTCACTGGCATGCTTCCAGGGACACACAAACAACACACTTCTTTTCTAGCACCCGGTTGTGTATTATTGCTCGCCTTTTTGGGACACAGTCTGACATTATGCTCAGTTTCTTTACACAACCAACATTCATTTCTTCTCTCAGAGAAATCTTTTCTCTGAAACCTGGGGGTAACTGGTTTTGGTGGAGGCAGTGAGGGTTTTAGCTTCCCTGAAGGTGCGCTATTCCCCTTCTGCGCTGCCACGCCCACCCCATTTGCTCTCAGAGCAGGTCTGCTCTTGGCATAGTGGTCTGAGAGTTCAGCAGCCTCTTGCACTGTTTTGGGGTCTCAGTCCTCTAGCCAGGTTTTTAGCTATGCTGGGCATGCCCAATAAAACTGTTCTAATAAAATCACATTTTCAATTTTATCAGCAGAGTTTGCCTCAATTCCTTCCCACCAATGATTTAAAAACTGACGTTGTTTAGTAGCTAGCTCCTCATAGCTCATATCAGGGCTTCTCCTGAGCTTTTGGAATTTAGCTCTGTATGATTCAGCAGTTAATTCAAACTTTTTTTTAACAGTACAGCTTTTAGTTTGCTGTAATTATTACCATCCTAATTGCCCATTCCTCCCAGTAAGTAGCGGGGATAGCTGGATGCTCCAGGACTCCCTAGGAATTTTAGCCTGAATACAAACTTTTTCAAAAGAATTTAGAAAGGCATCCATATCCTCCCCCTCTTTAAATTTGGCTATTAATTTGGAGTTCAATTTGTAACCCAGTCCCTGCAGTCCCAGTTAAACCCAAGTCATTTACCTGCTCTGGTGCTACTGGTCAGAGTCATAGCTTCTCCAGTTCATGTTGCCTCTGGTGCTCCTCTCTCTTCTCCTCTGCAACTCACTGACGCTCACGCTCCTCACCATCTGCGTCTCGGCATTCTCGCTCTGCCTCATGGTCTGCCTCTCGGTGTTCTCACTCTGCCTCATGGTTCACTTATCATTTCTCTCATTCTCTCTGCTCCTGGAACTCCAGCTCCATCCTGCGCAACTCAATTTGCAGCCTGAGTACCTCTGAATTCAGGATTCTGGTGACCTTTCTCTGCTGCTGTGGCCCTTCACTGACAGTGGCCCTGTTGCCCTCCTCATCGGATCTGGACACTGCACTGGCAGCTGGCCCTGCCACACTCAAGGTTTGGTCCTTTCCAGTCACAGTCCATGGCTCACTGCTCTGGGTATCTGCTACCATCAGGACATCTATGAGATTCTGCTTTTTAGCTGTCACCTCGAATGGGACTCCTCTGTCCCCACACAACTGCTTCAAGTAATCTACAGTGTGCCTGCTGTAATCGGAAGCCATCCTCCCTGACTACTGGTACTATGACTTGCATTTTAGAAAAAAAAATAAAATGGGTAGGAACTTGACTGTACGCCAAGTGATATAGTTCTGTTTCCTTTTTAAAATAAAACTCTGCCTTTTTCTTTCTTTGCAAGTGAGCTAATGGTCTCAAGCTGACACGCTGAACAATAAAAGCTTGTGATACCAAAATTATCCCACCTCTGCCACCAATCTGTCACAAACCCACTCAGCAGGTCAGCCCTCTACTCCCAAAGTGCCAACCTCCGAGCGCAGTCTTGTGAACAGTTTAACAGAACAAGGTAACCATCTTGTCTGTTTTTGTGGGTTTGAATCAACATTTGGTCTCAAGTCTTGGAGGGATTCAAACTGTGAACCTCTTGCTAGCATACCCAATGCACAGGCTCAAACATATCTGTCTTCGGGGGCCAAATATCTTTGCCTATGGGCACCTAACCAGGTGTACAAAAATGAACCTTTAAACTTCAATTAAGACCTCAGATTATTCTCACCTTTTTTCAGTTTGGTATCATCATTCAAGCTTATGCCCAGTGTCTGCTGTAACCATATATACTCTACTTGTAAAGGAAAGAAATTAAAGACAGACCAAGTAAGCTCTAAAAAGAGTTTTACTAGAATAGATAATAATATGTAAAACATACAATACAGAACTATTATATCACAAGACATGCAAATCTTTTAAAAGAACAAGGGTTTAAATAGTGCAATTCCTACTACAGTAATTAGATTTGTCTCTCTTTCTAAATGCTGTTTAAAGTGCTCACAGATGCTTCTTTGTCAGAGTCTAGATAGAAGTCTCTGAAGGAAAACAGAATAATGTTTTAAAAGCTGGTTTTCCCCACCTATTTTTGCTTGAGGTCACCTAGCTCCTCCCTGTCAGAATATATAAAAAAATATATATCTATATGAAAACAGGATGTCTTTTCCAAGTATTAAATTCTGCAATCCTCAGCATGACTCATGTCCTTCAAATGACATTTCTTTGATCAATTGATCAGTTTCCCCTCTCACACAGACATCAGCATTTATGATTTTGCAACAGTTTACTAAACCTGGCTTCCTCCTCTTGAAACATTATATAAGGGATGCTGATTTCCCTTTTTGCAGCTAAAGCTATAATTAACTTAGGAAACTCTGTAATTAGCTTCTAGCCTGCCATGTAACACCTTGTTTCTAAAACCTGTGTGTGTTTGATCTCACATCCTGTTTCAGCATTTTCTCATGGTTTTCATCTTTCAACTGAAACCTGGGGGGGGAGCGAGGTCACTCCAAGAGCACCAGATTTCTCAGCATCTCTCATGACAGACAATCCATAACCCATTTTTATTTTACAAAAAATGATACAGTGATCAGAACCAGCTGTCCAAGCATCACAGTTTGTTGAGGTTTGATGATTCTGTATGAGCTAAATGTTCTGGTTCTAATGTATTTTATGTATTTTTCATATATTGTGGCTAGAGGTATGTCAGTGACCATCTTTTTATGTGTGTATGTTTTATGAATTTTGCAAAATGTTGTACAGGAACCCTGAACTATGGAGGGGGCCTTCTATAAATAATAAAATCACTCTGAGGTTTGGAGGGGTCCATCTATAAACAGTAAAACCAAACTACCAAACCATTAACCATAAGAGACACAGGAACTGTGCATGTAAACATATTATAAGCCATGGAGAAGGTTTCTGTTTTTATAAAATGGAACCTGAATATAAAATCAATGGGTTAGATTTTCAAAGAGTTGAGTTCCTCACCATTACCAGCAATTTAAAGAATCTTAGAGGAAAATTAATGTCACCGCTCCACTAATAAGGGCCCTATTAGTTGAGCAGTTGCTTTCATTTGCTGTAAGATTGCTTAAACTTACACAAAAAGGCATTGAAAAAAATGTCCCCATAGACTTGTAAGGAGCGCTCCCCCACATTCTCCCTGGTTAGACGACACAAAATGTCTAAGCATGAGGGCTGGGACGGCAGACCAGGAAGTGGAAGGGATCAGCTGGCTATGGGTTCATCCGCAGTTACAAACCCATTCCCAAGTGAAAAGGATGAAGTTAGAAAGTGTAATTTTGGCACAATTGGTTACCACTGCCATAAGGTATCTAGATTGGAAAAATCCTTTAATGTACTTTGTATATTAACGTTTTATTATATGTGCATCTAAGATTTGATGAATGGTGCAATACTTCCTGATTAACTGATATAAACAGAATGGCAAACATTTTATAGTTACTTTGTGAACAGTGGCATTGCTGTTCTTTAGGTTCCTGGGCATCTATAATGCACCTTATACAGTATAATGACTTTTTTTTATTTATTTTATCTTCTGTCACTGGTCCACACTTCTTCTGCATGGCCTCCTCCCAGCCCCATCCATTTCCATGTTTGCTACTAACCTCATCTCCAGGGGTCCATGGTGAACAATGGTCTCCATAACAGATTTCATTGGAAGCATGGAGGCAGGCGTCTTGCATAAGCAGGTCAACAAAGTATGGAAGGCAGGTGAGAAGTCAGGATAGGTGGACCCAGAGAGGGCCAGTGTCATTCTGCTCTGGGGTTTTCCATCTGGTTTCTTCCCTTCTCTCAGGACTCGGTTGATGAGGATCCCTTGGTGCAACTGTGCACTTAATGCATGACTGTGCTTCCAAGTCAGCCTGTTTCATCAATCCCACAAGCATCTCCAACCATACTGCTACCTGTATTCACCCAGGTGGCAGCATAGCAGTGGAGACTGCTGCCCTCCCTCTCCACTGGAAGAGAGCTTCCTGTGGGATGTTCAGTCTTCTAACTCCCCATAGTCAGCCTCAGCCAGTGCTCCACTCTCATTCCTAAGCCCTGTTGGCTGTAGTCATGAGTGGCAGATCTGCCACTGTTCTGACTTGCCAGTTCATGATGGTATTTTCATAAACTAACTTAATTACTTGATTACTGAGTTGCACTGGTATGTTATTTAGGTGTTTAAACCAACTTATTTGCTTTTGGTTGATTACAGTTGTAACATTATCTAAAACTACCAAAGCAATGAATAAAACTTCCAATTCAGTTTCTTATTAGTTTTTAAATTTCTGTTTCCTACTTGTGTTCATTCAAGCTTCTAAGGCACAAAAACAATAATTCTATCTTGTTATCATCATGAATCTCAGATATATAAATACAGATAGATAGATAGATAGATAGATAGATAGATAGATAGATAGATAGATAGATAGATAGAATGATAGAGAGATAGGCAGAATGATAGCTAGATAGATAGAATGATAGACAGACAGACAGGCAGACAGGCAGACAGAAAGATAGATAGATAAATAAATAGACAGACAGACAGAATGATAGATAGATGATAGAATGATAGACAGACAGATAGATAGATGATAAGATAGATAGATAGATAGATAGATAGATAGATAGATAGATAGATAGATAGATAGATATTTCATTTGACTTTGTTCTGGGATTGTGATAGTAGTCCCATACAGTAACTCAGGTTTTAATGAATATGTTACATTAAAAGTGTTTTTTTCACTGTATTTACCTTATTGGTCCTTTGGCTACTGCAGGGTTCTCTCAGAGCTAATCAGGCACAAAACGCTATTTGGAAAAGTCACACCTGGATATGCTGGATCCTTAACTATTCTCAGTTACTGTGTTTGGTATTGTAGCACGAACTCACATGGCAGCCAACTCAGGAGGTAACTCAAAGGGGTTTGGACAGCTACCACGTGGATGGGGGCTAGGGGTAGAAAGGTGCTACAAAGATTGGGACAGAGGCAATTGATTTGAGTGCTGGAAGGATCAGTCAGGTAGGACAATGCACATTAATGGGTAGCAGGATCAGCCAAACTGTGTACCTATACGGGGAGGGGAAATGGTCGGAGCTGGTGGGTGCAGCAGGGTTTTGGGGAAGGAGGATGTTTTCCTATTGGGTGGCAGAATCAACCAGATATTTTTAAAAATGGTGATGGGTGAGAGGGAAAATGTTATGACTGACAACTATACTGTCAGAAAGACTGATAATAACAACAGTATCTGTTGTCAGTCTTTTCAGCAATGTGCCAGACAGTTTGAAACTTTACAAATGTTATATTTTTCAGGGTATTAGGGTAACATTAACCATACCTATTTTAATTTTCTATGATGGGTTGTGGTCAGTTGTTGGTAGGAATGACAATTGGTTATAAAGTGCAAATAAGCAATTCTTGGTCCTATCAGCACAAAATACTGACAACTGGGGCTGTGCTGAATTTCAATTGTGTTCCAGTTTAGCATTGTGGTCATTTACACAAAATTGCCAGGTGTGTATTTATCAGGAGGTCTAAGGGGGCTGTAGTCCCCCATTCCAGGGGTGTAATTTAGTGATTTTTTTGTTCTCAACTATTAAATTGCCTGGCTAAGAGTTTGTTGCTTGCTTGCCCCCTACTGTGCACCTTTCTCCACACACACCCCACCAGCATTCAGTCCCCATCCAATCCCAAAACAGAAAGCTCACATGATTGGTTGGGACTCGGATAGTCCCAACCAAGTGCCTGAAAGCATTCTTTTTTTTTATCTTTGAAAAGCATGGTGTTGTGGCATCGTTCAAGTGTTTCTGTGGGTGTGAGTCAGTGTGTCTGGGTGGGGAGCTAGAAGATCAGATTGGGAAGCCAATTGATGCTCGGGAGTCATGAGGAAAGAGTAAGGAAAGAGATAGCTGTGACTCTGAAACAAGGACTACATTCTGGTTGGGTCAAGGCAAGAGAGTGAGGAAGTGAGCCACAATGCAGGTAAGTAGGCCAGATCAGGTTGGGTGGTGACAAGTGGCTCTTTCCTAGTCTGGAGGAATTTATAACGATCGGGTGTCCTGTGGCGCTGATGCATAAAATCAAGGATCTTTCATTTTATTTTGTGTAAGTGTACCAGTCCTCAATTGCAACTGGATTTTGTTCTTCTGGGGATGTTGAGGTTTATTAGAACTTCTACTTGTTTTTAAGTACCAAATCGCATCCAAAATACTTTTTAATTTATTTGTTTTAGCGTATCAAAATGTATAGGTATAAGAGGATATGTAATATTTTTTTCAAGCATTAGACTGGAAAAATAATGTTATTACTTTTGAGTGCGTTTCCTGTGTTTAGCCATTGATTTATAAAATGCGGGAAGGGGAGCAAAAGGCAGTAATATTATCTTGTATTACAAGATCTTTCCCCCAGTCTTCAGCTTTTCAAAAGTCAGTTTCTTATGTTGTTACAGAATGTAACTGAGATATGTCTAAGAGAAACAGTATTACGCATAGCAGCTCAGTTTGTTTCAACAAAGTACTCTTGATTTTTATGTTTCCAAATCTAGAAGTGCTGGAAGCAATGTGCACTAAGCAGTGACTCCAGAAAAATGCTGAAGCAAGGGTTATCTTGGAATGGCATTGGCAATAAAAAGGAGAGCAGACACTGAGACTACAGATGATGTGGTGGGAGAGAGCTGGGGATTCTAGAGATGGGAGCTAGGGTGCAGTTTGTTGAGCTTGGGGAGGGCTGAGGGCCAAGCACTGGAGCAGGTGGTTAGTCTATAGTGAGGGTGGTTTGGGTAACATACTGGACTGTGAGGACTCTGGGGAGGGGGCTATGATGCAACTTACTGGGCAAAGGAAGGGAGTAACAGGGTAGCAAATTCTGTTTCAAATGACCCCAAAATGCAGCAGATGCACCAAATTTAAAACATTTTCTGGCTACCTAGGCAGTCCCACAACCCTCGCCTATAGTTTACATTTTCAATCTTTATAGATGGTCAGGCCCCCACCCCCCATCTACATCACTACTGGATCCACCCTGATTGCACACAAACTATGTAAATTAATTAAGCACAATATGTGTTCAAATTGCTTGCAGTATGCAACTTTTATTCCAAAATATGTGAACTTGCACATTTTTGTTGACATAGTGCATTTATAAAATCCTGGACATAATTCTCGGCAGCAGTTTTATCCCTAGGGGAATGGTGTGCAAAGTGCATCCTCTTTGTGCCAGTACTAAAAGTGTTATACTGAGAAGGGGTTAACAGCACTGTAAAAATTTCTCAATACAAATTACCTACCCCCATAGTCCCGTGGCACCCTCTTTCTAAGATCCATGGGCTGGTTCTTGCCCCTAGATGGTCTGGTGCCACTATAATATCTGTCCACCAGCAACTTAGCTCTCCAGGTGCAGTAGTCTAACTCCCTACCACCAAGATTTCCTGGTGGTAGTTAGGGGCCATTGCTAAAGTGTTAAGCAAGAGGTAGTTGGTAATCTGAATGTCACTGTATGCCATTTACAGGCCATCTCCATCCCTTCTGTGTACCAGTACACAATGATGTGTAGTGACATAAAAGACCCTCCCTTATCCCCTCTAAGCATTGCTTGATGGAATCACAAGCAAGGGACTGTCACACAATTGCTTAACACAGATTTCCTGACAGTCACTTGTGACTGAGAATCAGGTCTCTAGTGTTTTTTTTAATGTACAGTTTGAAACCTTTATATGCAAAATATGTGAAAGATATGAGAAAGTGTTTATTTTTGGTCAAACTGATCATTTTTAGGTTTTACACACAACCAAATATATTGTTAAATATAATTGCTGGGGCAGCATTTTTCACCTCAGCAGTTATATAAATGTAAGTCTGTTTGTACAAGAAGGAGAAGGTATTTCAGCCAAGAAATATTTGTAAACTCACATTAAAATATGCCAAACTGCAAAAGAAGAGTCATAGCTTTGTTAAATAGTAACTTTTTTCATGGACTGAGCCGAGTACTTTTGAAAGAAAATCACCGTAGTTATGGTAATCTGATTTCTTTGGCAATGACCTTATGACCTGCAGAAGGAGGTATATATATATATATATATATATATATATATATATATATATATATATAGAGAAGAGAGAGAGAGAGAGCAAGAGGGGTAGGGGCATTAAGGATTATGGAGCAATTCATGCACAGTTGACGTAAATGAGACCTTTTCAGTTGCATTTTTCTGGCATTTCTTGTGAATGTACAGAGTTTGGATGGGTGATTGTGAGAGACAGCAAAGTAGCACAAGTCACAGTTTGGCTTGTGGTTTTCCCATAGAAAGGGCAGCATGTGTTCCCTGTTATAATCAGCTGGGTATAATGGCGAACTATACCTTGCTTTTCTTTTTTTTTTAAAACAGGACTTTTAGCTCTCCTTGAGCAGACCAAGTGGTTTCTAGCCTCATCCCCTCGGTGCTGACTACCATCGCTTACCTCTCTCCTGGATGGGCACTGATTCCCCATGGAATCCCCCTATGGAGGGGCCATGGGGACGGCTGTCTTCCCCCCAGTGCACTCACATCCAGATACACTCCCAACTGAAGTGGTAGAGAAGGTCATAGCAACATGGGTGAGACTTTCATTGAGCACTGATGCCCCATTTTTCCACTTTTCATGTCCCTCCCCCCAGCTGCACAGCCAGGACATGTGCATGGAGGCACCCACATCCTATGCTGTTGCTGTCCCTCCTTTTGAGTCGCTCATGTCTTCACTAGCATGGAGCCTCCACCAGGTGGTATTCATGGGCTGAGATGGCTGCGCCACCCTCCCTGGGGGAGGAGAGTTGTTCCTGGGATGCTTGATCCTGTCCCACCCGTTGACCTCCGGTAACCCATGCTCATTCCCGAACATGGGCCACTGGCATTGCAAGAGGTAAGGCGTCAGTGCTCTAGCCTTCCATGCCATTGGGCTGGCCACACTCAGCTTTCTCTATGGGAAAAAATGTGATCCAGTTATTACATAGATTTAACAGCAGCATTTTGTTTCATATGCAGTGATGCCCACCGGGATGCAACACAGGAATGCATGAAAAAAGGGATTAACTGCCATTAAAATTCCTGTGTTTTCTGCAGTAACTTCTTCCATACCCAGTTCCTGGAACTGAACCAAAGTAGTGCAGATATTCAAGGGTGGTGACCACCTTTCTCCAGGACAACTATAGAGCCATCTCCATTCTCCCCCACCTGAGCAAACTGCTGTTGAAAATTGTACACTACCAGCTCTCTGAGCACCTTGGAAAATATAACCTACTGTGCTCCCAACAACATGGGTTCTGTAAGCACCGTAGCATCACATCAGCCATGGCCCACTTCACAAACCACATCCTCAGAAACATAGACTGGGGGAAGGCCACTGGTGCTGTATTTGTGGATCTGATAAGGGCCTTTGACCTCGTTGACCACTTTCTCCTCCACTCCACTCCACTCTACTCCACCTTGGCTGCTTGACTGAGACCTCTTCTTGGTTCTGGAGCTATCATGTGGGCAGATCCCAATCAGTCAATATTGGTTCAGCCTCCTCTCCTACCCTGCCTGTCACCACCAGGGTCCCTCAAGGCTCCATCCTTGGCCCAGTGCTATTTTCCATCTTCATAAACACCCTTTCCACTGAGAGTCTATCCTGTGAGGCACTTCTCTATGCAGATGACCTTGTCCTATTTAACAGCAAACAGGTCCCTCACAAACATTTTCTCCACACTAACTCTTAACTACAGTGCTACTCACAATTGGTTTCTGTCCAATAAGTGCTTGGTTAATGAAAAGAAAACAAAAGCTATGCTCCTTGGGTCCAAACTGTTCCTTACCAACATCTCCAACTCTAATTCCTCACTCCTTGTGCGCACACCAAAAATGTTCTAATTTTCGAATACTTAGGTGTCACCGTTGACCCCTTCCTTTCATTCACTGAACATGTCAACAACATCGTGAGCAGAGTAAAACAGAAACTACAGGCTGCCTACCGCCAGAAGCAGTTCTTGACCTTAGAGGCATGGCTAGCGATTGCCCAAGGCAAACTTCTCCCCCCTTACAGACTACTGCTCCACCATTTATTCTCAGGTGTCCTCTGCTCTGCATTCCAGGCTAAACTCATATACAACAGCATGTGTCACTTTGTGTTACAGTCTGTTTACTTCACTTATCGCTGTGACTTGTATCAGTCGCTAGGATGGCTCCCACTGCAACTACAGTTAGACTTTTCCCTTGGGTGTATTATAAACAACACCCTCAGAGGTGGCCACCTTTCCCCATGCCCTCCCCTCCTCAAGTGCAGAGTGGCATTAAGGTGCCTATGTGAATCATCCAAGCGCCCCCCAGGAAGTCCATAGAATATACTTTGCAATGGGCCATAAAGCTCTTTGTTTCTCTGCCCCCACCTTATGGAATAGGCTCCCTATATTGCTCTACCTGACCAATTCTCACCTCACCTTCAAAACCTACCTCAAAGTCTGGCTGCTTTTGGAAGCCAGATGTGTTTGCCCATCAGGGTAATGAGTGCATCCTCTTTCTCTAATCCCCCTTCACTGTACTGGTGTCATACCCTTTCTGGAGGCACCCTCACCCTATCTGGCTCTGTACCCTCCCCTTTCCTGCCTTTGTCACAGCATTTATTCTATGTAGATGGCATGTAAACCCTTCTCTGAAATTTTTGTATTGTTACAGAGTCCTGGCCTGATTACTGACTTGTTTACAGACCATGTACCCTACTGTAATGAATTGCATGTATTGTCATTGTGTACCTTGTTTCTGTGACTGAATTGTGATACCTGTTAATTGCTGTAACTTGTATTTTCTCTACTCAGTGTGCCATGCAAATGACCCGGGTCATGCCTGAAAATGGTCCTTTGGTTCAGTGCACCTACCCAGTTATCAAAGACATACATACATACATAAATAAATAAATAACTGCTGTAGATTTAAACAGTACTGTACTGCATCTGGTGAGCTCCACTGTATTGCCTAGTCGGACATGTACCATTCACTTATAGTTTGTTTCGTACAGCGTCAACAAGACACTGCATAAAATACTATGTCCGTCCCAGACAATTAACAGATTTGAGTGGTTCTACTGTAAGCATAATTCCTCAAGAAAGAAAGGTATAAGCATGCAATATGTATAGTACTGTACCTACACATTTTTAAAAAAGTCTGGTGCTTTGCAGTGTCCAAAGTATGTATGCAGAGGAAGCCACATCCTAAATTGATGCAAAACCATTTGGCTGTACTCCACATGTGTTCTAATTACAGATCTGAAATGAGTAGGATGTGTATTAAAAACCAGACATGTATGGTATGATGCCAGACCTGTAGCTTGGCCTTAGAGGATAGAGTGGGGATTACGGTTGTTATTACAAATTTTGAATATGTTGGCCCTGTGTGAAGTACCATCCCAATGATGCATAGCCCCATATTTGCAGCTTGGACTTTGGCAAAAAGAGAAGGGGTAGGGGTTAGACTTCACAGCCCTAGTAGTACATTTCCCGACTTAGGGAGCATTAGATTGAAATCATAATCATAATTTTCAAACTTTGAGGGTTTGAGTTTGATGTGGTAGCAACCCTAATCTGCATTAAATTTTTTTGCAATAAATGCCTTTAGTATTTGATACAGCAGAGTGATAACTTGCTTTGTGCAAAGAACTTGAGGCCCTGTGCAATGCAAAAGGTTACTCCTAACTTTTTTCGTGCCACCTAGCATTCTTTGCACAGGGCACTTTTGGTTACAGTGCATAAGTCCTAACTATTTTTGTGCAGGGCCCAGCAATCTGTGAGAACAGTAGAACTAATAGTCTAGTCATCTGGTAGCCTTCATGGACAGACACCAGGACAGCAGTGATAACTCTGGGAACTGAAGGAGTCTGAATGCCATTGAGTGTTGATCAAAATTAATTCTGGTGGGACTGTTAGGGGTTTGCTGGGATGGAGTGATGATCCTAAGGGGCTACCCTTAAGTGAACTACCTGGTGGCCTTGGGATGCATACAGGATTTCTCCACAGCAAATGTTTTCACTCTGGGTAGGGGGTGGTCCTGTCTGTAACAGAGAAATACTGTCAGCTAGGCTGTCAACAAAGCCTTTGACCTATTTGCCCCTGCTAAAAGGCGCAAAACAAAATCTCTCTCTAACCCATGGCTCATTGCGGCTCTTCTCTCACAGCTGAAACTAAGAGACCACCACTGGGCAGTTGCCAGGGCCACTGGCAAACAACTGGACATCCAAAATTACAAACAAGCATGAAATGCCTGCACAAAAGCTATCCGGCTAATGAAATTCATCTATTACAAAGACGATCTCACCAATACATGGGAAAATGGTCATGCTTTCTGGGACAATATCAAGGATGTCACAGGGAAGCAGCCAAAAAACTCTCCGGCCATGTTAATGGTTGATGGATCCTCAACCCTTGACCCCAAGGTGATCGCAAACATCTTTACCTTGGCTTTTTCAGACCTTAGTGCTGTTCTACCCCATGACTTTTTTGAAAACAGGGCCTACTCCCCAAATACCTCAGCCCCTCAGTCTAACCATCCCCTCTTCTACTTCAGGGAGGTAAGGCTGAATGAAGCTTGCTGCTATATTACTGCAGCTATCTCTAAATCTAGATCTAGTAGCGACACCCTGGACCTTAAGCTTCTGTTGCTCACCCTCGATGAGGCAATTCATCCATTAACAAAAATCCTAAAGCTGTCTCTCAGCTGTGGAAAATTCCCAGACCTATGGAAAACAGCCACCGTGACATGATCCATAAAAATGGGGATAAGACGAATCACTCAAATTATCACCCATCTCCATACTGCCCCCACTATCTAAGGCACTCGAGTGTATCGTGACTTATCAACTTACAGACCACTTGGATAAATACAATATACCTTGTCCACAACAACACGGCTTCCGGAAAGGTCACAGCACCACCACAGCCCTTCTTGAGTTCACTGGAGCTTTGCACAAATCCCTTGACAACGCCTTCTCACAGGGGCTGTTTTCGTTGACCTCTCCAAGGCCTTCGATACAGTACACCATGGACTACTAATTGACCAACTACTGAATGTCGGGCTATCACCTGACTCTTCTCTCTGGTTTAAAAGCTACTTAGAAAACTGGTCGCAGTGAGTAAAAATTGTGGAAGCTCTTTCTGACATCCTGCCTGTTCACTCGGGTGTCCCACAGAGATCCATACTGGCCCCCTCCTTTTTAGCCTTTTCTTAAACTCCCTCCCTTACCACTGCTCTGAGCAGATCATACTATATGCCGATGATGCTGTTGTATTCTCCACTCACAAAGATCCTGCAACTCTTCAACACAACCTTCAACTTGGTTTCAGTTCTGTAGAGACATGGTTTCTTAATCATAAACTGGTTCTCAATGACAAGAAAACCAAATCTATGCTCTTCTAAAGCTCTCATAACCCACACAAGCTACACCACTTGGCTATCTCAACCACTCAGGGGAACACTCTTGATCAGGTGGGATCCTTCAAATACTTAGGGATACAGCTTGACCCTAATCTCTCCTATGGACCTCATGTAGATAATATAGCTAGAGCTGCTAATACACGGCTTGTTCTCCTCTACAAACACAGACCACACCTCACGCCAGAAGCTTTGAAGGTTGCAGTCCTGAGCTCTGTGATCTCTGTAATAGACTATGGTCTCATCATTTATGGCTCGGCTACAACCACAACCCTTAGACACCTCTCAACTGCCTTAAATAAGGCATGTCAGCTCATCACTGATGCTCACCGTCTCACCCACACATGTGACCTGTATACTCAGACCGGCTGGCTCCAACTATCAAACCACATAAAGTTTCTCACCTGTTCCATGGTGAAAAAAGTCTGCCTTGGCCTTGCACCTTCTGGGGTCTCAACTCTGTTACAACACCGAATTAACAAATGGTGCCTTAGGAGATCCACGCTATAGCTACTGAAAGTCCCCCACTGTAACACTTCACAGGGACAATGCTCTTTTGCTTATTGAGCACCACTCTGGTTCAATGGCCTCAGCCCCACCATTTCCTCTGCCCCAACAATTGGTATGTTTAAAACTAGGCTCCGGGACCATCTCACCACCAACAACTCCTGTGACTGCCCAACTTAACCTTGTTTCTCCACTTCCCTGCCTGCTCTAGTGGTCCCCCCCCTACTGGATTCTACCCTCACATCTTGGTACACCCAATGCTGCACTTTTCACCCTCTCCCCACCCTTCCTACATCCCCCCCTTCCCTCTCCCTATGACTCTGGCACTTCTTATCTGTTGTCTATTTTCTCTGACAAATGCCACTGGCTGCCTTGCTTACAATGCTACCCTTGAATTGTATTAATCTGTACTCTGTTTGCAATGTCTACATTGTTGTAATGTCTGTCTTGATGTTCCCCATAATTTGTATTTCTCTGACATGGAACCTTTGTAAAAGAGCCAAAGCTCAAAGGTATTTCCAATCCTAGACTTGCTAAATAAAAAAAAATATATAAAAGATGGTGAGGTTTTTGTTGTAAAAGACTGAGATGCTGAAACAGATAGGAGATGGGCCTGCTATTTGCATGGAGAATCCCAAATGGTATGGGTATTGGAGATATTATGTTTGGCAGAGGGCCTGGGGAGATTGTTAACCACTGACTAAGGATGTACTGAGATAAAAACTGGTGAATTGATCCCCATCACTCTATGAGGTGGGAGTAAAGACCTGGTTGATGTAAGGTGCCCAGAGCCAGAGTGAACATTAGCAAGCAGTACCAGACAGAATGTCCCTACAGCTGTGCTGCCTCCCTCATACCATCTAAACTAATGTTGCAGTGTCATGGTAGTAAATGAAAACTGAATTTACCCAAAGAGTATAGTAAGGTGGGAGCTTTGGTAAATTCTGAAGGCAGCGTAGGAAAGACTATGTCCGCAGATAAAGCACACCCATTGATAAATTACAAGGAATAAGGAAGCATAGGGAAGACTCTGTTCCCAGGTAAAGTTCACCCATTGATAAATTGCAAGGAATAGAGCAGCATAGGAAAGACTCTGTCCCCAAGTAAAGCTCACCCATTGATAAATTGCAAGGAATAAGGCAGTATGCAAAAGACTCTGTTCCACAGCAAAGCGCACCCATTGATAAATTGCCAGAAATAATAAATCATGGGGCTTCTGTAAGATATGTATAGAGGATAAAATCTTTTTATAAAGGGCCCTAAGGTTTTCACTTATGTCCAGGGTCAAAACTGAGCCTGGAAAACCCAAAGATGGCCTGTGCTCCCCGATACCTACCACTGGTGCCACTAGGGACAAGCATCTCCAAACGTGAACCAGAAACAAGACAGCACACTCACTGAGACAAAAATAACAAATTCAAATAATGAATTTTCAGCAAAATAGTGTCACTTTATTACAAGCAAATGACAAGGTACTCAGAATAATCACAACCAATAAAACTGCCCCAGTGCTCAGACAATCACTTTCATGGGGGAGGGCTCTGAGTTCCACCAAACCACATCAACAATGAATTTGTTGAAACGCGGCACGGTGAAAGTCACAATGTCGACAGGTGAAATTTTGCCTGTCAGACATTTACTGTTTTTTTTTTGTGGGGGGCTTTGCCCCCCCCCCCCGATCTCTAGTGCTCTAACTCTAAGTTGTACTTGACTTGGAAGGGAGGAGTATCAAGGGGAAATTTTGAAATTTCGCCAGTGGGGACATTACAGTGACAATTTCGAATTTCATCAAAATTGTCACTGTGATGACCTTCACTGTAGTTATTTCACTGTTTCAACATGATACGCTGCAATGGATTGACTTCCCATTTACACCCTCACAAAGCCATCAACATCATAGCCAGCTGGGTGTGATATTTTACAAAACATGAATGACAGTTTGCATTTAAGGGGGTATTGTAATGGTAGTAGCCATTGGCCTATTCAAAGAACCAACAGTCTGAAATACATAGTAGATTTTGCATTCTTGAACAGTATTTGATAATTAAAAAGAACATCAGCAACACAATCCATACCAATCATGTTTTGTAAATATCCATTATAAATACAAAATACTGACCTTTATTTAATCTTAAATAATATTACATTAGTTTTGCTCTGTGAAAACTGAGCTGCTATATATAACTGAAGAAATCAGACATTACGTGGTCTGCTCTGATTGTTGTCAAAAAGAAGGAGTGCTGGCAAGATAAGCACAAGAATAAAAGAATTCCAAAATGCCAAAATCTGAAAATTATTTGAATAGACCATCAATGAAGGGGGGGGTGGGGCCTGAATGGTCCGAAAAAATAAAATATGATTAATTACAACCAGGGTATTGAGACAGACAGACAAACCAACCACAGTTAATGCTAAAAAACTGAGCCTGTCTAGCAGTGCTGACAAGGATAACTATTGTTAGAGCCATGTACCCATGTGTGTAACTGTAAGTATGTTAATAAACATGACAACAACCCACCATGTAACAGAGTGATTTATTTCTGACATGACAAAAGGGGCATGGAGCAAAGCTCATTATGGAGTAACTGGAAAAGAATGTAACAGTAAAAAACAAGGAACTGAGTGTATTTCATTGAAACTGGTGAGCAGTTACCACCTACCCTAGACATGGAGGGTACCCCTGGAGCTATGCGTACCCCTAGTCTCTGCCTGATGCTATGAGAGTGTTATTATATGGTATCAGTTCCCAACTGAAAGAACAGGGACAGAAGACACAGCTGAAAGAGATTCTTGGACTGGATACCATCAACTAACAAGCATTTGTCAATGCCGAATGTTGCTTGCTTGTATGTGCTGTGTAGGTATTTGGAAGTCAGTGGAGTGCAAATATTGAAAATTTGCAAACGTACAAGCATGCGTAGAAAGTGTGCAATGCAGACTCGTAAAACAATCATTTTTAGGAATTTTGTCACCAAATTTTAAACATAGCCATTGTAAGACCTCTGCTCATGAACAGTATCACTGTGATTTTCTTAATGTGTCCCATACATTGATTTTGCACACCGACTGTGCCATTGTGCACTAGATGGGTGGAATCACGTTGTGGGCAAGATGTGAAAAATGACAGCTGTACTGCTCATAAAGAGGTGTGGTAAAATGGAAATGTTGGAAATCTGGAGTGAAAATATTGAAAATTTGCGAACTTACGAGCGTGCATAGGAAGTGCGCAACGCAGGCTCATAAAACAGTCATTTTAAGGAATTTTTTCACCAAATTTTCAACATAGCCATTTTAAGACCTCTGCTCATGAACAGTGTCACTGTGATTTTTTTAATGTGTCCTATACAGTGATTTCGCACACCGACTGTGCCATTGTGCACTAGATGGGCGGAAACACGTTTTGGGCAAGATGTGAAAAATGACAACTGTACTGCTCATAAGGAGGCGTGGTAAAAAGACAATGTTGAAAATCTGGAGTGGAAATATTGAAAGTTCACAAACTATGAGCGCAGCGAGGAACTGCACAAGACGCCAGAAACAGTTCATTTTAGAATTTTTTCCTAAATTTTAAACATAGGCTTTTGAGAGTCCACCTATGAATACTGGCAGTGTCGTTTCATTAATTGATGTGGAAGGTGATTTCAAGAGTTACTGCTAAATCACCCTTCAGGCCTGAGTAATGCCATGACAGTGCAAGAATCTGGGTGAGGAGGTCCCAAAACCCCATGTTGAAAATTTGGTGCAAAAATTCCAAAAATGCCTGAGATATGCAACAAAGTTGAAAAACTCTATCTATCCCATTATACAGCTTACCAGCATTTCCTCAGTTCGCGGTCGGCTTTGAAAAGTG
Organism: Neoceratodus forsteri; assembly: GCA_016271365.2. Classification (NCBI taxonomy): domain Eukaryota; kingdom Metazoa; phylum Chordata; order Ceratodontiformes; family Ceratodontidae; genus Neoceratodus; species Neoceratodus forsteri. The sequence continues at coordinate 314,150,447 of CM057453.1, read as the reverse complement.
CAGACGTGTTCCCGGTCCACGAAAATCATCGTGCCAGACTCGGAGGTAAGTATGGGGTGGGGGTGTGGGGAGGCAGGGTGCACAGTGGGTGAGTGAGGTTGTGGGGCAGGGAGACTGCGAGGGACCGTTTTTTTCTTTACAGGTTTTTTTTTTGTTTTAAAAGATGACGCGGGACGTTTGCCATGCTGGGGTGGGCTCCCAGTGTAGCAGCTGGAAAAACTGTTTGGGGGGCTGGAGCCGACAAGGGATTGGGCACCCCCATCGGCCATAACAAGTTTTGCCACGCTGGAGTGGGCTCCCAGCATGGCACCGTGTACTCGAGGGACAGTGGAGCCGACAGGGATTGGGCACCCCCGTCAGCTATACGATGAGTTGCCACACTGGGGTGGGTACCCAGTGTGGCATGTGCAACTCTGTTTGGGGGGGCGCAGCACAGCTGACAAGGGATTGGGCACCCCCCCGTCAGCTATACAGTGTGGGGGGGCGAGCACAGCAGTGTGTGTGTATAGGGGGAGCACGCATGAGCAGGCGATATCTTATCACTGCTCACTGAAGCATAGCTCCCCCTTTCAACTTTACTCCACTGCATTTTGGAGCTGTCATAGGCAGCTCCAGCAGGCATTGGAGAAATGGGGCCGCGCCTGCAAACACACTGACTGAATTGGAAGAGGGCTGCCACACCTCCGAAAACTCGGATGATGGCACTATGTTTCTTGCACATGCGTGCAAGCAACATAACAAAAGTGATGAGAGAGCTGATTAAACAGGGGGAGTCTGTAGATTATGAAAACCTTTGTGAAGGAGTTCTGTGTGAATATTTTGTGCCAACCCTCATGAAGAACATAGATTTTGAAAACTACTGTGCAGCATGCATATTTAGAAAACTGTCATACAGAATGAAGAATGTGAAAACCATAATAAAGATGTTAAAAATATTCATGCGGCATGTACATATTTATATTTTCGAAGGATTCATGTGCAAATGTTTTGATTTTTAAACAAAGATAACAAACTACTAATTAATACAAAAAAACACTTTGGCTGGCCCTCATATTCAGTCACTGTCTTTTGAACAGTACCAACCCAAAGCTGCACTTAGAAAGCCACTATGCTGTCAGGGAGTGATATTCAGATACGGGGGCCTATGCACGAATGTGCAGAGTGTATACATATATAGGGGATACATGATGGGCATGAGTGTGATATGGTAAATATTGTCACTCCTGCAGAGTGAGCTCTGGATATCTCACGAGTGCCGAAGACACGAGTGAGATATCCAAGCTCACGATGCAGGAGTGACAGTATTTGCCATAGCACACGATCTGCCCATCATGTATTCGATATATACAATAGGGCCAAGAGTTTCAGAAGTTTTGTTATGCTGCCTTGTGTTCTGTTCCTGTTAATGTGTTTGCTCATTCTGTCTGTGAGCTTTTCTGAATGGGCTGGCAGTGTTACAAACTCTGAGAGACACATGAGTGTGTTTTGCAATGCTACATGAGTTAGTTTTAGATAGGAATGAGAAACATACTTTTGTAAAGCTGTATTGTTTAGCAGTCTGGCTACAGTGAAGTTAAAAGCATCACATTAATTGTAATGAACTGAGAGGCAGAGTGTCAGAACAGCTGATACTGTTTTAAGTGGTAATTAAGTTAGCTGCAGGCAGAGTGCAGAGTGTTCTGTGAAATTGTGCTCTTTAGGATTCTGGCTGCAGTGAAGTTGAAATTGTTACAGTAACTGTAATGGGTGAGAATCAGAGTTTGAGGAACAAGTGAGAATGTGTTTCGGTGGTAGTTGAGTTAGCTGCGGGCAGTAGTTTAGACTGTTCTGTGAAGCTGCACTGTTTGGAATTCTGGCTGCATCAAATTGAGAGCATCACAGTAATGAGCTGGAAGTTGGGGGATAGGTGTGTTTGTAATCTCACTGAGTTAGCTGTAGGCAGCAGTGAGACCTCTCAGGTAGTTCTGCATTTGTGTCTATGGTAACAGCACAGGTGTTTCTTTCATGCTGAGGGGAAAGCTGCCTAGGGTGATGATATCAGTGACCTTTTGTGACCTGTGTGTGTAAATGTCTCATATCATCACAGTAGAGCAGAGGGTAAAAATATCACACTGCAGTGGATGATATGCTGTTTTATCTCACTCATTTACCACTCACCCCTATTGTATGTATATATATATATATATATTTATTTTTTTTAATTAAATACCTGATGTCTAGTGGTCCCCACCTGTCATCGACCACGGCCACAGTTGTAATCATTAAGATCACCCCGTACATCCCCTGCCAATCGCTAGCCGGTCTGCCACAATGTAAATATATATATATATATATATATATATACACTAATTAAATACCTGGTGTCTAGTGGCCCCACCAACCTGCCAATCACTTGCCACAATTGTAATCATTAATATCTACTCACCCCCACTGAATGCGTGATAGGCCACAAACAATATAAAATATATCTATACATTTTAAATTAAATGCCTGATGTCTGTGGTCCCCCCTCCCCGCTGATCACCAGCCACAGTTGTAATCATAATAATATTACCCCCACACACACCCTGCCGATCACTGTCCAGTCAGCCACAATGTAAAATATATACAGTATATATATATATATATATTTTTTAATTAAATCCCTGGTGACTAGTGGACCACCCACCCCATCAGGGAGTACCCACCACACCACCTGCTGCAGTTATCTCAACCCCTAGTGGGCCACGGTACAGCCCTCCATTCACCTCCATGGCCAGCAGCCCAAATGAGCTCTCTCAATGAATGAGCGCCTGTGCTCATTCATTGAGAGAGCTCATTGGGCTGCCAGCCATAGTGGTGAGTGGAGAGCTGTGCTGGTCCCACTCAGGGTCAGGATAGGGGAGCAGGTGGTGTGCTGGAGCACTCCCTGATGGGGTGGAGGGTGGGAGGTCCACTAGACACCAGGGATTTAATTTAAGAAAAAATATACACACATACATATATATATATATATATATATATTTTTTACATTGTAGCCAACTGGCCAGTTATCAGTAGGGGTGTGTGTGAGGGGTGATATTAATGATTACAACTGTGACCAGTGATCGTGGGGGTGGGGTGGGGGGACCACTAGATACCAGGCATTTAATTTAAAAAGTACATAGATATATTTTTACATTGTGGTCAAATGGTCGGTGATCGGCAGGGGTGTGTGGGGGTGATATTAATGATTAAAACTATGGCCAGTGATCGGGGACCACTAGAGACCAGGTATTTAATTTAAAAAGTATATAGATATACTCTTTACATTGTGGCCAGCTGGTTAGCATTGGTGGGGTGTGTGAGGGTGATATTAATGATTATAACTCTGGCTGGTGATCAGTGGGGTGGGGTTGGGGAGACCGCTAGACACCAGGTATTTAATTTAAAAATATATATATATATATATATATTTTTACATTGTGGCTGACTGGCCGGCGATTAGCAGGTGTGTGTGTGTGGGGGTGATATTAATGATTCCAACTGTGGCTGGTAATCAGCAGGAGGGTGGGGGGACCACTAGGCACCAGGCATTTAATGTAAAGAAATATATAGTTATATCTCTATCTTGCAATCTAAACCTTGCACTTGCCTTGCCTAACTACTTCACTTCCCTCAAATCCTGAAATTTGATCCTCTAAGACCACCTGACCTGACGTTTCTTTGGTCCTTACTGTATTCCTCCTGAGCTGGACAATGTTATAATTATGTTTCAAACTGTAATTAATGGTCAAATTTTTTATATGTATAATTGCTGTATATTTGTCTCCTTTCCTTCGTATCATTATGTATTTGTTAATGAATTGTATTTATGCAACCTGCTGTTATGTTGTACCCGACCCGGGTCACCCCAAAAAGAAGTATATGGTCTCAGTGGGCTTACCCATTTACCAAAATCCAAATAAATAAATTTATTTTTACATTGTGGCCAACTGGTTGGTGATCAGTGGGGGGGGGGGGCACTAGACACCAAGGGTGGGATGCTCAGACTGCGCCAGACTGTGGCGCAAGCCTGGGTGCAGCACAACTGGGATGTGCCAGGGTGTTGACAGGGTGATATTCAACCGTGCTGCACCATGACTCAGCACCATTGAATATCGCTCTGCGCCACCCGCATTGTGCATGGCGCAGTGGCACTGCACCAGCTCAAGTGGCCAGAGAGGGGCAGGGGGATGCACTAGCGCAAGTGCCATTGTGCTAGGCACATCAACCACGATATTCAAAGGTGCACTTGCAAATGGGGCCATAATGCATGCAAGGTACAAATGGGGCCATTTGTATGTCATTATGGCCCCATTTGCAAGCAGGTGCGCCCATCCCTGGTGACTTTTGCCTGGAGCCCTGCCAGGCTGCAGCTGTCAGGGACTGACGCCCCCTGCACAAGCGGCAAAGTGACCCACAGCCCTATCATGGGCATAAGTATATAGTGCGAGCGGTCCACTGGACCACCAGGGATGTAGGCGTTTATTATTTTTATACTTACGCCCATGATTGGGCTGTGAGTGGTCCACTGGACCACCAGGGATATAGGGGTTTATTATTTTTATACTTATGCCCGCAATCGGGCTGTGAGCGGTCCACTGGACCACCAGGGATATAGGACTGTTTAATTTCCTACTTCTGCCCGCGATTGGGCATGGGGGGGCGCTACCCAATGGAGGGTGCTGCCAGAGCTTGGGTGGCCACCCACAGCTGGCAGCTGCCGTGTTGCACCCTGCAACATGGCAGCTCACCTGTGGGTGGCCGGCTGTTGCTCCTTTTTTGGAACAACTGTATGTGGCGCATGTAGTGGTTGGCCTTGCATGGGCTCTGCACATCCTGGGCTGAATATCGGATGCGGGCATGGCATCACTTCCACTTGATCCGCACATTACTGATGCACCCTGACGCATCGGGATTTGGTGCCATGCACTTTCCCCTTTTGAATATCACACCGGGGCGCATCAGTGGGTTGCGCATGGTGCAACTGTGTTGCACCATGTGCAACCATTCTGAATATCCCACCCCAGGGATTTATATATTTTTTTTTACAATGTGGCCAACATTTTTGTGTGAAGTGTGGAATTTAGGCCATGAAATTCCACACTTCATATTCAATCAGGTGCTCTGCGAATTGACGAAGTTCACAAACTGCGTTTTACGAATTGAGTGCAATTCAAGAAATATTTCATGCTTAATTACTTTGTAATTGTATACATGTATCTTTTTCTTTTCAAGTCTCTTGCTTAAAATAAAATCTATTGAATGGTATAGTACAGGTTTCTTGTTATCTGCTTGTCCTGTGAAACTCACAACATTGTGGGATTTACAGTACATGAGGTCCAAACACTGGGATGAAGATTTGCTCTTGGGCTAGTATAAAGTAAATCAGGTTGCCTCCCACACACTTGATTTCCAAGTTTGGGTTTGGGTAACTAAAGCTGAGTCATTCCACTCACAGGGTGGGGGTGGTGGATGCTTAGTGGGTGAGCCAGTGAGGGGGCTTTGACAATGATCCAGCAGAGATAAAACTAGACAGCCAGGAATGGGCTTCAGTACATTTCACAATACTGGATTGGATGGGCTGGGGGGTCCCTAGACTGCCAAGTAAAGGCTTTTTCCAGTTCTAAAATATTGACAGAGATAGATGAAGAAAGGTCACTAGGCCACAAGGGAAGGATGTTAATACTATTCCACAATACTTCCAGGGTTAAAGTAAGGGGGGACACTAGACTGTGAAGCAAGAACTTTAGTTCAATTCCACAGTACTGTCAGGGATTGGGTGAGGAAGGGGTATCCATGAAACTGCCAGGGTTTAGGTCATTAATACTGCACAGTATTGACAGCAATTGATGGTGGGGGAACCACTAAACTACCGGAGTTGGGATCTGCAATATAGCACTGTACTAACTGAGATGTGGCTAGTGCAAGTGGAGTCACCAGCACCAGTGCTGCTGGGGGTGCAGGGGTCACATACCACTGTGTGCAATGATAAAAGCTGGGTTTCATAAGCATTAACAAGAGCTGCCTCAGCAGCCTGTTTAGGCTTTCAAAAGCCTTTGAGTGTACACCTTTGTACTCTGTATGCAAGAGGGCACCCTCATTTGCAAGGTTGCAGTGGTGTAGTCTGTGCATCAGCACTATCCTCTGTATGCAGAACCAGGTAACCCTTTGGATATGATCCCCGCCCAGATGTACTTAGTCTGGTTAGCTTGGGGGTATGCTTAATGCTGTGCTAACCTTCATAACATGGGGTCATCATGTGTCTCATTCAGCCTCTCCCTTGCAAACACCAAAGTATCACCCATAACACAAGTATTTAATAAATCATCTTACCTTAAAGCTTTCAGTCACGTTGAACTTAAACACTAAAAACCTTCACTCAGTAGGTAGATTTTGAAAACCATTGCACAGCATGTACATTTTTATTTATTTATTTATTTATGTTTGATCTATTTGAATTTTGGTAATTGGATAGGCCCACTAAGTCAGAACAATCCCCTTTTCAGGGGTGACCTGGGAGTAGACAAGTCAGCAACAACAAAGGTTAACAGTGGATTACACATACAAGGGCTAACCGAGCAATGCTAACAACATAGTACAATAAATGAGCAATGCAGTAACATAACAAACTCACTATATATCCAACATCCTGAGCAATAAACCAACAAAGGCAAAGAAGCAGAAACATCAGAGTGAAGGGTATTGGACTAACAGATGACTTTTGAACATTTTGAAAACACACAGCCAGTAGATTTTCACTACCTTTATATAGGATTTCTATTGTGTGAAAACCAGATTTTGAAAATCATCATGGCACACAAACATTTTGAAACTGTCATGCAGCACACTGATTTGAAAACCATTGTGCAGCATGCAGATTTGGAAAACCGCATGCAGCATGAATATTTTAAAAACTTTGTGTAGATGTTCAAAATATCTGTGCAGCAGGTAGATTTTCAAAAACATTTATGAGCGATCTCTGTGCAAATGTTTTTAAAATTAAAGATATCTAAACACTACTTTGTGAGGCTTTTATTAAAATGTAATATGTTTACCCATGACTTGTGTCTCAGGAAAGCTTGTTTAGCAAAATCTAATTTTAAAATGCTAAAAATAAAATATCACACATCTTGGATTTGACCAGGTTTATTGTCACGGGTCTACTTTATATCAAAATCAGTAAATAGAACATCAACCAGGATAATCTGTTTTGAAAGAAAGTACAGTAAGAATCATATTTACAGAGATATAAATCCCAGAGTCTCACCTGCAGTGTTTTATCTTACATGACTCCAACTCTATCCAGAAGCTGTGGCTTGTATTTGAGGGCAGCTTTTATTAAAAGTATTCATTTTGACCTGTATCTTGTATTTGCAGATGACACAAAGATCTGCAACAGAGTTTATGCACAAGGTGGAGTGGAAAGGATGAGAAGGGACTTGGCAAGGTTAGAGGAATGGTCAAATGTATGGCAGCTTAGATTCAATGCTAAGAAGTGCAAGGTAATGCACCTGGGAAACAAAAACCCAGGGGAAGAGTACACAATGGGGGGTGAGATACTAACATCAACAAAAATGGAAAGGGACCTGGGGATAGTCATATCAGATGATCTAAAGGTGGGCAAGCAATGTGAGAGGGCAGCAAGGAGGGCTGGGGGGATACTGGGATGCATAGGAAGAGGCATCACCAGTAGAAAACAGGAAGTTATTATCCCTCTGTACAGACAGCTAGTGAGACCCCATCTGGAGTACTGCATGCAGTTCTGGAGACCCAATCTCCACAAAGACATAGACAGGATGGAAGCTGTCCAGAGGAGGGCAACTAAAATGGTGCAGGGTCTGCACCGGAAGACATATGAAGAGAGACTTAAGGAGCTTAATATGTATAGCCTCAAGGAAAGGAGGGAGAGGGAGGACATGATAGAAACTTTCAAGTACCTCAAGGAATCAACAAAGTCCAAGAGGGTAGCATCTTTCAAAAAAAGAGGTGTACCAGAACAAGGGGGCACAATTTGAAGATAGAAGGGGTGGCTCAGAGGTAATTTAAGGAAGTATTTTTTCACAGAGAGGGTTGTGAATGTATGGAACGGCCTTCCAGAGGAGGTTGTGGAGTCAAAAACAGTGGTGGAATTCAAGCATGCATGGGACAGTCATAAGGCAATTCTAGGGGTTGGGGGTAGGAAGAAGTAGGCTGCTGGTTTACTAGGACCTGCAGCTTATCCATCAGGTAGGGAAATGGGCAGACTGGGTGGGCCAAGCGGTCCTTATCTGCCATCAAATTCTATGTTTCTATGTTTCTATGTTTCTATGAGGATGGTTCTTATTCTAGGACAGCTTCTATTCAAGGGAATATGGTATTTAGCTATATCTTTTCTTCAGTGAACTGAGCACGTGTAAATGGTAAGTCATTAATATTTCAAAACAAATTAACATTTTTTCAACAACCCAGCAAAAAGACCTATTCCTTCTTAACGTCTAACAAAGCAGGGACTTTTATAACTTAACTATTTGTAGTTTTTTTCTCTACCCTTGAGCAAAAATGTTGACTCAAGAATGAGAAAAAATACATAAATTCCACACTATTATTCAAAAACAGACCAGCAGATTTCTATAACACTGTCCACGTTAGCAGATAATAGAAATTGGATGATACATGCCACATTTTACAGTTCTAGGGATCAATTTTCAAATGTCAAACTATGACACAAGGTGCCTGTGTCAAACAGAGATGACAGAAGTGGCACCTTGCATCATAGTTCGTGTCAATCCTTATTTTCAAATGCCAGTTGTGGTAAAATTGGGATGCTGTATGGCAAAGCCCCCCTCTGCCACTCTTGTGGCAAAAGTGCACATGTGCCAGGTCACAAGGGTGGTTGTGCCACAGTGGGGCTACACCATCCCCTTATTCTACAAGCTTTGTCATGGTCACAACAGAGGGATGTCTTTAGACAAGCCAGAATGTGGTCTAAGGGCCATGTGCCACTGCTGAGAGGGCAATGATTGGGGGGATACAAGGAGGGGACTGGGGTAGAAAAGCATGGGAGAGAACTTGGGGGTGATGGGGGCATGGTGCTAATGTGCAGGTGATGAGATGGCACCCTGTGAGGGTGCCCTGTGCTCCTACAGTATAAATCACATTAAGCTGTTCCTCCAATGGGTTGTTTTTTCGTCTCTTAGCGAGTTGCATAAGTGTTGCTGGATCCAGCACAAAGCCTTGCACAAACTGTTGCCCAAGAGTTAAAATTCAGTTTTGCATTGCATTGTGACTGGACTGCCAATGCATTCCAAATGAGTTGCAAAATCATTTTACATTGTTCTTGAGCCAGTTAAGCACTGAAAAAGAATGCAATATGAGTTGCCAATTCATTGATGACTGTAAAAGACAATGCTAAACCAACCCATTGGAGCAACAGTTTAATGCAACTTGTACTGTGCATACAGCCAGTCAGACTGTGATGGGGGCTGGAAAAAAGGGAGAGGGACCAAGCTTCAGGAGGATACAATCTTGACACCTGCCCATAGGTGCCACTGACCACAACGCCATCGGCAGGCAGCAGTGGCTGCAGGTTGTGGGGTGCAAGTGATGGCTGTGAATGGTCCCCTGGCACCATGGCATTCTTTGTTACCAGGCCCCCATGTGTAGGAAGACTGCTGCCTGTCAATGGTGTTGTAGTCAGTGGCACCTATGGGGCAGGTGCCAGGGCTATATCCTCCTGAGGCTGGGTCCCATTTCCTTTCTGCCAGCCCCCTCTCCTAGTCTGATTGGCTTAATGTAGGAGCACAAGGCATCCCCACAGGGTGCTCCCTCATCCCCCGCACATTAGCACCATGACCTCATCATCCCCAAGGTCTCCTCCCATGCTTCTTCTGCCCCCCCAGTCTCTTCCTGGCAGGCATCTCCCCCAATGTCCTGGTCCCTCAAGTGTTGAGCCAGGTGGGGTGTGGATGGATCCTTTCTGTCAAAGCCCACAGGTACACCACCACTTTGGTGCAACCCTGAAGATGCAGCTAATCTTGGGACTTGGGTGCAGGGTTCCTGACTCACCCTGAGATTGCCACAGACCTAGATCACTGCAACTCATGGTGATCTAAGGGCTCTTTGAAAATTGAACCCTTAGAGTCTATGACCTCCAAGTTATAAGTGTTTAAAAATGGCCCGTTTTAAATAAACCGATATGCAGTGCTAATACACAGACACTGCCATGCATATATGATATATGTGTGTCTATATATATATATATATATATATATATATATATATATTTATAGTGCTGTCTATGAGATAAAAAATCTATTAGGGAAAAGAAAAAAGAGCCTTGGGGTATGTGCTTTAATATTAAGAGGGGAGCCTCACATCCCAAGAGTTACAAACTGGCATCTGGTTTTAAGACTTGACACAAACCAGTAAATGGAGATGAACCCAACAAAATAACTTGCTAAGAAGTTGGTCATGACCAACAGTATTGAATGTGTTGTATAAATCAATAAACCCAGCTGTAATCTTTCCATCATTTATACTGTACCTTAAAAAATATCACTGCACACTCTTAAGAAGGCCAAAATTGCCAAATGATTAGATGATAACTAAATTCATATTTACTTTGCAAGTTATTATTCTATACAGTATATTGCCAGTGAATTGGGTATTCCCTTGGTTTTCTAAATGTTTAGGTAAGCTCAGGATAAGAGAAATTGGACAATTGTTGGACATATCTATTTCATTGTCTTTCTAACGAATAGGTGCTTGAGCTACGTTCCTGTTATCGGGAACCTGACAATATTTTAGAGAGAAGTTAAGTGAAATTGTATTATGATAAATAAATCTCGTGCCTAAGAAGAATTTATGTTTACTGCCGCATGTACCCTTGACTTTATTACTATTCACAAGAAAGAGTTCCTTTTAAGTCCAGCACATTTCCACTTCATTAGGAGTAGTTGCAACATTCAGTGGAGTGCACGGAGGGTCCATTTACCAGTGGCAAAGTTTTTGAGTTAGCAAAGAGGGCATGGGAGTAAGAACCTAATCATGGCAGAATTGTCTTATTTTCTACACAGGGCTGATGTAGAAGTAAATATAAATATGTGGGTGATAGCCAAGGATAAGTAAACTATTGTAACAACAGATGCCATTCCATTAGTGATTAGGCAGTCAACAGAATTTGTTAGATTTTTTTTCAACTTTCTTTCCTCTGTGGTGCCTCTCTCAGGCACCCTGCTCATATCCTGTGAGCCTGAGGTTCCCTCAACCTGTGCCTTCCTCTCTCCTCCCCCTCTCTGCCACCAGTATCCCTGGGTTAACCCATCCATGGTGGGTCGCCCCTCCTTTTGGGTGCTCTTCTAAGGCAGTCTCTGATTGCAGGAGAGGTTCTTCCATGGAGGAACTGAAAGGCCAGGTGAGGCGAACCCAGCAGAGGGCATGGGGGACAGGTGCCATTGCCTGCCCCATGGAACCAGTGTTTTTCTTGTTCTAATGGAGACTGCTCCCCTTCCCCTTGCATGGGCATGCCCGATGCACAGTGCATGGCAACCCTGCCAGCATCAGCCACACTGTGTAGTGTGCAGCTCATGCCCTGCAGTGCTCCTGATTTCCATTAGGAGCCACTGGTTCACCGAGTATTCACCTGCCCTAGCCCCAAGAAAGGAAAGCAGCCCTGCAGGAGCTCAATCCTTCCTCATCCCCGCTGATCCCTGGTGCCCAAGCTCACTCCCGAACTTGGGTCGCCGGTGTGGCATGAGGTGTGGTGTCCAGCGCTTCAACCCTCAGTGCCACCAGGCCGGGTGTTAGATTTTTAATGTTCTTCTAAAAATTCTGCAGTTTACCAAGGTTCTGCTCAAGATCATTCCTGTAGGTACTATTTGTTAGCTATGATTACAACCCAAAACTGTGCTGTAATTATGGCTCAGTCGTGTATAATGGCTCACATGATATATCTTAAGTTCATCAGCTGTTCCCTATCCAAATCTGTGTTAGTGTTTGTGTCTCATGAAAACTAACTAAATTGCTTTTAATGCCAAAACTCCATGCACAGCACTGTTATATGAGGTATCTATTTGGAGTAAATGTAGCCAAGTAAATTTAAACAAAGTTTAGTAAGTTAAATACTTACCTCCAAGTTTTGTGAGCCTCTACCATTTGTGGCACTTAATGAAACAGATTGTGAAAACAGAAACTGTTTCATTCCTTATTGAAAATCAGCAATTATAAAAAAATAAAATGAGTGGGTATAGCTCATTTTTTTACACATGCTTAGTGTGTGATTCCTATTGAAAGACTCTCTAGTATTGTTTTCATGGCTCATGTGACAACAGCTCCCCATATATTATTCTATTTCTGACAAAAGTCTTAATTTTATTCCAGATTTTCTGTTAGTTTATAAAGTCTAGGAACAGACCACATTTTGCAAATGTTTTCCTCAGTTTCTCTAAAATTAAATCCCTTAATCAGTGAAGCATTGATATCCATGGGGAATGAAATCTCCCAAACCTGACTTTTGAAAGTGTAAATGAATATCACATATCTTTTACATTTAAGTACTATAATAATCAAGAGCAGTATTCACATCAGGGATGAAGTTAAGCTCTTCCATGTTACAGTAAGACAAGTTTATATTTTTGAAAGTCAGATTATGGAAGGATCTAATCTATAGATAGTTTGTCTTGACCCTAGACATACTGATTTTCTTAATGAAAAATATTACACAACAATCACTAAAAAATGTATCAAATCCTCCCTTGGCAGCAAGTCCATTCAAACTGGATGCAAATAGTATGTTAATCAAAAACTTACAACTTAAGTAAGAGTGGAGTCTAGTGGGTGACTCAATATGCTGACACAATCCAAGGTCAGGAGCAAGTTTGTTTTAATAAATGATTACTTCTTTCTAGCCAATTGTAATTAAACTCACCAACCAAATCAATTTAGGATTACAAAAAAAAAAAAAAAAACACACTCATCTAATAGTGACTTGGTATTTTCTAAAATCATAAGGGTTTATACACTAAGTTCTGCAGGCCCATAAATCCCTCCAATAATTAGTGGAAGGGAATTAGAAAGTTGTATTAGACCAATCAGAACTGTAACTGAGGCAGAACCACAGTTTTAGGTAACTGTTGCATGGAAACTTGTCCTAAAAGTCGTTCGAAATGCCATCAATAGCTTTATCTGGTTCAATTTCAGTTGGTTTCCTCTACCCCTGGGACAAGTCTGAAAATAAGCAGATTCATCCAGCCTTCCTTTCCCAGTCAACCAAAAAATAAATGAAAATAAAAATAAATAATATATGTATTTCAGAACTATGTCCGCTTTCCTATTTCTATCAGCTCTCAGAAAATTGTAGCCAGCTACAGCACTTATCAAGTTAGGCATCCTTTTAGATAGTTTCAGTTAAACTAACAATGTCAGGATTATATGTTTTGACCCAGCAAGTTAGGTTGTCTGTTTTTGGAAAAAGACTTCTGATATTAATGTGAAGCAATTTAAGACTGCTACCCTAAGTCCAGCCTGAAGTTGGAGTATTTGGACTAGGATTCAGCTTACTGTCTCCAGCAATTTCTAAAATAATCAAATAGACAGAGAAGTACAATTCAACTTAACCCCAACTATTTGTATTCTGTTAGGTGTTCAGGCATTGTGACTATACAGTAAATGCAGTAGAGATTCATTGAATGACAGACAGATGAGCTTTTAGAAGAGCAGCATGAAGTAGACCACAGAGAACTTTATCAGAGTTACTGGGAAAACCACAGTCAAAGCACCATACAAAATGATTATCCACAGTGCCTTTATAACAATTCAGGTCATAATTCCTTACACCATGGCAAAACAGGGCCTGAAATTTACCAAAACACAAACATTCTATTTTGCAAAAGAATGAGTAACAGTAACATAATAATATCAAATTATACAAATCAGTTACTTAAGAATTAGAAAATAAAGGCTAGATCACGGGCATGGATATGAGATGAGTGTCCTGGCATAAAACAGAGAATCTCAGATCATCCGATAGCAGACAGTGAATAAAAACTTCAGATAAACAACTCAGAGCAGTTTTCCAAATTGGATGGGGAGATAAAACAGGCTTCTTATTTAGCTACAGTCACAGAACAAAACCAGGGCAAAATTCAGAACAGTTGAGCTTCAACAGCCAGTAGTGCAAATCTAAATGTACATACTGTAAAAAGAAACAAACTCTGGCCAGAGTCAAAATGGCTGCCATGCATTAACTTGGTATTAGAAAAAAAAAGTTGGACTGGGCCTAAAAACTTGTTTTATTTATGTTCGGTGCCCTGATATATCCTTGGAGGAAGTTAGCCCCCTTCAGGACAGCAGTAGAAACTTTTCTGTGGGAAAGTAAGAGTTGGTATGTTTATTTGCAGTGCTGTCAATAAGGGGACCAACAGCCTGCAGGGGTGCTTCTGGCCAGTGAACATTAAAAAACAAGCTTGTAGATCTACTGTAGTTCTGCTTCAGTTTTTTTTTCATAACAGGCTAATACATAGCAACCAGGCACATAATTTAAAATGCGAAATAGGTGTGATCAAACTATTGTGATACAGAAATATATTGACAGAGAGAGAGAATAATCTCAAACCCCAAATATATGTACAGTATATATTTTATTTGAACATTCATAAATACAGTGAAAAGTGCATATTAAGCACACTGACTGCATGATATTAAGAGTTGTACTAGTTGTCGAGACTGCAATTTCTGAATGTGGTACCTAAATATTCAGGATGAATTGATAAAGACAGATTGTTTAATCACAGTGGAATCCTTAATAAACAAGTTTCTCTATACCTAAATATGACATCTAACTCTGGCCCCAACCCCCCCCCACACACAAATTAATAACACATATCACTTTCCCTACTTTTGCAGGCTGCAGTCATTGTTCCTCTAAAGTATAGCCTGAAAACTGCTGCCCCTCGCCTCCTGCTCTGGGTTTCAAAAAACAGTATATACGAGGTTCTCTTCTCTCAAGGTCAGATCAGGTGAATCATTTCATAATTAATAAGACAGCTCAGCTCAAATAGTGCTCAGACACTTCCTATTTATATGGCAGTAGAACACTGCAAACTTATTGCTATTTATAGCACCCTGATGTCTTTATGTAGAACTGAACATCAAAGAGTAAAACAATACTTTCTTCTGTGAATGGAGTGGGGAGCAGTTAAGGAAAGAAAACCCAGATATGTAAACTGCATACCCCCCAGCTCACTTCAGCTGAAACATTCGACTTAATTCCGAGGCTTTGATTGATTAATTTCCAGGCACTGTAATTTTTTGTCCAAGGTCTGTAGTTTTAAATCTAATCTGTAAGCAATAGTAAATGAAACAGTTCATAAATGAAACACAGTGTGTTGCAGCAAAATCTGCAGTTCCTAAATGTGTTGAATCCAAACAACAAATGTTCAGATCTAGTGAGAGGTGCCTTTCTCTCTCTCTCTCTCTTTCTCTTTCTCTTTCCTATTCTCTCTCTCTCTCTCTCCCCCCACACACACACCTCCTCTCTCCCTCCCTCTTCATTGGAAGCAATGTTTGACTTTAATGATAAAATACATTAAAGTCAACAGTACCTCCTGCATATTATTATTTATTTTTATTTATTTATTTAGTTTTTGTTGACCGGGTAAGTGCACTAGACAAATCCTGCCTATTTTCAGGCACGACCTGGGGAAGGGGGGATATAGATAAATGCTAAATGACCTTGAATCAGATTAAGCTGTTGGTGTTATTTTTAGTGAATGATGGAAATTTGGCCAGGACCCCAGGGAAATTCCCCTACTCTTTTTGATAAGTGCCATGGGATCTTTAACATCCACCTGAACTACCACCAATCCATGCAGATGGGACCTCAGTTTAACGTCTCATCTGAAAGACGGCACCTCAGAAGTGCACACCCCCTCATGCTGCACTACAGTGTCAGTACTGGGATACTAACCCAATTGCCAGATGTGGGAACTGAACCCACAACCCTCTGATCTCCCAGCCTCAGAGCCGAGTGTGCTACCTGCTGAGCCACTGACACTGTACATGCCTGGGATTAATAATAAACTCCAGCTGGAATCACTAATTCTAGGGATCAGAGGGATCCTTATGAGGGGATGGGTTCATGTTGCTGCAAAGAAACACTACACAGTAGTGTGTCTCCTTTTGTTAGAACTTACAACCCCTATGGCTTTTTACTCACTGACCTGCAGTACCATTCTCAGCAGTTATTGGATATCTCAGACATAATATTGGATTTTTTTTTCAGTACTGAAGTGGCTGGTAAAGGGAGATGGACTGTGTACAGGACTCCAGCTGAACAGTCCTTATCTACCCAGATCCATCAGACTGCATTAGATCCAAGGGGGAGTCTGATTTTAAGCAGACCAATCTGCCTAACCCTAGTTATAGCTACTAGCTGGTGACATGGTTAAGTATATCCAAGTGTATCACGATACACACTACCAAACATATCTGGATATATTGCAACTTCTCACTTGGTGCAACTGTAATTTTAAGGTAGTGCAAGGTACCACACCCATGGGCAAAGAATCTGGGTCACACATATGCCCAGTGCAAT
Organism: Neoceratodus forsteri; assembly: GCA_016271365.2. NCBI lineage: Eukaryota > Metazoa > Chordata > Ceratodontiformes > Ceratodontidae > Neoceratodus > Neoceratodus forsteri. The sequence continues at coordinate 314,133,874 of CM057453.1, read as the reverse complement.
GCACCTGTGGGCCACACAAATGAGAAAAAGAAGCTAGGGTTCATTGTGGACTGTACATTGAAGACACACTGGAAGTGTTCTGCCACAGTCAAGAGAGCAAATGTGAAGTTGGGATGCATTCGGTGGTGTTAAAGAGCAGGAGCAGGATTCACAAAAAAGGGCAAAGTGCAACACAAATGTTTGTGCTGTACCTTGCCATTGCCCCGGGGGCAAAAAGTGCTATTCACAATTGGACAGCCCACTACGCTATCCAACTGTGAATTGCTGCAGGTGAGGGCAGCGTTACCTAAGAAAAGCACTGGGAACCTCAGTTGTGCTGCCCCCCACAGCCAGCAAGGTGAATGGGCTGTCAGCAATAGTGCCACCACGCTAAGTCTTCATTCACAAAAGGAGTCATGCAAATGAGCCCATTGGGAATGCAGGGTGCTAGTGGCCATTTGCATGCTCATTATGGGCTCATTTGCATGCCATTAGTGTGGTGGTGTGCATCCCCCCCACCATCCCAAACCCCAAGCAGCCTCATTCCACCATAGTCTAGTGGTGCCTCTCCCACCCCAATCGTGGACCCAATGGCAAAAAAATTCTATTCCATAGTGTAGCAGTCACACACCAATCCCCGATCGCATGAATACCAACCCATTAATATAAATAAATATTTTCCATTGTGTAGTGGTCCCACCCTGGTCCCCAATCACATGAATACCCACCTGTTAATATAAATAATTATTTTCCACAGTGTAGTGGTCCCACCCCAGTCCCTGATCACATAAATACCCACCCATTAATTAAATAAGCTGTTTTCCATAGTGTAGCAGTCCCAACTCGGTCCCTGATTGCCAGATCACCCACCCATAAAGAAATTATTTTCCATAGTGTAGTGGTTCTATTCCAATCCCTGATCACCCGATCACCCACCCATAAAGTAAAGAAATTATTTTACACAGTGTAGTCATACCCACAAACCTCCACCCACTCCAGTATGCACATACCACCCTGCTCCCCCCCAGCACGGATGCCAGTCAGTGAGTGACACAGCCCTCCTCAAACCTCCACAGCTGCCCACTGACTGAACTGTCAATGACAGCTTACAGTACACACTATAAGACCATTGGTTGAGGAAAAATCAGTTTTTTGTCTGTTTTCCTGTCATAGCCTAGTATCCAGACAGTTTGGAATTTTGATCTGAAATTTTTGGAGTAGAAAGGAATTGCCCCAGAATAGTACCTTTCATTGGTTTGGTGAAAAAATTTATTGATCCATTCCCAAGTTGTAAGGATTTGAAATTTCCATTCTCAACATGTTCAGTAGGGTCTTTTGGATGGTTTGTCAATGGAAGGTCAACACCACGATCATGAAGTCCAGCACATCGGCAGATTTCAGCCAAAATCACCGGGCCACTGTGCTGGTCACTGTGCAGACACTGGTGTTGCATCGCCTGGTGTTGCTCCCCCTCCCCGATACAACTCCGACTCTGAGTTGTATATTTAGAGACTGGGGTGAGGGGGTGGAGCCCCCTACACGGGTGGTTCAGGGGTGGAGCTCCACTAAGAAAACACTCGCACATCCCCAATAGTACAATGCAGACACTTGGCATTGTGTATGTCATTTTTGGGGATGTCGGCATTAGCGCTGTCGCAGCATTATAGCAAAACCATTTTAGATAACTGTTTGATACCCTATTGACCATGCTCAGAACTAAAATTTCAAATCCTTACAACTTGGGAAAAGATTAATATTTATATTTCACCAAACTAATGAAAGGCATTATTCTGGGGCAAATCCTTTGCACCCTCACAGTTTCAAACCAAAATTCAAAGCCATCTGGGCTGTAGAGGTGATGACAAAAAGACAGCAAAAAATCCACGTTTCCTAAAAACTTTATAAAATTATCTCTTTAAAACAAACACCAGAACCTAGCTTAATAGAACATGTTCAGGTAGTGTCTGCTGTTTGATTTAAAAAAAAAAACTTGCAAGAAATATCTTTTCAAGGTACCCCAAAATCTATGGTGCTCGTGCTCCACTTAGCTGGAGGAGCCATTCACCTGTGTTCTTTGTATGAGAACAGTCAGATTTTCTTGAGTTCTTCAGCCATTGCTGGAAGTCATGCTGCAGGCTGCAGTGAGAGCAGTGAGCAGCCAATCCCCAGTTCTGTCTGTCTCTGTCTCTGTCTCTTTCTTTCTCTATCTGTCTGTCTATCTATCCATCTCTGTCTATCTATCTATCTATCTCTCTCTCTCTCTCTCTCTCTCTCTCTCTCTCCATTAAGTGGACTGGGGTACCAACCCATCGTCCCACTTCTTTCTCCCCACCTCAACTCCAGGTCACTCACTTCCCATTCCAAATGTTTATTTTTATAATATATAAGTGGACTGGGGTACCTACCTCCTGTACCACTTCTCTGCATCCCCGTTCCTTCCAGGTCACCCGCTCCTCTTCCCTGAAGTGTAGTCTGACACTTGGTGCACAAATCCCCAGTGTTGGAATCTCAGCTGTAATAAAGAAAACCATTCCTCAATGTTTTTTTTTTCTTTTTAAACCTGTTAAAAAGAAAATAGTCACTGGTTGATCTGACCCTGCCACCCTGATCTCCCACTCAGCACTCACCATCCCACACACTCCTACCACGCCCCCTACACACCGTCACTCACCGGAATATGTCCCATGGTGTAGATCCACTCTCCAACTGAAGACATATCTTGCTGTTGGAACCAGTGACTGCAATATGAGAAAGTAAGGTTAGTACAGTTCAATGTGTTTCAGTTGGGTTTTGAACTCTGATGCATAACTTTGTCATTTTTGCATGTTTTCACCTCAAATTTTCAACATGTCCTTTTAGGAATTACACATCATGACCAATGGTGGTGTAATTATGCAATTCAGGCCCAAAAGGTGGTTTTGCAGTTGCTTGGGAAAATCACCTTTTGGGCAGGTTTTGAAAATGTTAACCGCCATTGATCATGAGGTGGGGTCAAAAAAAGACTATGTTGAAAGGGGTTCAAAATATGTAACAATGACAAACTTATGAGTGTACTTTGTTATGTTTGCTCATAATTTCATTAATTTTAAATGTTTTGTCCCAAAATTTTCAACATAGCCATATTTTCACACCATCTCATGAATGTAATAGCTGTCATTTTTCAAATCCTGGCCAAAATGTGATTTTGTACCTGTAGTGTGGAATAACATTTCGGGGGTGCCCAATGATGTTTTGGCAAGGATTTGAAAAATTTCACCTACCTACTTCATGAGGTGGGGTAATAAGAAGGCTATGCTGGTGCAAAAATATGGTAAAATGTTTAGGTTATGACTGAACATTGCAATATTTCAACTTTCACTCATAACATCACTAATTGTTAATATTTTGATTCCAAACTTCCGAGGTAGCCATTTTTCCACACCATCTCATAAATGTGACAGGTGTCATTTTTTAAAGCCTGGACAAGATATCTTTTCACAATTCTTGTGTGAAATGACATTTTGGCCAATATAGTATAAACGATACATGTCACGTGTATAAGAGCAGTCATAAAATGATTATCTTGAAAACTTGGAGACAAAATTAAATTAAAAAAAGAGTGAATGTGTGAAGAATGAATGTGTCAGGAGTGAATGTGTTAAGAGTAAATGTGTGAAGTGTGAATGTGTAAAGAGTTAATCTGCCAGGCCCTACAATTCTGGTAGAGTCTTCCCATGGCACACGGCCCAAAGGGCCATGGATATCTACATTTGTTCAGGCAGGTCCCAAGGGATCTGTGTGAATGAGAATATAATTCCACTATCTCAAATAGAAAGGAAATTATTTGCAAAAAAAAATTCATTAATGCACCAGTTAGGGTAACTTCATGTCACAAAATTATGGAAATGCGGTGTTAGAGGTTCTAGGTCTTACTCCTCGTCCATATCCTCAAGTAGCAAAAGAAAAAAACATTAGGCTTTTGAGTCTCTGGAGTCTTGGCAAATCAGTGGTGGGGTCTTCCTTGGGCTGTCAACCCTAATGCCCACCTTGTTTCCTGAGTAAACAATGTCACACATGGTCTTTCTTCATGCAGAGCCCTGCATAAAGAAAGCTACAACAAACTGTGTTGCCAACATGTGGCAAGCCATACTTCTCCACCTTCAAAAAGTGTATCACTATGATGCCTGATTTGGAGCTGTACCTTGTGCTTTGGACTGGAGGCTACGGGCTGGGGGGAGGGATGGGCAAAGGAAGACCCCACCACTGATTCATCAAGACCATAGAGACCACAAACCCTAATGTTTTTTCCTTTTGCTACTTGGGGGATCGAGGGGAATTAGAGATGGAAACCCTAATACCACAATTTCCTTCTCTTGTGGTCTTAAGTTACCCTCACTGGTACATTCATGAAGTTCTTTGCAGAGAATATTAAGTATAATCACTATAATGTACTGTACTGTAGTCTGCATTTTCTGCCCCCTCCACCACCCCCGATTTCCAACACAATCCTGAAGAAGGATGCAGGCAAACTTTAATAGCATGGAGGGAGTTAATTAATATACAGTATAGGCAAGTTTAATGGTAGGGGCAGGCAGTGATACAGTACAGTAACATAGTGGCAAAGAGGCAGTTAGACATACATATCCAGGCTTATCAGCTGGAATGCTACTCCTGCTCAGGCTGTAGAGCCCTTAATGATGTCCTCTCAGAAATCTGTCAAATCCTTCTTTAAAATCCAGATCAGTGTTTATATAGCATTACTGGGTAGGCAATTCTACATGTAAATTACATTATGTGTTTGAAGTGTGACTCTCCAGTATTTTCATTTAACCTGCCCCCCCCCCAAGTCTGGCAGCAGTTTACCTAATACTGCTTGTACTCACCAGCTAGCCCATCACCTTTAGTATTTGGAACACCATAACTGTGTCACCTATTAGTCTTCTATTCTCAGAAATCTGTCAGATCCTTCTTTGAAATCCAGATCAGTGTTTATATAACATTACTGGGTAGGCAATTCTACATGTTAATTACATTATATGTTTGAAGTGTGGCTCTCCAGTATTTTTATTTAACCTTCCCGCTCAAGTTTGAGTGCAGTTTACCTAATACTGCTTGTACTCACCAGCTAGCCCATCACCTTTAGTATTTGGAACACCATAATTGTGTCACCTATTAGTCTTCTATTCTCTATGCTGAATACTTTGAGAATATTCAATACTTCCATGTAGCTCTTATCATTGTGCCACTAAATAGCTTGGTGGCCTTGTTCTGGATGGACCTTCTCAATCTCTTCGGTGTTCTTTATGTATTATTTTGGGGCAGAACTGGACACAGTACTCCAGGTGTGGCTTAACCAAGGGCTTGTGCAGGGGCTGATCACCTCCATTGACCTGGGGCAGGATTCAGAAAGCTTTGCCTGGGTGCAGTCTGGACTTTGTAAATAGCTGGTGTTCACAATGCCCAGTTTCCCCCCACAAACTGGGTTTGCACCCGGGCAAAGTAGTAAGGGGGGCTGCAATGCAAATGAGGGGAAGTGGACCTGCATATCCCCACAATCCCATTCACAAAGGATTTGTTCCATGCTAGGGCCTTTGCAAAGGTCTTTGCATTGAGCAAATTACCACCAAAAAAACCTGGTGGTAATCCATGCAACCCTAGTGGTTGGCAGAGGTACTTCATCCCCCATCCTCCTCTTCAGTCCCCAATTACCCACCCAATATAGTACAATAGTTTTCCATGTTGTAGGGTCCCACCCAGTCTTTGATCACATGAATACCCACCTGTTAATATAAATAAATATTTTCCATAGTGTAGCTGTCCCACCCTAGTCCCTAATAGCAAGAATACCCACCTGTTAATATAAATACATATTTTTCATAGTGTAGCGGTTCCGCCCCAGTCCCTGATTGTATGAATACCCAATCATTAATTAAAGAAGCTATTTTCCATAGTGTAGTGGTCCCACCCTGGTTCCCGATTGCATGAGTACCCACCCACTAATTAAAGAAGCTATTTGCCATAGTGTAGTGGTCCCACCTCAGTCTCTGATCACCGGATAGCTCACCCACAAAGTAAAGACATATTTTTCAATAGTGTAGTGATCCTACCCCAGTCCCTGATTGCCAGATCATCCACCCGTAAAGTAAAGAAATTGATTTCCATGGTGTAGTGGTCCCCCCAACTCCCCACCCACTCTGTTATGCACATACTTTCATTAATTTTAAATATTTTCTCCCAAAATGTTCAACATAGCCATATTTTCACACCATCTCATGAATGTAATAGCTGTCATTTTTGAAATCCTGGCCAAAATGTGTTTTTGCAACTGTAGTGTGGAATAACATTTCGGTGGTGCCCAATGATGTTTTGCCGGGGATTTGAACATTTTCAAAACCTGCCCAAAAGGTGATTTTCCCAAGCAACTGCAAAACCACCTTTTGGGCCTGATTTGCAAAATTACACCACCATTGGTCATGAGGTGTGATTCCTAAAAGGACATGTTGAAAATTTGATGTGAAAACATGCAAGAATGACAAAGTTATGCATCAGAGTTTATTTATTTATTTATTAGAACATCAGTTTAACAATCTTTGAGCCAGAGGCTCATTTACAAAGGTACCTCGTCACAGTGAGGACAAAACAGTGCAAGAAACAAACATCAAGGCAGACAAAAAATCAGAGTACATTTAGGAATCAGCCAAAAATACAGGCATATGTCAAACACAGTATACAACACGCTACATGTGCGCTTTACAGAGTAGACAATATACAGTAGTTACATGAAGATTGATTCAGTGGGCAGATAAAAGGTAAGGCTGGGTGGAAGACATCAGAAGAGGAAGGGGAAGATAGTAGCAAGTAAAGGTAGAGCTGGACAGAAGGTCAGAGAGCTGCCAGAGCTTTGTCTGGAAGGATAGGAGGAGGCTTAGAGGCAGGTACAGCTGCGTGTTGAGAGCATGTGATTTCTAAGGCTAGTTTTAAAATAAGTTAGCGGCATCATTGATTCGCGGGAGGGTGTTATACCAACAGGGGGCTCTGTAGGGGTAAGCCTTTGACCTTGCGAGGTTCTCGCCCTCAGTATAACCAGTGCAGTTTTGTGAGATATACGGGTATGCACTGTAGGGTTTGCTCGGTGGATAGTGGTTGACAGACCCGGTGGGGATAGCCCAAGGAGTGATTTTTTTGTTAGGAGGCAGGTTTGGTATTTGAGGAGCTCATCTTATTGAGTAGATTAGCCATGGTGTAAAGAAGGCAAGTGTGGGTTAGACTAGGAGCCCCAGTTATGAGCCTGCAGGCCTTGTTTAAGGTGAGGTGGATCTTGTGCAGGGCAGTCTGGTCAGCTGCACCATACACAGGTAGGCCATAGTCTACCAGAGATAGAACAGAGGATGTGACTGCAAGTCAGAGGGCATCCATGGGGAGGCAGTTTTTATGACAGTAGAGGATACCCAGCTGAGTGTTAGAGGCTGAGTCAAGGGCAGAGATGTGGGCATGAAAAGAGAGGGCAGGGTCAAAGGTTATACCTAGGTATTTATAAGAGTTTACTAGCTCAATAGGGAGTTTAGAGGTGGAGTGGAGGATAGTGCGAGAGGATAGTTACTGGATTTATTTTGGGGGTGGGCAAACAGCATGGTTTTGGTTTTCTTTAGATTAATTATGAGTCTGTGCTCAGTAAACCAGGCTTCTGCATCATTGTAGGATTCCTGCAGAGAATCCTGAAGTGAGATGGGATTACGGTCAGAGGCAAAGAGTACAGCATCATCTGCGTAAGAAGGATTTTACCAGTACATACACTGGGCAGGAGTTGAGAAAAAGGGAAAGAGCAAGGGCCCAAGAATGGAGCCCTGAGGGACTCCTGGACGCAGATAGGGCAGGTGCTCGAAAGTTTCCGTTGATTTTCTCCACTGTGGCGGGCCGACAAGTAGCTGGAGCACCAGGAAACAGTTCCAGTGGCAAGCCTAAGTGACTAACGGTAGCTAGCAGGAGGGGTGGAGACAGTAACAAAGGCTTTTGATAAGTCAATGAACACTGCACCTGCTAGGAGCCAGAGTCAGTGAGGCATGAAGAAAGTTAGAGAACTCCAGGAGGCAGTATTGGTGCTGTGGCCTGCTCTGAAACCATGTTGTTCTGGGCAGAGGATGCTATATTTATCGAGGTATTCAGAGATTTGGGTGGCCACAATTTTTCTAAGGCCTTAGAGAGAGGAGAGAGGATTGAGATAGGTCGATAATTGCTAGGGAGGGTCCTATCACCACCCTTGTGTATTGGGGTGACAGTAGCTATCTTCCAGGCAGAGGGGAATTGTCTAGGCAGAGAGATTTGTTAAAGAGGCTGGTGATTGGTGAGATAACCAGATCCAGAACATGACGGAGAAGACTGGGATCAAGACAGTCATTGCCAATTGATTGTGTTACTCTTTAAGGCCTTGAGTAGGTAAGGTCTGACTTCCTGGGCAGTGACTCGGTGCAGGTAGAACAAGGGGTGTGGGAGAATCGGGACAGACCTGGAGGGAGGGGGAGCAAAGAAATTATCTGGGAACACCAGGCTAAGGTCTGCGAAAGATTTGTTGAGGTGGATGGCAATAAGGACAGGGTCTGAGGAGACTGAACCATTAATGTTGATAAGCGAAGGTGGGGGGAATGCGTGCCACCATTCAGTTGCTTAATGTTGTCCCAGAAGGTCCTAGCATCCCCCCATGAGGAAGTGAGGGAGGCTTGATAGTGCTCAGCCTTCACTTTGTGGATGGCCCATCTACATTTGTTCCGGGCAGCAGCATAGGCCAGCCTGTCAGCTGGGTGGCCTGTTTCTGTGGCAATGTGCCATAGATTGTCCCTGTGCTTAAGAAGTTGGTGCAGGATGGGGGTAACCAAGGGGGCATGCCTTACTTTGGACCGGCATGCAGTTATGGGTGCAAAAATGTCGCAAGCAGAATTGAAGGTGTGGATAAAGAAGGTAAGGGCCGTGTCAATATCAGGGGCATTTAGTATAGAGGACCAGTCTATGAGGGCTAGGAGTTGCTTAAGGCCTTTCAGCCACCAGGTCTAAGGCGTCGCGAAGGGTAGTTTGTGCTGTGGGTTTGGGCAAGGAGGTTGACCAATAGAAGAGAACCAGGGAGTGGTCACTAAGGCAGTCTGTGAGGATTTGGATATTGCGGATGCGGTTAGGGTGGTTTGTGAGGACCACATCCAGGAGTGTGTTAGAGCCCATTCTAGGATTCACTCTAGTGGGTTGGAAGACTAATTGGATTAGGTCAATGGCTGCAAAGGTGTCATGGGAGGAAGTGGATGAAGGGCTAAGCCAATTGATGTTCAAGTCCCCCACAAGGATTTGGTCAGAGAAGTGGGGTAGGGAGGTAAGATAATCAATTAGTGAGCCAAGTGCTTGTGCTTGATTTTTTGGAAGTATGCACACTGTAGTCAGGTAGATGGGACTCCTAGAGGGATCAGGAGATAGTTTTAGGGTTAGGGCCTGGGCCCTGAAGTCAAGGACAAGGACTGGGAGAGCTAGTCCAATGAGATGGTCTTTGACCTAAATGGCACAGCCCCCACCTCGCCTACCAACACGGTCCTCACGATAGAGGAAGTAGCCAGGGAGTGAGACCAGGGAGTCAGGGGTAGAGTCTGACAGCCAAGTTTCAACTATTGAGATAACGTCAGGTTTATGAACCGCAACCCAGCAATTGAGAGAGTCAAATTTTTTAAGGAGGCTACATATGTCCATGGAAGCAATATGAAGTCCGGTGGATTCCTTTGAGGAGTCTTTGCAAGCTGGACTGGGATTGGGATGTATGTTACCAGTCAGGAGCAGAAGGAGCAGAGCCGCTCTGGACAGAGGGTGGCAGAAGGAGAGTTTACGCCGGGAGTGATAGGAAGAGAAGGGGGTTTGTATGCAGGGGTGGGTAGGCAGCACAGGCTGGGAAGACTTGCATGATAAGATGCCCAAGGGAGCAAAGGGGCGAGGAAAGCTAGTGTCTAGATGGGGGGTGAGGTGGAGAGGAGCATATGGGGTGAGTGGAGGAGGAAGGAGGGGAAGGGGCAGTGGCATAGAAGGAGGGGAGGGCAGGAGGGCAGGTAGGAGCACTAGAGTAGTGAGGATGAGGGTTAACAGGGACATTAAGGTTAGTGGAAGGCAATAGGAGGAGGAGAGAGAGAGGCAGGTAGGCAGGAGGTGTGCATGCATGATTGGTAAGGGTATGAGAGCTGAAGTGAAGAAAATTGGGGGAACTTAGATGATGGAGGGGAAGATGATAGGGACTGGATTTGGATGGGAGAGGTGAGAAGAGGGGAAGTGGGGGACAACAGGATGGGTTTGCAGATAGCAGTAATGATATGGGTAGAAGAGGGTGAAAGGTCTACCCATAAGTGTAGTTGCCACCTTGTTACAGTGGCAGAGCCCCTGCCTCAAGCGCACAGGGCACCAGGTTCAAGGCTTGCCTAGGGTGACAGAAAAGGTCCCAAGACAGTAGCTGCAGCAGCAGAAAGCAGGGCTCAAAGCCTGCAGTAACACTCAGAAAATATTTTAGCAGACTATGAGGGTTAGAATTAAAACCCAACTGAAATACATTGAACCATACTAACCTTACTTTCTCATATTGCAGTCACTGGTTCCAACAGCAAGATATGTCTTCAATTGGAGAGTGTATCTACACCATGGGACATGTTCAGGTGAGTGAGGTGTGTAGGGGGTGTGGTAGGGGTGTGTGGGATGGTGAGTGCTGAGTGGAAGATCAGGGTGGCAGGGTCAGATCAACCAGTGACTATTTTCTTTTTTAACAGGTTTAAAAAGAAAAGAAAAACAACATTGAGGAGTGGTTTTCTTTATTACAGCTGAGATTCCAACACTGGGGATTTGGGCTCCAAGTGTTAGGTTACACTTCAGGGAAGAGGAGCTGGTGACCTGGAAGGGACGGGGATGCTGAGAAGTGGTACAGGAGGTAGACACCCCAGTCCACTTATATATTATAAAAATAAACATTTGGAATGGGAAGTGGGTGGTCTGGAGTGGAGGGGGGAGAAAGAAGTGGGACGAGGGGTTGGTACCCCAGTCTGCTTAATGGAGAGAGAGAGAGATAGGTAGATAGATAGATAGATAGATAGATAGATAGACAGACAGACAGACAGACAGGCAGACAGACAGACAGACAGACAGATAGATAGATAGATAGATAGATAGATAGATAGATAGATAGATAAAGAAAGAGACAGGGACAGACAGAACTGGGGATTGGCTGCTCACTGCTCTCACTGCAGCCTGCAGCATGACTTCCAGCTGCGGCTGAAGAACTCAAGGAAATCCAACTGTTCTCATACAAAGAACACAGGTGAATGGCTCCTCCTGCTAAGTGGAGCATGAGCACCGTAGATTTTGGGATACCTAGAAAAGATATTTCTGGAAAGTTTTTTTTTTAACTCAAACAGCAGTCTCTTTCTGAACATATTCCATTTAGCTAGGTTCTGGTGTTTGTTTTAAAAAGAGATAATTTTAGAAAGTTTTTAGGAAAAACCTGGATTTTTTGCTGTTTTTTTGTCATCACCTACAGCCTAGATGGCTTTGAAATTTGATATGAAATTGTGAGGGTGCAAAGGATTTGACCCAGAATGATGCCTTTCATTAGTTTGGTGAAAAATAAATATTAATCTTTTCCTAAGTTATAAGTATTTTAAATTTTAGTTCTGAGCATGGTCAATAGGGTATCAAACAGCTATCCAAAAGGGTTTTACTATAACACTGTGACAACGCTGATGCCTGTCACAAATTCTCTTAACCGGTCAGCCCTCTACTCCCAAAGTGCCAACCTCTGAGCATAGGATTTGTGGACAGTTAACAGTACAAGGTAGCCCTTTTGTCTGTTTGGTGGTTTTGAGTCACCTTAGTCTCAAGTTCTGGAGGGATTCCAACTGATAACCTCTTGTTAGCATACCTAATTATCAGGCTCAGATAATTCTGTCTTGGGGGGGGCAGATATCTTTGCCTACGGGCACCTAACCAGGTTTATAAAATGAACCCTTAGAACTCTATGCAAGACCTTAGAGAACTCTATCTGTTTCCCAGTTTGGTATAGCAATAAGTGCATACACAGTGTTAACTATAACCTTTAAAAGCTTCACTTAAATAGAAAGAAATGTCAAGGCACACCAGCAGTTTCCATTTTAAAATATATATCTTTACTTTAAAATAGGAAAACAGAAAAATATTACAGAACAAAATATCCCAACACATACAGCCTTAAAACAAACTGGTAAAAGTGCAGATTCCCACAAATAATAACATTCAGACTAAGCTTTGTCTAAGGTCCTTACTTCAGTGCTCTGATGTTCCTCTTCTCTCAGTCAGGAATATGAAAGTGTGTTCTGTCAAGGTTTTCTCAGCAGTTAAAAACTGTCCTGAGCAGGCCTTCTCTAAGGTCACCAAACTCCACCTTGGTGTAATAAAATCCATATTTTATAACACCAAGATGGCCTACTAAGGTATTTAAAAAAAAAAGAGATGACATAATAAATCTCTTTATGTAACTAGTCAAAACCAGTCTGTGATCTGCTTTCTCCTAGACATCAAAAGTCTCTTTGATATAAGTCACTGTATATTAAAAGCAAAAGTGTATTTGATTCCTTAATTCCATCTGGACCTCGGCATCTACACATCAAAGGTCTCTTTGATGAAATGAGCTGGTTTCCTGGGAGGTTATTCATAACACTGGCCAGTGTCCCTTTTCTCAGGACATCTAGTGCAGATCAAAGGATTTCCCTGAGGACATCATGAATGGCTAATTTTATTTCCTGGGATCAAAACAAATTGACAAGATAATTGCACCCTAGATATCTGCAGTTTAACAATGTCCTGTCTTTGAACTTATCCCTGGGGGGTCTGAAGAGTCAGCTTCAGCAGCCAGCACCTCCCTCTGCCACAGTCCATCATACATTAATTTCTTATATTTACAACAAAAAATTATACAGGGATCAGAACTAGCTGTTCAGGTGTGACAATGCTGACATCCCTGACAGTGCCATACACAATGCCAAGTGTCTGCATTGTACTGTTGGGGATGTGTGAGTGTTTTCTTGGTGGAGCTCTGCCCCTGAACCACCCATGTTTGGGGCTCTGCCCCCTTACCCCCAGTCTCTTAATAAACAACTCAGAGTCATAGTTGTATCAGGGAGGGGGAGCAACACCAGGAGACACAACACCAGTGTCTGCAGGGACCAGCACAGTGACCCAATGATTTCAGCTGAAATCTGCTGATGTGCTGGACTTCGTAGTTGTGATGTTGACCTACTATCGGCATACCATCCAAAGACCCTACTGAACATGCTGAGAACTGAAATTTCAAATCCTTACAACTTGGGAATGGATCAATATATTTTTTCATCAAACCAATGAAAGGTACTATTCTGGGGCAATTCCTTTCTACCCTGAAATTTTCAGACCAAAATTCCAAACCGTCTGGATGCTAGGCTATGACAGGAAAACAGAAAAAAAACTGATTTTTCCTAAAAATGCACTACAGCATATGGATATTGGAATCTGCACATTTAACCAGAATGAAACTTGGCAAGTCAGGAGAGTTTGCCCCCCAGACCACACATGCAACATTTCCCACAAATCTGTTGAATGAGGATGAAGCTATTAAAGTGAAAAGTTAGGGATTTAACTTTAAACAGCCTAGTCAACCCTAACTATAGTAGTTGTGTTGCTGCATCACTATAATATGTATATATATATATATATATATATATATATATATATAGCCCAGATGGTTTGGAATTTTGGTCAGACATTTTCAGAGTAGAAAGGGTTTTCCCCAGAATGGTGTCTTTTGTTGATTTGGTAAAAAAATATTAGTGTGTTCCCACATTACAAAGATTTTAAATTTTGATTCTAAGCATGCTCATTGGGTATCAAACATCTATCTAAAAGACCCTACTGAGATAGATGGATTATGCCATGTGATGAGTATGCTTATCATCAAATTTTAAAATCCTTATAATGTGGGAACAGATTAATATTTTTTCACCAAACCAATGAAAGGCACCATTCTGGAGCAAGCCCTTTCTGCCCTGAAAATTTTAAGATCAAATTCCAAACCATCTGGGCTGTATATACTGTATGTTATACTGGCACAGTAGTGCTGCTATAGTTAGAGTTGAATAGGTGGTTTAATGTTAAACCCCTAACTTTGCATTTTAATAGTTTTACCCCTGTTCAATTGATCTGCACAAAATGTTGCATATGTGGTCTGAGCAGCAAACTCTCTTGACTGTCCAGGTTTGATTCTGGTTCAGATTCCGAGATCTGTATAGTGCATTTTCTGGAAAAATGTTTTATTTTGTTTGTTTCTTTGCTGTTCTTCTGTAATTGCCTAGTGCCCAGATGGTTTGGGATTTTGGTCTGACATTTTCAGAGTAGAAAGGCCTTGCCACAGAATGGTGTCTTTCATTGGTTTGATGAACAAAATATTAATCCATTTCCATCATAAGGATTTGAAATTTTGGTTCTGAGCTGTTGAGTAGGGTCTTTTGAATAGATTTTGATACCCTACTTAGCATGGTCAGCACCAAAGTTTCAAATCCTTATAACTTGGGGAAGGATTAATATTTTTACACCAAACCATCAAAAGGTACCATTCTGGGGCAAACCCTTTCTTCTCTGAACATTTCAGACCAAAATTCCAAACTATCTGGCCACTAGCTGATGACAACAAACTATCAAAAGAACCCTGATTTTTCCTAAAAATACACTATACAGCTCACGGAAACCACACATCCAACCAGAATGAAACTTGGCATACATATCAAGAGATTTTACCTTTAGACTGTGCATGCAAAATTTTGAACAAATCTGTTTAACAAGTGCAAAGCTATTAAAGTGCAAAATTAAGGGTTTAGCATTAAACAGCCTACTCAACCCAGTACGGGGTCATACCACCATATGACAAAACAGTGTGACTAAAAAGACCACAGCCAAACAGTGCCAAACACAGAGTTGGGCAAAATACCAACCTGTTTGCAACAACGCACCCATTGAAAACAATGGGTGTTTAATTTTTTTTGCAGGGGGGCTACCTTCTCTACACCCCAGAACTTAATTAACTAACTACGGAGGGGGGAGTGGACTTTTGGGCTGGGGGAGAAACTCTGGAGGGTGAAGTTTGATTTTTTTTTAAATGCCCTCAAAAGTTTCAGCAAGGGAGACTTGGGGGGGAACGGAACCATGGTCCAAGGTTTCCCAATTCCACCACATGCTGGTACCCTAGCCACTCTACCATGGAAATGGCTTGACCAGGCACCCAGCACATGGCAACTTCTCCTGACTCCACATCACCGAGCAGTGACAGGGGTAGCGGTATATCCCTATTGCTATTCTACCCCAGTCACCGTGAATTCAAGTGCTGTATGTACAGCGTAGTTAATACCATGCTGTCATACATGTGGTATTGATCTGGTACCCTCAACTCTAACAATAGCAGTGGTACTGCACCACTACAATAATTAAGAAATGTACCCTGACCCCGTCATCACAGTATGTTCAATTATGCATCAGTAGTGGTGGGTTCTATTTTGAAAATGTCTGCTTATAAACAGTACAATGCAGTAACTTTAGTCTTCTGTATTACTCTTGTAAGGTGGTTAAAAGTATTATGTGCATGTTGGAACCACCATCAAATACAGCACACAAAATAAATATGCTGAATAAACTTTGCAGAAGTTGATACTTGTAGACATGCAGTGTTAAACAGAAACCATATTTTAAAATACTTACATGGAACAATAGAACTGTTGTGCTGCAGTACACTTCATTCAGAACTCATTCATATTATTATTTATATGTACTGTAACAATTTCTCAATAAAAGCACATGGCAGCTCATGTTACAGCACACTAATATGTCCTCTAAAACTGGTGTGCAATGTCTGTATAACAGTACACCATTTGGTGTTTCCTCAAAGTACCAAACAGTGGATCATTAAGTACATGTTATACATGCCTAGTTGCTTGGAGCAGAGGCTCACTACCAAATTCAGGACTCCTTTTTTATTTTTAATAACACTCCTCTGTTTCTACTCTGTTTGTGCTCCTGTTTGAGTGTTGGACTAAGATTCCTGTGAGACACAGTATTGTGCATGCTCAGTTTGAAACATGCACACCATTTTTACCCTAGATGGACAAACTTTTCAGAAGCCTTTCTTATAATCTCATATCTAAAGGAGAGACAGTCTGTGTTTCCTATAGTATTGTAGAAAGAAAACATTTAGTCCAGTATATGACTGCTGGTTGTTTGTGACATTATCTCTCTTTTTGCATTAGCATATTGGGGAGTAAGTCAAGAAGCAATATTCTTATCATGGTTTTTGTCAGTGACACATTTCAGAATTCTGCATGAACATGTAATCCACAGTGACATATTTCAGAATTCTGCAGGAACACAATGTAATCCACAGTGACATACTTCAGAATTCTGTATGAATTCAATGTAATCCAAGAGTGATTCCTCCAATTTGTCACACAGGAAAATACTATATGCTTATCTCAGAAAACTGCATCCTTATTGACTCTGCAGCATACATTGGATGATGATGAAGAAGAAGAATTAGCATTTATATAGTGTTTTTCATACACATTGTATCCCAAGGTGCTTTACAAGCAATGGTCAGATGGGTAGTGAAGTGACAGTAATTGTGTAGTATCAAACATTTTGCACATCAACTCTTCATGAAGCCTTGGACAATTGCATAAACCAATTATATGGGCAGGGGATATTGGCTGGGGTTCTAACCATTTTCCTACCTACAAAACTGCACAATGATGACATAAATGGTTTGGGCATCCATCTGGTTGCCTAACATTTTTTGCTTTCAAGTGCACCACGGGTTGTTGTTTCTCTGTGGTATGTTTTCAATGTACAGCACTGTCAGGTTTGGATGAGTGCCACTGTGTTTTGTTGTTCACCTGGGAAATCCCCAACTCCTGTGAAAAGTGCCTTGGATTATTTAATTGCCACCTGGACACATACCAGGAAATCACTAGTGATGGGCAAAAAGGACCTAGTTTTAAAGTCCCATCAAAATGATACTACACAATAGTACAGCATCCTCCTAGTTCTATACTTGGTTGCAGCATTTATGGTATGAGTCCAATCCCAGTAGAATCCTTTGATTTCTAGCTCAGAGATGAATGTGCTACCATCTGAGCTATGTTGACACATTCAAATGGCCAGGATAAGGTATTTTGTTGGAAATCAGATTCCAAAGGGCAAAGGAACATCATTGACACAATACAAGTTCAGAACCCATCAAAAGACAGGAAGAAAATGTATCTGCACCATTGGATGTAAAATCTCAGTTTGTATCACCAGAAAATATGCCTGCATCCCAGAAATGAATCACCAGAGTGTGCTTTGGTCATAGTTTCACCAAATACCACCCTTTTTCTCACCATTCAGGACTCCCAGTGACATTATCATCCCCACCTGGAAGGTAATAAAGCACATTCACCCTCACAAATACAGGCTAGACCATGACCATCCTTTGAAATTGCTCCCCATACATGAATCTTCAGACAGTGCTTTGGATGCAGTTTCATCATATCCTTTCCCTGCCTCCAAAATGCCATGGAAGCAAATTGTTACTGTAAACTGCTATCTCGTCCATAAAAGCTACATCATAGAATGTCTCCCTTGATGCTATCCAGTCCCTTTCCTGATGTAGTCACTTCATCTTTTTTGCACCATGTAACATTGGGCAATGTTTGTGAATAAGAAAAATAATTAATCTAGGCATGCAGCAATCCAAGAACAAAAAAATTAGTAAAATATTATACAGAACTGTAGTAAATTTGTTTTGTTCTTTCATATATCCCAACCATGTGCTGGCAGATTTTCATCACTGATGTTAAGGAAGCTGTGACTACATGCTGCATACACAGTAAAACCATGACTTCTCTTGCTGTCCACTCATCCTCTTCCTGTATTATGTGGTACACAAGAGCAAGGCATAAAATAGGCAGAATCACATTGCAATTTACTAATAAAAAAGCACTATTTGCTAAACAAGTGCAGCTTTGATTAGCAGAAGTAGCTAAACAACTGCAAATCAAGTGTCGCCTTGATTAGCAAATGTAGCTAAGCAACTCATCTGCCACATTGCAGAAACAATTTCTAAAATTGCAGTAATTGTTTCCAGCAATTGAGGTAAAAAGTAGTGAACAGCTGTAATTTCCCCCAGCAATTGCATTGTTCTGGAGTGCATCTTACAGATAAAAATAATCACTTAGGACTTCTAGTGACATCATTATCCATAATGGCCACATGCAGGGAGAGTTCTACTCCTAATCTCCTTTTTTTCTAATGAAACATTCATCACTGCCCACCAAAAAGCATGGTAAATAGGAAGAAATGAACATGGGGAAGCCAAAGCACTTCCAGTACCTTGCTGGAGTGAAGGATGAAGTACAACACAGAAGCCTCAAAGACTGAGAATGCTTACAGTTCTCCACACTGCTACCTGATCAGAGAGTGTGACACTGATGCTGCAGCGCACACCTCAGAAGAAAGCAAATAAACTTGATGATATAATAACAGACATATAGGCATTCAAGTCAAAGACTAAGTACTTCCTTCCCTGGAGGCAAACATTAAGAAATTGGAGGGTCATACTGATGCTGTGGATCATCAACCCATGGACACAGATCACTTCTTAGACACACAGTGGGTCATCTAAATGGCAGGACAGTAATGTTAGCAAACCTCTTCATCCTTTCTGACTCTAACACCTCTTACTATAAACTGCTACATGTACATATGAAGATTATGGACCATTTTTAGGACATGTTGTTGCTGGGGGTAACTCTAATTTGATATCTGACCACAGAAAAGATACTGCAAAACAAAATCCCTCTCAAATGACTGCCACTTAAAACTTCTGCAAAAAACAATTAGATAAACTGGGATGGGTGGATACCTGGAGATTATTAAATCCATTAGGGAAGCACTATACATACTATTCTTTACCATGTGCAGTATATACCAGATCTGATTACCTTCACATCCCTAGGCAACATATGATCATTGCACACAACTATGAGACTCATCCAATCTTACAAATAGGACATGCTCCTATGATTGTATTAGTAGAATTAGGGAAGTCAGTTAATTCTTCCCATTGGAGATTCAACACACCCTTGTTAAACAGTTCACAGTTCAGACAGTAGGTAATTAATAGAATAGCAATCATAATATGGGAACAAATGTCAGAGAATATATCCCCCCAATTTTATGAGACACAGTTGAGGTTGTGCTGTGTGCAGAATGACTGTCTTTGCCACTAAATTAAATAAATTGAAGCAAGATCATCTGCCATGCCTTACTTAAGCTTTGTTAAATAGGCAAACACTTCATAAACAAGGGAACAGTTCTATCTTAGGTGATATTCTAAACTGAAAGTGAAAGATAGGAAATTCATACCTATGAAACAAAGCTAATCGTGTGTTACATGAAACAAAAATAATTTGATGGAGGCCTCTGAGCATCCAGAGTCCTGGTGTATAGTTTAAGACAACAGAAACATGCAAGCTAGGCTCATCAAACTGCAGGCCTCCAGAATTAAGCCTGTGATGACTCAGCCAGAATACACTGTATATCAGTTTTGTAGATATTATAACTCCTTATATATGCATTGCCCTAAACCAGAGCAGAATCTGAATGATTCCTTTTTTCAGACATTATAGTTTCCCCACCTACTGGAGGAGCATAATTATCTTCTCATGGTTCCAATTACTTTGATATAACTTACATACTCTTTCTCTCTCTTTGTCTTGAAGGCAGGGAATGCCCAGACCCAAGTGGCAGCCCTGGAGAATTTTATTGTTTGTTGCAGGACTGATTATCACTTATTTACTTGGAGACTTATCAGAATGTCCTGATGGGATGCTATCCCGTACCTTCATAAAAATACACTTCGCTGTCTGCCCTTATAAAACCAGACAAAGATCTACTGAGACCCAAATCCTACCACCACATCCCAGTCCTTAATGCAGACTATAAACTATTTACCTCCATTCTAGCCAGTGGGTTAAAAATATTACCCTACTGTACCTAATGGACAGGATCACACTGCTTCATTTTCACATACCAAACCCAGGGTGACATTAAACAGACATAAGATGTTCTCCACCATGTCTCAACACTATCTACCATTGTTGACTCTTATCATGTGTTATGGACTGTTCTCTGCCAAATTTACCTTTGGCCCATTTTTGAGGCTTTGGGCCAGAAACAGTGTGGGACATAACATCACGGATGGACATAAAGCAGCAAAAACACCACCACCTGCAATGCTGCTGGCACAACAGAGCATGGGTAGTAACAGTGCAGGGCCGCATACCACAGGGTGAAACACCAACCACTGAAATGAAGGCGTCAAACACACCACTGCCCGTAATACCGCTAGCACAACAGAATGCGGGTAGAAACAGTGTCAGGCAGAAGAACACATGGGGAAACACCAATTGCTGATATTAAAGTGGCAAACACACCACCACCCACAATTCTGCTGGCACACCTCGAGGCAGGATACAACAGTGCTGGGTAGAACACCGCAGGGGGAAACACCAAAGTCAAACACACCACTGCCCCTAATACTACTAGCACAACAGAATGCGGGTAGAAACAGTGTCAGGCAGAAGAACACATGGGGAAACACCAATTGCTGATATTAAAGTGGCAAACACACCACCACCCACAATTCTGCTGGCACGCCTCAAGGCAGGATACAACAGTGCTGGGTAGAACACCTCAGGGGGAAACACCAACCACCACACACGCAGTGACACCAGCACAGCAGTGGGCACCAGTGCCCACACAGAGCATAGGGGAGCAAGGTGATGGAAGACAACAGGGGCCAGGCACTGCTGGTGTGTGCAGAGCATGACCTCCCCATGTGTGCCACCAGGCACAGATACCTATAAGGGGAATGTCCCATACAGCGAAGGATGAGGTGGCCACTAGGTAATGAGGCAGTGGTTGTGTAATGGTGGACCTCTGCAAGCAGTGGGACCACTGTGCCAATAGGTAGCCACTGCAAGGGGTGGGGAACTGGAAAGAGGTGTACACCCTGCACCACACTCAACAGTGCAAGGTGTCAGTGCATGGATACGACCGTCAAGGCAAATGACCATAGGCATGGAGGAATGGTGGAATGGCACAGGTGGCCAGACACAGAGCTGTGCCACGCACCCCTGCAACAGGGAGAATGTTGAGGAGAGTGTCAGCAAATGCACAGTGCAGAGGGTGCCACCAGTACATGGGATGCCACAGGGTGAGGTTATGGGGATGGCGTCATCCACAAGGCCCATGTGGTCTGTGTGCACACCAGGCTCCCCCCGGACAAGGTACAGTACCCACCCACAGCCTAGGGATGCAAATGCATGGCCTGGCAACCACAGATGCAACACCACATTGTACACAGCAGAGTGGTGTGCATTGCCCACCCATGTCCATAGGATAACAGCCACCACATGCAAGCCTACATGGCTGTGCCAGTTCTGTGGCCACAGAATGTGTGCATGCCCCTGACACATGTCCAGTGCAGTATGGTACAGACAGCAAGTGCAGTCACACAGTAGGGGCATGGCTGAACTGCCACAGACACAGCAGTGGTGTATGGAGACATGGCCAGGTGTCTTGATGGTGTGGCTGTTGCCATGGATATGCACTGCACCCCACCTGTGCAACAGGGCCTGTGTATGCACACACAACAGCAAGGGTAGAGGTGACTATGGCCAATACTGTTGGGGGGCACTGTGTGACCCTGTGACAATGCCCAGCCACGATGCACAAGGGTGCCCCCATTGGGTACATGATATGTTGTGACCATGGCCATGGCAGAACAGGGGCATTGGACCATGCAGGCAGCCACTGCCACCTACACATGCATGTGTATACTGCACACCCAGTGACCGACATAGCCACGGGATGGGCAAGGGCCATTCACTGTGTGAGCACACCTGAACAGACATGGGCAGCATGACAACTGTGTGGGCACTGCAGTGGCCATGACCATCACCAGCAAGCCAGTGTCACAGGCACACAGTGCGGCCAGCATATACCCCCTGTGGCCTATGCTGGGAAGCAATGACCACCAGACATGGAAACAGCATGCAAACAGTGTTTATTCACATGAGCACAACAACTGTATACACACAGTGCTCCCCCCAGCAGATCACAAGTACAATCAACATGCAGCCACAGTGTGTACAGCACACACCCACCACCAGTGCATGACCAGGCGGTGCACAGGACAGGTGACAGTCATACTATGCCACCACAGCGAGGCTCAGACTTACACAAGTTCCCTGGGGATGGTGCACAGCCCCTGGACAAGGCTCAGACATGGTGCCACTGCTGAAAACACACACACCAGCAGTGGCAGTGTTCCCCACCAGCGGGGACACCCCAATCACCCCACAGCGACTGACATGAAGACACCTGATGCATCCCCCTCCATCAGCAGCATCACATAATCCCCACAATGGCAGATACATTCCCCCCATCAGAGGCATCACAAAATCCCCACAACAGCAGATGCATTCCCTCATCAGAGGCATCGCATAATCCTCACAATGGCAGATGCATTCCCCCCATATCAGAAGCAATACATAAACACCACTACAGCAGATGCATCTCCCCATCAGAGGAATCACAAAATCCCCCCAACAGCAGATGCTCCCCCATCAAAGGCATCAGATAATCCTCACAATGGCAGCTGCATCTCCCCCATCAGAGGCAGCACACAATCCTCACAAAGGCAGATGCATCCCCCATCAGAGGCATCACATAATCCCCACAATGGCAGAGGCATTCCCCATCAGAGGCAGCACATAATCCCCACAACAGCAGATGCATCCCCATCAGAGACAAAACAACATCCACCACGGCATGTTTGCAGTACCACCCAGCTGTTGCACAGTACCCCACCACCCACCCCATTTGCACACACACACACACACACACACACACACACACACACACACACACCACCCACCCACACTGGTGTTCTGTACCCCCCTTCCATGGCCGGGTCACCTGTGTGGCCCTGTAATGGCATTGTGTCTATTCCACCTCTGTGTCTCTTGTGAGACCCCTACCTGTAGGCCCTGTGCTGTGGTCTCCTGCAGCTGTGGCCCTCCTTCTTGGAAGCCATCCATTTCCCTGTATGCGTTGTGCATCCTGCTTGTCCCTCTGTGCAGCACATGCCTCCCCCACTTTGGGCCCTGTGCTGTTCCATGTGTGATCATCTGCCGGTGTTCCATTCTGTGTGTCAGAAATGTGCAACCTTGTTTGTGCTTGCTGCCCTGCTGGTCGTTTTCCAGTTTGGGTGATGCTGGAACCTCCTCTCCAAATGGTGCCTTGAGCACACTTTTATGGTAGTCGCTGTGTTGCCCTGCATGGTTTTGGGATTGGCAGCATTTTCACTGGGTGTTGTTGTGTCCGCCGTGAAGTTTTTGTTCGTGGTGTTACTTCTGCATTGTTCTTCCCACAGTGTTTCCTCTGTGATGTTCCTGACCCGAAGATTCTTTATTGAGTTATTTAAAGCCTTGAATTATTCTCCATCCATTTACATTTGTGTTAACAATATCCTATCTTAATCAATTGAATTGTGTAGGGATACTTGTCAGAGATGTCCACTATCTTCAGTTTTATTTGCTTTATAATAGGAACCCCTGGATCAGGCTATCAGGAAATAATCCAAAATCCCAGGAACTGTGCTAGTGCAGAAGCAAAAAAACTGTCACTTTTTGCTGACTTACTGATTATTGAACTGGACGCATCCTTGCCCATCTTAAGAGACATTTTTTTAAACATCTGGTTCCATTTTGGGATACCAACTGAATGCAATCAAGATGGGAAGCACCACAGAATGTCGACAGACATTCTACTGACATCTCTCAGAGAGATGGCACAATGCCGACACTCGGCATGAGGCCATCAGTGTTTCAAGTATTTTTTGTGGGAAGGGGCACTGCCCCCACACCACCTGCATTTAAATATAATCAACTCCAGATCTGAGTTGTTTCAGGGAGGGAGGGAAGAACACTGGGAGAAACCACATCAGTGAAACCCAGACCATTACAGCTACTGTCACTATAATGGTCGTTTTTTGGGTTTTGCTGTCAGGGTATTGATCTACTGTGGGTCATTGATCAAGATGTAGGTGTTAAGTTTTAATTACATACCTTTTCCTGAGGCTCTTGCTAGGTATAATTTCAACTGGAACCTCCCTCACTTAAACATTCATGTTGCAGGAGATCAGATACAAATAATGGATGTTAGTTACAAACCAGTATCCACCAACATATAGAGTAGCAGGATTTACGGAAATGTGCACCACTGCCAATAATATTTCTTCAGAAAATGGACATAATTAGGATTAACATCCTTCCACTGGCTTGTTCCAGTTCCTCACACTAAGGCCTATTTCCAAACTAGTATAAATAGATGTTTCACTTTCTGGTGGGGTTGGGGGGGGTATAAGCAGACGTAACTCTCTACTGTTGTCCAAAGTGAAAAGAGGCATAGCACTCCCCAACTTGGAACTACACCTCAAGGTGGCACAGCTCCAAACAACTGGGTATTGGTTTTCTCTGGTATTTTATGTTCACTAGAAATTATTGGCATGACAGGAGATATCTCAAAAGAAGTAGTAGACAGTTACACCAAAATCCATATTCAATAATCTTTATTCATAAAGGAATGTAAAGCGACATCTCCATATCAGAAGCCCAACATTTCACCCATGTGGGCTTCATCTGGAATGAGGACCTCAACTCTTCAGTTTACGTAGTCACACTGTATGAATCACAGATTTTTTAGATGGTTCCTATATCTATAGAACTCCCAATGATAGGCTCCCAACAATTAAAACTTGGATTTCATTTATTGTTTCTTTCCCTGTCTTCGTGGTTTAACATGAAGTATAGCATTCTTAGCAGTTTCACTACTGTCCCATTATTGGGCTTCTTTTCTTTTATTCATGATAAGAAATAGCCTGCTCCCATTCTCTGATGCACTATTTGGCAACTGATTAACTCCCCTCCACCACTTCTCTGACAATCCTTACCTGCAAGAAATGCTTATACACTGGAAATCTCTTCTCACTTGACCTGCAATACAAGCTGAGCTTTTCTTTTTCCAAGCTCCCTGAATTTACTCAGCCTTTTGTCCCTCTACCTTAGATAACAGATACCATCAGTTGGAAACATAAGTTCTCTGTCATATTTTTCAGTCATTGGCTGAAGGGATAGTGCTACAATTTGAAGATTTCTCCTGACTTTGTAACTTACAATGCTCAGCTTTTTACAGATACTATATCTAAAGATACAATCCTATATAATGGAACATTATATCCGGCAGAGAGGTAAAGTAAGCAGAGTCATCCTTTCTCTTCCTATTGTGACAAATCATAATGGGACCTCTCCCTAAGCATCTAATCTTACAGCTTCATACCACCTTGCATTCTCAGGTAGCATGGACTTTTGATCGCACTAAGACAAAATGGCACATAGAACCTTGCATATACATTACTGAAGCAGAATGGTCCAGGGCTATAGCAATTTCCTATAAATCCCTCACTTTAAAACTATAAAGGAACTTCTCCTGGAGAATGATCACATGGTATTTTATCACCGCTATAGTACCAAGCAAATAGCTAGCACCGTTTGGTTCACAGCGCAGGAGAGGTTGGGAAGCTAGGGCTTCCCATTCACAAATTGATTTAGTTAATTTTTAAAGACTGGGAAGGGAGGACTAGGCAATTCTGCATATTTTTTGGCTTCATCCCGGGGAAAGGGGAGAGACACAGATGTAAGCAGACATACTGAATCAGGTTAAGCTGTTGGTTTTATTTTTAGTGAACGGTGAATGGGGGAATTCATTCAGGACACTGGGGAAATTCTCCTACTCTGCTAGTAGGGGGATCTGCCGCCCTGTTTATCCAGGGCCGAGATGGAGGAGGAGGATGCTACGCAGACAGAGGTTTGGTCCCCAACCCCTGCTGTTACTTCACAAGGGGATGAAGAAATAGAGATGTCAGTTTATGTAGAAGCTATTGTCCATCCTGCTGAGATTCCAGCAGCAGTAGAAGTTAAAACCCAGATATGGGTAGATGAGAATGGGAACCTTTCTAAGCGACAGCAAATGGTAAATTTCAGACAAAACTGAGATATTTTATAAAAACAATGCTCAGAAACCTGAGCAAAATGGATTGGATACAGTCCAGAATTTAGATGGAGCTACAAGGACAACAACCCATTCAAACATACTTTTGGCATCAATGCCCAGAACAGAGAATGACAGTCAGCTGAGTAGCTTTGACAGTAGCTCAGATTCCAATCTAGAAGATCATTCAGTGAGACCCATGATGGTAAAACAAGCTATAAAACATAGTATTGGATTACCTTCTGAAGATTCAGAAATTGATTTCTCATCATGGTCAGCAGAAGCGGCACGAAAAAAAGCTGGCTGGAAAAAAACAGCAGATGGACAATGGATGCCAGTTGCAACTTGTGAAAAAGCAAAGGAGGGAATTTCAGAAACAAGGGCCTGACTAACAAATATGATAACAATGACCAGCGCTGCAACGAGGGAGCTTCTCCTCAGCCAAGTACCAGCAATGACACTGCAATATATAAAACACAGGTACAGACTTCTAATATGCAAACTGATATAATTGCAGACCAAATTGAAGAGACAAACTTGGAACAGCCCCACCCCCTACCTTGAGAAGAAAGGCACCCTTCTAAAGGTCCAACTTTTTCAGACCTTTTCAAAACAAATTACAGCAAACTCCAAGGAGAAATATGGTCCATTTGAGGTATAGGGGAGGTATAGAAACTCATCCAGATAGGGGTTTTTGTAGCAAAAAGAATGTTAAAAGATTCTATGAATTTCCAAGCATCTGACATGTATACATTTATACATATATCTGGGGAGGATAGTTTTGATATAAATTTTCAATCTTTCACTAATTAAGAAAAATTTTGGAGGAAATATGAGGCTCATAGAACTTCTCCTTTATGGATGCCTTTTATGGCAATACCTCTGACAAACCCTTATTTAAGACAGTCAATACCATGTTTAGAAATGAGGGTGTAAATGTTAATGACATTTTATTTTGGTTGGAAAAAATTGTATGTTTTGGGTGCACCAGAAGCCATAATAGACACTGAAGGAATCTGGATGGGGGGGTTGAAGTTAAACTAAGGCAGGTGGAAAATGAAATCCAGCCCATCTTGAACAGCCTTTTTGGTGGGAGAGACAAGGGGATTTGCTTTTATCCTGGGCAACCCAAAGCCTGCTGTAGGTGTAGGAGTAAGACTCATTTAAGCAGTACCTGTGAAATGCTGAAATGTTCTCTCTGTGGAGATTTTGGTCATACCAGTACCATAGGCAGAAATAATTTTTAATGTAATTTATGTGAGGAAATGGAGCACCCCTACCACCAGTGTCCATGGGCAGGCCAAAATAGAAATGATGGTAATAGCCAGGAAGATCTGATCTCAAATGCTCAAGATAGGTACACATCTAGAGAGCCTCCTAGGGAAGCTACTAGACCTCAGGAAAATCCCATCAGCACTGAGAAAGAAAAAGATTGCAGACAGAAAAGACAGGCAAGTGAAACCCTAGGACAGAACACTCAGGGAGAGAAGACAAATCCAGACATTACTCCTGGCACCAGTACCCCTTCTTCTCCTCCCACACATATAGGTTTAATTTCCTCATTAGAAAATAGACTACTTGAAACTGCAGAACAGGAGTCTTCACTACTGCCTCAGACAGATATGCCACTCCCAACTGAGTTTCAGATGCTAAAAAGACTGACTAGAGTGCAAAGCAAACAGTCTGTCCTAATATTCCTTTATAGAACATCTTTCAGGTATTGCAAGGAACAGCTGAAGTTATGGACTCAGAACCAGAGTCGGAACCTTCCTCCAGGTCAGGTGTGGTTTCAGAAGCTGATCTGGAGGAGGAAGCTAATACTGAAGTATTAGAAACAAAAAAGAATCAAGACAGAAAAAGAAAATTGAAAACTAAACAAGCATTTGTCAATGCCGAATGTTGATTGTGCTGGTGTGTTGAGCTCGCTCACTGCCCCTCTGTCACTCGCTCAGTCTGTTTCTCCCAGTGCTGCAGGCTGCTGGTTTGTACTGGGCTTCTGCCTGTATTGGCACCTTGTTCTGCCCACTAAGACATCCACAGCTGTCCCGACACAGCTGCGTTGAGGTGGCTCACTCCCCCTCTCTCACTCACTCATTCTGTTTCTTCTGGTGCTGCAGGCTGCCCTTTTGTACTGGGCTCCTGCCTCTGTTGGTTGCTTTTTCTGCCCACAAAGAAATCTGCAGCAGTCCCAACACAAGCCTGTTGAGCCTGCTAAGTGCCCCTCTCTCACTCATTCGTTCCGTTTCTGCCCGTGCTGCAAGCTGGCCTTTTGTATTGGGCTCCTGCCTGCATTGCCGCATTTTCTTCCCACAAAGAAATCTGCAGCAATCACAATACAGCTCTGTTGAGCTCGCTCACTACCGCTCTGTCACTCACTCATTCTGTTTCTCTTGCCGCTGCAGGCTGCACTTTGTGTACGGGGATGCTGGCTGCATTGGCAACTTTGTCTGTCTACAAATAAATCTGCAGCTGAACCAGCAAAGCTCCATTGAGGTCATTCAGTCTCCCTCAGCCCTTTTGTATGGGGCTCCTGCCTGCATTGGTGCCTTTTTCTGCCAACAAAGAACTCTGCAGCAGTCCTGATAGAGCTCTGTTGAGCTCACTCAGTCCCCCTGTCTCAATCACTCATACTGTTTCTCCCACCGCTACAGGCTGGCCATTTCTAGTGGGCCCCTGCCTGCATTGATGCCTTTTTCTGCCCACAAAGAAATCCACAGCAGTCCTGACAGTGCTCCGGTGAGTTTGCTCACTCCCCCCTCCTTCACTCACTCTCTCGTTCTGTTTCTCCCAGTGTTGCAGGCTGCCCTTTTGTACTGGCCTCTTGTGTTGGGGCCTTTTTCTGCCCACAAACAAATCTGGAGCAGTCCCAACAGAGCTCAGTTGATCTCGGTCACTCCCCCTCTCACTCATTCCATCTTAATCTATCCCAAACACTGATGTCCCACAGCAACCGTGCTATTCTCCATCAGGAGAGCAAAAACATATTTTAGCCAGGATGTGAAAAATGACAACTGTACTGTTCATAAGGAGGTGTGAAAGAATGCCACTGTTGAAAATGTGGCGTGAAAATATTACAAATTTGTGAAGTTACAAGGGTGCGTGGAAACAGTTGAATGCACAATTATAACACAGTCATGTTATGGAGTTTTGACACCAAATTTCCAACATAGGGATTTTAGGACCTCTGCTCATGAACAGTGCCACTGTAATTTTCTTAATCTGTTCCGAACACTGATTTCCAACAGAGACCACGTTATTCTGTGCCTCAACTGTGAAACCACATTTCACTCAGGATGTGAAAAATGACAGCTGTACTGCTCATAAGGAAGTGGTAAAATTGCCATTGTTGAAAACGTGGCATGACAATATTACAAATCTGCAAAGTTACAAGGGTGTGTGGAAAGTGTGCAACACACCCTTGTAACACAGTCATTTGATGGGCTATCATCACCAAATTTTCAGCATAGGCATTTTAGGACCTCTGCTCATGAACAGTATCACTGTCATTTTATTACTCTAACATACTAACATACTAAAATGCCAGCAGAATAGGCCTAACGGTCTTTTGTGTCTGCTCGTTTGGTCAGCCCCCACCCTGGGTGCTGACCTTGCTGTCCCCCTCGCCTTCTCTGGCTTCTCCCTTCCCAGTTCCGGATATTCTTGCTGCATTGGATTTTGCTTCCAGAACCCTTCCCCTGTACCTGTCCCACCCCCTCTTGAACCCCTCCACTGTCTGTGCCTCCACCAGCCCCTAGGTAGTGCATTCCATGGCTCCACCACCCTCTCCAGTGAAGTAGCACCTCCTCTTTCTCCCTGAATCTTCCCCTCCAGCTTCCACCCATGCCCTCTAGTGGCCCTTCCTCCTTCCTTCAGAAGCACTTTGACTGTTCCTCCCCCATTTACCCTCTTCATGACCCAAGACCTCTATCATGTCCCCCGGTCCTTCTCTCTCTTCCAGTGTGTACATATTTAGCTCTTGAGCCTCTCCTCATAGGTCCTGTCCCCAAGCCCCAAATCATTTGGTTGCCCTCCTGGATCCTCTCCAGGAGGTTAATGTCCCTCTTAAGTGTGGCCTCCAAACTGCATGCAGTACTCCAGGTGCGCCTCACCAAGCAGTTATACAGAGGGAGTATCACTTCCCTCCTTCTGGAGGCGATCCCCCTAGCGATGCATCCCAGCATGCTGTTGGCCTTGGCTGCTGCCCTCCTACAAGTCTCAGTGTTGTTCATCTTGACATCCACCACCACCCCCAGGTCCCTCTCAGCCATTGAGACTTGTAGTATTTCCCCCCCAGGGTGTACACTTGGCCTGGGTTTCTGGCCCCAGGTGGAGTACCTTGCATTTCCCTGCATTGAACCTCAGCTTCCACTTCTAGACCATCTTTCAGAGCCTCCAGGTCCCCTGCAGGGCCACCCTCCCTCCTCCCCATCCACCACCGCCCCAGTTTCGAGTCATCTGCAAAGAGACTCATCTCACTCCTGATTCCTGTCCTTATGTCAGATAGGTAGGCATTGAACAGAAGGGGCCCAGGACTGATCCTGTGGGACCCCACTATGACCCTCCTTGGGGATGAGACTATCCCACCAACTACGACCCTCTGGGTCGGTCCTGGAGCCAATTGCCTATCCATCTGATCATCTGGTTTCCCACCCCATTTCTCCTAGCTTATCCAACAGGCCCACGTGAGGAACAGAGTCAAATGCCTTGCTGAAGTCTAGAAGAGGACATCCACTGGTCTACCCAGGTCCAAGGCACTTGTCACCCAGTCATAGAACTCCACCAGGTTTGTCTGACACAATTTCCCCAGGATGAATCCATGCTGTCTATCGTCCAGGCACCCTGACTTATCCAGGTCCCCCCCTAGCCTCTCCTTGACAATGCCCTCCATCACCTTGCCCACCACCGATGTCAGGCTGACAGACCTGTAGTTCCCTGCTACCTCCCTTGATCCCCCCTTGTGGATAGGCACTACATGTGCCATCTTCCAGTCTTGGGGCACCCACCCTGTCCTCAGAGAGATGGTGAAAAGCTCTGCCAGGGGTTTCGTCAGGACATCTGCAAGTTCCTTCAGCACTCTAGGATGTAATTTATCCAGCCCCAGTGCTTTCTCTGTCTTAAGGGAGCTGAGGGCTTCCCTCACTCTCTCTGCTGTGATTTCCACTTCTGGTACCTCTTCTCCCTGCTTAGTCCTCCCCCCACCTGCCAGTGATGCCTCCCCCTCTCCCCAGACCCGCCGATCGGTAAGGGTCACCCCCTTCTCATTATCCCTGTCTCCTCCCATGTATGATGCAGCATCCCCATTTTCCCTGGTGAAAACTGAGGTGAAGTACTCATTTAGTACCTCAGCCTGCTCCCCGGTCTTGTGCCCATCTCTCCCCTCTCTGTCCCGGACAGTGATTTCCCACAGCAACCGCTCTATTCTGCACTGGAACTGCGAAAACACATTTCATCCAGGATGTGAAAAATGACAGCTGCACTGTTCATAAGTAGGTATGGGAAAATGGCAATGTTGAAAATCTGGAGTGAAAATATTATACGTTCGTGAAGTTACTAGCGTGTGTGCAAACTGCGCAATGCACGCTCATAACACAGTCATTTTATGGAATATCGTTACCAAATTTTCAACATAGCCATTTCAGGATCTCTACTTGTGAACAGTGTCACTGTCATTTTCTTAATCTGTCTCAAACACTGATTTCCAACAGAGACTGCGCTATTTTGCACCGGAAGTGCAAAGACACATTTCCACCAGGATGTGAACAATGACAGCTATACTGTTCACAAGGAGGTGTGACAAAATGGCAGTGTTGAAAATCTGGTGTCAAAATATTGCAAATTCGCGAAGTTATGGGCGTGCGTAGCAACTGCGCATCACGCACATAAAACAGTCATTTTTGGGATTTTTCCCACCAAATTTGCAACATAGGCTTTTTGAGAGCCCACCTCATGAACACTGACACTGTCATTTCATTAATCAGCCCCCAAAGGTGATTCCATGCAGTGACCGTGAAATCACCTTTTGGGGCCGATTAATGCCATGACAGTTGAAGCATTCATGAGTAGGGGTCCCAAAAACCCCATGTTGAAAATTTGGTGAACAAATTCCAAAAAATGCCTGAGATATGTAGCAAAGTTGAAAAAACCCTATTTAGTCAATTATACAGCTTACCGGCATTTCCTCAGTTCGCGGGCACCTTTGAAGAGTGCAGACGTGTTCCCGGTCCACCAAAGATCATCCTGCCAGACTCCAAAGGTAAGTATGGGGTGAGGGGGGTGTGGGGAGGCAGAGTGCACAGTGGGTGGGCGCGGGTTGCTGGAGGGGGGTCTGGGAGACCACGAGGGACCTTTTTTTCTTTCCAGGTTAAAAAAAAAAGACAACGTGGGATGGTTTTGCACTTCACAGGGGCATTTGGCATGCTGGGGTGGGCTCCCAGCATGCCACCAGAGTCTCGCTTTTAGGTGGGTGCTGTTGCTGATGGGGGATTGGGCACCCCATCAGCAAACAACAAAAGGGGGGATTCCTTTCTGCCGACAGTTATTGGGTACCCCATCGGCAAATAACAAAGGGGGGAATCCTTTCTGCCAATGGGGATTGGGCACCCCACCAGCAAACAACAAAGGGGGGATTTCTTTTTGCCGATGGGGATTGGGTACCCCGTCAGCAGACAATGAAACAGGGGGCTCACATTATGCCGATGGGGAGTGGGCTCCCCCATTGGCAGATAAACATTGGGGGGGTCATATTGTTTGTGATTGCTGCCATGTTCACAAACAATATCAGGCTTGCTAGATCCGCCCTGCAATGACGGGTCGCTCCCTCATTGCAATGGATGACTTATGCTGCAATGACAAGGCAGCCCTGATTGCAGCAGCTGATTTGTCACAAGTTGGTGTGAATGTTCCAAACTTGTGTCACCAGCAGTCTGCAATGGCATTGGGGGAAGCGGGACAAGCCTTTGCAGGCGGTGGGGGCATTAACCACAACAGTGCCATGCCTCCACAGTCTGCATCTCAGCAAGCTGTGACAATATGTTTCTTGCGCTGCATACAATCAACATAAAAAGGAATCACACTTGACAAATGGCCACATTTCAGATTGCTACATTTAATGTGTGTAGTATGAAAAGTTACAGGAAAAGATCCACTATTTTGTTTGACTTTCATAATGCGCACTACAACCTCATTTACTTACAGGAAACAAGATTTTCCTCCCATTTTGAGGTGCATCAAGCTAAGAATACTTGGGTGTGGGGCCCATCATATTGGTCCTGTGGAATGCACTTAGCTGATGGTTTAGGAGTATTATTTAAGGAACATAGCTTCAGAATTCAGAAAATAGTAGACCTACTTCCAGTTAGGGTATTAATTAGAGATTGCACCTTTAACGGGATGCTGTTCAGGCTCATGAATACATATGCACCTCAAAAAAAGTCCACAAGAATCGCTTTATTTGAAAAAATCAAGCCATACCTGTATACTGCTTGACACCTAGTATGGGGAGGAGACGTGAATTGTAGCCCAGTTACAAGATTCAAAGATAACTTGCAAAAAAAGATTTATTGTGATTCTAATATGTTACAACATATAGTCAACAATGCTAGTTTAAAGAACAGCATAATGGCTACACATATTATAGGAGCACATATGCGACCCGGATTGATTACTTATTCATATCCAAATATTTATCATCAGAAGGGATAAAAATAATTCCAATGGAATTTTCAGATCATTGTTTGCTGCAATGTTACCTTAGTTTAAGAAACAGTCCACCTAGATTCCCTGCAATGTTACAAAGGTGGAAATTGAATTCCACACTGTTAGCCATAGCATAAATTAGACAAGGTATTCAAAATTAGTTTCAGACCCAGATTTCAGTGATTTTGTGTATGATGACTGGTAGACATGGTGGACAGATACAAAAAAAAAGACATCAAAGATTTCCTTGCCTATCAATGGAAACAAAAAACAAATCAAGAATACTTAAAATATTTAAGGCCAGATATTCAAAGCTTAGCGCAGTGAGCAAACCAATAGCACAGGAATAGCGCAGGACTAGCACGGAGCTGCAATATTCAAAGACGGGTTAGCACACGCTAACCACAGCAGCGTGGGGCAAAATGATAATGAATGCAAGGGGCAAAGGGGGGTTGGCCTGCATACATGCGTGACGGGATATTCAAAGCCATAGCACTGTGCTAGGACACATAGTGCGACATGTAGCATGGTGCTAGCTACTGCCTATAAAAGGCTGGTCTTAACCCGGGACAAACCACCTGGGGGAGTGACTACACCAGGAAGTGGAAATGTCTACTGAACCAATAGCATTGATGTTGCCACTGATGGCAGCAGTAGTGGAGGAGGAGGAGAGGGAGCAGGCCCAACATGTGCCTCAACACAGGCCAAGGAGACAGTATGCTGCAAATAGGTGGTACCAACCCAGGGCCTCATTCGAGACCCTGCCAGATGAGCACATCACTGGCCAGTAGTACAGGATGAACAGAGGTATGTTGAGGCAGCTATGTGAACTCCTGCATGAGCAGCTGCACCCCAACACCAGACACAGCCATTCCATGACAGTAGAAGAGAAGGTGACAGCAGCGATGTGCTTCCTTGCCAAAGGGACGTTCCAATGAGCAATGGGGAACACCATCGGGGTATCACAGTCTGCCACCTCATGCCTCCTAACCCAGTTCCTTGAAGCTTTCCTACCACATGCTTGGGATTTCATAGTATTCCCCAGCACAGCAGCAGAGTGTAGAGAAACCATGCAGCAATTCCATTGAGTTGCGCACCTACCAGTGGTACTTGGTGCCATCGACTGCACCCATGTCCCCATCCGTGCACCACCTGCTGATGTCAGTGAGGTTTACATCAACAGGGAGGGGTACCACTCCATCAATTGCCAGGTGGTGTGCGATGCAACTGGGTGCATCAGCAATGTCTGTACGCAGTACCCCGGCAGTGCCCATGACACCTTCATCTGGCACCAGTCCCGGCTGTGGCAGGCATTTGAGGAGGGCAGTATACCCAGTGGGCACCTAGATGGTGAGTAGCAGCAAACAAGGCGCACACACACACACACACACACACCACAGCAGGGGTGGGAATAGGCATGGGAGGCCAAGGAAGGAGTGTGGGAGAGCAACACAGGTGGTGCAAGACAGCAATGGGCAGACAGCAGTACATCACTAACAGGTGCACATCTCTCAACAGGGGACAGTGCCTATCCCCTGCGACCCTGGCTGCTGAAACTGGTACCACGGCCAGCCACAGTGGCCAAAGAGATGTACAACGAGGCACATGCCACCACCAGAAACATCACGAAGAGGGTGTTTGGCATGCTGAAGATGCACTTCTGATGTCTAGACATGTCAGGCGGTGCCCTACAGTATAGGTCTCAGAAGGTATGTCATATCTTTCTAGCCTGTTGTATGCTGCACAACATGGCAATGAACTGTGGGATACAGGCACCTGAACCTGAGGGACGGGCCTACAGTGACCCAGAGCCAGCGGTCAGGGGAATAGTGGAGCAACTCGTGAGGAGGGATCCTCGCATGGCCCACAGAGCCCTAGATCACAGGGCCGCCATCATCAGGACACTGTCATAAGCCAGAGTGTGAGTACAGACTGCACTGCGACATGACACAGTACAATGGTAAACAGTTTAATATGTACAGACAACCACAACAGTGTTGACAACAAACACAGCAGGAGCACAACAAAGTGGCACTGAATGCACGTGTGAGGGCGGTGAGATGGGTGGATTGTGCAGAACACACATAAGAAGAGGACACACAGCCATGGTACAGTGATGTGGGCGATGCCTGATATGTGGTGGCAGTGTGAGGAGGGACACCATGGCCATGCATGTGAGACTGTGCAAGTGACAGCGTGTGTGAGTGTGTGTATCAGCATGAGTGCAAGTGTGAGCAGGTGTGTGGGAGTGCTAGTGTGCACATTGGAGTGTCAACTGTGCACAAGTGTATGGCAGCTGTGCCTATCTCTGGTGACAATCACCACACACATGGCGCACACCACGTGTGCAGGACACAGAGCCAGGGGTGCTTTGAGCTGAGGACACAGTAGGGGAGGACCACGGTGAGGCAGGCAGGGTAGACCATCTGTGCCCCCGCTGACCAGCAGAGCCAGACAGGGTGGCTGGATGCCCATGGCGACGCTGGGTGCCTGTCGATGCACACAATGCAGTGGTGCTTGAGCTAGTGCCAGTTCTGTGGCCACGAGTGGTCCACCTGCAGGCCCCTGTGCCACAGGCACACTGACCCCCTTGCACAGCCTGCTGACCACCATGCACCCTGTGCAGCACTGTGGTGAGGTTGACCACTGCGGCCATGAGCCCAGCAAAGCCACTGTCCAGTGTGGCAACCATGCGGCCCAACCTGTCCTCGGCCTGCAGTTACACCAGTGCAAAGCCCAGGGACAGCGACTCCTGCATCCGTGAGAGCTCATGCCTGAGCTCCTGCCGCAGGCCATGCAGGTCCAACTGTGCCTTCTGCTGGGATGTGAATGCAGCCTGGAGCAGAGGGCGAGCCCCTGGGGCATCTGGCTCCACAGCCACAGCACCCTCAATGGCAGCTGGCGCTGGTGCCTGCAGCTCACCAGGATGGGGACGCTATTGCAATGGCAGCCTGTCCTGCTGCTGCAGGCCACTGGTGGTGGGCTGTGACCCCTGTGGGACCTGCACCCCAACCGGTGGGGGGCACCTCATGTCCAGCAGGGCACACCCGTCCCCCACAAGACCAACCACCGGCTGCATGGGTACACCCATGCTGGCATGGCAAACCACTCCCCTGGCACCTGTGTTGTGGACTGCACCCCACACCATCCCTGTGCCCCCCTCCACAGGCTCTTCCATGGGCAGGATGTAACCCCCCTCCCACACATCTGACTCCCTGTTACTGGTTACTGTCAGCAGGATCACTTGCCCACCACTGAGATCCTTTACCTGGGCATCCTCCAGGGCTGCACTGAGGTCCAGGTCCCCACCATCATTGGAGCCCCCCTGGCAGCTGTACCCCATATCCACATCAGTGCCACATATGGTGCACGTCCAAGGGTTCATGACCGGCACCTAGACCAGATGTCGATGGCAGGTTCTCCTCCTCCACCTCTGCCTCCAGTCCCAAGGCAGCCATCCCAGCCTGGTCCTGACATGCTGCAGGCCCTGCACACACCACTGTGGAAGAAAACAGGACAGGGTCACTGACTGGTATGTGCACAGTGTGCCCCACCACCACCACCAGTACATGCACATCCTAGGAAATGTGCCACCCACTGCAGACATGCACACCCCACACACTAGCACCACAGCCATAGACTGTGGCCACATGCACACACCCACACCACAGTGCACATGCCCTGGCCTGTCAGCTGTGGTGGCAGTCATGCCGGTCACTGTTCTCATGCAAACCCACCCCAAGTGCACAGTGCACACAGCAGAGCACCCCCACAGTGCACCCCAGGCATGACGCCAACACCAACACCCAACACCGGTGCTGTCACACCATGCAGGGTGCACACATGCGGATACAGACCTGTCCTAGGTGGTGTGAGAGGCATCTCACACCCACCACCTGGTACACCAGCAATGGCCACCAGGCAAAGTGTGGATGCCTCCATGGCCATGAGTGGGTCCTCTTCCCATTGTTGTGTGGATTGCAGTCCACCACCGGTATGCAGCCTATTGGGGAGCCACTGTGTCTTCTCCTCCTTTGCCCAGTGTAGCAGGTCACGCCAGCGCTTGCGCACTGCATCTGTCATCCTGCCACATCTGCAGATGGCATTCACCCCTGCCATCACCTTATCCCATGCCTGGTGCACCACCACATCTGTTGCCTTGTGCTGCCACAGCACCTGCTCCCTCTCCTTCACACCATGCACCATCGTCCTCAGCTCATACTGTGAAAGAAAAGCGATGTGCCTGTATGCGTTCAGGTCATGCTGCACTACTGATCAGAGAGATGTACAGGGATATGTGTCACCAGCTGTGGTGGGCCTGTGATGCGTAGCACACATGGAACAGTATGTGCATGCTATCCACAATGGCAGCACTGGTCACATTGTTGTGGCACTGGCCAGCGTGTGTGTGTACAGTGCACACAGTCACAGTGTACCGGGGCCACCCCTGTGTGCACCATGCCACTGCATGGCTGTCGGCGTAAGGACTACACACTGGACCCACAAGGGCATCGCCAGCACCCATAACAGACATGTGTACCCCAGGATGGGCCATCCCAATGCCTGCCACCTGGAAGTGTACCGTGCCCCCATCGGCCACCTAGGGGGACATGTGCTCAGCACACATGATGTGGACACTGTGGATAGTACACATACAATAGCAGGCTACCAGGCATGGGC
This sequence comes from Neoceratodus forsteri, assembly GCA_016271365.2. Taxonomy (NCBI): domain Eukaryota; kingdom Metazoa; phylum Chordata; order Ceratodontiformes; family Ceratodontidae; genus Neoceratodus; species Neoceratodus forsteri. The sequence continues at coordinate 314,095,336 of CM057453.1, read as the reverse complement.
CACATGGTGCTGTCGATGTCACATAGGGATCCACACAGTCATGACCATGTGATCTCTGGGCTGTAGCTATGTACCGCCATCAGAGCATCTGCGACCCTCCATGTCCCACATACAGGGTGACTACTGAGGGTCCATGGACCCCATGTCGGTGAGCCACTGTTGCGGGGCATACCTGCATGCTGCATTGGGGCCCCCCTTGTCTGGCACCCACAGTGTGTAGGTGGTGCCCACACAATGCCAGCTGAGGCAGGAGCATGGGCCTAGCACATGGACCAGTCTGCTGTACAGCCGGGCCAATGGCTATGTGCACCATTACGCAGCACTGTGCTGGCCTGTGGGCCTGCATTCGGTGGCCCTGTCCCTGGTCTGTACAGCTGTGGACTGCAGGTATGCAGTGTGCATGCCCCAACCCTGTGTTGTACCAGTCCCCTTCCACCAGGCCTCTGGCTGCTATACAGACCTGCCTTTCATTGCTCTGCCTCCTGTGGCATGGCTTCTTCTGTTGTGTCTGTACATCTGCAGCTTCAGCTGTATGCTGAATTCCCACAACACAACACCAGTGGAGCACTGCTTGCCCTTTTATAGCCCAGCTGGGCAATCCAGCCTGTTATGCATGCAAATCATCAGGTAATGATATGCTAATCACAGTGTTTGCACCATGCACGCACAAGTACCCTCATTTGCATCTGCCAGTTGAATATGGGCCTGACTATTGCCGGGCAAACTGCTTAGCACCATGCAAACATTAGCACCGGGCTAAGTGGTGTCCAGTGCCACGTCGTCCCTGTAGCGCAGTGCTATGTGGCATAGTGCAGCACCCATGCATGTGCATGTGTCCCCTGTGCTGTGCTAGCATCCTGGTTTAGCATGGTGTAGCGCTGTGTTAGCCCACACAGCGTGGTGCTCGATGCATGCATGGTGTTGTGGCTCAGAGTCGTGACAGAGTCACACATGCTCAGCGTGGCCACTTCTGAGTAGCACCGCACTACATCATGTGATAGCACAGCACTACAGCACAGTGCTGAAGGGAGCAGGATGTGGTACAGGCAGAGCAGTTCTACAGGTGGTGGGCTTCCTGTGGTGCTTGGGCAATGCCAGAGGGTATGCTGCAATGTACTGCGGTGCACAGAGACAAGCATTGGGGGAGGTGGAGACTGCCAACCTGGTACAGCTAGTGCAGCAGAGGCACAGGTGGCTGTTTGGGGAGGTCAGGGAGGGTGACCTCCCATGCCAGCAGGTGTGGGCCTCCATTGCCCAGAAGCTGAGTGCCCGCACCGGCATTGCCCGTGATGTCAAGAACTGTTGGCATTGCTACACGGACACTCGCCGTTGGCAGCGGCAGCAGCTGGAGTGCTTCAAGTGCATGGTGCATGAGGACACTGTGCCTGTGCCAGGTAAGTGGCGTTGCACATTGATCACCATTATCCTGTGCCTCTCAGACTGCATATGTGTGTGTGTGTGTGTGTGTGCACAGGTGTGCTATTCTGCATGGTGCATTGGTGCATGTTGCACGAGCAGAGCCATACATGTTGGCCACCTAGGGGGCATCAAGGTACAGGGTGTGTGGCAGCATGCATGGTGGAAGCACGGTGCATGCTGTGTCCATGGAGGTGACATGGGTGTGGGTGGTGGATTGGGACATTGTTGGTGGTGGGTCCTGATGCAGCACTGGCCTGTGGCCAACACCACTGTGGTGCAGGGGTGCTGTCCTTGGGACACTGATAGCCTATACACACAGGTGTGCAGACAGTCACAGTGCACTTGCATCTGGCACTGTCGCACCACTGTGCTGCCATGCCAACATGTCCTGTGTGCCTGGTGCATGCTCTGTAGCCTTGCCACCCTCTAAGTGGGTGTCTCCTATGTTCAGCCACTGACCCTGGGCATCCCTGTGTGTGCAGTGTTATGGGGGTTTAATGTGCATCTTGCTGTGCTGCTCACGGTGCATGCTGTGTGTTGGGCTAATGCTGCTGTTTCCCCTGTCCACTGTAGAGTGGATTGAGCAGCCCAGAACTGCAGAAGAGGGCCGAGAGGTGTCCCAGGATAGGTGGAGGAGCAACCCGAGGGTGCCGGCCATGCTGCAGCAGGAGCAGGAGATCAGCCCTGAGGACAGGGGCCTGTTGCATGAGTATCTGTCTTGTTACTCTGTGGTAATTCACTGTGATGTGTGGTTCACTCTGTGGTCTGCCAGTGACTGTGCTGGTGGCATGGCTGCCACGAGTGTCAAGTCAGTGGTGTTGTGGCACTATGCTGAGTTACGCACCAGTGTTGCACACTGCTGCCAGGATCTAGCTGTCAGGCCGCTGTGCCCTGTGGTGGGAGCTGTGGGCCACTGTCAGCATGCATGGCTGCGAGGGTGCCAGGTGATAGTGGGGGCAGTAGTGGCAGAAGATCGGTAGGGCACACATGCTGTCAGTTGCCATGCTCACCTCTGCAGTGTGGTGTGCTCTGTCCCTCTCACTCCCCCACAGTTCCTACACCTGTGTGCAGTTGGCATTGCCTTCCTGTCCATGGGCTTCACTGGACAGGGTTGGATGTTCACCACCCGCATGCATGTTGTGGCTGCATGGCACCATGCACCATGCCTTCCAGGGGCCTTGCTTGGTGGCATGTGTCAGCCCACCCCTGCCACCATCTGCACCCTGTATGCCTGTTTGGCTCTGGCATAGGTCGGTCATTGGCTGGCCACTGTGACTATATTGCACTGCTCTGGCACACCTTGGGATGATGTTGTTGTGCTCTGCATTCTAGTACATTTCCTTCTGTCTTTGGGCAGCATGTCACAACTTGTGGGTGCCTTGTGCATGTTGTGGCATAGCCCTTTCACACAGCTATCCTGGGGACCGCCTGTGCATCTGCCTGTCTCGCTGTGTGCAGTGCTGTGGTGGGTGGTGTCACCTGTGCCATGGTGCTGTCGGGCATGTTGTCACCATGTCTGTTGGGTATTAGGAAGGTGCCTGTGTCACCCAGGCCTGCTGTGTGGGCACCTCCCAGGTGGGCCTACCATTGCATCCCTCAGCTTCACTCGGGCATGTCTGTCATGACATGCTATCCATCCCTGTATGACCACCTGTGGCTGCAGTATGCCCACTGGCTGGTTTCCCATCCTCACAGTCTCTCCCTTCCTCTTGTAGGTCCACTCCATTCATCATTGTAGGTGACCATGCCAGAGGAGTCAGAGGGCATGGAGGACCTGCTGCGCCACATTGTCTGTCAGCAGAGAACTCTAATCGAGCAGCAGGCCATCATAATTTTGGAGACCAGGAGGGTGGCGGCTGTCCTGGAGGCATATCTGCTGGATCCAGTGAGCAATTAGCCATACCCATCTTCCCATTTTCTGTTGGCTACCCCCATCTTTCTAAACTAGTGTTATTTTCTGGCCTCTGTTCCTTTGTCCCTGTTTGTGCCCTCTTCCCCTTCCCCCCTTATCCATTGCCTTCTTGTACATAATTTAAATTTGTAAATATGTTTTGCATGTCACGATTTAGTTAGTTTATTGTGTTTCCTTGTTGTTATTCACATAGAGGGCTTCTTTTTGTTAGTGTTGTGTGTTGGGGGGTTCTTAGCATTTCTGTTTGTAGTGTTTGTACTGTTGACTTTCTTTGTTTTCAGGGTGGGTCATCCAGTGGTAGTTGGGGCATTTGTAATTCGCTGTTAGGTTTTGGTTTTTGAGTTTGTATTGTTTTGCATCACTGTACTGTTCATGTTGCTTTGCCATTAGTTTGTATCCTATTACATTCCAGTTACTACAGTTTACTGTGTCCTGTGTCATTCTTGGGTACTGGGGTTTCACTTGATTTGTACTGTCTTGGGTTCCCACATAGGTCCTGGTTGTTGCTTGCCATCCCCGTTCATGTGGTTATATTCCAGGTTCTGGACTGCAGTCTACTCCTGGGACCTCATTCTGATCTGTGTTTCATTGCACATGTCCCAGGGTCAGACTGTCTCACCTCTACACTGTTTTCTATTGTGTGTTTGCACTGCCTGCCTGGGTGCTATATTCAGTGCTGTCTTATTTGTTATATTCAATGCTGTCTTATTCCCAGGCTGTTTTTGCCCTGCACTCCTGGCCCTGTTTGTCCAGCTTCCTTTGCTTGCTGTATTCAGCTGGTTTTGCTCAGGGCTATTCCTGTTGAATATCGCTTGCGTTTTGCTCCGGACTAAGTTTGCCCATTGGGCAGTGCTACTTTAGCCCGGGAGCACAGTTTTGAATATCTGGCCCTCAGAGTACAGAAATCAAGTCTATAAATTAATGTCATTACTGATTTCTGAGAAACATAAAAATTTGAATCAGCTAGAGCAAGTTAAAACTCTTATGTTTAAATTTCAGTATCATAGAGCTCAAACATTAGAGGCAGAAATTAGGTTTGGGGTAGAAAAACAACCCTATACGAATCCTTTTATGGCTTATAAACAAAAATTAGACATCAATCAAATGGATGGGAAGTACAGATGTTTAGAAAATTACTTTTGGGACTCCATTTAACCCCACAAATTTATTTCAGGATATTATTACAGCTCCCTATCTAAATATTATGGATTTCCAAAAATCGGATTTAGATGCCCCTATAACAAAAGATGAGTTAAGACAGGCTATAGGAAATCTAAAAAATAGAATTTCTCCAGGAATAGATGGGCTGACTAATGAGTTTTTAAAGAATTCCAGCAAGAATCAGTGATGTTTCAGTACATGTTAATAATGAAATACTTGGCGTAAAAGGATCACACCCAGATTTTGCTACTGCTTTAGTTATATACTTATTTAAAAAAAGGGGCTAGACATGATATTAATATTTGGAGACCCATAAGTTTACTAAATGTAGACTACAAAATTCTTTTTACCATTTTATGCAAAAGACTGCAAAAATATTAGATCAATTAATAACTAATGCACAGACATGCTCTATTCCAAACCATAACATCATATAAAACTTATTATTACTCATGGAAATATTTGAATTAGGGCAAGGCAAGATTTATTTAAAAGACGCCCATCCCAGAGGCTCTAGGCGCTGTACAGCAATCAGAATAAATACAAGACAACACAATAATAAACACTTAAATACAATATTCCAAACAGTTAAAAAATAATTTACTACCCTCAACAGTAACTAAATAAATTAAATAAAAACTAAATCAGACATCAATTCCTAAAACAGATAGGGACTATAAAATACATTCTGGGAAGGCCTGATTATACAAGAAGGCTTTGAGGCGGGCCTTAAATATCTCCACAGAAGGGGCCTCCCTGACGGCTGAAGGAAGTGAATTCCACAAGACGGGAGCGGCGACACTAAATGCTCTGTTGCCAGCAGTTTTTAACCTCATCCTGGGCATCGCGAGGAGGCCCCTAGAGGAGGAGTGGAGGGAGCGGACTGAGACAGCAGGTGCAAGAAGGTCCTTCAGGTAGTCACAGTCCAGACCATATAGGGCCCTAAAGGTGAGCAAACCCACCTTAAAGAGGACCCTCCACCTAACCAGCAGCCAGTGCAGTTGACGTAGCACTGGAGTGATGTGACAGTACTTAGGCTGTCCCATCAACAGCCTCGCTGCTGCATTCTGCACCGGCTGCAGTCGGTGCAGGGTACCCCCAGAGACCCTGAGATAGAGTGCATTACAGTAGTCAAGAATGGACGTTACGAAGGCATGCACCAAAGTGGGGAGATCCAGTTTCAGAACTAGGGGCTTTATCCTAGCGATATTCCTCAGATGATAAAAACTGGTACGGACAATGGATGCCACCTGAAACACAAGTGTCTATCTGCTATCAAGAATAATGTCCAGATCACACACCCTTGAGGAGGCCTTCAATGGTACAAAGCCAAGACAAAGCCTTGTCTCTGCACCAGAGGCCAACCCATCACGCCCTCTGTTTGGCTCCACCACCAGTACCTCCATCTTACTGGGGTTCAGTCACAACCAGTTGGAGGCCATCCAGTCATTGATCTCAGCAAGGCAGCTGTTAAGTACTTCCACTGCACAAGATGTTCCGGGGTGAAGGAAAGATACAGCTGGGTATGATCCACATAGCAGTGAAAACCCAGACTGTACTTCCTAATAAGCTCTCCCAGGGGCAGCATATACATGGCAAACAACATCGGCGACAAGACCAAACCTTGGGGAACTCCACATAACAGGTGGCCAGGGGAGGAGGAGAAATTCCCCATCACTTCCCTCTGCTTCCTGTTAGATAGAAAAGACTCAAACCAGCAGATGACAGTGCCGGTGAGGCCACAGAATTCTCTTAGGTGGTCAAGTAACACTCGATGGTCAACTGTGTCAAATGCTGAAGAGAGATTGAGGAGAACAAGAATTGTCCCCTCCTCTCAATCTCTAGCCCTAAGGAGGTCATTATACCCCCCTAACTAGCGCAGTTTCTGTGCTATGCCTCACACAAAACCCAGACTGGTGTGGCTCATACAAATCATGGGCCTCGAGATGCTCCTCAAGCTGAAGCACCACCACCTTCTCCACAGTCTTACCCAAAAATGGGAGATTGGAGATAAGACGGTAATTTGCCTTGACGTCAGGGTCCAACTAAGGTTTTTTTCAGGACGGGTCTCACCAATGCCTCCTTCAAGACATCGGGGAAGATCCCCTCTGACAGGGAGCACTGGACAATCAAGGCAAACAGCGGGCCTACGGAGTCAACACATCTCATTAGGAAATTAGTTGGCATCAGGTCCAGTTCACGAAAGGTGCGCCAAAGCTTGGAATCAATCTCAGTGACCTCAGCCACCTCCACCAGTGTAAACTCACCCCAACCAGGTGGAGTGCTCTCCAGTCACCTGTGGCGACCACTGTCAGCCAAACTCTAGTCCACTGGCAGAACCCGCTCACCTGCATTAAGTAATAAGGAGAAAATTGAAGGGTTTGTTTTAGCATTAGATCAGGTTAGCGCATTTGATAGAATTTCACATTCATATTTATTTCAGGTACTACAGAAATACAGGATCCCCAAGAACTTTTTAACTTGGATATAAGTATCAGGATGCTGTAAACAGACCAATAGTGAAAGGGTTAATGGGGGATGTTATCCCTTTAAAAAGAGGAATACGGCAAGGGTGCCCCTTGATACCCCTGTTGTATGCTTTCTCATTTGACCCTATAGTGAGACAAATTCTTTGGAATAGAAAGATTGAGTTTTTTTGCCACATCCAGATATTCCTGCCATAAAAATCTCACCATACAAAGACGACCTATACTTCATTGTAAAAAATCAGGAGTCAGGAAAACAGGCAGTAGAGAAGCTTATGAAATTTCCAGATCTTTCAGGATCAAAAATAAACTTAAATAAAATCACTGGAACACAGTTAGGAAAAAGGGATAATATCATCAAAAAGACAGCTAATATAAATTTATATAACATGCTGTATTAAACTTTTAGGTATTTTCTTCGGTCCGGGAAACTTAGCTATGATTACTTGGGAGTGTTCATCTGTGAAAATAAAGTACAACATTGGAAGACATGGAAATTCTCCAAACAAAAGAGAATATTAATTATAAATACATCTTTACTTCCCATATTTATATATATTAGTCATATGTACCCTATCCAATTAAGTTTAGAAACCAGAACGTTCAGTAGTTTCTTCCAAATGATCTAGGGAAGCAGGTTAAATCCTGTCAAAAGAGAATTTATACATTTAAAGCCAAAACATAGTGGACTAGGCATGATAAACCCCTTGTTTTTTTATCATACTTTCTTTTTTCAATCAGAATTGCAAATAGGCTGGAAAAACATTTCTCACCTTTGGCAAAATTGGACACGTTACTTATTTCAAACACTGTGGAATAAATGGGAAACAAACTCTCCCAAGATAGTAGCCTCACTACAATTGCCTGAGTATGCTATTCCTGCAGTAAAAAAAAAATACAAAACAGTGGGGGATAACTGATAGGAACTGCTCTGAATTAACTAGAAAACAAATGTATATATACATTATGAATAAGAATTCAGCAACATGTGCTGATTTTCCTAAATGCCTTCCTACAAAATTAAAGAACACACTAGCTATATTAACAGCTAAAAGATTTCCAGTTAAAGTAAGGGATGTGTCTTGGCTATGCTGCTATGGTAAATCAGGAGTTAGGGGTAACTTAAAACATAACTCTATAGAGGAGAGAAAATGTTTACGGCCAGAATGCAAAAATGCAGAAGAAATACTACAGCACTTTTTTATTTTCTGCAACTTTGCAAAAACCTTCTGGAATATTTTAGCGAGACGATGGCAATGGCCTAACCTTCATTACATCCATTATGACATTTTGATTGTGGGTGATTATTCAGGATCCTTGACAAATATAACCCAAACACTTTAAATGTAATATTCACATGTATACAATTCTATATGTGGCAAACAGATGTCAATATTATTTACAACACATCCAATCAACAGATCTAGCCATTGCCCTTCAGATTGAAAATAACTTACTGCAAGTAAAATCACAAGATTACAAGAAGTATGACAAAGCTAAAGGAGATTCTCTCTGGAGACATGTAATCTGGGTGTAAATTCAGATTACAAGTACACAGAAGCACAAAAGATGTGGCTATCTTGATTATTAGATCAATGGTTATATATTTGTACTGAATGTATTAATATGCTTTCTGCATAATGTATAAGGTATATTTTCATTAATTGGCTGCATGTGATGTCTCTGATTTTTTTCAATAAAAATTCCCCTATTCTGTCTGAAGGGGGTGCTACACTCTCTGTGGGCAGCATGGAGGAACCCAGTGTGAAAGAAGACAGTGATGAAGCAGGATGTGCTCTTAAGGGAGAGCATGAGTTGGATATTCATACTGCATCACCACAGCAGGTTGGAGATGGAGGAGATATTTGTGAAGGGGAACAGATAAGAGCAGACTCGATGATACCATTGCAGGCTTCTGGATTTTCAACAGAGCATGGAGATAAACTTATGGCTGAAGAACAACAACTTCAAAAAGATTTGGAAGATAAGGAAAAATACCTTCTACAGATGATGGCGGATGTCAAAAAGGAATATGCACACAATAAATCCAAACTTGAAGAGGAAATAAGAGAAAACGGCTTTCGATTAGCCCAACGGCGTTCCCAGGAAAGAAATTTCAGCACATGGCAAGTGAAATGCAAGTTTCAGGGTCTGATTCAATGAATTCATTACGTGGCACTAGTAGTTTGACTCCCTTTCTACCAGAGTAGGCAACTACTGACTGGACTCCTGAAAATGCTTTGCAAAGCACTAGATGGCTTTTTTTGAATGGAAAATGTATAGCAGATCCAGCTTTGCCATTACCAGATACATTGGTGACTCAGACGAACAGTGTGCACACCGATAGTGTGGAGCCTGATCCTACAGATGCCCAGAGCAGTTTGCAGACAGCTGCTGCAGCTATGCAAGTTCTGGCCCCTGCACAGGCAGTTTCTGCTGCATCAGATGCCATGGAGGTATCTACAGAGCACACTGCTGCACAAGAATGGATAACCAAAAAAGAAACCACAGGTACTGTGTGCACTGGCAGTAATCATGAAATACTGGATGATGCTGTACAGTATTAGATATGACACCAGAATCTAACCTTATTACATCTGGTTCATTGAAACCCACTAGCTATTCTAGTCTGTTTAAACAACCAGCAGAAGCAGCAAAACGAAGATATGTAGTGAGATGTAGATATTGAGGGGGTATGAATCAGGTATCAGACCAAAAGTATGTGGGCAAGACACTAATGAAGGATTCATTGCATTTCACTCCCACTGATGTATATGAATGTATCTATGCCCCTGGTGATTATAACTATGATGTTAGCTTTCAAAATGTGTGTTTATTAGATAAATTTTGGAGCACCTATTAATCAGTTAAACACTCCCCTATGGGAACGTTGTGTGGCAACCCCATTACCAAACCAACCTTTAAAGGATACCTAAACAACATTTTGACATCAAACTATTCAAAAATCTGACTCCATAGGCGACTAAAGGAAAGGCTGCTGTATTCATTAATGCTAAAACTACATTTACATAATTTACCTAAATGTGGTTCTAGAGCATTTGAAAATTATAAAATCAGCCTTCCAATTAAAAAAAAACTCTTACCTGCTTCCTAAAATGGCCACCAAATCTGTTATGTGATGACATCATTGGAGCCAAAGTCAGAGAGATATATGGCTCTCTGTAGTGCTAACTAGTTCTTTTTTCCCTTTGTATAGAATTGTTTCACCCAAATGGTCAAAACCATGTGCATTATTTTGTATAATTCACATGTTAGGCTATGGTTCTGTTCATTTTGTTTACATTAACATGCTGAAAATGTGTTTTAATCCAACCGACTTTCTTTGTGGCAAGCAACAGTGCAGTACAAATTTTGAATAACTTAGTAGTCTAGTGGTTATGGTGGATCCAGGATGTTACAATGGGGGTACTGGGGTGGTGTGTATGCTTAATATGCACTTTTTAACATTTTTATTAAACCTTTATATTTTCTGCTATTATTCTTTTCTAGTACATTTTTGACAGAATCTACAAATATAATCCATAGTTTGAATGTAAACATTTGTACAATCAATAAATCAGACTTCTTCAACAAAGTGAAATACAGCAGCAGCAAGCAAGTACATTACTATGGGGAGGGGGGTTGCAGCCACACCCTTCGCCACCCCATAGAACCACCACTTTTTTGAGCAAAGTTCTTGTGCAGTCCAATGCTAGAGTTCATACTTTCTTGAAACTCAAATATATGCTTGTCTCATCTTCTTTTTCCATGGGAAATAATAATAATAATAAGAATTAGCATTTATGTAGTGGTTTTCTTACACATTGCATCCCAAAGTGTTTTACAAGCAATACTAGACTGGTAGAAAAAGACTGAATGTGTAGTGGCAGCCATTTCATACATTAATATCCACACACAGCCTTGGACAATTGCATGAACTGGTTTTATGGGAAGGGAATGTTGGCCAGGACAGCTGGGTCAGGTAGTGATCAAGGTGCTGGCAGCCCCACATCTTAGTTCTCACAGTAATCTGCTCATATTTCTCTCCTTCTGTCTTCCTCCTTCCCTGAATATAACAGTGCCTTACAAGAGTGGTCTTCTCAGTACCCCCTCTGGTACTCATTCTTCACTATTCCTCCTCACACTAAAAAATGGTGAGCTCATCACCCTTCTGCATCATGAATGCAAGTAGTACAGTCCCCATTTTATTTTGACATATCAAATATAAACATATCTTTCCAGTAAGTCAGGCTCATAGCAGCAGGGAACAAGGGGAATGATGGGCTTTCTTATCTTTAAAAGATCTAGGCTACCTTTGATTGTGCACTATTAAATGATAGGTATGCATATCATTATGCGTCATATAAGTGCCTAATCATAGGTGGTTTAGATCTTATATGGGTAGGAAGCCTATTTTCCACTATGTCATGCTGCCATCACCTAAGCACCAGAAGATCATGTTTTTATTAATATGTAAATATAACACAGGAGACTGTACTAAACACATTCATGATGCGGGCGTGATAACTCACCAGTTTTATGTGAGAGACAGTGAGAAGAATGAATGCCAGAGAGGGACTGAAGAGGCCATTCCAGCAGGGTACAGCTATATTCAGGTTAGTTGAAGACGTGAAGTAGGACGTTGAGCAGATCACTGTGAGATCTGAAATGTGGGGCTGCCAACATCGTGATCACTACCTGACTGTGGATAACAGTAGCCAGTGATGACAAATACTCAGAGTGGCAGGGCTGCACCTAAACTGTTACTTGAATTCAGTGTAGGGAGATACCCTCGGGTGGGGGAGATGTTGATGTTTGTTAGGACAGTATTGAGGGAGTTGTGTATAGCTCATTCAAGATTTGGAAGGGTGGTAGCCAGTCAACTTGCATTGTGGAGTAGAGCATAGAAAAGTACTGGAGAAGAATTGCTGGGAACTGTCTTGCAGGGTTCTGCAGATCACAGGTAAAAGAGTAGACTGACACTGGAAGTCAGACGGATTCACTCAAAGTATTAGTATTCCTCTCCTGCCAATAACATTGTTATCCATTGTAAGTGCATCCCTTATGAGGACATGAGCAGCAGTTTTTCTGGTGGGTCATGATGCTTATTGCTTGCCCCTCCAGGAAGACCTAGTTGTTGGTTAGTGAGGTGGGAAAAAAACACAACAGGGAACTGTACATACTACCTTCACTGTGCAGAAGGATGGTGATCCACTCTGTTTACTATGGGAGCAGAAGTCAAATATTGAGAATGTGGACTGGAGAGTGATTTGGGAGGCATTTTTAACAGTGCCAGCTGATGATACTATCAGTATAGGTGTGCAAAACTCTTTGAGGTACAAGATTACAATCTGAGGTGTAATAATTCTCTTCATGAGACTGCAAGCTCATATGCGGCCCCAGACAGGACTAAGGACAGGGTATGGATGGTGGGGTGTGCAACAGAAGGCAGGCTAGGTGCAGGGGGTTCACATGTAAAAAGAAAGCCTTATTTGTGGATTAACAAGAGAGTATGAACTTTGGAACTGAACAAGACAGGTACTTTGCTGTGTTACCTTAAGCAAGTCATTAAACTTCCTTGTGCTCCAAGCCCACACCTGTAAACAAGCTTTCAGCTTAGTGCTTCTCTCCTGGTTAACAAAAAACACAATTCAGTGCATCATATGACTACTAGATCATCAGGTATTTGAAGTGTTGTACTGTAATGCAGTTTGCCAAAGAAAAAGTCAGCTGGATTACAAAACATTTTCCGCTAGTTAAAGTAAACAAAATCATAGCCTAACGTGTACTGATCAAAATAATCCACAAGTTGATACATGGTGTTGATCATTCTGGTACAACAATTCAAAATAAAGAGGGAAAGAAGCACTAGTTAGCATTATATATATATATATATATATATATATATATATATATATATGTGGATCTCTGGCTCTGCTTCTATGATGTCATCATGACTCATCACTTAACACATTGGCAGACATCTTAGGGAGAAACCAAGGTTGTTTTGAAAGTGAAAGGCTGATGTTTACATTTTCAAAAGCTATGAAACTGCATTTATATTATTTACATAAATGCAGTTTTACTTGTAATGTAAATAGCAGCCTTTGCTTTACCTCGATATAAAGCCAGATTTTGGAGTTTGCAGTTTTAAAAAACTGCTTGCTTAGGTACCCTTTAAAACAATTACTGTGTTATTTAGAAATTAAGGAGTTAATGTAAATGACATTGTTTACTGGCTGGAGAAATGTTGCATGGTACAAGGGACACCAGATGCCATTATTGTCGACAATGGTTTTTGGATGAGGGGTTGGAAATTTCGGATACAACTCAGGCAAACAGACCATGGCATACAACACCTGCCAAACTGTTTTTACTTGGAAAGAGATAGGGGTATACTTTTCTATTGAGGACAACCCACATCTTGTTATTGTTGTGGGTCTCTTTCCCATCTGAATACAGACTGCAATAAAACAAAGTGTTTCCAGTGTGGGGAGTTTGGACATACCGGCAATCACTGTACAGTGCTCCTACATATAACCTCTGTGATGAGGTAGAACACTTGTTTTGATCTTGCCCTTGAGTGGCCCACAGTTCTACAGACTAAGATGAGCAAGATTATATTAATCAAGCTATTAAACCACACACAGAAACTAGAGCACACATAGCTCACCCTCTCCAGCTGGTTGCTCCAGGGGTTAGCAGCACAATTAATCAAGCTGCACCAGCTGCAACAAATGAACTTTAACCTGATTCAGATTTGGGCTCCAATGTACAACCTATGTAACTTTTACAGGCAGCAACTGAACCTGAATCTTAAGTTATGCCAACCCCCACCACCACCACCTCCACCAACCATGCAGGTGGAATCCAAAGTATTCCAGAAGGAGAGAAAAGGGAAAACAACTTCTAATACCCATTCAGCTCAGGTTATTTCAGACCCACTCCCTTTAACTAATACATTCGATATTTTACAAAACTGGAGTGAGGGGATGGATGATAAGGACTCAGATTTGTCAGTCCAGTTATTACAAAGTGCCCTCCCCTTAGACTCAGTACTACCTAGCGTCTCAGGGTCCTTCCAGGACGGAATAAAAGTACCATTAGGTCAGGAAAGAAGAAATCACTAAAATGACATTTTCACCAAGTTACCTGAACTTAGACTGGCTAGCCTTAATGTCAACAGTGTAAAATCTGATGTTAAAAGAACTGCCACTATTGCAATGTTACAACAGTTTAACTATGATACTTGCTTTCTACAGGACACTGTGCTGCATACTACACAAGGAGTAAATAAAGCTACAATGGAATGGTTAGGAGGCGATTCCTATTGGTCGATAGGGACAGATCAATGTAGTGAGTCAGGGGTTTGCTTCTCAGCTTCTAATTCTACTATAGAAGTGCAGAAGATGATTGATGTCCATCCAGGTAGAGCTCTGATCCTGGATATTGCCTATGCTGGTTTGGCTTGTAGGATCATAACTATCTATGCCCCTCAGAAGGAATCTCTATAAATTTAGCTACTAAATTGTATTCAACTGTTTTTTTTCCAGTAGGCAAATTTTATGTGAAGGGGATTTCAATATTAGTTTATTGAAAACAGACAAAAGCCCGGACACTGTTAAAACCTGTTGTGATGCATCCTTTTACACTGTTTACTAGAACAAACTGAACTTAAAGATACCCATACAGCAACAGGTCAGATACCAAAGCATACCTTTTTTTAAGGGAAAGATATCTACCCAAATAGAATTTTGGTTTATACAGTATCTCATTCTCTTCTGGTTTCCAGCATGGATACTATTCTGGTAGAATAGCAGATCATGCCATGATAGGGATTCATGTTCCCTCCTCTCCTCCTAGGAAGATAGGTAGGGGCATTTGGAGAATGAATACAGGTTTTTCACAGGACCCACAGATTAAGACTGACTTGTTCCATATTATTAAAGACAGACAATCAGTATGATTTTTATATGATTCACCCATATCTTGGTGGGAAGACAGTAAAATCTGTCTCACAGATTTGTTGGTACAATTAGCCAATCAGAAAAAAGCAGGCAAATATCAGAAATATATTTCCCTGAGACAACAACTGTATACATTAGTTTCATTACAAACCTCACAAACTCAGGATCTTACATCACAAATTGAGGAAGTTATAAAGGAAATGTTCCATTTTCAATATAATAGACAGACAACACTTGAAATAAAGCAGCAATCTGGGACACAAGGCAAAAAATGCCAAACAACCCTGTTTGAAGATTATAAAAACAGAACTTTTAAGAAAACTATTACAGAATTCACAGATAAGAATGGTACTAGAATTCAAGATAATACAGGGAATATGCATGACATTGAAAAACATATACAGGACCAATTTAATACTCCCATACCTTCCAATACACACATATCACAGATTTTACATGCTGCAAATTTGCCACAGCTAGTGGGGGATCATACACAACACTTAATTTCCAGAATCACACAGGGAGAATTGGAAGCAGTCATTAAAACCTTAAAATGTGAAGTATCTCCAGGGACAAATGGTCTGCCAAGGGAACTATACAAAATGTCTTGGGATTTAATGCCAATGGGGGCTATTCATGAATGGGCCGAAAGTACACGCCAAAGGCATGTACCCTGCCTGCTTAACTCTGAACCCCATGGACAGATGCACACAGGCCAGTATTCATGAACGGCTGCAACCTGTCCGCGGCTCCACCCCGCCCAGCACATATGACTCTGCAGGGTGGCTGGGGGCAGAGTTGAGGTCCCAGGCAGGCATCCAATCAGATGCCTGTTCTGGTCCAACAATAGATTACTTGCATGGCAAGGCATGGATCCATGTGCATAAATAGCCAATTCAGGCACCCTGACCTGTACAGCCATGCCCTGTCTGCTGGTGGACCTCTGTCCAAGCCCCTGGAGCACCACGGCCACTCACCACATCACTGCACCCCCTCAACACATGCCTGCCCCATCCCCCATGCAGCACAGCCCCCACACTGGCCCGGCCCCTACCACATGCCACAGAGCTATTGTTGAATGATGGCAACATTGTCAGACAGTACTGTACTAGTGCAGCACACAGACACAGCTATGTGTCAAGGAATTGTCACCATGTATCTGCAGTGTATGTACATGGTAACTGGGGTGGCACACTGTAACATGGCACATAGCAGCTGTCCCAGTCACTGCACTACAAATATGGTATGGTATCCCGGCAGTGCTGCCCCCATGCCTGGTACCTGCAGTCCCCACTTGTACAATGGTGAGAATACCATCGGGGTTTGAGTAACACATACCTGACAGGACAGTGGTCAGGAGCATGATTATGCATGTTGGAGCCTGTGTGTGACAGTGAGGCAATACTGTGAAGAACGTGTGGGTGTACCAGTACTGCAATGTATGTTGGCTGTCACAGAAGGAAAGTGATGGCTCTGCTGTTGTTCCCCATGAACGTAATCATGCCTGTCCAGTCCTCTTGGTCACCATCATGTGGTACTGTCATTGTGTAGTGTGTCCAGCACAGACAGAGATGTGCTGTTATGGTCCTGCAGGGATGTGGGCAGGGAGTTTGATGAGTGCAGCCAGCCAGTGCTACAGCTCTCACTACAGCCTGGTACATGGGATAGCATCACTGCACTGAATGGTACCATTTAGGTTATGCAGGGGGATGTGTATGCTCACATTATGTGCTACGGGGGTTGTCAAATTACAGTGGATGGCATAGAGGGTGACCATAGGTATGCCTGCAGCACCAAGATTCAAGTCTGGGGTTGGGGGATACATTGCTACTACGGGGCTGTGGCAGTCATGTGTTGGGGGGCTGTGCCACATGGGAGATTGGGCAAATGGGGGGATAGCATGGCTGTGCATGTGAATGGGGCACCGATGCATGGCGGAGGGTGGGGGGTATGTGTCTGTGGTCAGACAGGGCAGAGGCCCTGTTGTGTGTGTGCTTGGGGGGTGTCCCTGGCATTCAGGACATGAGTGGGCTTGCTGTTGGGGTAGGGGAAATGCATCGGATAGCCTGGACTGGGCAGATGTCCAAGGGCACCCTGCACATATGGCAGTTTTGGCAGGGTCCCTCCTGCTGTAACCTACTTATCCCTACACTACCTTTCAGCCAGCACTACATGCCTTAGCAAATGGTGCTTAGTGCAGGCACAGCCCCAGAACCCCTCCCAACATGTTGCTGTCCGCACTGCCATGGGATCAGGTGCATATCTGACATCAGTTCTGTTCCCCACTATATGGCATTCACGCATATCCATGACTATGCACCCGGTTTCTATGGCATGTAGGCATCGTGAATAGGGCCCAATAGAATTACTGGAAGCGTATAATGTTTTCTTTTTGGAAAATCATATTACAGACCAAATGTATAAGGGTTTGTTGATTTTTTTGTTTAAAAATGGGGAGAAATCGGATCTGAAGAATTGGAGACCAATTACACTCCCAAATACAAATTGTAACATTTTAATCAAAATCCTCAATAACAGGTTGGCTATAACTTTAGAATCTCTTATTCACCCAACATAATTTTGCTCAGTTTTGGGAAGACTCATTACTGATGCCTTAATATTATTAAGAGAAATTTTGATAAAGGCACTCCAGGAGACACAAAAGGTTTTGTAATGAGCCTGGATCAGTCCAAGGCCTTTGACAGGGTATGCAATGAATTTTTATGAATGTGTATGGAAGTGTACAGCTCCCCTTTACCTTTTATAAGGTGGTTCCAAGTATTTATTTATTTATTTATTTATTTATTTCAGTTTGGGGTTATTACCTTTGAGTCAAGGACTCATTTTCAAAGGTTCCAGGTCAGTGTTGAACAAACATTATAAAAATACAAGGTTTACAGAGAAAAAACATTGAAGCACGTACACAGGCAGTAATAGTAACATTTGAACTTATACACATCAAATTAGTAAATATTAACAGATAGACTGATTAGATAAGAGGGGGTTGGGGGGATCAGCTGAAGGTGGCATCTTCTGAGGTGGGAGAGAGGTGGAACTTTCAACCAAGTGAGGCCATCATCAGGTAACTGGGGTAGGGGAGTGGGTTAAGAAAAATGTGGTATAGCAGAAAGATGTAGAAGGGGTAGGTAAATGGAAAACTTGGGGCAAGGTACTATCACATTAGTGCAGGCAGGTGGCAGGTGGCAGTATGTTTTGTTTCAACCTATGTGATACCTTATGATAACAAATGGATTGGTGGAAAATGTGCTATTAAGGTGGGGGTGAGACAGGGGAGCCCCTTAAGTCCCTGTCTATATATTTTAGCACTTGATCTGGTGATTAGAGTTTTACAACAATATCCAGCTATACGAGGGATTAGTTATGACCAAGCTCCAGCTTTGAAAATGATTATGTAAGCAGATGATTTATGTCTACTAGTTCAGGATGAGCAGTCAGATAACATAGCCAGTAACCTTTTACAGGCAGTGTCTATAATGATAGGTTCCCTTATTAATATGCAAAAGAGTCAATGTATAAAGATTGGAGATGCTGGTGTGTCACATCAGACTATAGCAAACATTCCAATAGCAACTTCATCATGTAAGATCTTAGGTTTATTTTTTAGATCAGGTGATATGCCAGCCTATAATTGGGAATCACACACTACTAAGGAGAAACAACACGTTAGTAGATGGAACGCCAGGCATATGGGTAAACTGAAAATAATTTACCTACTTTAAACCTTTCTGATTCCTATATTCTCATATTTAAGTTACTGTATATTTTCACAGTTCCCAAATATTTAAAAATGGCATTATATGGCTGTTCTTTTTTTTTCTGTTTTTTTGGGGAGCCATTTAAACCCAATTAAATGCAGTGTTACATATTTAGATATTAAGAAAGGTGGAGTGGGCATGCCCAACCCAATAGTTTTCTTTTTCAGTATTTTCTTATATGTAAATCTTGTTATTATTCTGAAAAAGGAAAAGAAAATATGGGTGCAATGGATGGCTCCATCTTTAACGGGGATAGTTCAGGAATGGGCATCACATTTTTTTTTCATAAAAACAATACAGTGCCAAGAATGAACCTGAGGTGTACTTATATTTTTGATTATATCAAGAAATGGGAGCTTACACTGATTGAAGTTAGAATGACATCTCAAAAACAAATATATGATATCATAGTACAGCACCATTTTGTGTAACTTTCTTTTGCGCAGTATTTAATAGAAGAACAAGACAAAATATGTTCCCTATTAACTAACCAAAGAATTCCAAGAAAAATGTGGTATGGTTGGGGGTTCATGGCAGAATTAATGTTAAAGGGAATCACAAACATAAAGAGTTGAAAGATAAGTTCTCTCCTAGAAATATGTATGTAGAGGTAGCTGAGTCTATGGATCACTTATTTTAGAATGTCCTTATATTATAGAATTTTGGATATTGCTCAACACAAGATGGAAGACATGTATCTTTCAAAACTTAGCTCCGACAATATTGTATTTAAGGATTTTCCCTCAGCTGTTGATCTCATAAGTCTAGCAGTATGAGAATTTTGATGGCTTTTTATGTATTGGATTTGGCAAATGAGATGTAAGTTCATTTTGCAGCAGCAGTACACAATTCCGTCTGAATTGCTTCATGTTATGTTGAATGAGTTGCAACAGATTCAAGAGTCTGAACTACATTCACTGGGACAGATACACTGGATGGAGAACTGGGGTGCTTTGAGATGGGTCTCATGATCTTTAGCTCTGTCTAAGTAGTACTCTTTACTTTTATGTAGCTCTGTCCATGATTTAAGATTGGGTTATTATGTTTTCATATATAAAATCATAAAATACATATAATGAATTGCAGTGCCAGAACCAATATGTATGCTTGTAATTAAGGGTTTTTTTTAGGAGTTTTAGGACAAATTTACTTTAATTTCTTCTCAGTTTCTGTTGGTATGTACTGTAATTTTCTTTTCTTCTCTAATTAATTTAGTTCTTATACCAGTATAGAAAACGTGGTATAGTTGTGGACAGAAATTTGTTTGAGTCATGACTTTTTGCATTTTCCATTTGAGTTTTTTGGATGTTATGTATAAATAAGTGTTTTGAATATAATAATAAAAAAATTCCCCTGCTATTTTTGAGAAGTGTCATGGGATCTTTAATGTTCACCTAAGCAACCACCAGAACAGGCAGATGGGACTTCAGTTTAATGTCTCATTTGAAAGATGGCACCTCTGGAGTGCAGCATCCCACCACCCCCACTTCACTATAGTGTCAGGATTGAGATTTTACCCCAAGATTCTGGTGTAGTGATAGAACCCACAACTTTGGATCTTCTGCCCTCAGATGCAAGTGTGTAATGTGTTGAGCCACTGACATTGCAGGTAATGTTCATTGCTGGGTCCTTATTGGAACCAACTAAGCAACTTTGAATCCTAGACAGTGTTGTTCTTATACAGTCCAACTGCTCTCACAGTGAAATCCCAACAGTATTTGATGAAGATCTACATTACTGAATCAAAAACAGTAGTTACTAAACTTTCATTATGGTCAATTACACCTTATGTTATTCATTGACAGAATGTTATTGAAGAAATATATAGAACAGAAAACGTCATATATGCTTTGAGAAACAGCACGCCTTTATTGCAGTCTCACTGGCAAATGTAGTTATGTATACTGTATTATGGAATGTTACATATTATGGAATAGCGAGGGACTTTGTTCCATGTGAAGGTACTTTATGGGTCTCTCTTTTTTTCATTTTTAAGGTAAGGGGATTTCTGTCCAGCTTCTGCTGTCACACTCTCTTATTTGGATGACCCAATCACTTTTAACTATACCCTGGGATATGAAGGTACAGTTTATTTATTTACCACATCAGGAACAGATAAAATGCTGGTACACTGTTTGCTCATTGTCACATTGTCTGGAACACAGCACAATTCAATAAAAAGAAATGAATAGGAATGGAAAGTATAAAAAAATCACCATTTAGTGAAGTTACTTCTCAGACCAGAGGTTAAGAAACAAATGTTTGTTGATTATTAGAGACTGATAATCAAGATTTCAAAACTAATTTATGCCTTAAAGAATTTTGTTTCTGCTGCACACAAAGAATACAAACGTAAAGGTCAAATTAGAAATTTCTATGTCAAATCACAGAGGAACTGGATAAATACAGTAGTGTTCACTACTGTACCTGTTTCACACAGTTTCTCACACACCTGACTGAGTCAGAGTAGTATGTTTAATGTGTGCCCACAGCTCACTGTCAGTGATGTTGATGCCTCTGCTCTCCAGAAATTCATGGGTCTTTCTCATGCTGGTACCAGCATCATGCATTTTCTGTGTTGCCAGGTGCATCCTGGAATGTATCTTCTTCACCCTTTGCTTAAACAAAGGTAAACATTAGGAACAACATCAAAACATAGTACAGTACTGTCAGTTTGCAAAAATTAAGCAATGCAGCACAAAGGTAAGGTAAATTCAGAAAATGTAGCCTGTGCTATTCTGCCCTGGCAAATGGTTTACATATCCCCAGCAAAGGTTTTACCATGGTGCCATGTTCAGCCATGGTCACCAATGCTGCAGTATGCTCTGACCATGCTTTGATTCTGACTAATGCCCCTGGTTGTAAACCACTATCAGTCTACCATGGTCAGAACATGGTCAACGATGGTCATTTTATGCATAAGTGACCATGCATGACCATAATCATTTTGTAGCCATTGGTTTATCTAACTGAACAAATCCATTCTAATGTTTTACTAAACTTAAATTGAAGAACATTTCTGAAACATTTCTGTTTTGTTTATTTTTTCTTTCAGGTAAAATAGCATGTCAAAGGCATCATCTGTATCATAACAAAATACAAAATTAATCTTTAAGCAAACAAAAGTGTATCATATGTCTGAAATAGTACCAGAATGCAGTTTATATACTTATCACTTTTAAACACATGGTTTAAGTGACTGAAATGTTACATACCATCTTTGTCATTCTTGGATCACATTTACTGGTTTGTACAAATGTTTGCACTTTAGTTTGCTGCAGCTACCGCTTTGTACTTTAAATGGATGTTTGCTAAAGATACTTTGTGAAAGGATTTGGCATCCTATCACCTAACTGATTCATCAAGAGTGGTGATGGACTGTACAGAAGCAACCCTGGTGGGAAATGTGAGTGTTACCTTTTTCTCTCTTCTTCCCACTTTTCCATATAATTTAAACTGCTGAGTTTCCCAATATACATACAATTTACAGAGGGCATTCTACATCTCATTTTATCAATACGAAAAATGTTCTGTATCTTAATATTTAGCCAGGTTAAATAGGAATTATTATACTTTATTGAATATTGTGTTGCCCCTATATTGGAACCTGTGCACATAGGCTACACACTGCATATACATGGCATGTAGGCTTCCACAATGTCTAACTGCCATGCACTGGGGGTCCTGTTGGACCCCCACATCATTCACAGAAGCAGCACAGGCCAGTTTTGCACCAGATCCTCTTTCCATTCCCAGTGTGGCATACCTGGATGGGAAGGGAGAGTGACCAGGTGTGGTGCTGGACTTCATGCTATTCACAAAGGTGCAGAGTGCCAACAGAGGGGGGAAACAGTCTATGGCAACAGGCACCCTGCCATAGTCCCTATGTGTCTCCTCCAGCCACTAGTGGGTGACGTGGTGGGACAATCAGCCACCCATACCACAAACTCTGCCATCCTGACATGTGGCAGGGGCTGAGGGCTCCAGCCCAGCATTTGGTCATAGGGCATGGGCCCCAGTTGGAACTGACGTGCTGGCACCAATGTTCGTTTTTACAATCTCCTACCTCCCTTCCATTCTCCCAGTATTGATTATAAATTTTACTTTGAGTAGGTCTGTGTTTTGTTTTTAGTCTGCTCAGCTATATATATCTCCCTCTTTCTTCTGGTACCGGGTCTTTGAGATACAGAAATATTGCCTCCATTTGCAAGAACAGTAGAGACTGGAATCTTGGTTGGAGGATTAAGTGTCTTCTGTATTAAACAGAACATGACAATTTGTCAATTAGCTAAAAATTTATTTAGGCATATTATCACCTTTTGCAGTAGTATGAACTGACTCTGTAATTGTAATTTTAATTTGTATCTTTATATTGTACCTGCTGTCACTTTAAATAGTCATTGCACCTTGAATCATGGATATATGTCTGAATGTCGACACTCACAGTTCCAACACCCAGGAGACTGAGCCTGACAACCAGACATTGTGGTCACCCAACAGATCACCATCCTGATTATGGAATGTCCGACACCACAGTTATGCCATTTCCATAAGTGGGAGGGGGGCTCGGCCCCATGTACCCCTGTAAAATAATATAATCAACTCTGCGTCATTGCAAGTTGGGGTGTCAAGCATTACACAGTCAGGATGGCAATCCATCAGGTGACTGCAATGTCAGGATATTGGGCTCAGTCTCCTGGGTGTCAGGATTGTGAATCTCAGGATTTTAAAATGATACCTGACTCACTATGATGACAGGACAGAGGAGACAGCTGGATGTCATTGTCCACCTGGGACTAATGACCTAGATAGGGATGGGGCTGGGATAGTTCAGGGGAAGTTTAGAGAGTTGGGGAGGTCTATTGTCTCATGCTCAGTGGCTTTTGCCGAGGTGCTGCCTATCTATGACAGAGGGGAGAAGAGGGATCTCCACACCAGGAGCTTCAACTCATGGTTGAAGGAATGGTGCAAAGAGGAGGATTTGGCTACATCTGGGACTGGAGAATCCACCTAGAGGGAAAAGGGCCTATATAGGGGTGATGGCTTGCATCCATCCAGGAAGGGAACCACAGTTCTCAGTGGACAGTTTAAATGTTACTTTGATGAACATTTAAACTAGCCAAGGGAGTGACAAAATGAATCAGAGAGGCAGAAACTGCCCCCCTACAGGCTGAACTAAAAAGTAGGGAGAACCCAAGGGAAGAGAAATCCCCCAGGGTGCCAATTAATAAAGGAAGAAGGGTGGTAGAAATTAAATGGAATGGGAATGGGAGTATTAAAAAGAGAGGGGGAAGGAGGAGGCCAAAAAGAAAAAAAAGGGGGTTACAAGCAGAGTACTAACAAAATCTGGAAGGCCATATGTGTGAATGCTAGAAGTCTAGGAAATAAGATTCCAGACCTAGAAGCCATCATGGCAGAGGGTGACCTATATATTGTGGCCATTACCAAGTCATGGTGCACTGAGAACCATGACTGTGACATGGCCATACCATGCTATACTCTCTTCAGGAAGGATAGGGTGGGAAGGAAAGGAGGGGGTGTGGTGATTCATGTAAGGGAAAGCATAAAATTGATGAAGATACAGGGGCAGTGGTACAGTCAGTCACCCTGGAGATAGGAAATGGAGCCACTATTCACACTGGCATGATCTACAGACCTCCAGTACAGGGGGTGGAGCTAGAAAAGGTACTGGTGGAAGCCATTGGCAAGATGGTAGAAAGGGGGAGGTGCTGCTGGTGAGGGACTTCAATCTGCTGGATGTTAACTGCAGCCTCCCAGCTGCAGCTTCAGCTAGAAGCAGGGGCATCCTGTACTCCCTGCAGGGGCATTCCTCAGGGAACTAGTCAGTAAACCCAATTGTGATGGGGCAATACTGGACCTGGTGCTCACTAACAGGACAGTGTTGCAGACATCAAGATGGGAGGCCACCTGGGGACCAATGGTCACCATACAGTGTGGTAAAATATAAGGACATCTGTGGAATCAAACCACACAAGGGCAATGGTCCTGGACTTCAGGAGGGCAGATTTTACAAGATGGGTGAATTTCTCAGGGATGACCTAGTGGGGAGATGACCTGGTATCAGTGGGTGAAGCTAAAAGTGGGCATAGTGAAGGCAACAAACCTCTGTGTGAAGTAAGTGAGCAAAAGCAAGAGGAAAATAAGAAATTGCTATGGTTCTCAAAAGAGATGGCTGAAAAGGTCAATGCTAAAAGGGTAACATTCAGAAAGTAATAGGAGAGACAGAGGGAAGAGGATAGTGAGGTATATCAAGGCAAACAGAGGAAGCAGAGAAAGCAGTAAGGAGTGCAAAGGCACAAAATTAAGAGAGAATAGCCCAGGCAATAATGAAAGGGGACAAGACATTTTATTTGGTATATAAGTGAAAAGAGGAAGACCAAGGGAGGTACTGTAAGGTTAAAAAGTGAAGGAGGACTGTGCAGAAGGGGACCAGGAAAAGGCACTATACATTTGTTCAATGTTCACAGAGGAAGGAGGAGGAGGAGGGGGCAACAAAGAAGTAGCATGAGCATGGGAGGGAGGTGGACAGTAGTCCTTTTTTCAGAGGAGAGAGTCTTGAAGAGACTCACTAAACTGAAAGTCGACAAGGCAATGGGGCCAGACAGGGTGCAAACAAGGGTATTGAAAGAGCTCAGGTAGGTACTGGCTGCATCTCTGACAGTCCTATTTAATGGCTCACTGGAAACAGGAGTGGTTCCGGAGGACTAGAAGGGGGCAGATGTCCCACTTCACAAAAGTGGTAGTATGGAGAAGGCTGGCAATTATAGGCCAGTCAGCCTGACATTTGTGGTGGGAAGATTAATTGAATCACTGCTGAATGAAAGGATTGTGGAATATCTTGAATCCAGTGTGTTACAAGACCAAAGGCAGCATGGATTCAAGAGGGGAAGGTCATTTCAAATGAATCTGATAGACTTCGTTGACTGAGTGACCAAAGAATTAGATCTGGGTGGAGCACTGGATGTGGCCTACCTAGATTTCAGTAAGACTTCTGACACTGTTCTGCATAGGAGACTAGTAAGCAAGCTGGGTAGCTTAGAAGTGGATCCAAAGGTGGTAAAATGGGTAAGACATTAGTTAGGGGATAGGCAGGTGGCAGAGTATGGTGGTAAATGGAGTTCACTCTGAGGAAGGGAGGGTGACCAGCAGAAACAGAAAGGAGAGGAAAGAGGAAAGAGACCTGGGTGTAAACATATCAGATAACCTAAAGGTGGCCAGACAGTGTAACAAGGCAGTTGGAAGGACTAGTGGGATACTACGATATGTAGGGTGGGATATCACCTGCAGAAAGAGGGAGGTGGTGTTGCCTCTATATTGATCACTGGTAAGACCCAAACTAGAGTACTGTATCCAGTTCTGGAGACCACACCTCTTGAAGGACATAGATATACTGGAGGTGGTTTGGGAAGGGCAACTAAAATGGTGTAGGGTCTGCAGCAAATGTTCTATGAGGAGAGACTAAAGGGCCTCAATATGTACATCCTGGAAGAGAGGAGGGATATGATAGAGACCTTTACATACCTCATGGGGGTAAATATGGTACAGGAGGGAAGGATTTCTCAGAAAAAAGGTACCCAAGAACAAGAGGTCATGTTATGAAGTTAGAGGAGGGTAGATTCAGGAGATATGTGAAGAAGTATTTCTTCATAGAAAGAGTGGTGGATTTCTGCGACAGCCTTCCAGCAGAGGTGGTGGGGTGAAAACAGTGGTGGGGTTCAAGTATGCTTGGGATAGGCATAAGGGGATCTAGTGGAAAGGAAGAGGAAGGGAGAAAGAGATGGAGATCAAGTAGGATCTGTGGCAGTACTGTAGGTAGGGAAAAATAGGCAGACTGGGTGGGCCAAGTGGACCTTATCTACTGTCAAAGTCTTAGTTTCTATATTTCAATGTATATAAGGTACATGTAGTTACACAGGTTGGCCTCCTGATGAAGCGCACATGCAAGAAATCAGTTGGGCCGTTTTTGTTTGAGTTCGGTTGGCATCTTCACAGCATGCTTTGCACAACTATGCAAGTAGCTTTTAGTCTTGTATGTTAACCAAAATGACTTTTGTTGGTTTTGATACCCAGTGGTGGACAGTGTTGTTTTTTTCTGTGCCTCTTGGTACCAGTGTTCTCCTGCTCCACATGGAGATCTAGTCTACTAGCATTACTGACATCCAATTGGAACTTACCTACATCCCACCATCCCCACCACATCCCACCTACCTACATCCCACCATCCCCACCACACTTCTACATGGCTGTGTGGCAGGGCCCCAGATGGGCAAACAAGGGTAGTGCATAGTGCATGGTGCACACCTGTGCAATGGTAAGGGGGCAGCGGGCAGGGTATGCACCTCTAGTGCATACCCTGCACATGATACTGGATAGGCTCCATTGTGACAGTGTAATTTTAACCACAAAGATAAGTAGCTATCTTGCTTCCCCATAAAACTATGGGCAGTAATAAAATAACATAATATAAAAAAAATAATAATGAAATAAAAACACTGTTTAACCTTAATCATCCCTTGATTTTGCTGACTCATATCCTAATGGCCAACTCATTAAAAAATATGGGGCCCTTCCACTCTCCAGTTGTTCATGTTTTCATGTACAAACATGGTTGTCTGTGGAGATCCATGGCAATCCCTGCTCTGTCCCTGATATTTGTCCATGATAACTCCATCCACATTTTGTCCATCATTCATGAATAAGATTTTCCATGGTCGATGCACAAATGCTTGGAAAAACCACACAGTCAAGAAAGACTAATCTGCGGGGAATTCAATCCATTTCTTGTTTCGTAAATTAAATAAAAATGCGATAAAATAAGATTTTAAATTGTTTCCCGTAGCAGTCATAATGTTCATGCTTGATAACTACAATACTGTTTTTTATGGTTCAATTTTTAATTATGGTATTAATCTAAGGTATTCTCTTGATATCCTGTTTAAGATTATATCATAGATTGTTCAATATTCTGGTTAAAATATAAACAGTGTTTTCATCACACTAGTAGGTCTATGATTTAAACTAGTTATGGTATGGATTATGCAGTTAAACTGTATAGAATATTTCCAGTTGTCAGTTTAGCCTCATTTAGAGATGGGGCCACTTAAGCCCATTACAGTGGTTTAGATACTTTTAAGCAGTGTTAGAAATACAGTATTAACTCCTAGTGTGAAGATTAGACTGAAAGAAATGCTTCTCTTAATTTATTTTAATTTAGTTAACCTCTTTTTCAAGTTTATTATCCTTCTCTTTATTTTTTTTAATCTTTGGTAACCAGGTAAGGTTAGCTTAAGTAATTGTAATCCATTCAAAGCACTGCATGATCAGTTTAATTCTTAAATTCATTATGCTACCTCTCACCATAGCTGCAAATGATAGCTACCTACACTGTGTTTTTCAAAATACAAAAACATTTCTCAAAATACAGTCAAGTTGTAGCTGTGTTCCGAGAATCTATAGTTTTATAAGTAGACCATGTTACTTATTTGGTTTCATTTGGCCACTCCTCTTGGTGAAAGTTGCCATAGAATTTTTCAACATGGCTACATAGATACATAGATACATAGACAGTATCGGCAGATAAGGGCCTATGGCCCACCCAGTCTGCCCATTTGAGCTTGTAAGTTCAGTTTGTTTTCCTAGAAGTCTGTTGCCCCTTACCCCTGACCTCCAGAATTCCTTTATGTCTATCCTATGCATTCTTAAATCCCGTTATTGTTTCAGCCCCCACCACTTCCTCTGGCAGGGTGTTCCACTTATCCACCACCCGTTCTGTGAAGAAATTCTTTCTCATGTTTCCTCTGAATCGTCCTCCTTCCAACTTCATCCATGCCCTCTAGTCCTGGAACATCTTTTTCCTTAAAATAGTGTTTTCCTGCACCCTGTTCCTACCTGTAAGATACTTGTATGTCTCTATCATACCTCTCTCCTCCTCTCCTCCAGGGAGTACATGTTCAGTTCCTTCAACCTGTCTTCATAGGACTTGTGATGCAATCCATGCACCATCTTTGTTGCCCTCCTCTTAACCTTCTCTACCCTGTCTATGTCCTTACGTAGGTATGGTCTCCAGAACTGTACACTGTACTCCAGGTGGGGCCTCACTAGTGTCTTGTATGCGGAATTATGAGCCTCCCTTTTCCTGGTGATGTCCCTACCTAACATCCCAACATCCTATTGCTTTACCTGCTGCCTTGTCACACTGTTTCCCTACCTTGAGGTCATCAGAGATGATAACCCAAGATCCCTTTCCTGCTTGGTGCATGCTATATCCTCACCCCCAACTGATATATTGTGCCAAGGTTTTTGTGCCCATATGCATTATCTTGCACTTCTTTGCATTGAATTTCAACTGCCAAACCCTGACCATTCTTCAAGTTTCTGCAGGTCGCTTCTCATTCTGTCTACACCCTCTGGTGTGTTTACTCTGTTAAAACTTTGTGTCATCAATGAACAGTGAAATTCTGCAGTTCTAGGTCCTGCGCAATGTCACTGATGAAGATGTTGAATAGGACCGGTCCCAAGCACTGATCCCTTGGTACCCCACTGGTCACTCTTCCTCTGTAGAGGACAGCCATTTACCACCACCCTCTGTGTCCTGCCACCCAGCCAGTTACCTACCCACCACACTACTGTCCTGCCCACACCCATATTCCCCAGTTTGTGTAATAGTCTTCTATGTGGCACAGTGTCAAAGGCCTTGCTGAAGTCCAGATAGGCCATGTCCACTGCCCTCCCCTGATCCACCTCCCTAGTCACAGTCAAAAAATTCAACGAGGTTGGTCTGACATGACCTCCCCCTGGTGAAACCATGCTGCCTTGGGTCCTGTAGTCCATTGACAACCAGATGTTCCACTAATCTCTCCTTCAGTAGTGCTTCCATGATCTTCCCCACTACTGAGGTGAGGCTGACTGGTCTGTAGTTCCTGCTTCCTCTTTGTTCCCACTTTTGTATAAGGGGACTACATCTGCTGTCCTCAGTCTTTGGGTACCTCCCTGTTTCAAGTGATCGGCTAAACAGGATGGCCAGAGGTTCAGCCACCACCTCTCTTAGTTCTTTAAGGACCCTGGGTGTACTCCATCTGGCCCCATTGCTTTATCAACTCTTATTACTTCCAGTTCCTTCAGGACCCTTTCTCGTGTAAAGGGACTTGTGTCCATTTCTGCACCATTCTCACCCCTTGTACTCCCTTCAGACCCATTACCCTCCTCTTCCTCAGTAAAGACTGAGCAGAAATACCTGTTCAATATGTCAGCTTTACTGTTGTCATCCTCCACGTGGCCCCCATCCTCCCCCTTCAGTCTCACTATCCCTCCCTTTGTCTTTCTTTTTTCACTTATGTACCTGTAAAAGGTTTTGTCCCCTCTACCCACTGATTTTGCAATGTGTTCTTCTGTCTGAGCTTTGGCTTCCCTTACTGACCTCCCTGCCTCCTTGCTTCTCCTGGTATTTCTCCCTATCCCTTCTGCTGTCTTTTTTGTATTGCCTGAATGCAATCTTTTTGGCTTTCACTTTCTTTGCTACCTCTTTGGAAAACCATAATGGTCTCCTCTTCCTTTTCCTCTTGCTAACCTGCTTCATGCATAATTCTGTTGTTCTTGTAATCCCCATTTTAAATACTGCCCACTGTTCCTCAACCCCTGATTCCTGTCCCATTCCTCTTAATGCCTCTTTCAAGTATCTCCCCATTTTCCCAAAGTCTGCCCCCCTAAAATCCAGGATACATGTTTTTGTGTGGTTTGGTTCTGCTCTTT
Source organism: Neoceratodus forsteri (assembly GCA_016271365.2). Classification (NCBI taxonomy): domain Eukaryota; kingdom Metazoa; phylum Chordata; order Ceratodontiformes; family Ceratodontidae; genus Neoceratodus; species Neoceratodus forsteri. The sequence continues at coordinate 314,064,846 of CM057453.1, read as the reverse complement.
CTGTGATTTCAAACCACAATGACTGGTGGTCACTGTTTCCCAGGTGCTCCCCCACTGTTACCCCTATCACACTGTCCCTGTTTGTGAGCACAAGGTCCAGTATTGCCTTCTGCCGAGTTGGTTACATGACCAGTTGCTTGAGGAAGGCACCCTGAAGGGAGTCCAGGATAAATCTGCTCCTAGTTGATGCTGCTGCTGGGATGCTCCAGTCCACGTCTGGAATATTGAAGTCTCAACCAGTACTACCTCACCTTGTCTGCCATCCTTTGGATGCTAGCATCAACTCCTATCTGTTTCTTCCTCCTGGGCTGGTGGTCTATAGACCACACCTGTGCAGATGGCTGTCCCATTTTCCTTTCAGCTTAACCCACAGTATCTCTCCCCCATTTTGTTCCTCCTGGATCTCTGTGGCCCTTATGTCATTTTTCACATACAGTGCCACTCCTCCTCCCTTCCTGCCTGCTCTGTTGGCTGGCCCTCTGGCCAGCATTTGGATTTCTGCTTGTGGTGCGGTGACCCTGGTTCAGAAATGGACTCAGGTCATCGGATGACCAGCTCAGGGGAGAAAGATTGAGTGTCCCATAACCTCTCCTTCTCTGGGAGAGGAAGGGCTTCTGCAGTATGGGGATCCCTAGTGGAGGCCAGGGTGCCACAGCAACCAACCACACAAGATTCCTGGGGGCGGATGGATGCTGGTGTCATTGCACATTCCAGACCTTACTATAGGAGGAAAAATCAAGCCTACCTCTGCTGCCTGAATGAAGCCTGCCCCTTGGCTGCCATCAGCTCCCCAGGCCGAATCTCACCCTATCTCATTGTTTGTGGTGCCCTAAGGCCGGGGGTGCCACATCTCCACTCTGGGGGGTAATCCAGGGGGTAAAGGGAGTGTGGCTTATGTGGGGCTGCTACAGTTGAAGGGTCTATGACCAGGTGGATGCTCAGCAGATAGAGTGGGCACCAAAAGACTGAACTAAAAAAAAAAAAATAATTTTTCAACATGATCACCATATAGTAGGCTTTAGAAGCCCAAGGCACACCCCACACCTGCTCTCCTGCCTTGGTTGGGAGGGTGGGGTGTTAGGGAAACCCTAATGCCCCATGGTAGTGCCACTATAGTTATGGTTGCAAGGCCATTTCTATGTTAAATCTCAAATTTTGCATTTTAATAACTTTTGAACCAATTGTCCAATTTGCCTGAAATTTGGAATGTAGAATCATCCAGCATAGATCTCTGGATCTTGAAATTTAATTTTGGTTGGATGTATGGTTTCGGAACTGTAGCATGCTCAAAAGTGAAATTTCCCCATTGCTGCAAATTCTTTGTCCAGGCATAATGGACTGAAGAATGGATTTGAGTGGGTTCAGATTTGTCTGCCTACATGTATCATGTGTTGCACTGGTGTCTTTTGAAGATTTGGTGAAAAAATATTGCTCCATTCAAAAGTTATTCCATTTTTTCATGTCCCATTATAGCCTATGGAAAGATTTATATGCACACGGTGAAAACATTTGCGATCACATTTTGTTGTCGAGCTTGCCTAAAATTGTTGTCGTGCTGCCGTCATCTTGTTTTCAGTTAGTGAGAGAGAAAAAATGCTGTCATTCAAAAAGCAGTGCACTTTGGTACATTGCAACCATTGTGTTTACCTAATCAGGCCCTGAGGCACATGCCCCTGGCATTAGTTTTTCACCAGCTGGTCTGGAAATATGTTTTTTAAATTGTTGCCATTTTTTGATCATGGCAACATTTTTGTTGCAGCGCAAACAATAGCGCTCAGGGGAAAAAGTAACCATGGCAACATTTTTGTTGCACGATAACATTCCCATTATAGAGATAAGAGAATTGTGAAACCATTAAAGTAATTGCAGCAACACTGCACTAACACGTTTATACAGTATATGTGTTCTTTTCTTTGTCACTTCATTGTGGCAAGGTACATTGTGCCATTGGCCTGAAATTTTCAGAGTGGCAAACCCTAGTACCACAGATGTGCCTTTCTGTGATTTGGTATGAAAACATTGAACAGGCTCATAGTTACATCATTCTGAAGTTCATAAATTCTCCCATAGAATAACATTGTGGCACCGTTTTGGGGCCCGTATCTCGAAAACGGTTTGAGATACGGATTTTAAGTTGCAAAACTCTTAGTCCCTCCATAAGGGGACTAAGTGCAGAAGTAGGCTGCAAAGCCATGAATACCATGAAATATAATTTTTTTTCTACATTGTACGATTACTGAGATATTTGGGAATTAGTGTTCCAATTGCTGGTTTTCATGTCCATGGGCCACTATTACACCCTCAGAGTTAGCACTCACAGTGTTTTTCAGTGCCCGTATCTTGGAAACGATGCAAGATACAGATTCGATCAACTTATTTTGTGAGAACTAGTCACTGTCATGACTACAACGTCACTCAAATTTTTTTTCTAGCTGCTATGGTTCCCGAGATATTGGCAAATTACTGTTACAAGGGTTCCTTGCCCTATAGGGCTGCTGTAGGGCTCCCTACTTATGGGTAAGTGGGAGAGCAGGGTCCAGAGGGCCCGCACTCCCACAGATACATATCATTATGCACAAATGGGCAGCTTGGTGGGAGCGCGGGGCCCACCAACACATAACATTTACTACTTATATTATACTTTTTCAAAAAGAAAGGAAATTCTTTGCAAAAATCTTCATTAATGCATCAGTTAGAGTTGTTTCCACACCGACAAAAGTGTGGAAATTCCACATTAGGGTTACCACCCCACCACCCCACCCCATGCCCCCTCCTCAAAACCCTAACTCCGCATTCCTCACCACCACCCCCGTACCCACACAAACATGCAAGACACATGCAACATTGTAAGACACTATACCACTCCGGCACATCTGTAACCACAATAATCAGAACACTGTACTGATTTCACATAACTCTATGTAATGAAAAAACAAATACAGTATAATCGACTCTATACTGCCAGCACAGTATGATGACACATTACTGCTGGCATGTCTTCCTAATACAATAACACTTAGTCTATACGCATTTTTAAAATATTGATTTTTATGTGTCATAATTCAACAATTGGGTCACTGCAAGTATCGTTGCTACCACATAGGCATGTGGTAGCAGGACAGATAGATCTGACACAAACACAGTAGTTTGGAGATACTGCTCAGGTGGGAAACTACCACCATCACATGTTATCATGCTGCTGTGTTACCTGGAAATACTTATTAACAGTGTGTTATGGTTACCTTGGCATGTTACAACTGTTGCTTTTACATCTTACTTGTAAACTATGCTACAAAAAAATGACTTTTATTATTACCACTGTTTGTTATTAGGACTGACTCCCTGTATCAGAAAAAAAAATGCAAACATCCAGTGACTGTTGCTAGGCTCACAGAAACTGTCATTTCTAATACACTATGTGTGGATAACATACTGTGTGTTTCATGAGCTGCTAACTATTAAAATATGGGCATCTGCTTAAATCTTGCTATTGATGTTTATAATACAAAAATGCTTACTGTGAGCCATCACCCACAATTGCCCAGCATGTGTGTGTTCCCCCACACCACTATGATGCCTGCAGAACTCTTATAGTTGGTGGACTGACGATGCCTGTGTCTTCTGTTACCTGATCCTGCTTGTCTCTGCTTGGTTGTCTTGCCTTGACCCTTCTCTTGCCTGCATCTGTGTGTGGGGGTGGTGGGAGGAATGCAGAGTTAGGGTTTTGAGGAGAGGGTGGGGGTGGGGTGGTGGGGTGGTACCCCTAACATGAAATTTCCACACTTTTGTCGGTGTAGAAACAACCCTAACTGATGCATTAATGAAGTTATATATATTCATCTCAAAAAAACTTTGTTAATGCATCAGTTAGGGTTGCTTCCACAGTGACAAAAGGGAGGAAATTTGACATCAGGGTTTTCAGCCCTAACTCCGAATCCCTCCCCCTACACACACACAACACACATACAAGTAGGGGATGGTACAAGGCAACACAACCAATCAGAAACAGACACCATAAGGTAACAGAAAGAACATACAACTCTGTAAACATATCACAAGAGACATCTATCATCATGTTTCAGAAACTATATCACTTCTGCTGCCATCCCAGTGTCTTGGGGGGAGTACACCTACATGCTGTGCAAACATGTATGATGGCCACTGCATGAACTGTATACCTCCATGCAGATAGTACAACAGTACCCATAAGTCATGGTAGGACTGCATGGTGAGTTGGATCTTGTTCTTCTATCCTTCCATTGAGGTAGAACAACACTCTACATATGTCACAGAGGGACCACAGGGTGCTATGTATCCTGCCCTACGCTCCATGTGTCACTGTGTCCATATGTCACAGTGCCACCTCATAGTTGTTCAGTTACTGCACTCCCATCTCTCCATCAAGATATAAGTACAACACAATCTATATGTCACACTATCCATATGTTACAGTGAGAGTACAGGGTGCTTCGTATTCTGCTGTCCCATTCCTCCATCATCATACTACAATGCAATACATATGTCACACTACCTATCTGTCATATTGAGAAAAGTGCAACATATGGATAGCATAACACATGGCTTGTGTTGTACTATTTCAATAGAGGTATGGTAGTGGACGGTCCAAACTACCCTGTGTTCTCACTGTGACATATGTACAATGTGACATATGGATAGTGTTGCACTACCTTGATGTAAGACTAGGAGGGCAGGGTGCCACAGTCACATATGAACACTGTGTTCTATGGATTCTAACATACTATGTCAATATACAGATGACAGTGCATGGTCCAAAAGACAGTGCACTCCCAGCCCCACTATGACATAATAGAACAGTGTATTTATGAAAATGTTGAAAGCACTATTCCTCCATGTAGGTACTACAACAGTCTGCATAGATCAGGTTTGGAGTGTGGAGTTATTCACCATACAGTCACATCCCTACATGCAGACAGTAGAAGAGTGTACATAGCTAACAGCAGAACCACATGATACTTCACATCCTGTGCTTCCATACCTCCATCCACACAAAAGAACAGTATGTATAAGTCACAGTTACACAGTAAGTTGGTTTACACCCTGCATTCCTAACCCTCCACAGGTGGACATATAGTATGTATCCATCTGTGGAAAAACAGTAGAGTGTGGCCCTTATACTTCAACTCATTAAGTTATGAGCAGGTGTAGCAAAATAGTATGAAATAGTCATGACCATCTCATATTAAAGAACTTTCATCTAAAATGATCTATGTAGCCTTCTTAACACCTACCCGCATGTTTGCACAGCATGTGGGTGTACCCCCCCAAGACACTGGGATAGCAGCAGAAGTGATATAGTTGTTGAAACATGATGATGGATGCCTCTTGTGGTATGTTTACAGGCCTGTATGTTCTTTCTTTTACCTTATGGTGTCTGTTTCTGATTGGTTGTGTTGCCTTGTTTCATCCCCTGCTTGTATGTATGTTTGTGTGTGGGGGAAGGGATTTTCAGACTTAGAATTGAATACCCTAACATTGAATTTCCTCATTTTGTTGCTGTGGAAGCAACCCTAACTGATGCATTAATGAAGTTTTTGCAATGAATTTCCTTACTTTTTGAAAAAGTGTAATATAACTAGTAAATGGTATGTGTTGGTGGGAGCACAGGGCCTGAAAGCTGCCCATTTATGCATAATGATATGTGTGTGTGGGAGCGTGGGCCCTCTGGTCCCTGCCCTCCCACTTACACATAACAACAGAGCCATACAGCAGCCCTATATGGCAAGAAAGACTTATAACATAAATTTGCAAATATCTCAGCAACTGTAGCAGCTATGAAAAAAATGTAAGTGCCATTGTAATCATGAAGGTGAAACCTCTACGTGAGCTAGGTCGACTAAATCTGTATCTCACATCGTTTCTGAGATACGGGCACTGAAAAGCACCATGGGTGCCGCAATGTTATCCTATGGGAAAAATCTCAAATTCATTATGGCATATCTATGGAACCGATGAAATATTTTTACAGCTAAACAGCATAATTCACATCTCTTTATACCCTGCAAATTTCAAGCCAAAAGACCAAACCATTTATTGACAGTGTAATGTACCTGGTAACTGGTATGTTTTGGTGGCCAGACTGCTCATTTATGCATAATGGTATGCATCTGTGTGAGCACTGGGGCCTTCCGGGCCCTGCTCTCCCACTTACATATTAGTATGGAGTCATACAGCAGTGCCATAGTACTCCAAAGGAACCCTTGTAACACGTTTTGCCAATATCTCTGTAACAACAGCAAGTTGGAAAAAAATTCCACTGCAGGTGTTATCTATGATTTCCAAACTTGCTGTTGTAGCTTAGATCACCTGAAGGTGATCTAAACTTCAATTAGCGAAAAATCTGTATCTCACTTTGTTTTTCAGATACAGGTTTCTTATGGTAAATTTCACAACTTCAGAATGCTATAACTATGGGCCTGTTGAATGTTTTGGGACCAAACCACAAAAATGCACATCTGTGGGACCAGGACTTGCCACCCTGCACATTTGAGCCCAAAGGCACAATCCACCTTGGCACAATGAAGTGACAAAGAAAACAACATATGGGACAATGTTGTGGAGTATTGTTGTCAAGGCAATAAAAATGCTTTCACGACAACAAAAATTTTTTCATGATTCCCTATACCTTATAATGGGATTTTGTCATGCATGAAAAGATATTGTTGTGCATGAAAAAATGTTGTCGAGCACAAAAAAATGTTTTCGTCAATGTTTTCGCAATGCACATATACATTTTCCCATAGGCTATAATGGGACATGAAAGACTTGAACAAATTTTGAATGGATTCATATTTTTCACCAAATCTTCAAAAGGCACCAGTTCAACCCAGGCCACACATAGACATGCAAATTTGAATCCACTCAGATGCATTCTTCACTCCATTGTGGCTGACCGAAAATGCACAAAAGTTGACAGTTTTACATGTTTTGGATGCTCTATGGTTCCCCAACCATACATACGACTGGAACAAGACTTTTCAGATCCAGAGATACATGGTTGGCAGACATGCATGCAAAATTTCAGTCAAATTGGACAAACAGTTGTAAAGTTATTAAAGTGCAAATGTTTAGGTTTTACATAGAAGTGACCGTGCTAGTATAACATATATATATATATATATATATATAGAGAGAGAGAGAGAGAGAGAGAGAGACTAGACTGTACTGCCCAGCTCTGTGCTATCCTGAAAGCACATACTGCCCTAGACACTGGGCTGGATTTTCAAAGCCCTACGTTGGACATAAGGTGCTTGCGGCAAACAGTTGTGCCACAACTGGCATCTTGCATCAAAAGTTGCAGCCTGGAGCTATTCAGGAAAGCAGCCTGTGCCAAATGCAGGTTGCTTGCTGCAAAGGGGGTTTGCACCAGCCTTGCACCACAAAAAGGGCAGTGGCATGGTGTTAGGGGGATTGCAACAGATGCAGTCTGCCATATCTCCTTAATTGGCATTCAGAGAACCCTCCCAGAGGTCAACAGTCCAAGTACAGTTAGACCAGCAAAAAGCTTTTCTAAGGGTACTTAGACACCCTCTGGGAGGGTTGGCAACTGTACACCACTGTAGGATTTATTACATCCCTGGTGATCTAGCGTCCCCCCAGCCCCAAACCACCAGTAGGTGGTACCCATAAAATACATAAACCTGGTGATCTAGTGGCCCCCACCCCATCCAGTAGTGCCCACCACCCCTCCCTATTCCAAATCCCATTCTGCTGATCTGCACAGCCCTCCTCACACCACCACCACAGCCATCTGCTGAATGAACTGTCAAAGCATGTACTGTACAGTACGTGCCCTGACAGTTCATCAAAGCATGTACTGTACAGTACATGCCCTGACAGTTCATTCAGCAGCTGGCCGTGGTGTTGTGAGGAGGGCTGTGCTGGTTGCCAGATCATGGTTTGGAATGTGGCAGAGTGGGATGGTGGGCACTACTGGCTGCAGTGGGGGCCACTAGATCACCAGGTTTATTATGTATTTTATGGGTACCACTTACCGGCAGATCAGGGCTAGAGGTGGGGGCCATTATATAACCAGGGCTGTTAATTCATCATAATAGTAATACATTAGGGACTGATCCGGGCTAGGAGGGGCCACTAGATCACCAGGGGTATAACCCATATTTTAATATTCCAACGTACGGGTGGATTATGGCTTGCAGGGGGCAACCACTGGCATGGTCTAACATATAGTGAGAAGGTGTATCATGTCTCAGACTCTGTGCTGCCCATCTCTGAGTCTGAACTACTACTAGGTCATACAGTGCCTCACATATTGTACTATTTCAGAAGGGAGTGTTACATCTCAGACTCTGTGTTGCCCATCTCTGTGCCATACAGATTGTGAAGGGGTGTCATGTCTCAGACTCTGTGTTGCCCATCTCTGTGCCTGAACTATTACTTGGTCATCTGGTGCCTCACATATTTTGAGAGGGGGATGTCACATCTCAGACTCTGTTACCCATCTCATCTTCAAACACCACCACAAGCAGCAGTGAATAGGAAGGGAGACACAGAATTGTAGTGCTTTGCATTAGTATGTTTGGTAAGCATCACAATGCTGACAATATTTTGAAAGAGTTGTGTGACAACATTTCTGAGTGACCAGAGCCCCTGGGACTCCATACTGAATGTGTGGTTTCAGACAATGGCACCAGTATTGTTAGTGCATTGAAATGTGGTTTTACTTACATTCAGTGCTTTGCACACTCATTAAATTTGTTAGTAAAAGCTTTTCTTTCCAGTGACAACAGTATGGTAACGCTAGTGGGAGCTGCAAAGAAAAATCTGTTGCCATTTTAGTCACTCTGTAAAATCACATGGCATCTTGGCTGATCACCAGAAAAAACGGCTTGCCAATACAGCAACTAAAACAAGATGTTCTGACAAAATGGAATTTATTTTACATGTGTGAGAGACTTCTTGCGTAAAAGAGGGCAATCCATGAATATATCATAGATAACAATGTAGCACATGGTGTTGTGCTGAATTCCTTCCAGTGGGGCCTCATGGCATATCTTACATTGCTCTTGACTCCCTTTGATGAAGTAACTTGACAGATTAGCAAAGAGAATGCTACTCTAAGCCACGTTATTCCCAACATAAATTTATTGAACAAGGAACTCAGGAGGCTGTGTCGAGGTTTTGAGCAAAAAGGAGACACATCTGGTGTATTCCTTTTGGACTGACTGATATAGCAATTCCAAAATTGCAGAATACTTCACAATATCATGACAGCCAAAAATGTTCTTCTTTCGACTCTTCTTGACCCTTGGTTTAAATTGCAACAGCTGCCTCCTTCAGATCCCGGTGACTCTTTTCATAAATAAAAAAATAATGCTGATTTCAGAAATTGCACAGGAAAAGGACAGTACTATATTTGACAATACAGCTTAATCACGGGATGTGGATGCTGCATCTAATGATGCAACATTTATTAGCAGTGACAGCCATAATTTCCATTTAGTGCTATCATGTACTCCTTCATCAACATTGGGTAGTCCTACGCCAAGTCCTCCTTCACGGCCCTTGAAAAAGGCATGTCATTCTGAACAGCACACAAATGACTCTCACATTTTTTTGTCAAAACCCACGGTAATTGACAATTCAGGTGTGTTTGTTGTGGTGCCAGGTTCTTTGTCTGATATTGTAGATGCCTATTTATAAGAACCACTCATTAATATTACTGAAGACCCTTTTGAGTACTGGCTGGAAAAGAAAAACATCTGGCCTGCACTATCTGCATTTGATATTAAGCTTCTTAGTTGCCCTCTAGTGTTTACTGTCAGCGTATATTTAGCATAGCCTGCAGTGTTGTCTCAGATGGCCACACAAGGCTTACTCCTGAAAATGTACAGCGCTTTATCTTCCTAAAAGTCAGTCTCAACACATTCTCCTACTAGTTCAGTGAACAGTGACAGGAACATAAAAGTGATGATGTAGAACAGCTGCAACAGGTGTCACCTAATAAGGGTGCCTCCTTGGTGGTGTCTGAAGATGACGGTAATAATATTATTTAATTTAATGATTTATTTCTTTGAATTCAAAGGACAGAGGTCAGCAACCATAACAAAAATATCAAGTAAAAAATGTCCTTCTTGCGCAGTCACGGTGTTTATGTGTTGATGTATGTGTTTATCAATTTGGCAAACCAAGTGGAGTGTACCATGTGGATCCACCGCCAGTTTGATGATCGGGGGAGGGGTGGCGATGGAGCTGGGGACTGGCATGTGGGCTTCATGACAGGAGTAGGTGTTGTTTGGGCCCAACAGCTCCATAAAAAAGCTTGCAGTACTGGGGGGGCATGCAATGGTGGGGTGGGGGAGGGGGAAAGGTCAACCAGACAAAAAAAGTAAGTTAGAAAACACAAGTGATAAAAAATAATTGGCCAATCAAGCAGGAGTGTGTGAGATGGTTTAGGTCTATGATACTTGCTATAACATCAAGTAGGTAAGCAAAATAATTGCAAAAAAAAAAAATAACTTCACAAGTCAAAAGGGCAGGAGGGATGACTAGGGTTGCATGACATCCTGCTCATGCTGGAACTTCCTGAACTCATCACTGTGACCTCTACCATGTACTGTTCTTTCCCCCACTTACTAACAGGTGCCTCACTCACTGCGCAAAACTCACTTCTAAATTTTGGCTTGGTGAGCTCCCCCCATCTCTCCAGCTCCCTCTCTTCCCCCCCTTCCCTCCCACTCCCTCAGATCCACGGACACTCGCACCTTTCTGGTCCCCCACCAATTGACACTTATTGGCCAGTCTGGCTTCTCTCATCACTTCCCAAAACTCTGGAACTCTCTCCCTCCAAATACAGCACTCCTTCTCTAGCTACTCCCTTGCCTTTTCCTTACATAACCATCTCTCTTCTAGCTGCTCCTGTTTTGACACTCCTTAACAACTTCTTTGCACCTACTGCCTACATGTAACCCTATCCCCCTCCCACCAAGCCCTACCCTATCTCTATCACTGTTCTTCACCCCCCCCGTCTTCTATCATCAATGTACTTGCCTGGTTCTACCCCCTTGTAGGGTTCTCAGCATCCTGGAGGGAGTAGTTCTAGCCCTACTTTCCTACCCTGCCCCTTATCTCTGTCCCACACTGCCCCCTTTATCTTCTATAATCAAGTCCTTGCTCGGCTCTGTCCCTCGCAGAGTTCTCAGCATCCTGTAGCAGGTAGTTCTAAGCACGCCTCCTCCTCCTACCTCTCCCACTCTTTTCTACCTATCTTCCAACCCCCAGTCCCCATCTTATATCTGCCTCCCACCCACTACCTCCCCACCCCAATTGTCATTGCCTCAGTTCTTCCCCTGGCAGGGTTCTCAGCATCCTGGAGTGGTTTAGTTCTGAGCATGACTCGCTGTTCCCCTATTCTAATCCTCCTCCTTCTCTCCCCTCTTTCTTCCTTCCTTTATTCTGCCAGCACTTAATTGGTAGCCCCCTACCTATATGCACTATTAAATACACCCCTCTGTTTGTGCCTTTACTCTCTGCACTGCCAGAAATGATATTTGAGCTCACCTTAGTCCGGAGTCAAATATCTCACTTATCCAGGCCTTGTTTTTGTATTTACTGATAATGTCCTGGCTCCTCCTGTCTCACTGCTTCTCCTTTCCCTGCTGGTTTCCACTGCTATACCTACTCTTCTTCCTATAGCACTTTAATGGTTTAATTGTACTGCAAACCTGTTTAAATTGTAACACCATTCCTACTTCGGTTGTAGTTAGTGTACCTCACTCTGTACATAATAATATCCTCATGTATGTAACTGAAACTGTATGTATAGTCTGTACTTAGTAGTTAGTGTAGCTCAATCTCTGTACATAATAATATCCTCATGTATGTAACTGAAACTGTATGTATAGTCTGTACTTAATAATTAGTGTAGCTCAATCTCTGTACATAATAATAGCCTCCTGAATGTAACTATAACAGTATGTATAGTCTGTTTTATATCCACTTGTACCCCCACTCCCCAGGCCACAATGTGAGACGAGCAACTTGTTGTTCAGTCTGCCTTCCTGGTGAAACATTTCAATAAATAAATAAATTCTGCCTGTCTCCAACCAAAAAGCATATTAGACTCCATGAAGATCTGCACTCTGCACTCTACTGTTATCTGTCTGCTGTTGAATTTGTTGGTCTGTCTCTCTCTCTTTTCAAAGTTTGAAACACTACCTCCTTTCACTGTAAAGCCCCAAATGACCTGCATATAGTAGGCTTGATTGACAAAAGTATTTTTTGTACTAAGTCCCACACTGCAACTCCAGTTGCGGACTGAGATCTCCACAGCTGTAGAGACTGCTATTCACATGCGTAGAAGCTGTGGAAGATGTTATGGCTGGTGCCACTGGCTGTAACATTTTTCCACAGCTGCAGCCATTTCCACAGCAACAACAGCCACAAGTTGCCATAAACTGTGGAGCCAGTCGTAAACCGGCTCCACTTTTAAGAATACAGCAGCTGCAGGAGAAATTGTGGTTCTGCAAGTGGCAAATCACTTGGGCCAAGTTTTTCCCACAGCTGCTGGATTTTCAACAGTGGCAGAGCTAGAGGAGGGCTGGGGGGGGTGGTCACCCCTCCTAACTGCCCCAGCATGAGTAGTGGTGCCCCCACTACCATTTTTATTCACTGTTTAGTGCTTATTATGGAGACCATGATTGACTGAATGCCCCTCGGCTCCCAAATGCTCCCAAACCTGGCTCCGCCACTGATTTTCAAGAGTTTTGTGAATACAGCCCACTGTTTCCTATGAATGTCATGTGGTGGCTGACACACAGAATTGGCAAGAGAAACAGCCAATTTATTATACTGCTGTTGGCTGCTTAATGACCTTGAAAAACAACACAAAAATACAGATGCAAAATGTTATTTTTTAAAAGGTTACATTTAATTTTTTTAACAAGTGGGATCTAAAAGAATAAAATTGATGTATTTCTCATATTCAAATAAATTAAAGTAGGTATATGATTCATCAGAGTAAATCATAGTAAATCAGAACCTTTCCAGAAAAAATCAGAGCCAGAATCAGAACCGGGTCACAGCCGCCTTGCCTATCCCTACATAAAATGGCTGACAAGATTTTCAAAGCAAGATTTCAAGAGCACTGTGGCCTTTGAGAGACAACGAGCAATTACACAACCTGACTCACAGAATGGATGATGAGAGTTTCACAACGAGATTTCAGTAGCACTACAGTCTTCAACAGATGGCAGAGGAGCAACATTAAATTGCAACTCACAAAATGGCTGAGGAGATTTTCATAGTACAATTTTGACAGACGCCTTGAACACATCAATTACCATGTTACACCAAATATATGCCACAGCTTCTATTTCACATAACAATTTTCAGCAGTGGCTTCTATTTGGGGCTGACCTGTGAACAGGGGCAGCTTCTATTAATTATCTCAACCTCACCACTAATTGCAATTGTATACATTCACTTGATACAGTATGTACTGCTCCTCCTCTAGCCTTGCCCCCATATACCACATTCTCTCAGACTCTTTCAAACTTGTGAGTAAGTAATTTATTATTTGTTAGGTGCCCTATCCTGGAGGATCTGGGCGCTGTATATTAAAAGATTTGACAGAGCATTAAAATGTAGCATATTATATAAACAATATTCAGAAGCAATTAAAATACTTAAAATTGGTTTGTATTAGTTAAAAACATCAGTAGGGAATGCTAAGTTAAAAAGGTGTGTCTTTTGGCCCCTCCTGAATGCCTCCACCATAGGGGCCTCCCTTAAAGGTCTTGGCAGTGAGTTCTAGAGGACCGGGCAGGTCAACCCAAATGAGTGATCACCCGAGGTTTTCAGCCTGGTCCTCAGAACTGCCAAGAGGGTCTTGGTGGAGGAATGAAGGGAGCAGGCTGGGATGGCAGGGGTAATGAGGTCTGAGAGGTAGCCAGGACCCAATCATTATAGGGCATTATAGGTGAGCAAGCCTACCTTGAAGAGAATCCTTCACTTGGCCAGCAGCCAGTGCAGACCCTGAAGGACCAAGGTCATGTGACAGAATGTTGACAGTCCTGTCAGCAGCCTGGCCACTTCATTCTGCACTAACTGCAGCCAACGGAGGTTCCCTCCACTGCCCTGAGATAAAGGGCATTACAGTAGTCAAGTCTGGATGTTACAAAGGCATGTACTAGTGCCAGCCCATCAGCACAGCGGTTAGATTTCCACTTGCGATGCCGATGACCCATGTTCAGAAACAGACCCGGGAAGTCAGAGGACGGATCCCTGGTGGAGGCCGGGGTTACTGCAGTTACTGGCATTAGTACATCAGGAGGGTGGGGCAGATGCATACCTCTCAACTGTACCACATTACAAGGAACGTTCCTCATTTTACTTCACAAAAGCTCCATGTTCCACATTGTGAGGACTTGTTCCACATTCAAAGTCAACATTTTAAAGCACAAAATCCATAGTAAATGATGCAAAATATATATTATTCAGTTAGCAACAGACTTTATGAACATAAAATGTAACATTTTAACAGTGTTTTGAGCTTCTTAGGTAAAGATTTAATTAAGTGTTCCACATTTTGCCCATTTGTTCCACATTTTGACAGGCAATGTTCCACATTTGGGGGACAAAAGGTTGAGAGGTATGGGCAGATGCTGGATGTCATTGCACGTCCCCGCCCCTGGGGCAGCAAGCAATAAAAAATGCCGCCCCCTGGCATGATGACCCACTCCGCTCCACCATTCACTGCCTCTGCCGCCCACCGGGGGGCCCAGTCTTGTGGCCCCGACCCAGGGGGTAATCCAGGGCTTGCCCATGATGTCCATTAGGGAGTAGGAAGCCTCCTCAGTGGCCTCGCCCTGGGGGGATAAGCATGGGCATGGGTGTAGCAGGGTGGATGGGTCCTGATGAGAGGGGGGATCCATGCCCAAGAAAACAAAAACAAAGGCATGTACCAGTGACAGCAGGTCCTTGGGTTGAATTAGGAGTTTAATCTGGGTGATGCTCCTCAAATGGTAGAAATCACTTTTGATGATGGCTGACACCTGGGCTTCAAATGTCAGCCTGTTGTCAAGGACAATGCACAGATTTCTCACCCTAGAGGATGCCATCAACAGGGTTGAACCCGGGATCAAACCTGTTGCTGTTCTGGAGGCATCCCCATTGTGCCCATGACCCGGCTCGATCACCAGTGCCTCCATCTTGTCTGGGTTAAGTCTTAGCCAGTTAGAGTTCATCCAATCCTGGATCTCAGCAAGGCATTTATTCAGCACATCGACAGCACCATTTGTCCCTAGTGCAAAGGAGATGTACAGCTGAGTATCATCTGAGTAACAGTGAAAACCCAAACTGTACTGTCTGATGAGCCTCCCCAGGGAGACCATGTATACTGTGAATAACATCAGTGACAGGTTCAAACCTTGGCAACTTCACAGGTCAGGGGCACTGGGGAGGAGGAGAAATTCTCCACCACTACTATCTGCCTCCTACCCAAAAGAAAGGACTCAAACCAGTTGATGACAGTACTGGCAAGTCCACAATACTCTCTAAGGTGATTCAACAACACAATGTGGTCCATGGTATCAAATGCTGATGACAGCTTGAGGAGAATGAGAATTGACTGTTCCCCTCAACCTCTTGCCCTGAGGAGGTCATTATGCACCAAGACTAGTGCCCTCACTGTGCTGTGCCTCATCCTAAACCCAGACTGGAATGGATTGTAGATGTCAAAGGTCTCCAGGTGTTTCTTGAGCTGCACATCCACTATCTTCTTGACAACCTTCCCTGAAAATGGATGGTTGGAGATGGGTCTATAAATCGGCAGGACGTCGGGGTCAAGAGATTTTTTTTTTTAGAAGGGGCTTCACCAGTGTCTCCTTCAAGGCATCAGGGAAGACCACCTCTGAAAGCAAACACCCAGCTCTCCTGGTGAACACTGGACTGATAGCCTCAAAGCAGCCCATTAGGAGATGCTTTGACCAGGGTCCAGTTCACAATAAGTTTGCTGCAGCTTTGAAATCACCTTGGAGACCTCAGCCACCTCCACTAGTCAAAACTCTGCCAAGACAATGGGAACGCCACTGTTCCACCCAGACCCCACCCTGCAGGACTGATGTAGCCTCACTAGTGAGATCCCAGCCCGAACAGAGGATACCCTGCCAGAGAAGAACAGAGCAAACTCTTCACAAAGTGCTACTGAAAAGGCTCTTTTTTGCTGTAGACAGCCTGAGTGAAGCAGTCTGTTCACAGTTCAAAAGAGCTGAGCTGGTCTGTTCTTCTCTGCAGCAATCTCCTTGGACAGGAACTTTGTCTTCTTATGGGCAGTTGCCCAATGATAATTAGTATAATTATTTCTCTAAGCCAGTCTATCCTCCACTAACCAAGTCCTCCACCAGCAATGCTCTAATCTCTGACCCATGGTCTTCATCATCTTGAGAGCCCCATTGTATCATGGGGGTCTCAGGTGAGAGGACCTGGGTTGTATAAGAGTGGTGTAATGGTATTGAGTGCCCTGGAGGCAGCCCTATTATAGGCTGCCACCACTTCACCCAAGCAAGCCTCACAAACAGCACTGACACTGGAAAAATCAGCTACTGCCATCAGTCCCTCTGGGGACAATCCCCTTAAAGGTCAATAGCTGTCACCTATCAGTAGCACAGGGATGTTGAAACTCATGTTCTGTGACTTGGACTATAGGCATACAGCAGTTAGTAAGGCTGAGACTATGGGAAACAGGCCTGCTGCATTGGAGCTGCCCATAGTTGAAAAACAAATCTACAACTGGTGGAAGAAAAAGACTGACACCAGGACCAGTTCCTCAAATAGAAAGCATCATTAGCTGGATAGTGGAGATCAAAATGCCCATTTTCCCATTGAGAACTTGATGGGTGACTCATGGAAACCTCTCCCTCAAGGCTGCCTCACCAGATCACTGGTAGCCATGGTTGGGTGGGCTGCTTTATGTGGAAGTGGGGATTCAATGTCTAGCAAAAAACAACAGCTGGGCAAAAACTTCCTAAGGACTAGCTTAACAAAACTGTGATTTTGTCTCCTGTGCCCATCAGATCAGCACCCATTCTATCATGTCGACATCTATAGGTAATATGAATTAAATGGTTGCATGGGCTGATATACCTGGGGAAAAGGCAATTGATAAAGTAGGAGTCAAAAGTGTGCCATTATTAACCAACAGCCATAAGAGTCAGAGGGTGATGGTCTGCCTTGCTTCCATGGCCAATCATAGAAAGCTGCCTCCCATTCTTGTGGATTTTTTTTTGTATTATTTATTTATGCCCCTTTACCAACCCAGCTGCCCTCTCCTTCGGGCAGCCAAGCCCTGCCACACCGCTCCTCCCAATCACAGTCTGCTGCTCCCTCAGTTGCTGTCCCCCTACTGACCCAATGTATCCCTTCACTGGGCGCCCCTACCCATGGCAGGGACTGTAGGGAGACTGTTGTGTGCCTGTAGGCATTTACCTCAATCCTCACTGGGGGTGGTGAGGGTGCAGCTCTGACACTCATGTGATGGGAGGGCAAGCTGCCATCATCTGTGTGGCTTGGGTGGCCATTTGCCATTTCTAGTTTCCCAACCCCACTGGAATGCATGCTGAGGTGTCTTGGCATTCGTGCATGCAACGTATGGTCACCCATGCCACAAAGCGTGATGCCAAAACTGGCTGTGAGGAGCCCCCAAATGATGGTGCATTCTACCCCCTCACCCTGGGAGAAGAACATCCATGGGATGCTCTACAGCCCTCTCTGCCGGCCTCAACTTCTGTCATTCCAGGCTCAAGCATTAACTCGGGTCACCATCGTGCCAGGTGATCCCCTATTACCCAATGCCACAGGGCCAGCCTTTGTGGTGTTTAAAGGCAAATGAATTCCTAAGAATGTCACTAACACACCTGGTCTCTTCATAGCCATGTCTGAAAATGGCTGGATGATAGAAGAGCTAACTTAAATATGGCTAGAAATGATGTAGGGAGGGCTAGGATTGTAGAAGCTAATGCTGGTGTGGGATATATTTAGGTGCCACATTTCAGAGGCTGTCAAATCAGATTAAAATAAATAAAAACATCATCATGTGTGATATGCCAGGTAGCTGCACCAAACTTATGCAGCCAGCAGACATGTCCTAGAACAAGCCTTTTAAATGCATTACCTACTCTATGGGGACTGTGCAGCCACAGGTACAAATCCACGAAGGTAGATCATCAGTGCCACTGCATTTGTGTCATCTGGAAACAGTTGTGTGTTATTTGTCTTACCTAATGATAGCTAACTGTGGTTGCTTGTATGGGCATCTCCTTTTGCTGCTTGGGGTTGGGGAGTTAGGGTTGGAAATCCTAACACCACATTTCCCTACTTTTGTTGGTTTAAGTTGAACCCTAACTGGTGCATTAATGCAGTTTTTTGCAATGAATTTCCTTTCTTTTTGAGATAGTGGAATCATACACTCATTCACAGATTTCCCTTCAGGACCTGCATGAACAGATCCATCTGGCTGCAATTCCATGCAGCTACAGATGCAGATGTACATGGCTCTTCTAGCCCTGCAACAAGTATGGAGTCCATCAGGCTGTGGTAGCTCAGGACCCTCTGGGCACTGCATTTTTGTGCAGCTTTAGATGTAGATGCACAAGGCACTCCAGGCTGTGCACCAAGTGAGAAGTCCATCTGGATGCAGCTGTGGGCCCTGCTCTTTTATGCCAAATGAGGAGCCCATCTAGCTGTGGAATTGCAGGGCCCTCTGGGTCCTGTGCTTTCATGTGACTACAGATGCTGATGCACTGGGCCATCAGTGCCCTGCACCAAGTTAAGAGTCCCTCTGGCTGTGGTAGGAGTCTTCTGCTTTTGTGCAGCTACAGATGCAGACATGCAGGGTCCTTTGGGCCCTACGCCAAATATGGAACTCATCAGACTGCGAAAGTGCAAAAAAATTTCAACATTCACTTATAACTTGGTCATTTTGCCATATATTTAAACCACATTTTAAACACAGCTTTCTTATGATCCCAGCACATGAACCTGATAGCCAACCTTCTTGTTTCATAAGTTATTTTATCTCAATCAAACCTATGCTGAGCAAAAATAGCACTCCTATTCTCGAGCGCTTATGGGCAAATATTTAGTTTTTTTCACTAGTCCTAATGGCCTCAACTCCCTATTTATTTAATCATTTTCTTGGTAGTCTGGTGTCTGACTCCTCTCACTCTGATTCATGCCTCCCTGCTCCACCATGACTGTCATCATATCACTGAGATGACAGCTGTAATGACCCACCAGTCACCTCCACTAATGGCCATCATCTCCAGCAAGTTCTGTGACTTGCGTGTTTTTCACTTTGTTTAAAAATGCTTGGTATTCTAGTGGCCCTCCCCCTGCATTTTCTGTTTTAAAAATCAACCTCCCCACTTCCCCCAAACCCAAGTCCAAGTGTTACTATGCAGAAGGCAGCCAGAATTACCCTCCTCTCACGTCCAGTGAATTATTCTGGATTCAAACCACTGGAGTGTTTGGTGCCTTACTCTCTAAACTAGTACTCACTAATAAACCACTGCATTGGATGTGATTGCTTGACAGCCTTTGATTTTTACAGCATGTCTCTTTTCTTGTTGTATTTTAGACCCAGGCTGGGACTGATGATGTACCCCACATGAGTGACCAGCTCATTTGAATGCATTGCAATGATAGGTTGGCTGGATATGGTTGCAAGATCATTCTCATATACCAGCCTCTGAGGTATGGATATGATTTCTCACAGGATTAGAGGGCTTTATGGCCAACCTGGTCATGGGCTCACCTAAACATTGTGTTTTGGGTGATTTCTGCCTGGGTTAACGAGGAAGCTTCTCTTTTTTGAATGCAGTTCCTCCAGATGATGTTTTCACTGGACCTTGTACAGGCAGTTGCCACTGGTACTCATCAGGACATTCATGCCTTGGTCCTGGTTTTCTCATTGGGTCTTGACATTGGTGATGTCAGAGTTGATCCAGTCATTTGGTCCAATCATTATACTGTGCAGGTTTTGTGAGGCTCCCTGTTTAATGTCCCTGGTGGAGATGGCCAGTTACTCCCTGTTCAGAATCTGAAGCCTCAGAGTTTCCTGGTGGTATGGGATACCTGGGCAAGGAGACAAACTGTGCAAGGGCAGCTGAGTGGGTTGTGTAGTACTATTTGGCTATACTTACTGGCTAGTGCCAATAATCAATCGTTGGCACAACCTCACAGACTCCATTATTCACATGTGTGAATAATGGAGTTACGTTAACCACCTTTCTAAAATTAGCTTTTACTGCACCCAACAGCCTTCTCAGCTTTTCAGCCAAATGAAAGCCAAGCACAGTTTCCCAGTGTGAATCTCACACAAAATCAGTAAGCCAGGGAAACAGCTTCACAACGTTGATTTTTTTTTCTAAGAACTGCTTCTCATTTCCTCCGCCATTCTGCTCGTTTCCTCTGCCCCACCTGCCCACTTGACCTCTCTTTAAATTTAGTACTGCCATGCACTCTCATACTAAGCAACCCAGAAAAAAAACAAGAAGCGCTTTTGCTGGATTATTTAAAAGTACCTTTATTTCTGCCTCACAACGCTCACATTGAACTCGCTCCACATCGCAGTTACGCTCCTCACTGTGCCTCACTAAGCAGTTCTGCCATGTTGGATAGAAATTTTTTCTCATGACCCACATTAGCCAATCAACTGAGCTGTTGATACATCAGCACCGACGTCATGGTGGAATATCCATGACAACGCCCATAGCAACATTACAGAAACAAAAAGGACAGATACATTCACCAAAAAGGCCCTTTTTTCATGCAACATAATAAAAAATGCATGATTCAAAGAACCAGCAAATATAAAAAATAAAACATGGGGAAGTGTTTAAACTCAGATTTTATGCACAGCCTCAGTGTGCGATGCCCTGATAAACTCCTCGGGCTTCGCCTCGGGGTTTATGGGGTATCGCACACCTTGAGTGTGCATAAAATCCTTGTTAACCACACTTCCCCATACATTATTCTATATGCTGTGACCACATTTCACTCCTTAGCATCTCTTTGTGTTCACCCCTTGTTTTCTCATTGCAGATTACCATGGTTTGATGGTGACCTAAGGGTGTTGAAAACAAAGGGATGGAGGTTGAAGCATTGTTAGCAGAGGTCCAGGTTTGAAGGGGATAGATTGGCACTGAGGGCTCATTACAATGAATATCAGTGGGCAATCCCTCTGAAAAGTCAGTATTCCTATCATGGGTAATTGTTGCTGGAAAGAAGTAACCAGCTCAACACTGTGGACAGATTACTAAATCCGATCTGTCTACAGTCCTGCAGAGTTGTTTTTCCAGAGAAGAGTGATGAGTGTAATCCTTTTTTTTCTAGACAAGGTGTCATCCATTTGGGCCAGGGTATCCTCAAGTGACCTGTCATCAGCTGGCAGTATCAGTCAATGATGGGCAGAGACATTCTGTCTGTATGGAATGAGTTTGAGCCAGTTCTGGCAGATGATGCCTTCTGGGTGGTCACTCAATTTCACCCTACCTACCATGTATTGAATTTTGGGCCTACTCAGCTTCTTCTTTAGTGCTGGGGGTCTTTGGGTCCAAATTTTGTGGAGCACAACAGGTGTTCTATTAGGGAGGTTTTTTTCTTTCCATGATGAAAAGAGCAGTGGTGAAGCCTCTCCTTAAGAAACCACAGTTGGACCACAATGTTCTCTCAAATTACAGGTCTTTCTCAAACCTTTTACATCTCTGAGCCTTTCCAGTCTGATTTATGGCCTTGCCATTGTACTAAGACTTCTTTAGTCAAGGTGCACCATGATCTCCTCCTAGCAAAGGATAGCGGGTGTTGTTCCATCCTTGTCCTGCTTGACTTTTCCTCTGTGTTTGATATGGTGGACCATAGGTGCTGTTAGCTTTCTTGGGCACTACGTATGACTCCCAGGAATGGTGTTACAGTGGTTTGAGTCCCTCTTATTTGACAGGGTGCAGCAGGTGGCACTAGGTTCTTTCTCCTAAAGCAGTGCTACACTTTCCTGTGGAGAGCCTTATGGGTAACTTTTCACCACATGTTGTTCGCTGTATACATGTTGCCATTGAGTGAGATCATCTGATGGTGTGGCTTGGGGTTTTATTGCTATGCTGATGATACCCAGCTGTATGTGGCTTCTGTTCCTGATGGGAGTGCTGCAGTCTCTGGGCTGATCGAGTGCTATAGGGAAGTTCAGGACTGGATGGTGGCTAGCTGGCTTAGACTTCATCCACTGAAGACAGATGTGTTTCTAATGGAGCCAGGTTGGCTGGTTTGGCAATAATGAGCAGTGCTGCTGTCCTTCCATGTTTAGATGACATCATGCTCAGAGTTGTTGATAGAGTGAGGAATCTTGGGGTCAATGTGGATTCCAAGCTGACCCTGGTAAACCAGGTGTCAACTGTTGTCAGCACTGGCTTTTTTCATCTTTGGAACATCTCCTGGATCAAGCCCTATGTGGAATCAATCAATCTGAGGACCATGATGCACACCTGCTTACAGCTAGACTGGATTACTGTAACATTCTGTACCTAAAGCTATCTGTAAGGTTGGTACAATATTTGCAGATAGTTCAGAATGCAGCAGCCCAAGGGTTTCTAAAGCCTCTTGGTTTGAACATATCATGCCAGTTCTCTGTGCTCTACATTGGCTGCCAGTGAGGTGGAATTTCAACTTCAAGGTATGTTTGTTAACATACAAGGCCCTGCACAGTCTGGCTCGAGACTACCTGAATGAACTCCTGATTCTGTGTGCTCCTGGCCTCCACTTCAGTCAATAGAGGAGAGTCTCCTCATGGTTCCAAAATCAAGGCTTGTGTCTTAGGGGGTTCAGACATTTTGTGTGACTGTCCCAATTTTGTGAAAAGTCCTTCCTCCAGAGGTCACAGGTACCCCTTTGCTTGACTTTTTCTAGTCTCACCTTAAACTCATCTGTTTGCTTTGTGTTTGGGGTCCGGTGCTTCTTTTTAATCCTTTAACTCTTCATTTTATTAGTATTTATTATTTGTAATTGGGTGGTTATTAAATGTTTTGGCTGTTTTATACTGTGAAGCATCCAGAGCCCCTGAGATTGGGTGACATATAAACACAATTGCCTTGCCTTTTCTAGTGTGGGAACTTAGCTCAGGAAGTAAATCCTGGGGGTGAGTAGATTAAGAAAGCCCAGTGAATCGGCTGTGTTATTGGGGGGGAGCTGTCAGAGGCTTATTGTCTTCTAACAAGAGCACTACAAAAGGCTCCCTTGCCCAGTGTGTCCCATTGTGCTCATATCCCAGCACATGCGTAAAGGGTTGAAAAGGGAAATTAGGGAGCACCCTATCTAGGATAGGGTAACAAGCAAGGTTCTGTCAATGGGGTAATAAATAGTAGACACCCAGAACAAGTTAGGCAGAGGTAGATGAGTTAAAGAAGGGACAACAAGTGGCACTCTATCCAGGGTATGGTATCAAATACATTTTAAACATGCAAAGAAAGAGGTAAGAATTCTACAAGTATAGAAAGGAGACAATAAGATACAGGGAAGTTTTAACAGGTACTAAAGTAAAAAAGGGAAAGAGTGTGGAAGTGCTGCAGTACAATGGTGTGAAGATGCAGTCTTTTTGGAGACTGAGGTGCTGCACCATTTGCACTCACCTCTCTGGGTTGAAGGCAGAGGCTACTGGACTCTGGGTTCAACTGGCAAGGGAGCAGAGAGCCTTCTGCCCCACCCAAGGGCCACAAAGTCTTCCACCAGTCCCCCACGTTAGAAGTAGGCAGAGGCAAAGCAGTTGAACCATGGAGGGCTCCTGGAGGCTGGAGGTGGCAGGAAGGGTACACACTTCTCAGCCTATACCACAGCAAATTTCCTTCACTGTACTGGTGGGAAAGGCCAGCCAGGGGCAAGCACTTATAGCAGTGGGAAAGGAGGAAGTGGGGGTCCTCAGAAGGCCCCAGCTGAATAGGAGGCAGCTTCTGGTAAGGGTCTGTATCGTTAGGGGATAGACTTGGGTGCAGGGGGGAGAATGGAGAGGGAGGTGAAGTGCCAAGAGGTACTTCACCTTGGAGGGTTGGGAAGTTTTTCACTAGGAAGATATGGCCTCTATAGAGGGAGACAGCCTGCATCCTTCTAGGAAGAGGACCACAGTCCTTAGTGGGAAGTTTAAATGCTACTTGGATGAGCATTTAAACTAGCCACAGGGAGGCTGTAGAACTAAGGGAGGCAACAAATCCCCCCAGATGATGAAGCAGCAGGGATGGAGGGCCCAGGGGAGTAAACTCAGGGCAGCGGCACAAGAAGACAGGGGTGGGAACAAGCCAGAGGACATGGGGGTATAAATCAGGGAAGCAAGAAGAATGGAGTAAAGGATACATGTGACAGAGATAGTAACAAGGGAAGAGGTGGGTCTGGGGGAGTGTCAGGAAACAGTACAGGCAGGAGGGAGAGGGGGGAAAGAAAATAAGGGAAGAAGGCTGGGGGAAAGTAAAGTATGGAGAGCCATGTGCACCAATGCAAGCAGTCTGGAAAAAAAAAAAACATTCTGAACCTGGAGGCTATCATAGGAAAGACTAGCCTGGATTTAGTGTCCATAACGATGTTGTGGTGCACTAACAACCATGACTGGGACATCACCATACTGTGCTACTCTCTGTTCAGGTGAGACAGGAAAAGAAGAATTGGAGAAGGTTTTGTTTTACTATATGTAAGGAAAGAAATCAAGGCCATGGAAGTGCAGGGGCACTCAGAGGAAAAGGAAGGACTGGAGGAGCTGTGGGTCATCCTGGAGAAAGATGCTGGGGCTGCAATCTGTACAGAGGTGGTATACAGGCCTCCAGCACAGGGAAAAGAGTTGGATAAGGCTCTTGGGGAAGCCATCATCAGGATGTCAAGTAAGGGGGAGGTGCTGCTAGTTGGTGACTTAAGTCTTCCAGATGTGGATTGAAACCTTCCAACTACAGCTTTGGAAAGGAGCAGGGCCATCCTTGACTCCTTACATGGGGCTTTTCTCAGGTAGCTAGTGAATGAACATTGTAAGGATAGGGCAGTGCTGAACTTGGTGCTTACAAACAGGGAAGGCATTACAGACTTCACAGTGGGTAGTTCCCCTACGTCCAGTGATCAACATACAATGTGGTTTAACATTAAGATGGGAACAGAGGCAAAACCTTCACTAAGACAGTAGACATGGGCCAAGCAGTAGACATCCTCTATCTTGATTTCACTAAGGTCTTTGACTCTGTGCCCCCCGAAAGGTTGACCAAGAAGTTGGTGGATCTTGGAGTTGGGGAGAAGATGGCCAGATGTGTGGACAACTGGCTGAGGGACAGAACCCAGAGGGTGGTGGTGGTGGGGGGAGAGTTATCTGGCACCAGAAATGTAACCAGTGGGGTCCCACAGGGCTCCATGCTGGGGCCAGTGTTGTTCAATGTCTTCATCAATGACATTGGTGATGGCATTAAAGGCAAAATGTGCCTATTCGCAGATGACATCAAACTCTGTGGGAGAGTGGACACAGCTGAAGGGATACGGGACCTTCACGAAGATCTGGGAAAGCTGGGAAGGTGATCCAGGATCTGGCAGCTTGGCTTTAATGCCAAGTAATGCAAAGTTATGTATATTGGAGCCAAGAACCCCAGGACAGAGTATTACCTGGGTGGAGTCCGAGTAGCTGCATCACAGGAGGAGAAGGATCTGGGAGTGATGATCACTAGTGACCTGAAGCCCTCCACGCAGTGCAAGAAAGCAGCAGCAAAGGCAAACAAGATGCTGTGATACATATCTAGGAGGATCAGTAGTAGGACAGAGGAGGTTATACTGCCCTTGTACAGGTCACTGGTAAGGCCGCATCTAGAGTATGGAGTTCAGTACTGATGCCCACACCTCGAAAAGGACATTAACCTGCTGGAGAAGGTACAGAGGAGGGCTACAAAGATGATAGCTGATCAGCAGGGCAAGGCATACGAGGAGAGGTTGAGGGCACTGAACATGTACTTCCTGGAAGACAGGAGAGAGAGAGAGAGAGGACATGATTGGGACATTCAAGTACTTGAAAGGGATAAATAATGCTGATAAGGAAAGTCTCTTTAAGCTGAGTGGCAGCCATATCACTAGGGGGCACAGTCTTAAGCTGGAGGGTGGGAGGTTTAGGAGGCATGACAGAAAGCACTTCTTCACAGAAAGGGTGGTGGACACTTGGAATGCGCTGCCGGAAGAGGTCATTTCATCAAAGACAGTGAGCAGCTTTAAGAGAGGCTGGGATAGGCATAGGGGAAGATAAGAATCATGGGTAGTAAGGATGGGAGGAGTGGGGAGGGAGGGCAGGGACATTAGCTCAAGCTGTGGACCCTGAATATACAATCAGACTTGATAGACCAAATGGCCTTCTTCTGCTGGCTTGTTCATATGTTCATATGTTAAAACACATGAGGATGAATGTCCTGGACATTAGAGGGCACAGATTCTAAAGAAATGGGAGACTGCCTCAGAAATGACCTTGTAGGGGGGATTGTCAAGGAGAAGTAGAGGTACAGTAGGTAAAATAAGGGAGGCCATAACTAAGGCAACCAGTCTTTGTGTGAAGAAAGTGAGTAAAAGCAGAAAGAAAAATAAGCAGTTACGGTTCTCTAGATAAGTGGCCAAGTTGGTGAAGGAAAAAAGGTTGGCATTCAGGATGTATAAGGAAACACAGAGGAAGGAAGACAGTAAAACAGAGAGTAGCAGGAAAGGCAGTGAGAGGAACAAATGTGCAGACAGAGGAAAGGAAAGCCAAAGGAATAGCTAAAGGTGATAAGACTTTCTTTAGGTACATAATTCAGAAGAAGAAGGCAAGATCCTGGTAGTGAAGATAATTAGGGCAACAGGATACTGCACAGAAGAGGATCGAGACAAAATCAAATGTCCTGAACAGGTACTTCTGCTCTGTCTTCACAGTGGAAGAGGTGAACCAGTAGGAAGCAGCAGTAACAAAGGGGCAGGGATGGACACAAGTCCATTTTCAGAAGAAAGAGCTCTGAAGGGACCTAAAGCACTGAAAGTGGACAAGGCTATGGGACCGGATGGGATATACTCAAGGGTACTTAAGCAACTCAGTGAGGTGCCAGCTGCCCCACTGACAGTGTTATTCAACAACACTCTGGAAACAGGTGTTGTTCTGGTGAACTGGGGAGAGCAGATGTGGTCCCTCTAAATAAGAGCAGCAGCAGGAAGGAGGCTAGCAACTATAGACCCATCAGTCTCACTTCAGTGATGGGGAAATTAATGGAAACCCTGCCAAAGGAAAGGCTGGTAGAGTCATTCCTCTCAACCTGCTAGGACCAAAATCAGGGACACTCCCCCAAAAGTCAGGGACAATTTACCAAAATCAGGGACACCATATTTTATTCAGCGTGGTGCCACACTATCGCGTGACTTGTATATCACAATATGGCATGTAGTACAGTGCAATACATTTAACACACACAAATTTACATAAATCAAACCTCTAGAATTGATTTCCTGTTTGTCTCTTTAATTGAAGTATGTTCAAATACAGTACATTGCCAGCCTGCCCTGCACTAAAAAATAGAGAACATGTTTCATGGGGCAGCTATATCACTTTTCTGGTCTCTGGCTTGCCTTAGACAATAGAAGTTTATGCTTTGATTTTGACCCGTAAGTCCACATACTTCTTGAATAGGTCACACACTTGCTGGCAGGTTGAGAAAAGCAGGTTCTCCATGGCTGCTGATGTGCTGACTTCAGTGAAACAGAGAGAGAGAGAGAGACTGACTATTGGTTGTCAAGTGCTGTGGCTGCTGGCAGGGCTGAAGGGTTGGCTGCTAGTGTATTTAAATATTCTACTCAGCAAGACTGAGCCCTCTGCTCCTGAAGGAGCCTGTTATTTATAAAATATCCCAATCAGCAAGACTGAATCCTCAGCTCCTGAGTGATCGTGTGCAGTATTAAATAACCCACTCAACAGAACTGAGCTGTCTGCTCTTGCAGCTGCATGATTTATTTTTATGCATTTCCTGGGATATAGCACTGAACTAGGCATATAGCCTGTGCAGGATCAATGTGGCATCAAGAGGCTGTGTGACAAATTAAGGTCCTACATGATCTTGGAGGTGACAGCCATGTTCCCCATCCCTTCCCCTACCAGGAAAATTGCTGTCCATCATACAGAGTACCATATCCCCAAACCTTAACTTCATGGATATAAAACTCATTTCCTTCAACCTCAAAACCACACCGCCTGCAGATAAAAACGGCCAAGCGAATCTACCCGTAAAGAAGACACCAGTCCTAAACACTTGGCTACACATTTTCTGAGTGAAGAAATGCTCCTACCTTGGAGACTGTCATGGCTGCTTGAGTTTCTTTCCACCTTACAGTTGGACTCAGAATCCTCAGTGTTATGCAGAAATAATCCCAAGTGACCATGGCTCACTCCTGGTGGATGCCCGTGCTTGCAAAGGCTGCTGCAAGAATCCGACAAACTGGTCGAAGTTTCAGCTTCTGGGCAATTACCTGTGCAGCCTGCATGGGAAAGTAGCTGATAGCCTGCATTGCTATAAACTTAGCGCATCAGGAATTACTAGCATGGACAAGCACACCCGATTGGTTGTCGGTGGGCTCACATGATGTCAGGCCCCATTGGCATCTAAACCAGGAAGTGAGTGTTAGTGGTTGCCAACAACAACACCAAGCACAGTGGCATTTTGGGGGCAGTCAACAAAATTGAAAATACTTGCTGGCTAGTCAGGACAAGGGGTCTGAAATTGGGAAATCCTGAAAAAATCAGGACAGTTGAGAGGTATGGGTAGAGTATTTTGAATCCAATGGGCTGCAAGACCACAAGCAGCATTGGTTCGTGGAAAGGGGTCATGCCAGACAAATCTGATTGATTTCTTCAACTGGGTGATCGGGAAAGTAGATCAGGGAAGGGCAATGGAGGGTGGCCAATTTGGACTTTAGCAAGGCCTTTGACACTCTGCTGCACAGGAGAATAGTGAGGAGCACCACACAGAGCATGCTCAGGGGTTAGGCAGTCGAGGAGCTACTGCACATCTAATTCCCAACAAGAATGCAATATGTTTGCTTTTAATAGATTAAAAATATGATGACATGACCTATGACCTCCTGCTCAGTGGCACACTAAATGTTATTTTGGTAGCAGGAGAAGAATCAGTGGATCAAATCCTGGCTAGGATTTATTAATTCCAGAGTTTATGGGTTGCCCTGGAGTACTGACCTGAGGGCTTATAAATTAAAAGAAAATCTGTCAAAGGTATGACAACTAACTTGTGGCTTCCTTTTTTCAGAAAGCAGTTTATTAGTGCTGTGCAAAAAAAAAAAAAAACTTCTGTCGGCAGAATTTGTGTGGAAGTCAGACTTCCTCTTCCGTGAAAGTTCAGAAATCTTTTTGGTAACTTTTGTGAAATTCTGACTTAGAGTGGAGGAATAAATATATTAACTGCAGATTAGTGTATTAAACTGCAGAAGAAAATTCAGCAGAACTGATCACTGTTAGAGATCTGTTCTGCGGAACTTCTTTCAGCAGTTTAAAACATGAATCTCCAATTCATACATTCATTCTGCAGTTCAGTGACTCACTGAACTGTGGAATGAATGCTTGAATTGTGAATTACCGACCCCATATTAATTTAATGTTTCCCTCCCTGGTGTCTAGTGGCATCTCCCACCCTCCGATCACCAGCCCCCTATAAATTAATGTTTCTCTGGTATCCAGTGGCACTTCCCACCCTCCAATCGCTCAATGCCATTTAACTCCCTGGCATCTATCAGTTCCCCCACACTGCCCACACTGGGTTGAGTAAATCACCCTTCCATCGCCCCCCTTTTCATAATCTTCAGTGCTGCAGGGAGTGTATACGGCAACTGGCACAGCCCTCCTCTCATCACCTCAGCTGGCCACCGTATGCAATGACAGGAAGCATGGGCAACTGGAGTATTGTGACCGATTCTGGAAACTGCACCTCAGAAAGGACATAGACAGGGTGGAGGCAGTCTAGAGGTTGGCAACTAAAATGGTGCAGGGGTTGAACCAAAAGCTTTACAAGGAGAGGCTGAGGGATCGCAACATGTACACCCTGGAAGAGAGAACAGTGAAAGGAGACATGATTGAAAACTACAAGAACCTCACAGGGGTAAACAGGGTACAGGAAGGGAGTCTCTTTCAAATGAGAAAAAGCACCAGGACCAGAGGGCATGTGATGAAGCTGGAGGGAGGACATTTAAGATGGATCTGAGGAAGTACTACTTCACTGAAAGAGTTTTAGACACTTGGAACAGAATACCAGTGGAAGCGAATAAGGCAAAAACAGTAGGGGGCTTCAAGCATGTATGGGATGGGCACAGGAGAATATTAAGAAATAGGCAGGGAGGAGGGAGGGTCACTGGAAACCAGTTAGGGTCTGCGTAGACAGACTAGGAAACGGCCATCTGAGCAAATTGGGTGGGGCATGCAGTCCTTTTCTGCTGACAGATTCTATGTTTTTATGTTTCACTGCAAGTTTTTTGGTAAGAGAGAATTCTAGTACCAGTATGTAGCCTGACAAAACCTTCAAGGATTTTAG
The DNA here is from genome assembly GCA_016271365.2 of Neoceratodus forsteri. Classification (NCBI taxonomy): domain Eukaryota; kingdom Metazoa; phylum Chordata; order Ceratodontiformes; family Ceratodontidae; genus Neoceratodus; species Neoceratodus forsteri. The sequence continues at coordinate 314,034,253 of CM057453.1, read as the reverse complement.
TGCTGAGACTAACACCAAGGGGGAAACCGAGGGAGAGCTTGAATCCAATGAAGAGGTCAAGTAAAAAGATATCTAGTCAGATAATTGACTAGCAGTGAAACACAAATGAACTATTTCACTATTTTTCACAAGTTTCCACAAGTTTTCCCATGAATTTAGTTAAGAATCTAAACATGCATTATGTTTAGTCTCCTGCATGTTGAGTACTATATGCCTGTTGTGTCAAGATTACTGATAGTGGTATGGTAGTGGTATGGATACAGCAATGGTGCTTTCAAAAGCTGCCTTGCTTCACGATCACTCCTGTGTACAAGTTGGGGCTTGTAAATGAGGGCAACTTCTATTTTTAATAGTTATTTTAGCTGTGGCTTCTACTCGGGCAGCTTTTAGTCAGTGGCAGCTTATATTTGGTGACATATGTTAACACAGTATCATGCCCTCTGACTAGCACGGAAAAACATCAAACCGATACCATGATTAACAGAGTGGTAGCTGTTAAGTGATTTTTTGGGGACAACTAATTTTATGAAATCTTGCAGAAGCATAAAGGCCCCTTCAATATTCCCAGTAATTCTCAGTCCACCTCACTGCCCCTCTAACTGCCCCTTTTCATTAAATAAATCATTAAGCTAAAGGTATGTTATAAGATGGGATTTGGAACATACTATATTACAGAGGTACAATGCCAGAAGTCGGAGTGAGAGATGACAATTGGGTGGCATCATGCTTTTGGCATAACATCTGCTTTTAAGATAAATACATGAGAAAAAAAAACAGAATCACCGTTTGTTAATGACATCTGTGATTTCTGATTAGGAATTAGTGTACTGGACTTGAAAGCAAGTCAGTGAAAGAGTGGGTGGGTGGGTGGGTGAATGTCATGCAGGAGCATTGCATATAAATAAAGACAGAATAAAAAGAAAGAAAAAAATATTGAATATTGCGTGTTTAGTGCATGGCTATAAATGCAAAGAGATAATACAGACTTTTGATTTGTACTGTGTGGGTATGTAAAAAATGGCTACAAGTTGAAAATTCAAAATGGCACATAGATTTTTTCCACATCTTGTTTGGAAGGACTTGTTTTTACCTATGCAATAGATTATCTAATGTGTGGGTCCAGAGAGATCAGAATGCAGGATTTCCCCCACCCATTTTTTAATTGCAAAATAGGAGTCTTTATTAACTGGAAAATTCCAGCAACCTGACTGACTAAAAGACAAGTAGAAGAGTTTATGCGCTACATGCAATCATGTCACCCCCCCCCCAACCCAGATCGCAAACCGCATGTTACAGCCACACCCTCCATGAGGAGAGACAGATGGACCTCAATATGTACTTGCTGGAGGAGAGGAGGGAAAGAGGGGACATGATAGAAACATTCAAGTACCTAAAGGGTATAAACAAGGTGCAGGGGGGAGACATCTTCCAATACAAGAGCAATACAAGAATGAGGGGGGCATGACATGAAATTGGAAGGTGGCAGGTTAAGAGGGAATTTGAGGAAGCTTTTCTTCACAGAGAGGGTGGTGGATGCATGGAATGGCCTGCCACAGGAGGTGGTGGGGGCAAGCACTGAGGCTGGATTTAAACATGCATGGGACAGGCATAAGGGTACTATTGATGCAAAGCAGTGGGAGGGTCAGAAGCTGTAATCATATACAGAGCTTATGGGCAGACTGGATGGGCCAGGGGGTCCTTATCTGCCAACAATTTTTATTTTTCTATGTATAATTATCAGACCATAATCCCATACTTATTTTGCCTGTGCACCAGGTTCTGCTACTATATCAGTTTGCTCAACTGGAACTATGTTTTTATATTTTACTTATATTTCATAAAGAAAAAACTTACAATGAAACCTTTTACCAACTTTTTTTGTAGAACCCATGTTGTAAGTGTAATAGGACAATAATTACTGGCTTAGCCTTTTTCCCATAGGGAAGCCATGGCATAATTTGCCGTTATAAAGGAACGTTCATAACGGCAAACACGCACATGATTTCCCTTGCTCTGCACATGCCCCACTGCATCTTTTCCCCTTCAGAACTGTCACCGCATGCTTCCCTTGGAAGACTAAACCACCACTTGGAATAGAACTCGGCAGTAAGTTACATTTTTAAACACAATCTTTAACGGGAAAGAGAAGCTGTTTCTACTGCTCACCCCCAAAGAAAAAAATTAAAACAATTCAAAACAACACTGCGAGTCACAAATCGAACCAGGGGGCCGCATAGCAACCTGCATGCATTTTATATAATTGCTGAGGTGAAAAAGGCAAACCCAGCAATTATGTAAATTAAAACATGGGTCAGTGTGTGTAAACTCGAAGTTTACACACACCCTTGGGGTTAGATACTTTTAATAAACCCCTCGGGTGTGTGTAAACTTCTCGTTACATACCCCAACCGTGCTTTATTCTATTTTCTCAAGGTTGTGTAATTATGGCAAATAATTGTACCTTCCTCTTGTGTGTTTTAAGGTACTCAGCTCAAACACTTCATGTGTAACAAACTCAAGGCCTGCAATTATTGCCCTGCAATTACACACCCTGGCGAGTCTTAGTACATAGTTACTATCAAAAATATTAATAATGGAATAAGCATGAACTAAAGAAAAGAGTAGAAGCAAATAAAAGAAATTGCACCTTGAGAACCAGAGAGACAACTGGTAGCATCAGCTGAGTCACAGGGTCTCAACCCTGTAACCAGTGTTACTCATCTGGTTCAATAGGGTGAAAACAAGGAGCACTCAGTAAAAACGAGTGCAGGCAAATGGGCAACAGCAAGATGCGCTACATGCGATCGTGTCACCCCCCCAACCAGATCGCAAACCGCATGTTGCAATCATACCCTCCAAGTGTCACCATAATTTCCCATGGGGGGCTCCATTGCTGCACTCCCCTCAAATATATATAATCATCCCCCAGGCGACACACGTTGTAAATCCTACAGTCACAGTAGGTGACAGTCAGAAATCCTGATCACCCACATCACACTCACCCTCATCACGACACCCACATTCTGGAGCCCTTTTCACTGCACCCTACTGACGGGATACCTACTCATTGTAAAACAAAAATGCATTTTACGGTGCATGACCAATCAACAAAATGGAACACAATACATGCAATACTGTATGTTCTGAATGTTGCTGTTCTGTATTGTTTGGTACATTCAAAGCAGAGGAGAGTGAGCCAGGTCTGGTTCCGCTCATCTCTGTAAGACTGCCCTCCACAAGCAATGGTTAGGAGGAATGGCAATGGAGCATCACCTGTGACTTCATGGTGGTGGATGTGCTTACAAGTCTCAGACAAAAACACCCCAGAAATGCTTATGTTACAGGGGTTCAAACTTTCACCATGCAATTACTTGTGAAGTTTTGTAAAAGCTTTCTAAAATGATTTCTGTAACTTCTCTGCTTTCACAGGCATAGACCTCACATTTGTAATGCATATCCATCATCAATGTATTCTGGTATCTAACAAACTGGGAAAAAATATGGTTCAGTAGTTTTAAATTTATAGTGGATATATCAAAAATTATTATTGGCACAACAGGCAAAATGTTCTCAAATATATATGGTAGCATAATAGATGCCTCCAGAATTGTACTTGTGGAATTTAACATTCATAAAGCACATATCACCACTTCATCTGACAAGCTGAGCTGACCTGCTTTCAGTCCTGTGGTTCTTTCCTGGGTGACTATTTTGTCTCCCTCTCTTTTTATGTTTGCTTGTGCACATGCGCGCCACACATGCAAAAGAAACATCTTGGGACAGTACGACATTTTAGAGGTGTGTGAGTTTCTGCCCAATGCAGTTGACGCTTTATGGAGCTCATCCCTCAGACATCAATGAATTGGCAAGCTGTCTATGACAGCAGTTTTAGAGAAGCAGTCTTCACTTGAAAGAAAGTGCCACTCAAATCAGGGATGGTTACGAGATGACGCTTTATGGGTCTCGTCCCTCAGGCACCAATGAATTGTCGAGCTGTCTGACAGCAGTTTGAGAGAGAGGTCTGCACTTGAAAGAAATCTGCCACTGAAATGAGGGACAGTTTCCTCATTGCAGTGGGACCTTCCCCCTCCCTCGCAACCAGGCACACAGACATACCTTCTCTCTGTTGGCAGATGACAAGACTCCGGCCATGCACATTACAGTGCTCAGTAATGCGCATGGCCAGATTTACAGTTCTTGTTGGCTCCTGCTGCCGAGTACCTTGTTTGTTCAGTGTGCCTTTCCTGGTGAATCATTTCAATAAATAAATAAATGAGCCACGGTGCAACTTTCCACATTGGTGGCTCCTGCTGCCCACCACACACTCTCTGGAAAGCCGACATTGGGGTGCCCAATCCCCGTGTCAGCATGTATCCCCTCTTCCCCCATTAATTTGACACACTGGGAGCCCACCCCAGTGTGCCAAAATATTTTATTTATGTTTCCGACACTGGGATGCCCTCCCAGTGTCGATATTTCACCCGCCCGAATATTTCCAAGTGCCGACATCAGGTGCCCAGTCCCATATCTGCATCCCTCCACACACACGCACACATACACTATTGTGGCACACTGGGCCACTCCAGTGTGCTTAAATATTGTGATAACCTGTTAAATAAAGAAAACCATCCCCAAAGTCTTTTTCTCTCTGTAAAAAGAAACAGTCCCTCAATCGTCTCCCCATTCCCTCTGCCCCACCCTCCCTCCCTCTGCAGACCCACATCCCAGCCCCTCTTATCCCATACTTACCATCAGAGATCGGGAGCAGCGATCTTCTATGGACCGGGACACATCTGCACTCTTTAAAGCCGACTGGCCAACTGAAAAAATGATGATAAGCTGTATGATGGGAGTCAATGGGGGGCAGGGTTCAACTTAGATTGATATCTCAGCCATTTTAGGAATTTTGGCCCCAAATTTTAAACATGGGGTTCTGGGAACCCAACCTCATGAACACTGTCATTGTGATTGCCCCTGAACAGGGAGCCTCGCCGACTGCAGTGCTTGCAGCAGGTCTCCGAACTGGCCAGTTGCCCGCATCTCTGAAACGCAGCTCCTCCGGCTCCCAAAGCAAAGTACAGTGAGACTGGTTTCAGAAGCCACAATTCCCTTGGACCATAGTAGCTTCGATTGATTTCAATTGGCTCCCTGGCCCAAGCCATCTGCTTTCACTGCTTCGATTTACAAGCCGTGCTCTGTAACTTCGGGCTGGCTGTTGTGCTCCTGCCGAAATTTTGTGCCCACCCCCATCCCCCACCCCAACCAATATTAAATACCTCAAACTTCTCCCCCTATTACCCCCCATGTTACTCATTGGCTATAGCTACTCCTGAAACACTTAAAGAAAGTGAGCAAACTCCTCTTAAGAGAAACTGCTCACTGCAATTTTTTTTTTGATCATTCTCTTTAGCTTAATTTCACTATTTTCCCCTCTTAAGGCTCTCTGCAACTTTTTTTGATCATTCTCTTCAACTTAATTTAACTATTTTCTCCTCTTAAAGGGGATCTGCTCAGTACAACTTTTGTTAATTGTTCTCAACTTAACTTACTTTTTTCTCTCCTCAATAACTTCTTCCATTATGAAGGGTCCTATTGAAAAATCTTAGGTCCTCCTGACATCAATTTGGATGCAGAGACCTTGATCCCGGTACTATGCCAATGCACACAGCTCACCAGATCCCTCTGGTTTTTAATTGCTAGTGGTGTTATCCTACACCACACATCCTCCCTCTTCCTCCCTGGTCTGATTTCTTCTACTTTCTACATCACAATGTTCCCTCCCACTAAAGAATTACTCAATTACTTGTAATTCCTGGCATACCTGCAATCAGCATGATATGGTCTTAAACCCTGAATCTGTGCCACCCTCCACTTTAAGGTTATCACCACCCAGCACCCTTGACTTATTGCCCCCTTGCCCACATGGGTCTTTCCCTCACCTTACATTATTAACCCTGACCCAGCATAATAAAACCATCATCCTCCTGCAGCATTCCAAATGAATACACAAACTACCCTTCCTCCATCCACCCTCTCCCCAATCCTGCTCATGCCTCTTACTACTGTCAGGCGATGTCGAACTAAACCCAGGACCAGTAAGAGGCAAAAATTCAACCACACAATGAGAGCCACTTCTGACCACCTAACCTCCTGCCTTAATTGGCTTGACTCCAAAGGTCTCAAAATAGCAGATATGAATATACAGAACATTGGGGGGGAAATGGCAGAATTGGAATCCTGGATACTGTATTACAAACCAGACATTTTCTGCATTACTCAATCATGGTTAACACCATCCATACTATCTCATGAGGTTGCCCTTCCTGTCTATACATACTACAGATGGGATCAGGTCCCCAGAAAGGGAGGGGGGGGTTAATTTTTGCTAGAGATGGATTGGTAGTCAATGAATTAACTGACTTAAAGATCAACTCGGCTACAGAGTATGTCTTTATCACAATCACCTGCACTTGTCTACCCGATCTCCTGCCTAATCAATAGATCATTCCTAATGCAAACCATCCCAGATAAATGGAAAACTGCTGTTGTTGTCCCAGTACATAAAAGTGGTCCAACCAACCTTTTCAAAAACCATAGACCCATATTTATCTTGTGTTCAATTGCTAAAATCCAAGAAATAATACTTTATAATCAACTATAATCCTACCTTGAACAGACCAATGCCCCTAACTAGTAACCAGCAAGGCTTTCAGAAATCGCATGGGACAGAAACTGCTCTCCTGAGGGTCACCATTGATATATTCCAGGCTATGGACCAGGGCAAAGCCACTGGTGCAGTCTTTGTTGACCTAATGAAGGCATTCGACCTAGTTAACCACTCACTTCTCATCTGTAATCTTCACCACCTTGGTCTTGACAAAAACTCTCTCTCAGGTCTCTAACTACTTAGAGAATAGGTTTCAATGTGTCAAATGGGCTGGTACCATCTTAATCTTATCTCCTATCACTGACAGGGTTCCCCAGGGGATCAATCCTAGGGCTTCTCCTATTCTCAATATTCATTAAGGACCTTCCTCTGAATTATGGAGGGGCATCAGTTTCTGCTATATGCAGATGATGCCATCTTATATACATCCTCCTGTGACATCTCAAGTATTAACTCTGACCTAAAAAATGAATTTCAGAGTCTAGAAACATGGTTTAAAAATAACCTACTAGTTCTGAACACAAAAAAGACTAAATCCATGATGTTCCACCATACCTGCTTTGACACAACCTCACAGCCCCCCCCGGTTATCAAAACATCCACTAACATTCAACTCAAAAATGTTGCTTCCTTTAAATACCTGTGTGTAGTGCTTGACAAGCATCTATCCTTCGATGAGCACATGACCTGTGTCACTAAGGCTACTAATCATGAACTAAGCCTTCTATATAACACTGCTCCCTACCTCTCAAGTAGTGCAAGAAGCACTATTGCCTCTGCCACTCTTCTCCCAGGCCTCTTCTACAGTGCCTCTATAATCCACTCCTCTAAGACTACACTTCTGAACAAACTCAAAATGGCCTATCACAGAATTGCCCGATTTGTTATTAAGGCCCCAGCTCACGCCTGTCACTGTGACATGCTGAACAATTTGGATTGGCCATCTTTCATGGCCAGACTTAACTTCTCAGTATATTGCGTCATCTTCAAGCTAATACACCTCCCACCTCCTCCAAGTATATCTAACCTACTAACCCTCAAACCCTTCCTGCGAACACTCGGGTCCTCACACCTCCCAATGCTGAGTCTGCCCAAGACTTGCCTAGCTGTTGGAAGAAGATCCTTCTTCTTCACAGCACCACAAAAGTGGAATGACCTCCCATACTCACTATTCTAATGCAAGACCATTACTCTCTTCAAAAGACAATATAGGGAAATATTTTACAAGCCTCCTGTCTGTAATGGGAACTGTACCGAATCTTCTCTAAACTTCTCTGCCTGCTTGCCTGTACTCTCCTGTGTGTATGATCAATGTCTAGGGCTATGAGTCTGTACACAGCCAATTGTCTGTACTCTGCACTTATGTACTAACTGACTCTACTACAATTATATTGTATGCTCATATGAACCTTACTGTTTGTTCACCTATGTTGCAATTGACAACTGTAATTTGTACTGTCTCCCAATGAATGGGATGGCTAGTCTAGTCCATGAATGTATGTAACTGTCCAATGATATTTGTACATGATTATTTGTATCTGTACTCTTTTCTTATGCTTGCAACATTTGGTTCCCTGGGTCGCCCCTGAAAAAGGAATTTGACTGTCTCAGAGGGCCCACCTGGTCATCAAAATTTAAATAAAATAAATAAAAAATAAATTTGTTTACTCAATCCCAAAAGGTGATTTCATGGTTGCTGCATGGAATCACCTTTTGGGACTGATTAACGAAGTGACTGCCACTGTTCATGGGGTGGGGTCCCAAAAACACATGTTGCAAGTTGGTGAAAAATTCCAAAAATGACTGCGTTCGGCGTGCATTGCAGTTTACACTGAGCTCATAACTTTGCTAATTTTTAATATTTTCACTCCAGATTTTCAACATTGCCATTTTTTCACACCTCCTTATGAACAGTATAGCTGTCATTTTTCACATCCTGCCCGAAATGTGTTTTCACACCTGTGGCACAGAATGGCATGTTTGCTGTGAGAAATCAACTTTCAGGACAGATTAACAAAATCACAGTGGCACTGTTCATGAGGGGAGGTCCCAAAATGCCCATGTTGAAAATTTTGATGAAACAATTCCAAAAAATGATTGCGTTACAAGTGTGCGTTGTGCAGTTTCTATGCACGCTCGTAACTTCACCAGTTTTTCATATTTTCATTCCAGATTTTCAACATTACCATTTTTTCACACCTCCTCATCAACAGTACAGCTGTCATTTTTCACATCCTGCTCAAAATGTATTTTCACACCTGTGGTGCCAAATGGCACAGTCAATGTGCAAAATCACCTTTTGGGATTGAGTAATGAAATGATAGTGCCACTGTTCATGAGGTGGGGTCTCGAAAAGCCCATGTTGAAAATTTGGAGTCAAAATACCATCAAACACCCTGGCCGTTAGGGTTTCAACCATAATGCCCCACCCATTAGAGACTGACAGGTGTCAGGGGTGTGTCTTGGGGTCATCGGCCTTAATGCTCATGCCATTCCAGCCCCACCCCCAACCTGCAGCCAGTGACAGACATTGAGGTGTGTCTTGGGATCTTCAGCCCTAACATTCATGCCATTCTCCTCTACTGCACCCATCTCAGCGTATTTCCTTATGGAATGGGGTGAGTGTAAGAGCCAAAGACCCAAGGCACACCTCAACACCTGTCGGTGTCTGCAGGTGGAGGAGGTGGAATGGCATGAGCATTATGGCCGACAACCCAAAGGCACACCCACAAATGCCTGTCAGTCTCTGCAGGGTGGGGGTGGGGGTTGGCGTTAGTTTAATACTTCACTGCCATTCCTATTATGCATCTCTCTGACTCCTGCACTACCAATGCCAATATCAGCAAGCAAACATTTGGCATTGACAAATGCTTGACCTATCTTAGCTTAACCAAAGAGACTCAGTGGAATTGCTGGTCCTCTTCATTTCTTCCTTGTTTTTCACAGTGACACATACCCTTAACAAGCATTTGTCAATGCCAAACATTGGCTGCTTGTGAAACTGTTTTTTGCAATTCTGATCCCAAAGATTGAAGAGACTTGTTTTAGGATTCTCCTTATAGACATGACATGTGCCTGTTATAATATATTGGCCAAAATGTAATTTTGCAGCAGAGGTGTGAAAAAGACGTCTCGTCCAGGTTTTTAAAAATGACATGTCACATTTGTGACATGGTGTGGAAAATGGCTATGTTGAAAGGTTGGAGTCAAAATATTGAAAATGAGTGAAGTTTTGAGTGAACATTGAAATGCTGTAATGTTTAATCATAACCTGAGCACTTTACCATATTTGTACACCACATTTTCAGCATAGTCTTCTTATTACCTCACCTAATGAACATGGTTGGTGAAAACTGCCAAATCCCCAGCAAAATGTCATTCCATGCCACAGGTATGAAAACACATTGTAGCCAGGACTTGAAAAATGACAGCTGTCACATTCATGACGAACTGGGAAGAAATCTTGGCTAGGTTATGAAGAGGCCATGTTGAAAATTTGGGGTCAAAACACTGAAAAATGAAGTTACAATGCTGCATTGTTAAATGTCAACGAAGGCTCATAATATTGTTGTTTTTAATATTTTTGCCCACATTTTCAACATTGCCTTCTTATGAATCCACCTCATGAACAAGTGCAGAGAAAATGTTCAACTCCTGCCTGAAAGGTGATTTCATGCAACAACTGCGAAATCACCTTTTGGGACGCTAAAACACATTTTGGCTAGGATTTGAAAAATGACAGCTGTCACATTCACCCAGTGCTGTAAAGAAATGGCTAGGTTGAAAACTTGGGGTCAAAATATTGAACATTACCCGAGTTATGAGCCTCCATTTGCAAAGTTCAATACAGGCTCATAACTTTTTTTTATTTTATTTTTTTTATATTTTTACACCAGATTTTCAACATAACCTTCTTATGATCTAGCATCATGAACAAGGGCAGAGAAAATATTCAACTCCTGCCTGAAAGATGATTTCAGGCTGCAACCATGACGTCGCCTTTCAGGACAGATGGGTCCCAAAAAAGGGTATGTTGAAAATTTGGTGCAAAAATATGCAAAAATGGCCACATTATGCCACTAGATGGATTTTCTGAGAGAACTTGTATTGTACCACTGATATTTATATTAACATCCATAAACTTGTCCTTCCTAGAATATTTCCAAAATGTGGGAGCTGGGAAGTATTTTTACTTCCAAATAATTTAAATGACTTCCCGATTTCCACACAGGAAGTTTGAGACTTTCACTAAACATAAATTAATTGAACCGTTGAGTGTGGTGGGTTCCTGGTTCACTATTTGCAATATACAACAGAACATCTCTCAGTGACACTACTAAAAGGAAATGAAACTTGGTTGAGAAATCCAACTGGTGCTACAGAGGGATAAAACAAAAATGAAACTTGTCAGCCCCGTGTGTGAACAGTCTGACAGTCAGGGCGTCACTGCCATCCAAAAAGAGATTTGGGATTTAATTTACTTTACAGGGTACAGCACTTTAAGAAGTCTTCAGCTATGCACTTTACCTATGTGAGGGTACTTTCATTACCTGTGTGGTCCTGCCTCATCGGGTCTCTGCAAGGATTACAGGCGACACCAGCTGGGGGCAGCCACCAGTGCCTTGGCCATATGACCTTTTTCACAGGGATCAGAGATGCATTCTCCCAGCAATGCCTATGCTCAGAATGATGTGTAGTATAGCAATAAATACCTGGCTGCAGCCATTTCCTCCAAGATTCAGTGTATGTGTTTTCTTTGAGAAAGGGAGACATGGGGAGGGTACCAGGCAATAGATAGGCTGCCAGCCAGTGACAGCTACTGGCCATTTGCCTGGGCCCCCCTCCCTGTACCTGGTAGAGATAGTGGGGGCCTCCTCTTGGGGAACACTGGGCCAGGCAATGCCGAGGAGGAGGTCCCCAGATGGCAGCCCGTAGGGAGGGATGGCATTGCTCGAGGGAGGAGACAGGGGAGGCTTTTTAAGGAGCCTACTGGCACAGCTCTCTATCTCTCCCCCTCCTTCCAGTGGATCCCAACCCACCCACCCTCATGAAGGCAGGATTGGGGGCCAGGAGGTAGGGCTCCCTTGGCCCTCTATGGGTGACTGCATTAGGGGTCGGGGATGACTTCCCATTTTTTCCCCACTTAACATCAGGGTTTTCCGGGTTTTTGCCTCCTCCAAATGGATGTTATCTTAGTTAGCTGGTAGAGACAAAGATAATGTGGTTCCACAGAGTTGTTGTGTCTGCATAGAACTGTCATATCCATGGGAGGTGGCTTGGGAGGAGCACATGCCTGAGGTATCGGGGGAACTTGGAGGACGAGGCCAATTCTTATGAAGGACTCGTTGTCCCCGGTTGGCATGAGGCCAGGGGACTACTAGATTATGACCCAGTTGGGGGTCACGGTCCAGCCTCATCGGGTCTCTGCAAGGATTACAAGTGGCGCTGAATGGGGTGGCCACCAGTGCCTTGGCCATATGACCTTTTTCCCAGGGATCAGAGGTGCATCCTCCCGGCAATGCCTATGCTCAGGATGATGTGTTGTATAGCAATAAATACCTGGCTGTGGCCATTTCCTTCAAGATTTGGTGTATGTGTTTTCTTTGAGAAAGGGAAACATGGGGAGGGTACCATTCAAATCCAGCTGGCACTGCAGAGTGATAAAACAAAAACAAAACTTGTCAGCCCCGTATGTGAAGTTTTACAGTCAGGGCATCACTGCCATGCAAAAAGAGATTTGGGATTTAGTTTACTTTACAGGGCAGCAGTGCTTTGAGAAGTCTTCAACTATGTACTTTACCTATGCGAAGGTACTTTTGCTGCCTGCCACACTGCCCCTTGTCACCTTAGGAGAACACCATGCCATTTCCAAGTTGCATTGCTGCTGCTAGAAAGACATTCCTCTGCAAATCACCACTGTAGCCATACTATGTGAGTGATATAGTATGGCTGGTGCTCCGGGCAGGCAAAAACATTTTTACTCTCCTCCCTCTCTCCCACCCCATGACTCAAACATGCACACTATGGATGTCTAATATATAAGAACCATAATCATTCTGCTACCTGAACAGTAATAAACCTGCCTGCTGCTGCACCATGACAGGAGGGCTTCTCCATCAGCCTTTCGGTCTGTGCTGCTGCCTTGCTGGGTTCCAGTTCAGTGTCAGACTACTGGACAGCTGCATGTCAAGAGTCAGGGAAACAAACTATGGGGTCATTTACTTTGATGGGAAAGGGTCAGTTGTACAGTATTGATTAGTGATGCTGCCGACAGGTTTTGTTTGCTTGGTACAGCATCTCTGAAATTGCTTCGGGGGGGGGGGTCTGCTTCATTTTCAGTTTCCCTTCTTGTAATGACACATCATTGTGTCTCAGGCACTGTGGCATCTCCAAGGCAAAAAGGCACCTGATGCTGCTGATGTTGAGAGCTGCTCAGCGACAGGCTTCATGCAAATCAAAGAACCAAAGCCCACTCTGATTGGAGTGGCTTTGGTCATTTGAAATAGACAAAAGTTTCAGCCTACCAAGCCTACCAAGAAGAGAGTGATGTCAGGACAACAGTGCATGGTCATTGGTGTAGACTGCTAAGCCCTTACTTTAGTGAACTGCAATGGGCTCAGCAGGAACACCCCCTGAAATCCCTATCATTGTCACAAAATGTTGGATGTGCAAGCACAGTCAATGTAAAAGGAGTCACCTACTACTTTTCTTTTCAGACCTATCCAATTGAAATAACCACAAATTCTTTTTCTTGGTGCCCCAGGCATTTTCTCCCCCGCACATTACGTATTTCTGAGTACCTCTAAGTCATTGCCTTGCAAGTACAGTGGAACCCCAGTGTTAGGAGCCCCACAGATCTGGACTGACCGGTCAACTGAAATTCTTGCCCAGACCTGCCCTACCTAAGCCTGTGACTGCTTCACAGCCTGTTATTTCAGCTGGAGCCGAGATGATGCTGGATAACATTGGAGCAGGACATTTTCAGTTAGTGCCCCTCCCTAATGAGGTGAAAACTGTCATCAACAAACAATCAGACCAATGCAATAATGCTGGGCTCCTCTTCAAACCTATGGAGATCTCTAAAAGTTCTGAATGGGAACTCTCTCAAGTGAATGGCCATCTCATTAATTTCACTCCCTTGTCCGATGTCACAGATTTATTGGTCATTTCACAATTGAAGGATGCTACCTACCCAAAAATGTCACAAGTACTCCATTCCCATGTCTCAACCGTGGCTTCAGATTCTCAGCCATTCACGACTCAACTTCATGGCTTTCTCGATTTGACCGATAGCTAAAGATAAGCTAATAAGTGCCATAAAAGAGGATCTGGTAGTTGCGATTGCTGGGGAAATAGATTCTACGGCTCAAGATTTACAAGAAAAACAAATAAATCAAAACTCTATTTATGTGGGTTCAACTCAGACTTCCGGGTCTACAGCTAAGGGACTGTATGCAAACTCTGCTGTTTCCCAACAACCGCATCTACCAGATCCCCTTTTATGGCACTTATTATCGCAAAATACAATATTTCACAGATACAAATTTTTCAAAGTTATGAACAGCTAATTTTCCATGCTGTTCGAAACTCTGGGGTTCTACTGTATAACTTGCTTTCAGAATAGTCAAATGCTTTGGGTGTGATTCATATATACCCTGCATTCAAGTTGGAGTTGTTGGCCCTCTATGCTTCCTAACTTGAACTGAGTGTCTACTATTCTTGTGCTACCCAGCTCAGCTATCTGTTTCTTGGTGAACTGATGCATCCAACTCCTGAAACTGGTGAACCCCTGCAGTAGCCACCTCCCCAGCCCCTATCCATTCATAGAATCCCCCAGACTTTGTGTCTTGAGAAAACCAGTACACGTCCCTCTTAGCACAACTGCAGCACATTCTGATGAAAACAATGGTGCTGCACTCAGAATCAGGGCAGGGTGTGAGTGCAGGGCAAACACAACCTGCAGTTGCAAGTTTGGGGCATTCTGGGTCAAGGAATGCCTGCAGGCTCAGGATGTGCTGAAGGTAACACTGCACAATGCTGTAGTGAAAATATCGAGTTTTTATTTTTAGCAAAAATTAGCCACAACTCCATTAAGTAAGTTATAAAGGCACATCAAACAGAAATATCCACGGAACCAGGTGTAGTGTGCAGTGTTACCTTCACTGGAGTTACAAAACTCCTGGCTCTGGGGTGTGAGTGCTACAGGTTGTATTTCTTCTGCAGCACATCCTGAGCCTGCAGGCATTCCTTGACCCAGAATGCCCCTAACTTGCTAGACAAAGATTTCCTCTCTCAACAGAATCTTAGAAAAAGTTAGCTTGCCTAATTGATGTCACTGTCATTTGTCATAGACCCCAGAAACATGAGGGCCTTGGAGGAGATCACTCTGGCTGTCATTCACCTTAGGAACATCTCTCACCCAATAAGTGACCTCCTCATACCCTACGCACTTGTACTCTATGTCACAATGTGCTCAACTGTCAGTTACTCCATCTAGATAACACTTACAGTATTTGACCTTATGAAGTCAAGAATGAACCTGATGAAGATCTTATGAAGTGAATTAAATTAGGAAACTAAATATATGGAAATATGAAAACAAAGCAGAAGCCATTTCATCAAACTTTGTGACAGAAAGTGTTGGGCAAGCTCTGTGTTAAGTATTGCTTGCCTATCTGTAAAATCATTTTCTGTCTCAGGGCTTCATGATATGGCTGCTACCTAGATTTAATGTAGGGCAAGTTTAAATATGAATATCTCTGGACAGCTGACATGAAGTAAACCGAATAGCTCACCTGAGCTAGATTTACATAGGCTTTCAAATTTAGAAGGACCATGCACACCTACTCTATGGTAGGTCCCCCCCATTGAGTTGTCGGAGTTGTCTGTTGTTTGGGGCATCCCAAACTGATACTTTAGAGGGGATTGGGATGTCTGGTTTAGGAATCAGCAGTTCTTCACAAATCCCTGGAAGATGGAACAATGATAATTAGAGTTCCTTATGGGAATGATTGAAATAATCCTATCAAAGAGAGCATTTAGAAACAACTCCCAAAGTGAGGAACTGTAAAATAGTATCCCACCAAAGCTATCGGTGCTGAATTTGAAGTCATAAAAACAAAGAAACATAGAATTTTATGAGCAGAGAAATACCCTCAGTTCATGTTCAGTCTGCCCAGCTCCTACTTTAGTCCCCACCAATGTAGTACTGGTAGGGTGAAGGCAGTGCTCCCAACCCGTAGCTACACATTCTTAGGCAAGATACCCCCCCCAACCCCTCTCTCCTTTTATCATTTTCACCATACCCATGGGTCTATCCCACTTAATATTGAAACCTGTAACTGTCTTGATGTTAACCACCCTCTGGGTAGATGGGTCCACCTGTTCCCTACCCTCTTCCTGAAGAAGCACTATATTTCCTTAAATCCCTCCTGAATTCCCACCACAACCACTAGCTTATAATTACATCCTCTTGATGCAGACTTCTCACATTGCCTGCAGTTTCTTGATGTCCACCCTGTTTATTCCCTTAAAATATTTTAAAGTTTCAGCCATAATCCCCGTTTCCATTCTGGCCTCCAGTGAGTACATATTTACAGTAGATCAGCCAGTCTTTCCTCATAGTTCGTCCCTCCTGCCCAGTTATAATTTTGCTTGCTCTTTTCTGGACCTGTTCTATGTGGTCCTAGCACTTTTTAAGGTGAGAGTTCCAGAATGGTGCACAATATTCTAGATGCAACCTCACCCAGGGCCTATAGAAGGGTGGAACAACTTCCTTTTTTCTGCTAGAAAAGGCCCTGCCTATGCAGCTAAGCATTCTGCTGGCTATCCCATATGTCTGACTGAGCTGGGCAGAGTTCTTGAGGCTATCACTCATGGTAACCACCAGGTCCCTTTCCTCTGAGATCTTGTTTAAGCTCTCTCCTCCATACAATACTTGTTCTATACTAAGTGCTTACAATACAATACTAATTCTTGTGTACCAGCCCCTGGGCATGAGAGTGATGTTCTTGCAGGAAATCACAGGCTTTATCATTGAGAGGATATTTGAGTTGCCCAGACAGTTGATTCTGGGTGATTTCTTTGCCTGGATCCTTTCACTCATATTGTTCGCATTGTATATGCTACCCCTGGGAGGGATCATTAGATGGTACAGTCTAGATTTTCATTGCCATGCTGATTACACCCAGCTGTGTCTGTCATTTGCACCCAAAACACCAGATGTGGTTGAGGTACTTAATTTGTGCCTAGCTGAGATTCAGGACTTGATGTCATCAAGCTGGCTAAGACTCAATCCAGACAAGACAGAGGTGCTAGTTATTTAACCTGTCCAGCGGTTGGCACAGAGGCCACCAAGGAAATGATTAACCTTGTGCTTGGCTGTTCTGTATTGGTGGCCTCTGCTAAGGTGAAGAATCTGGGGGCATTCTGGATGAGAGGGTGACATATGAGGCTCAGGTGTCAGGTGTAGTCTGGAGTTGCTTTTACATCTCAGAAACATCACCCAGATAAAAGCCTTGATCCCTTCTGAGACCTGCCATCCTTGTACATGCATTTGCTTCGAGACTTGAGTACTGTAACACTCTGTACCTGAGGCTGAATGGAGCTGTCCTGCAATGTCTACAGCTGGTGCAGAATGCAGTGGCCCAGTTCTTGATGGGTCTCCCCAAGTCTTGTCACATAACCCTGGTCTTACATGAACTGCACTGGCTGCTGGTGAAGTGGCAAATGATCTACAAAGTCAACTTGCTGACCTACAAAACCCTATAAAGACTAGGTCCCGGTTACCTGAGAAACCTTCTGACTCCCTATCAGACCTCTTGCCCCTCCACTCTTCCTGGTTGGACCTTCTAACTGTTCCCAGGGTGAGGCTAAAATCCTCAGGTGATCGAGCATTCATTCTAGCCAGCCCAACCATGTGGAACAGGATCCCAAGATCTTTATGGGCTGCCCCTACAGTGGAGGCCTTTAAGAGGGGCTTGAAGTCCTTTCTTTTCAGGAGACTTTTAGCATTACTTAGTAGCCTCCCTGATCTGCTGCCACCTCTTCCTTTTCTTGCAAGTTTTACTGTGGTATATTTCATATAATGCCTTCTCCGACCTTAGAGGCATACTCCCCACTGACTTATTTAATGTACCTCCCTACAAAGCTGAGGTCAGAAATGTGCCCCCCTCCCTTTCTATTTCGAGAGAGTCACCCATACTGATGCCAAAAAATAATTAGGTCAGGTGCTCTGTAAATCCAGATCCAGGAGTGACTCACATGATGTCAAGCTATTTAAACTATCCCTGGATGCAGTCCTATCCCCTCTAATTAACTATTTAACCTGTCCCTCTGTTTAAGGCAATTCTCTATGCAACGGAAAGCAGCTGTGGTTACCCCCATTCACAAGAGTGGTGACTGATCTCAGCCCTAAATTGCCACCCCATATCCATCCTCCCTCCCCTCTCTAAAGCTCTGGAATGCATTGTTTCAGATCAGCTTACCGAATACCTGCAGAAATACCAACTTCAACGCCCACAACAACATGGGTTCTGGAAGACGCATAGCACCACCACTGCACTACTTGACTACACTGATTTTATGCACAGTGCTCTGGACTGGGGATGCCTAGTGGGGGCAATTTATATTGACCTCACTAAAGCGTTTGATAAGGTTAACCATACCCTCCTTCCTGAATCACTCCTCACCTTGGGTTTCTCAGTTGAGGTGACTGGCTGGTTTTAGAGCTACCTTGGTGACAGAATCCAGCAAGTCAAAACAAGTGATGTGCTAGCCAACTGTCACCAAGTGCACTCTGTGGTACTGCAAGGCTTGATCCTAGGTCCTCTGATCTTTAGTGTATTACTTAACACCCTTCCCCAGGCATGTTCAACTAATTTATTACTCTATGCGGATGATGCCATATTCTTCTCTAGTCATCCCACCCCCCTCCACCTTGAATTGCAACTATAGTATAATTTTTCAGCTGTCGAAGACTGATTCTTTGACCATAAACTCCTGAATTACAAAAAAACGAAATCCATGTTTTTCTCTAGCCCACACAATAGGCACAAATTACACCAGTTGATCATTCTTAACAGCCTGAACTCTCCCCTTGAACAGGTCCAGCAGTTCAAATACCAAAGAATCACTCTAGACTCCTCCTTGTCATTTATCTCTCATGTGGACCACATTATTAAGGCAGTAAACACCAGGAGAGGGCTTTTATACAGGTACAGGCACTGTCTCAACCCGGATGCAATCCGCCTAGTAATCACCAGTTCAATGTTTTCTATTATTGACTACAGTCTTGTCATATGTGGCGCAGCCACAAATAACATGCTCAAAAGAGTTAATACAGCCTTTAACAAGACCTGTAGGCTAGCTACAGGGACTCATAGACTCACACATACTTGTGAGTTGTATGCCTGTCTAACTGGCTCCACCTTCAGGGCAGGATAAGATACCAGACACGTTTGTTAGCAAAAAAAAAAAAAAATATGACTTGGCCTGACCCCTTCTGTCTTTCTAAAACTTTTTAACCAAGTAGCTAACTCCCACCACACCTGTGGAATGTCTAACAAGACATTCCAAGTACCGTTCTGTTGAACCTCCATGGCTCAGTGCTCATTTAAGTTTAGGGCACCTAGCTGGCTAAGACCTCCTGTCGAAACTGATATTCAGCCAGCTGGTTGTATGACATTCTGATACTGAAATGATACTCTTTGGTATTTCCGCACTTTAAATGTGATGTTACTATAACTGTATTTGCAGGCACTTACCTTCAATTTGTATAATATACTTTATGTGCCCTGGTACTACTATTGTCTTAAACTTGTTCACTTCCGATATGTGATGTGCTGTACATTTCTTGACACTGTATGCCTGGTACCTGTATCTCTCTATGTTGTGACCTCCCGGGTCATGCCTGAAAATAGTCACTTTTTTGTCTAGTGCACCTACCGGTTATCAAAAAAATTAATTAAAATAAAAAACAAGCATTTGTTAATGCCGAATGTTGCCTTGCTGGTTTGGCATTGGTAGTGCAGGAGTTAGAGAGACACATATTAGAAGTAGCAGTGAAGTATAGGACCGTATCAACCCCACCCACCCACCCTGCAGAGAGTGACAGTGTTGGGGTATGCGTTTTGGGTTGCTGGCCATAACGCTCATGCTATTTCATCTCACCCTACCCTGCAGAGTCTGACAAGTGTCGCGTTGTGCCTTGGGGTCATCTGGCCATATGATCACTCCATTTCATAAGGAAGTACATTGAAATGGGTGCAGCATAGGAGAATGGGTTGAACTTTGGGGCTGAAGAGTCCAAGGCACACCTTGATGCCTGTCAGTGGCTGCAGGGTGGAGGTGGAGGACCAATGGCGTGAGCAGTACAGCAGATAACCCAAAGACACACCCCTGATGCATGTTAGTCTGTACAGGGTGAGATGTAATGGTTAGAAACCCTAATGCCATGTGCGTGTGTTGGAATTTGCACTCCAAATTTTAAAACATGGCCTTTTTGTGACCCCACCTCATGAAAGCATTTGGGACCTCTGTTCATGAACAGTGCCCCTGTGATCTTGCTAATCTGTCTCAAACGTTGATTTCCCACAGTGACCGTGCCATTCTGCACCACATGAAAATGTCAGCTGCACCATTGTTAAGGAGGAGTGAAGAGATGGCAATGTGGGAAATCTGGAGTGAAAATATTAAACATTCTAAGTTATGAGCATGTGTAAAAACTGCACATCACACGCTCATAACACAGTCATTTAGTGGAATTATTTCACCAAATTGTTAACATAGCCATTTTTGGATCTCTGCTCATGAACAGTGGCACTATGATTATCTTAATCTATCTGAGCGTTGATTTCCCACAGCGACCGACGACCGTGTGATTGTGCACCAGATGTGCGAAACTACATTTTAGGCAGGATGGGACAAATGACAGCTGAACTGTTCATAAGAAGGTGTGCAAAAATGACAATGTTGAAAATCTGGAGTGAAAATATTACAAATTCTCGAACTTACGACTGTGCATGGACACTATGCAATGCATGCTTGTGACATAGTAATTTTATGGAATTTTATCACCAAATTTTCAACATAGGCATTTTGGAACCTCTGTTCACGAACAGTGTTACTGTAATTTTCTTACTCTGTTCTGAACATTGATTTTCTACAGCGACTGCATCATTGCACGCCGAATGTGTGAAAACACAGTTCAGGTAGGATGTGGGAAATGAAAGCTGTACTGTTCATAAGAAGGTGTGAAAAAATGGCAATGGTGAAAATCTGGAGTACAAATATTAAAAATTATCAAAGTTTTGAGCGTGCGTGGAAACTGCACAATGCACTCTTGTAAAAAATATTTTATGGACGTTTGTCACCTAATTTTCAACATAGGCATTTTAGGACCTCTGCTCATGAACAGAGGCACTGTGATTTTCCTAATCTGTCCCAAACACTGATTTCCCACAGTGACCATGCTATTCGGTGTCGGAAGTGTGAAAACACATTTCGGCCAGGATATGAAAAATGACAAGGGTGCGTGAACACTGCACAACACACGCTCATAGCACAGTCATTTAATGGGCTTTCGTCACCAAATTTTCAACATAGGCATTTTAGGACCTCTGCTCATGAACAGTATCTCTGTGATTTTCTTACTCTGTCCCAAACACTGATTTCAACACAGCGACCACGCTATTCTGCGCCGGAAATGTGAAAATACATTTCGGCCAGGGTGTGAAAAATGACAGCTGTACTGTTCATAAAGAGGTGTGGAAAAATGGCAATGTTGAAAATTTGGAGTGCAAATATTAAAGATTCTCGAAGTTACGAGCATGTGTGGAAACAGCACAATGCACGCTCGTAAAACAGTCATTTAATGGACTTTCAGCACCAAATTTTCAACATAGTCATTTTAGGACCTCTGCTCATGAACAGTGTCACTGTGATTTTCTTACTCTGTCCCGAACACTGTTTTCCCACAGAAATCACACTATTCTGCGCTGGAATTGCGAAAACGCATTTCGGCCAGGATGTGAAAAATGACAGCTGCACTCTTCATAAGGAGGTGCGGAAAAATGTCAATGTTGAAAATCTGGAGTGAAAATATTACTGATTCACGAAGTTACGAGCATGTGTGGAAACAGCACAATGCACACTCATAAAACAGTAATTTTTTTGATTTTTTTCACCAAATTTGCAACATAAGCTTTTTGAGAGGCCACCTCATGAACAGTGGCACTGTTGCTTCGTTAATCAGTCCCAAAGGGTGATTCCACGTAGTGACTGCAAAATCATCTTTCAGGACTGAATAACACCATGACAGTGACTGAATTCATGAGGAGGGGTCACAATAACTCCATGTTGAAAATTTGGTGGCAAAATTCCCCAAAATGCCTGAGATATGCATCAAAGTTGAAAATACCCTATTTATGCCATTATACAGCTTACCAGCATTTCTTCAGCTCATGGTCGGCTTTGAAGAGTGCAAACTTGTTCCCAGTCCACAAAAGATTGCCGCACTGGGCTCCGGAGGTAAGTATGGGGTGAGAGGGGTGTGTGTGGAGGTGGGGCATGCAGTGGGTGGGTGCAGGTTGGTGGAGGGGGCTGCAGACTGCGAGGCACCATTTTCTACTTTACAGGGGAAAAAGAAACATCATGGGAAGGTTTTGGTTTTTACAGGTACATTTGACACACTGGGGTGGGCTCCCAGCATGTCACCTGCGTGTTTTTTTTTTTTGGGGGGGACTGGATCCGATGGGGAGTGGGCACCCCATCAGCAAATAAAAAAGAGTGTTTGGGGGGATGATGCCAACAGGGATTGGGCTCCCCTGTTGGCAAATGAACTGGGGAGGGGGTGTCACCTGTGGGTTTGTTTTGGAGGTGGACTGTAACCAACAGGGATTGGGCACCCCATTGGCAAATAAAAGAAGACTGTTTTGGGGGGGATGATGCCAATGGGGATTGGGTTCCCCATCGGCAGATGAACTGGGAAGGGGGGCATGATGATGCCAAAAGGGGGATTGGGCACCCCCTAAGTTGGCTTTTCTGGGGACTGTGCAAATCAGATGGCACAGCCACCACCATGTCTCACTGAAACTTACACCGAGAAAGGCACACCTTGCTATGAGGTGGAGCTCCCTCATTGCAGTGGCTAAAACCTTTCAAGGTGGTGAACATGCTTTTGCACTGCTGTCATAGACAGTGTGCAATCTAATTTGTGCCACAGAGCCCAGCCCCAAAAAGCAGTGGTGCCACAGGCCACAACAGGACCGCGCCTCCAAAACCTGCTATTCCAAAGTTACCTCAACATAAAAATAAATGACTTCCCCACATCAATCCGAGACCAACCAAACATTGGCCCCTTTAAGCACAAACTCTGGCAGCACCTTGCTGCTCAGTGCAGTTGTGACTGTCTCCTCTAAGCCGATCTCCCCCTATTGAGACCTTGCCCACCCTCCCTCAACATATTTACCCCCAACCTGTTAACAGTATGTCTTTTTCCCTTTACTCACAACCTATCTGCACTTACATACCTCTCCTCCATTCTGTTATCTCTCTTACCCCTTGTTAGTACCAGCCCACACCCTTCTGTTCCCCTCAACCCTCACATCAATTTGTCCATTTTCTCCCCACTTCCTTCCTCCTCCTTCCCCTTGCCCTTACCACCCCTACTCTGTCTCACCTACCCCATCATCACTTCTCCTCCCCCTTATTTGCCCTCCTCCCTCTTTCTTGATAAAGTCATCCCCTGGCTGCTGTAACCCCTAAATATACACTTTAGTCTGATTTCCCAGCCTTTATTAAGTACTCAGCACCCCATTTTGTAATGTCTAACTGCTGTATAAACTGTTTGGAACCTGATCTGATGAGGAACCTTGTAAAATGTAAACTGTTTTGTCTTTGATCTGACGTGGAACCTTTGTAAAAGAGCCTCTGGCTCAAATGTATTTTTCACTGAGAAATAAATGAATAAAAATAAATTAAATAAATATTTAATTATTTTAAAGAATGTTTTATATTATTATTATATTATTCATTTGTGTTTCTTGTTCATGTTGTAAGGCACTCTGAGCCCCAGTGAATGGGGGA
Organism: Neoceratodus forsteri; assembly: GCA_016271365.2. Classification (NCBI taxonomy): domain Eukaryota; kingdom Metazoa; phylum Chordata; order Ceratodontiformes; family Ceratodontidae; genus Neoceratodus; species Neoceratodus forsteri. Next base: position 314,010,501 of record CM057453.1, on the reverse strand, counting down.
TTGAGAAATGAAGATAACGGCTACAACTACTACTGTGTTTCTGAATTTTTTTTCCTTATGTACAAGATCTTGTACTTTTTGGCATTAAACATGAGTTGTCAGATCTTGGACCACTTTTCGAATTTTGCTAGATCCTCTTTAATGTTCCTTATCCTTGTCTTGTTGTCCATTCTACCACTTATCTGAATGTCATTCACAAAAAGACACATGTGGCCCTGGACCTCTTTACCATTGTCATAGATAAAATATCAGAGTACAGAGCCCAGGATCAACCTCTAATATACCCCACTGGTCACTCTCCAAATCTTAGAATGCCTTCAGTTTAGTACTACCCTTTGGTTCTTCTCCTAACCTGTCCTCTACCGACCTTGTTATCTCTTCTCCTGCCCCTTAGACACAAAATATATTCAAAAGATATCTGTGGGGTACTGAGTCAAAGGTATTAATGAAGTCCAGATACAAGAAATCCACCCATGTTCCTTGTCCAGCACCTAAAATAGTGTTAGAGAATATATGAGGCTTGCTTAGATCTCTTTTCACAAAACCATTCTGTTTACTGCTCTGGGGACTGTGATTCTCCATGAAATCTACCAACTGCTCCTTGATAAAAGCCTTTTACAACTTTCCTATGATGGTGGTCTGGTTGCCGAATCTGTAGTTGCCTGGTTGTCCCTGTCCTCACTCTTGGCAGAGACACAAGATCAGCTGCCATCCACCTGCCCTACTTTTCTGAACACATGAGGATGTAGCCTATCGGGTCACAGTGACGTTGCCACCTTCCACCCCCTAAGACTCCTAAGCACCTTGTCCTCAGTAATGGTCCCATCACCATCGTAGTCTCCATTCCAGATTTAATGCTGTATTTTGGCAGTGGTTATTCATCAACATAGAAACATAGAAGTTGTCGGCAGATGGGGACCATATGTTCCATCAAGTCTGCCCATGGTTTCCTACCCCCCACCCCAGTTACCTGCTTCAGTATCCTGCAGCGTCTGTCCCATGTGCGCTTGAATTCTCCCTTCACCCCACCACCCCCTCTGGCAGGCTATTCCATGGTTCAACCACGCACTCTGTGAGGAAGAACTTTCTCATATTGCTCCTGAATTTACCCCCCTTAAGGCGAAGATCATGCCGTCCTGTTTTATTGTAGTTTTTTTACCTGAAAGAGGTTTTGCACCTATACCTTGTTGTTGTCTTTGAGGTACTTAAAAGTCTCTATCATATCCCCATGATTTCTGCGCTGCTCTAGAGAGTATAGTTGGAGTTCACTGAGTCTTGCCTCATGCAGTTTCTGATGTCCTGCACTATTTTAGTTGCTCTTCTCTGCACCATCTCCAGCCTATCTATTTCCTTCTTGAGGCGTGGCCTCCAGAACTGGATGCAGTACTCCAGGTGGAGCCTTACAAGGGATTGATACAGAGGCATGATCACTTCATGCCTCCTGCTCGTGATGCCCCTTCCTATGCATCCCAGTATGCCACTCACCTTTAGCGCTGTTTTCTCACATTGCTTACTGACATTTAGGTCATCTGAGATGATCACCCCCAGGTTTCTCTCCTGTGTTGTAGCCATCAGCTGCTCCCTTCCCATTCAGTACATTTTCCCTGGATTACATTTTTCCAAGTGCATGATTTTGCACTTTTTGGAACTGAATTTCAATTACTAGACTCTTGACCACTCCTCCAGCTTACAGAGATCAGATTCCATGTTTTGTTGCCCGTCTGGTGTGTCTACCTTGTTGCCAATTTTTGTACCATCTGCAAATATGCACATTTTTCCCTTCAGTCAATCAGCAATGTTGCTGATGAATATTTTGAAGAGGATTGGCCCAAGCACTGAGCCCTATGGCACCCTGCTAGTCACCCTGTCCTCCTCCAAAAGTGTGCCATTCACTGATATCCTCTGTGTTCTTCCATTCAACCAGTTTCTTACCTAGCCTGTTACCTTATGCCCAAGTCCCATGTTTTCCAGTTTATTGACCAGTCTCCTGCGTGAAACTGAGTCATAGGACTTACTGATGTCTAGGTAAACTACATCCATGGCCCAACCCTGATCTACTGCTCTGGAGACCTAATCAAAGAAATCTACCAGGTTTGTCTGGCAGGACCTCCCTGCTATGAAACCATCTTGCTTTGTGTCAAGTTGATTACTTTTCTCTAAAAAGCTACTGTTCTTTCCTTCAGTAGGGACTCCATCAGTTTTCCCGTCACTGAAGTGAGGCTAACCAGATGGTAGTTTTCTGGGTCCTCCTTGGTTCTGCTCTTGTGGTGTGGCACCACTGTTGCCCTCTTCCAGTCCTCTGGAACCTGCCTGCTCATCAATGATTTGTTGAAGAGCATTGCTAGGGGGGTTGCCAGTTCCCTCTCAAATTATTTTAGTATTCTTGGCTGTATCCCATATGGCCCCATTGCTTTTTCCATTTTTAACTTGTTGAGTTCTTCTAGGACCCTTTCCTCTATGAAGGGATGCTTGTCCATTTCTCCATCTGGAGAATCCTTTTTATCTATTGTTGGTCCTCCGTCATCTGCTTCCTGTGTGAAGACTGAGCAGAAGTACTCATTGTGTGCCTCTGCCTTCCCCCTGTCCTGCTCTGTGGGCTGCCAATACTTTTTTTAAATTTTTCTAACAATTCCTCCCTTGGTTTTCCTTTTTGCCTGTATGTACTTGTAGAAGGTTGTGTTGCCCTCCTTTACCCTTTGAGCTATCCTTACCTCTGTCTGGTCCTTTGCACTTCATATCACTTTCCCTGCCTCCTTTACTATATGTGTGTACTCTGTTTTGTCAGCCTTCACCCCTGACTCCTTGTACTTCATGAAGAAAATGGAAAACAAAAAGAATTGTTGAGTACCTAGAGGCCAGTGGGGCAGAGGACCCAAGGCAGCATGGGTTCACAGTGGGAAGGTCATGTCAGATGGATCTAATTGATTTATTTGACTGGGTCACCAAAGTAGTAGACCAGGGAAGGGCTGTGGACATGGCCTACCTAGACTTTAGCAAGGCATTTGACACAGTCCCACACAAAAGATTAGTAGTCAAATTAACCAGCCTTGGAGTGGGTCTATGGGTGGTAGCCTGGGTAAAACATTGGCTGAACAACAGGACACAGAAGGTAATTGTAAATAGAGTCCACTCTGAAGAAAGAGGGGGTACTAGTGGGGTACTGCAGGGTTCAGTACTGGGTCCAGTCCTTTTTAATGTCTTTATAAGTGACATTGCAGAGGGACTGGAAGGAAAAGTATGCCTCTTTGCAGATGACACAAAGATCTGCAACAAGGTTGATACACAAGGAGGTGTGGAATGGGTGAGAAGAGACTTGGCAAGGTTGGAGGAATGGTCAGATGTATGGCAGCATGAATTCAATGCAAAGAAGTGCGAAGTAATGCACCTGGGAAACAAAAATCCAGGGGAAGATTACACAATGGGGGAGGTAGTAACAACAACAAAAATGGAAAGGGACATGGGGTAATCATATCAGATGACCTTAAAGTTGGCAAGCAATGTGAGAAGGCAGTAGGGAGGGCTGGGGGGATACTGGGATGTATAGGGAGAGGCATCACCAGCACAAAACATGAAGTTGTTATCCCCCTGTACAGACAGTTGGTGAGACCCCATCTGGAGTACTACTTCCAGTTCTGGAGACCCCATCTCCGCAAGGACATAGACAGGATGGAGGCAGTTCTGAGGAGGGCAACTAAAATGGTGCAGGGTCTGCAAGAGAAGCCATACGAGGAGAGGCTAAATGAGCTTAATATGTATACCCTTGAGGAAAGGAGGAAGAGGGGAGACATGATAGAAACGTTTAAGTACCTCAGTGGAATTAATAAAGTCCAAGAGGGTAGCATCTTTCAGAAAAAGAGATGTGCAAGAACAAGGGGACACAATTTGAAGGTAATGGGGGGACAGCTCAGGGGCAATGTGAGGAAGTATTTTTTCACAGAGAGGGTGGCGGATGCATGGAACAGCCTTCCTGAGGAGGTTGCGGGGTCTAAAACTGTGGGAGAATTCAAGAATGCATGGGACAGACATAAGGCAATTTTTGTGGGGGGGTAGGAAGAAATAGGCTGTTGGTCAAATAGGATCTGCAGCATATCCTCTAGGTAGGAAAATGGGCAGACTAGGTGGGCCAAGTGGTCCTTATCTGCTGCCAAAGTCTATGTTACTATGTTTCTATGTTTCTATGAAGGCCCTGCACTTTTCCCTTACTATGGTTGACACTTCTGCTGATAACTATAGTGATTTCTTTCGCCTTTTATTCTTACTAACCTGATGAGCACACTGTGATGTGACCAATGTTATTGCATCTCTCAACCTAGTCCAGCACTCTTTCACATTCCCCTCTAATGTGTGGCTGAGGTTCTCCTTCAGGCTGGTCCTCATTTTTGTGAAGTCTGCTCTCCTGAAATCAAAGACCTGCAGCTTAGAGTGTCTGGAATCCTCAGTCCTGTTAACCTTGAACCATATCGTGCTATGGTCGCTGGTTCCCAGGTGGCTCCCCACTTCAACACCCAGAACCCTTTCACTATATGTGAATACTAGGTCTAAGATTGCATTTTCTCTAGTGGGTGTCTTCATGAGTTGACTCAGGCCTGCCCCTGCATTGTAACCATAAACACTAAGCAGAAATATTAATATAATATGACTACTTTTTACCTATCTTTCACCACCCATATCCCCTCTTTCATGACCCTTTTAATACCCTCCTTGTTTTTTCTCTTCTCTTTGCAGAACCAAAAAAAGTATTTCTCCTTTTCTTCACCTCTCCTGCTGTTCTGAGCTTTGCTTCTGCCTTAGCCCTTCTGACTGCATCACCAGCCTTTCAGTTTGCTAAGGTAGAGCTCCCTATTTGCTTCTGACTGACCACCTTTTTTACACCTTCTGGATGCCTTTTCCCTAGCCAGGACTGCTGCCCCATCTTCCTGGAAAACCAAATAGGTTTTGTGTGCCTTTTTCTCTTCCCAACCTGCATTAAGCATGCCTTAGATACTTGTTGGATCCACTGTTTGATGGAGATCCTTTTACTTTCCACCCTTTCTAACTAGCCTGACAGCATAAGTTTCTCCCTGAGTTCTTCTTCCATCCTGTCAGGCTTTGCTCTTCAAAAGTCCAGAACTAACATCTGAGACCTCTAGCACTGGGCTTTAAGGGCTATGTGGAACAATGCCATGTTGTGGTCATTTGATCCAAGAGGATTTTCCACTGTTACCCCCAACCATGGTGTCCCAATTTGACAGAACTAGGCACTATTCATGTTTTTCCTATATTTCTGTAATAGAAAACAGTCCTGGAAGGCATGACAAGTACGTGGTTAATGGTGCTTTTTGACTTAGGACTGCTCCTGTCCACATTTGGCATGTTGAAAGCTCCTTGGATAGCTTTCTCCTGCCATTTCCTTCCTGATCTCCCCTACTAGTGCCTGCTCATCTCTTCTGACTGATTTTGAGGCCAGTAGGCAAGGACCCTAGAATTCTGTGGTCACATAATTTTGCGCAGAACTTGCAACCTACTGCAGAATATCTGAAATGCTGCAGAATTCACTATTCTTGGTGATTCTCCATCAGTACATCCAGTTTATCCATAGCACCTGATTTCCTTCTCCTCCTTTTATATCCAAAACCCCTCTATGCTAAGTATGTGATGTTATCAGTACTATCACATCATACATTAGCTAATGACAGGGCTGCATTCTGCCACAGAAATGAATAGTTACTTATCTACCACAGCTCCCACTCCCAGAGGAAGTGGCACAGCACATCAGGTACTGTGATATTTGCTCAGCCTGTACTACTGCCTAATAACATTTTCAGTCTTAAGTTATTACACTGAGGCAAACTTAAACAAATAACTGACAATAGCATAGACCTGGTAACTACATACCTTACTTTCTACTAATGTATGTGCCTTTAAGGTACAGAGATGCTGTCTGAAATGAATAACTGGTAACATGAATTAACCTGTTAATTTTAATAAAAAAAAAGTAATTATGCCCAGAAAGGTGGAATATAATAAGGTGTAGACCTGTTGAAAGAACAGTTCAATGTTTGGGTGAATAGAGTATGGGATTAGTAGTGCTTATGTAACTGTAGTTTACTTTGGCTTTTCTCTGTTCCCGCCCTTGGTAGCTAAGCTGGGTAGTGAGTAGGGAATAGAAAGCCCAGCACCAAGGGTGAGTAGAGTGCTGAAGAGGGAGGAGGAGGAGGAGGCAGGGATGGATGGTGGGTGTTTCACAACACACTAAGCAGACAACTGCCATGGGAGGCTGACCTTTGTAGGGGATGTGGGAGGAGCTATTCCCCCACATTGAACCTCAGGGTGTAGCCCTCCCATTCAACTCACAAAAGGCTGATCAGGAAGTTGGTGGATCTTGGAGTTGGGAAAAGATGGTCAGATGGGTGGAAAACTGGCTAACGGACAGAACCCAGAGGATGGTGGTGGTGGGGGAGAGTTATCTGGCACCAGAGAGGTAACCAGTGGGGTCCCATAGGGCTCTGTGCTTTGGCTGGTGTTGTTCAGTGTCTTCATCAATGACATGGGATGGCATTAAAGTTAAAATGTGCCTATTCGCAGATGACATCAAACTCTGTGGGAGAGTGGACACAGCTGAAAGGATATGGGACCAACAGGAAGATCTGGAAAAGCTGGGGAGGTGGTCCAGGATCTGGTAGCTTGGCTTCAATGCCAAGAAATGCAAAGTTATGCATATTATAGCCAAGAATCCCAGGACAGAGTAATACCTGGGTGGAGTCCGAGTACTTGCATCAGAGGAGGAGAAGGACCTGGGAGTGATGATCACTAGTGACCTGAAGCACTCCACGCAGTGCAAGAAAGCAGCAGCAAAGGCACACAAGATGCTGGGATGCATAGCTAGGGGATCACTAGTAGGAGAGAGGAGGTTATACTGCCCTTGTACAGGTCACTGGTAAGGCCACATCTAGAGTATGGAGTTCAGTACTGGTGTCCACACCTCAAAAAGGACATTAACCTGCTGGAAAAGGTACAGAGGAGGGCTGCAAAGATGATAGCCAGTCAGCAGGGCAAGGCATACAAAGCGAGGCTGAGGGCACTAAACATGTACTCCCTGGAAGACAGGAGAGAGAGAGACAGAGGACATGATTGGGACATTCAAGTACTTGAAACGGATAAATAAAGTTGAAAAGGAGAGTCTCTTTAAGCTGAGTGGCAACCATATCACAAGGGGGCACAGTCTTAAGCTGGAGGTTGGGAGGTTTAGGAGGAAGGGAGGACAGGAAGCACTTCTTCACAGAGAGGGCGGTGGGCACTTGGAATGCACTGCTGAAAGAGATTATCTCATTCAAGACAGTGGGTAGCTTTAAGAGAGGCTAGAATAGGCATAGGGGGAAGGTAAGAATCATGGGTAGGGAGGATGGGAGGAGTGGGTGGGGAGGGAGGGCTTGGACATTAGCTCAAGCTGTGGACCCTGCAATAAGAGCAGACTTGATAGACCAAATGGCCTTATTCTGCTGGCTTCTTTGTATGTTTGTATGTTCATATGTTCAATGTTTGGGTAAATAGAGTATAGGGTTATTAATGATTATGCATCTGTAGTTTTCTTTTGGCTTTTCTCTATTCCCGCCCTTGGTAGGTAAGTTAGGTAGTGAGTAGGGAATAGAAAGCCCAAAAGAATTACCAATGAATGTTCAAAACAGTATGATTATCTCCTCCAACTCATGAAGAGTACAATCAGTAGCATGCAGGAGAGGAAAACCCCCGAGGTGGAGGAAACCTCTGAGGTCCCATGGCTACTGACTTGCCCATCCTCTGAGCAAATTAACAGGAGATGAACCTAGGTTCTAGCAACCATGAGCTAATTTCCGAGGAAGATGAACTGCTTGGAGAGATGATGGTCCATCTTCGAATCCATGGACGATGCACTCTGGAAGGATGATTCTGAGGTTGAAGAGGTAGGTCTACTCTGAAGGAGCATCTGAATCCTGAGAGTGGAGTAGGTCCAGTCAAAATAGGGGAGTTGTAATCCAGGTTTCCAAGGTGATGGTGGATAATGTCCAATGGGATTACAAAGATGAAGTGAGCATGAAGAGTATGATTTTATAAAATTTGCTACCAGACTCCAAGTATGATGGGTTATGAATTCATAAGTTAAACAATCTGACTTTGTAGAAGGTGTGAAGTTCAGGTTAGAGTCTGGAGATTTGGAGTTAAGCAGTGAGCGATAAGTTGCATTGTAGGCATCCATGAAGTAGATGAAGGAGTCAGATAGAATCTTTATGTGCCTGGTAGTAGTAGTGATGTGGAAGATTTTAGACCAGTGAAGAAAGGTTGGTATATGTAGTAAAGATGGTAATTGAATGTACATGGAATAATTGGAAGTTCAGCATGAGGAATTTGAGAGTTGATTTGGGTATTGATGTTGTAATAATACTTTGTAGGCTCTTGCTGGTCTGCTGATAGAAAAAGGTAGATACAGGTATTTCTGTGATGTGATTGTCCATGGCGTGAGCTGAGGTGACTTGTTTTGCCTTAAATGTGACCCAATGTCTAAACGCTGTAGGAAACCCAGAAATGGGTATTTGAAAGAGTCTATATACTGACATGGCAATGGGAAGTAGAGAAAGTGTAGAATGGGGGGCTAGCACTTTAGTCAGATATATATCTGTTGAGAGGCATGACTGGGATACTGAGACAGCCATGCCAGTTGCAGATGTGCATATTGAGAATCAATGGAAGCCTGCTCTCGGTGAAGGTCTTCGCTGGAGGGAGTATGGGAGGCGAATCATGAGGGATGAGCTAGAAAGACCACTAGATGGGCAGCTGAGGTTCCACATAATAATAGCTATCACGATATGCACTTGCAGGTGACCGGGCACATACACACCCACACAGCCACCCCCTGCGGCTTTCAGCAATCCCCTGATTTTGGATGCCCAACTCGGGGTGCATGATGTTGGGAGGGCCAGTCTGTCAAAAAATTTAAGTCCCGCAGCTGCGGGAACAAGCAAAGTTTTCCCGGCCCCCAGCCCCAAACCTGGGACCTGCTCAAACTAAGCCAGTTTCCCTACCCACCACATCACATGGTTGTCTCAGTGGAGCAGGCACACTAGAGGGTAATAACCGTCTTCCCTATCCCTCCCCTTTCCTTCACTGTATGCCCTTTCTGCTAGCCCTTCCCACCCCTCACAGTCGCACTCCAGGGTATTCCAGCAGGTTTCTCATGATAATAGTGCCCTCATATGATACTGTTGACTTGTTGCAATGAAACTGTATTTACCAACATTGTCTAAATGTACCCTACTGACTATGAATGTACTCTGAAACTGTGTTACTGTATCCACACCTAGTGTAAAGTGGTTGGTGTACTCAACCCCGGGTCGCCCCTGAAAAAGGGATCTCTGGTCTCAGTGGGCTTACCTGGTCACCAAAATATAAATAAATAAATATGGGTTGCCATTTTGATGGTTGGCCATATGCTAGCACTATTATCACAGGATTCCAGACAGCTGACCTGATTGATAGTATTATAATAAAAAAATGTAGATGATTGTATGAAATCTGGTAACATCCGGGGCTAGAAACAGTGATTTGGCTAGCATAACTTTAGTAAGGCAGTTAGGCACAGGAGATCCAACAATGGGAGTTCTCAGGAGGTAGCTGGGAAGGTCTTAGGACATTGTGAGGTGTGGGATAACAAGGAGGGCACTTTTCCAAAATTGTAGGTGCACCAGAAAATATATTTATTTAGATAAACCAAAAATAAAGCCGAACTTCAGGCGACAAAAGCAAAAGAAACACAAAAAAAAAAAAAACAGCAGCTTGCAACACTAGAAAGAGCTAGTGTAACACTCACTGAGGTCAGAACACATCTGAACCTCACCAGACTATCTACTGAACTAAGCTAACATCTTGCCTTTTATACTCTTAGAAACATGTGACTTAGAGAACTCCTCCCCTAAGTTTAAATCAAAAACATTTTTTACAGACTAAAAGGCTTAATTTTGTTAAATGATAATACAAAACATTTTATATGTTAAATACAATACATCACACCACTCCAAATCATAAAAATAAAGTTTCAATATCAAGAGAAGATTACAAGTTACCAAATTAACTCCGCCTCCTACAAGGTACCTTTAAATATAGGAGGAGACCAGCAGGCCAGCTCTATAGGAACATAGGAGGAGCTAGGAGTTAAGCGTGCAAGTCTGTTTGGAAGAACAAGACAAACAACCAAAAGAAAATATAAGGTTTGTGTAAATCTATCACATTTACTTACTTTTGACACCATCCTATCTGACATTCTAATTTCACTAAGTGCTGTATTTTTGATACAAGCCACCCTGTATCCTAAAATGAAGAGTTTTAAATTCTGCAGCAGCATTCACTTCTAAATATGATAATGTTTATAGCTGTCTGTAAGTGTACCCAAGTCTTTAGGTACTATTTTTAAACAGATATCCATATATCTTTGACATGAAGATATCTTTATTCATAGTACAGTGAACTTAGAAGAAAAGGCATACAAACTAAGGCAGCATTTTAACAGCCGAACACTGTAAAAAGGGGAATGGTTTTATTTTTTTAGTATCGTTATTTCTTCTTCATGCTCACAAAGAAGTGCAAGAAGCATTACTAAATAAAGGGTTTCTGAACCTCCAAAGGACATGTATTTGTAATTTAGACAAAGAGGACGAAACAAAAACAAGCGTTGCTTCAATAGCAACCAGGAAGTAAAACAAGCCGAGGAGGGAAGGGGGGGGGGCCACTCGCACAATCGTGAAGCGGCTGCTCTGCACACAGCAATGTTTCAGGAATTCCAGCACTGACTTTTACATAAAAAACATGACATAATTTAATCAGCTGTCATCAGGACAGCATACAGGCTGAAAATAAAACCAATTCTAAGGGGAAGGGCTGCCGACAACCATTCAAAAGGGGATCAGGACTAGACAGTGTTCTCAAACCCTTTTTAACAGTATAAAACAGACAGTAAGGATACACTGCGAGGGTTTTAAATACTGAACGACAAATATATATATACTTCCCATTTACGGGGAGCCTTATCAAACTATAATCTTTATATTTGTTTTCTTTTCTTTTCAAAGGATTACTCTAAGATACAAGTTCGCTAAACGGGAGGAGGGGGGTTAAAGGAGCATACTCTTCACATACCAGGTTTCAGAGTGGAGACACAGGGATAGTAAGAATGTTATATAGGTGGCCTGCATATATACATGAGAGTAAAAAGATGTGAAAATGGTGCAAGAAGACAGAACAAAAGAGAAGGGCTGTTGCAACAGACTTAAAAAAAAATTAAAGAGTCTAGTATATGGAGTTATCTCCTACATTCCTCCCCTTTCAAGAAGAAACCAATGTTTTTATTACACAAATTCCTTTGGTTTTCTTTTCTTAAATTCCAACATAAACCAGATCTCCACTTTCCTTAAAACCGGAAGAGGAGATGGAGCTTTAGCCTTCCCACTCCCAAATCTCCACCCCGGAGTCCCTTTTATAATAAATCACTTATAGATGAACATAAATATTTTCAGAATTTTAAGCCTCAATTTCTTTTACTCTGGAGTCTGCTAACAAAGTATTCCTGTCTGCACCATAACGTGACAAATAATCAGAGTTATCATGTGCTTTTCCTGATCTATGCTGTATCTCAAACTTATAATGTTGGAGAGCCAAATACCATCACATAATGCGTGGATTTTTATCTTTCATTATTTGTAACCAACATAATGGGTTTTGATCTGTTATGATTAGAAAAGGTCGGCCCCATAAATAAAATTTTTCGGCATTAATTGCCCAATGAATGGCCAAGCATTCTTTTTCAATTGTTGAATACTTAGTTTCCCTGAGATGTAGCTTTCTACTAATATATATGATTGGGTGCTCTTCTTCTCCATCAAATTGTGAGAGAACGGGCCCCAATACCTTGATTAGATGCATCGGTTTGTACTATAAAAGATTTTTGAAAATTTGGACTATACAAGACAGGATAGGAACAAAGTTTAGCTTTTAATGTAGTAAATGCTTCCTCACATTGTACGGTCCATTGGATTTTTTCTGGTTAATTTTTTTTTGTCAAATTGATCAAAGGGCTAGCTATATCTGCAAAATTAGCTACGAATCGTCGATAATAACCAGCCAAACCTAAGAATGATCGTACCTGTTTCTTTGTCTGTGGCTGGGGGGCTATTAGCAATAGCATCAACCTTTCCAATTTCAGGCTTTACCCTCCCTTGTCCAATTATAAAACCTAGATATTTGGTTTCCTGCATACCTAATGAGCATTTACTTGGATTGATGGTCAAACCTGCTTGAGTTATAACTGACACGACATTCTGGAGATGTTTTAAATGGTCTTCCCATGATGAACTAAAAATGATAACATCATCTAGGTATGCTGCACTGTAATCCATATATGGATGTAATAGTTGGTCCATACATCTCTGAAAGGTTGCTGGGGCTCCATGTAGACCAAATGGCATTTTTGTGAATTGGAATAGCCCTATTGGGGTACTGAAAGCTGTCTTATCCTGGGAATCGGCATCTAGAGGTATTTGCCAATATCCCTTTGAAAGGTCTAATGTACTGATATATTGGGCATTGCCTAACCTATCTATAATATCATTGATTCGGGGCATCAGGTACCCATCGAATCGAGATATAGCGTTTAACTTGCGAAAGTCCAGGCAGACCCTGACACCTCCTTCTTTTTTGTTTACAACCACCATAGGAAAGCTCCATGGACTCTTTGAAGGTATAATTACTCCTAATTGTTGCATTTTTAATATTTCTTTAATTACCTCCTCTCTTAAACTTTCAGGTAATCTATAGGGTTTGTGTCTGATAGGGTTATTAGTGGTCACCTCTATATAGTGTTCAACTCCCTCAACTTTCCCAGGTGTTGTTGTAAATGTATCCTGAAAAGTATGTATAATATCTCCTAATTCTTTCTTTTGTTCAGCATTCAGTTTATCATTAATAGTTACATCTTTCATATCATCTTGACCATCCAAATGTTCATAGGCAAGTTCCAACTCACTTTTAGTTATTTCAGGGTATACAAATAGAACTGGTGTACTTCTATCATGCCATGATTTCAACAAATTAGCATGATAGATTTTCAATTGTTGTTTTTTTCAGGACAAATAATTTCATAGTTCACCGGTCCTACTTGTCTATGAATGGTATAGGGCCCCTGCCATTTCATCAGTAACTTATTCTCTGTACAGGGTAACAACAAGAGAACTCTATCACCTGGCTGGAATGTTTTAGACCCAACTCCTTGATCATAATATGGTTTTTGGGACATCTGATGTTCTTTATTAGTCTGTTGGGCCACCTTAGCATATTTTGCTAACCTTTGGCGTAATGAAGTGACATATTCCAATGTGGATACTGGAATAGTGTCTACCTTGGACCCTTCCCAATTTTCCTTTATTATATCCAATACCCCTCTTGGATTTTTCCCAAAGAGTAGCTCAAAAGGAGAGTAATCGGTTGATGCCTGGGGATCCTCACGGCAGACAAACATTAAATAAGGCAAGTACTTATCCAAATATTTACCTTCATCAGTAATACATTTTTTTAACATTTGCTTTGGAGTTTTGTTAAAGCGTTCCACCAGACCATCAGATTGTGGATGATAAGGAGATGTAAAAATGGAATGTACCCACAAGGCCTGATAGAGACGTTTCAATACCTGTGAACAAAAATTACTGTCTCTATCAGTCAGTATTTCCTTGGGTATACCCGTCCTAGAAAATACTTTGATTAATTCTTCAGCTACTTTTTCAGCTGTGACTGTTCGCATAGGTATTGTCTCAGGGTATTTCGAAAAATAGTCACATATAGCTAAAATAAAATGGTTCCCTTTGGCACTTTCAGGTAAAGGACTGACTATGTCCATAGCAATACAAGTAAACGGGGTATCCACTAAAGGTAAAGGCTGTAGGGGTACCTTATCTTTCCTAAGAGCAGGTCTTACTTTTTGTCACTGTACACGTGACTTACAATATTCGGTCACATGATCGTGTATACCTGGCCAAAAGAACCTGTACAGCAATCTCTGCAACGTACGTTCTTTACCTTGATGGCCAGCTATAGGGATGTCATGTGCAAGGGTCAATAACTGTTCTCGATAAACAGTAGGTACAAGTAATTGTAATACAGTCTCTCCAGTTTTTACATTTAAACATTTTCTATATAATAGTCCCTTATACGGCACCAATTTCTGTTCTGCATTTTGCTCATTGCCTACTTGTAGGAATAAAGGTTTTAATGAATCATCTTGCATTTGTGCTACTCTAAAGTCTGATGTGAACTTAAGTCCTTAAAGTCAATAGTGTCTTTAGTGTCATTATGTAAATGTTGCCACATCTGCTTTTCCTGTCGCTTTTCATTTTTATGTTTGAAACATAGTGCCATCATCCGAGTTTTCAGAGGTGTGTTACCCACTCTTCCAATTCAGTCAGTGTGTTGGCAGGCATGGCCCAAGTCCTCCAATGCATGCTGGAGCTGTCTATGACAGCTCCAAAATGCAGTGGCGTACAGCTGAAAGGGGGAGCTACGCTTCAGTGAGCAGCGATCAGATATCGCCTGCTCATGCGCAGCTCCCCTACACACACACACACACACAAACACACGTACGCATACTGCGTGCTGCCCCCCCCATGCACACACTGTATAGCCAACGGGGATGCTTCATCCCCTGTCGGCTGTGCTGCGCTCCCCCCAAAGCCTTCCACATGCCACGCTGGGTGCCCACCCCAGCATGGCAACTCATGGTATAGCCGATGGGGGTGCCCAATCCCCCATCAGCTCCACTGTCCTCCCCCCCAGAGTACAGAGTGCCATGCTGGGAGCCCACCCCAGCGTGGCAATAGATGCTATGGCCGACTGGGGTGCCCAATCCTCCATCGGCTCCATGCCCCCCAACCAGCCATCCTTGTGCCACACTGGGAGCACACCCCAGTGTGGCAAATGTCCCGTGTCATCATTACAAAACAACCTGTAAAGAAAAATGATCCCACGCAGTCTCCTGTCCCCCACAACCCGCACTCCACCCACTGCGCGACCCTGCCTCCCCACACCCCTCATCCCATACTCACCTCGGAGTCTAGTGCAACGATCTTTGTGGACCGGGAACACGCCTGCACTCTTCAAAGCCGAATCAACTGAGGAAATGCCGTAAGCTGTATAATGGGATAGATAGGTTTTTTCAACTTGTTGCATATCTCAGGCATTTTTGGAATTTTTGCACCAAATTTTCAACATGGGGTTTTTGGGACCCCTTCTCATGAATGCTGTCACTGTCATGGCGTTATTCGGCCCCGAAGGGTGATTTCGCAGTCACTGTGCAAAATCACCTTTTGGGACTGATTAATGAAATGACACTGCCAGTGTTCATAAGGCAGGCTCTCAAGAAGCCTATTTTGAAAATTTGGTGGAAAAATTCAAAAAAATGACTGTTTTACGAGCGTGCGTAGTGCAGTTCCTACGCATGCTCGTAAGTTCACGAATTTTCAAATTTTCACTCCAAATTTTCAACATTGCAATTTTACCACCTTCTTATGAGTAGTATAGCTGTCATTTTTCACATCTCACCCAAAACATGTTTCCTTCTAGCAGCACACAATGGCGAGTCGGTAATAGAAATCAATGTATGGGACAAATTAAGAAAATCACAGTGACACTGTTCATGAGCAGAGGTCTTAAAATGGCTATGTAGAAATTTGGTGAAAAATTCCAAAATGACTGTTTTATGAGCGCATGCTATCAGTTCCTACGCATGCCGAAGTTCGTGAATTTTAATATTTTCACCCAGATTTTCAACATTGCCATTTTACCACACCTTCTATGAGTAGTACAGCTGTCATTTTCACATCTCACCCAAAAAGTGTTTCTGCCCATGTAGCGCATAATGGCGCAGTCGGTGTCGTGAAATCAATGTGGGACAAATTAAGAAAATCACAGTGACACTGTTCATGAGCAGAGGTCTAAAATGGCCATACAGGTGAAAAAATCTGTACTACTGTTTTACGAAAGGCATGCTATGCAGTTCCTATGCATGCTATGCTCGTAAGTTTCGAATTTAATATTTTCATTCCAGATTTTCAACAATGCCATTTTATTACACTTCCTTATGAACAGTACAGCTGCCATTTTTCATATGTTGCCCAAAATGTGTTTTCGCACATGTAGCGCACAATGGTGCTGTTAGTGTGCGAAAGCAATGTTTGGGACAGATTACGAAAATCACAGTTACACTGTTCATGAGCAGAGGTCTTAAAATGGCTATGTTGAAAATTTGGTGACAAAAGTCCATAAAATGACTGTGTTACGGGTGAGCATTGCACAGTTTCCACGCACCCTGGTAAGTTCATGACTTTGTAATATTTTAAGTCCAGATTTTCACCAGTGGCATTTTTCCACACTTCCTTATGAACAGTACAGCTGTCATTTTTCACAACATGGCCGAAGTGTGTTTTCACATTTTCAGCACAGAGATGCATGGTCACTGTGGGAAATCATTGTTCGGGACAGATAAAGAAAATCACAGTGACACTGTTCATGATTGGAGGCACCAAAATGCCTGAGTTGACAATCTGCTGTAAAAATCCTAACCTAATTATATTACAGGTGTGCGTTGCACAGTTTCTATGTACGCTCGTGACTTCACCAGTTTTTTAAATATTTTTACTGCAGATTTGCAACATTGCCATTTTTTATGCATCCCCATGAACAGTACAGCTGTCATTTTTTACATCCTGTTCAGAATGTTTTTGCACCTGTGGTGCTAAATGCCATAGTCGCTGTGCATAAGCAGCTTCCGGCTAACAAACTGATATTGCCACTGTTCATGAGGTGGGGTCACAAAAAAAACATGTTGAAATTTGGAGTGAAAATACCAACGAATGCCTGAGGTATTAGGGTTTCCAACCATAACGCCCAACCCTGTAGAGAATGACATGCATCAGGGGTGTGACTTGGGATTCTTGCCTGTAATGCTCATACCATTCCACACCCTGCAGCCAGTGAGAGGCATCGAGGTATGCCTTGGACTCTTCAGCCCCAAAGTTCACCCCATTTTCCTATATTGCACCCATCTCACTGTATTTCCTAATGAAATGGGGTGCGCATAAGGGCCAAAGACCCCAAGGAACACCGTGACACTTGTCAGTGTCTGCAGGATGGGGTGTGGTGAAATGGCGTGGCCGTTATGCCTGATGACCCAAAGACACACCCCAATGCCTGTCACTCTCTGCAGGGTGGTGGTGGGGTTGGCTTCAGTTCAATACTTCACTGCCATTCCTATTACGCAGCTCTGTAACTTCTACATTACCACTGCCAATGCCAGCAAGCAAACATTCGGCATTGACAAATACTTGTTTGTTTTCCTTGTCTTCCCAGGAAGCTCAAACGGATCGTCTTCAAATGGGAAGGAACGTTGCCGATCTGTGTCTTTCTTTTCTTGAGCTCTGGTAGTCGTTGCTCCTATATTGGTAGCATTGGCAAGTAATTGTGAGAAGTCTGGGTGGTCATGCCCTAAAATAACTGGTACTGGTAGATGTGGAACCACCCCTACTTCAATATTTTGAGTATTTGTTTGTACTTGTACCTCAACTTGTTGCATCGGGTACATATGTGTATCTCCGTGTATACGAGTCACTTGTGTTTGTTTGATTATGTCAGGGACTATAGATATCATGCAAGCTTTAACTTATGTTTGTTTACTACCAGAGTCTAATAGTCTGACCATATCTTTGCCATTTATTTTAATAGGTGTAATATACTGCCTCTAATTGGCCAATACTAAATGGGAAGGGGTAGTTTTCTTTTTAGGACAAAATCTTGCAATATGCCCTTTCCCTTGGCAAAAATGACATATTACTTCAGTGTGGGGGGTTTTAGGAACATTTGTTGCTTTAACAGTTCCACTAGATATGGGTGTAGAAGATGAAGAAGATCTTACCGTGGGATGGGTTATATTAGTTCCAAAGTATCCTTTAGTCCTGTTTGGTCTGGCAGTTAGGTAATCCTCTGCCAATTGTACTGCTTTTTTAGCTGTCTCTGGACGGTGTTCCCGAACCCACATCTGAACATCTTGAGGTAGAATACGAATTAATTGTTCCAAGATAACAGCTTCTAACATCTGTTCTTTTGTGTTAGTGGAAGGTTGTAACCACTTGGTACACAAGTCTTTAAGTCTAGTAAAAGCTTCTTGTGGGGTATCTGATGACTGGAACCTCAGGGTTCGAAATCTTTGTCTATAAGTTTCGAGACAGATATCATAATGTTTCAGAATAGCTTCTTTGACAGCATCATAATTTTCGCTCATTGCACTGTCTACATTACCATAGGCCAGTTGAGCTTTTCCCGTCAGATAAGGAGCGAGACGTATCACCCACTGGTCCCTAGGCCACTGACAGGCCCTTGCTATACGCTCAAATGTGGTTAAATATGTTTCTATATCATCAGTCTTACTTAATTTAGTCAATTTGATATCTTTGGGGTTATCCCCTGCCAGAGGAGGGGGCCTACTGACACCAAGCACTTGGATAGCCCTCAAGGTGTCAGCCCACCTGGCCTCATTTCTTTGCATGTCCCTTTCCCTCTGTTTCTCCAAGGCTATCAGTTGGATACATAGCCATTGCAGCAGGTCTTGTGTATCTCCAGTAGGGGGTTCTTTCTCCAACTCCTCCTTCTTACCATCTGTAGTGTCACCATCTTCTTCAGGCTTCGCAATTTTATGTTTAACATCAGGTAGCCCGGTCATCAAAGGTTGTCCTAGTTTCTCCACCATGGTTCTGGTCAACACACCAACAGGTATCTTCTGGGACATCCACGACCTCCTTCAATACTTGGTGCAGTATCACGATAATCCCACCACTACCACCACGTGTAAGGTGTGGGATAACAAGGAGGACACTTTTTCAAAATTGTAGGTGCACCAGAAAATATATTTATTTAGATAAACCAAAAATAAAGCCGAACTTCAGGCGACAAAAGCAAAAGAAACACAAAAATAAAAAAACAGCAGCTTGCAACACTAGAAAGAGCTAGTGTAACACTCACTGAGATCAGAACACATCTCAATCTCACCAGACTATCTACTGAACTAAGCTAACATCTTGCCTTTTGTACACTTAGAAACATGTGACTTACAGAACTCCTCCCCTAAGTTTAAATCAAAAACATTTTTACAGACTAGAAGGCTTAATTTTGTTAAATGATAATACAAAACATTTTGTATTTTAAATACAATACATCACACCACTCCAAATCATAAAAATAAAATTTCAATATCAAGAGAAGATTACAAGTTACCAAATTAACTCCGCCCCCTACAAGGTACCTTTAAATATAGGAGGAGACCAGCTGGCCAGCTCTATAGGAACATGAGGAGCTAGGAGTTAAGCGTGCAAGTCTGTTTGGAAGAACAAGACAAACAACCAAAAGAAAATATAAGGTTTGTGTAAATCTATCACATTTACTTACTTTTGACACCATCCTATCTGACATTCTAATTTCACTAAGTGCTGTATTTTTGATACAAGCCACCTTGTATCCTAAAATGAAGAGTTTTAAATTCTGCAGCAGCATTCACTTCTAAATATGATAATGTTTATAGCTGTCTGTAAGTGTACCCAAGTCTTTAGGTACTATTTTTAAACAGATATCCATATATCTTTGATATGAAGATATCTTTAGTCATAGTACAGTGAACTTAGGAAAAAGGCATACAAACTAAGGCAGCTTTTAACAGCAGACACTGTAAAAGGGGAATGGTTTTATTTTTTTAGTATTGTTATTTCTTCTTCATGCTCACAAAGAAGTGCAAGAAGCATTACTAAATAAAGGGTTTCCGAACCTCCAAAGGACATATATTTGTAATTTAGACAAAGAGGACGAAACAAAAACAAGCGTTGCTTCAATAGCAACCAGGAAGTAAAACAAGCCGAGGAGGGAAGGGGGGGGGGGGACCACTCGCACAATCGTGAAGCGGCTGCTCTGCACACAGCAATGTTTCAGGAATTCCAGCGCTGACTTTTACATAAAAAACATGACATAATTTAATCAGCTGTCATAAGGACAGCATACAGGCTGAAAATAAAACCAATTCTAAGGGGAAGGGCTGCCAACAACCATTCAAAAGGGGATCAGGACTAGACAGAATTCTCAAACCCTTTTTAACAGTATAAAACGGACACTAAGGATACACTGCGAGGGTTTTAAATACTGAACTACAAATATATATATATATATACTTCCCATTTACGGGGAGCCTTATCAAACTATAATCTTTATATTTATTTTCTTTTCTTTTCAAAGGATTACTCTAACATACAAGTTCGCTAAGCGGGGGGGGTTAAAGGAGCATACTCTTCACATACCAGGTTTCGGAGTGGAGACACAGGGATAGTAAGAATGTTATATAGGTGGCCTGCCTATATACATGAGAGTAAAAAGATGTGAAAAGGGTGCAAGAAGACAGAACAGAAGAGAAGGGCTGTTGCAACAGACTTAAAAAAAAAAATTTAAAGAGTCTGGTATATGGAGTTATCTCCTACAGACATCCATTGGCTATTGAGGGTGTAGGAATGGAGTAATGTGATAAACATAGTCAGTGCTTGTAGGAGAAGCTACAGAAAGGTAAACAGATGATGTCAGTACTGCTATAAGGTATCGTGTGGTTCCCATTATCTGTAACAGTGATGATGATTACCGAGTAGTGCATGACAGAAGGACTAGGTCACTTTTCCATGCAAAAGATAGGAGTGGAGAAGGCTCCACTAAATCTTAGATCCTATGAGACATGGGAGAGAGGGAAACCATAGTGCCTGGATTGCCAGAATGCATAGGGAGCATTCAGTAGTCTCAGATGAGGTATGATATCTTTCTATAGTCCAGTTGAATGGGATTCCAGAACTGATCCTGGGGAATGAGTGGGAAGTATAGATAATTCTATGGTGACATAAGAGTCTAAGGGGCATGTTGTCCAAGAGATGTTTGCTAGAAGAAGTTTTCCTCAGGTGAAATGAGCAAGTGCTCCATCAAGTAGCGAATGGGAGCTGTTAGGATGGCCAGGGTAGGAGTATGAGATAGATGAACGGGAGGCAAGGTTGATGGGGTAGGAATACTGTCAGGAGATAGGTGTTAACTGCCCAAAAGAGCCACTGCAAACAGGAAGGAGCCCCAAGCAGCCAGGGTTGCAAGCAGAAGGCAGCTGTCCAAGGAAGAAGGGGAAAGTCTGGAGTGGGTGTCCATAAACAGGAAGAAGGAGTCCAAGAAGAAGACAGCAGAGGCCAAGGGTACTGACGTCAACAGGTGCAGACAGGAACAGCATGGGGTCAGAGTCACAGCAAACTGATTCAGAATGAAGGAAAACTGCTGTAGGCCACGAGGTGGATCCATGGAAGAAAATGAGCAAGTCCAGGTACCAAGTGCTACAATATCAAGATACGAGAGTCCCACAGCTGAAAATGATGGTGAATAACAAGTGTAGAGAACAGAATGTGCTGCAGCAATGAAGCAAGAGGATTCCATATCCAAAGAAGAAAGAGAAATCGCATGGTTGTCAGGAAGGGGTGACCAGCAGCAAGGAAGTCCAGGAGGCAGTTGAACTGACTGGAGGTGGAGACTGAAAAGCTGGCGCTGTCCAAATCCAGAGCGGGAGGAGGTTAGGGCAGGGCCGAGTATGATGAGTCCATGGAAGTGCAGGATGTAGACTGGTGAGAAAGGACGCGGAAGGCAAATAGAGTACAGGGTCCCATTCCTGAAGGGAAACTGCAATCAGGTATTAGGTGGAGTATGCATAAGGCTGAAAACAATTGACTGCAGAAATAGGCTCCCATCTCAGGTATTTGAGGTGAGAAGACCATCAGTCAGTGTCTCCAGGCAAAGGTAGGATGTTGAATTCAAACGGGTACAGATGTCCCGATCCCGAAGGGAAGCGGCAACTGGGTATTCAGGCAGAGAATGTACAAGGTTAAAACAGTGGAATGCAGACACAGGATTCCATTCCAGGTAGTTGGTGTGAGATGAACTCCATGCAATGCTACCAGGCAAAGGTAGGATGTGGAAGTCAATGGGAACAGCGCTCCCATTCCCGAAGGGAAGCAGTGACCAGGTACTCAAGTAGAGTATGTACAAGGTAAAAATGGTAGAATGCAGGCTGGCATGGTAGCATAGAGGGCTGAGGTGCTGGCACCTTACCTCAAGCTACGCTGGCGACCTGGGTTTGGGAATGACCTCAGGTTGCTGGGGTGCCGGCTCAGGTGGGGAGGGCTGGAGCAGGATTGAGCCATGGCTCTCCCTTCCAAGGGGTGGATGCCCACCCATCTGTAGCCCTGCTCCCACTGGGTGGAGGTCAGGTGGGCGCATAGGTGGCACGAGGGTGACAGAAGTCAGGGGAGGGGCAGAAGGGGCCACTGGATCCTGGCGTGTGCATGCACCTCCATATGCATACACACATGTGTACACTGTGTCTCCAGGGGGGAAGGGAGTAAAACCCAAAAAATGTAAAAAAAAAAAAAAGTAAAATGAAATGGTGGAATGCAGACACAGGCTTCCATCCCTGGTAGTCGATGCGAGACGACCTTCAGTTGATGCCGCCAGGCAGTGGTAGGATGTTGAGAGCAAATGGGATATAGTGGTTCCGTTCCCAAAGGGAAGCGGCAACTGGGCAACAGATAGAGAATGCATAAGTTGAAACAGCCGAATGTAGACTCAGGCACTCATCCATGGTAGTCAAGGTGAGACAACCATGACCTGAGGCAGCCAGGCAGAGGTAGGAAGTGGAAGGTACATAAGGTAAATAGGTCCCATTCCCGAAGTGAAGCAGCAACCTATAGCAAGTAAAGAATGCATAAGTATGACACTGTAGATTACAGACGTGGCTCCCATCCCTGGTAGTCAGGGTGAGCTAACCTTCACTCGATGCCACCAGGCAGAGTTAGGGATGGAGAATGTCAGGTTCGTAGGTAGTAGGTAGTGGTGAGTGGAATGGAATCCCATCCCTGGTAGACAGGGGAAGCCTACCTTCACTCAGTAACTCAATAGGTACGAGTTAGGGACAGAGTCCAGACAATTGCTGGTATGGGCTGAGCAATGAAGAGGCAGCAGGCTGCAAAGTCTTAGTTAGGTAACCTGGGAGGCAGTATAAATGGGAACGAAGTAAGTCAGAGTAGAAGAAGTAAGGAGGAATCATCAGGAATGCCAGTAAAGGAGAGTTTAGAATAGTCCAGGAAGGAGCATACTGGTAGTGATAGAATGCAACAGACTGGAAGCTGAGTAAGCTGCAAGTGGAATAAAGCATTCGGAAGCAATGTAGGCAGGAAGGCAGGGTAGATAGGGACCTTGAGAGAGGTTGTAGGACATGCAGGCTTAGGGGAGGAGAGGCTGGAAGTAAATCAGTGAATGGAAGTAAACATTGTGGTAGCAGCAGAGAATGGATAATGCCTGCAGAATGAATGCATGAGGTGAGCCGATGATGCGGGCTGAAGAGGTGCTGCAAGGGGTATGGAAGAGGAAGTGTGTGTGTGAATGGTGCAAGTAACTGGCAAGCTGAAAGGTGAAGTTCATCAGGAGTAGAATAGGAAAATGAAATTCTTGAAACTGAGTAGGGTATTGGTGCCAGGTCAAAATGGTAAGGGTGCAAGCGGCTGACTAGGGTCAGATGTAGCACGGGTTTGGACAAAGAAGGGGTGTGAATGGAGGTGTGAGAAGTGAAAGGCCCAAAAAGGAGAACCAGGAGAGTGAGGGACAAGAGCAGGAACAGGGGATGGGGGACAGGGAAGGGGGGGGCCAGGAAATGACAGAAGGAGCAGACAAGGAGCCAGAGGAGAAAACAAGGGAGGGCAGGGACAGGAAAGGGGGAGAGCAATAGTAGCTGCTGAATTCAGTGGAATTGACATGAGTTGTGAAGGCCAGTGCTATGATATGGAATGCAGACAGTTTGAGAGGCATGGCCTGTGCAGTAGCATCCATCCCACATGCTGACAGTCATGGTGAAGTGCAGTGATTGAAAGGGGTAATAGTCCGCTTGCAAATTGGTAAGTGGGAGAGGCACCTGGAGCCGAAGATTGAGGCCAGGTGCGACCCAGGCTGGGGAAGGTAGGAGAAAGTCCTTTCTCTGCTCTTTGAAACAAGAGGTCAGATGGTGCATGTCACCCCACCATGGAAAATTACACAAGCTTCAGTAAAGCTACAGTGAAGGCTTGAAAAACTGTGCAGGGAATGCAGAGGTAGACTGGCCCATGTCGAAGAGGCAGTACAGGGAGAGCAAAATGCAGAGAAGGTACTTACACAATGGCCGTCGGAAGGCTGCGAAGGCTCCAGGACACATTGACAACAGAGGAGTCAGGTTCAGTAGCGGTCCAGTGTAACCCCTAGGTGGCGCTATCCCAAGGGCTACTACCCCTGCCTGTTTGACTATAGACAGGTTGAGGGACCTAGATCCTATGGCAGGTGCCTCCACCCAGAGGTCAGGGTTTGTAGTGGTTAGACTAGCTTGGTCACAGCCCTCTGGGACACTGAGATCCCCTTTTATTCCTTCTAGTGGCTCACACAGTACACCACAGTTACAGCCACAATACCCCACGTATACACACTGTTCACTCATAGATACCACTTACCCCGAGACTGATTCTGCAGCACGCTCTGAGGACCCCTGTAAAGTAAGGTTAAACAACATATACAGCAAAACACAATACTGTTTCCATAAGTACCAACACCACAGACAGTATATAGTATAACAACAACAAATCTGATTTATTTAGGGGACAGTAACACGGGAGGGGGAAATCAGGTTAATTAGTGGCATTAAATCACAGTACTGTGCACACATACAGGGTCTGAAAAGTCACACTCTGGGTACCCAGGTTGGGGGGGGGGCTAGCCAGGTCCGTTGTCTGGGGTTGGCTGGTGGGTGCAGATGAATAGGGGCCTGTAGAAAAAAAATATGCACAATACCCAATTGTAATCCGGAGCTGGAGGGCTCAGTCCATGAAGCAGTGAAACAACAAGAATTAGATGACACACTTGTGATTGAAAAACAAGCTGCAGGGGAATACCCTGATTTGTACTCACAATACCCAAGCTGAAGATTGGATGGAGAGTGTCCTTCTGGATTGCCAGAAGAACAGGGCATGGGGACGAAGTCCTTGTGACTGGACCCCACTGCAGTTGATAGCAAACGGCTGTAGTCCTCATTAAGCTGGGGTTTACTTCCAGCTTCAGCACACAATTCACTGTACAGGGGATTTGAAACAGCGATTCCCCACAAGCACTATGCACATTTATATGTAAAAGGAAAGTATTATACCAGGCAGGCTGCTCCTCGATCCCGACCGCAATTACTGCAAGATACCCAGGAGAACACACAGCAGCTTCAGTTCCTGACAGACCGAGTGCGATTCAGCAATTTCTTCAGTCTTCTACAGGGTGAGCCTGGTTTCTACTCTTCAGATCTCCTTCTTTCTCCTCACAAGTCAGATTCAGCCTGATCCGGTGCTTGCAATGGTTGCAGGCTGACCTCAGGGCCTCACACGCGCTTCCCACGTGAAACTATACACCGCAGAAGTACAGGGCTCCTTCTCTCTTCACTGTCACAACTGATCTGATCTTTCCTGTCACAGAGCAGGGCATTTCCTTTAGCTCCATACTATTCTGTTGGCTGGTTCGGCTGTCACTCACAATAAGACTCCCTCGGTTGGTGGAAAAAGGCACCAAGGTCAAAACTACATTTCCCAGAATCACTGCCCATACAATCCCCTTGTGGCTGGCTCAAATTAAGAGTCCAAGTTCTGAGTCATCCAAAGGCTCCATTTTAGGGCTCCCTTAACCCAATTGGCCCATCACAGGAGTTTAGGTCCAAAATGGAGGGGTAACACACACAGAGTCCCAGCTGCAACAATAAAGGCAGGTTAGACAAACTACAATTTTGCTAATGATTTAAATGATTTCTGGCAAACAGTTATATCTTTCAACAAGGCTCCCTCTGCACATGTAGCGATGGCAGAAATGGAGCAAATTGGCAGCAGCTCAGGTGGGATTTGAGCATTAAATACACAGTCCCCCCATGCAAACTAATTAAGTCTGCAAGCAGACAGCTCTTAAAGAGACAGTACATGGAGGCTCAAAATAGCACTCACTTGCAACCACATTTAAGCAACTCAGACGATGAACACCACCCAGACTTGGAGCATTCAGGCAAGCTCCTGGAAGACTTTTGGGAACCCCCATTTGCGGGGGGGGGGTAACACTAGTATGACATATGGGAAAAAAACAGCCTGCAGATGAGGTGAACAGGTCAGGCAGCTCCAAAGGATACAACGGCCAGGGAGAGGCATAGGAATGAGTGGTGATGGCCAAGCAGGCACAGGGGAATGATGTAGAATTCAGGCGGAAGGAAATATGGAGTGGCGGGGAAAGAGGTACAGGGAGGGGAGGAAGGAAAATGGAGGCAATGAGAGAGAGTGGACACCAGAAGAGAGGAAGATGGGGGGCAGGAAAAACAAGGGACAAGAGAAAAAAGAGAAGAACAGGAGGGAGCAGGGGAAGCCAACAGGGAGCAGAATTGGAAGGGAAGGAGGCTCAGCCCATGAGCCACAAAGGAACCTAGGCACCGCAGTGGTTCACAATGCGATAAGTGGAGAACTGCCATGGGAGGCTGGCCTTTGTAGGGGATGTGGGAGGAGTTATTCCCCCACATTGAACCTCGGACTATAGCCCTCCCATTCTACTAAATGAATAATTGCACTGTACACAGTTTTGCCAGGGTTATGGATTACATGTTATCACATGCTGATAGAATTACCTAAAAGTTATGGAGAAATGTTGTGTGCAGGGCCAGCCATTGGGCCAGCAGGTGGCATGTTGTATTCCCGTGCCAGCAACTCAAGTTCAGGGCCAAGCTCTGGAAGCTGGCTGGGCAGCACAAGGATGGGTGGGGCAGTCCTGTTGCACACCACTGCTCTGTGTCTGGAAAGGTTTGGTGGAGTTTTCTGTCACACGTGGGCTGGGGAGTTTTCTCTCACAAGGGGTTCACATGCATGTCATGGCCTGATGGGATTACATA
This sequence comes from Neoceratodus forsteri, assembly GCA_016271365.2. Lineage (NCBI taxonomy): Eukaryota > Metazoa > Chordata > Ceratodontiformes > Ceratodontidae > Neoceratodus > Neoceratodus forsteri. Next base: position 313,983,437 of record CM057453.1, on the reverse strand, counting down.
GTGTGTCAGGAGAAGTGTGTTGGTATGAAAAATGAGTCTTGCAATTTCTCCTCTGTTCTGTTTATCCCACTTCCAAAGGGACCTGTATGAATAAGGATACAATTTTACGGTCACAACAATTAAAATGTATTATTTTTTTTTTAACTATGTTACAGATTGCAAATAAATATATGAGTGATATACAGTGAGGACTTCTTGAGTGGCATAAACAGCATGAGTGTGTAGATAGCTTATTTATCACATAAGGTCCCCTCTGCATATTTCATTCATGCAATAGGATAAGACCTTAAGTGATAGATTGTTTTAGCTTTTTTAAAAATAAAATTATTTCTGAATGTCTGTTTTTTTTTTTTTTTTAACTACTGTTACTGTGCATTCCCCCATCCTGACTGCCATAGCCATTACCATGGATGTGAAGTCAGGATGACAAGCTGACTCTGTGATGTGGCAGTTCATTGGTGTTGCAGAACTTCCACAGAAATTACGGTACAAATCACTACCGCAGAAGTTCTGTGGCAAATAGTAATCCTGCTGCAGGACTTGGCCCCAAAGTGCTGCAGAAAAATCGGGGCCTTGCCTGTAGGCCAACCCCATTTGGAGGGTCTTTCTCCAACCACCACTAGGTGAACCCATAGAGGTTCTGACCCCCATCTCCTCATCCATCATTACCCTGATGCCCTCCCTTGTGCACAGTGCTCTCTTCGCCTTATCTTTCCTAAATAGACACTAACTGGGGAGTGTGAGGTCCCAGTCATGGTTGGTTGTCTCCATCATTCTTCTTAAGGCCATTGATTTTGGCCTACCATCTTCTGCCACATCCTGGAAGCTGTTCATTGTTCCCGAGGCTTCTAGTATTTATGCAGACAACCCTCCTGGATCCATGTATGCCACCCTTACCCCCCCCCCCAAAGAGGTCAGTCCTTCCTTGCTCATCCCTTATGTTTTTTTGTATGCTCTACCACTCTCCCTGACTGCAGTGATTCCTACTCTGTGGTAAACCTCACTACCACATAACCTGTCTGAATTACCTTTTACTCTTTGAATAGTCCCTCTAGCTGGGGGAGTGCTACCTAGTTCTCCCTCAATTTAGTTCCAGGGAGGACACCCCTAGCCTCAGTCTCCCACTTACTAGTTTAAACACCCTGTACTTTATGCTTCAAACCTTTGTCAATTTGCCTTTGTTTCCCCACTTTCTGTACCAAGGATACCTGGTTTGTTTATTTAATTTTTGTTGACCGAGAAAGGAGGACTAGGCAATTCTGCTAGTTTTAGCTTTGTCCCAGGGGAGTGAGGAGATACAGATGGTGTCCAACCGAAAGTGAACCAGATTAAGCTGTTGGTGGTATTTGTAGTGAATGGGGAAAATCTGGCCAGGATACAGAGGAAATTCCCCTTCTCTTTTTTTTTTTAAAGAAGTGCCACGGGGTCTTTAACATCCACCTGAACAACCACCAGAATAGGCAGACAGGACCCCAGTTTAATGTCTCATCTGAAAGACAGCACCTCATGAGTGCCACATCCCCCTCCCCAGGAAGTTAAACTCCTCATCTGCATAATATTCCTTCAACCAATTGTTAAATTTCTAACTTTTTAGCATTCTTATCTCCTTGTAACCATTCACCTGGAGGACCTCTGAGAAGGTCACAATAACAACCACCCCCTCGATCGGGTACCCAACTCCCAGAAACTAGATTTCACTACATCTAAGAGACTCCCTGTGAAGTTATTGATCCCTAGATGGACAATTATGTCTGACTTCCCACCCTCACCCCCAACTAGCCTTTTCACTCTGGTAAGAACCCTACCAGCTATTGCCCCTGTGAAACAGCATACCTCCCTCCCCCTCTGGGTCTGTGCTACAGACCACACTCTCAGTACCTCTCCCTATATAATCCCCAATTATTAGTACCCTCTTCCTAGCGCTCCGGTGATTTTTGCAACCCCCAATAGGCATCATTGCTTCAGCAGACTCAAGTCCTATTTAGAATGAGTCATTTTCTAACAATGGAGTAATGAGATTTGATTTCAAATGCCAAATAAACCAGAATTATTGTGAGGTCGGTATTTGAGACACACACACACACACCCCTTGTATAAATCCATAGTGTTTAGTGGCTTGGTCCCTAGTGGACATATGTTCATATTATAAAAAAAAAATCATGATTAGCACTCTCATTGGCAATCTCACATGAGACACCAAGGAATAAATGGGCATGCAGTCTGAACTACCCTCACCCCTAATAGAACAGGCCCCTTCAGGGCAAAGTTGAGGAATATTTGTGGAAAAGGTTATATTGCCATAGTTGCACTATGCAGGTCATGTAGGTTAAAAGAAGATGTTTGTCTCCATTGTAGTGTGCTGTCAGTCTAAGACCCTTAACAAGCATTAAACATTTACTACAGCAAAATACTCAGGATCTATAGGTGTCATAATTGCTTCCTCATAGCTTTTCAGCAACACCACGCGCAACCTTTTTTATAGTTTCAATACTTGGTGCTCTCTTAATTTTTGTTTGTTAAGAAAGACAACATGATTGACAATAATGGAAAAAACACAGGTTTATCAATGAGGAGATTAAACAATAAGCATCAAATTGCTCATTTTCTAATGAAGCATACTGGTATATTTGTTTGCATCGCTTTTTTAAACTCTTCACATCTTTGCAGTGTTTCTTTAAACTAGGAAAGAAACAAAAAGAGGATCTTTTTATTATGTGAATATGATATTTTTGCCCCAATCTTTATCTTAAAATTCTGAAAATCTGCATGTTGGAAATATACCTGCAGTACTGTGTAACTTTCTGTGTTCCTATGTCCATTTTCCCAGGTAAGTTTATAGAAATAGTGTAGATCTTTCAGCTAGCTAGACAACACACCCATTTGTGAGCTTAACTTTACATTCGACCATGAACAAGGACTGTGAACTTCTCCAAGATGATTAATTGATCAATGTGCTTTTATCAGGCCTGTTCCTTGAATGATGGACGAAGCTTTATACAAGGTGGGTGAACTTTCCAAATCCTTCTGTAAACCTCCACCACCTGGTGTGGAGATTGTGTGTTCCCAGACTACGGAAGACAAGAACAAAGTTAAGCAGTGAAAAGAAGGCTGGTCTTCAGTCAGTACCCAGGCTTATCCCAGCAGCCCACTATTTTTAACTTGATTGCAAGCGATACAAGTGATCAAAGGGTTGGAACCCCTGAAGGAGCTTAAGCAAGCAGCATGGCAGCCGGAATTCTTTCTGATGATTTGTAAGCAGGAAAAGACTTTTGACATGAAAGACAGCTTAAACAGCAAAAGAATAGCAATAAACCAGCTGTAAAATGCTTAATGTTGCTCTTGGACCAATGCAAATTGTTCCAAACAATTTTTCCTTTTCTGTAGAGTCTGGATGCCCTGCTGGGGCATTTAAACAGTCACATGCACTTAGTACAAAAGCCTATTTAAATAGGAAAAATACTGTGTCTTAATGCATTTGAAATAAGGAAGCAGGGCATCTTCCACATTTAAGCTTTGCAGTCTTGCTTTCCTATGAAATAATGAATGAGCAAAATTAATGAGAGCCTTAATGTGGGCACACTTTAATTCCAGCTGGCAGAACTGAGTATTAAACATAAACCTCTTTGACTTGCATGTGTAACAGAGTATCCTAGTGATTTATGGTCAGAATGGACTCTAGGTTTATTAGGTCCCCCACCATCCCTCATCGCTTCATAAGCAGGGATTTATAAGTATGGTGTGCAAACTGTGTGTCAGGATTAATCAATGACATAAGACATATTATAGAAGCACATTGATTCTGCCTTATCAAAGTTAGGAATCTTTTGACAAAATGTTGAGGTTATTACATACAGTATTTTAATCCTCATGTGTATCTCTCAAAAAATATATTCATGTACAATATCTCCAACCTAAATAATTCCAGATATAAATATCATTGAGGTGTCTCAATTTAAAGTGACACTTTACACCTGTGCAAGTATGTTCTGTTATGAAGTACTGTACCAACACAATTCTTCACGGCTTTAATGTTATAGTGAGATGGTGATGAATAGACCAGGGGAGGTGTCTACCTAGTCAACTTGTCATTTTACCCTTTCTGTGCCTTCAGGTACTATCACATATAAAGTAAACATGCTTAGTGGCTAAAGTTGTAGCTCATCATAAGCACTAGTATAGATTGAATGCAAGCATGTTCTGTTGGATGTAATCTTGGCTAACTACAGTAGAAACAATGGTGTTTTAACTAAAATGGCTGCCTCAATCTTCTGCTCAGCTCTCGAAGAAAAGTTTTAATTTCACAGTCTAGTTATACAGAATAGTCCTAGTGAGATTGCAACACCTCATTTTTAGATTTTTTCCCCCTGCATCTGTCTAGTTTTACAGCTGGGAGGACCGAAGACATGGGTTAATTAACAAGCAAGTTTTAATCACACTGTAGATGGGAACAATCACAATGCATTAAGCCCAGAATCTGTATAAATAGCCACTCAATTGAATTGAAAATTACAGATTTGTGAATATCATACATACAAAACTGAATATGTCATACTGAAATGGATATGATATGTGCCACAATATAAATGTTATGTTGCTAGGTAGATCCCAGAAACTTGATTGGTTGAGAGATTCTCTCAACCATGACTTAATCCCAGCACTTCATCACATTTTATAAAAAGTCCCTGACAAGTGTTCTCAACTTCCTTGCATAACACTCTACCCAGTTTGCCCACAAACAATATGGCTACCCCTCCATCTATTCCAGAATACAGTGTGTAAAACAAGCCCCTACTGTGTATGCACAATCTCACAACTACACTATGCCAGTAACTCAATCCAAGCCCCCCATTACACACTACTACCCCTATGCACATATGTGTGGAGAGGGTATGTGCCGCGTATCTCCAGCACATAGCCCAATCCACACCCACTGCACCTTTTCTGCAGCAGTCTCTACACACATATGCCCACCCTATGCACCTGATCCCCTGACTAATCACGGAGCTTCATGCATGGGTGGGCTGGGGGCAGTGCCGTGGGGTGTGCCAGCACTCCATGCGATGCACAACAGCATGGAGTGCCGTGCATTGGGGGGGCCAGTAGCTATGCCAACTCCAGGCAGATGCAGCCATCCTGGTATGCGCCCCCCCAAGATGCAGCCACTGGGCAATGTGGTAACAGCAGGGATCCATGGACCCCCGGTATGGATGCCCCTGATATTGGGGTACAGCTCTGTGGGCAGGAGTGGCAAATGGGGCACAGGCCCCTCTGGTGTAGTTGGTGCACTGCACTCCAGCTGCAAACATGGCACCCTGTGGGTGCACGTGATCAACTGCGATGACCTGGTTGGCCAGCACATTGGCCACATGCCCAGGTCCTTCACTCCACACCCGGCCACCCAGGGATCCTGTGCACCTGGAGGGTGGGGCCATGTAAGGGGCCTGTGCAGAGGCTGGCATAGGTGAATATGGCCTGCGCACAGAACCCCCGTGGGTGTGGAGCTGCACGTTTTTTAGTGCATAGGGGCCCATGTTCCTATATTTTCATTTGTATCTATTCATAAGCATGAATTATCTTCCAATGTACTATGCTTCACCCTGACCACCAACTACAACTGCTGTTTACTGTCCCCAGCATCAGATCCACTACAACCTACTATGACTCTTAACAAACAGCCCGCATCAGACCAGAACAATGATCACTTGCCACATAATAGTCAATTTCCTTTCTCCTCTTGAAAGTGGCTTCCACAACCAGCCAACAAAGCTACCACTTACTGTGTGCCATTTGTTCCGGGTACTTCAACCACTGACTTGCCACAATTTATTTTAATCTATTTTTCAGGATTTTGAATATAATTACAAACATCAGGTATCAAGAAAAAGCAAAAGAAATGAAAACATTCAATTATATGTATCTCAATTAAGTTTTGAGATATAAAAAAATGGAATAGCATAGAAAGGGGGTATGCATTACTATGTATCTTAAAATAACTAGGCCAATTTATTAATTATCTATTTAGTTTTTGTGGGCAATTCTGCTTATTTTCAGTCTCATACTGAGGAAGGGAGGAAATACAGATGATAACCCACAAAAACTGAAGCCACTGCTGCAGTGAGGCACTGCCAGGAGGTTGCCATTACTAGGGAACATGTAGGTTGGTGGTGGCGGGTATAGCGGGCTTGGCGGAGATGAAGGGTATTGGGGTTGTCAGGAGCAGGAGATACCCTGGAATTAGAAGAAGCTTAGAGAGAGAGGCCAGATGTGTTTGGTTTCTGTCCCCAGGGTTCCCACCAGACTGAGTGGGCAGGCAGCTGGGGGGCTTGCATCATCTACCAGTCCCCTTTGGCCTGTGCTGTGCAATGTCAGATCAATGAGGAACAAGACTGCAATTATGGGGGCTTGATTGCCTCAGTCAGTCTGGCTTACATTAAGGAGACCTGACTGGGTGACAATGCTGGGCCAGTTCTGGAGGCAGCCATCGCCTCTGAGTACTCCCTAGCGCACTGCCCTAGGAGGGAATGCAGGGGTGGGGGTGTGGCCATCTGTTTTAGATCCAGCTTGGGCTTCACACAGCCAGGTCCTTTGAATGTGTCATGGTGCATGGGGGTTCAGGTGCAGGCTGCAGGATTCTCCTCATTTACCACCCTCCGGGGACAGAAGGAGATTTCCTGCAGGAGGTTGCTGACTTCATCATCTGCGAGGTGTTGGCATCCCCCAGATGTTGGATTCTGGGGTACTTCAATGCCTGGGTCAATTATGAATCCTAACAGTTTGGTTATTTCCTCCTCCAGTTGATGTTATCACTGGGCCTGACACAAGTAGTTACTTCTGCGATCCATCACCATGACCCCATGTTGGACCTGGTGTTCTCACTGGGGCTTGAGGTGATGAACCTTAGGACTGATCAGGTCATATGGTCTGATCATTGCATGGTGAAGTTCTTGTTTGGGGCCCCCTGAAAGTCTCTCCCATGTTGAGATGATTAGCTCTCGCCCCCTTTAAAGGGAGTGTCCCAGAGGGACTGTTGGAGGAAGCTAACTTATCTAGAGTAGATGCTGCATGTGTGGAGGGGGAGGTGGTAACTACCTATAATAAGGCAACATCTGAGGCACTTGTTGCCATTGCACCAATCCATATATGCCCAGATCTTTTCACTTGAGACCCTCTTGGATCTCAAGGTGATGAAGATCAAGGGTCAGAAGTTGGAGATTGCTGGCGGAGGACCCGGTCGGAGGTGAACAAAATGGCCTTGCATGTTCATTATTATGAGTACCAAGGGGCAATCAACCATAAGAAAGCAGAGTTCTTGTCCAGGGAGGTTTTTGCAGGGAAGAACAGACCATCTCAACTATGTCGGACTGTGGACAGACTTTTACATCGGTCTGTCTGCAGCCAAAAAAAGCCTTTTCAATCACATTGTACAATAAGTTTGCTCAGATATGATCTGACAGAGTGTCCTCTATCTGGCTGGGAATCCTGTCAGTGATTAAAGTTTTGCCTCACAGTGATTGGCCTGGGGGAAGCAGAGGCGCTCTGTTTGTCTGGGGTGAACTTAAATCTGTGAAGGTGGCCATGATTATTGAGGTGATTTTGAAGCTCAGGCACACTTATTGTGAACTGGACCTGGCCCTGACTCATTTCTTGATGAGATGTGTCAAGTTCATTGGCACGGTGTTCTGTGGGATTGTCTGGCATTCGTTGTTAGAGGGAGTTTTTCCAGATACCTTGAAAGAGGCTCTGGTGAAGCCCCTCTTGAAGAAGACATCTCTCGACCCTGATGTAATGGTGAATTAATGTCCGATCTCCAACCCCCAATTTTTTGGGAAGGTTGTTGAGCAAATAGTGGTGCAGCAGCTCGAGGAGCATCTCTTGACCTTTGATATCTATGAGCCATTCCAGTTGGGTTTAAGGTCCAGGCATAGCACTGAAATGGTTTTAGTTAGGGTGCACAGTGACCTCCTCAGGGCTAGAGATAGAAGAGACAAGTAAATTCTTGTGCTCCTTGATCTCTCATCAGCATTTGACACCGTGGATCACACTGTGCTTCTTGATCATCTTAGAGAATATTGTGGACTCACCGTTACTATCATCAACTGGTTTGAGTCCCATCGCTCTGGCAGGAAGCAGCGGGTGGCGATGGGGAATTTCTCCTCCTCCCTGAAGCTCCTGCCATGTGGTGTGCCACAGGGCTCGATGTTGTCACTGATGTTATTCGTGGTGTACATGCTGCCCCTGGGAGAGCTCATTAGGTGATACAGTGTGGGTTGTCCCTGCTATGCAGATGATATCCAACTGTGTATGTCCTTTGCCCATGGAACACAGGTCACCATGGAAGTGCTTAACAACTGCCTGGCTGACATCAATGACTGGATGACTTCCAGCTGGTTCCGACTAAACCCCAACAAGATGGAGGTCCTGGTGATGGAGATCGGTCTGGGGGCATGATGGGAGTGCCTCTGGAGTGGTTACAGGACTGTTCCTGGGATCTGCTCCATTGAGGGCCTCTCATAGGGTGTGGGATCTTGGCATTTTCCTAGATGACAGGTTGATACTTGAAGCTCAGGTGTTATCTGTTGTCCAAAGTGGTTTTTACCACTTGAGGAAAATCACCATGATTAAACCTCCTAGTTCCACCTGAAGACCTGCCATCACTGGTACATGCCTTTGTAACAAACTTGATTAGTGTAATGTTCTATAATTCAGGGTCACTGAAGAGACTCTCCACTGGCTACAGCTAGTGCAGAACACAGCAGCCAGGTTGCTGACTGGCCTATCTAGGTCTAGTCATGTGACCCTGGTTCTGCGAGCTCTGCTCTGGCTGCCTGTCAGGTGGAGGATCATCTTCAAGGTGGGCTTGCTCACCTACAAGGCCCTATACAGACTGGGCCCTGGCTACCTGGCCGATCTCCCGACACCTGACACCTCAGTCCATTCCCTTTATTCCTTGTCCAGGGGCCTCCTTGTTGTTCCCAGGGCCAGATTAAAAACCTCCAGTAACCGTGCCTTCAGTGTCACCAGGCAGACCCTGTGGAACTCCTTTCCAGCTTGTGTCAGGGAGGCCCCGACAGTCAAGATGTTTAAAAAGGGTCTAAAGACTCACTTATTCTGCCTGGCCTTCCCGGATGAAGGTGACCAGCACTTGTTTAAATTTTAGATCTTTTAGAATGTTATTTATTGTTTAAATATTTATGCATGTTGTATATTTTATTTATATTCTGTATCGCCCTACCTGTTTTATGTAAGGCACTCAGAGCCCCAGTTATTGGGCACCGAATAAATAAATGCTCCTTACCTTGCCAGATTAAGCTGTTGGTGGTATTTTTTAGTGAATGGGGACATCTGTCCAGAACATTGAGGAAATTCCCCTACTCTTTTTGAGAAATGCCATGGGATGTTTAACATCCACCTTAACAACCACTAGAGCAGATAGATGAGGTCTTGGTTTAACGTCTCATCAGAAAGACAGCACCTCAGGAATGTAGCTTCCCTCTTATGCTACACTACAGTGTCAGTCTTGGGATTTTACCCTACATGCCTAGTGTGGAGCGTAAAACCACAACCCTTCTGATTTTCCAGCCTCAGTCAAGTGTGCAACTTGCTGAGCTACTGACAGTGACAACAATTAATGGAGGGGGGTGCACAATTCCACTAATATTATGTGTGGTTAATACAATGCAATTTTTCATTAACTTGATACAACATTTTAAAATACATGTATACAACACAGCATGGATAACTGTGCGTGTGTGTGTGTATGTGTGTGGTGAGGGTGATGCGGGTCATGAAACCAACTATATGGAGGCTTCGCATTTCAATCTTATTTTCCAGCAATACTGCATCGTGGGATTGTACAGATGGAGTAGGATTGTACCAGGAAGTGATGATACTTGGCTAAACAAAACAGTATTGTCCAAAAAGCGAAATCGGCACCCATCAGAAATTTTCTCCTTCAGTTGAAAACAGGACACTTACCAAAAAACTACCATGTGCAGATCATTTATTTAAAGTGTAAAGAGTGAGCATTTATGCAGCTCTGAGCACAGCACAGCATGCAGTGCAGCTCCCACTAGTCCTAGTCCTAACGCATCTCACGAATGCAAAGTGCAATTTCTTAAAGGATGCTGGCCCTGCAGAGCACCTTACTATTATTTTATTTGGTTTTTGTTAACCGGGTAGGTGCACTAGCCAAAAAGACTATTTTCAGGCATGACCCAGGAGAGTACAGACACAAACTTCAAAGAATAACAAGATACATGATACAAGTTACATAACAGCAGCAACGTGACAAAGAATTGAGGTAGTTGGACCAAGATAAGCATTTAAATTAACATAGGATAAATATAATCTGGTCAAATTAGGAAATTGTGGTAGTAAAATCAAAATACAGCATTGATAATTACATAGGACAAATATAAAACAGGTAAAATTAAGACAAAACAACTATATAGTCAAGAAAGGAGTGAGGTGCTGAGAAAGGAAGGGGTAAGGGAGAGGGTTGGTAGAAACACCTGAAAAGGTGAGACAGAAGTGGCAGAATGAAATGAGAAGAAGAAGGAGGTGAAATAAAGAGGAAGTGCTTCGATGTTGGTGTGGACTCAATGCTCCTAGGTGATGACAGGAGGAGAGTGCAGTTAGAGAGCATAGACTAGGGTGTTTTGAAGCAGGAACATGTGTGGGAGGAGAAAAGATGGTGTCGGAGTTCTTTCTGAAAGGAGATGTGGGATGCAGACTGGTGAAAGGTTAGAGGAAATGAGTTCCAGAAATAGGGTGCATGGCAGGCAAAGGCACGACCACCTTTATTTGTACTATTTGTACGATGTCTCGGGAGAAGTACAGGGACATTGACCATACAGCACAGTCTGTAGTTAGTTTTCTGATAGGAAAAGAGACAGGCCAGTGATTTAGGAATACGGGATCTAATAATGTTATCAGTGATGGATCCAAGTACGTAGGACCTTAGTCCTAGTGGTAGTAACCAACCTAGCTCTGAGTAGAGGAGACAGTGATGTTTCAGCCGTGGGGAGCAGCATGCAAAGCGACAGATGTTATTGTAGGTAACATCCCACCTTCGAAGACTAGTGTTGCCAGCTGATGCATACGTTGCAGCCTCATAGGTGAGAGAGGGAAGTAATATCCCATGAGCAATGGCGAGTCTAGCAGGGGGAGTGAGAGCATAACTTGTTCTTTAGGCGATACCAAGTTTGGAGTTTACCTGCTTACAGATAGTATGAATGTGAAAGTCAAAACTCAGGGACGGGTCAAGAATGACCCCCAAATATTTGAATGAATTAACTGCCCCTACAGGTGTGCCAAAGTTGGCAAATGAAAGATGCAGTATCCAAACAATGGCTACGTACCCAGGAAATATGGCCCAAATGCATTACAGTACAAAAGAGTTGGATGTATATCAATGTAAGTGCAAAAAGTGCAATAAAAAACATTCTTTTGATTGATAAAAAAATTGAATCCAGCCCACCCGGTGGCACTGAGGGTTGAGGCGCTGGAGGCTACACCTCGCACCACGCCGGCAACCCAGGTTCGGGAATGAGCCTTGGCCACTGTGGATCGTCGGGGGGAGAGATCATTGAGCATCTGGAGGACTGCTGTCCTCTCTCTAGTTGTCCCACCTGCTGACTACCCTCTAGCAGTGGCTGGAGAGCAGTACAGGTAGGGAGGCTTAGAAGCTAGTGTGCTTACGTCAGAGAGGGAGGAGGGAGGAAAAATGGAAAAAGGCCAGGGCTCTATGGACCCATGATGGCCTGACTGCTCCGGCGAAGTCTGCCCACCACCACCAGATTTGCCATACCGAGTGGCAAGGGACTGCCGGTGCCCCTCCACTTGGCTCTACCATGGAGGAGGAATCTGCGGGGGAACCTCGGGGGGGGGCAGATCAGCTGGGGGTCATGCAGGAGGATGTACTCCCTCTGAGGGAGGGATCATAAACTCAAGGAGCCCCCATGAAGGAAAAAAAAAATTGAATCCATAGCATAATGGCAATAGTACAATCTGGGTTGTGGTATATCATGGATGTTATTACTTGTTGGGTGCATGACAAACTCTGCCTGAAGCCTCTTGTCTCACAACACACCCGAGATGTGACAATATCTGTGGACATACTGTATACTGTCATGTATTACTGCTTAAAAATACATTATGATAATAACATGAAAGAGGCTGAAATGTATAAAATACATAAAATATTATGATACATACCAAATTAAGCATAACACATATATGAATGAGTGGTACATATACCAAAATGGGTACAACACATACTAAAATGAGTATGATACATACTAAACAAAGTGCAACACATATCAAAAGGAGTATATGATATAACAAAATGAAAATAACATACTGAAATAAGAAGTACACATATCAACACATTAACATATCTAAAGAATTCTCCGAAATGAGGCTAGCACTTACTGAAATGTGCATAACACATACTGTACCTAGATGAATATAACACAAACAGTACCAAAAAGAACATAACATTGGGGATAGGGCTATGATGAATGTGGAATTCCACCATTGGAATTAATGCAGAATGACAATTCTGCTTCCAGAATGCGTTATAGAATTTCTTTTTAAATTCTGTGGAACTCTGAAAAGCATTGCTGTGTAAACTGTAGTATGATTATCCACAGATCACATACACCGTGGAATATTATGTGGTAATGTAAACTGGATTATTCATCCACAAAAATATTTAGCCTGAGAACTGCCAGAATTCTGCTACTGATGGAACTCCGCAGAATGTTGTGAAATTCCATGGGATTCCATTCAGTCTGAATTGGAACAGTTCACTCAGCCCTAGTTAGAGAGCAGTTATGATGCATTTAACAAACTACATTGGAAACTGACCCAAGGTTCAGTGTACCTTTTTGTTCTACAGCAGAATAGAAGCTTTTCAACTGTATTTGATTTTTATTGCCATTAATAAATTTTTCCTCCCTGCCATGGTGCAGTCTTTAGCCCTCCTCCGACATCCCCAGCCATGTCACCCGACATCTGAGAAACTTTTCTCCTCCTAGTGCTTCCCCCATGGTTTGCCCCCATGGTGGGGGTCAATGCTAGGTGCCTTATTGCTGACAAAATGGATCCGGTTCAGGAGAGTGCCCCATAGCCAGTGCAGAGCCTGCAAGGGGTCCATGTCATCCATACTACACCTGGACATTTGCTCTGTTCTGGTCAGAGAGACAGACACGTAATGCCGTCCAGACACACCACGCAAGCTACTGCACATGGGACATCAACAGCTGCCATCCCTCCAGCCGCAATGTGCCGGCACTGGATGCCTGTCCCCCAGCCTCCACTTAGGGGTCAGATGAGTGCTGGAACCCGCAACCCTCTCTCCCCAGAAGAGTAGAGCCATCTTCAGATGCTCAAGTCCTCCTTTTTCCAGTCAGCCCTCGGCGAACTGAGTCCCTTACCGAACTCGGCTTGTCATGGGTGCCTCTGCATTCCACACCACCAGGCCAGCAGAAGTCTATTTTCTTTTTATCTATAACCTTGTGATTAAAAGTATTTCAGTAATAAAATATTGTAATGAACTGGTTAATTACTTATTTGGCTTTTACAGAACAGTGTATGTTGGATAACTGATGCACAACCTGCCTATTTTTTATTTTATTTATTTAATACATAATCGGAATTACAACTAGAGATGCAGCGAATTTAAATTTTGCCGTCGAAGTGAACATGAAGTGGGCACTCCGTGTTGTCACTCCACTTTGCGGAGTGGCCAGCATGAAATGCCCACTTCACCTTGCTGTTATTACTTTGCATTGTCATTCCATCTTAATGCGAAGTAAGGCGGAGTGACAACAATATTGGCAGCCCCCCCACACACACAGTCACTAGAATTAATGTGCATCTTCAAAATGCTACTATCGTCTTGTATCCAGAAAATTCCCCAATGCTGATGAAGTAAAATGAGACCATAACAAGAAATGCAAAGTTTCCCAGAATTAATGGCACACTCAGTCATCCGGGCAGTGATCAGACAAAGTCACCAGAATTAATGTTCATCCCCAAAATGCTACTATCTTGTGTCCAAAAAATTCCCCAGTGCTGATGAAGTGAAATGAGAGTGTAACAAGACATGCAAAGTCTTCCATCTTAGAGATGCAGTGAATTTAAATTCCACCTGCAAAGTGCCTGCGAACTGGGCACTTTGCGTTGTCTTCCCTTCATGAGCCAGCCATGCAAATGCTCGCCTTGTTATTGTGATTGTGACTTCTCATTGTCATTCTGCCTTAACCCAAACTAAGGCGGAGTGACAACAATATTGGAATCCCCGGGCCCCCACACATCACATGGCTTACAGTACTGTAACTCACATGCTGTGCAGGAACACGAATGCCTACAGCTGTACTTCCGCGATGACTATGACCTGTATCACAAAACTCCCCAATCTGAAAACTCATATCAATGAGTGCAGTGTTGAAGTCTGGAGAGATACTACAAAACAGGCTTACATGATGCAAGTAACTAGTAAAAAAATTAATTTTGTGATTCGTGATGTGATCATGAATTGTGACTGCATCCGTGACCGTGAAACATGAATTTATTTTTCTCAGACTTGGAGCTGACGAGCGTATTGGGAATGTGAATGCCTTTGGCTGTACTTCCCTGATGACCTAGCTGTTCACAAAACTCACCAGCTTGAAAACTCATATCAGTGGGTACAGTGGTGAAGCCTGGAGAGATACTACAAAACATTAATTTTGTGATTCGTGACATGATCATGAATCATGTGCACCACACCAGTACTCTGAAGGGAAGCCAAAGAAACAACTGTGATTTAAGTAACAGATGGAGACTCAACCCTAAAGAGATGTAAACGCACAGACAGATTAAGATTGCAATGCGCACTAAAGAGATGCAGACACAAAGGCACAACAATACCACCTAACCAGTGCTCACTATCAGAAATCCAAATCTGGAAAAGAATACTTTTTGCCAGTTGGGGGGGGGGTAGAGCACGGCAGTAACAGTCCTCTACTACTAGTAAAGATACCACAAGCAGTACAAAAAATTCATGCAGGTGCAGTGGATAGCAGGTTCACACTGCTGCAATTACTCTGTGGCACAATAAATGGTATCTGATTTAATGGTACACATACATCGTACACACATTCACACACGCTACAAGTAAAGTGTAGCAAATTGAAACCTTTAGAAATATAACCAAATGTTTTAAACAAACTGAAATTATACACTGCTGCACCATAACAATCAGCAAAAAAATGCCAAGAATTACTGAAAATATCACTGTGTGTACATTAACACAGTCATACAAGAAAAATATAACCAAAACAGAAAGACTGCCTTTTTCTCACAGTTAATCTACCTGCACCAAGGATACGCCCCTCCCCCCGAAGCACACTTCACAATACACAGACTGACTGTTCTAAATTAACATTAAAATCCACACACAAACAATAAACACTGATGATATGAGCACTGGAGGGTTTCCTACAATCGATGTACTAAATTTTAAGCAAAAAGAATGGGTTAAAAAGGCTTTTTTAACAGCTTTTAGAATATTTGAATGGCAGAGCTCTGAGAAGAAATTGTCTCCATCTTTCACAACATACACACTACACAGAACTGAGGCTGTGCAGAACAATCTAGAGCCCATGTGACCTGCAATCCCATGAAGCACTGCAAATTTGCTTTGGAACTCAATAACAAGACGAAATGATGCGAAGTACGTTGATTTCAGTGTTACTTCGCCTTAAAACTGATGAAGAAATGGTTTGGGGAAAGTGGAGTAATGTGAAGTCATCGTTTTCAATGGACTTCGTTCCCATTATGCTTGGCAATACTCCACTTGGCGTACAGCAGAGCACTTATGAATTCTACATTAATTCGCTTAATCACTTTGCAGAGCGATGAAATGACTTCCACCACTAATTACAACCTTTGAGTCATACACTACTTTGCAAAGCCTCCACATCTGTAATACAGAGGTGAGGAGGACATAGCAGTGGGTGAGATACACAACAACATGTTGATACAATAGAGAAGAGAACATTAACAAGTAATGGATGAGAATAAATTAGTCAATAAATCTAGGGCCAGATAGACCCTGCATACATAGTAGGTATGCCGTATTCTGTTACCACTGACCTTAGTTGGTTATAGGTGTCACTCCCTCCTCTGATCCTTTACTTAATATGTCTCTGTGTCTCTCCCATGCATGCTTGAAGCACCCCACAGTTTTTGTCCCCACTACTTCCTCTGGTAGGCTGCTCTAGTCACCCACCATCATTTCCATGAAGAATTTCTGTGTGTCTCTCCTAAACTTCCCCCTTAGCTTCATTTTTCCCTCCTTGTTCCAGTGCTTTCGTTTCTCTGAAATAAACACTCCACTTGCACCTTGTTCACTGCTGTGAGATACTTGTAGATTTCAGTCATGTCCGCTCTCAGTCTCCTCTGTTCGAGGTGGTACATGTTAAGTTTCTGCAGCCTTTCCTCATATGGTTTCTCATGCAACCCTCTCACCATTTTGGCTGCCCTCCTCTGTACAACATCCACCCTTTCAGTGTCTTTGCAGAGATGCGGTCTCCAGAACAGAACAAAGTACTCCAGGTAGGGTCTTACCAGTGAGTGATACAATGGCAGCACCACCTCCCTCCTCCTGCTAGAAATCCATCTCAAAATGCACCCCAGCATCCTGCTAGCCTTTCCCACTGCTTTGTCACACCACCCAGCCACCTTGAGGTCATCAGTACTGTATTGGTCAGTGCAGGAATGACAATAGTCACTTTTTGGTGGCATGCTGTAACTGCAGTACTTTTGGCAAGTATTTTATATAAATTAATTATGCTCCCAAATCTTGTGGTTATGGAATATTCTCAAAAGAGTATCAGAAAAGCTGCAACCTGATTGGTTGTCAGCTTTCAAAGAGCCTTACTGAACCTTTTTTGCAAACTTGTAGAAGTATTTTTTTTTAAAAAATAAGCTCCTGATGATCTAAAATTCTTAAAAAAAATTGGCAAGTTAAATGCTGTATTCTGATTGGCCATTGTCATTCCATTAGCATATGTTTATGTGTCAATGCCCCCTTTAAAGAAAACAGTCCAACCCGTGATGTGTAATTTGGACAAATCACATACTGAATTCATGAGCCGCTTCACTCATTCTTGTTTGCCACCTAAACATGGCTGCCAACTTTATGCTTGTATATGAACCATCAACTAGGCATTAAAAACAAAACTCCCTTAAATTAAAAATAATACATAGTAACATTTTGTTTTCTCAACTACTCTGTAGTTACAGTGTAACTATACCCTCCCCCGCGCTGCTGAAACCAGGTACAATACAGGACTGTGCTTGCTGAGGCACATTCGTTGTCTGCCATACCCGCACTTCTTCTCATCATGCTCCTCATTTCACTTGCTCTCGTCACCCTCTATGTACCTTGGGTGTTCCTTCCACCCTCGTCCCTCCTTCTGACTCTGACCTGTTATTCACTAATCCACCCTATGTTACTCTTCTCATACCCCTCAGCTACCTCCTCCCTCACTCTGTCCCCATTAATCACCCCAGCACCTGGACAACTGGTCCTACTATACCACCCCCCAGCTTCCATGCCAGTCTGATAGCACTAAAGTTCCCCCCACAGGTAATGTCAGCATTGTCCCACCTTTCCCCTTTCCCCCCCCCATAAGAATCTGTTAGTTCTATCCAGGACCCTGGTAACAATCCTGCTATTGATGGCAGGGAACATCGAGCCCTTCCCCCTCCTTTCCAACTATCATGGGGCCTAATGCTAGCCCACTTAAATATCAGGAGTCTTCTCACTAAAATTACACTGCTCCAGCCAATTGTTTTATCCCTAAAACCAGACGTACTGATTATTACAGAGTCATGGCTAAAACCGCACACCCAGGATGCTTGCATCTCAATCCCGGTTACACAGTCATCAGGCATGATCAGCCCAGCAACAAAAGAGGAGGTGGCATTGCCATGTACATTGACTTCAGCCTCCAATCCGCCCCAGTGCTGCTTTTATAGCCACTCATGTAAAACATTGATTCCTTGATGGTGAAATTCACCCTCAACCCACTCCATCCCCATTTTTGTAGCTGGCTCTTACTGTCCCCCTAACTCTCCTGTGTCCACTATCATGGACTGCCTAGCTTCTTTCAGTTCCCATGCACCGGGTGGGGAGCTCCATGTCCTCTGAGACTTCAACATAAACTGCTATCCACCTCTAGCTCTAAAATTTGTAATGACATGTCCAAAATAAATCTGACCCAATTGATAGCAGAACCCACCCAACTAAATTCAAAAACCCACAATCACTCTCTACTAGAATGATCACTCACTTCCCACCTGCATCAAATAATAGCAGTAGGTCTCTTACCCGACTCCCTAGGTGACCACCATCTAATCTATTCAGTGAGAAAAGTCCATAGGCCCAAGGCACCCCACCCCCAAAACCTTACTGGTTCAGTCCTTCAAATCCTTGAATCACACTTCCCTCCTAAATGACCTGGCTAATGTCAACTGGTCATTCATCCCTCACACCACCTCCATCAGTTCTGTCCTGGACTATTTCAAGTCCAAGTTCCTCTCAATCTGGGACACCCATGCTCCACTCAGATGTACTTGGGTGTGGGGGTCTCACCTGCCCTGGATCACTGCCAATATCATGGTCAGCCTCAGGGCCAGGGACCAGGCTTGGAAGTCCCATAAAGTTACCAGCTCCATCTTGGCTTATCAGCTGTACCGTACTCTTCGTAATGCTTGCACGAGACAAATACACCAGGCAAAAGCATACTACTTGAAAACCACCTTCCACTCCAACATTAAACACCCCTTTAAATTCTGGAAGGTGGTAAAATCACTCTTCCCCTCGTCCCAGCCCCCCACCCCGTCCTACATGCAGGTGGTTCCACAGTAACGGAACCCCTCACAGTGGCTACAGAGTTCAACACCTTCTTTTTAAATTGTACTACATCACTTCTGTCCACTCTCCCACCTGCCTCTACAGCCCCTCCTACCACACCCCACCATCGGAAAGCATTCTCCCCTGCTTTCTCTTTCCTCCATGTGACCCCAGCCGATGTTTACAACATGTTGCTCACCCTAAACACTTCCAATGGTAAATGTCCCACCGGGCTGGACTCCAAATTACTTTTCCTGGCAGTCCCCGCCATTGCCTCCCCCTGGCCTCGCTTTTCAACCTAACCTTCTCTCCCACTTCTATCCCAGCTGAGTGGAAACATGCCACAGTCATCCCCTGCTGAAAGGTGGTGACCCATCTTTCCATGGTAATTACCACCCTATCTCCCTCCTCCCCATCCTAGCAAAACTCCAGGAACACCTAGTCCTCTCCCAACTCTTCTCCTTCTTCGACTCCACCTCTTTCTTCACACCTTACCAGTCTAGGTTTTGGAAGTTCCATTCTACCACCACTTCCCTCCTGAGGCTCACTGACTCCATCTTCACCAGTATGGATCAAGACCACACCACCTCTGCCATTTTTGCCAACTTCACAAAGGCTTTTGACATTATATCTCACCCACCCCTCCTATCGAAGCTCTCCCTCGCTGGGCTCTCTAGGGAGGCCACCATTTGGTTCCACTCCTATCTCGTAGGAAGGACACAGTTGGTCAGGATTGGAAACTCCATCTCTACCTCACTCTCCATCTTGACTAGTGTCCCCCAAGGCTCAGTCCTTGATCCGCTACTGTTCTCTGTCTTCCGCAATGATTTTCCCCCTGCCTGTCCACACACATCCATTCACATGTATGTGGACGACACTGTCCTGTATGCATCCAGCCCCCATCCTTTGATGTGGCAGCCAGACTTCAGCATGACTTTGATGATGTCCAGCTCTGGTTTTGCTCAAATCAACTAATCCTGAATGCTAACTAAGAAGACTGTCTCGATGACCTTCGGCACAAGGCAGAGACTCTCTCAGCTTCCCTCTCTCCCCACCTTTCACACCCTGGATGGGACTAAGCTTGAGGACTGCACCTCCTTTAGATACCTTGGGGTCTGGCTTGACCAGCACCTCAACTTTTCTATATATATATCGAGACCATCCACAAGAAGCTGCCTCCCATGCTGGGAGCCCTGTATTGCAACCATGGATGTATCCCGCTGCAGGCTTGCCATGCTATTTTACAGAAAATAATCCTCCCAATTTTTGACTACAGCAACATAGTCTATAGCATCACTCCCAAAACTTCCCTAACTAGACTGGATACCCTCTTCCACTCTTTCTGCCATTTCACCCTTGACTGCCCTCCCAGTACCCCTCACTGTGTCCTCTACCAATCCCTGTGCCTATCTCCTCTCTTCAGGATAGAAGGCGGTCCCACTGTGCTAGGCTTATGGCCAAGTTCTGGACTCAGACCCTGCCCCTGTACCTCTCCGCAGCCCTTATTCTTGTCTCCCCTCCCTTTGCACCCCCACAGGCACTATGACACCCGCTCTTTTGCCATTCCACATAAGTCCACCACTGCAGGCCAAGCGACCTTCTCATACCGCATGCCTAAATTGTGGAACTTGCTCCCCTTGGCCATTATTCACATCTCCCCCACACACTATGTTAACTCTCTCCTCAAAGCCCACTTCAGCTCCACATGTGCATGCACCTAATCCCTCCATTTCCCTGACTTACGCCTGAGCACTTACTACCTGTCTGGCTAAGATGTCAGTTCATACTGCCGAACTGAAACATCTTGCTGTGTTATATTTGGCCTCATTGTAATCATCTGTGATTGTTATATCCTAAGTAATTTCCTAGTTCACTGTATGATAATATCTATTGTATCTGTGTAAAATGTACCATTCTTTTCTGTATGCTATGTATTACCTGTACTGTTTCCATTTTTCCCCCCTGCCCCCAGGACGCATCTGGAATCAAGCAGTTTGTCTGCTCAGTACGCCTTCCTGGTACAACTTTTAAATAAATAAATAAAAATACTGTAACTGCATTACAACTGCATTGTAGATGCATGCAACTACTGTGTAATACAACTGAATGTTATCTTGTACTCATGATCCCTTTCTTTTACACATAAACAAATTTAAAGAAATCTTGCATTACTCAGATGTTTTACTGATGCTGTTCCTTGGCTGAAAACCCCCCTCATACCTTAACCATCTTGACAGGCCAATCACTGCTGCTAACTCTCTCCAGATAATCTTGAGTCTCTGGCTCCATGAGGCCTTTGTGTATCTGTGAGGGTGTATGTCAGTGGAATTCTGCACACTTATAAATTCATGCATTCCATGTTAACATTCCATGCTTCTGGAGGAGGGGAGTGAGAAGTCTTATGTTCCACAGTAAATGAACAAACCTTCTACTGGATGTGTAGAGGGATAAATGGCTGACAGGTAGAAACCACTTGTGGAGAGAATATTTGAAATTTTACAAGCAATATTTTATTGTTTTTTTAGGCATTTTCATCTTTTAAAATGTTTTTTGTTTTTGTTTTAAATTTTCCCAATCCATTTTCTAAGCACAATTAGACCCTTCAGGCTGTGGGGTATTGGTGGATACCTGCACTTCTAGGGACTATAAGGCCCTGCACCTAGAAACACAGAAACATAGAATTTTTTGGCAGATATAGACCGCTTAGCCCACCCAGGTGGCCCAGATAGTCCCTGCCTAGTCTGTCTCCTGAAACCCTAACTGGTCTTTGGTTACCCTCCCTCCTCCCTGCACATTTCCTAATATTCCCGTACGTATAACCTACACATGCTTGAAACTCCAAACTGTTTCACCCCCACCTCTTCTGGCAGTATGTTCCAGGCATCCACCACACTTTAAGTTAAGTAGTACTCCTAGACTTCCTCCCTCCAGCTTTATCACATTCCCTCTGGTTCTGGTGCTCTTCCTCATATGAAAGAGACTCCATTCCTGCACCTTGTTTACCCCCATGAGGTGCTTGTAGGTCTCTATCATGTCCCATCTTGTTCTTTTGTCTTCCGAGGTGTACATGTTGGGATCCTACCTCATGGTGATTCTAGTGCAACCCATGCGCCATTTTAGCTGTCTTCCACTGGACTGCCTCCAACCTGTTTATGTTCTGGGTGGCAGCCTCTAGAACTGGACATAATACTCAAGTTGGAGTCTCACCAACAAGCAATATAGTTTCAACACCACCTCCCTGCTTTTGCTGGAGATACCTCTCCCTATGCATTCCAGCATCCCACTGGCCCTATCTACTGCTTTGTCATACTGTCCTACCATTTTGAGATCATCAGATATGATTATGATCTCAGATCAGATGATACTATTTCCTGCTTAGTGACTGACCATACCTCCCCCATCCTATACTCAGTTTCTGAGCTCCTATGCCCTAGCAGCATGATTTTGCCATATTTGGCATTGAACCTCAACTGCCATGCTCTTGACCACTCCTCAAGTTCCCCAAGATCCCTATGACTTCTTTCCACCCCTTCCTTATTGTTCACCCTATTACAGATTTTGGTATCATCTGCAAAAATGCATACCTTCCATTCTAGTTCATCTGCAATGTAACATATGAAGACATTGAAGAGAAGCTGTCCCAGTACTGAGCCATGTGACACCCTGCTGGTCACTATTCCATCATTAGAGTGAGTACTATTAACCACCACCCTGTGTCACCAGTTAATTAATCAGTTTCTAACCCTGTTCACCACTTTGGATCCCACCCCTAGGTTGCTCAATTTCTTATTCAGTCTCCTGTGCAGCACAGTGTCGAAGGCCTTGCTAAGTCCAGCTTGGCCACATCTACTGTCCTCCACTGTTCTATTTTCTGGGTCATGAAGACAAAGAACTCAATCAGATTTTTCTGGCATTGACCTCCCCCTGGTGAATCCATGCTGCCTTTCGTCTTGCAGCCCACTGGATTCAAGATACTCTACCAACCTTTCCATTAACAATGTTTTCATTAGTTTCCCCACCGCTGAGGTGAGGCTCACCAGCCTATAGTTACTAGCCTCTTGCCTGCTGCTGTACTTATGTAGAGGGACCATGTCTGCTCTCCTACAGTCAGGGCACCAGATAAGGGGAGTACCAACCTGTTTTACTCACCTAATTTTAGGAAATACGCTTCAGAAAATCTGTACTCATCCAACATTAGTAAACACCCCATACCTAAGAATAGTGTTTCATAACATAACCAATGATTCAAAAGATGTTTTTTGGGGTATTTTATTTTACATATTTACAGCATTCATATGTATTACAATTTTATTTTTCTCACTGTATTTTAAAACTGGTGAGTAAATTAATCCTACCTGCGACTTTATCAGGCATTACTGTCACTTGATCAATTCTCATCTAGAAAAAAACTACATCGTTTGTAAAAATGTACTCCTCACCCCACTCTCTTCAGACATTTGTACGCATCTGAATTTGGTTTTACTCATCTCACTTTCAAAATGTGGAGTACAGTACTCATCCCAAAAAGTCTTATCTGGAGCCCTGCCTACAGTCCTCTGGAACCACGCCTGATTTCAGTGAGCCGTGAAACAAGGCCATCAGCTGGGAAGCCAGCACCTCCCTGAGTTCTTGCAGTTCTCTTGGATGTATCCCACCCAGTGTCATGGCCTTGCCCACTTTCAGAGCTGCAAGTCCATTCAGAATTCTTTTCTATGAAAATGGACTTCAATCTACCAGCCCTCTCCCTTTGTTCCTACTAATCACTGATGGTCTGTCAACCATTCCTTTACTGCAATGACTGAGAAGAAGTACCTGTTCACAATGTCTGCTTTTTCTTTGTCCTGTTGTGTGCAGTCACCCTCTGTCACCGTCATTATCCTCACTATCCCTCCTGCTGCTTTCCTCGTCTAACTTATGTACCTGAAGAAAGTCTTTTCTCCAATTGCTACCCCTTTGGCTATCCTTTCACTGTCTTCCCTTTGCTCCCCTCACTGCCTTACCTGCTTTCCTTTGTTTTACCCAGTACGACGCTTTGCCTTTCTCAATCCCTTTTTCCTTATACCTACTGAATGCAGCCATTTTTTTCCTTCACCAGCTTGGCCACTTCCCTAGAGAACCATAATGATCTCTTTTTCTTTTACTCACTTCTGTCATGCAGAGGTTGGTTGCCTTAAAGATGCCCCCCCTTACTTTTCTCCACTGTTCCTCTACCCATCCCTAGTATTCCCCCATACTGGGCAGTTTCTGAGGCAGTCTCCCAATTCCTTAAAATCTGCCCTCCTAAAGTCCAGGATCCTCATCCTTGTGTGGTTTACCTCTGCTCTCATCTTAATGTTAAACCACACTGTACAGTGATCACTGGCACCTAATGGACTGCCCACTGTGATGTCTGCCATGCTGCCCTGTTTGTAAGCACCAGGTCCAGCACTGCCCCATCTCTAGTGTAGTGGGTTCATTCACTAGCTGCCAGATGAAGGCCCCTTGAAGGTAGTCAAGGATGGCTCTGCTCATTGCTGAGGCTGAAGCTGGAGGATTCGAATCCACATCTGGCAGATTGAAGTCACAAACTTGCAGCACCTCCCTATTATTTGCCATTCTGATGATGTCCTCCCTAAGTGCCTTGTCCAACTCCTTTTCCTGTGCTGGGTCTGTATACCACCACTGTATGGATAGCAGACCCAAAGCCTGTCTCCAGCATGACCCAAAGCACTTCCAGTCCTTCCTTTTCCTCCAAGTGTCCCTGCACTTCTATAGCCTTGATTTCCTACCTCACATATAGTACACCCCCCCCCTCCACTCTTCCCTTCCTTGCTGCTTCTGAACAGAGAGCAGCCTGGTATGGCTACGGCTAACAGTGCACCATGACTCCATTATGGCCACAAAATTCAGGCTAGCCCCTTCAGTGATGGCCTCTGTATTTGGAATTTTATTTCCCAGCCTCCTTGAATTGGCACAGGTGTCTCTCATAGGAACATAGAAGCTATCAGCAGAAAAGGACCTCCTGGTCCACCTAGTCTGCTCTAAGGTCCCTACCTACAGTGCTGCCATACACCCTAATTCATCTCCTGCCTTAGCCCCCCAGCCCTGTTACTAAGGTTCCGTTGTGTCTATCCAGTGCATGTTTGAAACCTGTTACCATTTTGGTACCCACCACCTCTGCTGGGAGGCTGTTTCACACATTTACCACCCTTTCTGTAAAGAAGTATTTCCTCACATCCCCTCTAAGTTTCCTCCCTTCCAGCTTCATATTGTGCCCCTTGTTCTTGAACATCTCTTTCTGTGCAAAATACCACTTTCCTGTACCTTATTGATACCACTGAGGTATTTGAATATTTATATCATATCTCCCCTTTCCCTCCTTTCCTTCAGAGAGTACATATTCAACTCCCTGAGTCTTTCCTCTTAGGTCTTCTGGTGTAGGCCATGCAGCATTTTGGATGCCCTCCTCTGTACTGCCTCCACCTGGTTTAGCTTTGTATATCCAGCAGACAGACCTGGGTTTGATTCTCACAACCTCCACTTGTATACTGCGTGACTCTAAGCAAGTCACTTAACCTCCCCATTGCTCCCAGGTTACCCCTGAAAACAGGCAATTGTGCTTAGTGGGCCTTACCCTGTTTACAAAGAATAACATAAAAAAAAATGTCTTTCATGAGATGGGGCCTCCAGAACAGGACACAGTATTCCAGGTGGGGCCTCACCATGTAGCTTTACATCGGTATCATTACCTCCCTTTTTCTGCTGGTGATAGCCCTCCTTATGCACTCCAGCATTTTACTAGCCTTCCCCACTGCTTTATCACACTGCTTTGCTACCTTCAGGTCATCAGATATGATGCCCTCCAGATTTCTTTCCTGTTTTGTGGTTTCTAACTCCTCCAACCCCCAAATAATATGTTGCCCTTGGGTTTCTGTGCCCTATGTGAATAATGTTGTACTTTTTAGCATTGAAGCCCAGTTGCCAAACTCTTGACCAGTTTTTCAGCTTTTTTACAGTATATCTCCCCTCATTCCTCAACCCGGCCCACAGTGTGTCTACTCTGTTGAAGATTTTTGTGTCATCCATGAATAGGCATACCTTTCCTTTCCTTCCAGCCCCTCTGCAATGATGCTCATAAAAACATTGAAGAAGATCATCCCAGTACTGACCCTTGAGGCACCCTGCTGGCTACCTTACCTCCTTCTGAATGAACTCCATTTGCCACCATCTTCTGGGTTCTGTTACTTAGCCAGTCACATTTCTATGTGGAACAGTGTTGAATGTCTTACTGAAATCCAGGTTTGCCACATCCGCTGCTCCTCTCTGATCCACTTCCCTTGTAACCCAGTCAAAGAACTCTATCAGGTTTGTTTGACAGGCTGTCCCCCCTTTGAATCCATGCTGTCTTGGATCCTGCAAACCACTGTTTTTTAAGATATTCTACAGTCCTTTACGTAAGTGTTTCCATAACCTTGCCACCACCAAAGTCAGGCTTACAGGTCTGTAGTTTCCTGCTTCCTCCCTATTCCTACTTTTGTGTAGTGGGATCACATCTGCCCTCCTCCAGTCCTCTGGAATTTCAGCCATATCCAGTAATATTTTAAACAGGGCCATCAGAGGCCCAGCCAGTTCCTCCCTTAGTTCCTTCAAAGCCATGGGGTGAACCCCATCCAGCCCCGTTGCCTTGTCTGCCTTTAGTTTTGCAAGTTCCCTGAGGACTCTCTCCTCCGTAAAAGGGCTAGTGTCCACCTCCCTTCTCTTAATGCCCCTTTTCCTTATCTGTAGTCCATCTCCTACCCCTTTCTTTGTGAAAACTGAACAAAAGTACTTGTTCAAAATGCTTGCTTTCTTCTGGTCCTCTACTACACTTCCCCACCTTCCCCTTTTAAACTTACTACCCCTGCCTTGTTTTTTTCCTTTTTGCTAATGTACCTAAAGAATGTTTTATTACCCTGTTTCTCAAACTTGGCTATGTTTTCCTCCATTTGTGCTTTTCCCTTCTAACTGCCTTCCCTGCCTCCCTTTGTTCCTCCTGATAGCTCTATTATTTCCCTTCTATGTCAATGTGTACCTTTTGAATGCCTGCTTCTTTTTTGCTTTAGTTTGTCTGCTACTTCCTTTGAGAACCATAGTGGTCTCTTTTTGCTCTTGCTCTTATTAACCTACCTGATATAGAGGTTAGTTGCCTTCTCAATAGCCCTCCTTATTTTTGCCCACTTTTCCTCTACCCCACCCATTTTCCCTATTCCTGCTAAGGCTTTTTTGAGGTACTCTCCAATTTTTTTGAAATTGGCTTTCCTGAAATCCAGGACCCTCATTTTTGTGTGGCTAGATTCTGGCTCTGTCCCAGTGTTGAACCACACCGTCTGGTGATCACTGGCCACAAGGCAGCTCCCACTGGGACGACAGCAACATTGTCTCCATTTGACAGAACCAGGTCCAGTATCACCTCCTCATGAGTAGGTTCCTTAATTAGTTGCCTGAGGAATGCCCCTTGCATGGAGCCTAGGATTTCCCTAATCCTACCTGCTACTGCAGGAGGGGGGGCTTCAATCCACATCTGGCATGTTGAAGTCCCCCACTAGCAATACCTCTCCCTTGTTAGCCATCCCTTGGATTTCTTCTATCATATTCTTGTCTCCCTCCTCCCCTTGTGCTGGAGGTCTGTAGATCACCCCTGATCAAAGAGCGACCCCCTTCCCAGTATCCAGGGTAACCCACAAGACAAGACATCTGCTTCTCTCTGTCCCCCTTGTATTTCCGTGGCCTTTATGTTCTCCCTCACATAGTCACCCATCTCCCTTCCTACATACCCTGTCCCTGCTGAATAAAGCCTACCCTGGAATGGCTAAATGTAAGTCTTTGTTTTCATTGCACCAGGTCTCTGTAATTGCTACTATGTCCAGGTCTCCTGCTGCCATGGTGACCTCTAGGTCTTCCATCTTGTTGCCCACACTTCAAGTGTTTGTACACATGGCTCTCCAATTAGTACTTCCACCTTCCCTCAGCTTGCCCTTTTGTTCAATCCCATTGCCTCTACTATATTATTTCCTCTTGTCCCTTCCCTCTTCCTCTCAATTACCTATTTGTGTTTTTTCCTTTTGGTATTCCTCGCCCTTGGGATACTCACTGCTGACCTAGTAGGTGTGTATGGGAGGAAACAGACTATGTCTTTCTGCCTTTTTCTGCCTCCCCCCCTGCTAGATTAAAGCATCTCCATACCTTACCCCCCCCTTACCTGCCTCCCTGATTTCTCCCCTTACTCCTGCCTCTTCTGTTTCCTGAGACTCCCCCTGACCCCCGCTGCCCTTGTTACCCTCTCTATTACCTGTCTCCTTTGCTCTTCTCTTGTTGCTATCCCTTGTCCTTCACCATTTCAGTACACCTGTCTTCCTGTGCCCCTATCTTGGGGGAGCTTCCTCCCCTTGAACCCTCTCTCATTTTTGCTTCATGTCTAGGGGAAAGCAATCTTTGTTTCCTTTGGTATTACAGTCCCCCCAACCCCGGCTGCTTTAAATGCTCATCTAAGTGGCATTTAAGCATCACACTAAGGGCTATGGTTCTTTTCCTGAAAGGATGCAAGCCATCTCCCCTATAGAGGTCCATATCCTCACAGGCTGGTCCCCATTCCCCAGTGAAGCAGCAGCCCTCCTCCTTGCACTGTGCCTTCAACCAAATTGTTAAAAGCTGTGGTGCAGAGTACCCTTTCCTGTCTCTGGCTGTAGAAAGGTAACATCTTGGCAAACTACACCATGTGTGCTACCTGCTTCAGGCCCCTGCTCAGTCCCTGAAATTACCCTGCACTACCATTGCCCTATTCTTTGCCAGGTCATTTGTCCCTAGGTGGACAATGACATCTAGTGCCTACCCATCTCCTGCCACCCTAGCACTCTTTTGGATCTACTCTCCATCCTTCCAAGCAAAAGCAACAGGGAGACACTTCACTGCCCTCTCCCTTCCTTCCCCCCACTCCCAAGTCAGTTCCCCTAATGATTGAGTCCCCCACCAGCAGCCACTTTCTCCTCAGTTAGGGGTCTCCTCCTCAGTTCTTGGGGTCCCTCTTCTAAGGACCCCCTCTTCCTCCCTTCCCACTGCTGCTTGTGCCTTCTCCCAGCTGCCCTGTCCTGCCAGTATGGCAAAGGAATTGTGCAGTTGTACAGGATGAGGAATATGTTCCTTTTCCACCACCCCCACTCTCCCGAAGTACACCAAGGTCCAACCACTCTGTCTCTGAGTAGGCATCCTCTTGGGATCCAAGGCAGACTTGGTGAACCCTGGGTAGGCCGGAAAGTTCTATGTACTCTTACCAGTTCAGCCTGGAGTCCAGCAATCTCTGCCTTCAATCCAGAGAGGTGAGTGAAAATGAGGCAGAGCATCAGTCTCCAAAAATGTGCCTAGATAGACTGCAGATCCACACTCATTCCACTACATCACTCTCATGCTCTTTCCTTTCTTAACCTTTTTATCTGTTGTCTGTTTTGTCTCCTGAACCTTTTCTGTACCTTCCTGCTTTCTTTCAATGTGCTTTAATGTTCTACCTTTTCCTTTGCCTGTTTGAAATGTATTTATTACCCTGCCCTAGATAGGGTGTCTCCTCTTTTCCCTTTCCAACCCTTCTAGACGTTGCTACCTTCACGATGTCTACTACTTCCTACATTCTAGTTGTTACCTCACTATCTGTACCCACTAAAGCTTAAGCTGTCTATTCCAGTATATTTATACACCATACTGTGTCATCTTTCACTAAGGTTCACTAAAGTGATTGAGGAGCAAGGAGGCTACAAGGCCCATAAGAGCTCCCATACTAATTCACTGAATAGTACGTCAAGTTATGCCCTGAAATGATAAGGTTATCAAGGCATTTTTTTGAATTCTGTTTTGTTTTTGCTGATTATCACTTCCACAGGTAAGCTATTCCATGGGTGTATTATTCTTTGGGTAAAGAAATATTTCCTAGTCATGTAATTAAATCTTTTACCTTTGAGTTGGAGTGGGTGACCTCTAGTGTTGTAATTAACATCCTTAAATTTGAGTCCTAATTCTGTCATAATGTACAGGTCTTGAATAATATCAAAAAGAAATAGAAGTTCACCCCTTATACGACGAGTGGCTAACTTCATAAGATTCAATGAACAGAGTCTGATATTGCAGGATTAGTTTTGTAGTCCCTGGATATGTTTTGTGAATTTTCTTTGCACCTTTTCCAAAATATTACACTCAGCTTTTTTAAAAGGACACCACAGCTGAGAGGTGTATTCCAAATGTGGCCATATGTAGGCTCTAAATAAGGGTATCATGACCTTTGGGTCCCTGGATTTAATATTATGTTTGATTGGCCATATCACTCTATTTGTTTTATTGATCACATCATTGATATGTTTAAAGTGTCCAAGATCATGGGAGATGTTTACTTCATGATCTTTTTCTTCAGTGGTGGTAACCAGAATAGAACCACCAATCATCTAACTTATGTTTGGGCTATTCTTCCCTAAATGCATAACTTTGCATTTCCATGTATTTAACTGCATACCACATTTATTATCCCTGACTGTAATTCTATTCAAGTCCTGTTGAATAGTAGCAACATCATCCGATGTTGCACAGGGACCCCTGATTTTAATGTCATCAGCATATTTTATTGAAATAGAAAAACAATTATACGTTAAATCAGAAATGAATGCCTGAAATAAACAAGGTCCCAAAACAGAGCCTTGAGGAACCCCAGTAGTGATGTGCCCTAGCTCCGATCTATGTCCAGAGATAAGAACCCACTGTGATCTATTGTTAAGCCAATTACTTATCCAGTTTATTATGTTTTTGTTAATATTAAGTTTGTGTAATTTGGTAATGAAAGCCCAGTGCGGCATAACATCAAATGCCTTGATAAAGTCAATAAATACAATGTCGCAAGGAATTCTTTTGTCCAGGTATGAGCTGATAACTTCATAAAAATACATCAGGTTAGTGAGGCAGCCTTTACCTTCCTTAAAACCATGCTGGTTAGGGACTTGAGACTCCAAGACTGAAGCAATTTCATATTTGATAAGACTTTCAAGTATCTTACAATTTGATGACGTAAGGCTTAATTCTCACAGCAGTTTGTTGGTCCTTTTTATGGCTACAGTAAGTGGAACCTGCAGATGTTTCACATGTACAAAAGGGATGATGTTATGTTTTCTGTCTGTGGAACTGGCTGAAGGTGTAAATAGTCTTCTCCACCTTACCCTCCTCCAAGAAATGATTTCCGCCCTCAAATAACAATGCTTTCATGTTAGTCAATTGTTACAAGGTACTATTTTCTTTCTTAAATAGGAGGTACAAGAACTGGAACCTGAGCAGTAGGAGGCAGCATTAGTTTGTTTTGGGGGGAGTAAGATCCACCCCCACCTCCACCCAAGAAGCTCCTAAAGATCCACCCCACCTTTTTTTGGTTCAAGTGGGGGGCATGAGGTGGCTCTATCATGTTGGAACAACTGACTATCAGAGCTGCCTAGGGAAGTTATTAAGGAGTGCCTGAAACTGCATCTAGGCATACCCCCCACACACACACACACACACACACGCACACACACACACACACACACACACATACACACATATGGACATCATGATTTTGTTTTAACTCTAAGCATGTCAGTATTTGGCTCTAACAGTATGGGCAAGTTGGGCATAAAATAAAATTAAAAAAAGGATCAAACAGGTGCCTTTTTCTTTGTCAGATATATGCAGACAGAAGATCACAAATCCTGTAGGACAAGTTCATTATATGGATGTGTTCCATGTAAAACAGAAATTTTGTTATTGTCATGTCTGTAGCATTGTTTGTGGCCAGTAAACTAATATTTATGTAGGTACTGTAAACGACAGGTTTTAATTCAGAAATCCAGTCTTGATAAATTTGTTTTTTAGCAGTTCTGTAAGATTTATGTCTCTTTGATGTAAGAGTGCATAGCACAGAAATGAAAGGGTTTCTGTAATTGATTGTTGTTTGTATGAGAAGTGGGCGTGACAGTGTCATGAAAGAGTGAAGTCTAACAATTGTTTCTTGGCCATTTTGGGACCTGAAGTTTAACAGTAATGTGTGAAGAGAATAAAGTCTTGTGTTTTGTGCATTTCAATAGGTTTAGTGCTTTGAAGTTAAAATATATAAATATATATACATTGTGTCATGGGCACCTGAAAAGGAAGGAGATACAACTGAAATAAATGCTATTCTGATGATTTATTTATTTATGTGTACAATTTTAAGTGTAGTTCTGCCTAGGTCAAAGACACATAAGCTATAAAAAGTACATTTAAGAATGGATGTATTAGTCAAAGCTTGTAGCAGTAAAATAAAGCAAGAAAAATAATATATTGTGTTTTTTTTTTCTTTCAATTGTTTAACCAGGAGTGGTACACTAAGCTGAAAACTGGCTTACAGGAGCAACCTGGGAGCACATGGAAGCTAAGTGACTTGTTCAGAGTCACCCAATATGCAAGTGGGGACTGTGGGATTCAAACCCAGACCTTCACATTTGCAGCTCAGAACCTTAAACACTGTGCTATACTGCCTCCCTAGTTATGGCAGTCATCTGTTTTGTGGTTCATAATGTTGGTGTAGTAAGCAGCAGTACATTGTATAGCATGTGTAAAATGTCAATAAGGAGGTCATGCAATAGATGTGCTGAGCAGTTACTGAAGCAAGAAATGTATTTAGGATAGTAAAATATTCCTGCTAGAAAACTGATAAATGCGTGACATTTGCATCTCAACTTCAAGGAGGTGTTTATGAGGTGTGAATGTACAATATAAAGTAGTTATAGTTTTCAAGTCATCTGAATAATTGCTTTGTACTACCACTGTTACTAAATTTAAATTATTCTATGAAGGAAATTAAGTTCTGTAACTGTCTGTAAATGTATTAAAAACAGTTACTTGTCTTTATAATGGAATGCATTAAATACTGTTGCTAGGCTAAGAAGTCACATAACAGCAATAGAGATGAAAACAATGGGATGCATAGGAATTTGAAAAAAGTATACATTAGCAGGTGCAGTGTCATTACTTCACCAATTTTTCTGTAGTTTCACTCCAGATTTTCAACATTACCTTTTATTTACACCTCCTCATAAACAGTACAGCTGTCATTTTTTACATCCTATTCAAAATGTATTTTTGCACCTGTGGTGCCAAATGGCACAATTGCTTTGCAAAATCACCTTTTGGCTAATGAACTGATAGTGTCACTGTTCATGCGGTGGGGTCTCAAAAAGCCCATGCTAAAAACTTGGAGTGAAAATACCCAGGGCATTACAGTTTCTGACCATAACACTCTGCCCTGTAGGGACTGACAGGCATCAGGAGTGTGGCTTGGGATTGTCAACAGTAATGTTCACACCATTCCATCCCTATCCCCACCCTCCAGCCAGTGACAGGTATCGAGGTGTGTCTTTGACTCTTCAGTTCCAACGTTCACTCCATTCTCTTATACTGTACCCATTTCAGTGTATTCCTTATGGAGTGGGGTGAGTGTAAAGTTTGAACACCCCAAGGCACACCTCAGCACTTGTCTGTGTCTGCAGGGTAGAGTAAAGTGAAATGGCATGAGCGTTATGGGTAATGACCCAAAGGCACACGGTAATGCCCGTCCATCTCTGTGGGGTGGGAGTGGGGTTGGTGTCACTTCAATACTTCACTGCCATTCCTATTCTGCCTGCCTCTCTCTATTATAAATATAGATATATATATATATAATATTTTTACATGTCTATGTAATTATCTATCTTTCTATCGATTGCATGTATGTCTATTTTTACCCATTTCTAAAACAAACCTGCATATCACACTTGCCAGCACTCTGAGCACATACTTATGAAACTGTGCATATTTGTACTCCCCTTCTGTATAGACCTCATGCTTTACTAATATTCCCTTATCACAAGCATAACTACCTTGCCCTTATCAAAAGCGACCCCCTTTGAAAGTCACTATCACATTTTCTCTGCTACCAGCCCATCATTACACCTTACTTCCTGACATCAACACATTGCTTAAATATAACTTACATCACCTCATGGACACAAACCATGTTTCTCTAAAAAAAAAAATATTGTGTAAATAATCCCAAGGCTGAACATATGCCAGCCATTACTTTTTCATGTAGTGCCACCTTCTGTACCATCATGGGGCTTTGCATATGTTTCCCATGATGCATTGCATGATTGGGGTATGTGCAATTGTGTTTTCTTTAAAATTTGACTATCTGGCTGATATCATCTGGGACAAGACATACATCAGTGGCATTTGCTCTGGGGTTCTTTTGTAAACCTATATTGCTTCCAATTCCTTCCATTAAAATGTACACCTCCATATATTTTTCTTATTATGTGTATTCCTTCCTTAGAACAGAAACTAAAACAAATCTTACTACTTACAAATCATTGTGTTGTTTCGCCATGCCTAGTTAACAATCCCACACAACTTCACCAACTTCATTATGCAGCCATGGTTGATCTGAGCAGAATTTGTTTATGGACAGGCACTACATTTTCTAATTTTTTTCTTCAGGAACAAAGTTTTCAGATAAACATCCTTCAATTAATAATTGGAAGGGATAGGCAAGACAGTCCACTAATAAATATAGGAGGTGACCAGCTATGTTATTGGGCTCAGTACTAGTTTTCCCTTTCTGGGAAAGTAATTTTTGAGCAATTACATTTTCAGAAAAATAAAAGATATGAGTATCACAATTATCAGGGGGTTGCGGATACTTATTTGTTGTGGGGTGAAAATTTTAAAAAAATGATTATTAAATACATTGGACATGGATTTGGGGTAATGTATTAGCTTATCATCCAGTAATAGGGGTCCCACTTGGCAGACAGGTTTTTTAAGTGAATTTATATAGGAGTAGAAATACTTGCTATTAGATTCATTTGCACAGGTAGCTAAGTTGTACTCGCATCTAATTTTTGATCTCCTAATGGCAGACTTACATTTTTTTTGAGTTTTGAGGTAGGATGCCCAATTTTCATTTGTTTTTGTCTTAAGGTACCTACTATATTTTTTGTCTTTTAATTTCACTAGTCTTTGTATACATTTTTCCCTTCATTTAGGGTAATGTTTAGGATTATTATATTTCTTTTTGGATGGAATGTAGGTGTCTCTAAGTTCAATTAATATATCCTGAAGGATAAGTCAGCTTTCCTGAATGGTGTGAGTATTAAAAATGGAGTCCCAATTAATGTTTTTAAGTGGAGATTTGATTTTTTGGTATGTCACCTTTATCATACAGATAGATGTTCGTTGAATTAGTATTAGAAACATAATACCTTGGTAATGTAAAATAGATAGAATTATGGTCACTATTGCTGATTGGTGGACCTATAGTAATGTTATTTAAGACCACTTTATCATTACAAATAACTAGGTCTAGTAAGTTATCCCCTCTAGTAGGTACAGTAATGCATTGTTTTAGATGTAACTGGGCACGAGTAGACACATTTTTTTCCTAGACTGGACGAGGCCGATAGTTCAGACCAACAAATATCTGCAAGATTAAAATCTCCCAATATGATAATCTACCCTTGTTCTGCTTCAAGCTCAGAACGGCTTGCCTCATGTAACCTCCCCCCACTGGTCCCCCTTTTTTCTCTGTCATTAGGGCTGCTCCTCTCCCATCAAGGCGCCACCCACAGGGGTGGTGGTAGTCACTACAAATTTTATCTTTTGCAGAAACTGTGGACCCGTTATTTCTACTACTGAACCTGCCATCCTTCAGACAGGCAAACCAAGTGTGGCAACTACCTGGCTCACACCTGGGGGAACTATTTAGCAAGGCCAAACAACCTGGGTTCCTGGGAGAAAACGTTTGCTCAGCATTGTGCTAGGTTTGTACTTCTGGTCAGAGGCACCCAAGTAAATCCAGACACTGAAAGCAATAACTGAAATGTCCAAACCAGGATGGGATTCTAGAGTGTGGCTTTTATTCACATAACACAGAGAATAACAAAGCAGAGATGGACCCCCACAGGGCTACACTCACTGGTAATGCAGATTACAGAGGAAAAGGGCACACTTCTTCACTACTAACCCTCAGGTTCTGAATGTATCAGGCACACATGGCCCAAACTGGTACACTTCTCTTCTATTCCTTGACATGGCACCCCGGCCAGTACTAGGACACTTTTCCATATGGCATGGAGGTTGATGGTGGCTCCCTAAACCACCCATGAGCACTTTCTAGCTCTAAGAGAAAATCCACAATCCCACATCTGGGTGCTTTCTTCAGACACTGGCCAAGTGCCTGAGAGAAAACCATAGGTGCCCAAATTAAACCCGGAGAGGTAAACCTGGTTACTCCAGATGGGGGGGCTCCCACCTTTTGCTCCCAAATCTATACTCGGCCATTCATTTGGATACACCTTTCTTCGAAACACTAGTTGTAAATGCTCTCTTAAAATGTTTTACACGTTTAACATTCTACATATCTGGAGGTGTCCTGACTCTAAAAGTACTGCAAGTGGCTCTGTCTTTAACCTAGACCCCCACTGTTGCAGATGCTTCCAAGCCATACACAAACTAAAAGTTCTGTACTTGGTAAGTCTTCCTTTGACCCCACATTAGGCAGACACTTTTACTCTAAACTCTGTCTCATTGAACATTTTCTCTACTTCAGAGTAAACTCTCCAGGGTATGTAGGTGCCCCAGGGCTTCTTCCCACAAATGTCTCAGGAACTCACAAACAAACTCGATTCTCAGGCAGCTTCTCCCTGTCCAGGCTGGCACAGGGGATTGCCCCTGAATTCCTGGAATTCCCCCCATCCCTTCAGGGATGGGGCACTGGAACAACACTAGGAATGGTCTCTACCACTTCCTTCTGGTCTCTTCTGTATTCCTCTCTAGGGTGAGAACACACAACCCCTTCTTTCTCTTGTAGCTCTATATCAGAGCTAGGCTCTGAGGAGCTGCACACTGCAGCACTCCTCTCTCTCTCTCTCTCTCTCTCTCTCTCGAGTCTCCCCACAGACTGTTTCTGAAGACTGACTTGAATTCCCCAACATTCTACTGCTAACCCCCTGCAGCTAGCAATCCAATGTGGCTTATGCTGCTGTGAGAATTCTATGGTGACATCATCACTCCAGCTCAGCAGAAACTTGAAAACAGAGTGAGATTGTGTGAAACCCATTTAACTGGCATCTCACAAGCTGCCTTTCCCTGCCTGCCACTGGTACTAAGTGGGATTCTAGTAACCCCTGGAAACAAGGGGATTACACTCAAAAATCTCAGTTGAAGAATTGGGTGGATGATAAAAATTCCTATTATGAGGGCATCAGATTCCTTCAAATGAAGTTTGACCCAAAGTGTTTCGGTAGAGATACTGTGAGTTTTAATAGTCTTGGTCAGGTTGGTAAGGTGTTCTTCCTACAGAGTTTTCTGTGAACTTTAGACTATCTGTGGATGTCTGCAGACTCCTTAAGCTGGGTGTTCCACTCCTGTGCTTTCCTACTTATTCACTGGGACATGAGTGTCATGGAATACACTGGATAATGGAGTCTTTTAAAGTGCTCTTGTTAGAATATGCTAAGCCTCTGGCAGCTCCACACACCCAGTCACTCCCTGATTCACAGTGCTTTCTTAATCAATTCACACCCAAGATTAATTTCCTGAGCTAGGTTCCCCACACTACCTGTTGC
This sequence comes from Neoceratodus forsteri, assembly GCA_016271365.2. Lineage (NCBI taxonomy): Eukaryota > Metazoa > Chordata > Ceratodontiformes > Ceratodontidae > Neoceratodus > Neoceratodus forsteri. Next base: position 313,945,871 of record CM057453.1, on the reverse strand, counting down.
AATTTAAAGATAAGTCTCAAAGTGTCTCAAGCACTAACTAAAAATCTCTTTCCTACCCAGTTACACTGCTGGGACCTTGGACCTCATCATGCGTCTGGATAAGCAAGTATCCACTAATACCCCACACCCTGTTAGGTCATATTGCTTACTTGTACAGTAATGTGAACACTATGAAAAGTACCATAAAGTGAATAAATATTTAGCTCCTCTTCTTAAATTTCAGGCAATCAGTTACATCAAAGGCAGGGTGAAAAAAAGCAATCTGATCTGTCACAGCAGATTTCATTTGTATTATTTGTTGTCCCCACGGGGTGGCTGGACACAGGCTTATATCAGTCATTCTGCCTGGCGAAGCAAACAAATAAATAAAATATGATTTGAATTTTGATATCTAATCCTCCAGCCTATGTTTCACAATGTATTCAAGTTCTTTCTGAGTAACCTGGCCTCATTATCAGAGTTCCTCCCTTTAGTAATGGAAGCTCATTAGGTCTTATAACAAAACAAATGCTACTATAAACCCAAAATACAAGAATTGTGTTTAAAGAGTATTTTTGTCATGTAACTGAACAAGCATTTGTCAATGCTGAATGTTTGCTTGCTGGTATTTGCAGTGGAAGTGCAGGAGTTAGACAGATGCAGTATAGGAATAGCACTGAAGTATTGAACTGATGCCAACTCCACCCTCACTCTGCAAAGATGGACAGGCATTGGGGTGTGCCTTTGGGTTGTCACCCATGACGGTCATGACATTTCACCTCACCCTACCCTTCAGACACTAATAAGTGTTGAGGTGTGCCTTTGGGTGTTTTGCCTTAACATTCACCTCATTCCATAAGGAAATATGCTGAACTGGGTGCAGTATAGGAGAATGGGGTGAACTCTGGCAGCAAAGGGTCCAAGGCGCACCTCAATGCCTGTCACTGGCTGCAGGGTGGGGGTGGGGGTGAAATGGCATAAGCATTACTGTAGACAATCCCAGGTCACACCTCTGATGCCTGTCAGTCCCTACAAGGTAGGGCGTTATGGTCGAAAACCCTAATTCCCTGGGAATGTCTTGGTATTTTTACTCCAAGTTTTCCATATGGGTTTTCTGTGACCCCACCGCATGAACAGTGACACTGTCAGTTCATTATGTGAAAGCTGATTTTGCAGAGCGACTGTGCCATTTGGCACCACAGGTGCAAAAACACATTTCGAACAGGATGTGAAAAGTGACAGGTGTACTGTTCAAGAGGAGGTGTAAAAAATGGCACTGTTGAAAATCTGGAGTGAAAATATACAAAAACTGGTGAAGTCACAAGCGTGCATGGGAGTTAAGCAGCGTACACCCGTAATGTAGGTAGTTTGGGGATTTTTTTACAGCAGATTTTCAACATAGGCATTTTTGCACCTCTGCTCATGAACAGTGTCACTGTCATTTTTGTAATCTATCCCAAACACTAAATTCCCACAGTGAGCATGCTATTCTGTGCCGGAAGTGAGAAAACACATTTTGGCCAGGGTGTGAAAAATGACAGCTGTACTGTTCATATGGAGGTATGGAAAAATGTCAATGTTGAAAATCTGGACTGAAAATATTACAAATTCGTGAACTTATGAGGGTGCGTGGAAATTGTGCAATGCACACTCATGACAGAGTCATTTTATGGACTTTTGTCACCAAATTTTCAACAGAGCCATTTTACCATCTCTGCTCATGACCAGTGTCACTGTGATTTTCTTAATGTGTCCCAAACATTGATTTCACACACCAACCGTGCTAATGTGCGCTACATGTGCGAAAACATATTTTGGGCATGATATGAAAAATGACAGCTATACTGCTCATAAGGAGGTGTGGTAAAATGACAATGTTGAAAATGTGGACTGAAAATATTAAAAATTCTCAAAGTTACGAGCGTGCATAGGAACTGTGCAATGCACTCTCGCAAAACAGTCATTTTTGGGAATTCTTTCATCAAATTTTCAACATAGGGTTTTTGGGGGCCTACCTCATGAACTGTGATACTGTCATTTTGTTACTCCATCCCAAAAGTTGGTTCCACGCAGTGACTGTGAAATCACCTTTCGGGACGGAATAACAAAATGACAGTGACTGAATTCATGAGGTGGATCCCCAAGAACCCCATGTTGAAAATTTGGTGAAAAAATTCCCAAAAAATGGCCGAGATATGCACCAAAGTTGAAAAAAACCCATTAGCATTATACAGTTTACTGGCATTTCTTCAGTATGAAGAGTGCAGACATGTTCCCGGTCCACCAAAGATCGTTGCACTGGGCTCCGAAGGTAAGTATGGGGTGAGGGAAGTGGGTGCACAGAAGGTGGGTGTGGGTTGGGGAAGGGGGGTGAGACAGTCAACTAGGGACAGTTTTTTTTTTACAGGTGTTTCTATTTTTCATTAGACTACGTGGGACTTTTGCCATGCTGGGGTGGGCTCCCAGCGTGGCAGCTGGATTTTTTTGGGGGGGAGGAGTCAATGGAGCTGATGGGGGATTGGGCACCCCCACTGGCCATGCAGACTTCGGCCATGCTGGGGTGGGCTTCCAGCGTGGCAGGTGGAACTCTGGTTTTGGGGGGTACAAACCATTCAGTTAAGCTGACGGGGGATTGGGCACCCCCAGTCGGCTGCATGGACTTTTGCCACGCTGGTGTGGGCTCCCAGAGTGGCACGGAAAGTCTGTTGGGGGCAGTGAATCCAAAAGGGGGATTGGGCACCCCCGTCAGTCATATGGTGTGCAGAGGAGGGGGAGCACATGAGCACGCTGGGGTGGGCTCCCAGCATGCTACTTGGGGTGGGAGTAGAGAAAAATGGAGTTGTCTATGACAGCTATACAGATGCAGTGCAGAGTGTAGGCACTTTGCATACTGCCGATGGCAGTATGTAAATTACCTGCCGACGCCAGTATGCAAATTGCCTACACGTTACCACTGCTGATTGCAGTGGTTTTTTGCTTTGAACTGTACGCCACTGCATCTGAAGGGCTGTCATACACAGCTCTAACATTCATTGACATGGTGCAGCCGCACCTGCAAAAGGGAGCAGGGCATTGGAAGTGGGGGAGGCACACCTATGAAAACTCATATGGAGGCACTATGTTTCTGCACATCCATGCAAGCAAACATAAAAAAGTATTGAGAGCATGACTGATTTGCATACAATATATTTCCAAGAAGAGGCAGTTATGGAATGTCAACAAAAGGTGGCTGTGGTTTTTCCTCCACTGACCAATATTGAACCTTGTTTTTCCATAAGAATTGTGCATAATGTATCCAACATAAACTATTTTAATACAACAAAATAAAAAATGAGCCTAATTAATGCAATTGTTATTACAAACATACAAACTTATGAAGAAGCCAGCAGAAAAAGGCAATTTGATCTATCTAGTCTGCTCGTATTACAGGGTCCACAACTTGAGCTACTGTCCCTGCCCTCCCTCCCAACTCCTCCCATCCTCCTTACCCATGATCATTACCTTCCCCCTATGCCTATCCCAGCCTCTCTTAAAGCTGCCCACTGTCCTCAATGAGATGACCTCTTCTGGCAGTGCATTCCAAGTGTTCACCACCCTCTTTGTGAAGAAGTGCTTCCTGAACTTCCTCCTAAACCTCCCACCCTCCAGCTTAAGACTGTGCCCCCCCATGTTATGGTTGCCACTCAGCTTAAAGAGACTCTCCTTATCAATCTTATTTATCCTTTCAAGTACTTGAACGTCCCCATCATGTCCCCTCTCCCTCCCCTATCTTTCAGGGATTACATGTTCAGTGCCCTCAACCTCTCCTCATATGCCTTACCCTGCTGACCTGCTATCATCTTTGTAGCCCTCCTCTGGACCTTCTTCAGCAGGTTAATGTCCTTTTTGAGGTGTGGGCACCAGTACTGAATTCCATACTCTAGATGCGGCCTTACCAGTGACCTGTAGAAGGGCAGTATAACCTCCTCTCTCTCGTACTACTAATCCCCTAGATATGCTTCCCAGCATCTTGTTTGCCTTTGCTGCTGCTTTCTTGCACTGCGTGGAGTGCTTCAAGTCACTAGTGATCATCACTCCCAGGTCCTTTTCCTCCTCTGGTGCTGATACTCGGACTCCACCAAGATAGTACTCTGTCCTGGGATTCTTGGCTCCAGTATGTATAACTTTGTAGTTCTTGGCATTGAAGCCAAGCTGCCAGATCCTGGACCACCTCCCCAGCTTTTCCAGATCTTCCTATATTTCCTGTATCCCTTAAGCTGTGTCCACTCTCCCACTGAGCTTGGTGTCATCCATGAATAGGTACATTTTGCCCTTAATTCCAACTTAAATGTAATTGATTCCTACTATAATTACTGGTTGCCCTCAATAACATCTTAAAATCAATGAGTTGTTTTTAGTGGCACACACTTCTCGTTATGCCTAAGTAGATGTAACACAACTCAGAATGTGCTCTTCGGCTACAGCCTATACCTCCTACTAATCAAAATAAACAGCAACTGCCATGCATGAGCTGCAAGCAGAATGACAGTTAGGATAGCAGGCCACCCGTACTGTCTGTCAGATCTACCTCTGTTTCTTGCTCCTTCTCCCTCTCTCAGTGGTTGCCATTCCAACGTATTCATGATTGCAGTTGAGGAGAGTTGCTGTGAGTAAAAAAATGAATTATTTGAGTAAATAAAGCTCATTGACTCTGTGAGTGGCAAACTGTTTCCATGGTAGGCTCCAAAGGATGGTAGTCGGGGGCTCTCATGTATGAGAGATCTTACCAGCAGGGTCCCACAAGGGTCGATGCTCAGACCATTGTTGTTCAAAGTGTCCATCAGTGACATTGAGAATGGCATTAAAGGTAAGATCTGACTCTTCACAGATGGCACCAAGCTATGTTAGATGGTGGACTCAGATGAAGGACTTACAGGACTTGTAGGAGGACCTTGTGACACTAGAGACATTGGCTGGTATCTGGCAACTGGGGTTCAGTGCTAAAAAGTGCATGATTAGCTGGCCTGGTGGCACTGAGGGTTGAGGCACTGGATGCAATGCTGACAACCTGGGGATGGGAGCGACCTCAGGTGTCAGAAGGTCGGCCGGGGGAGGAGGATTGAGCATCCAAGGGACTGCTCTCCTCCTTCGGGGAGGGTGGGGAGGGTCATCCACAGTTATGTTGGCTCCTGGTGGTGGCTGGTGGTCAGTACATGCTGTGGTAAAGCTGTGGGGTCGGTGTGGGCCAATGTCAGATGTGTAGTGCATGGAAGCATGCACTGCAGCATCATTGACATCACTGCACACCTGTGCCAGGGAAGGGGGATCCAGAACAAGGAAAAACAGCCTAATCATCCAGCATTCATGATGGTCGGCCCCCATCAGCACTGAACTGGATGCTCCCAGGGTGCTCTCTCTGAAGTCTGACTCCCCGAGGGTTTTCCACGATGGGGTGAGCGACGTGGCTAGGAAGAGTGAGAGGGTGAGATGGTGAGCTTGGGCATGATGCCCAGTGCAGTGCTGCTGAGGTTGACCGGATAACAAAGGGAACCATAGGACCACCCCTGCTGAGGAGGTAAGGCAGGAGAAAATATACAAAAAAAAAAGCTCATGGTCATACACATCAAGGCAAGAATCTGAGGGTTGAATACAGACTGGGGGGGGGGAGTCAAGGCCACTGCATCTGAGGAGGAAAAGGATTTGGGGATAGCCATTACCAGCAACCTAAAATAGTCTATGCAGTGCAAGAGGGCAGCAGCCAAGACTAACAGAGTGTTGGGGTGTATAGCTAAAGGGTTCATGAGCAGAAGGTAGGAGGTTATCCTGCTGCTTTACAGATCCTTGGTGCAGCCACATCTGGAATACTGTGTGCAGTGCTGGAGTCCCTACCTGAGGGAAGATGTTAACCAACTCGAGGCAGTGCAGAGGAAGGCATCAAAGATACATGGGGAAGAACAGGAAAGGACAGGACAGTATATGAAGACAGACTGAGAAGCCTCAATACATACTCACTGGAGAACAGGAGGGAGAGGGGTCATGACTGAAAAGTTCATGTACCTTAAAGCTATAAACAAGGTGGATATTGGGAACCTCTTTTGCCTGAGTGAAAACAAGAACACAAAAGGGCACTGTTACAAACTGGGAGGAAGAAGGTTCAAGAAGGAAGTCAGGATACACTTCTTTACCAAATGAGTGAAGGGTATCAGGATGGAATGAACTACCAACTGAAGTCACCACCTAAAAGATGGTGGTTGGGTTCAAGAGAGGGTGGGACAGAGTGAATGGGGTGGGTCAGCATTGTTAGGGAGGGTGGTGGGGTCCACTGTAAATCCCTTGAATGGGGGATCCACGTCAAGCACACTTGATAGACCTTATGATCTTCTTCTGCTGGCTAATTTAAACATAGAAACATAGACAATGATGGCAGAAAAAGACTCATGCTCCATCCAATCAGTTCAAGTTCCCTATTTAACCCTGTAACCTTCTGTACCTCGAGAGTCCTAGCCTTCCCCAACCTCCTGTTCCATTCTCTTCCCAGTATCTGATGCCCTGAGCAGCCCACATACCCTTCATCCTGTCCCATCCATGCTTGAAACCACAAATGTTTTTTGCACCTACCACTTCAGCTGGTATACTGTTCCATGGATTCACCACCCTTTCTGTAAAATAATTCCTCCTCATGTCCCTCCTGAACTTCCCTCCTGTTTGTTTTCACTGATGTCCATGTGACTGCAAGCTAGTATTCAAACTAAATAGTTCCCCACAGTTCACGTTGTTAATTCTTTTTGGGAACTTGAAGGTTTATATCATATCTTACCTCTCCCTATTGGTCTCCAGCATGTCCATGTTCAGTACCTTGAGGCGTTCCTCATAGGACCTGCCCTGTTCACCTTGAATCATTTTCATCAACCTGCACTGCACCATCGCCAGCCTATCCCAATCTTTCTTCAGATGAGGACTCCAGAACTGGGCACAGTACTCAAGGTGTGGCCTCAGAACAGATTTATAGACAAGAAATATTACTTCTTCCTTTCTGTTATGAAGACCCCTCCAAATACAACCCAGCATCCTACTTGCATTGCTGTATGCCTTGTTGCACTCACTTGATTGTTTGAGGGAGTCACTGATGACAACTCCAAGATCCCATTCCTCAGCTGTAGTGCTAAGTCTCACCCCCCATCCACTACTTGGTCCTGGGATTCTTGTTCCCTAGGTGCATTATCTTGCACTTCTTGGTGTTGAATTTCAACTGCCAAACCTTAGACCACTCCCTAGCTTTTGTAAATCCCTATGCATTTCCCTGATTCCATCATCACTATCCACCCTCCCACAAAGCTAAGTGTCATCAATGAAGAGATATGACCTGGATTCCCTCACCAATGTTGATGATGAACATATTGAAGAGGACAAATCTAGGACAGATCGCTGTGGTACCCCACTCATGACCTCCATCTCTTCTGATTTGACACTGTTGACCACAACCCTCTGCTGCTTCAACATTAGTCAGTTACCTACACACTTTAATATGACCTTAGCTGCACCCAGATCCTCAATGTTCTTCAGCAAGCATCTGTGAAGAACTGAGTTTAAAGTCTTGCTGGAACTGAAGTAGAGCAAATCCACAGCATGACCCCATCCAGTTCTCTTGTCACCCAGTCAAAGAAAACTATCAGTTTAGTCTGACAAGATCTCCCTGCGACAAAGCCATGCTGTTTATTATCCTGGAGCCTGTTTCTCTCCAAGTAATTCATGAGATCCTGTTTGACCAGTGACTCCATCAGCTTCCCTACATAGAGGTAAGACTGATGGGTCTGTACGTCCCTGCGTGTTCCTTGTCCTCCTCATGGAGCAGAACCACATCTGCCACCCTTCTATTCTTTGGAACCACCCCCAGTGAGATGTGTAAAAAGACCTACCAGGGGTTCAGTGATTTCCACTGCCAGTTTCCTGAGTAACCTCACATGCAACCCACCTGATCCCGGGGCCTTATCTATCTTTAGGGTTGCCAGTCCTTTCTGGACCCTTTCACTTGTAAATGTTGACTGCCTCATCTGCCGGATCCCTTCAGCGCCATCTTGATGCCACTATCTGGCAAGGGATTACCATCCTCCTAGTGAAAACTGAGAAAAAGTGATCATTGAGGATAATGGCCTTTTGCATGTCCTCCTCCTCTGCCACCTTAGCACCCTCAGCTAGCCTTATGATTCCTCTCTATTATTCATTTTCTCCCTAATATATCAGAAGTACTCTTTTTCTCTGCTCTTGACCCCCTCCAAAATACGTAGCTCTGTGTCTGCTTTTTTTGGCATACCTATTTTCCAATAAATATTCTCCCCTTTCTTCCTCACCCTGCTTTTCTTTATACTTGTAGAAGGCATTTCTCACCACTTTCTTGACCCTTACTGAGAACGATAACAGTCTCTTCAACCTGTTCTTTTAGACCTACCTGTACATGCTCTAGTAACCCTCATAGAGACTACCTTCAGTTCACAGTGTAAGGGAACATAGCATTATGATGCAGTGTTTTATTTGTGCTCTTAGCACACTATCTACTGACATTAGTTAATATGCAAAGCTTAGCACAACTTTCTGAAAAGTTTTGTTGTTTCCCAAAAGTACTACTAGTCAACAGTATTGCTTATCTATGTGTATGTGTGAAACGTTATAGTGTGGGTTGCCAGACACCAACCTTATCCACCAGTGAAAGCCTTGCACTGCTCAGCAGATGAGTCATTACTTAGGTAATGGACTTTCTTTTTTTTTTTGCAATTCACTATTCTTTATTGATGCTTTTCCTTTAGGAAAAAAAACCTACAACCACATAATAACAATAACACACAGGAAAAAAAGGAAGGAGAAAATACAATGACAATGAAAAAAAGGAAAAGAAAAGAGAACTCCATCACATCCCATGCCCCCCAACAGCCCGTCCTCCCAAACCTACCTGTGTCTTCCCCAATCCTCACCATACCAGGTTGCCCTTGAGTATCCCATTACTGAGAGCTAATTGTATGATATGTAAAACATTTTGGAGAGTGCCTTCCTAGAGGCACTCGGGATGAGAGAAGAAGGGGGTCCATTTCCTAATAAAGGCGGTAAAATCAGTCCAGCAAGTCTGAAACTTGGCTGAATTTCCATAGAAGCGAGCAATGATATTTTCTGCCTGAAAAGGGACAAGGCATTCCTGTACCCATTCTGAGTAAGAGTGAGACCAGGCCCCTAACCAGTGGCGAGTAATGATTAACTTAGTCACTAAGGTGATATGGGCAATATAGTATGTATGTTTGGGTGTAATAATATCCAAGTAATCTCTCAGTAAACAAACATCTGGAGTGAAGTAATTAAAGTTATTGAACAGTAAGGAGGTCTTGTTCTGCACAATTGATCTTAGCAACTTGGCTGAAGGACATTGCCACAGTTTGTGGATTAAAGTGCCCCTTTTTCCTGGGCATCAGTCACAATCAGATAGGGGAGTTTATTCATTTTATAAAGCTTATAGGACATCAAGTATAGGTCATGCAGGATGTTGAATTGTAGTAGCCTTACGTGGTCTTGTTTAACAAAGTAATAAATGTTGTTCCACAAGGATGACTGATCAAAGCTGGACCAGTCTTTTTCCAAGGTGCTCCACCAATAAAATGCTGTTGACAAATGAGTGTTGCAGGTTTGCTTGACCAATTCCTTGTCGATGAATGAGATGGACCTTCTTTCTGTAGCCTTTTGAATTAGAGTTTAAAAGATGGGGATTGCTGAGCAGAACCGGGGGGGGGGGCTATAAGGTTTTTTATACAATGGGTAATTTGTAAGTAGTTAAAAAAATGATATTACTGGAGATGAGTATGTGTCTTTAAACTCTGCGTAGGGGAGAAATTTGGATCCTAGGACAAAGTCCCCCAGGTAGGTATTCGCTAGTGCAGGCCACTGGGATAGTGGAAGTGGTTTAACTGCAATGCAGAGGTTTAAATTATAGAGTAAGGGTGGCCCTAAATCTCTGCAGTATGATAGCTTAAAGTGTCTGCACATCTGAGCATGAGCTCTGATGCTCCATCCTATCGGAGTGGTGCGAAGCTCTTGTGGCAAAGCAGGAAAGGGTAAGTATAATAGTGAGGGCAGGGAACAATTGAACTGGTAATGGACTTTTTTATCTATACTACATAACATGATGTAAGTTCTTTGTTCACTGAGTTTTCTACATGATCACCCTGGTGTTCGGAGAGGTGCCAAACTCCCAGCTTTTCTAGGTAAGATGTTTTGTATGTGTGATGGATAATAAACCTAATAGGCTGCAAAACCTGGCTCTGAGTATTGTCTGCAATCAGGTCAGAGTATTCTGCCGGAACCAAGCTAATAGGTGCTATTCCCATGCATAAGTTAGATGCTTAGAGAATGGCCTCCTTAATTGCCCCCATCACTCTTCTACTCCATCTATGTTGTCTACCCTGACAACATTTTCTCTGACCAGCTCCCTCAACCTATTGAAGTCCACCCTTCTAAAATCAAGGACTTTAGCTCTCTTTTAGGCTTTTCCAGACCCAAGGGCCAGTTTGAATCAAATGAAGTTACAGTCACTGTTCCCCAGTGGCTCCCCTATTTTCACAGCTCCCAGTGCCTCCAAGTTGGTAAACACCAGATTGAGAACTGCAGTCTGCCTGGTGGGTTCCTTAACTAGCTGTACCAGTGGACAGTCCTGGAAGGCATCCAACAAGACCTGACTTCTGGAGCTACTTGCCAGTGGAATATCCCAACCTATGTCTGGCAGGTTCAGATCATCCACAACCTCTACTTACTCCTTTGACACCTTTCTTTCAAGTTTTTCCCTGAGCTATCTGTCCATCTCTTTCCCTTGCACCAGAGCTCTATAGATACCCCTAGTTCTGCTTCTTGCCTGAGACTGATGTGAGTTGCACCCACAGTGACTCTGTCTCTCCCCTTTCTATCCCTGATGCATCCATCTTCCACCAACTCAATGCTATCTTTCACAAAATTAGCCTCTGTTCCTATTCCTCTGTCCCCCCTGAACAATGAGTAGCCAGGGACTGTCAGTTCTCAGTCATTATTTTCCAAGGTCCATATTTCTGTGGCGGCCACAAGGTCCACCTCAATGCCTGCCATCTGTACCTGGAGCTCACTGATTTTGTTATCTTGGCTCCTGGCATTAAGCCATACCACTTCCATCTAACCCCTGATCCTACTTTGCTACTACCCTCATGCTTTCCTTGCCTTTTCTTCCTCATACTTTTCCTGGTGATTGCAAACTTTGCATCCCCCCCCCAATGTTCCCTCACTTAGTTCAGTTCAAGCCACAACTTTCCTTGTACACACCATGCTTCTACAAGCCCCCAGATGTGGGGGAGTACTAGTTAAGATCCCCTTCCTTTCACCTGCCACCTGGTTCATCTAGACCCAATCTCTCCCATAGTCAGTTTAAATGGCTGTTATAGAAGACAAACTTCTGCCCAGTGCACAGCCCCCATCCCCATCTGGTGATGTCCATCACCCTTGAAGAGTCTTCTGTTCCAGAAGTCCTCCCAATCCCCCACAAAGTGGTACCCCTTCTTCTGATACCATTCCTTAAGACACTTAATAAATGCCTCAGTTACCTTACTGCATATCCTATCCTACTTCCCCTCCCTGCCCCAGACAGGAAGGACTTTGGAAAAGCCCAGGGAGGCTGACTGTGCTGCTAATCTGTCTCCCAGGCAATTTATTTCTATATGTTCATTAAACAGTAATTATAAAAAATAAGATATGAATACAATACAGTGAAAGAGAGAGACAAGGCATGGAAACTATATAGGATAAATCAAACACCTGTAAATATTGAAAATTACAGATGTTTAAGAAACAAATGTAAGGTTTAAATTAAAAGGCCAAAGGGTAATTACCTAAGACAGCAACAAACAGAGGGGCTGACAAACAGCACAAAGTTCTGGAAAACAATCAATGGTCTGATTAACCCTAGTGCCAACCCAGAAGTGATACTGTTGGAAGGAAATAATAAGCTAAATGACCCCTTATTAATAGCTAGTGCATATAACAGAATATTTACCAATTTGAATGTCAACAGGAGTGGACCTGGGGTGAATCTGCCCGTAACAGGACAAAATGAGACTGCGGGTAGACCAAAATGCTATCTTTAGGCAGTAACTAGCTCTGAAGTGTATAGATTTGTAAAACAACTGAAGACCGGTAAATCTTGTGGATTTGGTGGATTGACACCAACATTATTAAGGTTAGCATTAGCAGACATTGTGTATCCAATTAGTCTTATTTTTAATCTGTCTTTTTGTTTGGGAGAGGTACCTGATCTATAGAATCACTTATTTGTTGTACCAATACATAAAACAGGAATCTACTCATGAATTTACAAATTATAGGTGAATTTCTATATTGTCAGCCTTGTCAAAAACACAAGAAAAAATTGTGTATGGTCAGGTGATTCACTATGTGGAAACTCACAGTATATTATCTTAGAGTCAACGTGGATTCAGAAAGGGGCGAGGACAAAGACTGCCATGGTTGAGTTCATGAGAGAGGTCCCTGAGGACATGGAAAATGGATGCCTGACTGGGGCCGCATTCGTGGACTTGACCAAGGCATTAGACCTGGTGGACCATACCTTGTTAATAGAGAAATTGGAGCAAGTTGGGGTGGGAGCATCAGCAGTAGGATGGTTTGCTAATTATCTATCAGAAGTATTCCAAATGGTTAAGTTCAGGGATGTATTTCTAAGAAGGCATTAATTAGATTCCACAGGGATCCATATTAGGACCCATTTCATTTTCATTATTTTTTTTATTTTGTTACAACAGTTATTAAGGGTGCATACCTTACACTGTACACAGATGATGCAGTTGTGTATTATCAAGGAGCATCTGTACTAGATCTGAATGGAATATTGACAAGGGAATTGACTTTCATGCAAGAATGATTAACATGCAATAATATGGTGATGAACAAAAAAAACCCCAAAATAATGCTATTTGGGACATCGTCTAGGCTGAAAGAAAATTATAATATTCTACAAATTTGATCAATAGATGGTACTACTTGTAATGTAGATAACATTAAATATCTGTGAGTAACATTAGATCCTACTTTAAATTATAGAAACATATAGAAGTTGATGGCAGATAAGGACCACAAGGCCCTTCCAGTCTGCCCATTTTTTCTACCTTATGAATGTGCTATAGGCCTGTACTCTGTCAATGGCCTATCTATTCATACTCATCTGTATTGCTCCCTTATGCCTGTCCCATGCCTGTTTGAAGCCCTGCATTGTATTCGTATCAACCACTTCCTGAGGTAGGCCGTTCCATGCATCCACCACCCTTTCTGTGAAAAAGAACTTCCTCACAATCCCCCTTAATTGGCTTCCCTCTAATCTCATGCTGTGTCTTCTTGTCCTGCCATTTTTCTTATATTGAAACATGTTAGGCTCTTTCACCTTGTTAATGCCCTTAAGGTGTTTGAATGTTTCGATCATATCACCTCTCTCCTTCCTTTGCTCTAGGGTATACATATTGAGCTCCATTAATCTGTCCTCATATGTTTTCTAATGCAGTCTCTGCATCATTTTGTTTGCCCTTCTCTGGACCGCCTTCAGTTTGTTAATGTCCTTGTCCATGTGTGGCCTCCAGTACTGCACACAGTACTCCAGATGGGACCTAATCCAGTGTCTTGTAAAAAGGGATTATTACCTCCCTCTTATGACTTATGATACCCCTACTACTACACCTCAATATCCCTCTAGCCTTACCTACTACTTTAGTGGTCTGATTGGATGATTTCAGGTCATTTGTGATGATGCTGCCTAAGTCTCTTTCTTCCCTTGCGATTGCCAGTAACTCCCCTCCCAAGCTATAGGTGGCTTCAGAGTTTATCTTCCCTACATGCATGATCTTGCACTTCTTTGCATTAAACCCCAGTTGCCACTCTTCCGACCATTTCACCAGTTTATCCAGATCTCTTCTCATTCTGCCCACCCCATCTGGATCATCTACTTTGTTGCAGATCTTGGTGTCATCTGCAAACAGACAAACATTACCCTACAGTCCATCTGCAATGTCACTGATGAAGATATTGAAGAGGACGGGCCCTAGGACTGATCACTGAGATACCCCACTTGTGACTTGCATCTCTTCTGACTGTATACCATTTACAACCACTCTCCGTTTTCTGCCCACCAACCAGTTTGCCACCCAGTTGACCAACTTCTGACCCAGCCTGATTCTACCCAGCTTATTAATCAATCTTCTATATGGAACAGTATCAAAAGCTTTTCTGAAGTCAAGGTAGGTGACAGCAGCTGCTCCTCCTTGGTCCCTCACTCTGGTTACCCAGTCAAATAAAGCTATGAGATTCGTTTGACAGAACCTTCCTGTTGTAAATCCATGCTGTCTTGGATCCTGTGTTCCTATGGATTCCAGGTGTTGCACTATCCTTTCCTTAAGGAGTGCCTCCATAATCTTGCCACTACTGAGGTAAGACTGACTGGTCTGTAGTTCCCTGCCTCCTCCCTGCTACCACTCTTGATAAATTTTCCCAGTGGCCCCCAGGGCCCAGGTCTATAAGTTTCATTTGTGGGCCCAGGTCTATAAAAGTTTAGTTTATATAAATTGTTAATAACAACCTTTATATATACAGTTGGTCATGCCAAAGTACAAAAGGTGTAAAAGGCTTGCAGATAATGCAAATGGCTAGTGAATGACTGAATGATGTCAACATGTGAATTGATATACTGTATCTAGGTAGAAAAAGGCTGCAAGTGGCTAAGTAAATGAATGATACCACCATGTCACTTAATATGTATGAACATGTAAGACTTTAAAAGGTTAATTGTTAAAATTCTGTAAAATGAAGAGAATTGCTGAAAAGCATAAGCCATGTTAAAATCAAGGTCTAAGCAGAATTGATTTACTTTCTAAGCCAAGACATTGTGTACCAGAACATGTCTTTTTAAAAGGTTATGGCAAAAATATGCACACAATTGATGATAACTGCGTTTAGCCGTGACTGTTAAAAGTTTCTCATCATATAATTCCCTTGTGTTGAAAAATACGTTTAACAAGAAATTGATAAGAAATAATGAGATACATAATTTGGCTGCTGGTAAGAGGCTACTTTTACATTTGTATTGAGCTATTTTAGAATAGTCACGTCCCCTCATATGTTTTCTGTCTCCCAAGACAAAGTTATTTGTGATAACTATACAATTCCCTAATCACTTATTTTCCCATCCAAGGATGAGAATAATGAATCCCCCTGTCTCAGCAAAATGTCAAGTACATCTTGTAACCAAGAACTTTGATTACAGGATGTCTCAGAAACTGTAGTTACAGGATGTATCAAGAACTTTGATTATGGGATGTATTAATGACCAGGTGTCCAGGCTAAAATCTGCTGCAATAGTTTTTGGGAAATTCCAACCTTGCATTTTTTTTGTAAACAAGTTAAATATAAATATGAAAACTAATGGCTATGTCCAGTATCTCTTCGAGAAGAAGCGGTCTGAGATCTGACTATCCATAGATTGCTCAAGGGATCGAGAGATAAATATGGTTTCATATGTCTCTGAAAATCTGTAGCCCTATAATGCAAATATTACCAGCTGTCTTGATTGCATGTTAGAATCACCCCAGTGGGACTGCCCCATTGGCTGAAAAGATTAAATTGTATCAAGTACTCCCAGGTAGTAGCAGGCTACCTGATGCCTACAGATAATATTAGCATGTATTTTCTTTTGTAACATAGGGTTATTAATCATGCCAGGATGCATTCTTATTGTTAAAATAGGATATCTCTGGTAAGTTTTGTTAATACTATATCAATAAATTACAACTAATTTGGCAAAGAAACAGTGTCGTGACTTTATTGAATTGATTGGCGAGCCAGCCAGGAGCTGGTTTGGTTTTAATTCTGGTAATTTGGTAAAGCATTTTTTTTTGTAATCTAGACAGAGTCCGCACAGATAAGGGTCATAACCTAACTGCAAGGCTGGGAAAAAGAGTTGAACAAACTCTGAGTGTTAGAGTAGACTTGAACCTACAGGTAAAGATCTATGGAGAAGCTAATTTATTACATGAGGTAAAATCTTTGGTAACAGGAGGAACTGTAGATTGCCATCAGGCATTCACCCTGGCTACTCAGGAAAAGGGGGAGTCAGGTGCTGCTCGGGGAGACAGACTATTTTGTGTATATGGGTTAGCTTTCCCAGCCCTTAGGGCAGGGGATGCAGGTGGAGAATTTAAACCCCAATATGAGAATTTCATATTCAAAAAGTGATTCCAAAGTGGAATGCTTCCAGAATTACAATCTCTCCTAGGGACCACAGTAGATGAAATGACTACCTACCCTAGTCTCATAACCATGATCAAACAAGCAGAAACAATGCTTAAAGCCAATTCTCCCACCAAAAAGGGTCCAGTAGCAGCCGTGGAAAGACCCCCTCGAACCAACCCTAACCCACAGCAGACAATAGTCTGCTATCACTGCAGACAGTCTGGGCACATTAAACCCAGGTGCCCCTATCTGCAACCTCCATCCCAACAGCCCCTGCCACAATACCCTTCCCAAATGTACCATGCCCCTCCAGGCACAGTAGCACCAGTTTTTGCTCAGCCATCCTAGTTTGAGCCTCAGTCATTGGGGGGAGTCACACCCACTAATGCTGAAGTTCTTAAAAAATTGAGTGAAATGACCCAGATGATGCAAAAGTTCTCTGCTGTACAAGCTATAAGTGAGATTACTAACTCCCCATAGGGATGTTTGGCCTCCCTTAAGCCGATAGTGAGGTTTCAGCTAGATGACTGGAACAGACCTATCATTCAAGCTGCTGTAACAGGAGGCCTGCTGCAAACCATGCTTATTGATACGGGAGCTTCCATGTCTATCATACATACTTCACAACCTGAAACACACCCGCTTGCAACAAATGAAGCTATTATGCTATCTGCTTTTCAAGGATCTGATGCCACAGCAATTAAGGCTAAGCCAGCTAAAATAACTATAAATGGATGTACCTTTGATTTAGATGCACATTTAATGAATTTGCCTAGTCAAGATGGCATTTTGGGGTCAGACCTTTTAAGGTCCACAGCAGCTGTTATTGATTATATAAACAATCACCTTTGGTTACACACAGGTGGCAAGACAGATGATGAGGTTATTGTTGTCTCAGATGTGCATGCTATTTCTGCTCTTAAAAATCCAGAGGTTTTGCCCTCCCGCAGCATAAGTCCCCTCTTGTAAACTAGATAATTAATCAGCATGAAGAGGTTTTTGCTGAAAGCAAACATGATTGTGGTTTGTTAGAACAAGAAGAAGTTATAACTGCTAAGGCTCATGTAGCACAGAAACAATATAAGATTCTGGATGAGTGCAATCTGACATCAACGTTATCATACAATCATTACTGCAGCAAGGGGTTCTGAGAGAGTGTGAGTCCACTACAAATTCCCCTGTATGGCCCTTTCTTAAACCAGGTGGTGCCTATCACCTTACTATTGATTACCGCAGCCTAAATGCTGTCACCCCAGCCTGTGCCCCCATAGTACAAGAGACTCCATTGCTACTGTCCCAAATCCCCTCCCTCAGCCATTGAAAATGGTTTTTGGAGTGTGTCTATACATAAGGCTTCTCAGTACAAGTTTGCCTTCACTTGGGGCAATAGACAATTAACTTGGACCTGCTTGCCCCATGGCTTCTGTAACAACCGCACTGTGTTCTACAAAAGAATGACTACTATCTTAACCCATTTTTCCAAGCCCAAAGCTGCGTTACAATACGTTGATGGTTTATTGCTGGCCACTGAAATGGAAGAGGAACATCTCAAGTTACTGAATGAATTGCTACAGCTGCTGCAGAAGGCAGGGCTCAAAGTCAATCTGAAGAAGTGTCAGCTGGTAAAGGAGGCAGTAACTTTCCTGGGCATCACCATCACTCCCAGTGGTAAGCAGCCAGACACCGAGAAGGTAAAGACAATTCAGAGACTTGACTTGCCTGTTACAAAAACAACACTGCGGTCCCATCTTGGTTTAATTAGCTACCACAAAGACTTTATTCCTCTTTATGCTGAACTAGCAAGACTACTTTACAGCCTGCTCAAAGTCTCCGTGGATGATGACATCAGACCACACTGGAAAGACAAACATACTGCTGCTGTTAAACAACTCAAGGAAGCAGTGGCCACTGCAACCCTCCTTGCACAGCATGATCTAGCATTACCCTGCCATCTAGAAGTGTCTGCATCACCAATTGCCATCTCTGCTGTTTTGTGTCAAGAACAACAGAACAAACTCAGGCCGCTTGCCTATGCCTCAAGAGTGTTGACTGAAGTTGAAAAGAAGTTTTCAGCTTGTGAGAAGCATCTGCTAGCAACTTTTTGAGCAGTTAAACATTTTACTTATATCACTGGACTGCAAAAGACTATTATCCACACCCCACACACTCCACTTAATTACTTGTTAAAACCAGGAGAAACTGCTTTTTCCTCACAGAGACTGTCACAGTGGACTTTAATCAATCAATCAAATCTTTACTTATCCAGGTGATCACCATTGAGCAAGCTCATTTACAAGGTGGACCTGCTGTTGGCAGGGAAAATTGTACAGTTGCATATAAATATACATAATACAAAAGGAACAACATGTTTACAATACTGATAGTAGCAGAGTATTTACATTCCAACTCACATGTTCAAGAAAGATAAACATAACATAACCCGAACGTAATATAAATATATATATATATATTACCGTGCTACCATAGTTAGGGATGAGGAGCCATTTCTATGTTAAACCCCAAAACTTTGCACCTTAATAACTTTGCAACTGTTTGATGGATTTGCCTGACATTTGGAATACACAATCAAGAACCATAGGCCTTGGGATCTGCCAAGTTTAGTACCGGTCGGATACAGAGCTGTGGAGTTATTAAGCATGATCTGCGCACGCGTTTACGCTTTTCTGGAATTCTATGGTCGCGCCTATAGGTCGCATGGTTTGCACGACGGGCCCGACATCTTCAGGAAACATGCAGCTGTGGCCTCTGATGTGCCTTTTGAAGATTTCATGAAAAAATATTAAACTGTTCAAAAGTTATGGCAGTCCGAACTTCTGTTTTTTTTCCCATAGGATAACATTACAGTGTTTGCCGCGCCTTTGAGGGCCTGTATCTCGAAAATGGTGGGAGATACGGAGTTTTTGTCAAAAATTTTAGCCCCCCCCTTAGGGGGCTATGTATATTACTAGCCAGGAAAGTGATAATACATATGACTTTTAAATTTTTTTTCTATGTCGTACGGTTACTGAGATATAAGCAATTTACTATTACAACTACTGATTTTTGTGTTCCGAGAGTCATTATTTTGCATACATTCTTTCTACTCACTGTCTTTCTCTATACAGCTTTTGGGAAAACCAGCCTGTGCACTTACATTACTCTTACCATTACCGTTTCTGCTTACATTGGTTCCATGCCGTTTCACTTACCATTCCGTTTACGCCACCATGTCGTTACCCTTTGCATTTTCATTTGCGGTTGCGTTTCCATTGTTTTTAACATTTCTGCCTACAGTACTGTTCCTCTTTCTGTTTCGCTTTGCGTCATCATGCGCATTACGATTTGCGTTTGCGGGCACAATGTTACAATGCGACAAGACATCACCCCCGTGCTCCCGCCACTGCATTACATTCACTATTTCTCATTATCATTCTCAAAAGAAGACAAATTAGAGGCAAAAAACTCCATTTAATGCATTAGTTAGGGTTGTTCCTCAGCGACAAAATTGAGGAAATTCGCTGTTAGGGTTGAAAACCCTAACTCCAAATTCACCCCCCCAGCACCACACACACACAGACACATACACACACATGCAAGTATGGGGGAGGACCAAGTCAACACAACCAATGACAGACATCCAGCAGCAGGTGACAGAAATAACAAACAATTGTCTAAATGTACTACGAGACATCCCCACCCACCTGACCAGGTACTGCATGCTCAGTGGAGATCAACAGCAAAACTGAGGCCATGTACACCAAACGTACACATCCCTGATTGCAGCTGCACACAATGTACCACACTTAGTAGCTGCATGGCCTTACCTACCGATGCCCCACACCAGATGACACCACATGTGATGGGCCACCTGAGCAATAGAGTTGAGCAAAACCAAGGAATTGTACAGGTATAATATCTCTGATTATAACAAGGGTTTGAGAAATGCAGCTTTCTAATTGATTGTAAACATTGTAACAGCCTTATGTTTAGTTTTTATTAACATACATGTAGAGCCTAACCATATGATGGACATGCTTTAATGTTGTTTAAAAACATAGTTTTATTATGATAGCAATAAGCCACTCCCAGGTATTATGTTAATGGTCAGTTTATCACTGTCTAGTGACATGTGGCACTTGGCTACACCTCATTCAACATTAAACCCCTACATGGTGATTAACAGACCATTTAACATAACCATTGGTCATGCCTTATTGCTTAATTGTCTTTATGACTAGATACTCTCCCTCTGCTAGGCACTGCAGGAGTTTTGCAACACAGTGTCACACCCAGTTACACCATACTCTGTCTATTTACTGGAGAATGGCTGTGAAAATGAACTCATGAAGATGAACAGTGTAACTTGATCATTACAGTCATCAAAACCTTAGTGTGATTATAACTGACAGAGTCAGTGATAGAGAATAACCCTTTCCATCCTAGTACACTTATCCCATTGTGAGTTAAATCAATACTAAAAGACATTCTGTTTATATCTACACTATACCTACTTGATTGCTGTTGTACCACAATTGACATAGTTATCAGTTTGATAGCATCAGTGACAGAAGCGTGGCAAACCCAAACACTACGTATACAGCCTGAGTATGAAACAACTGTTAAAAAAATTACGCTGTGTCCATAAGTAGCATAGATCATTCATTGCAACAATAGTAAATGTATCACTAATTGAATAAGTTAGTCATCACAGATGCAATGAGATTGACTTTATCAGGTACAACATACTGAGTAAGTGCCTACAGGAAAATCTATCCTATAGACATCTCCGATACAGGTACGTCATTGTTGGCTCAGTAGTCCTATGATATTTAGAAGTTGGTTGGCCTGATCCATGCAATTACACTGTTTCTTACAAAAATACTTACTGCATCTTTAGTATTGAAACACACTGAAGGTCTATGTATGTACATTAGTAGTACAGCTTCATCAGTAAGAATGTATCTGATACTGGCAGTACGAATTTCACAGCATTGAACAGGCAATGCTTTTCCATACGTTTACATCAGCCTCTCTATCTTCAGTAAACAGTTGCAGTAAATGTACTACTATGAAAATCACATACTAAATGTAACACTACTTTTATCTTGAGCATGCTAGTGTCTTGTAGTTAATTTATGTACTTCTCTTAATTAATATATACTCACTAGTGTTAAACCTTTCTACAACTGTGATCATGCACCTTTAGCATTTATATTGACTAACGGCACAGTACCAGTTGTGGTGTGGGGCATCGTTAGGTAAGGCCATGCAACTACTAAGTGTGGTACGTGTGTGCAGCTGCAATCAGGGATGTGTACGTTTGGTGTACATGGCCTCAGTTTTGCTGTTGATCTCCACTGAGCATGCAGTACCTGGTCAGGTGAGTGGGGATGTCTCGTGACATTTAGACAATTGTTTGTTATTTCTGTCACTGCTGCTGGATTTCTGTCATTGGTTGTGTTGACTTGGTCCTCCCCATACTTGCATATGTGTGTGTGTGTGTGTGTGTGTGTGTGGTGCTGGGGAGGGTGATTGAGTTAGGGTTTTCAACCTAACAGCGAATTTCCTCACTTTTGTCACTGTGGAACAACCCTAACTAATGCATTAAATGGAGTTTTTTGCCTCTAATATATATATATATATACAGTTCCCACAGAAGCAGGATGTGTATGGATGTCATATACAAACCACAGAAGAAAAAAGAAAGATTATTTATATTCCTGTCCAGCAGAAACACATTACAGGCCTGGATGGAAATTCCTAAGCTATGGAGGTGTGCATAACAGTGTGTAAGCCTTGGGTAAATGCAGCAGAAGGGGGGTGGTGAATAAGAGGGATACAGGGGGTGCTAAGGGCAAGTGAGGCAGATGAGGGGGGAGTAGTAGTGGCAAGGGCTGATTTGGATAAGCAGCTGGGACTAGTGTTGAAGAAGAGAGGAACAATACTCAAGCTGCTAGGAGTGATAGAAGCAATTACAGATTTCAGCAAATGTTTTGTCATAGACAGTCTTAAAGAAGGAAGGACTGACAGGTGAGCTAAGTCTCAACAATTTTTGTATCCTATTCCAGAGAGCAGGCAGGGCATAGCTTATGGTGGCCCTTCCAAAGCGAGTGTTGGCCCTTGGGACATTCAAAGAAATCTGATTGACTTCTTAAGGCATAGTTCCTAATAGGGACTAAGGGGGAGACAGTCAACAACATATTGTGGGAGTTTGTTGGTAAGGGCTTGGAGCATCCATAGGGCTGCATTTCTATAATGCCTGTATTGAAGGGAGGACCGTTGTTGCAAAGAGACTTAGACATTACCCCTAAGAAGACAACTTTGTTACCTGCCAATCTTCTCTACACTGGAGAGTCTCATGAATGCCCACTGACTTTCAGCCTCCCTGCCCCTCTTGCACATACTGCCCCAATACCCCTTGCTGAAAATTGGTGTACTGATGGGTCATCTATCATGTAAACGGTAAATCAAATACCGGGTTTGCCATGATCACACAGCAGCAAACTCATTCTCACACTTGTACGCCACGTTCTTCTTAGTACGCTGAGCTAGCAGCTGTTGCTTGTGCTTTAGAGAATATTAAGGATTGCCCAGTTAATGTATATACAGACAGTGCCTATGTAGTAAATACTGTTGCCATGCTTCCATTGTATATTGCAAACAAGTTTTTAGCTTCAAATGGAAAGTCTTTATCTTATGTGTTTTTGCTACAGTATATAGCACATCTGCTTAAAACATTGTCCCACCCAGTGGCTATCCTTAAGGTTAAGGGACATTCCACTGGTACCCCACAGAAGGAAATCAAGCTGCCCACAATGTGGCTCAAGCTGCAGCACAAAAAGGTGCTCCTGGTGCCCTCCTCCCTCATTTGTACCTGACCCAGTTATGGCGTTAAATCCTGCAACCCCTTCAGATCTCAAATCCTTACAACTTACCTATGATCCTTACCAGATAGTGGTTAATTGGCATCTGCAGCAATTTCCCTTGCCCGCCCCACTACTTGGGCAAGCAAGACCTTATTAGGTGGGGCTGGCCCCCCAATTCAGTCTTAATGTATTAAGAAAATGAACAGTCTTACCCTGTTGCTTGTGTTCCCCCTGACCTAGCAGATGAGATACTTTACCTTTATCATGCCCATCACACAGGAGGGCATTACTCACTAGATACCACTTTAGAAAAAGTTAAGGCAGTTATGTGGTGGCCCACCCTGCAAAAAGATCTTAAAAATAAATGGCACCGCTGCTTCCCTTGTTTGCAAACCAACCCTCCCCATACCGCCAACAGAGCACTATTACAGTCAACAGAAGCACTGGATGGTCCCTAGGACCACATACAAGCTGATTTTATCACCAGATTGTCTAGAACACCGGGTAACTACACTAATTGTTTAGTTGTTATTGATGTCTTCTCAAAATGGATAGAAGCATTTCCCACAAAAAAACAAAGAAGCCTACACCGTAGCTCGTGTATTGCTAAACGAGTTATTTTCCAGGTGGGGACTGCCATGAGTAATTTCCTCAGATAGAGGACTGAATTTACAGAAAAAATGTTTAAACAGCTGCAAACAATGTTAGACATTAAGCAGGAACTACATGTGGCATTCCACCCACAGTCTTCAGGAGTAGTAGAAAGAGGAAACAGAACTTTGAAAACAATGCTAACTAAATTTTGTGCTGATAAACCCACTCAGTGGACTAAAATGTTACCCTTATGTTTGATGGCAATCCGATCTATGCCTAACAGGACTACTGGTGTTAGCCCATATCAGGATATGACTGGGAGGTTAATGAAAACCCCCGGACACCTGCTGCTACCAACGGCAACCCCCCTCCTACAAGAAGCTATAACTGAAAATTGGGTAAAGCAAATGCAAGAGTATATTGTTGAGGTAAACAAGTTTGTTGCTATTAACATTGGCAAAACAAAGAAGCAAATGAAAACGTATTTTGACAAAAAGGTACATCCATTTGAATACCAAATTGGGGATGTTGTTATGGTTAAAGACTATGCTAAGAAAGAATGCTGCTTTATACCCACATGGAAGGGGCCTTTTTCTGTTGTAGACAAAGCAAGCCCTGCCGTATATCTAATTCAGCTGGCGGGCAAGAAAAAGCAGTCTGTGTTAAAATGGTATCATATCAATCAGCTGAAAAATGCACAGTAAGTAGGAGCAGATACTAACCCTGATCTTTTCTTGTAAAACAGATTAAAACTATGATCCAGACACAATGAGGGTAGTTAAAGGTTACCTGCCCTCCCCCATCAACTATCCAGATACTTATGTTGTATCAGTGTGTGATACTAATCCATAGACAGAAAACTGTTTTGTTCCAGGGCCATGAAGTAGGGGTGGAAAATGCAAATAAGATTGAAAGAGTACAAAAGGTTGGAAGTAATCAGTATGATGACTACATATATAAGGTGTGGTTCAAGCCAGAATGATATGAATCAATTCCAATTGGAGGACAATTCACTATTTCAATTAAGGACACTAGAGGCAATCTAAATGAATGTACTCTATATTGCTGTCCACCAAAGTGTGCTTATCATGGTAGAGCTGTCAATTCTGTGTGAAAAACGGCAGAAGGATGTAGTTATGAGGCTGTGGGACCATATTATCAAAACAGAGTGTCAGTTGAGTACAGATCCAGTTCATACCTATGGTGGGTAAGAATAAAAAATGTACAAAAAGATGATTATGGTTCATGGTGGTGCAAATACCAGGTAACCTTACCTGGATGGTGAGGAAGAGATGAGTATATGGTGCAAGCAAAAATAATACCCAAAGATCCAGTGGGAATTTCTGCACAAACTCCTCAGCCCTGAGTTCACATAATCAACAAAACACAGGTTACCCCACCCCCACTAAAGACATATTTCCAACTACAACTGAGCACTCCTCTAATAATACATTCCCCACGTGTCCCCAGTTAACACCAGGGCTCCCCTAGTGGATTAACTGCTACCTCAGTTCCTAGAACCCTTATAAATAATGTACAATTTATGCAAGTACCTGTTGTCCTAAATATCTCCCATTGGAATATGGCCAAGTTTGGACATTGTACTCAAACTAATGTGTCCCTATTTTATGCCACCCTGGCAATAGATGTAATAGCAGCCCAACATCAGAGGATCCAAGACAGGATAGCAGGGCAAGAGACTCTTAAGTCATTTAAGTCCAGATGACTTCATGGCTTAGGTTTAGGGGCAGTAAGAGGACTAGTAGGAACAGCCACAGGTTTATTTGGGTCAGGCATGTCCATTTGGAATAGGGTAGATGTAGACAGAATTAAACATCTCATGAGACACTTTGAAACTAACTAGGCCCAAGTGATAGATAAGGCCGAACTGCATGGAATCGAAGGTTTAGCACAAGAACAGATACTTTATGTCTTTAATATGCATGACATAACAAGATTATTCGAGGAAACTAAAAAGAAAATAAATGAGCTAGTTGAGGTTAATAACAAGGATGGACAGGAAAAGAGGGTAGGAAGAGAAATTATTTACACTGCATATGGTGGATATGTGCTAACCACCATAACAAAATTACTACAGGACCGAGAGAGTGGATGCCTCCCAGATCTTATTAAAGATGGGTGTTTGGCCAAATGGTATTGTCCCCAGTGTGTGTCCAGGGTAGGAAAAGTACATTGGCAATGTGTGCAATGGTGTAGTTCTCTCTCCCCTGGCACCATTCATAATTTAGATTATGTGACTCCACACCCCAATACATGACAGTGTTATGCAACAGGATCCTGCACTGTGAGAGATGTAATGTATGTCTCTTTTACAGTGTCCCTTCCCTTATTTGACCCGCAAACTGCAGTATTTGATAAAATAGTAGCTGTTCACCAGGTAGGTTATTTAGAGGAAGATGTGTATAAAGAAAGGTTAGATCCCCCTTCCCTGCTAGTATATCTCCGCAACTTGCAAACTTGGGTTGCGCTCCATTTATCATGCTGTGCAATTAAGGTATATAGATATCTATGCAGGTGTAATGTGTTTGACGTCACCACCTCTGTATGTGGATATGAAAGTGAATGACCAGTTGCTTACTATAATCCAAATGCCACCATCACCTGCCCAGTTAAATTAACTAAATGGCATAGAACAATGGCTAAAGCAACATACAATGGACATGGTCAATACTGTGTGGTCACTAATCAAAAAACCTTTTCACATGGGCCCTTGTCATGTCAGATCAATATATCACATTTTTCCTTTACCCCCACCCAGCATACTGTTATTGGTCAAACCACTTTAAAACCTATTCCTGTTTTTAAAGAAGAAACCATACAAAGTGACCCTGAGCAACAAGAAATAGAGGAGTATTTGCCCTACTAACACATATTTTATCATCTACCTATTCACCTAGACTAACAGTTTAAGAGTAAACATGTTTATTTAGTTTTTTTTCTTTTCCTTCAGTTAATAACTAATATCTTTATATTCATGTTCAATTTTTGTGAAGGTTCGGGTCTCTGAGGGGCCCCTTGCCTTCAAGGTGGGGACTGTTGAATCTGCCCAGTGGCCCCCAGGGCCCAGGTCTATAAAAGTTTTGTTTGTGGGCCCAGGTCTATAAAAGTTTAGTTTATATAAATTGTTAATAATAACCTTTATATATATATTTAGTTGGTCATGCCAAAGTACAAAAGGTGTAAAAGGCTTGCAGAGAATGCAAATGGCTAGTGGATGACTGAATGATGCCAACATGTGAATTGATATATCTAGGTAGCAAAAGGCTGCAAGTGGCTAAGTAAATAAATGATACCACCATGTCACTTAATATGTACGTACATGTAAGACTTTAAGAGGTTAATTGTTAAATTCTGTAAAATGAAGAGAATAGCTGAAAAGCATAAGCCATGTTAAAATCAAGGTCTAAGCAGAATTGATTTACCCTGTCAGCCAAGACACTGTGTACCAGAACATGTCTTTTTAAAAGGTTATGGCCGAAATATGTGCACAGCTGATGATAACTGCGTTTAGCCTTGACTGTTAAAAGTTTCTCATTATATAATTCCCTTGTGTTGAAAAATATGTTTAACAAGAAATTGATAAGAAATAATGAGATACATAATTTGGCTGCTAGTACAAGGCTACTTTTACATTTGTAGTGAGCTATTTTAGAATAGTCACATCCCCTCATATGTTTTCTCTCTCCCAAGACAAAG
Organism: Neoceratodus forsteri; assembly: GCA_016271365.2. Classification (NCBI taxonomy): domain Eukaryota; kingdom Metazoa; phylum Chordata; order Ceratodontiformes; family Ceratodontidae; genus Neoceratodus; species Neoceratodus forsteri. Next base: position 313,918,455 of record CM057453.1, on the reverse strand, counting down.
CTATTTGTGATAAATATACAATTCCCTAACCACTTGTTTTCCCATCTAAGGATGAGAATAATGAATCTCCCTGTCTCAGCAAAATGTCAAGTACATCTTGTAACCAAGAACTTTGATTACTGGATGTCTCAGAAACTGTAGTTATAGGATGTATCAAGAACTTTGATTACGGGATATATTAATGACCAGGTGTTCAGGCTAAAATCTGCTGTAGTAGTTTTTGGGAAATTCCAACCCTGCATTTTTTTTTGTAAATAAGTTAAATATAAATATGAGACCTAATGGTTATCTCCAGTATCTCTTTGAAAAGAAGCAGTCTGAGATCTGACTATCCATAGATTGCTCGAGGGATCCAGAGATAAGTATGGTTTCATATTTCTCAGAAAATCTGTAGCCTTGTAATGCAAATATTACCAGCTGTCTAGACTGCATGTTAGAATCACCCCAGCCGGACTGCCCCATTGGCTGAAAAGATTAAATTGTATCAGGTACACCCAGGTAGTAGCAAACTACCTGATGCCTAGAGATAATATAAGCATGTATTTCCTTTTGTAACTTAGGTTATTAATCATGTCAGGATGCATTCTTATTGTTAAAATAGGATTTCTCTGGTTAGTTTTGTTAATACTATATCAATAAATTAAAACTAATTTGGCAAAGAAACAGTGTGGTGGCTTTATTGAATTATTGAGAATTACCAACCAGGAACCTGTGTAGTGTGTAGCCTCACTGTTTCAGTGAGGCACTTTGTGTCTTTTTACACTCTTGTGGAGCTGGATCACATGAGCCCTTCTGGGACCTCTCCTGTGGTCAGAGACTCACGAAACAGTTCTAATAATGGCTCAACTAGTTTCACCCTTAGCTGCTTTAGTACCCTGGGATGTATGCCATCAGATCCCATTGCCTTGTCCACCCTGAGCTTAGCGAGCTCTTGTAGGACCCTTTCAGAAGTATCTATTTAGGGTAGATGCTTTTCCTTGGTCATCCTCCTCACATGTCCCCTTATCCCGTTTGATCTTAGCAATACCCCCTCTGGACTTTCTCCTGTCACTAACATATCTATAGAAAGTCTTGTCACCTTCTTTTACTTTTCATGCTAGTGTTTCCTCGATTTGGGCCTTTGTCTGCCATACTGCCTTCCCTGCTTCCCTTAGGGAAGTTTGATATGCCTCCGTATCTTCTTCCCACTGCATTTTCTTATATTTCCTGAAGGCCAGCCTTTTGGCTCTGACCTTTTCTGCTACTGTTCTTGAGAACCAAAGTGGTTTCCTTCTTCTTTTTCTCTTGCTTTTGTCTCTAACACAATGGGATGTTGCTTCAAGTATTGCACCCTTAATGTTTGCCCACTTTGCCTGTATTCCCTCTACACCTAATCCTCTGGAAGAGCTGTGGGAGGAAAGCAATTAGCTCCTGCAATGTGAGAAGGAGACTGCAACACCTCTGAGACCAAACCAAAAACCTTTCAGCAAAAAAACAAATGTTAGCAACAAACAGTAACAACCCCAGTGAGTACAAAAGAAAATAACACACGCCAAATCTGCCTAGTCAAAAGAAGCCTTACTCTTTTTCTTTGCTCTGATAAGGTTCCTTGCTCTGTCCTTACAAGCAACCTAGAAGGAAATAGCTCAGGTAAAGCTAGGTGTCTTTTCCAGCAAACCTAGTCTTCTACCTCCAAGATATCAACTAACCTGACCTTGTAACCCTTCCTTCTGATTGAAATTACTAATGGTTTGTCAGTTCCACCCCCCAGTTATACACCTAATCCCCTGGAAGAGCTATGGGATGAAAGCAATTAGCTCCTGCAATGTGAGAAGGAGACTGCAACACCTCAAAGACCAAACCAAAAATCTTTCAGCAAAAAAAAATAAATAAAATAAAATAGTAGTTCCCATGTACAGACAATAATGTCCAAAATTCATGCAAAGATTGCCCTACTCTACAGGCTTTGTAGCTTTTTAACTGATGATACATGATTGGCAATTGCAAATCAATGTTCACTACCTATATTACATCGTGCCTCTTTAGTTGTTGACAATGCTCCTATTAGCACAGTATGGTGGAAATCTGTGCTATTACATAAGACAGGAAGATTCACACTTGTGGCTTTAAACACTACTCACCATCATTAATAAATTGGCGTGGCTACCCATCACACAAGTTTGTCATGACTAAATTTACATTCAGAATGTAACAATCCGGTATACCTATTGGCCTGAAAAAACAACTTATGGCACCACATAATGAAATTTTTACAAGAACTACATGTGATCACACTTTATTAAAAGTTCCTTTTAAATATACACTTAGGGAGCAGCACACTTTTGCATATACAGTATCCCACGTACGGCTTGGAATAACATTCCTTTAAAAATTAGAAGTATAATAAGTCATGATTTATTCACAACAATTTTAAAATCATATCTTAGGAATTTGTCTACATTTGACTGTTTTTAAAACTGCTTTTATATTAAGACGTGGAATTTATTTTCCTGTTTTTATGTGTATTCTTTATGAAATGTGTAAGTAATATAACGTGTCTTTGTGTGGACTGTGTACTTTATGTAAAAGAAAAATTTTTACAGACCACGGGTCATTCCTGTAAAAGGGATTGTATCCCACCAGTGTGCTAACCCGTATATACATCAAATCAAATCAAATCAAATCAAATCATACTCATTTTTTTCTATCCTCTCCGTGTGTGATGCCAATATGAACTGCTCAGCCTTCAGTCTTGTGGTTTATGTGGCAACTTGCTACACACTGTAACCCATACATTATTCTTTACTTAGTTCTCAACTGTATGTGTTTAGCTAAATATAAAATGAAAGTGAAAAGCTTCTACTACATAATGCTTGGCCACCAATGTCATGTGCTTCTAGGTACATGCTATACTTATCTCAGTAAGTGTTATACACATTTCAGTATGCATTATGCTTAGTTCAGTATGTTATACCCATTTTAACATATGTTAGATTCATATTGGTATGTGTAATATGTGTTACTGTATGTTATACTCATTTTTTGATATAAGTGAAACAGATGTAAAATTACACATACTTCCATAATGCATAGCATCATTAGAATAATATGCAAATAACCTTTAAAAAATGTAGACTGGTTCTGCTTTAAGCAAGTGAATTTGGTGTCAAATGACATCTCACACAATCTGCAAAAGCTGAAACAGAAGCCTCCAACACATGTTTTGTCCTTCTTGGTAGTCATCAATGTTCCTCATCTGTAATAGTTCAGGGAAGGATGAACCAGTCATATGTTGGTCTTACTGGTTTGGGTAATGATAAGACCACAATAGGAAAGAAATATAAAAGATAAAAAACCTCATCACAAAAGCACTGAGGCAAGGTTACCCAGAAAGGGCATTGGAAACAAAGACAGGTTTCAAAGAAATTTAAATTTAGACATACTGCCATAATACAAAGCATCATGGGAAGAATACACAAATAGTCATTAAAAAACATAGACTGGTTCTGCTTTAGGGAGGAGATTATGGTGCCAAATGGCATAGAAACATAGACTTTGATGGCAGATAAGGATCGCTTGGCCCACCTAGTCTTCCAATTTCCCTACCTACAGGATAAGCTGCAGATCCTAGTTAACCAACAGCCTATTTCTTCCTACCCCCACAAGAATTGCCTTATGTCTGTCCCATGCATTCTTGAATTCTCCCAAAGTTTTAGACCTCACAATCTTCTCAGGAAGGATTTTCCATGCATCCACCACCCTCTCTGTGAAAAAATGCTTCCTCACATTGCCCTTGAGCTGTCCCCCCATCTTCAAATTGTGTCCCCTTGTTCTTGCACATCTCTTTTTCTGAAAGATGCTACCCTCTTGGACTTTGTTGATTCCACTGAGGTACTTAAAAGTTTCTATCATGTCCCCCCTCTCCCTCCTTTCCTCAAGGATATACATATTAAGCTCCTTTAGTCTCTCCTCATATGGCTTCTCTTGCAGACCCTGCACCATGTTAGATGCCCTCCTCTGGACTGCCTCCATCCTGTCTATGTCCTTGCAGAGATGGGGTCTCCAAGACTGGATGCAGTACTCCAGATGGGGGTCTCACCAACCATCTGTACAGAGAGATAACAACTTCCTGTTTTCTTCTGGTGATGCCTCTCCCTATACATCCCAATATCCCCCAGCCCTCCCTACTGCCTTCTCACATTGCTTGCTAACCTTAAGGTCATCTGATATGATTATCCCCAGGTCCCTTTCCGCTTTTGTTGTTGTTACTACCTCACCCCCATTGTGTAATCTTCCCCTGGGTTTTTGTTTCCCAGGTGCATTATTTTGCACTTCTTTGCATTGAATTCACTTCTGACCATTCCTCCAACCTTGCCAAGTCCCTTCTTATCCTTGCCATGCCTTCTTGTGTATCAACCCTGTTGCAGATCTTTGTGTCATCTGCAAAGAGGCATACTTTTCCTTCAAGTCCCTCTGCAATGTCACATATAAAGACATTAAAAGGACTGGACCCAGTACTGAACAATGTGGTACCCTGCTAGTAACCCTTCTTTCTTCAGAGTGGACTCCTGTTACAATTACCTTCTGTGTCCTGTTGTCCAGCCAAATGTTTTACCCAGGCTATCACACTGGGGCCCACTCACATGCTGGTTAATTTGATTATTAATCTTTTATGTGGGACTGTGTCAAATGCCTTGCTAAAGTCTAGGTAGGCCATGTCCACAGCCCCTCCCTGGTCTACTACTTTGGTCACCCAGTCAAAGAAATCAATTAGATTCATCTGACATGACCTTCCCACAGTGAACCCATGCTGCTTTGGGTCCTGTACCCCACTGGCCTCTAGGTACTCAACAATTCTTTCCTTTAGAAGTGATTCCATCACTTTCCCTACCACAGAGGTCAAACTGACAGGTCTATAGTTCCCTGCCTCTGTCTTGCTCCCACTTTTGTAAAGGGGAATCACATCCTCCTTCCTCCACTCCTCAGGTACCACACCATCCTCCCATGATTTCTTAAAAAGGGTAGTCAGTGGTGTCACTAGTTCTCCCCTTAATTCTTTTAAAATTCTGGGGTGAATTCCATCAGTCCCCATTGCTTTGTGCACCTTCAGTTTTAGGAGTTCTTTCAGAACCCTTTCTTCTCTGAAAGGACTGGGATCAACCCCACTATCGAGAGTGCTTCTGTTAATTTGATTAGGCACCTCCCCCCCCTCCTCTTTTGTGAATACTGAGCAGAGGTATTCGTTCAGTATCCCTGCTTTTTCACTGTCCCTCTCTGCCCACCCTCCTTCCATTCTATTCAGCCTCGCTATCCCTCCCTTTGTCTTTCTACACTCCCTGATGTACTTATCAAAGGTTTTATCCCCCTTCTTAACTGAGTTGGCTATCTTTTCCTCAGTTTGAACCTTTGCTATTCTAACTTCCCTCCCTGCTTCCTTCTGCCTTAAATGGTACAGTTCTCTGTCCTGCTCCTTCTGTGTTTCCCTGTACTTCCTAAATGCTATCTTTTTCCCCTTAACCTTCCCCGGCAATTCTTTTGAGAACCATAGTGGCTTTTTCTTTCGTTTTGATTTGTTTATTTGCTTCACACAAAGGCTTGTTGCCTCTGTGATGGCAGTTTTGATTTTTCCCCATTGTTGCTCCACCCCTCCTTCTAGCCTGTTTGCTAGTGCTTTTCTAAGGCACTCTCTCATCTTGCCAAAGTCAGCCCTCCTAAAGTCCAGTATCCTCACTTTTGTATGGCTTGACTCTGTAGCTGAGTTTATCATGAACCACACTGTTTGGTGGTCAATTGTTCCCAGATAGCTACCAACTTCTAGATCTGAGATCCTCTCACTGTCCCCATTTGAGAGTACAAGGTCTAAGATTGCTCCCTCATGAGTGGGTTCCAAAACTAGCTGTCTGAGGCATGCCACCCATAGGGCATTGAGAATGGCCCTGCTCTTGGATGTGGCTGCAGCAAATGTGCTCCAGTTAACATCTGGCATGTTCAGGTCCTCCATCAACAGTATCTCCCCTTTCTCTGCCATCCAAAGGATGCCTTCTATCATATCCTTGTCCAATCCCTCCCCCTGACATGGGGGTCTGTATACAATCCCTGTGCAGATTATGGTGCCATTTCCAGTCTCGAAGGTGACCCACAGTGCCTCCTCTCCTCCCTGTTTATTCTTTTGTTCCATTGCTTTTATCCCTTCCCTTACATAGAGAGCTACACCTCCCCTTCTACCCTCTCTGTCTCTCCTTTAGGTTGTGTACCCTGGTATGTTAACATCCCAGTCATGGTTCTCTGTGTACCATGTTTTTGTGACTGCTACAATATCCAGTCATCCCTCTTCCATCAAGGCCACCAGTTCAGGGAGCTTGTTGTCCAGACTACGGGCATTGGTACTCATTACCCTCCATTTCTTGATGGCCTTACTTCTTTTGCCCCACCCCTGTCCTTATTGCTTTTGTCATTTTCTCCATTTACCCCTGCCCTTCTCCCTATTGACATCTCTATCTTGGTGTTTATCTCACTTACTACCCTGATTTGTTTTGGGGGGCTAGGATTTCCCTGCTCCTTTCCAGTGCCTTCCTCCTTGACTAGTTCAAATGCTTGCCAATGAAGCATTTAATCTTATCACCTAGGATCCTCATTCCCCTCCTGGACAGATGCAGACCATCACGCCAGTATAGGCCTGCATCTCTCCAGGTGGACCCCCAGTCCCCAATGAAGTCAAATTCCTGAGCTCTGCACTAGTTTTTCAACCACTGATTGAATCCCAAGGTGTGGAGCACCCTAGCCTCACCCATGCCATACACAGGCAGCACCTCTGAGAAGGTTACCGTGTGTGCTACTTGTCTAAGGCCCCTCCCCAACTCCACAAACTCTTCCTGCACTGCTCTGATCCCTTTCTCAGCCAGGTCATTTGTCCCTAGGTGGACAGTGACATCTAGCTCTCTTCCTCTTGCAGCTGCTTCAGCAATTCTGAGGATTTGCTCCCTGTCCCTCCAAGCCATGACACTAGGCATTCACCTTGCCTCCCTCTCCCCTTACTCCCACAGTTCTACCCCCCAACAGTGGAGTCCCCCACCAGGAGTTGTTTCCTTCCCCTGTGGGGTCCCATGCCACCCTCCTGTGGATCTCCTGTGTGAAGGTTCCCAGCATCCTCCTTGGTCGCCACTGCGGGTGCCTCCAGAACAGCATATGCATTGTGGAGAGGTACAACTGGAGGGATGCACCTCTGTTCCACCACCCTTACCCTCCCTGAGCCCACTGTGGTCCAACCTCTCCTCTCCTCTTTCTTTGCAACCTCTGAGGCAACGGCAGTGGACCTGGTGATCCCTGGGTGGGAGAGGTGGTCCCCCAAATCCTGGCCAACTCAGTCTGAAGATGAGCAACCTCCTTTCTCAGCCCAGAGAGGTGTCTGCAGATGGGACAACACTGCATCCTCCAGAACATCTCCCGGAAGACTGCTGCTCCACAGCCACTGCACTGCACCACTCCCATCATGTCTTATTTCTGGCCCCTTAACTGTTGTTTGGAATGTTTACTCTTTTCTCTGTTTATTTATTTATTTTCTCCCTACTTATTTACTGCCTCTGTGCCCTTTAAGCTCCTGATCTTCCTGTTCTAAGACAAGAAGTTCCTATATTTCTCAGTAGTCTCCTTACTTGCTTAGAGTCAGACCTCCAGCAACTGGGAGGGGGGTGTAGAGCTACTTTTTGCCTTCTAGGATGGTGAGTCTTTTGTGGTTCTGTGATCACTCACTTCCTGCTCCCAAACAGGAAGTTCCTGTTGTCAGTCAAATCCTGTGCTTAGGGTGGGGGGGTGGAGAGAAGGAGGGTAATATAGTCCCAGTAGAGAAGTATAGTTATAACAGCATCTCAGACAATTTGCAAAGCTGAACCAGAAGACACAGACACATTTCATCATTCTCAGGACTCATCAGTGTGCCTCATCTGTAACAGCTCAGGGGAAGGATAAACCAGTCATATTTTGGTCTTACTGGTCTGGATCATGTTGAGCCCAAAATAGGAACACAAGTACCACACACAGATATTTCTGACAATGAAGAGGAGGGGAGGATGCTAGACAAGCAAACACACCCATATAAGGGTATGCACACTGCAACTGTATTAGGAGAAGGAGGTGGAGAATGTAGAACTTGTTATAGTCACAATGGAATCAGATGAAACACAGAGCATGCCCAGAACATGGTGTGTCATCACACAAGTCATGACATCACTCTGTATGCTGTGTCCATCATCCTGTGAGACAAGCATTTGTGGGCCCTATAACCTTGGTAGAACACATACTGCTAGGTCACATTTTGTGCAGACTCTCCAGCCAACACATTGTGATGACAGACACACACACACAGAAGACACCTATGCCACGTACACCCCACCCCACACATCATTTAGGTGATATACAATGCAGGACACATTGCAGGTCCCACAGTCTACCACCTGTGGCACTAGAATGGATGGAGCAGAAGGCTGGCCTTCCAATGGTATCTAATGAGGCAGTTATACAGGAGATTTGCAGGCAGAGGGCAGAGCTGTACAAGCAAGAATGTTGAGCTTATGAGAACCATTCTTGATACTCTGCACTTCTGGAAGCAAACACTAGGGAGATCAAGCAACTTAACACAACAAGTCAAAGCTCAGACATGTCTAGAACTGGCCCATATAGATGCCCACCAGCATGTTGTACAACAACATGTGTGTATGTGTGTGTGAAATTCTGTGTAGAGTAGTTTTTGTGTGTGTTTTCCATTGTGTACGTGTGTGTGCATATGTGTGTGTGTGTGTTCAATCTGTCTATTCATATTAACTCATGATGCAACTATTTATTTCTTGCTGTGTGTCTTTTTGTTGTCTCTTATAGCTGTAATTCCTTTGATTGGGGGACCTACTTTTCTGCATTTATACTTGCCAGTGGAGGCAGAACCAGGAAAAAAAGAAAAACATCCCCTAAAGGAGCAGACACATCCTTGCTCTTCACAGTATGTTTTCTGAAGGAACGGTGAGTGAAGTATCTGCTAGTAGTTATATCTGATTTAGGTATAATTACTTGGATATACATCACTCACCATTTCTTCAGATAACAGACTGAAAAGAGTGAGGATGCACTCACTCAGCCAAGTGAGAGTTTGTTTTTTTAAAGGTCCTAGTGGTATGGGGTTTGGGGCCTTTTTTGGAGGGAGGAGGGGGTTACACAAGAGAATAGTAAAGAGAGAGGGGGGTTTCTGTGATAAGCTAAAGGGACAGGTTGGGGGAGGAGGGTGTCAACTTGATTTTGTGAGTGGGGGATACCAGAAATTAAATATATGCACATAAAACTTTGTTGAGTATGGGTAAAGAAGGGAAGTAGGTGACTAGTGGGGGAATGGTAAGGGGGATTCATTTAAAAAAACTTCTTGTGTGGTGGGGATGAGGCTACATGGCACAGAGGGTGGGGAGGTTGATGTTTGTTTTAACAAAAAAAAGAATTATGAAAAATATGGGTCAAGTTGGTGTTGCTGTCTGGAATTTTAGTCTTCATGAAGTGCAAAGTTCCCAACTTTGTATCAGCGTTTTTTTGCGAAGTAAAACTTCCAAACACCTCTGTCCAGCCACATGCTTTAGACAACATTTTTGTGGTCTGGCATTTGTGTCATATTTGTGATTAAAATACTGTAATTGATGCAAATATTGAAAACTGATATAACAAAACATTTTTTCTCGCCAATAACATATGAGATGTAAGTACAACATTAGTGTGAGATGCTTCCAAGGCAACTAATAAGGGTTAACATTTGCATTTTCATGTGATAAAAAGTTCCAGAAAAAGCAGACTCTACAGTCATCACCAGCAGTTTAAAAAAAAAATGTCTTTGCTCCATTTCACTCATATTTCAACCATTCACTGGCCACCAAAATACTCACAAATGTTGTGCTCTACACCTACAGCTTTATTAACGCATTTGTCCTAAGTTAAAAATAATGATTTTTTTTTACTACTGTGTTCAATCACAGTTAATTCATTACATTTTCTTACATATTCTTATATATCATTATATATTTAAATCATTTTATATGTACACAAGCCACACTTACCAGCTGTTGCCGAAAAAAGAAGTTTCTTAGCAATCACGCTGTATCAGGGCTGTCATAGTGGGTAGAGTGGTTCCACCCACACCATCAGACAATCTGAATGGCAGCCACATCTTTCCATCTTATTAAACTCCGCACAGAAGCATGGTGATATCATCACAGCCATCACACTATGCATGGCGTGATGATATCAGGACATCCACGCTTAGCACTGTTGTAAAAAATAGTGCATGCTTCTGAGTCATAAGTGTTACCTGCTTGACAAATAGACTGTGTAAGAACTTAAAAAAACTTCCATTAATTTAATGGACTTTTAGTTCAACAGGTACACTTATTTACAGATACAAAATGTTCAAATTATCACTGTCTCAATTGAATTCATTTGAAAAGTGCCACAGGGTCACAAAGGTCAGACTAGTACTGTAGTAGAGATCAAACAAGTGAGACAGCAGATCCCCCAAGCCTGTCCTCTCATCAAATCCAATCAGAGATGACAAAAGGTATTATGAAACTAAAATAGAAAAAAAACATATAAATCTTTTACCTGTCCAATAATTAAGACAGAAAACCTGTGCTGGAATTACAGGGGTGCTTGCCAGGGCTCAGCCTCGGTAGCTCTGAGGTGAGCCCCAGTAGCTCACATATCACTGCCATTGACTTATAAAGGGAAGGGGAGTCTATTTAAATATAGGATCCTTATTGGCTCCCCTAGCTCCCAAAGCTCATAAAGTATAATTCCAACACTGCAGAAAATCACTCAATGCACATAATAATACTCTCCCTCAGGGTTGAGGGGTTGTTTAATTATAAGTCTGGCCAAATTGACCACAGAACAGGTGTCCAGTTATCTCTTCATTTAGGACAAAATGAGGATTTAAAGTACCAAATCACTGAGTCCAGAAAGCCTCTCTCTCCAGTTAATTTCTTCTCTGAATTGATAAACGGCATCCTTAGGATGACAGAAAAAGGGGAGATATAGTTAATGGGGGACCTGAACATGCCACATGTCAACTGGAGTACCTGTGCTGCAGTGACATCAAAGAGCAGGAGCATTCTCAATGCCCTACAGGGGGCATGCCTCAGACAGCTAGTGTTGGAACCCACTCGGGAGGGAGCAATCTTAGACCTGGTACTCTCAAACGGGGATGGAGAGAGGATCTCAGATTTAGAAATGGGTAGCCATCTGGGAACAAGTGACCACCGAACAGTGTGGTTCACAAAAAACACAGCCGTAGAGTCAAGCCATACAAAAGTGAGGGTACTGGACTTTAGGAGGGCCAAGTCTGGCAAAATGGGAGAGTGCCTCAGAAAAGCACTAGCAAATGGGCAAGAAGGAGGGGTGGAGGAACAATGGGAAAACATCAAAACTGCCATAACAGAGGCAACAAGCCTTTGTCTGAAGCAAATAAACTAATCAAAATGAAGAAAAAAACACTATGGTTCTCAAAAGAGGTGGTGGGGAAGGCTAGGGAGAAAAAGATAGCTTTCAGGAAGCATAAAGAAACACAGAAGGAGCAGGACAGAGAACTGTACTAGTAAAGCAGAAGGAAGCGGGGAAGGCAGTCAGAATAGCAAAGGCCCAAACCAAGGAAAACATAGCCAGCTCGGTTAAGAAGGGGGATGAAACCTTTTGTAAGTACATTAGGGAGCGAAGAAAGATCAACAGAGGGATAGTGACACTTAGTAAAGGGGAGAGAGGGTGGGCAAAGGGTGAAAGTGAATAAGCAGAGATACTGAATGAATACTTCTGCTCAGTATTCACAAAAGAAGAGGAGGAGGAGGTATCTAATCCAGTCAATAGAAGCACTCTGGATGGGGGGGATCGATACCAGTCCATTCATAGAAGAAAGGGTTCTGAAAGAACTCCTAAAACTGAAAGTGGACAAAGCAATGGGACCTGATGGGGTTCACCACAGAATTCTAAAATAACTCAGGTGAGAACTTGTGACACCACAGACTACCATTTTTAACAAATCATGGGAGGATGGTGTGGTACCTGAGGACTGGAGGAGGGTGGATGTGATTCCTCTTTACAAAAGTAGGAGCAAAGCTGAGGCAGAAAAACTACAGACTTGTCAGTTTGACCTCAGCGGTAGGGAAAATGATGGAATCACTTCTGAAAGAAAGAATTGTTGAGTACCTAGAGGCTGGTAGAGCACAGGACCCAAGGCAGAATGGATTCACAGTGGGAAGGTCGTGTGAGACAAATCTAATAGATTTCTTTGGCTGGATGACCAAATCAGTAGACCAGGGAGGGGCTGTGGATGATGTGGCCTACCTAGACTTTAGCAAGGCATTTGGCACAGTCCCACACAAAAGATTAATAAATAAATTAGCCAGCCATGGAGTGGGTCCTAGGGTGGTAGCCTGGGTAAAAAATTTGCTGGGCAACAGGACACAGAGGGTAATAGTAAACGGATTCCACTCAGAAGAAAGAGGGGTTACTAACAGTGTACCGCAGGGTTCATTACTGGGACAAGTTCTTTTTAATGTCTTTATAAGTGACATTGCGGAGGGACTGGCAGGAACAATACACCTCTTTGCAAACTACACAAAGATCTGCAACAGGGTTGATACACAAGGGGGATGGAAAGGATAAGAAGGGACTTGGCAAGGTTGGAGGAATGGTCAAAAGTATGGCAGCTTAGATTCAATGCAAAGAAGTGCAAAGTAATGTACCTGGGAAATAAAATTCCAGGGGAAGAGTACACAATGGGGGTACTAACAACAACAAAAATGGAAAGGGACCTGGGGGTAGTCATATCATACTAAAGGTAAGTAAGCAATGTGAGAAGGCAGTAAGGAGGGCTGGGGGGATACTGGGATGTATATGGAGAGGCATCACCAGTAGATAACAAGACGTTGTTATCCCTCTGTAGGGACAGTTGGTGAGACTCCATCTGGAGTACTGCATGCAGTTCTGGAGACCCCATCTCCACAAGGACATAGACAGGATGGAGACAGTCCAGAGGAGGGCAACTAAAATGGTGCAGGGTCTGCATCAGAAGCCATATAAAGAGAGAGACTAAAGGAGCTTAATATGTATACCCGCGAGGAAAGGAGGGAGAGGGGGGACATGATAGAAACTTTCAAGTACCTCAAGGGAATCAGCAAAGTCCCAGAGGGTAGAATCTTTCAGAAAAATAGATGTACAAGAAGAAGGGCCACAATCTGAAGATAGAGGGGGATGGCAAAGAGGCACCGTGAGGAAGTATTTTTTCAAGGAGCAGGTGGTGGACACATGGAAAGGCCTTTCTGAGGAGGTCGTGAGGTCAAAAACAGTGGGGTAATTCAAGAATGCATGGGACAGACATAAGGCAATTCTGGTGGGCGGTAGGAAGAAGTATACTATTGGTTAACTAGGATACTGTATGTAGCTTATCCAATAGATAGGAAAATTGGCAGACTGGGTGGGCCAAGTGGTCCTTATCTGCCATAAAAGTTTATGTTTCTAATTTTCCCTCTTCTAGAAGTTTCAACTTTATCCAAATCAAAGCATTTAAGAGATAATACTGTTTATCCTCTTGAAAATGCTTAGCCATGCTTGAACTATCATCCTGTATCTGTTAGCTGATTTGTGTTCTGAATCTGAAATGCTTATTTTCAACATTCTTGAAGTCTTTCCTATATAGGCCTTATCACTAGGGCCAGTGAACTCTGGTGCTCACCAAAGTTAGTGTGTTTTCTTTTTCTGAAAATGCATCCGAGAGCTGAAATTGCCAGCAGTGCATGAGAATGGTTCAATATTGTATTGCTTGCATTCCTCCCATGTATGCTCTATTTTTTCATTCTCCACTTTTATTTTGTCAGGTGAGAGAGAGACAGAGACAGAGAGACAGAGAGAGAGAAAACAAAGTGAACCAGATTGGCACCTAATTGCTAGTGATTAGCATCAGATTCACAGAGAGCATAGGGCTACAACCCCCTCCTTCTCCCCCAATCGAATCATCAGCAAGTCCAGGTGGCTTTACTTTGTTTCCCTAACAAAGCATCCCTCTCCTTTTTAAAATTAAGTTTCCAAGTCCGGCTCTCAGCTTTATATAAGGCTGTAGCAGGTCTCAGCTGAACAGGTAGGAATCTTAAAGTGGCTCTCCAGTCTCTCTGCCTGCAGTTTTACTGTTTTTTTTTTTTTAATAAAGCATCCTTCAAAGGAATGGACCACAGCCAGAACCCTCTGTCTATTTCAAAAGTTTTCAACTCAGGTAATCTCTGGTGGGGGTGTACTGTCAACCAGACAGATAAGCATCCCTCAAAGGAATTAACCACAGCCATAGCGCTCTGTCTTTTTTTAAAACAGTTTCTCAGGCTCTCTCTGGCGGAAGTGTAAAACAGATATCTTAAAAGCAGCTCTCCTCTACTTTTTCAAAGCATATTTTTTAAACAAAACATCCTCACCTAGGTCTGCAGTTCCGTAGTGGGGAACTGCATTTTCAGGTCTGGTTCTACTGCAGGTGTTCCAGTGTAAGTTTTCAACTTGGGCTCCGCACCTTAATTTTCCAGTTGCAAGCTAACTCAAGGTTGCAGCAGGTCTCACCAAGGCAAAATTAATATTTGCAGTGACCATAGTTAAAGGTAGAGTTGGGGGGGGTTCAAAATGCTCAGCAACTTAATTTTAGGAAGTGTACTTGGGGGGGGGGGTTCAACAACTGTGATTAGTAGCATCTGGAATTGTCTGAAACTGTTTATCTTTCATCACCGAAGCTGGAACAATTTCATATCCAGACAACACTGGCCTTATTTCTGACATGGGCATTTCAGAACATAATTTAAAGAACTGATAGTACATGTGATTCTTTGCTTGATCTTAATTTTTTCTTTCCAAATTTATTTGTAATCTCATCAATTCTGAAAATGTGGCCACACTGCACAGTTCCCACACAAGAAATTTCCCGATGTGGCTGGTCCAAAAGTAAATCTGCTCACAGGTGCTCGGACCTGTGTGCTATCTGACCATGTAAGTCTGTCTTTTAGAGGTCTACTTCTTCTTGCTACCACTAGAGGTGGTGCTGCAAAACCATGTGCACTGATCCCAGTGAACTTCAGTATTCTTCACTATTCATGAAAAATAATTTTTATTTTGCCAAATGCTGGGAGAAAAGGGAATCAAAAAGACTAACCTTTCTGGAACATCTTGTTTCACTTTTCACTATATAGCAGCCATTTAGGTTTTTTCTTTGCAGATCTTTGTCTTACTGCACTGACTGCGGCTAATGGATAACCTCTTTATAATAGCCTGGTTGTCACTTTATCAGCCTCTTTCTGAAAATATTCCATATCCAAAAAATTACACCTTGCCCTGAGAATCTGTCCATGATGGATATTCTTCCGTTGTCTGAGGTGGGAACGGATAAAATGTAATGTGGGCCAAGCGGTCCTTATCTGCCGTCAAATTCTATGTTTCTATGTAATGTATTGTTATGCTCTGTTGATTCCTGAAATAGTTTACTTTTTAACAGTCCATTTTCTTTGTAGATTTCTAAGTCGAAATATGTAATTTTTCTTGATCACACTTTAAAGTGAATTTTAAGTTTGATTAACAGTTCTTCAAAAATGAATGAATCAATAAAAGTTCTGACTCCTCCCATCCCATATGTAAATGTGGCATACCATTTTGTCACAGACTGATTTACAGAGCTGTCCAAAAATGATGGGCCATTGTAGCATTATCATAAAAGAAGTGGATGGGGGATGTTGTAATCTTTGACTATGAAGTATACAGTGCAGACAGCCTTAAACAACTTTGGAATACTGTGAATTACAAGATCAATCCTGGTAACCCAGTGAATGCTATTAAGCTCCTTATTTAACCAATAGTAGAAAATGCTATGAGATGGAACAAAATCGGGACATGGGTGGGTGAAGCCTTGTTAAAACAGACCCCCCTCACACCTGTGTTTTACTGCCTACTAATGGTGCATAAGGGACTGAGTCCACACCCAGGAGACCAATTGTCTTGGGAATGGACTCAGTTTTCAAGCCATTGTCAAGCTTTATTTATCACTACAGTATTTACAAGACTGTGTACCAAAAATACCATCATTTTTGTAAGATACTAGAGATATGTTGAGCATGATTGCATGATTGACAACTTAAACCAAGAATGTAACAAATTAACTAACTGCTGTTTGGTAACAGTGGATGTGGTAGAACTGTATAATCCCACCCCCCCATGATGAGCTGCTGAAGGTACTCAGGAAATTCCTAGAACTGAGGGATCAGGATGAGCTTCCTCCAACTGAATTTCTGGTGGAGTTGGCCAATGTGGTGCACAGTAATAACTTCTTTGTATAGGAAAACACTTTCAATGAACAGATGCATGGCACTTTGATGAGGGGAGTATTACAAAGGACCGATACCCACAGTACTGAGTGTCAGGATCCTGGGACTAATATCCTGAAACTCAAAATCCTGACACTTGGTATTTGCCCACAGCGGAGTTTGTATATTAAATAAGGGGGGTGTGGGGGGCAAGGCCCCCTGAAACATGAACAAATATAAAAATCCCACTGTCAGGATTCTGAGTCTCAGGCTTCTGGCATCGGGCTTTTGAGGTGTAGAGGAAAGATGTTTCAGCCCTTCATAGTAAATCTGTGATGAGGTATACAATGGATCCATCATATGTGTATTTGTGCATGTACAAATCGGAACTGAGTTATATTATGGACAGCTCTGTAAATCAGTTCCATGACAAAACTGTGTGTACAAAAGGTGTATTGATAACATTATTTTCATATGGAAGAGGGAGGAGTCAGAAACTGTTTCATTCATTTTCAATAGAGTAGACATATTATTACCACTTTTAAATTCTTTATTTTGGAAAAAACTGAAACTTCTAGAAGGGGGGAAATTTAGAGAACAAATTACTGGAGAGAGAGGCTTTCTGGATTCAATAATTTAATAGTTTAAATCCACATTTTGGCCTAAATAAAGAGATCGACTGGGCACCATATCTGTAGTTGTATTGGCTAGACTTATAATTGAACAACCACCCCAACCCTGAGGGAGGGCTTCGGACATGGTACCCCTTGGTGTCCTCACTACTTAAACTTAAAAAGAATTGTATTCAATATATTTAAAATTGTTGTATTATTATGTACATTGAGTTTTATGCTGTCTTAGTTATTGGACAGGTAAAAGATTTATATGGCCTTGTTTGTATATTTTTTATTTTAGTTTTATGACAACTTTTGTTCCCTCTGATGGAATTTGATGACAGCACAGGCTTGGAGAAGCTGCTGTCTCACTTGTTCAATCCCTACCACATTACAAACCTGACCTCCGTGACCCTGTAGTACTGTTCAAATGACTTGAGTTAAGACAGAGATAGTTTGAACAGTTGTATATCTGTAGAAAATGTACCTGTTGAACTAAAAGCCCATTAGATTAATAGAAGTTGTTTTAAGTTCTTACATAGTTTATTTATCACAGAGGTCACCTTTAAGACTCAGGGGTGCACAGTACTTAGCACAAGAGTTGCTAAGTGTGAATGACCTTATGTCATCATGCCATGCATAGTGTGATGGCTGGGATGATGGCACTACACTTCTGACTGGAGCTTGATAAGGTGGAAAAATGTGGATTCCATTCAGATTTGTCTGATGGCATGGGTGGAAACACTCTACCCATTACAAGAGCCCTGATGCAGAGTGACTACTGAGATACTTCTTTTATCGGCAACAGCTGGTAAGTCTAGCTTGTGTACATGTAAAATTATTTAAAGTATTTATATACTGTATAAGAAATGTAATGCATTAACTGTGATTGAACATGTTAGTAAGCAAATTATTTATTTTTAACTTAGGACCACTACCTCGATAAATCTGTGTGTGTACAGCGAAATGCTGGTGAGTGTTTTGGTGGCCAGTGAATTGATGAAATATGAATGTAATAAAGTAAAGGAACTTTTTGCTGAAACTGCTGATGTTGGCTGTAGTGTCTGATTTTTCTGAAAGTTATTTGTATGTCCACAGCAGACAATACCTTGCACACTAGGGAAGTTGGGCAGATTTCTCCTGCTTATGCATGTAATAAAAAGAAAATTCAAAAAGAACAGTTGCATACCCTGGAAGTAAAAATTAACTAAGTGCAATATCTTCTTGTGACTACTGGGACATCTTTCCACCTAAGATGTTTAGAAAATATAGTACATCAATATCATACATTTTGAATGAAAAGGTGGAAACACTAGTTTTAATGAGCAGAACTAAATACTACACACAAGCGGACAAAAGCAGTAAACAGCTTTCATATATGTTGCAAAAAGAGAATGTCAAAATAAATATTAGGGAAATAAAATTAACTTCTAGTCAATTATCAACAGGTCCACAGCAGATTAATAATGACTTTGCAATATATTGTAAGAAACATTATTATTCTCGTTGTTTTTAAAAGGGGCTCCATCTGAGAAATCCTTCTATAATATCCCTCAGATTAATGAACATTTGAAATCATTATTGGACCTTCCAATCACTGAATTTGACATCATGAAACAATATCCTAAATAAAACATAGGACAGCACAAGGATTGGATGGAGAGAGTATACAGTTCTAGAAAACATTCAATAAATTATTAGCTCCCTACTTACATACTATGTTTAATTAATTTAAAACCCAACACACTATCCCTGCTTCCTTTGACAATGCCCTAGTTACTGTGATCCATAAAAAGTGAAAAGTTAGTACACTTTATTCCTTGTACTAACCAATATCTCTGCTAAATGCAAATTATAGAATCTTTGCAAAAAAATAGCAGCACGATTAAAAAATGAGGCAGTATAGCCCAGTGGTTTAAGGCTCTGAGCTGCAAATCTGGTGACATCCAGCAGACCAGACCTGGGTTTGAATACCACAGCTTCCACTTGCATACTGTGTGAGCCTGAGCAAGTCACTTAACTTCCCTGTGCTCCCAGGTCGCACCTGTAAAAAAGCTTTCAGCTTAGTGTGCTACTCCTGGTTAAACAATTAAAAAAATGTTTTGCCATATCTAATTAAAAATCATTAAACAGGCTTTGTCAATGGAAGGAAGCACTATATGAATGTTAGTACAGTCGAGCCCACTTATAAGAACATCGGATATAAGAACATCCCGGGTATAATCACATTTTGCTTATGTACCGATCTTGCTCCATTGTTTCCTATGGGCTGTAAGTCCGTTTATAAGAACACAGAGATCGGCTATAATCACATGTTTTTGGATACTTCCTAGCAATCCTGGCTGCCTGAGCCATGTGTTTGCTCACATTAGGAGCTGGCAATCTAGTGCAAATTGCTCTTGGCAGTCACAGCTCATTAAAGCTGTAATTGCAATCGCGCTTTTGTGTGTGCCGACTTTAATCTTAATGACTGCACTTTGCACTAAGTGTTGTCATTAGTTTCAATGGCAATGAATTGTTAAAGTCTTCAATGCAGTCCAGGGATAACCTTTTTTATCTCATCCCAGCTCATTCACTATGAATCAATGGGAAACTTTGGGGGGGGGACAATTGAACAGTATGTGGACATCAAACACACGGAGGAAAGCAGTGAGGTTGATAAGGAGCAGCAGCCGAATGAACCACCAACAGTTCGGGAGGTGAAGTCCTGCATGAAACGGATACGGCTGTTCGTGCTCAGCAAAAACTGTGAGCGGACCTCTTTTCACCAGTTTTGATGCATTTTTTTGATTAACTTTCCTTATCCTGCCATAAGCAGTAAAAATCACAGATTAGTTTTCTAAGATTCATTAGGATTAGGGTAGCTCAGTATGTATTGAAGCACCTTACCGCATTGTACTGTATATTGCGATAGCACTGTACTGATGCATTGAAGTTTTAACTTTTAACTTTAAAAAATGTGTGCTAGCACTTTTTAAACATGTTTTGTATAAAGGGTAACATTTTTTATGCTTATCCATCATCTGCTTAGCTTTATTTAACAAATGAGGGGACAGCCGCACCTAGCGGCCACTGGTATAATTGATTTCAATGGCAGCCTGCTTTTAGTAACAGCCCACTTATAAGAACATTTTTCCTTGGCAAATGGTATGTTCTTATAAGTGGGCTCAACTGTAATACACTTATTGGAGCTGGTCCACCAGTGCAGCAGTAGAGCTACTGTCTGCAATGCTGACAATCTGGGCTCAGGAGCAGACTTAGGCTGCTAGGGGGCTGGCTAGGGGAGGTGGACTGAGCTGCCTTTGCATGATCTCCACATCTGGGGGTGGGGTGTGTGTTCCCAGCACAAGGGCTCTTGGGTGATCACAGAATGTCCTGTCACCAGAGACATAAAGCTGCAAATGGGAGGCATGCCAGACAATTGGCATGGTTATGCCACAGTCATTGCACACAACATCTCTCACAGCTATGCCACAAAAACAAACTGCCAGGTGAGCTAAAATGATGCCCCCCATTGTGCTGCCATCCTGCATAGCTGCCTGGCCACCAGATGTGGTATCTGACGGGGTAGTGGAGGAGGCCCCAGAGTCCCTGCCCTGAGGGGTAAGCCAGGGGGGAACACTGAGTGGAGGTTGGCCCTGGTGTGATGATGCTGGTTGCAGGCATGCTGCGAGGGCTGATGGTGAGCTGTCCTGGACCCTAAAAGTGTAGTAAGTTAGAAAAAAAAGGAATGCACTTATTTATTATAAATTCAGCATCTGGTCATGTTGCAATGGTGGTGTCCCTGAATGCAGAGAAGGCATTTGACAGGGTGGAGTGTCAGACTTGTTTGCAATACTTAAAAAGGCTGGCTTTGGTGAAAGGTTTAGATCTTGGATTGAGATCATTTACAATATCAAAATTGCAAAAGTAAGAACCAATAATTCTGTTTTACCCATATTCCATTCACAATGAGGTACAAGGCAGGGTTCTCCTTTGTCCCCCTTCTTAATTTCTTTGTTTTGTAAATCTTGGCCAGTGCAATCATAGCTGAAATTGGAATTGAGGGATATGTTTATGGGAAAGGGGCCCTTAAATTGTCACTATTTGCAGATGATATTCTGCCCTTTTTAATGGACCCAGTCAGAAGGATAAGATTACAGTATATTAGACATTGTGAAAAGTTCTAACAAACAGTCTGGGTACAAGATCAACTGGACAAAATCTGAAGGTTTGCCAATAATTCCAACAAAATCTAATGTTACACAATCCCATATCCTTTTTCACATTAAATAGAAATCATTAACTTATCTAGGTATTCAGTTAAGTTTTGATCCCAATATATTAATTGCAGAAAACTTATATCCATTAATGGAGCAGATCAAACAGGTTTTAATAAGCTGGGGTAACTTACCAGTCTCTCTGGCTGGATGTATACATACAATTAAAATTAACATTCTGTCATCGGGGGTCAGCCGGGGCAGAGAAGGATAGAGTGCCCAATGGCAGCTCTCCTTCTCTGGGGAGGGGTACTGCAGGCTTCCGCCGCAATGCTGCCACCTAAGGAAGCCCGGGTGGATAGCATGGTAGAGGGAGCAGCAGTCAGTGGATAGGGTGATGATCGGCAGAGGGGCAGAGCAGGAGGTGCGTCTCAGCGTGCCTCCTAGCTCATAGCCCCACATTGCACGCCGACGTCAGGGGAGGTACAGAACAAGGGGAAAAACACCTCGTTCCCTCCTAGGCAATGACGCCTGAGTGGAACTCCTCCAGAGCCCGCTGGACAGACCCCGCCGTGCCAGATCCACATGAACAGAGCACTAGGTTTGGAGAGTGGTGAGTACCGGGGCTGCCCTCTCCACCCCATTACCCGAGGGGTATACCGGGTGAGATTCAGGGTAGTGTGGGCGAGGAACTCTAGGGGCAGATCAAGATGGGGGTCTGGGGGGATCTGAAGGAGGATGTCTGGGAAAGAGGGGGGAGGAGGTAGACAAGGAGTACAAATACAAAGGTTAAAAAAAAATAACATTCTACCCTGTCTACCCAATATCTTCCAGGCAATTCCTTTGGTTATTCCTCAATTTTATTTTAAAAAACTCAAATAATTTCAGTGTTCATATGAAAAAATGCTAGGTCTAGATTAAGAAAGTAAAATTAACAGTACACTATCAGTTTATGGTACTTAAATGTCCAGACACCCTGACATATCATTATTTAACATTGTTAGAGACCATACAGGAATGGTTCAGTGTTGACCCTTCACTATGGGTTAATTTTAAAACTGGTAGTTACTCATATGGTAGAAATGTTCCTTTTTCAAAACTTGAGATACAAGTCATTTTTGGATAATGATAATGTGTATATGTCTGCTAATTTACTGATATGGCATAAAGTAAATAGATTTGCAAAACATGACCTGGGTTTAAATTAATTTATGTCTATTAGGTTTAATGCTTAGACTCCTTTGTTTAAAGAAAATGTTTTGAATGCTTGGAAAATCACTGATATTTTGTGTATTGGTGAACCCTATGAGGGAAATATATTTAAATCTTTCTGGCTGCTCCAATCACCATTTTGTCTCCATAATAACAAATAGTTTGGATATTTTCAGATAAGGGAAAAGAGAAAGAACATGCTTTCAAATAATCTAGCTATAGAAAAAGGAAAGCTGTTGTTTGAACTAATTGCCTGTGCTCCAGGAAGACCAGAAACCACTATCTAAAGTTTATGTTCGTATATTATCTCATAATCTGCCTAACATCAAGAAGATAAAAGATACTTGGCAAAAAGAGTTAGCATAGGGGACGGGTTTGTAAAACCTTTGGTGGGGCCCAGGGGACAGGGGTCAAAGCCTGCCCCCCAAGGGGGGTTCTAGTGGAGCAGAGCCCCCTGTACGGTAACACGGTGGTCTGGGGGTTAAACCCCAGGCCTCAATTTGCATTGTACCTCCCTGCCCCTCCATATTTTGCCTGTGCTTACCAGGCTTTTTCATATAGGACATCCACACTAGTCCCCATGAGCCAAAGGAAATAAAATATGGTCAGTAACCTAGTGATTTACCTGAATTTGGCACAAGCATTTAATCACTGCAAATGAACCCCAGCACATGGTAATAGCTGTCATCACAAGTTATAGCAGTTTAAAGCAGTAGTATTTGTCAGTAAATAGTAACCAAATATTTTTTTTCAGTAATAATGACCGTCTGGCAAAAATATCAAGATACACGTTTTTTCCTGTTGTTTCCTTTCATTCCTGAACTATGGGATGAGATTTTGACATTTTTAAAAGTTTCCACTCTCGTCACCTGTACCATGCCCACCATTAAAACATTAAATATCCTGCTACAGTGTTGTGCTGTATGTTTACCATCAGAAACATATGGCAGCACCATCCTAATGCATCCACAGTATAACTCTACCATGTACATTTATCAGGTAACTTGAGTGGAACAGTAATCTTTAAAAATTGAGAGTGGAGGCCATCTTTAATGAAACGAGTCATGAATTACTACTATAGCTGCAAAAGCTGTTTAAACAATGTCTGAGAAAAGTATAAATATACTAAGCATGATTAATAGTAGGATGTCAGAATACATTGTTGCTGAAAAAACATGATTTCTTTGCCGACTAACACATACTGCTGCTTTAAGAGTATTGGTAAAAGAGTTTAGGCCCTTTGTTCCCAAATACTGCATAGCTTTCCTCAATAAAACACACATCTCCATTTTAAAACAATTTCCTTTTTCAAGTTTTCACCTTGCTGCAAATGAATTTACATTATGTAATCTGATATGAGCTGCTTTGAATGTGGATGTGAATATGGCCTTGTGGATGTGCTATTGGGAAGTCCCAGATCCTTTGAATATATCCTGGGAGAGGGTGTAGGCTGCTGGATTCTCCTCGTCTACCGTCCACCAGTAGACGGTGGAGAATTCCTGCAGGAGATAGCAGACTTCTTCATCGACATGGTGTTGAGGTCCCCCAGATTGACAGTTCTGGGGAACTTCAATGCCTGGGTCGATGATGAACTCTTGCACTTTGGTCAAAATCTCCTCCAGCTGATGACGTCACTGGGCCTAACACAGGTGGTTACCTCCTCGACCCATGTGGGGGGTCATTCATTGGATCTGATCTTTCTTTTGGGTATGGAGATTGCTGATTTGGGGGTGCAACCAGTCAGCTGGTCTGACCATCACACCATAAGGTTCAGCTTCAGGGCTCCCCCTAATAGGTCTACCCCTACGGAGATGGTTCAGTACCGCCCTTTCAGGGGCATTAACCCCAGTGACCTAATGGCGGTAATGGATCTATCGGGCTTGTCGGGTGAATGCATGAGTCCAGACGATCTCATACTAGCCTATAATAAGACTGTGGGAGATGCTCTGGACAAGATTGCTCCTGTTTGTGTTCTGCCTCTCACCCTTCGTTCAAGGAGCCCTTGGTTTGATGGTTCCTTGAAGGAGTTAAGGCGAATTGGCTGAAGGTTGATGAGAGCCTGGCAGAGGTCTGGCCATGATGCTGGCAGGCTTAGGTTGATGGCACATTATGATGGCTATCAATCAGAAATCACCCGTAGGAAGGCAGAATTCCTGTCCAGGGAGATTTCTGCTGCACAGAATTGACTGGCTCAGCTTTTCCGGACTGTTGACAGATTGTGCAATCCAATCTGTCTCCAGCCCAGAGAAGCTTTTTCTCAGCTGAGATGCGAGGAGTTCGCTCAGTTTTTTGCAGATAAGGTTGCCAGCATCAGGTTTGGCTTGGCTCTGACCTCCCCTATGAGGGATTGCAATAGACGACAGGAAGTGGCTTGCACTCGGTCTGTCTGGTCAGATTTTCGCCAGCTGGAGTTCACTGACATTGTGAAGATCATCCAAACACTGCGACCAACCAGTTGTAGTTTGGATCCGGGTCCTACACCCCTTTTAGTGGGATGTGTAGAAGTTATCTGCCCGATCCTTGCTGACACTGTCTGGAAGTCTCTGGAGAGGGGGGGTCTTTCCTGACCCCCTCAAGGAGGCGGTCGTTCGACCACTCCTTAAAAAACCCTCCTTGGAACCAGAATGTCTAGCTAACTACCGGTCTATCTCTAACCTGCCATTTGTTGGTAAGGTTATTGAAAAGGCGGTTGCGTTGCAATTGGATGATCATGTTTCAACTCACAATGTCTATGATACTCTCCAGTCTGGTTTTAGGAAGAAGCATAGCACGGAGACTGCCTTTGTCTGGGTATTGAATGATCTCCTAATGGCTAGAGATCAAAAGCCACGTATCATTCTGGTCCTTCTCGATCTCTCTGCTGCATTTGACACTGTAGACCATGGTGTGCTGTTGGACTGCCTGTGGTTCTTTTGTGGGCTGTCTGGTACAGTCCTCAAATGGTTCCATTCTTACCTCACGAACAGCTCTCAGAGAGTTGCCACTGGAATTTATTCCTCTGACACTCACTCCCTGTCTTGTGGGGTACCACAGGGTTCCATTCTAGCCCCCATGTTGTTTGCAGTGTATATGCTGCCATTGGGAGATATCATCAGGTGATGCAGTTTGGGTTTTCACTGCTATGTAGATGATACTCAGCTGTATTTGTCCTTTCTGCCTGGACAAGATGATGCACTCTCTGTGCTAAATAACTTCCTTGCTGAGATCAGATTTTGGATGAGTTCCAGCTGGCTGAGGCTGAATCTGGATAAGACTGAGGTACTGGTAGTGGACCCAGGTCATCTGGCGGTGGGTTTGGGGGCTGGACAATCATCAGGCTTATTACTGGGTGGTATGTCACTCACTTCCTCTGATCAGGTGCATAACCTGGGCATTTTTTTTGACGATGGTCTGACCCTAAAATCTCAGGTATTAGTTGTTGTCAAATCCTCTTTTTACCATCTGAGGAATATCGCCCGGGTGAAACACCTGGTTCCTCTGGGTGATCTTCCAACATTGGTCCATGCCTTTGTCACTACCCATCTTGATTACTGCAATTCCCTCTACCTAGGGCTGATATCCACTGCCTACAGCTGGTGCAGAATGCGGCAGCCAGGCTTTTGACTGGGACTTCTTGAACCAGTCATATTACACCTGTGCTTCGCAAACTGCACTGGCTGCCTGTTTGGTGGCGGATCACCTTTAAGGTTGGTTTACTAACCTTTAAAGCCTTACATGATCAGGAACCCGGGTACCTGAAAGATCTCCTGGTACCCTACTGCCCCCTCCGTCCTCTCCGTTCCACCAATGAGGGATTGCTGGAGATTCCCAGGGTTCGATTAAAGACATCAGGATCTTGTGCCTTCGCTTTTTCAGCACCAACCCTGTGAAATTCTCTACCTCGTTGGTTGAGAGAATGCCCAACTGTCAATAGATTCAAAATGGAGTTGAAGGCTTATTTATTTAGTTTAGCTTTTCCTAGTTATGGATGATTTGTTTTAATGCTTGTTTTAAAATGTTATCTTTATGTGTATGGTTTTTATGTACAGCGCCTTGGTTTTGACAGGCACTATAAAAATAAAGATGATTTGATTTGATTTGTAGGAACACTAATGACAAAAGCTGGTTTAGGGAAGGGAGCAGTTAGGAGGTCTAAGCTTTCCTCCATACTTTGAGGACCTATCTGACTCAGAGCTGACCCAATGTGCTGGCAGACACAAGTAGGCAGTGATCTGAATATTCGAACACATAGTGGTAAGGTTGACTACTGACACACTTGACTAATATATGGAGTGACTTTACAATTGACGTATGTATATTGTCATAAAGTTCAAGCACTGCATTAGTTGCTAAGTAGGTACAACTCATTACCCACCAGTTGAGGACATAAAAGAAAAAAAACTGTTGAAAGCAACATCACTCAACTAATGAATAAGAGAGCAGATTGAAAACTAAACATCAGATTAACTTGTCAGTGAAGACATGCATGTGGATGACACTTCTTTGCTCTTGCTACAGTATTAACTAAGTATTCTCACAATCATCAACTATATTTATATCTCCTTCCTCCGTATTTATGGCTTAGCAGCTTAGAACATGCAGCTTTGCCTTTACCTTCCTATTCCCTTCTAATTACTTCTACATGCATTCCTGGTATATATGTAGTCTAGATGCTTAGGTTTGCATATTACTAATGGGATCCCATGAAGACAGTGATTACAAAAATGGTGAGGCTGAAAAGGGTGAAGTAAAACAGTGCAGCCACATAGGACAAGTGGCACAACACAGCAATCACTGAAATGGTGACCTATGGTTCCCGCCCCCCCCCCACAGAAAGTCACTGTGGCACTGCTGTGGCCGTTTCAGCGATCGCTGTATTATGCCACTCACCCTGTGTGGCCGTATTGTTTTCCCTTTGCCCTGTTTGGCCTCGCCGTTTTACACTTGCCCTTATCACATGGAACCTTATTAACACTGCCAACAATATTGATGTGGTAATATCTCTTGATGAATGCATTATACAAACTGAAATTGTGTGCCTATAAGTTATCAAAGACTAAAAATTAAAATTTGTCAGGCAAGCTTATCCATTCTGCAGTCCTAGAACAGATTTACCAAAATCAAAGATATGCTTAGGTCTCTTTACTGATAAAGACTGATAAAGGGGAGGTTGTGGGGTCAAAAACAGTGGAGGAATTCAAGAATACATGGGACAGACATAAGGCAATTCTGGTGGGGGTTAGGAAAAAGTAGACTGTTGGTTAACTAGGATCTGCAGCTTTTCCAATAGGTAGGTAAATAGGCAGACTGGATGGGTCAAGCGGTCCTTATCTGCCATCAAAGTCTATTTTTCTATGATTCTAAAATATTCACTAAAATTATTCCATTAGAAAGCAACATTACTGTGCCCCCTCACCACCAATGCTTTGCTCTTCCTGCAGGCACTTTACCAAGATGATATGATACCTAGTGGAAGTTAGAGTTATAATCCATTGAACTAATTTGACCAACTGAAATCTCGTGCCCAGTTCTACTAGGAAGGTACAGAATAGCATACATAACATAGCCCTATTAATGTATAATAAATAGCAATGAACATTTAAATATCTTGTTGCCATGTAAAATAAATAAGCTACCAAATTAAAACCACTAAAAAAGTGCTGAGTGCACTGATAAAAAACATTGTTAAAAGAGTATTGAACAATAGTGCCCAGATAAGAGTGGAAGAATGGGGGGAGAGGAGGGATGTGGGGGATGCTATTCAAAAGGCAAAGGGGATGGAAGGAGGTGGTGGAATGGAAAAGAAGAACTAAAGAGGTTTTATAGGCAAGGGTACCCAATCGGTGTTTACTATACACTAATAGATACTATGTAAGATACAAAGGGTCCCTTTTGCCAAATAATACAGTTAGTCAAGTAAGCATTAAGCCCAGAGAAAGGAGGCTTCTACTAGGGAATTAGTGCATGGTTGGGGGGGTGGGCTCGAGGCCGAATGCCAAGTGCCTACAACCACCCAACCATGCATTATTCCCTAGTATGCATTAATTCCCTAGTAGAAGCCTCCTTTCGAGGGGCTTAATGCACTTGTAACATGGCAAAGTTTGTTTTTATATATAAATATATTTACATCTACAAATCAATTACATTTGCTTATATATCAAGTTATTTTATATGAAAGAATCAGAAAAATTTGTTTTCACATGGACCACATTTATTAATATCGTGGGTTCCACTGACAAAAATTTTAAAACATGTGTATCACTGTAATGCTACTGCTTTCATATTTCAATAGCATGTTTTTGTCTGTGAACTACTGTCACAAAAAATGTATTTACACTCAATAGGTAATTAGATCAAGTGCTTACAATGAATTCTGGGATACAATCTGAACTAAAAGAAGAAAAATTGGTTTTCTCATGGACCACATTTATTAATATGGTGGGTTCTACTGACCACAATTTTAACACATGTGTAGTACTGTAAGAGTACTGCTTTTACATTTCAATAACATGTTTTTTTTCTTTGAAATACTGTCAGAAACAAATGTAATTACACTCATAAAGTAAGTAGATCTAGAGCTTGCAATGAATTCTGGAATACAACCTGAATGCATCTGATACAGGGATTTTCATTTTTATTCAAAAACAGCTCATAAATCAAACTCAAATTGCAGATCTATTGTAATTATTCTTTCATCGTCAGCAAGTATTACTTATAGTTCACAGGGCCATTTATGGTGAACTTTGCCAAAGTCTAGGGATTTACAGTTTCGGTACAACTGTGAAAACAGATTGGTGCCTGGTGTGTCTCACTAACAGTTGCATTTGCAGTGCTGCTTGGTTTAACAGGTCCTTTTTCTTTTAGTGATAGAGTGCCGGGATAGTTTGCAACATTACTTTTTACTTCAGGCTTTTTTATTTTCATTGAGATGCCTATATTTTGAGCACAGTACTGTACTTCTGTGATATTTGGAGTCACCAGATTCAGGTGGTGTGTGTGTGTGATGTCTCGTTTGTCTTATTAATGTTTTTAGGTCTTGCAGTGATATTGGGCATTATGCTACCTTGCAAAGGGATCAATTTTCTGCTGATTATATACTTGCCAACTGGGTGGGTGGGAAATAACTATTTCTTGTTTACATCGTGTGTACTGGCAAATATCTGTGGAGAAATTTGGAATTACAGGAGTGGGCTGTATTATGTGCTCCACATCTTTTGTGGTATACAAGCGGTACTACCTCAGCGGGCATTACTCTGGAATTAATACCCACTGCTTTCAGCTCACGTGGTGTGTTTAGACCAATACATTTCACCATTTTCCTCTTATATTAATTGCCATGTTACAAATAACAATAAACTTAGAGCCAAGGCTAGGGCACAATAATCAATCGAGGATGAGGTCAAACTGAAACTTAAAATTGAGACCTCTGTCGGTGTAGTGGGTGGTACCCAATATGTACTGCCAATAAGTTTTTTTAAAAGCTTTTTTTAATCAAGGTCACCTCCCCTAGGGCCTAATGTGAGATTTTATGTTGCCAAGAACTTTAAACTATGGCTAGTACCCTAGTGCACATATTTTGCAAGGGTATTTTCAACATATTGTGTTTTAATTGCTCCTTAATATTTGCTTACATGAATTTTTAATTTTCATGTAGTTTTACCCACATTATCATAAAAGGATTTACAATAGCACACAACAATATGAACCACTGAGAAAGCTGCATAGTTAATGAAGTCTCATATGGGGTATTTCCTGGCACCTGCTTGACAAAGTATATATAAATGATAACTCTTTCTGCATCCAACAGTCCACTTTACATCTCCCATAGAAAAAGCTTCATGGGGCACATCCTGACCCATATTTTGCTACTCTGATACAAATGGTGTACAAGCATGCCATCTATAGTAGACACATCTATACATCGCCTGACCCTAGGGATTTTATTCTCAGTTTGCTAGGGTAGGGTGCCATCTAATTGCAGAATGGGCCAATGTTATTTTATTTTTTTCACACTATTTATGTTCCCCCTGCCCCCTGAGCTCCACCTCATTGGGAGCGCCTGGTATCTGTCTCTGTTCCTTCTTCGTCTGGACTCCTGCGGTAGTCCTCCCCATGCAACCTTGCCCACCCTGGGCAGGGATGAGGTGGGGCCTGTACACCCTGAACAATTGCTGTTCTTTGGGGCTACCACATGGGACAGGTAGGGGAACTTGGAGATCTGTGCTGGTGCTCCATCTTCCCAGAGTGCAGGGAGCCATTTTCTTGTTCTCCAGGCATATCATGCACCCTAACATCAAGGTGGGGATCTGCTGACATCTTGCATGCCCAGCCCCTCTCTGTATGGCAGGGCAATTGTCATTCCCCAGGCCTCTACCTGGGGTCAGTCAAGCACAGGGCCTCATCCCCACTCCCCCCAGGAGAAGGTGAGTGGTCCACAGATGCTCAGCCTTCTTCTCCCAGCTGGCCCTCTGACTCCCCTAGCTCATTCCCGAATCTGGGTCAAAGGCATCGTGAGTGGTAGCACTACTGCTGTACCAGGGGGCTGTCTGGGTCAATGTTATTTTAATTATTACAGGGCTACTGCAGTCAGCTGGCTCTACTAACTAGTCAGCTCTTGGGGCCAGGGGAAATACGTTACTGTTACCATGTTACCATTACCATTTGATGTGCAGTGCTGGTCTCATCTCTTCTCTGCACTCTAGTTGACTGGATGCCCTTGCTCTGTGCCAGCCAGTGCCACTGGTTGCCCTGCAGCTCCACTCCATCCTCTTCAGCAGCTGAGCTGCTGGCTGCCTACCCTCCTTGGCCTGCATGACCCTCCTGGCCACTCACAGCCTAAACCAATGGGGCCACCATGGTCTCACCCCCCCCCACTCACTGGGCATGTTAAGCATCCACCACTGGCCCATTGCATAACTTCTCCAGCACTCTTGGCTTCTTCTTCAGTCACAGGATGAACTCCTCACACTACACCACTGGGCCTGGTTTTTCTGTTCAGTTCAGATGTATGTCCCAGTCCAGTCCCTTACTCCCTTCATCTTCTTAGGAGTTGCTGGTTGGTGCTGCCTCATCAGTGTCACACCCATCACAGTCAGGTCACAGCTCCTCCTCACTATCGCTCACCCTCCTTCATGCCCACCTCAATTTAAGTCTTCCTTCCTGTTGCGAGACCACTCAATGAGATTGCCCGCTCTTTGTTTGTGCACGTGCGCATACAAGGCTTAAAAGATGCAAGTTCAAAAGTGCCATGGTCCACCAATTACTTTTTATGAATGGGCATGCGGGGTCAGGTCAGAAAGGGATTGCTGAGGGGGCACAGCAAGTCACAGAGGTTGCAGCTATGCCCAGATCACCCACACCCAAAGGGAGCCAATTAAAAAATATGCTATAACCCCACCAATGAATGGAGTCACCAGTTGGTCAAGGTTTCAGGGTGGGTAGCCTGCCCAAAGCAGGTCATGCAGAGGGTGCTAATGCCCAGGTCACATGTGTCCAGGTACCAAAAACCAAAAAAAAGGCCAAAAAAAAGCCTTTTTATGTAAAATTATTGCTGTGACTAGGCTCGCTTCAAAAAATATTGCTGGGGCCCATGCTGCATGGGCCCATACAATCCAGTGTCTATTGAGCTGGGTATAAATGTCATTGATTCTCAGTAGGAATTAATCTGCAATTCATGGAGAACATAATTGTGCAACTGAATTCATTTAAATTCAATTCTTCTTGATCCATAAGATTTACTACACCCCATGTTTGCTGATACATTTAATGCAAGTAATTCCATGTTTTTATACCTTACTGCACATTGTAGCTTGATGTCCTAAGTTAAAATTATTTTGGCAAAATATATTTCAGACTGTTGAAGTGTTGTTGCATACCTGTTTCAAACCAGCACCAGAACTGTGTTTGTTGGGCATATCTTTCAATCATCAATTGCCAATATCAACAGCACGTCCCTTCCTGAATATAGCTTTTATTAATGCAAGAAGATGCATTGCCAGATTATGGAAGAAGCTGGTTCCTTCTGCTTGGGATATGTACTGTACAGTAGAAAAATGTATTATTAGAAAGTATAAGATTGAAGAAAAACTGTTAATGCTCTGTGAAAAATACTGTTAAATACTGAAATATGTGGGGATTACATCACAAGGCACTGGATGACGATCTGATATT
The DNA here is from genome assembly GCA_016271365.2 of Neoceratodus forsteri. Classification (NCBI taxonomy): domain Eukaryota; kingdom Metazoa; phylum Chordata; order Ceratodontiformes; family Ceratodontidae; genus Neoceratodus; species Neoceratodus forsteri. Next base: position 313,885,965 of record CM057453.1, on the reverse strand, counting down.
TCCTTGACATTATGAGTGTTCACTTATGAAGGCTCTACATAGGGTTAGTTAGTATGTATTATCATACTATAATTTGGATCTGTAAACAGTCTGCACTTTTGAATCCCGTTTAACCTCCAGGACAAAATAAATTGGTGTAAGGCTTGTTTTTTCTGATGCAAATGTGATGCAAGTCATCATGGTGCAATACTGATGCCAGTGCAGACAGAATAAATAAATAAATGGTGCAACCATCAGAAGATGGTTGCATCACATCCTGATTCAGATGCAGCTGTTTTTTCCATCACAATATTAACACAAATTGTGGTTGTGTCATGTGCAACTTTTTAAAAATTCAAGCTAAAATGTCTTCACATATTCAAATTGCCCATTGATAACTGATAAGACATCTTAATTCAGTTTGTAATTTGCACATACCAAATGATAAAAATAAAGTTAATTATTAAAATGGTACCTTAATTGATGTGTTAGTGGCTCAGTAGGTTGCACACTCGCCCCTGAGGCTGGATGATCAGAAGACTGTGGATTCAAGTCCCACACCAGGAACTCGGGGTAAAATCCAAATACTGACACTGTAATGCAGCATGAGGGGGATGTTGTACTCCTGAGGTGTCACCTGTAGGAGGAGACATTAAATCGAAGTTTCGTCTGCCCATTCTAGTGGTTGTTCAGGTCGATGTTAAACATCCCTCAGCACTTCTCAATAAGAGTAGAGGAATTTTTCAGGTGCCCTGGACAAATATCCTCCATTTACTAAGAATACTACCAACAGTATAATCTGGTTCAGTTTCTGTTGGATACCATCTGTATCTCCCCCTCCCCCCAGGATGAGGCTGAAAATAGGCAGAAATGCCTGATCCTCCTTTCTCCGGTCAACAAATACTAAATAAATAAATTAGTTGCCATACTTTGCCTCAAGTTGAACTGACTCTGTCTTTAGAATCTGATTGTTGAAACCATTACCTCTCTGATTGGCTCTCACCTTTGCTATTCCAAGAAACCTTAAAATTGTGTTCCTCTGGTACTCTGGAATTATGGATATGCTCTGATTTTGCATATTCTATGTTAGCCTAATCTGTAGCCTGCCAATGTTCCCCACCCATATTTTAAATTTCTGTATGGTCTTGCCAATTTAGAATGCACCACTGGAGCAAGATGCTAAATATATAACTCCTGTTGAGTGGCATGTAATTGAACTTTCAACCATGTTGTTTCAACCAGTTTTAGGGAACATTTTTACATTTTCCATGAGCTTGCAAAATATACTCTGTTTGCATTTAATACAGCCATTAGATGCCTTTGGTGACCAGTTGCCCATTCATGTGGCTGTTTGACTGCTGTGGACTAATAAGCCATGTATGCCATATGTGGGGTCACCTCTGCAGGTGCTTTAAAAAAAGCACGGGCCAGTTCTTTTTAATAGGAATGCCAGAAGTCCATATGTGAGACCCAGCAGAAGGACACCTTGAGCTATAGACCGCTGAACAGTTGGGGATAGGCAGAGTTTAGCCCTATAAGCTATACCCAGTTTAGTGTTAACAGATTTTCAAATTGAGGAGACATGCATTAAGAAATCAAGGAAGTGCAGCTAGTCATACTTCTAAACATTTTAAACTGCTGACACTCTTGAGTGGGGACCCATCATTATAGGTGATGGAGAGTTTTAAAAGGGTAGCACAGAGTTTGGGCTTGTAACCAAAGAGCATGGATAAGGAGGAACAGGCAAAGTGGGCAAGCATTAAGGATGCAATACTTGAAGCAACAGTCCCATTGTGTTAGAGAGAGAAAAGGAAGTGCAAAAGAAGAAGGAAACCACTTTGGTTCTCAAAAACAGTAGCAGAAAAGATCAGAGCCAAAAGGCTGGCCTTCAGAAAATATAAGGGATCGCAGCGGAATGAAGATAGGGAAGCATACCAAACTTCCCTAAGGGAAGCAGGGAATGCAGTAAAGCAGGCAAAGGCCCAAACTGAGGAAACACTAGCATGAACAGTAAAATAAGGTGACAAGACTTTCTATAGATGTATTAGTGAAAGGAGAAAGTCCAGAGGAAGTATTACTAAGAACAAAGGGGATAAGGGGGTGTGTGAGGAGGAGGAGGACCAAGGAAAAGCACCTACCCTAAGTAGATACTTCTGCTCAGTATTTACTGAACAGAAGGTAGGACAGGGCCCACAGCTCAGCACCATGGACATGGGGGGAGGGAGGTCTGCACTAGTCCCTTCACAAAAGAAAGGGTCCTACAAGAGCTCAATAAGCTCAGGGTGGACAAGGCAATGGGACCTAATGGCATACATCCCAGGGTACTAAAAGAGCTAAGGATGGAACTAGCAGAGCCATTATCAGAACTGTTTAGTGAGTCTCTGAGCACAGAAGAGGTCCCAGAAGACTGGAGAAGGGCTCATGTGATCCTACTCCACAAGAGTGGTAGCAGGGAGGAGGCAGGGAACTACAGACCAGTCAGTCTTACCTCAGTAGTGGGCAAGATTATGGAGGCACGCCTTAAGGAAAGGATAGTGCAGCACCTGGAATCCATAGGAGCATAGGATCCAAGACAGCATGGGTTTACAAAAGGAAGGTCCTGTCAAACTAATCTCATAGACTTCTTTGACTGGGTATCCAGAGTGGTGGACCAAGGGGGAGCAGTTGATGTCACCTAGCTTGACTTTAGCAAAGCTTTCGGTACTCTTCCACATAGAAGATTGATTAATAAGCTGGGTAGGCTTGGGGTGGGTCAGAAGTTGGTCAACTGGGTGGCAAACTGGTTGGCAGGCAGAAAACAGAGAGTGGTGGTAAACGGTATACAGTCAGAAGAGATGAAAGTCACAAGTGGGGTACCTCAAGGATCAGTTCTGGGGCCAGTCCTCTTCAATATCTTCATCAGTGACATTGCAGATGGACTAGAAGGTAAGGTTTGCCTGTTTGCAGATGACACCAAGATCTGCAACAGAGTAGAGGATCCAGATGGGGTGGGCAGAATGAGAAGAAATCTGGATAAACTAGCAAAATGGTTGGAATAGTGGCAACTGGGGTTTAATGCAAAGAAGTGCAAGATCATGCACATAGGGAAGAGAAACCCTGAAGCCACCTATAGGCTGGGAGGGGAGTTGCTGGCAGTCACAAGGGATGAAAGAGACTTGGGCATCATCATCACCGATGACTTGAAATCATCCAAGCAGACCACTAAAGCAGTAGGTAAGATTAGGGGGATGTTGGGGTGTATTAGTAGGGGTATCACAAGTTGGAAGAGGGAGGTAATAATCCCTCTTTACAAGACACTGGTTAGGCCCCATCTGGACTACTGTGTGCAGTACTGGAGGCCGCACCTTCACAAGGACATTAACCAAATTGAGGCTGTCCAGAGAAGGGCAACCAAAATGGTGCAGGGACTGCATTAGACAACATATGAGGACAGATTAATGGAGCTCAATATGCATACCCTAGAGCAAAGGAGGGAGAGAGGTGATATGATCGAAACATTCAAACACCTTAAGGGCATTAACAAGGTGATAGAGTCTAACATGTTTCAATATAAGAAAAATAGCAGGACAAGAGGACGCAGCATGAGATTAGAGTGAGGCAGATTAAGGGGTAATGTGAGGAAGTTCTTTTTCACAGAAAGGGTGGTGGATGCATGGAATGGCCTACCTCAGGAAGTGGTGGATATGAATATAGTGCAGGGCTTCAAACAGGCATGGGATAGGCATAAGGGAACAATATAGATGAGTATGAATAGATAGGTTATTGACAGAGCAAAGGCCGATGACACATTCATAAGGTAGAAAAAGAAATGGGCAGACTGGATGGGCCTTGCAGTCCTTATCTGCTGTCAACTTTTATGTTTCTATGTTTCTAAGATCCCCGCAGCACACAACAAGGACATCTTAAATATATTGACTCCAAAGAACCAGATGGTGGAAAAAAAATGTCATGGCTGCATCATATGTATAGTCCTACTCCCACTTGGGTCCAGGTCAATATTGTGCATTGAAAAATGGCACAGTTAAAACTTACACTGCTCAGATACTACAAAAACGCATGCTCAGAAACCACACAGATATAAATAAACTAACTCCAAAACTGCACTTGCTTTTATGCCCGCTCGATTTTGACCATGCTGATTTTACATGGATACATAGATACATAGACAGTGTCGGCAGATAAGGGCCTATGGCCCACCCAGTCTGCCCATTTGAGCTTGAAAGTTCAGTTTGTTTTCCTAGAAGTCTGTTTCCCCTTACCCCTGACCTCTAGAATTCCTTTATGTCTATCCCATGCATTCTTAAATCCCGTGATTGTTTCAGCCCCCACCACTTCCTCTGGCAGGGTGTTCCACTTGTCCACCACCCATTCTAAAGAAATTCTTCTCATGTTTCCTCTGAATCGCTCTCCTCCAACTTCATCCCATGCCCTTAGTCCTGGAACATCTTTTCGCTTAAAATAGTGTTTTCTGCACCCTGTTTCTCCTGTAAGATACTTGTATGTCTCTATCATATCCCTCTCTCCTCCTCTCCTCCAGGGAGTACATGTTCAGTTCCTTCAACCTGTCTTCATAGGACTTGTGGCAATCCATGCACCATCTTTGTTGCCCTCCTCTGAACCTTTCTACCCTGTCTATGTCCTTATGTAGGTATGGTCTCCAGAACTGTACACTGTACTCAGGTGGGGCCTCACTAGTGTCTTGTATAGCGGAATTATGACTTCCTTTTTCCTGCTGGTGATGCCCCTGCCTATACATCCCAGCATTCTATTTGCTTTACCTGATGCCTTGTCACACTGTTTCCCTACCTTGAGGTCATCAGAGATGACAACCCCAAGATCCCTTTCCTGCTTGGTGCATGCTATATCATGATTTTGACCAGATATGCTCCCATTTTGCAGTATAAAGGTTAACAAGGCTAGGGGCAATCATTCCTAATGACTTATGTATTTTATGCAACATAGAAATTGTTGGCCTAACTGGAAGTCAGTGATCAAAGAATCATGGGTTTGTTTAGATATGAAGTGGTATTGATAGGCCAATTCCACTTGAGCATTGATAGCCTTTTTTAATTTAGTATTAGGGTATGAGTCCAATCTCTGATAAAAGGTACAGTCAGTAGGTTGTCTTACTACTTCTAATGCAAAATCTCCAGTATTAAAGACAATAATGCCGCTACCTTTGTCTGCAGGCTTAACAGTGATTTCTTGATTTGTTTTTCTGTAGAAAGTTTAGCACCTCCTGCTCCTCTCTGGAGATAATACTGTAATTCAATGGTGGAAGAATCTGCTACAGTAGAGTTCCATTAATTAATTTTCACACACTCTCTAAAAGACGGCTTTCATAAATTGTCACAATGATGTTCCTCACATGTTGTGTGATCAGATGATATTTCACTTGTAACATAGCTAATAAGAATTTCAATTTCCCCATGTCTTTCTTGAAGCACATATTCTGTTTCTTGAAACATACAGTAACTTCAAATTTGGATTTTTGAAGCACTTATACAACTCCACAGTTGTTTCAAAATGGTTAAATTAGGACAATAGGTTCAAAGGGGAGACCTTGTTGAGTACTTTTAATTAAAGTGTGGTAAGTTCATAATAAGTGATATTGATGACTGTTATATCCAGTTCCTCCCTGACATTGCTTCTTGTCTCTCCAGAAGTATTGATGTGTACCTCCTGCATTGCCTTCCTCTCTGTGTCCATCTGCTTAACTCCTCTGTCTTTTATGTCTTGTGCTGCATCAGATCTGTGCTTTTTTCTGACTGTAGAATATTGCTGTATAAAAAAATTAGATGTATCTGAGGTGTCACCCTACATGTCACCTGAGCCTGTGCTATAATGGAAAGATAATCTGTTTGTTTCTTTCAATATTGATCATCTCTGTTGCTATGCATTAGAGCCAACATTTTTTTTCTGTTTCCAAGCAAAGATTTAATTGTTTAATAATCTCTTGGATCACTCCCAAACTAATTTGGTTTAGCAGCCTTTAAATCCCTTTCAATTTTAGCAATCTTTTTCTTTAAAACCTTATTAAACTTTCAAAGTCTCTATGGGTGAATAAAAATGCAAATGATGTTTCTTCTCCCTAAATTCACTACCTGACACAATCTGAATTTCTAGCAAGTAGCAGTACTGTACTGTAGCTTTATGTATTTATGACACCCTTCCCCAGAGGCCTAAGGCACCAGTACAAAGGAGGAAATAGCACAAACATTAAAATAAAACAAGTACATAATTGTAAAACAAAAAACAATATCAATTTCAAATTACAACCATAGACCCAAAATAAATAAACCAACAGCCAGACTGTACTACAATAAGTAACTAAGCTTCTCATAAATAACATACTTCAAACAACAAAAAAGCCTGAGCAAAGAGATGAGTCTTTAACCCCTTTTTAAAGATTTCCGCTGAGGGGCGCCTCCCTCAGGGCCCTCAGCTGTGAGTTCCATAATACTGGTCTAGCTGCTTTAAAGGCCCTGTCCCCTGACATTTTGAGTCTGATCCTGGGATCAACCAGGAGACCTCCTTTATGGAAAGGAGGGGGCACACAGGCAGGTAAAGATGAAGGAGCTCTCACAGGTAGCCCAGATCCAGACCATGTAGGGCCTTATAGGTTAGCAATCCAACATTATTTATTTAGTTTTTGTTGACCGGGAAAAGAGGACTTGACAATTCTGTTTATTTTCAGCCTTGTCCTGGGGAAGGGGGATACAGATGGATACCAACCAACGTGGAACCAGATTAAGCTGTTGGTGGTATTTTCAGTGAATGGGGGAAATTTGTCGAGGACACCGGGGAAATTCCCCTACTCATCGGCAGGGGGACCCATGATGGGCTGATGAAGTGGTGTCAGTGCGCGGGTTGCGCAGAGAGTGCGGGGACGTGTGTGAGGCAGGGAGTTGGTCTCCTCCCTAGCCTTCTTTCCTGAGAGACCGTGGAGGAGGCAAAGCAGCAAGACATTTGAGGAAAACCAGGAGATTTTATGCTGACAAATGAGCAAGATGAAGGAGAAGAAGCACATGCTAACAAGAGCAGAGGTGAAGATAAACATAATGAGAACCTTCTTTGGAGACAGAGGATGGACAAACAGCTCTATCCACAGTGAGTAAAAAAATAACAAAGAAAGTGAAAAGTGGCAGATGTAAAACCAGAAATGAGCAAATGTAAGACTAGTGCTGATGTGCAAAAGGCCTGTCAGGAGCCTGCAACAAGTGCTGACATGGCAGATGTACAGGGAGCTGCGCCCTGTCCTCAGGAAAGGTGACAGTACATAGACTGTACCAGCTAAAACCCTGAAAGGAAAATATGAGTCGGAAATGGCTTGGCCTGGGAAGGGTAACTGAGAAAGAAAAAAGTAAAGAAACTGACGGACCAGAGAAAATAAAGCAGAAACAACAAGCAAAACAAAAAGAAAAGTCTGATAGAGACAATTTTCAGGACTTTAAGGACACACCGAGTTGGGTGACAGAAGCTTTATTGAAAGCCGGGTGGAAAAAGAAAGAGGATGGATCAGGGTGGGATCCAAATGGGCCTAGTACATCAGACCAAAACGACAAAGATGTTAACACTGAACATAATAATGACCCTCAGAATAATGATGTACTAAATAAGGATAATACCTGAGAAATTGAAGGCATGACTGAGGGGGAAAGTGATAAAACATCAATGGAAGTTGAGCAAAAAACAGTGCAAACTGATAAAGAGCAAAGTGAAGAGGAAACAGAACAAAAAGAAAAGGTATGGGGAGAAAACACAGAAGAAAAACTATTCCTAGGGGAGGCAAGGCTACAACAGGCCAAGAGAAGGAACGCAGTTAGGCTGCATTTTTAGAGGGGTAGCTGCAGATGCCCCAGATAGACTATATATAGGAAGGCAATTAATAAAAAAAAGTTTGAAGTTCTACCCATACGAAATATACACTCTGATACAGGTACCTGGGAGTAGTAAATATAATGTCAGTTTTAAACATCCACGGGGTCTAGACTAGTTTTAGAAATTATACCACCAAATGAAGAACACAACGTTATGGAGAGATTTTATTGCCATTCCCCTTACAAAACCAGCTTTCAAAATTGTAACTGTACTCTTCAGAAATGAGGGGGTAAATGTGATGGACATACCTTTTTTGGCTTAAGCAGAGGTGTGTGGTACATGGGCACCTGAACCAATATTGGATGAAGAATGTATATTGACCGGGGGATGGAAGTACAAGGTAACTTTAAAGCAACAAGAAGGGGAAACACAACACATCTCAAATTGCTTTTTTCTGGGGCAAGACAGAGGAATAGTATTTTTTGCAGGGCAACCACGAGCTTGCTATTCATATGGTGAAAGAAGCCATCTAAGCAATGCCTGTGAAAAAATTAAATGTGGAATATGTGGAAACATAGGTCATTATGGGACAGAATGCAAAAATAAGAAGAAATGCAGTTTTATGTGAGGAGGAGAGGCACACCTATTTAAATTGCCCATGGGCTTCACGTAACAGCCCAGATCCAAGTGAAAGGGCAGAGCAAGATCTGTACCTAGCACTTGCACAAAAGGAATAAAATAAACAAGACAAAGTGGTAGTGGATGCTCTAAATGAAAAAAGAATGTGGAAAATGAAAGGGATCAGCCCCCCCCCCCGTTCTCCCACAAGAAAAAGAAGGGGTGAGGAAAGAGGAAAAATTAAGAAGTGAAAGTCAGAATAAAAAGGTCCAGGAGTCAAATGCCAAAAGTGGAAGTAAAACAGAGGGGATAAAGTTCACTATGGTAACAAGGTCAACAAGTAAAAACCTGGAAAGGAAAAGAAAAAGACAGAGAGGGGGTGCAACTAACAAATAGATATACACTGTTGCAGGACAAGGAATGGGCAACTCTGGATGAAAGTTCGAATATAACAAGTTCAGACTTTTCGGATTGTGAGGAATCAATAGCCAGAGATACTATAGACAAACAAGTTTCTAAGAAGAGGAAAAATCCAGGGACACAGGATGAAGGAAAAATACCAAAGACTGTAAATGGACCAGTAAACCTGTATCATATGCAATGTGAACAGTATAAAGTCTAAAGTTAAAAGGTTAACAACCTTTAAAATTTAAGTGAATTAAAAAGTGACATGATAATAATGCAAGATACAAGGTTACACACCATAGAGGAGTTACAGCAGACACAGAGGGACTGGAGATGAGAATCATTCTTATGGACAATTGAGGAAGAGAGGTGTTCAGGGGTGGGGGTGGCCTTTATGTTAAGTAAGGCTCAGGTAGGGAAAATAGTTGATTTGGTTCCAGGGAGGGCACCTATTCTAGATATTGTGATCAAAGAAACAGCTGCAAGGGTAATCGTGCTTTACAATCCACAAACCAAACTTGAAAGGAATAAAATTATGGAAATGATTGAACCATATTTACATACATCCAAGTTAGCCTTATGGGGGAGGGGATTTTAACCGTGGGTTGGCAAAAGAAGACTGGGGGGGGAGGAGAACAGGGAAAGTATTTAACGATACTAATTGTCTAAAAAAATTCTGGGGCAAGCAGGGATGGATGATGCCTGTTCAATAAAAGGGAAAAAAGGGCAGCATGCCTTTTATAAAGTAGGCTATTAACAAGAACAGATTTCTGGATGCTACAAAAAGAACTAAAATAAAAGACATAGGGATATTTCCAATAGAGACATCAGACCATATGGCAGTTAGGCTTAAAATAGATTTAGGGAAGAATATGAAGTTTGGGACAGGATACTGGAAAATGAATACAGAAATGTTATAGGAAGAAAGGTGAAAAGGACAAATCAAAGACTTGTTAAAAGCTAGGATGACAGCAGTAGAATTGTATGATAGTATATTAGAATGGTAGGAAGATACAAAGTGGGACTTGAAGAAAGCTATGCAGGAAGAGGCAAGAAATGTAGGGGTCACAAATTATAGGAAATATTTGAGTCTAAGGGCCAATCTATACAAATTAATTACTATGCAGGAAAGATGGAAAATAGATGCAGGACAACAAATAATAGGAATTGAAAAAGAAATGAAAAATTACCAATATAACAGAATCAAATCATTAATTATGGAGCAGCAAAGTGGAATACAAGGGACCAAGAATCAGACCAATCCATTTGACAGTAACAGGGAAATAACAGAAGAAAGAGTGATGAACAAGCTTAAAGATAAGAATGGGAACTTGCACACTGACATAGGAAACATTAAAAACATAATACAAGACTTCCTAAAACAAAAATATCAAAAACAGACTGAGGTAACATAAAGCGACCTATTTGAAAAGGCAAAAGTCCCACAACTGGAGGAAGGTGACGTAAAAGCTTTGAATGAAGGTATAAAAGAAGGAGCAGTGAAAGAAGCAACAAAGGCCCTATCTAATAATACAGCACCAGCTATCAACGGTATACCAAACTTATTTTATAAAGTTTTTGAGGAGGAATTAGTGCCAATATTGACCTTAGTGTATAATGAGATTGGGAAAGAGGGGAAAAAGTGAACTTAGAAAACTGGAGACCCATCAGTCTATTAACAGCTGACTATAACATTTTTGCAAAAATTATAAACAATAGAATAAGGTGGTTTGCAGATCAACTAATTATGAAAATGCAGATGTGCAGTACCTGGGAAATACATAAGGGAAATTTAAAATACATAAGGGAAATAATGAATGAAAGCCAAGAAGAGAGACTAGAAGGGTACCTATATATGTTGGACCAAGAAACAGCATTCAACATAATAAAACATAACTATATGTGGGATACTCTGAGGGAATATAACTTCCCAGAAAATATGATTAAATTAGTTAGGCCCTATACACAGAAGCATAGGTATGTCCCTCATAAATGGCTATATGGGCATTCCAATGTACATTAAAAATGGAGTACGCATAGGCTGTCCTCTAAGCCCACTGCTATATGTATTAGGTTTAGACCCACTTTGAGAAGTTTGGAAAATAATAAAAACATTAAAAGTATGGAGTGGGGTGGGGGGTCAAAAGCTTAGGAAAACATGTGCATATGAAGATGACTGCATGGTAATGGTTAAAAAGCAATGGGATGAGGACAAAGTAATACAAACAATAGACGCAATAAATATACAGGAATAAAAGTAAATAAAGAAAAAAGTAAAATATACCCATTAGGAATAGGAAGAGCCCAGCAAGGAAAAAAAGGGGAGTTGGAAATTGCACAAGGGTACATTCAGATTTTAGGAGTCTGGTTTGGGGGACAGGGTCCTGGGGAAAGGAACTGGGTGGAGAAATATGAAATAGCACAGGGAAGAATTGAAAAAAGAAAAAATTGGAAATGACAAGGGAAAAAAGAATACATTTGTTAAGGACTCTTATAAGTCCTATTTTTTTATACATAGCATATATTTTTCCAATACCACAAGTAATGCAAACAAAACCTTTGACTTTATTTTTTCAATTACTTTGGGGATGTAAGCTAAACACAGTAAAGAGAGGGATCACATACAGGCCAATTAAATAGGGTGGTTTAAATATGGTTCAGCCTATAGTTTTTTTTTTTTATAAATATATATGTGTATGCAAATATTCTACCTATTATGAGGGGAAGAAAAAATGTGGATGCCATTTGTGCAGGCTTGGGGTCAGACCTTGATTATGAATATTGGAAAGAAAGGAAATATAAAAGGGAAGAAAGAGATACCAGAGTACATGGAAGTAAGCAGGGAATACTTGACACAATGGGGAGTTACAGTGGACTTATTGTTAAGAAAGAACAGGAAGCAGACCTATAAGTATGGAACAAAACTACTATGAAGCAACAATCTTTAAAGTAGATAAAGAAATATGTATTAATAAAAACCTGGCTATAACATTGGAAAGAAGAATACCAAAGAAAATGAAAGAAATTGTATGGATGTGTAGTCCTGGAAAATTGTATGCGAAGGGAAATCAAAAACACAAAAAGATAGAGGAAAGAATATGCATGAAAATGAAGTGTGGATTACAAGAAAAGTGTATGAAACATTTATTTTTTGAGTGTAGTTTTATAATCATGTTTAAAGGAAATGTTAGCTAAATGGTAGGGGAATGAACTGTTTTAAACATATGTCATATGATATGCTGGTGTATGGGCAATTAACCAGTGAGTGGGAGAAAATGAATAGGAGCATGGTATATGTGTTTTTTATTATTTTAAAGTGGGCAATTGGACAGACTAGATGACAAAGAGTTTTAAAGAATAAAGAACAAACTTTGCAAGATTTGCTATTTAGGATACAGGTTTAAATTGATAATGTATATGAAGAGGAATGTACTGTAGAATGTTTGGAGAGGAGAGAGCAAAAGAATTTTGGAAAGAAATGGCTGGAATTGATTGAATGTGCATGACATTGTTGTACATAAACTGTCTATTTTTGGTTGTTAATAAAAACTTCCCCTGCTCTTTTCAAGAAGTGCCATGGGATCTTTAACGTCCACCTGAACTACCACCAGAACAGGCACATGGGACCTTAGTTTAATGTGTCATCTGAAAGTCGGCACCTCAGGAGTGCAGCACCCCCTCCTCATGCTGCACCACAGTGTCAGCATTGGGATTTAACCCAAGTGCCTGGTGTGGAGACAGAACCCACAGCCTTCTGATCTTCTGGTCTCAGAGGCAAGTGTGCAACCTGCTGAGCCACTGACACTGCTTATAAGAGATACGCCTTTTGACTGGCAGCCATTGCAGTTTCTGCAGTGCTGAGGTAATATGATTCATCCTCAAAAGACCAGTCATCAACCTCACAGCCATGTTCGTCACCTGCTGCAGGTGCCACAGTGTACCTCCACTGACCCCAAGGTAGAAGGTGTTATAGTAATAGAGATGTGAGGTCACAAAAGTGTGTATTAGAGCGGACACATCCTCAGGGGGATAAGGGAATGAATCCGGCTAATGTTCCACAGATGGTAGAAGCCATTCTGGACAACAGCTGACAGCTGGTTCTCAAATGCCAGCCCTTTGTCCAGGATGACACCCAGATTCTTTACCTTTTCAGCAGTGCCAAGCCTGGACGTACTGTGGCATAGCCTTGTTTTCCTCCCAGACACTGCCACCCCCCACAACCTGGCTCAATCACTAGTACTTCAGTTTTGTCTAGGTTCAGTCTCAGTCAGTTCGATGACATTCAGTCCTGGATCTTGGCCAACCACTGGTTCAGCACATCAACTGCTCCATGATTCTGAGGTGCAAAAGACAGAGAGAGAGCTGAGTGTCATCTGCACAGCAGTGAACAAGACTCCATACTGCCTAATGATCCTATCCAGGGGTAGCATATACACTAAAATCAACATGGGTGAAAGGACTGACCCTTGGGGTACTCCACAGTATAAGTCCATAGGGCATGATGAAAAACTACCCATCACAATCTTCTGTGACCTGTCTCTGAGGCAGGACTCAAACCAGCTAATCACTTTTCTGGTGAGTGCCATGAACTCCCTGAGTTGATCCAATAGAAGTCTATGGTCAATGGTGTTAAATGCTGAGGAGAGATCAAGGAGAACAAGTATTGACTGCTCTCCTCTATCCCTCACCATGATCAGGTCATTATGCACCTTGACCAAAACAGTCTCAATGCTGAAATTTGACCTAAATCCTGACTGGAGAGGCTCATAGATTTCAAAGGTTGCCAAGTGTGTCTCCAGCTGCAATGTAACAACCTTCTCAATAACCTTGCATAAGAATGGCAGGTTAGAGAGAGGCCAGTAGTTCGTCGGGACATCCAGGTCCAATGTTTGCTTTTTAAGAAGGGGTCTTACCATTGCACCTTTCATTGCCAAAGGGAACACCCCCTCCGACAAGGAACACTGAATAATCCAGGTAATCACAGGACCCAGCTGTCCAATATAGCTCACCAAGAGTTGTGTTGAACTTGGATCCAGCTCACAATACAGTGGTTACAGCCCTAAGATCACTGTTTCAACTTCCTCAATCATTACTGACTGAAACACTGCCCATGACAACTGACCGCTAATGTGGCCCCCAGACTTAACACTGCTGGGTGTTGACTGCCCTGTTGAAGAGATCACAACCCTTACAAAGATTTACATAGAAATTGTTGGCAGATAATGGCCATTTGGCTCACCCAGTCTGAATACTTTCCCTACCTAATGTAATACCGCAGACCCTACTTGATCTCTGACTTGGCCCCCTTATTCTAAATTAATAAAATTCCTTTATGTTTATCCCATGCATTCTTGAAACCCACTGCAGTTTTTGCTTCAACCACCTTTGCTGGAAGTCTGTTCCAAGCACCCACCACTCTTTCTGTGAAGAAACACTTTCTAACATTTCCCCTGAATTGACCTCCCTCTAGCCTTATAGCATGTCTCCTTGTTCTTGAGCATCTTTTTTTCTAAAAAAATGCTTTTCTCTTGTACCCTATTTACACCTGTGAGGTATTTGAAAGTCTCCATCATATCTCCTGTCTCCCACCTTTCCTCTATGGTATACATATTGAGGCCCTTTAGCCTCTCCTCATAGGGCTTCTGATGCAGACCCAACACCATTTTAGTTGCTCTTCTCTGGACTGCCTCTATTCTTTCTATGTCCTTACAGAGGTGTGGCCTCCAAAACTAAACACAGTACTCCAGGTGAGGCTTCACCAATGTTTTTTTTATTATTTATTATGCTTGTTGTTGACGCCAGCCACCCAGAACCTCCATCTGGCCATGGACCCTCTCTCTTACCTCCACATCGGACGTGCCCATTTGATACACCCCTGGCTTGCCCCCCAGGGCAGGATGCAGCACCCATCCTTCAAAGGTGCTGCAATGACAGGATAGGTCGAAGGGGCTGTCCTGGAGTTTAATTAAAGCTGAGGGCGGGCTTCATCTAGGGCAGCCAGTAGCGTTATTTTCTCCCCAGTTATGCAGGGTGGGGAAGTGCCATGACAGCCAGCATCTGCACCGCCCTGAGCCTACATGTGGTGCTGGCATGCACAGTACACCCAGCCACTGCTAGGTGTTCATGTTGCACCGAACACTATAACCCCTTCCCCTGGAGAAGGAGACCAGTAATCAGATGCTCAATCCTTCTCCCCCTGGCTGGCCCTCCGATGACCCAGGTCTGTTCCCAAACCCGGGTTGCCAGCGTTGCAAGCAGAAATACAACCACTGCACCAGCGGGCCAGTTACCACTGATTTATACAATGGTATATTTACCTCCATCTTCCTGCTGGTGATGCCCCTCCCTATGCACCCCAGCATCCCCATAGCTCTCCCCACTGCTCTGTCACCCTGCTTGGCCACCTTGAGGTCATCAGAAATGATTACTCCCAGGTCCCTTTCCTGCCTGGATGTCATCAGTACCCCCCCCCCAGTCATGTACTCTGTCTCTGGATTTCAGTGCCCCAAGTGCATAACCTTGCACTTCTTCACATTAAATCTTAGTTGCCACACTTTTGACCAGCTTTTGTATATCACTAATCATTCATTCCACCCTTCCTGGAATGTTTAACCTATTACAGATCTTTGTGTCATCATCAAAAAATCATACCTTCCCTCTCAGTCCATCTGCAATGTCACTAATAAAGACATTAAAGAGGACAGGACCCAGTACCAATCTTTGTGGCACCCCACTGGTCACTCTCCCTCCCTCAGAGTGAACTCCATTTACCATAATGCTCTGTCTTCTATTCTCCAACCAGTTTCTTAGGAACATAGAAAAAGAGATTGTTGGCAGATAAGGACCACTAGGCCCATCCAGATTTTCCTCTTACTTTTGCTAACCAGCCTGACACAGAGGTCTGCTGCCCTCAAAATGGCCTCTTTTATTTTTGCCCACTGTTCCTCCACTCCACCCAAAACATCCCACCCTCCAGGGCACCTCTAAGGTATGCCCCCATCTTTGTGAAGTAAGACGTCCTAAAGTCTAGGATGCTTGCCTTTGTGCTGCTCAGTTCTGCCACAGTTCTTATATTGAACCACACCGTATGATGATCACTGGTCCCCAGGTAATCACCTACCATGATGTTTTCAACACTATCCCCGTTGGTAAGTACAAGATCCAATATTACCCCCCATCGAGTAGGTTCTCCTACCAGTTGCTTGAGAAACACCCCCTGCAGGGAGTGCTGGATGTAGTTGCTCCTAGCCAAAGCTACAGCAGGAATACTCCTCTAATCTATATCTGGTTGATTAAAATTTCCCACCAACAGCATCTCCCCCCCATTTGCCATCTTTGGAATGTCTTCTATCAGAATTTTATCTGTCCCTTCCCCCTGTGCTGAAAGTCTGTAGATCACGCCAATGCAAATAGCTGCTCCATTTCCTTTCTCCAATGTGACCCATATTACCTCCGCCCCTCCCCCCAGTATTACCTGTAGCTCTGTTGCCTTAATGTTGTCTCTCACATAAAGAGCCACCCTTCTCCCTTTCTTACCCACTCTGTCCTTCCTGAACAGAACACGTCCTGGAATGGCTATATCCCAGTCATGGTAGCTACTGCACCATGATTCAGTAATGGTGACAATGTCTAGGTCAGCCTCTACCGTCATTGCCTCCAGGTCCAGGAATTTATTGCTCAGACTTCTTGCATTTGTACACATGGCCTTTGAAATACTGTTGCTTACCCTTCCACTAGCCCCTTTTTTCCCTTTTGCCTGTTCTTCTTATCCCTTTTGTCTTTGTTCGCATTCATCTTTATGCCTACCATTTTGTTCTTCTTGTTAATATGTTCCCATAGGAATTTACTCCCATTATGATTCCCTCTATTGACTACTTCAGCTTGTTGGGGGGACAGTTGCTGTCACCCTGATTTATTCCACCACCACCCTTGGTTAGTGTAAATGCTCCTCAATGAAACATTTAAACTGTTTACTTAGGACTGCTGTACCCCTCCCAGACAGTTATAAGCCATCTACCTTGTATAGACTCTTATCCCTTCAATTATGCCCAGTCCCTAATGTACCCTAATCCCTCCTTCATACTCCACTTCTTCAACCAAGAGTTAAATCTCTTGGTACAGAGCTCACTAACATCCCCCATCATAGACAGGCAACACCTCAGAAAAAGCCACTGAGTGAGCTACCTGTCCGAGACTCCTCTCCAACTCCCTGAACTCTTACTGAATCAAACTATTCTCATCCCTAGCTAGATCATTGGTCCCTAGGTGTACAATGGCATCTAACTCTCCGTCGCTTCCTGCTGCCCTCACGATCCCTATGATCCACTTTCCATCTCTCCTAGCTGTGATGCCAGGTAGGCACTTAACCTCCCTTCCTGCCTCCCCATCCCTAAATCTATCCCCCTAACCATGGAATCCCCAACAAGGAGTTGTTTCCTCCTTCTCCAGGCTTCCTGGCCACCTTCCATGGAGATTCCACTACAGAGGTCCCTGATAGAGGACCTAGAGAACCATGATAGAGGACAGATAGATGTCCTAAAAGAACTGAGCAAACTCCTTGCATTTAGTGGATGAAACAGCTTTCACGGGCTTTAGACAAGCCAGACGCAAAAGCCAGTCCAGCACCCAAAAAAACTGGGCTGGTCAGTTCCTCCTAGCTGCAATCTCCCTGGGCAGAAATTCTGCCTTCTTATGAGAGATTGCCCTTTGATATTCAGCATAGTGTCATTTGCTCATAAATTGTTTCCAATCTTTTCTGAATATTTTAACACGCGTAGCCTGCGTGGGACCCACCTGACTTAAAATAAATGCTTCCAAATCTTCTTGTTGCTAATACAGCCAATGGGCCTGGAAAGCTACTTTTTCAAGCTGCATTAATGCTTCAGTTAACTGATCAGGACCTGCATTATCTCCCTTTAATTGAGTTGCTGTCAAACTTTTCAGAAGGTGATTCAAATTTCTGCTATTAATAAAACGTGAGCTCGTATAACTAAGGGGATCACTGTGTATATTACTTTCTGCCGATCATTCTAAAGACATGCTCCCAAAATATCAGAAATTTAATTTATCTTGTGTCAGGGTTAAGAAAGGAACCTGCATAGCCTTAAAAATAAATCAAAACATACAAACAAAAGGACACACCAGGCCCTAAAAACAGCATATTAATTTCAGACTCCTTTATTAAATGCTAAGAAAGGTTAGTATATACAGTGATCCCTAGATGGCCAAGTCAAATGTGTTTCACTTATGTAAAGTTTTGTTAAAGGCATCACCTGTGAAAAGACACATGTCTTGTATAGTAAGCCATTTAAAGCATTACACAAGTGAAATGCATTAAGCTGACCATCTAAGGGACACTTTGTACACTTTTTTGGCCCTTAATAAAGGACTTCAGACTTAGTATGCTGTTTCCAGTGCCTTTTTCTAGAGAGTGTTGATTGCTCTGGTTTTCCTTTATTTACTTTTATTTTTTGCAGCGAGTGCCCATGCCATGGTGCAGTCTTTTGTTTGTATGTTATGCTGTCAACTTACACATTACAATGACATAATTTAACCAGTGCAGTAGCCTGGCTTAACCCACCATTGTCCATGCAAATTAATCAACCAACACAATGCTCCGTAGATGAGCCCCAGTCCAAGAGGCAAGCCAGTTGGCAGCTGAAACAAGTGGCAATTGTTTGAGGTAAATCAAGACTGGAGGGCTACTGGCACCCATGGAAGGCGGTCCACTCTGCAGGCAGGTACAGGAGGAATATACACTTTTGAAAATTTAGTTTTACCAAGGGTTGTTCATAAAAAGTCATATGTGTTTCACCAATGGAAAGCTTTTTTTTTTCATTTTAAGGGTAACTGTCCCACATCTCAGAGATGAAAGAATGAGAGCTATGTGTGCAGGGCACTGAACCAGAAAAAGAGAAAATAACAGTTCCTTTGTTGTTTATTTCTCATGGATTCTAGACATTTATCTTTGCAGCACCCATATGTGAGTTATTTATTTATAAAAATCATGTTTCAAAAAATGTTGTTACAGTGAGCACTGAAAGAGAATAGTCAAAAGGTTTCCCACATCTGTCTTTGTTAACCACAGTTGCCAAGGAGACCAAAACTAAACATGAGTGATGACCTGCTACCAGAAACACAGTGTTTGTAATTATTCTATAGTTAAACAATTAATTCAGACTTTTATGAGACAGATAATAACACAAATTCTTTTTCTTGTTCCTGTGTTTGAAAGAATAGTGACATTTGACTCTCATAATTCTATTCAAATCAGGAGGAGAGGAATGTAATGTGTTCTGTTTTGTGCAGGTTGACATATTAGGATTCCACAATTTGCTAAGTAGCAGACCATAGCTCATACTTCTTTGCCATGTTTCATTTGTTTATGCAAGCACTCTGACAAAAGCAGTAGAAAATGCTTGTGACATACCTACTAAGGATGTCAAAACAAATATTTATTTATTTGAAATTCGCATAATACAGATGTTATAATGGCCCCATGAGATGACATGTAGGATACGAAGTAATTATGTGGCATTGTAATATAGTGAAGTTTATGAATTAAGGTTGAAGGAGAGGACACTTTTGCATGCAGAGGTTATAGCATAGATTCGTGACAACCTTCATAGCAGGTTTTAGTTGCAGTTATAAGGGGAAGACATAGAAAGAGGGGATCAGGAATAGTTCCTCCATGTGAGTATGCTGAAGCTTAGTGAGCCTGGAATGTGTGAGGAGTAGGGATTGTAATCTCCCTGGCAGATGGGGGAAGCTAAAGCTAGCATAGGTTAATGAACAGTATTACCTAGGTAGCTCCAGTATTCCTTGAGCTTCCTCACCAGCAGCATTCCAAAAGGAAGAAGAAGATTTGAGATTAGTTGGAAGGAGGCTTATTCCTGTTGATGAGCTCAGAGAAGGAGAATGCCTGCCTGGTAGATTCCTTCATGAACCGAGGCACAGTGCAGCTAAGTAATCTTAGATATATGGGGTAGGGGCTAGGAAGAAGAAGGATTTAGGAGAAATTGGGGCTGGAGAGTAGATGCATATTTACAGAAATGTATTCCAGGTGAAGTCCCTGAAGGAGGTGGGGCTTGTCATGTTGATTGTACAACAGCCAGTGGTAGGTCCCTGAGTCACTAACATAGAAACATAGAATATGGGTGAATCTGCAGAGTCTATTTTACAGGATAGTTAGTGCTTTACAAAGGTGAGGCAGACTCAAACTCTTTATGTTTTTTTTTTTAAGTTTTTGTATATTATGCATAGCCACCTATTCACCAATATAGGGCAATATTGCATGTCCCGCAGTGATCCTATAGTAAAGCAAACTGAAATATATGCTTTACGGTCAAAGTTGCACACAGACTAATAAAATGTTCTTAGGTTGTTCCACTAGTACGTGCTTAATACTGATTATATTAAGCAAAAATCTTTAGTCAGATTGAATATTGTGCTGTTATTCTACAAATAGACAAGTAAACAAATGTGAAAGGTTGCTTTAAACCTGACAGACTTATGTCAAAGTAAGACTTTTTACATATATATTTTTACAAATAATAACTGTGTATCCTTAGTGCTGGTACATGTGATTAGAACTGAATTGACAAGGACGTTGAGGATGAGGGTGTCCCACTGTTAAGTGTCCAGATGGTGTTGGAACATGCATTGGCATGCCAGTGTAGACTGCCACTGTTTCAAAACATTACACCTGTCTGACAGGTTTATTGTTGTTGGCATAATAGCAGGTACAGCCACCCACATGGCAGGCCAGCAGTGTTTGAAAATATTTCCCAGGTCTGACATGTTTATTGTGTCTGGAAGAACAGCAGTTGTACTAACCCACATGGCAGGCCACCAGTGTTTCAAAACATGGTGCCTGTCTGACATGTTTACTGCTGCTGGCAGAAAATCAGGAACAGCAGCCCACATGACAGGTAACCAGTGTTTCAAAAAGTAATTTCTGTCTGACTTGTTTATTACTGCTGACTGACAAAATCAGAAGCACAGTAGCTTGCATAGAAGACTAGTAGCATTTCAAAAAATTATGCCTGCCTGACATGCAAGAAGGAGGCAACTTGCAGTGCAGAATGTAGGTGCAGTGGAGTACACCCTGGAAGGTGATAAGGAGGAGGAGGTGTGTAGTAACTGTAGCAAGGCCCACTGGACTAGGCCACTGAGGAAAATGGGTACACTGTACCTTGTCGTTCTCTCTGAAGTATTGATCAATAATCTTCAGGATTCAACAACAGTTGCCAAATTCATTTTTAAAGGAACAAATAACTTAGTCTAAATATAATACTGTATAGTGGAACAATTCAGAGTACTCCTTTAATATGGGTACAACCGCTATTGAAAATGCACTGGTCCTGGGGCATGCATCTTCTGTAGAAGTAAATACAAATTATTACCAAACTGGACAGATACATTTTTTTTTCACCCCAATAACCTCCAAACAAGTTAAAAGGGAACTGCAAAAAATCAATGTGAACAAATATATGGGACCAGATGGCATTTCCTTGTATCTACTGCAGATGGCAGCCCCTGTGGTGGCTCCTTTGTTGGCTAGAATTTTCAACATTTCCCTGTCAAGCAGAGTTTTTCAGTGGCCTGGAAACATTCCGACATGAGTCCTGTCTTTCAAAGTGGCAACAAGATTGACACAGATAATTACAGACATATATCTCTTTTATTGGTTACATCTAAAATATTTGAAAAACTGATAGCGGACCAATTAAACACATCTGCAGTCAAAAAATCTTTATAACCCATACCAGACTGGATGTCAAGCTAATCACAATACCTTTACTGCTCCTATGAAAGTGAGCACAGATATACAGCAAGCATCGGGTATAAATCATCTGGCTACCTTGATGTGGTACAGAGGCTTGTCACAATGTAACATTGTAACTGAAAGCCAGTCTGTTAGTCTGACACAGGTGATCTGGGAAGGCATTTTTACTGTACAGGAATGGGAGTATGTGTGTTATATCTTTACTTTTCATATTTACAGTATACACCAAAGACAAAATGATGCTTGAGTAAGGTGAGAGGACAGTGACGGCATTGACAATGGAGGGATGGGTAGCATGGCACTGACAACTGGGGGGGGGGTTGCAGTGAGTCCACTTGGTGTACAGATCTGAAATTCCTGGCTACACTCCTGCCAAAGAAAACCTCCCTCTCCCTCCCTCTGCTGCTGCCCGCCCTGCTCCTGAATAGCACAGCTGTCATTGTTTACATTATCCCTAAAATGTTTTTTTTGCACCTGTAATGCAGAATGGCACAGTCACTGTGCTATATCACATTTCAACATGCGTGAATGAAATGACAGCAGCACTCTTCGTGGGTTGGGGTCCCAATAAAGCCATGTTGAAAATTTGGTGAAACAATTCCAAATAATGGCTGTTATACCCGGCCGTTCAAAATTGTCTATGCAGGCGTGTAACTTTGTTCATTTTCAATATTTTCACTCCAAATTTTCAGTATAGCCATTTTATCACACCACCTCATGAATAGTACAGTTGTCATTTTTCACATCCTGCCCATAATTTATTTTCACGCTTGTGGCCTTTCATAAAGTATGGGCTAAAATTATGTATATGCAGGGAAATGCATTATTCAGATGGGGTTCCAGATAAAGTTCTTAAGAATAACCCAGCATTGCAGTATGAGACACAATAATGTCCTTTACTTCATTGTTTTATTTTCTTTCCTGTTACATAAAAAGTCTTTTCAAAATAATTCTACACTAAAAATAAAATCCATTATGAATACAGATTTAAGGTTTGTCCATGACTTGTGTCACCAGGTAGTACTGTAAGCTAAGAATCTCAAGCATTGACAATTGTACTAGGATAAACTGGTTAGTATTGCCTGCCTGTGTCAAAGGTCCTATCCATCCCTGCGTGGATGACTACTGCTTGATGTTATACCTTGACTCTCTCTATGGGGGTCAACATGGTTTGTAGCAGCTATTTGTGACTGCTTGTTATAATTTATTCAGTGTAATGACTGTTTCGATTGATGCCTGTAATGCTAACTATTTGTACCTGTTTTGTGTTAATTTTCCTGTTTAAGTACTATATTCTCCCGGGTCGTGCTTGAAAATAGGCAGGTCTATTGCCTAATGCACTTACCCAGTTCCCAAAAACAAATTAAAATAAGTAACTCCAGGCATTGCCCAGCAGCTTTTAAATCTTATCTCTCAGTTCTGATGGAACAGAGGTGCTTACCGCAGACCCTACTTGATCTCTGGCTTTACTTCCTTGTTTCTACTGCTAGGGTTCCCCTATGCCGGGTCTGGTGGGAGTCCATTCCATGCACCCACCACACTTTCTGTGAAGAAATACATTCTCATGGTATTCCTTAGTCTACCCCTTTCCAGCCTCATGTCATGCCCCCTCTTTCCTGGACATCTCCTTTTTCTGAAAGGTGTTACCCTCCACTACCCTATGTATGACTTTTAGATATTTGAAGGTTTCTATCATATCTCCCCTGTCTCATCTCTTCTCCAGGGTATATATATATATATATATATTGAGGTCTCCCAGTCTCTCCTCATATGACTTTTGGTGCAGGCCCTGCACCACCTTTGTTGCCTTTCTTTACTGACCCCGCTCTGTCTAAATCCTTATGGAGATGCAGCCTCCAGAACAGGACACCATATTCCAAATCAGGCATCACCAATGATCTGCACAGTGGCATCACCACCTCCTTCCTTCTGCTAGTGATACCTCTCCCTATGCACACCAGCATCCCACTGGTAGTCCATGACCATAGCGAATGAGACTGAGCACCTAGAAAAATGGTGACTCAATCTCAGCGACTGTGATCATGGCTACTTAGGGATGGGGGCAACCAGATACTGCAGTCAGCAAAAACTGTGACAGGAACTCATGTGTATATACAGGCGTGCACCCGCAGGGGGGCAGAGATGTGGAGGAGGGATGAAATGTGGGAGGGGTTGTGGTGAGCAGCTGATGAGCCAGATTGCTGGCTTCATGGGGAGGGTGGTCAGCTACAAAACATGGAGTACCGGGTTGTGGTCTGGTGTGGTGCGGGTTTTTTTTTTGCTGCCTGGTGGCATGTATTGTCTTAAGTTCCCCCAACATGAACCCCTGGAGTTGAGAATCCATAAGAAGGGGAGTACGGGGGCAGCCCCCTGCATTATAAATGAGACCTGTAGGCACCATTGTTCAGTGCACTGCCAGTGTGCATCGCCAAAATTATTTTTAGGCGATGTACACTCACCATAATAGCAATCGCTGTTGCTCAGTAGCTATTATGACATGGAACCCATCCCACTGGTTCTCCCCACAGCCTTGGTACATTGTTTAGCCCCCTTTAGGTCATTCAGTATGATTACCCCTAAATCCCTTTCCTGTTTAGTGAACATCAGTCCCCTCCACCCCCATAATTTTCCCCAGGGTTCCTGCAACCTAAATGCATGATTTTGCACTTTTTTGCATTAAATCTCAACTGCCATACTTCGGACCATTCCTCCAGTTTACCTAGGTCCCTCCTTATTTTTTCCACACCTCCCGGAGTTTCCATCCATTTGCAGATCTTAGTGTCATTTGCAAAGAAGCACCCTTTCTCCTTCAGCCCTTCTGCAATTTCACTTATGACGATAATACACAGGACTGGGCCCAGGACTGATCCCTGTGGCACCCTGCTGGTCACCCTCCTTTCCTTAGATTGAGCACCATTTACCATGACTCTCTATCTTCTATCATTCACCCAGTTCCTAACTCAGTTTACCACCTTGTGACGCACTCCCAGGCTGCCCAGCTTGTTCTCAACTCTTATTTGTGGAACGGTATTGTAGGACTTACTAAATGCAATTCATGTTTATGTTTAAGCCCATGTAACACCCTTATCTAGTTAATGTATTTGCAGCTGTAGTGGCTCTGCCAGAATTTGTTTACATATGCAATGAAGTTAAAGCAGTGTTGTGATGTTTTGCAAAAGGATAGTTTTAGCAATTAGATAGCCATGCTATTGATAGGCTTTTAGACTCTTTAACATTTTAGCCATATGGGCAAATGTTTAATATAAAACAGAAGGCCAGGCACAAAGGACAAAATTGCATGTACTCACAGGCTGTAATGAGTTTCACCAGGAAAGACATACTGAGCTGATGACAGCTCATTTTCAGATGCATCTCGTGGGGAGGGAGTAAAGGAGGACAATGAAAGCAATCAGGGCAGCAATTACAAAGCAGAAAAACAAGTATAATATACAAGCATCATATAAAAAGCATAATGATGCAATTTATGCAAAATAGGCATAAAATGTAAATCTATTGAATATCAAGGAAGATAATTCAAGGTACAAAGTGCAATTATGTAGAATAAGGGGCAGGAAAAACTAATTTCAATGAGTGTCATAGAGATATAGTTTAGAGTGCAGAGGTAAACAAGGGAGTTAACAGTGTGAGTAAAGGTAGGGAGCATGGATTAGGAGGAGAGGGAGAGTGGGAGGTAGAAAGTAGGGGATAGAGGAACAGAGTAAGGTATCAGGTGCAACTGCAGGAGTTCAAGGTGAAAGTGTGGAGATGAGAGAACATTGAGAAGTGGCAGAGATGATAGATGGTAGAGGGAATTTCATTGTTTGGGAAAAACAGTAGGTGAACATAGCCTGGCCAGCAGAGGATTTACTTGAAGGGAGAGTGAGGGATCAATAGCTAGAGCTACGAAGGGTGCAAGAGGAAGGAAGAGGGGAGAAAGGAGAGAGGTAAGGTATGGGGGGGAGCAAGCAAGCAAGTAATTGGAGATAAAGGAGGCACAGTGAACAAAGCATGTGGCTTTGAGTGAGGGGAGGGAGAAGGAAGAGTATAGGGAGCAATGGTGGGTGCAGGACAGGCAGTCCAGAGCAAAGTAACAGAAGGAGCGAAAGAGGGAATCTAGTCTGGCTAGGGTGATCTTAGAAACATAGAAACATAGACGTTGTTGACAGATAAAGACCTCTTGGCCCAACTAGTCTGCCCTATATTCCCTACCTACTGTGCCACCACAGACCCTACTCAGTTTTTGGTCTTCTCTCCCCTAGCCTTACTTCTAAGGTCCCCTTTTGTCTATCCAATGCATGCTTGAATTCTGTCACCATTTTAGCACCCACCGTCTCTGCTGGGAGGCTGTTCCAAGCATTCACCATCCTTTATGTGAAGAAGTACTTCCTCACATCTCCTCTAAGCCTCCCCCCCAAGCTTCATAGTATGACCCCTTGTCCTGGAGCATCTTTTTCTGTGGAAAATGCTACCTTCCTGTACCTTATTAATACCTGTGAGGTATTTGAACATTTCTATCATATCCCCCCTTTCCCTCCTTCCCTCTAGAAAGTACATATTTAGTTCCTTGAGTTTTTCCTTTTAGGGTTTTTGATGCAGGCCTTCAACCATTTTGGTAGTCCTCCTTGTACTGCCTTCACCTTATCTATGTCCTTACAGAGGTGGGGCCTCCAGAACTGTACACAGTACTGGAGGTGTGGTTTTACCAGTGATCTATACAGGGGTCATACTACCTCCCTCTTTCTGTAGGTGATGCCCCTCCCTTTGCACCTGAGCATCCTGCTAGGCTTCCCCACTGCCTTATCACACTGCTTGGTTACCTTCACGTCATCAGAAATTATTCCCCTGGGTCCATTTCCTGTTTTGTGGTTGCTAATACCTCCACACTCAATTGGTATGATGCCCCTGGGTTTCTATGCTTCAAGTGCACTTTTTTGCACTGAAATCAGCTACCATTCCCTTGACCATTCTTCCAGCATTTTCAGATCAGCCCTCATTCTTCACCCCCCCCATGTGTCCACTCTGTTGCAGAGTTTTTTGTAATCCATGGCCAGTCGTACTTTTCTTTACAGCCCTTCTGCAACGTCACTAATAAAAACATTGAAGAGGACCAGGCCTAATACTGACCCCTGTGGCACCCCACATTCTCCAGAGTGGACCCCATTTACTGCCACCCACTGACTCCTATTGCTTAGCCAACATCTTACCCATTTTATAGTTTTGAACCACTACTAGGTTGCCCAGCTTGCTCACCAGTATTCCATGTGAAACGTAGGAGCAGTGCTGTGGATAATGTCACCAAAGTCAAAGATGGGAAGGATAATTTTTAGGACACTTGCATGGCAAGCAGGAGGAGGAATGCAACCTTTATTTCTGTATAACACTCCTGGTTTAGGGTAAAGTTTATTACATATGGCATCCACATGTCCTAAAAAGTTGAGATGCCGGTTGAGCCAGACCCTGAGGTGCTTGCATTAGGGAACATCATCGTTAGTGGCCCCATCAAAGGTGTGGAAGGAGGAGGGGGCAGTAAGCCTAGTGAGCTTCTGCCTAGTGCCAAAGGTCATTTAAACTGTTTTCTTGCCATTGAGGGATAACTGATTCAAATGGAACCAGAGCTAAACTTTGTTGAAATCCAGCTGAAGTCTGGCCATCATATCAGAGGAAGAGGACCCAGAGGCAAATAGAACAGTGCCATCTATGTACATGTGACTGAACACAGAGGAGCAGACCATGGGGAGGTAATTCAGGAAGACTGAAAGGAATATTGGGCCAAGGATGGAGCTTTGTGTGACATCAGTGCTGATAGGAAGAGAAGGGGATACGAAATCACCAATTCTCACAGGTTGAGACCTACCTTCAAGGTAGGAGTGGCACCAGTTGGTAGAGGAGTTGGAGAGCCCTGCTGCCTTAAGATTGTCGAGGAGAAGAGGGTGAGATACAGTGTTGAAGGCTATGGTCAAGTCAACAAAGATGGCAGCGGTGATAAGGTCCTGATCCATGCCTGGGATAATAGAGTCAGTAAACCAGAGGAGTGAGGAGGAGGTGGATTGGAATTTATGGAAGCCAGACTGGAAAGGGGTGAAAAACAGGAAGAGTCAAGGAAGGTGGAGAGCTGGGACAGCACGAGATGCTCTTGCAGTTTGGCTAGAGTGGAGAGGAGGAAAATAGGGTGGTAGTTGCCAGGTGAGGTGGAGTCACCTTTGGGAAGGAGTATGATGATTACATGTTTCCAGGAGTCGGGGATGGAGGTAAGGGAGAAAGAGAGATTGAGAAGGGAGGTGATAGGTAAAGCAGTCACAGGAGCAGAGAGATGGAGGAGTTTGGGGTCATGCCCATCTAGGCTCCTGCCCTTAAGAGAGCAAACAGCCAAGAGAGCCTTGAGGGAGGCAGCAGGAGTGATAAGAGAAAAGGAAAAGGAGCGGAGGGTGGTAGGATGGAGGAGGTGATGGGGAGGGATGGGGAGGAGGAGAGAAGGGAGGAGGTACAGGAGGTAAAGAATGAGTTGAACTCTGAAGTAACAGAGAGGGGTCAGAAATGGGGATGTCATTCAGCTTGAGAATCGGGGGCAGGACTGGGTTTGGGGGGGGAGAAGAGCACATGAATGACCTTCCAGAACCTGGAGGGGTGGTTAAGGTTGCTCTGGAAGGTGGTGAAAAAATATTCAGCTTTGGCAAGCCTCGTGGCTCTGGTACAGGCATGTCAAAGGGCTCGGTACCTAGTTAAGACAGCAGGGGAGACAGAGAACTTATGAGTCTTCCAGGCAAGGTCTTGTGTACGTAGGCAGGACTGAAGTTAGGCTGAGATCCAAGGGAGGTGGGAACCTTTGACTCTGATTCACCTGCAGGGGCATGCTGATCCCAGATAGACATGAATTTAGTATTAAAATAGTTGAGGGTAGAATTTATGTTATTGGCAGAAGAAATGGGTGACTAGTTAGTAACCACCAAATCAGCATGAAGGGAGGACAAGTCAGGCAACCAAAAGGAAAGGATCTAGAGGAGTTTGGAGTTTTTTTTGGAATGGTGCATTTTGCACACACAGTAGACCAGGTGGTGGTTACTGAGGACATTAGGGAGGGTACCAACACCAGAGATATGGTGGGGGTGGGAGGTAAGAACCCAGTCCAGTAAGGAGCAATTGGTGGATTTACAGTATAATTGGGTTGGGTTGGATCAGAGATCAGTTGAGTAAGTTGAAGGGACTTAATATTCTGGTAGAATTTAGTTTGAGAGGGGGATGATCAATTTATATTAAGGTTCCCAAGGATGGTGACAGCGATATATGGGATCTTGGGGGATAGTCAGGACTCAGAGATAATTTGGACATCAGGCTGAAGATTAACCATGAGAGGTTGCAGCTGGTCAATCACTGAGAGGAGGCTATGGACACTGATGTGAGTCACTCTCAACCCTTTGGGTAGACAAGTGAAAGGGGAGCAGGCAGGGTCAGGATTGGGTTCAATATTACCTGCCCCTAACAGTAGCAGTAAGATAAGGAACTTAACATGGATGTGTTTATGTGGCAAGAGGGAAGTGGGAGGGGGGCATGGAGGGAAGAAAAGATCTGAGTGTTTTAAGATGGAGGCAAGAGGAAGGGAGGAGGGAGCAGCCAGGGAGCCAGGGGGAATGGGAGAGAGATGGAAGGCAGGAGGAAGGGAGGGTGGAAGGGGGAGAGGGAGAGGGAGAACAAAGAGGGAGGGGAAGGAATGATGGCTGGAGGGTGGGAGGCTAGGGTAAACATGAGGGGGAAGGAGAGGAAGGGTGATTAGCAACATATCAGAAAGACAGAAGGTCATTGGAATTATGGCTTGTTATGGAATAGATGGTGTGAGAGGAGATATCTCAGCAGAGAGAGGAGTGAAAGCACTCCACAAAGAGGAGTGTTGGTGGGGCTAAGAGGAGTAGAATGGGTTACCAGAAGAGATGGGAAATCAAAGATGGCCAACTATATTAGAAGAAGTGAGGAATTTGATTGGTATGCTAGGGGTGAAAAGAGGTATTTATTTATTTATTTATTTTATGATTCAGAAACAACCTTTGAGTATGAACTCTTTTACAAAGGGTCCACATCAAGTATACAATACAAAAATAGAAATATAGACAATAAGAGATAATGAACAAAAAAATTTAGAAATTTAATTTTAGATATGATATAGCTGTTGCAGTCATAGGTTCCATTCTTAAGTGCTTTGCTACAATAATGTACGAGGTCAGGAGGTTAGATTTTTAGCAGGTAAAGGGAATGATAGTAGAAGATATAAGGCAGGAAAGGTGAGCAGTCCCAGTAGGGCCTTGTCAAGGAAGCAATTGTGAGGGGTAGTAGGGTGTGGTGGGTGAGTGTGTGAGCAGGAGAGAGAGAAAGAAGAGAGAGGTAGAGAAAGAGGGGGAGTTATTGACATGGAACAGGAAATTGGGGGAGCAAGAGATAGAAGAGAGAGGGAAAGAGATCTTGAGAGAGAGAGAGAGAGAGAGAACATGAGGAGAGGGAGGGAAGAGAGAAAGAGAGTGGGGGACAGAGAGTGGGGAGGGAAACAGCATGGGTAGAAGAGAACATGGTTGGGATAGGGCAGGCTGAGGAGTATGGAGGATAAGACTGAGGGTTGGAGACCAGGGAATCTGGCAGTGCTGACTGGGTAGGGGGCTCAAGCAGAGTCATTTGTTCTCAGGAGTAAGGTGGGCACTGAGGAGAGCCAGGATTAGGTCTGACATGCACAGGTACAATTGCAATGTAGGATCTGCTTCAGTTCAGATTTGAAGACTTGGGGGCTAGCAGTGTTGAGGGTGGCTGTAGGAATCTCGTTAAGCCAGAGCAGGGCCCAGTAGGAAAAGGATCATTGTCCAAGGGTAGTCCTGTGAAACAGGACACAGAAAGGACTGATTTCCTTCTTCTTAGTGGGGTACTTTGAGTTGGTTATCTTTATCAGTTCAGAGATGCAAGGTGGGGTTTGTCTGAGCATGGCTTTATGCCCTAGGAAGCATGTTTGGTATCTGATTCTGCTTCTCAGATTAAGTAAGCCAGTTTGCTCATAGAGTGCACAGGTAAGTGTGAAGTAGTCAACATTGATCAGCAGTCTGCATGTCTTATTTAATGTAGTTCCTACCCTCCCAAGTGTTGTGTCAGAAGCTGCACCATATGCCACTAGACCACAGCCAACAATAGACAGTACAGAGCTAGTAACGTAGCTCCTTATGGCATCCAGAGTAAGACTTTTTCTGTGCTTAAATAGTACACCCAGCTTGGTGCTCATTGCCTTCACCGCTGAATCCATGTGCTGGACATATAAGAGACTATCATCTATAGTGACGCCTAAGTATTTAAAGAAGTGAACCTGTTCTAGGGTTGCCAATACATTGTTGGTGACAGTCATAAAGGGGGACCTCTTCTTTAGCTGAGGGTTTGAAAGAAGTATCGTTTTGTGTGTTTTTTATAGTTAAGTAGTGACCGATGAGATGAGAACCACTGCACCATTTGTTTGAAGGTAGACTGCAGTTCTGCCTGCAGGGGCTCAATATGGGCTTCACTGTTTAGTATTACCGCGTTGTCTGCATATCAAATTATTTTGCATGGACAGGCCTCTGGAAGAGCATTCAGGTAAAGGGTGAACAGCAGAAGTCCCAGTATGAACCCTTGGGGAACCCCCGAGACTTTTTTAGAATTCAACGCTGATTGTCCAATTCTAACCCTCTGCAGTCTACCAGATAGATAATCCTTAAACCATTGGACAGCAGTAGAAGATATACCACGGTTCTACAGTTCCTTAAGAAGGAGGGGATGGCTGACCATATTGAAAGCCTTCGTGAGGTCAATAAAGATGGAGCCAACCATTTTGCCCTCATCCAAGGCCTTGTGTGTGTATTCAGTGAAGTCAGCCAGAGCTGTTGCAGTGCTATGTTTTTTTGTCTGAAACCATGCTGCTGGGGATATTGCAACTGGTATTTTTGGGTATACTCAGAGATTTGGTCTGCCACTATCGTCTCCAATGCTTTGGATGGGGTGGAGATAGATATGGGCCTGTAGTTTCCTGGGGTGAGAGAAGATAAAGCTGGGTGATGGGGAGGGAGGGATGGGAAGGCAAGAAGCAGGTGAATTGGCAAGTAGGATGGGGTGGAGTGGATGCAGTCCAGTGAGAGAGAGATATGGGGACCCTATATAAGGAATTAGAGCAAATAGCCAAGAGGAAGAGTAAAGGAGGATCAATTATGAGCAGTGCATGTGAAGCAGCACAGGGAAGGGGGGAGGGGAGCAGAGGAAGGAAGAAAGAAAGAGGAACACAAATGAATGGAGTCAGTGCAATTGATGAACTGTAAGGGGAGAAGGAGAGCTAAGGCAAGCCAGGGGATAGGGAAGAAGAGAGCCAGAATAGGAAGAAAAGAGCAGCAGGTAGCAAGGTACAGCAAGTAAATGAAGTCCTAATAGCAGGATTACACAATACAACAGGTAGTAATGATATATAAGCAGTAGACGCAGTTACATAAGGCACGGGGTCAAAATGATACATGGCAGAATCCCGTGTGACTTAATTGCATTGCTCGATTTCATTAAATCTTTTGTTTTGTGGACCCCTGTTATAGGGGGCTGTGCCTCCCTGGACCCCCCCACTTAGGATTCTAACTTTGGGGGGGCAAATAGAGAGCGCACAGGTTTGGGGTTTGCACATAATGCCATACACTATTAAGCCTATGACATTATGACCCGCTACGGTTACATAGTGAACATAGATACTAAGTCTTAAATAGCAGGACTATGCAATAAAAAGGTGGAAAGGTATATGAGCAGTATAAGCAGTTACAGCAATGGAATAATGGAAGTGAGCATTGTGTACATATGAATGATCAGTCTAAGCAGAGAACAGACATGCAGTGGTATAGGCACACTGATGGGCAGCAGTAACGTAAACAGAGGCAGAGTGTCTTTAACGAGTTAGAGGCATAACCAGTATTACATCTGTAAAGCAATTCACATAGGTTAAAGTGGACTCTTTCATACAGATCACAATATGAAAGAGCCAAGCAAATGACAGACTATCAGTGCAACTACCCGATTACAATGATGTCGGTTTTAACAGATCATGAGTGTAAGGCCTTCAGTATAGGATACTTATGGACACTTGCTGGAAGGGGCTAGGACAGAGTCTCCTGGCGTCTTGGTGTCTCCCCTCTGCTGACTCACTTTGAGGACTCCCACTCCTGCAGTGTCACTCATGCTGGAACTGCTCACACAGGACCACTTGGAGCCAGTGGGATAGGAGGACAACTGTTCATTCCACTTGGTGAAAAAGTCAAAGGTTTCAGAAACAGCTCCTGCTTTTTCAACTGCTGGGTGGCTGGCAACTGAAGGGGTCCACCAGGGGAGCCCACAAGGGCAAGTAGGCTCCAACCTCGGGGACCACTGGCTGGTGTCCTCGTGGCTACAGCAGCAAGTACTGTCCATAAATTATGAATACTGTACATTTATTTACTACATAAAAAATTACTTAATTATTTAGCCAAAGGTCGAAGTGTCCCAAAAGTTCAACTGAGGCAAACTGAACACAAAAGTGCTGAATTTTGGAACTTACTCTACACTGAATACAAATTGTGCATTGACTGATCTTTAGTACTGTCACAAAAGGCAATGCCAGAAACTCATGAACCTTAGTGGTCCAATATAAACCAGGCTCTTCATTATCATTTAAGTTCTTTAAGCCAGTCATGTATGTCTCCACCACTTATTCTGCAGACTTAGCAGCTGATGTCTTCTTTTTCCTGCTTCTCCACCTCCACTATTCAACCTATGATAATTCTGTACACAGAGAGTTAGAAGCACTACAACTAGGTGGCCTTTTGAGTTGTTGGTGATGCTGGTATCCAAGGGGTTCATTGACGTGGCATGGTTAGAGTCACTATTATGAGCATTTTGAAAGAGTAGTTATTTCTGGGATTTTTATATCATCCTTGTCTTTCTATGTATTCATTTGTTCATCGGGTAGGCACACTGGAACCAAATGTCCTTTTACAGAGGTGACCTAGATGTCAATACATAGAGGATAGTGTATGGCCAGCTATCGGTAACAAGCATGTGTAGCCATTGAGAGGGTGCCATAGCGACTGCTTAACCCTTGAGAACGAAGCTCGAGAGGTTTTCGTTGACATGGCTACCTCAAGATTGCAGCACACAATTTGTTGCCGATAGTGAACCATACATTGTCTTATATAGTGTAAAGTCCATATAAACAGCAGGATCCTTACTTTTCCCTTTTTTTATCAACACCACTTTCTCCTGGATCCAGCTCTCACCACCGCAGCTGGTTCAGGAAGATGGAGGTTCACGTAATGTGCATGCATGAACAAGTTCCATGTTGTTATACAATCGACGTGACGTACTCATGATGGCACAACAACACTGTGATGTCATATTGATAGTTCAACAACAGTGTGATATGATGGAATTTAGGTAATAATAACATTCTACCATACCTTATAACAATGTTAATGCAGGTGGTTATAATGCCGAATAAAGTGTACTCAATATACAAAGGGCTACAGTAGGGATACAAAATGTACACAGTACTGTATATGGTAGGATACAGAAGGGATACAAAAGATGCAGTGGAACACATAGATAAGTAGCATACAATATGGATATACAAGGTATGATTTATTATCACAACCGGTGACAAGGTTAAGTGCTGTAGCAATAACAATTTAGTGTGAAGAGGTCATTTTTGTAACTGGACATAAACAGTTTGCTGGAGCTATTCTAATGCTACAGATTTCCAGGGGTGCATCATTCCAGACCTTCAACACATTATATCTGATGGATTTCTGTCCCCAGTTTGTTTTAGCAGTAGAATGCTGAGGAGCTGTTTATGCTGTGACATTAAGTTTAGTTTGGGCTTGTGGTAATGAAGAGCTGGAGTAGGCAGCATGGGCTGTCATCTGATAGAACCCTATGTGTAAATGTGGCTAAGGTCAGTTTAATCAAGAATTCCAAGGAAAGTCAGTTTAGTTAACATTAACACTACAACTCACAGTGGTGGTGGTCTTACGTGGTGTCCATGGCAAATCCCCCTATCAGATTATATTGAATGGGTCAGCCATGTTGAATCTTGGCTGAGGCAGTGACCCACACAGGTGAGCCATAGTTCAACATGGGCAGTAGACTGAATTGGGCAATTGTTTTTCTGGTGACCATGGTAATTGCACTTTTCAATCTGTAGAGTACTGTACCTGTATTGTGCAGTGAATATTTCTGGTGAGTTTTGATAAATGGAATGCAGTGTTACGCCAGGATCAAAGTTCATACCCAAATATTTGTAAATTTCAGTCACTTCAGTAAGAGTGTGGTCATTGGCCAGTATCAGGAAGAACTTCTTGGTTTTACTTAGAGTGACCCATGACACAAAAAGCGTACCTTTGTTTTTCTTTTTATTGAGCCCAAGTCTGTTTTTTTAAACCATTTTACTCGTGTAGTGTAATCTTTACCCAAGATAGTGTTTACACCTGAAATTTCATTTGAATTCTTTACAATGCCATCTCATCTGCATACAAAAAGACTTTTGTTTAGTTGAATCCTTTACTTGGTTTAAATAGACAAAGTAGGCTATAAGTCCGTTAAATTGTCTCCTATTCTGGTAGGTTTATTGCTTGGAAATGTTTTGTAACGAATATTCAACAAGATGTTTTTTAAAAGTTTCAAAGTTAGTGGCTTGAACTAAGTGGTCTGGTAGGGTGTTCCAAGTTCTGATAGTTCGTACAGTAAAGAAATTATGTTGTTTGACAGTATTCACCTTTGGTACAATTAGTTGTATATTATGTAATCTAAGATTATTATTTCTAGGGTTGTTTATAATGCCACATTATTTCATTGGAACAGGATTTTGCATGATTTTGAACATTAGAAGTAAATCACATCTTTTCCTTTTGGTTTTCAGGGTGAATAGATGTAATTTAGTCAGCCTATCATTGTAGGTAAGAGATTCCAGGCCCCTGATTGATTTTGTTAGTTTTCTTTGTTTTTTTTTCCATGAGATTTGTATTCCTTATAAGATAGAGATTCCAAATTGGTGAGCCATAATCTATTGTAGGTGTGGTGTCATATAAGTATTGAATAATTTCAACATGCATTCACTATCCGTTGTTATGAATGATTTTTTTAATGGAATGAATTATCCTGTTTGTTACTTGGGTGGTATAATGGCAGTGCTCTAGAGAAGAGAGGTCCTTATTAATCAAGATTCCCAGGTCCTGTCCTGATGTTTTTAAAGTTTTACTATTCCATTTATATTGGTAACATGGGTTTTTATGACCAAAATGTAGAAATAAGCATTTAGACTAATTGAATTTCATTTTATTAATAACTTCCCAGTGTTCAGTTTGTTTAAAATCCTGACACAGTGTTTGGTATTGTTCTACTGAGCTGACTTCACACCCAACCTTGATGTCATCCGCAAATTTTGACACAACACTCCTAGATCCTGAACCCATGTTACTAAAAAAGAGACCAAACAACACAGGTCCAAGGACCAACCCCTCTGGTACCCCATTACTAACCAGCCCTTCAATAGATGTCACACAATTTATTCTGTTTCCAATCAGTTAACCAGTTGTTTATCCACCTAATAATTAATTTATTAAAACCCATGGATAAGATTTTGTTAATTAGAAAATAGTGGGGGATGGTATCAAAGGCTTTTCCTATGTCTAGGAGAATAACATTAACAGGTAGTCCCTTATCAATGCTGCTACTGACAAATTCATAAAAGGACATGAGGGTAGTAACACAGGATAATCCTTTCTGAAATCCTTGCTGAGTTGCATCTTCAAGGCCAAGCCTAACTATTTCTTTATCTGTTTCCTTTTTAATTACTCTTTCCATAAGTTTGCCGGAGATAGATGTTAGGCTTATGGGCCTGTAGTTTGTTACATTCAACCTATTACCATTTTTATGGATAGGGATGACTGATGCCCTTCTCCAGTCAGCTGGAATCTGACCTGTTTTGATAGATTTATTAAACATCAAGGTCAGTGGGTGAGCAAGGACATTGGTGAGTTCTTTCAGGACGATCGAGTTAATGTTATCTAGACCTGGTGAAGATGATGTTTTGAGTTGTTGTAATTCCTTCAGGACCTGATTTTTTTCTATAACAATTTGAGGACTGTTGCTAGCACATAATAAAGGCGTGTTTTTTTTTATTGAAAACTGAAATTACGTAATTATTAAAACATTGGGCAATCTTTTTGCTGTTATTGATCACCTCCCCTTCACTAAGTATGGTTACTATTTTATTAGATATGTGTTTCATATTATTTATATAAGCATAAAAGCTTATTATCTTTTTTACACGCCAGTCTTAGTTCTAATTGAGTTTGTGTTCTTCTTATTAGCTTTTTTAGTTTAGATGGCTCATTTTTATACATGATTTTATGGCTAGGAGAAGGATTTTTTTTAAACATTTGAAGGCCCTCTGTTTCCTTCATATCTGTTTTTTAATGGCATTATTGTACCACAATGGAATTATTATGTTTACTACACATTGGTACATTGGTACATGATGTAATACTTCAAGTAAGCAGCTGGTAAATGTAACCCACGTTTGTTCCACCTCTAAACCATTGAATTTGGTATTCCAAGGGATTTTATCTAATTTGTTAGATAGTTTGATCCAAATTGATCTAATAATCTGGAGTTTTAGTGTCATCAAATGTTTTCGCTGTACTAGCTAATAAGGTACATTTGTTCATATTGTGATCACTAGTGCCAAGGGGGGGGGCAATGACTTGTGGATTCATAATTCTATCATTGCATTTAGTTATTGATAAATCAAGGACATTTGTCTCTCTGGTAGGTTCCAAAATTAGTTGTTCACTCCCACATGCTATAATGGTATCTGATAAATCTTTTTTGAACTCTGTTTGACCTGTCGGTGAATTCCAATTTATTCCTGGGGCATTAAAGGCCCCTACCACTAATACATCGCAAAATTCTGATGCCTGTTCAATTTCATGTAATAAGGCATTATTATAGTAATTATCACTATTTGGTGTCCTGTAACAAACACCTAATACAAGTTTTGAAGAATGATCAGGTTTTAAATTAATCCATAAGGTTTCAGTGATGATGTCATGTTGAACACTGAGTTGTAGTTCAGTACACTGTATGTCAGTAGTTACATAACAGCAGACTCCTCCGCCAAGTCAGTTTTGCCTATTTTTGTAAAATAGTTGAAAACCAGGTATATTATTATTCCAAGTTATGGCATCATCCCGCCATGTTTCAGTAATACATGTGATGTCTACCTTGTACTCTCTGATGATTATCCCTAATTCAGTCAATTTTGTTTGGTTAGACTTCTTGCATTTATATTTAATATTTTGTAACTGTTAGGTGTTCTAGTATTATCTATAGATCTTTGGTTGCCCTTGTCCCCCTTATTATTCAGTTTAAAATCTGGGTAATGATATCTTCAAAGGTTTTTTCCCAATTTGTGGGCACATCATTTGCTTAAATGTAATCCATCCCAGCAAAAAAGGGGATTATTGTTGTTAAATGACTCCCAATGCATGACAGTAGAAAATCCCTTTTTAAGCATCCACTTTTGTAACCATTCGTTAAATGTTTTTATATTTTTTTCTTTTAAGTAATTGGCTTTTGGGACTGAAAGAATCACAGAAAAGTGAATTTCACAGTCTAAGGTCAGGAGAAAAAAACTCTTCTTTTATATCATCGAATGACAATTTATTTGTGCCGTTTGTGCCTATGTGGACAATAACCAATGGGTTCGGTCCAGCATTGCATATGTTTCTGGTCACACTATGAATGTCCTTAATCCTGGCACCCCTAAATGAAGAGCAGGTAATATTCTGTTTGTCTGACCTGCAAACAATTTTGTCTATATATTTGATGATAGAATCTCCAAAGACAAAATACTGCCTGGTGTGGCTATTGACTTCATCGGTGTCCATATCAGGACAGTTTTCCTCCGACTCAACCCTGGGTGGAATAGAGATCCTTTCAGAAGGATTTATGGGCGGTATATCAGGTAGGTTGATTGGTTTATTTGTGACAGGATTATTCCCCTTTTTGTTACTATTGATAACTATATTCTCCTTAGATGAAGGTCTCAAGTGCATTAGCAGATGTACTTGGGGTTTGATTAGCTATAGGGTCCTTGTTGGTTTGTGATGGGGTGGAGAAAATATTAGGAGGGTTTTCTGTGTCGACATTTTCATTATTAGTACTACTCATTTGTACTGGCTAATTATTGTGTTTGTTAACTAGATTTATTAGAGGCTGAAATCTATTGCTTGTTTCAACTAAGGTTCCAATGGCTCTGTATATTGTTTTTGATTTCCTCCCCTAATTGACCTCGAGTCATTCTTCAGGATCATTACCTGGGACATCACTATCACCATGTAGTCATTTCCTTTTGACCAATTTATTAATAAGGCTACTTCTTAAGGGTTCTGCTATCATAGTTTCGGTAGCAACACTGTTGTTCATTCCTAGTATTGGTGTGTTATTTAACTGATGTAGTTTGTTGGACATAGTGTTTTGTTGTTTTTCTAGTAGATCTAATTTACTATAAAAGGTTGCTATGTCCTCCCTCAAAACACTATTGTTAATACATTTGTCACAAATGTATAAGGGTCATGAGAGGAGTTTATCAAACAAAGTATACATAAGACAATTGGAACACTTTAGTCCTGTCTCTCCATCCAATGTCATGATTATATCGCTTGTTGCTCTACATGGAGAATTAGGTGATGGCCACAATGGGCCTGAGGGTGGATCTAGTGTAATAAGGTCTCCCATCTTTAATTAATGTGACTGTGACTAGTGTTCACTCTTATTGTTCTGACTAGTTACACAAACAAGTTGAGCAACTATGAAACCTTGAGTAACAACTCCCTTGAAAACAACCTAGCCTGACTTGAGTAGATACAGACTATACCAAAGATGCACTTACCTTTATTTGGCATTAGTATACTGTTCCCTTTCCCCTTTCCATGCTAGACACACATGACATGCACAGAAACGCATGTGTCTCTGAGCACATCTCCACGCATGTGGATGTGTGCTTGCCCCGCTCATGTGGGGCTCAGCTTTTATGGGACGAGGACTGGAAGTATTTCTGTCTCTCTTCTGGTTCCTCATTTAGGCAAGCAACAAATTGTGTTAGTTAAAATAATAAACACAGCGCCACCTCATGTGGTGAACTTCTATCAAGTTTAAAAGGAGCACTGCCCTTGCTCCAGTACCTAAAAAATTAAAAATAACACTCATTGCTGCTACAATGTGGCTGTGGAGCAGGATATACCTCCACAGTCCCACGGTTCCACACAGTGAGGAAGTATTAGGCAATATGCCTGTCCAGGTCCCCTTGGCAACAGCCAGAGAATGAGTCCCTCTCACCATAGGGCCACCAAATGCTATGCCCAGCAAGGATAAATAGTGCAAACTGCTGACACTCACATCAGAGTGTCCTGTATAGTGTAAATGAACCCATTCACATGGGGCTTGGCTCTTATGGGGCGAGGACCAGTAGTATATCGGTGTCTCTTCTGGTTCCTCATTTAGGCAAGCAACAGACCATGATAGTTAAACAGTTAGTTTTGGAAGCTGGTTGTTGAATAGGGTATCACAGCAGAGGACTGAGTACCAAACTCTGCAGCACTACTTGCTCTATAGCATGCAGAGAAGACATGACTCAATTAAGTTTAACCATCTTTTGTCAATTACAGTGGTAGGCAGAGATATGTCGCAGTATGTCTTGCTATATCTGTATATGTCATATGATATACCATTCATTTCAAAGGGAGTTCCTGTGAAATACATAGATATGTTTAAAGATTTACTGGGATCTATCTCTGGCTACCACTATTATACAGGTATTCACTGATCCAATTAACTGTAGATGCACCAAAAGTGGAAGCATGCTGCTATTAGACAAGCTGGGTGAAAGGCATTGTGGATCACACCTTTGTCTTGACCAGCTTTGCTGTCAGTTGTGCTTACATCATTTCAAGCAGGTGATTCCCCCATGTTTGTACCAGGAATGTTTTATGATCTGTCAGTGTATACAATTGAGACACAGTTGTTCAAGGAAAATCAATAATATTTTAATTAAAAAAAAATGTATTTGTACCAGGGATTTAATAAGGTGGCAACTTTGCAGGCTAAATTCTTACGATGACAGCAGATCATTGTTATCAAGTTATCTCTATATGGGTTCTAGGAGTGCAGTGCAAGCTGAATCATCACTTTATTCCAGCTAGGAATGCACATTGCACAATATCTGCCTCAGCACACAAAGAAGTTGAGCTCCTTCACTTAAAGGTGCTATAAAGTCAGTAACTGCATGGCTGGCATGTTCAATGGCTGTAGGATGAGAATCAGCCCATTCATGAGATACCACTTTTCTGTTTTTATGCTTATGGAAGTTCTTGAGTCATCACCGGTAGTGTGAATGATCATAGAATCAGAAAGTGCCTTTGTATAGTAAAAAGAGATTTTAGCCATATTGGCCCCAGGGAAATAGGAGACACTGGAAGGTTTGACACCTTTTATTGGACAAACATGTGCCTTGTACAGTACAAAGATTGTATAGTACACAAGCTTTCAGGCCCTCACATGTCCCTTTTTCAGGTGAATAGCAAACTGAACAAAATAAGCAACATTAATATGCATTGTGATACAATGTATAAAATATACAATAATGCATGGGATGGTGTGTCTAATGAGATTTCACACACACCCCGAGGTGTTGGATGCCGCATAAACCCCAAGAGTAAAGTTTGAGGGGTTTATTTAAATATCCAACACTAAGGGGTGGGTGTAAAATCTTGAGTTAAACACACCACTCCGTGTTTTATTTTATATAATTGCTGGGGTGCATTTTCTTGCCACAGCAATTATATACAAGCATTTGTCAATGCTGAATGTTGTCGCGCTGGCATTGGCAGTGCCAGAGCTAGAGATGCATAATAGGAATGGCAGTGAAGTATTGAAGTGATGCCAACCCCACCCCCACCCTGTAGAGAGCAACAGGCATTGGGGTGTGCCTTTGGATTGTCAGCTATAATGCTCATGGCATTGTACCTCACCCTACCCTGTAAACGCTGACAAGTGTTGGGGTGTGCTTTGGGGTCTTTGGGCATTATGCTTACCCCATTTCATAAGGAAATATGCTGACATGGGTGCAGTATAGGAGCGTGAGGTGAACTTTGTGGCTGAACAGTACAAGGCACACCACAATGCCTGTCAGTGGCTGCAGGGTGGGGATGGGGATGGAATGGTGTGAGCATTACATCCAATGATCCCAAGTCACACCCCTGATGCCTGTCAGTCTGTACTGGGTGAGGTGCTACAGTTGGAAACCCTAACATTGTAGGCATGTGGTGGTAGTTTCACTCCACATTTTCAACATGGGCTGTTTGTCAGGCCACCACATGAAAAGCGGCACAATCACTTTGTTAGCTGAAAGGTGGTTTTGCACAGCAGCTGTGCCATTTGGTGACAGAGGGATGAAAACACATTTTCGGGCAGGATGTGGAGAATGACAACTGTATTGTTCATGAGGAGGCATAAAAAAATGGCAACGTTGAAAATCTGGAGTGACTATATGAAATATTGGTGAAGCAATGAGCATGCATACAAACTGTGCAACACACGTCCGCAACCCAATTATTCTTAGGAGTTTGGTAGTCACATTTGTAATATAGGCATTTTGGGTCCTCCCCTTATGAACAGAGGTGGTGCAATTTTATTAATCTGTCCCAAAAGTTGATTTCCCACAGTGACCACGCCATTGTGCGCCACAGGTGCGGAAACACATTTTGAGCAGAATGTGAAAAATGACAGCTGTACTGTTGAAAAGGAGGTGTGAAAAAATGCCAGTGTTGAAAATCTGGCATGGAAATATTGCAAATTTGTGAAGTTACAAGGGTGCGTGGAAACTGCGCAACACACACTTGCAGCACAGTCATTTTATGAACTTTCTGCACCAAATGTTCAACATAGGCATTTTAGGACCTCTGCTCATGAACAGTGTCACTGTCATTTCCTCAAACTGCCCCAAAAAGTGATTTCATACAGTGACCACGCTATTCTGCGCCGGATGTGCAAAAACACATTTCTGGGCAGGATATGTAAAATGACAGCTATACTGTTCATCAGGAGGTGTGGAAAAATGGCAAGTTTGAAAATCTGGAGTGAAAATATTACAAATTTATGACATTATGAGCGTGTGTAGAAACAGCTCAAAGCACGCTCATAAAACAGCCATTTTGGGGAGTTTTGTCACCAAATTTGCAACATAGGCTTTTTGAGAGCCCCCCTCATGAACAGTGGCACTGTCATTTCATTACTCAGTCCCAAAAGGTGATTCCATGCAGTGACCGTGAAATCACCTTTCGAGACCAAATAACGCCATGACAGTGCCAGAATTCATGAGGAAGGGTCCCAAAAATCCCATGTTGATAATTTGGTGCCAAAATTCCAAAAGAAATGCCTGAGATATGTATCAAAGTTGAAAAAACCCTATTTATTCCATTATACAGCTTACCTCCATTTCCTTAGTTCACGGTCGGTTTTGAAGAGTGCAGACGTGTTCCCGGTTCACCGAAGACCATTGCGCCAAACTCCGCAGGTAAGTATGGGGTGATATGATGGGGGTGGGAGGCAGGTGTGTAGTGGGTGGATGTGGGTTGTGGGAGGGGCAGGGAGACTGCCGAGGACCGTTCTTTTTTCACAGGTACAAAAAACACATCATGGGACCATTTTACGGTTTGTTAGGAGCATGTGGCATGCTGGGGCGTGCTCCCAGCATGCCAACGGAGCCTTGTTTTTTTGGGGGGGCAGCTGTAGCCAATGGGGGGGTTCCTTATTCCGATGGGGAGTGGAATCCCCCATCAGCACATACATTGGGGGCAGGGTAAGCTGACAGGGAGATTGGGCACCCCCGAAGTCGGCAGTTTGGTGGGCAGTGTGCCACCATGTTTGCATTTCCAGGTAAGCATGTCAGGAGGTCAACTGCATGTGTTGAGCTTTGCCGACATTGCAGCAGACCTTTCCTTAGATGTGCTCGCCCAGGTGGTGTGGTGCCATCATGCAGGCTGATTGGGGAATGAGGGACACACCTACTGATGTGCGCCCTGCATTAGCCCAACAGTGACCGCGCCTCCAAATCTGCACTACCGCAAGATGTTGGCTGCGCAAGTGCACCAACATAAAAATAAAACAGCCAGTATTCCAGTAGGGATGAAGTCTGTCTGCGGTCTGTGGCTGAACAGCTGTGTAAAGCTTTTCTTTTTCATTTTTATTTAATTTAAATGGAGGATTACTTGTTTGCTGAGGAGGAAAAGTCAACTACTGTGGGGCAAGATTTGTTTTTTTTAAATGCACTTACTGCTGATGTAGAGTGTTGGTGGTGGCCTAGTGTTCAGTGGTGCTATGTGAGAGGA
Source organism: Neoceratodus forsteri (assembly GCA_016271365.2). Classification (NCBI taxonomy): domain Eukaryota; kingdom Metazoa; phylum Chordata; order Ceratodontiformes; family Ceratodontidae; genus Neoceratodus; species Neoceratodus forsteri. The sequence goes on along the minus strand of CM057453.1, from coordinate 313,841,913 downwards.
CAGCGGATGGCGGCAAATGCGTGGAGCAAGGGAACCCTGGTGCATGTTTGCCTTTATAACCCATGGGTTATAATGTCGAATTATAACCTGAGTTCCCTATGGGAGAAAACGCTCCCCAGTTATTATAAAACAATTGTGCCACAATAGTTGAGAAGAATTTAATAGGAAGGGTTGATTAGCAGGAGGTTCTAAGATGTTCATAGGAAAGGCTGAATGGAAACTCTGAAGTGGTAATTGGAAAGGTATTTTGTCAGGAACACAGAACAACAAAGACCTGAGATAAACCGAGTGTAAGGTCTATATACGCTGTGGTGCATTGTTTGGCTAGGTGAGAAGATGATAGGAAGTGCTAAGATATTCATAAGAGGGCTGAATGGATGCTTAGAAGTGGTAATTGGAAAGTAACCAGACAGGAACACAAATTAAAAGACCTAAAATACACAGAGTGCAAAAGGTGTGTGCGTGGGGTGGGGGAGTCCCAGAAGGAAAAGAAAGAAGAAGAATAAAATTAGTAAAAAGTAACATACAGTATTAAAGTTTTCCATGGTGCGTCATGAACCCAGTCTCCCGACTTGAGTCCATAGAAGTTAGAATTAAATTGTTTGATATATTTCGGTTCCCATGTCCTTCTCTCCTGTGTGTTTCTGAAGTTGCCTCTTAGTATTAGGACAGATAGGTCTGCGAGGAAATGGTCTTTTTGGGAAAAATGTTGTCCTATTGGTGTGCTGATAATCTGGTTTATAAATTCTCATCACCACAATTGACCTGGCCCCCTGGTGTCTAGTGGCACCCCAACCCTCTGATTGCCAATTACTGTTATGAAACAGCTGTCCCTGATGTCTAGTGGAACCTCCCCATCCTTTGATCAGCCATCTTCATGGTAATAAAGTTGTCCCTGGTTTCTAGTGGCACCTCACTCCCACTGGTCACCCACCACCATATGTATAAGCATCCCATGTAACATAATGTCCATTGTTTAATGTGAAATAACATTGTGCTACAGGACAATTTAAACATGAAAGCAAATCATTGGGGATGCAGTACTTGAACCACATGCTGAAGATTTATTGGTGTTCTGTTAAGTGCTGAGGGCAGGTATGAGGTACAGTAAATAGTACACACATTCTCTATACAGTACACAGTACACACACCCCTGTCATGCCATATGGTGGCCAACAAAGGTGGGAAGAGGTGGGCTGTGCCAGTTGCCATATCAGATTCTTGGCATGGCAATGGAGTGTGAGGTACAGGGGGTGGCAGATGAGTGGTGTGCTCAGTGTGGGTGGTGGGGGATCACTAGCCTCTGGGGTGCTGGGGGCCACCAGGAAGGGTGCTTGCTGGGTGAGGAGTACCACTGAACACCAGGGAAACCTCAGACCTGCCATCAACACTTAACAAAACACTGATAAATCTTCAGCATGCGGTTTGAGTACTGTATCCATGATGATTTTCTTTCACATTTAGGTTGTCCTTTAGCACAATGTTATTTCAAATTAAACAAGGAACACTACATTACATGGGATACCCATACGTACGGGGATGGGTGTTCAGTGGGTTGGGGGGATACCACTGGACACCAGGAAAACAGGAACACTTATAGGAATGGGTAATCAGAGGGTGGAGGGGCACTAGACACCAGGAACAACTTTATTATCATGGTGACTAGCGACTGGATGGTAGGGGCTGCCGCTAGACACCAGGGAAATGCTCAGCTATTACAGGGCTAAGTGACTGGAGGGTGGTGGGTGCCAGTAGACAGAAGAGGCAACTTTATTATCACAGCAACTGGTAATCAGAGTGCTGGGGGTATCACTAGCCATCGGGGAATGCTCAGCTATTATGGGGATGGGTAACCAGAGGGTAGGGAGGCGCCACTAGACACCAGGGACATGCTCATCAAGTATGGGGATGGGCAGTTGGAGGGAGGATGGTGCCACTAGACACCAGGGTATCCTTTGATGCAATAAGCCAGGGTCAGGGGTTACCGGCTGCAGTATCACAACTCATCACCTGGGCATTGCACCCCGTTCAGTCAGGGTTTGCAAAGGTGATAACTTGCACCTGTTTAGGTGGCATTTACTGCCTGTGCAAACCTCTCAATATCCTGCTGCATCCTTATGCAGAGGACAACCCCCTCATTTACAAGGATGCAGTGGTAAGTTAGCACTCAGGCAGTAACAGATTTTGCCACTGCTGTGGGTGTGTCTGAATATAGACCCCCACCTACAAATCAAGCACAAAACCTAGTTAGTGTGAGGAAAATATCCTTTTCCACCAGGGATACATTTTGAATATCTGACCCCTGATGTCCGCGCTCTTCCCTTTTGATGTGCAATAACAACACTTGTAATCATGCCCTTATTTACCGGGGTGTCCCCCTGAGGGTAACTATTTCATGAGGTAACTCTGGTAGGAGCAGCAACAGCAGTGGCATGAGGCAGTTACTAACTTCAGTCATGGGGGAGCACTGAGAAATCTAATGCAGTGCATTCCAGGGATAAGGAGACAGCCGGGGATCCCTAGAAGAGTGTGTGGTGCTTATGAAGGTGGCATGACATTTTCTTGTCAGAAAACATTCACTATTTATATAGCTCGCAGTGCAAAAGCCCCTGCTGGTATTAGAACTCAGGTCACCTGCTTGAGAAGGTTGTGACTTAACCTCTACAGCAAAGGAACTGCTATTGCTTTAGTGCAGCTTGGTGATGCATTGGAAATAAAACTAGCTATGAGTTAAAAAGACCAGGGATTCTGATGCTGACATGAACCATACATTTTTTAATTATTACTTTCAACTGAAGACCATGATTCAAATCCTAACAAAGACGTAACTATTTTTTCAGTTTTCTGTAAGTTAGAAATTCACTTGATTTGGTAATCCCTGGCAGCATAACACTGGAATCATAAAGACTTAGTTAAAAGTAATAATTTGTACAGGTAGAAAGTGCTCCTGTCAGGACGGGAAATTCCAAAGGAAAATTGCACATCCCCTTGCTAAGTCTGTACAACCTTTGCTAGGGTGACATGACATGTTCTTGTTAAGAACACTCTGTTCTGACAGGAACATTTATTTCTGCAAATATTAGTACTTTTACCTTCTTTGTTTCCAACATATCTGCAGTTCACTATTCCAACTCCTCACCACCATGGATGTCCAGTCAAGTGAAATTATGACTAAGAAATGCTAAAAATGTATGACGTTTCTGTTAGGATTTCAGCAGTTGTTTCTTGCTGAAATATAAAAATTGTGTTTGCCCTGCCAAATTCAAACCACTGAGCCCCTTGCTTGCTATCCCAAGACCCAACCTACAAATTGGGTGACTGATATTCTACTCCCAGCAAAGGCTTTTGCACTGCAAACCATATTCTTTGCAAAACCACTTTGTTAATGCACTAGTTAGGGTAACTTAATGCCACAAAAGTAGGGAAATGTGGTGTTAGTGTTTCCAGCCCACCCCTACCCCTCAAGCAACAAAAGGAAAAAAACATTAGAGTTTTGTGTCTCCGGAGTCTTGGCAAATCAGTGGTGGAGTTTCCCTTGGGGTTGTCAACCCTAATGCTCACCCCATTCCATGAGTAAACAATGTCACACATAATCTCCTGTGGGCTCTGTGTGAAGACAGCTACAACAAATTGTGTTGGCAGCATGTGGCAAGACATATTTCTCTACCTTTGAAGAGTTTTTCACTATGTGGCAGTGACTTGTATCTGCACCTTGTGTGTTAGATTGGAGGCTACAGGCTGAGGGAGTGAGCATTAGGGTTGACAACCTCAAGAAAGATGGAACCACTGATTTGTCAAGATTCTGGGGACCCAAAATCCTAATGATTTTTCTTTTGCTGCTGTGGAGGGAGGGTGGGGGAGTTAGGGCTGGAAACCCTAATGCCACATTTCCCTACTTTCGTGACATTAAGTTAACTTAACTGGTACAATAATGAAGTTATTTGCAAAGAATTTCCTTTCTTTTTGAGACAGTGGAATCATATCCTCTTTCAGGAGCTGCGTGAACAGATGCAGATATGCACAGCCATCTGGGTATGTGCCAAGGGAAGACTCTGTCTGCCCATGGAAGTGCAGGGCCCTGCTGACCCTGACCTTCTATGCAGTATCAGATGTCAAAAATTACCAAAGTTTTGAACGTGCATAGGAAAATGTTCAATGTACCTTCGTAACTGTGTTGTTTGTTTTGTAATGTTCTGACACCATATTTTCAACATAGACTGGACATGAACCCACCTCAAGAACCCAGTAGGGGGAAATTGTCAAATCTCAGCTGAAATGTCATTCAGCTACACAGGTGTGAAACACATTTTGGCCTGGTTTCGAAAATCGACAGTTGTCATGTTCATGAGGTGATAGAAAGAAATGGCTATGTTGAAAATTTGGGATCGAAATATGTAAGCAATAAGACATGACAGAGTGTGCATGGAACAGATTTTACAGCACATCCAGGGATGTAGTGAGGCATGAGGCCACAGGCGAGTGTCTTCAGCCCCTGGAAGTGCAGTAAAATCTGGTCCATGCACACCCCCTCAGTGTCTTAATGTGTTTATAATATGGACTACTCTTTTTTAAACTTTTTACAGTTGGGAAAAGCATGTTTATATGTAGAAACAATAGGTTTACTTGTGTGCATTTATGATAAAATAGTCCTTCCGCCCACTACAAATGATATAATTGATGATGTCATTGTAATACTGCTAGACAAAGTTTGTCATTTGCTGGCATCAAGATTCAAGATATGGAATGTTTATCATGGAATGTTTGTCATGGAATACATGGATTCAGAATTCTGCTCAATTCCACTGGCAGAATGTTCCTCTGCCAACATACTACACACACATACATACACACACACACACACACACACAGACAACAAAGGCCTCTTCTACAGCCAGAGACTCAATTATCTCACTGACAGAGCAAGCAGAACAGATTTCCTTGATGAGCAGGTAAAGATAGAAGGGGGATTTTTCATGGTCAGTAAAAGAACAGTTGTAATGAAAACTATAAGCAATACTTAATGTTTCTAATTTGTTTATGTGTATAAGGAAAATGTGATAATCATGGAAACAACATTTAATTAATTTGTTTTATTTTTTATTTAAGGCAGTTTTATTTTTACAGCCCAGTTGAAGGTTTGTTTTTTTTTACAGTGTAAAGGTAGCAGCCATTTTTGTGATGGACGATCTGGTTGTAGGGGGACTGATGGAAGATAGTTCTGGTTGTAGGAGGACTGATTTGCTCATCGTGTGATGTGGTTTAGGACCAGAATAACTGTGCATGAAACAGATTTGTATCATCACATGATATATTTTGACCAGTTAGGCTACTTTATTTTGGTTGCCCATTTTATAATTAAAATTACCAAACGTTATGAGCATGTGTTGCAAAATTTCAATGTAAGCACATAACATTCTTCTTTTGTAATATTTTTACCCCACATTTTCAACATAGCCTTCTTATGACCCCACCTCATGAACAGAGTTGGAGAAAATTTTCATAACCCACCCTCCCAGTGGAGGAGAGCAGTCCTGGGAATGCTCAATCATCCTCCTCCTCCCAGCCAACCCCTGACAACCCAAGCTCGTTCCTGAACCCAGGTCACTGGTGTGGTGCAAGCTGTGGCATCCAGTGCCTCAACTCTCAGCACCACCAGGCCAGCAGCTCACATATATTTATAAAAAAAATGTTATATTAACATTGGGAAGGGTGTGCAGGACACCTAGAGGGAAGGGGGGCTGCAAGAAGGGGTGCCAGGGATGGGCACCCCAGTGCACTTCAGAAAATAAACAAATTGGTAGGTAGATAGATAGACAGACAGACAGGCAGAGACAGACAGAATAGAGGATCAGAGGCTCACTCCTCTCACTGCAGCCCACAGCAGGACTCCAGCTGCTGCTTCAGAACTTAACAAAGTCCTACTGTTCACATACAGAGAACGCTGAAAAGTGACTCCTCTTGCTAAGCTAGACACCTTGGATTTTGGGGTGCCCAGTAAAGGTATTTCTGGCACATGTTTTTAAACAAACACCAGGATCTAGCTAAACTGGTCCTGTTTACCTAGGTTCTGGTGTGTTTTTTAAATTACACCATTTTATGTATTGTCCATCTTTTTTATTTGCAAGGGAAAGAAACAAGATGGCAGCTCTCTCGGCACAAAAAAAAATGTTACGTGCTGTGAGAAGCAAGTGGTGAGAAAACGAAAACAAAAACAGTCCTGCAACACAGAATTGTGGGTGTCATATTAGAACATTATCCCGGCCCAGAACCCTACTGGGCGTGCTCAGAACAGAAAGACACAAAACCTTAAAGCCTTATAACTCTGGAACTATTTAATATTTTTTCACAAACCCTTTTAAAGTCACTACCTAAGGATACCATGCTTGTTCAAGAATGTTTTGGGGAAAGCATTCCATTCTGTGTAGGCTGTAGGTGAGAGCAAAAAAAAAATCCCATGTTAAGTATAGGAAAAAAATTAGACATCTACCGAAAAATGACATATGTGAATCTCAGAAACCGCACAAGCTGCCATCACAAAAAAACTTTCTACAGATTTAGATCATGACTCCTAGACAACACATGCAAATGTTCATCTGATTTTGTCAACTGCTGCCAAAGCTATTAAGGTGCAAAGATATGGGGTTAACATTGAACATTCTACCCAACCCTAAGTATAAGGGCACTAGCATGCCCCTACAATAAATGCAGAATATTTCTGATAGGAACATTTCATGTAGCAAATTAATTACCTTATCATATGGCAAAGCACTTGAACTCTACATTACCTGCAGCTGACCTGAGTGCAGGTCTATGACACAGCAGATCTATCAGTTGCCTACAAATCAGAAAACCAGGGTTAGGATCTTGGTGAGCATCCAAAATACTATATTTAAAGGAAAAGGGTTTGAATCTTAACAGCAACTTTAAGAAAAGCATTCAAATGTTTTTTATTTGTCTAAATTTCACTTATGTGGTGCTCCATGTTGGTGTGGCATCAGAACAGTAAATCTATACTACAAGGAGTAAGGCACAAGACAGAACAGGTCTCACAGTCTTGAAAACTGATCTCAAACAGGTGTTGTAGGGCAAATGTCTCTGCAGCTGTAGAGAGTAAGCATAAGTTGAATGTCAGCCAGGCTCAGAATGTCAGTTGAATGCCAGTCAGGTTCAAACAAATTAATTTGCATATTCTGGTGGCACATAATCACCCACTGTTGGCATTGTTACTAATTGAAATAATGGTAATTTTTTGACTTTTATATTTATTTTGAAGTTGCAGCCTGAGTTTAGATAAGGAAAGCAACTGTATTTCACACAAATCAAGGACCACATATTGGCTCACCATGATGTAAAAGTGCCTCTTTATCAAAGGGTATAAATACAGTACAGATGGTATTTGGGTAATGTTGCACTACATTACCAACTAACTCATAGCCTGAACTTAGTTTGTTTTCTACTGACTTGTTAGAATGTTCAGTGTTATTCAGAATGCATTGATAATACGCTCCCTGTAATAAATTGTATTGCAAAATAGAATGCACACTTTGGAAAATGGGCCAGGAAAATCCTGAAGCCTGATTGGTTAAGGTCATCAATCACCCCGTCCAATATCAGGCCACAGAGACCGAGAAACAATGAGTCCTTTGTGCCCCATAGAATTAAAAAAATTGTCATGACTGCTATGTTTGTTTTCTGGCTTAGTGAGTGACTGATCACCCCCACCACTGGCATCGGGTCTCCCCCTCTCCTGTGACTGATTACCCCCACCACTGGCATTGGGTCTCCCGCTCTCCTGCTGCTGAAAGATTTGTTTCATAAAACTTTACATCCGAGTCAAACATCCACAAAATACTTTGCACTGTTTTATAGGCCCATTTAGAAAGTCACACATTTTTTTACACAAGCACTACAGGCAGTGGTGATACATTTGCCAACAACCCTTTCACCCCCCCCACTTAGCCATACCTCTTGCCAAAGCAGAACCTCTTGCCAACCAAGAAATTAAACTTACTGTTCACACAGACACAATAGTTAAAGTCTATAAATGTTTCTTCTTTTCATTACAGAACTGGTTGTCCTACTTCCAATCCATGCACTCTCTGGCTGCTCGCACTCAGTACAGGCTCAGTAGCTCAGTACAATCCAAAGTCTGAGACACAACAGCACTTCCCAAGTTATCAACAGCACTCACAATATAAAGTAATAGAGCTATCACAGTAACTATATCACGGGGGTAGCAGAAACAGTATAAACAAGCATTTGTTAATGCCGAATGTTGCTTGCTTCTATGTGCTGTTTAGGAATTTGGAAGTCATTGGAGTGCAAATATTGAAAATTCTCGAACTTATGAGCGTGCGTAGGAACTGCGCAATGCACACTCGTAAAAAAGTCATTTTTAGGAATTTTTTCACCAAGTTTTCAACATAGCCATTTTAAGACCTCTGCTCATGAACAGTGTCACTGTGATTTTCTGAATGTGTCCCATACATTGATTTGCACAATCGACTGGGCCATTAAAGCGCTACATGGGCGAAACACATTTTCGGGTGAGATGTGAAAAATGACAGCTGTACTGCTCATAAGGAGGTGTGGTAAAATGGCAATGTTGAAAATCTGGAGGAAAATATTGAAATATTGTGAAACTTCAGCGCAGCGTGAGGAACCGCGCAATGCACGCAGTAAAACAGTCATTTTAGGAATTTGTTCACCAAATGTTCAACATAGCCATTTTAAGACCTCTGCTCATGAACAGTGTCACTGTGATTTTCTTAATGTGTCCCATACATTGATTTTGCACACCGACTGCGCCCATTGTGGCGCTACACTGGCGGAAAACACATTTGGGTGAGATGTGAAACATGACAGCTGTACTGCTCATAAGAAGGTGTGGTAAAATGGCAATGTTGAAAATCTGGAGGAAAATATTGAAAATTTGAACTTACAAGCTGCATGAGGAACTGTGCAACGACGCCAGAAACAGTCATTTTTAGGAATTTTTCCACCAAATTTTCAAAATAGGCTTTTTTGAGAGCCCACCTTATGAACACTGGCAGTGTCATTTCATTAATCATTCCAGAAAGGTGATTTCACGCAGTGGCTTCAAAATCACCCTTCGGGCCCGAGTAACACCATGACTGTGCAAGAATTCATGAGGAGGGGTACCAAAAACCCCATGTTGAAAATTTGGTGCAAAAATTCCAAAAAATGCCTGAGATATGCAACAAAGTTGAAAAAACCCTATCTATCCCATTATACAGTTTACTGGTATTTCCTCAGTTCGCGGTCGGCTTTGAAGAGTGCAGACGTGTTCCAGGTCCACCGAAGATCATTGCACCGGATTCTGGAGGTAAGTATGGGGTGAGGGAGGGTGGGGAGGCGGGGCAGCGAGTGGGTGGGTGCGGGCTGTGGAGGGGGAGGAGACTGGCGCGGGGACCATTTTTTTGCTTTACAGGTTGTTTTTTTTAAAATGACGACGCTGGACGCTTGTCACGCTGGGGTGAGCTCCCAGTGTGGCAGAAGGATGGCTGGGGGGGTGTGGTGCCGACGGGGGATTGGGCACCTCCGCCAGCCATGGCATTTGTTGCCACGCTGGGGTGGGCTCCCAGCATGGCACCCTTTACTGGGGGAGAGACAGTGGAACTGACGGGGGATTGGGCACCCCGTTGGTGACAGCATGGGGGGGAGAGACAGTGTAGCCGATGGGGGATTGGGCACCCCATCGCCATAATATGATTTTGCCATGCTGGAGTGGCTCCAGCATGGCACCTGGATGCTTTGGGTGGGAGCTGACGGGGATTGGGCACCCCGCCGCCATACAGTGAGGGGAAGGCGATGAGCACGCAGGGTGCGCGTGCACACGAGGGGGGGAGAGCTCCGCTCACTCAAGCAGAGCTCTCCTTTCAACTGTATGCCACTGCCTTTTCAACTTACATAGACAGCTGCAGCAGTGATTGGGGAACTGGGGCCGCGCCTGCAAACACACTGACTGCATTGGAAGATGGGCTGACACACCTCCAAAAGCTCGGATGATGGCACTATGTTTCTTGCACATGCTTGCAAGCAACATAAAAATGACATTGAATCATTACAGTCATTACATGGTGATGGCGCTATTCTCAGCCTCCCAGCAGTTATTGTCCCAATCGTGCTGACTCAGCAGTTTGTCCCCATGGTGCTCAGACTGCAAGAGCCACCAGTAACACAAAAAAAAACCTTACGACTGTGAGACATTTGTCCCCTCTTGATTGCACACAGTGACCTCTGCCATATTGTACAACTGGGGGGGGGGCAGAGGCTCAAGAAGCAGAAAAGCAAGCAGAGAACAAACAGACTCTCATAAACATCAGTGCTCTCTATTGGCAATCCTGTCAGTAGAGGGACTACATTACAACAGACTGTGTTTCAATGATTTTTAACCTTTTACATTTTTATTTTTTTTATTTACATGTTTTGCTCCCCATGCACTAGGAGCAGGAACTCCACCACAGGTTGCCCGCCTGTGAGCCCAACCACTGCCAACCAACCCTGAGACCCCCCCCACAGCTTGCACCCCATGGCAGGGCTGGGAAGGGAGCTTACTGCTCCCCGGAGCACAATCCAAATCCAGGGAGGTGGTGGCAGCAGACCAGCAGGATTGGGGTGAGGCTTCATGAAGCCCTCATTTACCATTTTCCATTTTCTGCTGACCACTGTCCCTCCCAACGCTTCACCACACATGTGTAGGGGCATGCACATGCCATGATTGCCGGTTGCCTGCCCTCCCAACCTGTGTCACCACTCAGCCCCCACCAGAGGGTGGCCGACAGGTGGGATGACAATCCCTCCCTCCCTGAGAGAGGAGAGCAGTCCTCCAGTTGCTCAGTCCTCTCTCACCCCTATTGACTCTGACAGACCAGGTTCATTCCCAAACCCAGGTCACCAGCATGATGGGAGGTGTGGTGTCCAGCACCTCAACCTCCATCGCCACTGAGCCGGCTTCAGATTTTATACCTTTTCTAACTTTTAACAATTTGTATTTGTTTCTAAATTAAAAAAGAAAATCACTCTACATATACCCATTTTCTAAGCACAATAACACCCTCCAGGGTCGGCAGTATTGGGATATACCAGACATTTCAGGGGCTATAGGGCCCTCCGCTTGATTCCATTGGGCCTCATTATGCCCCTGGGTGGTCTGGTATAGCCCAATACTTCCCACCCTCTTTGGAGTTATTGCTTACTGAGAATGCATTTAAAACTCACTTCTGTTTCTGTTGTCATTGCATCTGTAGTTCAGATCAGAGTTTGTTGCCAACCAAATGCAACATTACTGAAATGTAATCTGTACGGTAAGGTAAGGTAAAATTTATTTATATAAGGTGCCCTTCCTAAGCTCAGGGTGCCTTTACAAAATGTCAACATACAATATTAAAATCCACAACAATTAAAACACCTTATGCATAGGAGAATTTACATTTCTGAAAATGTTTGTTTAAATAGAAAGGTTTTAAGAGCTTTTTTAAACCCTTCTACAGTCAGGCTATTTCGTATCTATTCGTATGTACAAACCATAATCCTTCATTACTATGAATAATGAAAATTCACAAGGACACAACCTGAGACACAGGTAGGTACTGCATAATTGAAAATGAAATGTACTTACTGTAGGTATCCAAGTAAAGCTGAAAAGCTGCTCTGAGAATGGTCTGGTGCTTTGTCAGAGTCAATGCAAGCAAAATGTCAGCACCCAGTGCAGATTTGTTGCTTGCGCTTACTGAAGGAATCCAGTTGCTTCCTAAACAAAGAAGCTAATACCCAATGCAATGTTACAGTTTCAGACCCAGTACAAATATTAGTTTTTTTTATGAATATGTTGCAGTTATCTGTAAGGCTACAAGTTAAACACACCAGACAGTTAATTGTTACTTGCAATATGGTAAAAACAACAGATCCAAATAACTAACAGGGATTGGATGAACTGCAACAGGTGACCATAGAGCAACCATGGATTAATTCTCAAGTAATCCACGGTTGCCCTCTAGAGCGCACCTGTGTCTTTTGAGAGCATGCCTGTGCCTTCTGAAAGTGCACTCACAACCTACAGAGACAGTACAGTGAGAGTCGCATAGGGAGAAAGAAACACATGAATGTCCACATAACTGCTCTCTGTGTTGTTTTGTTTCCCCAATGTCTTTTTGTGTAGCTGGGTTCTGACAAAGAGGTACAGAAGAAGTCATCCTTCCCACCCACCTGCTCCACGGACCTCCAGAAGCCCCACTGTACATGCATTCCCCCTCAACCTTTCCCACATTGCCCACCTCCATCTGATCCTTAGCACCCATCCACCCAAGGAAGCCATTGGAAGTGAGCTGACACCCCGCCAGCAGCTGTCCAAAACTTTGTTGTTTAATATGGCAGCATAGCCTGAGGACAGGGCAATCATTGATGCTCACCAAAACAGAGCAACCAAGAGACACATGCAGCAGCAGGGTCCTGCAGCACACAGAGAGGGAGCAGAGTCAGTGGCACCAGATCTGTAGTGAGAGAGAGAGGGAGTCATCAATAAGGACACAGAGGGGGAGTGGAGCCAGGGGGACCGGGACTGCATCTGTAGTGTGAGAAAGAGGGAATGAGCAATAAGAACATGGGGGGTCCAAGTCAGCAGGACTGGGACCATGTCTGTAGTGTGAGGTCCCCCCTGCAAACATCAGCCCCAGTTCACTGGGCTGCCTGGGTGGGCTGGGGCTGCTATTTGGATGACTGCCTGGACATTCTGTGATCCTGGACCAGTACCATCCAACACTGCCCCACCAATGGTGCAGGGGGATCCAATCCTTAACCCAAGACAGGCATACGATTGGATGCTGCCTGGGTCCTCAGCTCCACACTCATCTGCCCCTCACTGTCCTGCATGCTGGGAGGTGGACCACAGACAGGTGCCCTACATGTGCTTTGTGGTCATGAATCTGCACACCCTGCGCCTGTCCGCAGCCGCATAAGTGGGCATGAAATTTACACACGATACATGGGTAAATTGTGCCCAGTGGAGAATCTGCCCCATTGAGAGGATCTGCTGCATTGCCTACAATCTGAATCAGAAGGTGACATGATCCCTACAAAACAATGGTGACATGAAAAGAACTGTGACCATAGCCCGAGGCAATTGTGGCCATTTTTTATTACTCTGTCAAGGCCGAAAACAAGTCTGTCACCTTCAGTTTTCCCAGCATTGTCTGATCCAGGATGTTACCACACAGTGAAATTCCACCTACCTCTTGCTCTAAAGAATCCTAGAGCAGAAGTGGGTCCTTCATGATCTCAGCATAGAAACATAAGACTTAAAAAATAAGGAAAGAAAACGAAAGTAAGTTCATTGAGTCTGCCCAGAATCCTTATTATGTATCACTTCCTAATAACCTTAGTATGGGTGTCCCATTGTGTTTTTAATCCAGCTTTAGTATCATCATTGACCTCAAAGCTTGGTAGGCTATTCTACACATCCACCACCAGCTCTGTGTAAAAAATACTTCCCAATGTCCTTTTTAATTCCCCCATCCAAGTTGAGAATGTTCAACCTGGTGGATGAGGGGTTATTTATCTTAAAAAACTCTGGAGTTTACCCTACTGTACATTACCCCTGTATGTGTTTGAATACATACACCATATCCCCTTTCACCCTTTTGTACTCAAGAGAGCTAATACTGAGTTTAAGAGTGTTGCAAATAAAAACTTTGCCAGTGAGGTTGTGATGAATTTGAGAGCTTTGCACGATGGTTGATGCAACTTCACGTGGTGAAATTCTTTAAAAAAAAAATCAGATGTTTCTTGGAAAAAAAAGATAAAAAGACCCACACCCACATATGGCCTATCTGCCACCCTGTTCCAGTGTTTAACATGATTTTACACACACTCCGAGGTGTTGGATGCTACATAAACCCTGACAGCGAAGCAAGAGGCATTTATTTAAGCATCCAACACTGAGGGGTGTGTGTAAAATCCTCAAGTCAAACACACCACCCCATGTTTTATTTTATGTAATTGCTGGGAATCCTTTTTTCACCAGCAATTGTATAAAATAAAACACATCTCTCTGTTGCTGTTTCGCACTCTAGTATCAGTGCTGTCTCTAATCAGAAGCATCGGCACTGCATGCCTGCCTACACGCTACAAACAACTTGAAACCACTTGCACCAAAAAATCGAATCGCTAAAGAATAACTCTGTCATCCCTCCCACCTGACTCTCTCTCTTTTTTTTTGCGGCATTATTAGGCAACTTACCACCGACTCCAAGTGGTGGTGATCAGCATCTGTGAATGCCAGCTGGTGAAGAAATGGGACTGCGTGGCACTTGGCACATGTGCACAAGGGAAACTGGGCACATGTTGGCAAATTATGTTCTAATAAATAAATAAATTATAACCCTGCTTCCCTTAGGGAAAAAAAATTATTTCCAGTTATTATTAATACATAACTCTCAGTAACTCCAGGTAACAGTGATTAATTCTGTCAGCTTAATATCTGTATAACACATAAAGACTCCTAGCATTATAACTACCCACTAAGGGCATCATGGTAATAGTTTCATAATCTCTTCAGTTGTACAGTAGTACAGCATTTCAATGAGCACTGCTTTACATACAGAAAAGTTGCATCTTATCTGTGAATATTAAAGTCTCTGTACACGAACACTCGTTGCAGACAATGTTCTCCATTCACAAGAATGTGTGATTTATACCTACTGTATTTATAGTAAGTTGCAGAGGTGTCTGAGCTACAGTACAGTAAGTGCTCCTAAAAATTATGGTAGCACAGAACAGGGATGAAAAGTCAAGTTCAGGAAGTTATAGGCATTACAACTCTTTCAAGGCTGTAGGACTTTGTTGCCTGACATTAATACCTATGTAAAAGACAAAGAACCTCTGTGCGCAAACACCGAGGCAAGGGTTACTCCAAAGGGCATTTGGCTGGGAAGCCAAGTTTCAAGAAAATACAAAATCACACATGCCCCCACAATGCAAAGCATCATGGGATGCATATGCAAATTACCACAGAATGTTATGCTGGTCCAACTTTAAGCAGAATTGCATGGTGCCAAAAGGCCTCTCACACAGTTTGCAAAGGGTGCTAACAGAAGACATAGACACGTGTTTCGTCCTACCAGGACTCATCAGTATGTCTCGTCTGTTTGACACCCCAGTGGAATGGACCAGCTACCCCTAAGGCAGTGTGCCTGGGATATATTGTGGTGAACCCATTAAAACAAAAAACTATTTAAAAGACAAAGAGCCTCTGTGCGCAAACACCGAGGCAAGGGTTACTCCAAAGGGCATTTGGCTGGGAAGCCAAGTTTCAAGAAAATACAAAATCACACATGCCCCCACAATGCAAAGCATCATGGGCTGCATATGCAAATCACCACAGAATGTTATGCTGGTCAACTTTAAGCAGAATTGCATGGTGCCGAAAGGCCTCTCCACAGTTTGCAAAGGGTGCTAACAGAAGACATAGACACGTGTTTCGTCCTACCAGGACTCATCAGTATGTCTCGTCTGTTTGACACCCCAGTGGAATGGACCAGCTACCCCTAAGGCAGTGTGCCTGGGATATATTGTGGTGAACCCATTAAAACAAAAAACTATTTAAAAGACAAAGAACCTCTGTGCGCAAACACCGAGGCAAGGGTTACCCCAAAGGGCATAAACTGTGTGAGAAGCCTTTCGGCACCATGCAATTCTGCTTAAAGTTGGACCAGCATAACATTCTGTGATGATTTGCATATGCAGCCCATGATGCTTTGCATTGTGGGGGCATGTGTGATTTTGTATTTTCTTGAAACTTGGCTTCCCAGCCAAATGCCCTTTGGGGTAACCCGCCCAAAGGTTTGTGCTGCACTTGCCCATGCCCATGACCCTGAGAATCCCATATTCAGTCAGATGGCACACTAGTACTATCCAAATGAATACAGAGGCATCTCATCACGGTGCTAAGTTGAGTAGCACTGCCCTGACAGGAATCTGGGCTGTATGCAGCCCAGAGGGAAATGCAGGGAACTGTGTCCCCAGGTCTGGTAGTGTCGGGAGCCCCAGGTGTGATATTCAGCCCGCATTATGCAAATGAGCCCATTGGGCATACAAGGTGCTAAGGGCCATATGCACGTAGATTATCATTTTATTTGCACTGGATGTTGTAGCAGATTTTCACCCCTTCTGTGGCCAACCACCACATCAGGCATGGTGGCAAATGGGCCCCCCACACTCCAAATGCCCATCTCTGCAAGGTACACCTTCACCTTGGTGTTCAGTGGCATTCCCCACCATCCAATTCCCATCCCTATACCAGTAGGGTTATTCCCCAGTGTCTAGTGGTCCCCTGTCCTGCCCACTGATCCCTACCCACATCATTAGTTGCATAGTGTCTATGACTGCCACATTCCCAGGTTTTCTATGGTTCAAGTGGAACCCCCACCTCCGAGCACCCATCCCAGAAGAGAGCCTGTATGCCCTGGTGTCTAGAACTTACTGGTATTTGGCTAGGAGTACCACTCAAGCATATAGCCACTTTCCAGGGTCATGTATGCAGAGCTTTGTTTGGCAGACTGCTGAACTTAGAGACAGAATGCCAAATTTAAGTTTTTGGCAGTCCATTACTCTTCTTAAGTTCTACCACTGGACAGTGTTTTGTAGAATCATACCTAGCAGTCCTTGCACTTGGGGAGGTTCAAATGATGCATATTTTTTTCTTGTACTAAAGTGGCACTGGTCATCTGTTAGACAAAGAATGTGTATCTTAGTAAAAGAAGCATATGACTTGACCGCTCCAGCAACTCTGTTCTTCTCCAGTCAGTGTATATGGTGGCCGGTCTAGGTCATGAAAGGAGGGTTGTGCCAGTTGCCATATCAGATCCACATGGCACAGGCAATTGAGGTAAGGGGGAGTGGCAGGGTGGTGTGCCTAGTGCAGGCAGTGTGGGTGGGCTGCTAGATGCCAGAGAATATGTGCTCTCTTCTGCAATGGGTGCTCGTGGGGGGTCCACTGGATACCAGAGAAAATCTGGGAACCCAGCAGCATATGATCAGTGGGAGGGGTGATGCCATTAGACAGCAGGAACTATATAACCAATGACGGAGATGAGGATCCACAGGTGGGGGCAACGCTAGACACCAGAGACTGTGTAACCAATGGGGAGGTGAGGATCTGTGGGAGGGGAGGTTGACACTAGTCACCAGGGACTTATGCTACAGGTATAGGGACAGGGGATCAGAGGATGGAGGGGTGCCACTAGACACCAGGGCATGCTTTGATACAATGGGTCAGGGTCGAGGATGGGGAGGCAGTATCTTTGGCTGCCACTAGGGCCTTGCATCACATTAAGTCAGGGTTTGAAAAGGTGGTAACTTTTGCCCATTTTGGTGAAATTTACTGCTTGTGCAAAACTCTCAATATCCCACTGCAGCAGTATGTGGGGAACCCCCTCATTTGCATGGGCACAGTGGTAACTTAGTACTCAGGTGCTAATGGGTTTTACCTGCACTGTGGGGGTATCTGAATGTAGACCCCTCCCACAAACTGGGCACAGAAACCCATTTAGTGCAGGCAAACACCCCTTAGCACCCAAGCTAAGTTTTGAAAACAGCAGTGCAATGAAAAAAGTTATGCCAAAAAGCTAATTTTCTGCTATGGTTATGAAAAATATTGGCAGATCTGTTGACTTTGGTTTTCTGGATGCTTTCTATGCTGTATACCATCCACTTGCATTTTTGTCTGGATTCTTACCCTCCTCGTGTCCTCAATATCATCTCCGAACATAACTAAGGTGACCATCTTTTTTCTTGAGAAATAATTAGTTTAAAACTTTCAAAAAATTCTTAAATGTTAACAGAAACTGAACATTTCACCACAAAAATAAAATGGAAGACATCTGGTATTGATTAGGAAGAAAAAAAGGTGGGGTCAAATTTTAGCCCATTTCCGTTGCACTGCTGCTTGAATATCTGGCCCCAGAGCTATAAAAGTGCAAACATGCTCTGCAGGCTAAAATGTCAGTTTGGTAGCTAGCAGAATCAGCCTGATGCCATCTACTGTACTGCAGTAAACAGTAAATAGAAAAATATATTTCTGTTCACAAACTGTTAATTGCATCCCACCCCCCCACCTACACACACACATACACACACCCACACTTGGGTGTGGGATTCTTAGTGTTGACTGTTCCCCTTTAAGCAAGTGCAAGGGCATTCACCACCCATGCCCCCAAGCTGTGGAACTCCCTTCCCCTACAAGTTTGTGCATCCCCCTCCCATTCCACCTCCAAAACCTCCCTCTGGAACTTCCTGAAACCTGCTGCGCCCTGCCTGTGTGCTACTTAATGCCCAGTCTGACAGCCCTCCCTCCCACAATGGTACCCCAGCTAGGATCTTTCTGCCCCGCCACCTTGGTGAGGCACCTTACCTGAGGTTATGCTATGTATTGTCTATTATCAACCTGGGGGGTCCTATACCTTTGCTGCCCCTAGGCCTGTATGTACCCTATGATATATGACCCACTAGTGTCGCATATATGCTTATCTCTATACTATGTACTACTGCTTTAATAACCATTGTTGTTTCACTCCTGTGTTGGAGCATGCCACTCCAGGTTTGTACTGTGACTATGTATTTCTCTCATGTATACCTTGTAACTATGTATTTCTCTCATGTATACCTTGTAACTCTCCCGGGTCGCACCTGAAAATAGGCACCAGCTGTCTAGTGTGCTTACCCGGTTACCAAAAGCAAATAAATAAATAAATAAATAAAAGACTGAACACAATTTGAAATAGTAAGATGAAATGATCTGAGCTCACATCTTCTTGTGCAGATACTGTAAGTACCAAACATAGTACAGACAAAATATACCATATGGTTCTGTAATCTCAAGAGCAAGAGAGTTCAGTTAACATATCCTAATCATTACTTTCCTGGATTATGTTTCCATCACTCTGTTTCCTCTTGTAATATTTCACATTCATCAACTTTTGCAAAAGCTCAGCCAAGTGAGTTTCCAGACTTTCCAAATACACAATGCAGCTGCATGTAGTGAATTGCAAAACACAAACACCAGTGATGGCACAAGACTCCAGCTCAGAACAGGATGTTATTATTGCATTGCCAAGGGCAGAAAATGTGATTTATACAAGACATTGCAGTAAAACTAAAATAATGAAAAACTATAGGCAAGCTCCCTGTTAGGCTCTACAGTACAAAAAAAAAATCTGAAGTTGATGTTAATGAGATTAATGTAAATCCTCTTATTACAATGTAAGTATCCATGATGGATCAGTATCTCATTTTCGTTGGGGTCCTGCTTTTTCCTGTTTCTACATAGATGCATGAACTGGACCACTGGGACATGAAAAGACATAAATTAATTTGCACAGAAAGTATTTGGCTCTGGTGTGGTATGAATTTGTGATTTCCTGATTCCCAAACTAGTGTTCTTTTAATCACTAGACCATCATTCATTGATTAAATATTTTTCTCAACAAGTTGCCCTTCTGAAGATTATGTACCCTAACCCTTCCCCTTTACAACTTTGTCATGGTACTGTCTGTAACATACTAATATAATTAGCACTCCCTTCTTCTACCCACCAAAACTGTTTTATGAAAAAGAGTGTCACTGTTTGCAGGGGTAGATACTCCTGTGCTACAGCAGTGCAGCATAGAGTACACTAATGTGAATCGCCTGTCCAGATGTTAGTGATTGCACATAGACTGTGCAGCCACTAACATACTGGAGTATGACAGTAGTTTCTCAAAAAATTAAAAGGGAGTGGTCAAACAGAGTTGACTGGAGACTAGAGAGTGGCAGGATTACTGTTAAGCTGTTTAGCCTTGTGGTTTTGGTACACTGCTAAAACCACTGGTCTATTGACTATTGGATTCATTACATATATTTATTTTAATTATTCCACCCTAAAACAGTCTGCAGTTTGAGAGGTTTTTTTTTTATCTCTCCCCAGGTCAGCGGAGGTTCTCCCTCTTCTCATTGGGGTTAGTTTGAGTTTCCTCTCGTATGCGGACTACAGCTCACAGCTCAAGGCTGTGGAGCAAAGTTACATTGGACTAGCTACTTAACTTCCAAAACCCAAAGAAGGGATTATTAGATGAGCCTGCATTTTTTTCATTAGTTTGTTTAACTCAACTCTACAAGTCTCCAAGTCCCCAACTTTACACCAAGCAAGAGTGAAGTGAAGTATTTTAGACTTGTGCAAAAATTACATTAAGGAGACTTTTTCCTGCAGGATTTTATATTGTTATTTTATGTTTATGAGCATCTTTCTTTCTCTTAATTGGTTTTGGTTATTCAGTTTGGATACTCAAGGTCCTGCTCTATTAGACATTTTGTTTGAGTTTTACCTGGTATATATTTGATATTTGATTCTTCTCTTACTGTACTTTTATCTGTCGCTTCCTTTCTTTTCTCTGTTGCATGGTATTCATTTGGTGTTCATTTTATTTTTGTTTTTATTTTATCATGGAATTCTAGCTGAACTGAGTTGAGGACTCCGGGGACTCTGATCAATATCAGGGTCACATGTATCAACTTTGTTTTAGTCCATTTTATTTTGGGATTTTTTGTGTTTTCTTCTTTTATTATACAGGATTTATATTATTGGGATTTTGGGCAGCTGGAGCTTTAAGATTATTGCATCCTTTTTCATTTTCCTTCTGAAATCCTTTTTGACTGCTTTAAAAAACTTTAATTAACAAATTTGATTCATTAGGTCTGGCAGACAGTTAATTTTACTGAAATAATTTAAGACCATGAGAGACCCCATGATTTGGGTTTCAGAAAATAAGTTCATCAAGTTAAAATTGCTCTAAAACAGCTCAGCTTGACTGGGCCAAACTGGACTAATTAAATTAACTGACCAATGTTTTTGAGCCTCGTCAATCGATAAGTGCATTCTTGATTTCCTTGTCACATTCCTGTATCTTTTCTCATGATGATCACGCTATTATTAAAAAGCGACTATTTAAGGTCTTAATAGACCTAATTTACCACAGCTTAAAAACACCTCAGATCTGTGTTGCATTTATTCATGCTTTAGGAGCTGCTGTGGCCAGGATATCTTTCTAAACAGTGGCTATTATCTGCTTGCTTTGCACGTAGCTGTACATAGCTGCACACTGCGATTTTAAAGGCTGTCTAAAAAGACATTTTAAAAGCTTTAGCTTGAGGTTTATAACTAAGTCAAGTTAAAAACTTTGATAAAAATGCTGAAGATCTACTGAACTCGATCTTTATTTGCTTTTCATGTCATTTCATTTCAGTTTATTTTTTATCCTTGTAAGTATGATGAGCAAATTACCCATTTTCACAGATGACAAGCAATACATAAAACAAAAACAATGACATCTACAATACAAAAAAAACAGTTTCCATATAAACATTTAACAAGTGCATTCTTGAGAGCACTGTAGGTACTTTTTCAACTTTGCTTTAGAAGAAAAAACAGTGTTACAAATTGATATATCACATGGGAGTGAATTAAAATAAGCTTTCTACCTCTAACTACTGATACATTGAAACAGAAGCTCCAATCTGGCTGATATGCAATTACAGAGTTAAGGCTTTGTTAAGCCTCCCAACCCTTATGCACTATCCCATACTTCTCTATCCCTGACTTACCTCCTGTCTCTTGTCCCCCTCTCCGGACACTTTTGGAAATGAGCTGAATACAGCTCATGTTGTCTTTCCTGGTGAAACATTTTCCAATAAATAAATAAAAATAAAAATGTGACTAGGGGATCTCTCAGGCAAAAGTAACAGTTTAAACAAAGCTTTGCTTGTTTCCACTTTTTGAAAGGTAAGTAAATTATAAAGTTAGGACTGTATGTTCTGTTATATGTGCTTCATAGTACTTTAAGTACATTTAAGTAAATTAAGTAAAAGTTTTTTAAGTTTATAGAAGCCTTAGATACTGTAATAATTAAAAAAAGTTCTAAATTGATAAATATAGAAGTAGGTTTTTTCTGGATTACTTTTACCTTGTATACTATTTTCCTTTTTTTTAATTTTTTATCTATTTTAGTGACTTTCCTTAAAACTGCACCACTTTTCAAGCTCATTTGGCACAACTGTCTGAGAACATGGTGCAGTCTACTTATAGAAGATCATAGGAGGGCTGGGGGGATACTGAGATGCATAAGGAGAGGCATCACCAGTAGAAAACAGGAAGTTATTATCCCTCTGTACAGACAGCTGGTGAGACCCCATCTGGAGTATTGTGTGCAGTTCTGGAGACCCAGTCTCCGCAAAGACATAGACAGGATGGAAGCTGTCCAGAGGAGGGCACTAAATGGTGCAGGGTCTGCACTGGAAGACATATGAAGAGAGACTTAAGGAGCTTAATATGTATAGCCTCGAGGAAAGAAGGGAGAGGGGGACGGATAGAAACGTTCAAGTACCTCAAGGGAATCAACAAAGTCCAAGAGGGTAGCATCTTTCAAAAAAGAGGTGTGCAAGAACAAGAGGCACAATTTGAAAATGGGGGGGCTCAGAGGTAATTTAAGGAAGTATTTTTTACAGAGGGTTGTGGATGCATGGAACAGCCTTCAAGGAGGTTGTGGAGTCAAAATCTGTGGTGGAATTCAAGCATGCATGGGATAGTCATAAGGCAGTTCTGGGGGTTGGGGGTAGGAAGAAGTAGGCTGCTGGTTAACTAGGATCTGCAGCTTATCCAGTAGGTAGGGAAATGGGCAGACTGGGTGGGCCAAGCGGTCCTTATCTGCCATCAAATTCTATGTTTCTATGTTTCTATAGCAGTGGAACAGGTCTATGTTTAACAGGAAACCTTGGGATTATCCAACTCTTTTTTCCTTGAAACTGCTGAAGATCCAAGATACTATAGGAACTGGTTTTGAAGACATTTCATTTAGCAAAGGTATTTCTCAACTATAACTGTTAATTATTCATATATTGAATATTTCAACACATAATTATTACTGCTTTTTCTTCTTTCTATTATTATTTTTTCTATCATCTTGGTTAGTACAAGGAGTGGCAAAATATTACACTGTCCTCAATACAGAATTCAGTAGGATCCTTGACAGAAGTAAAAAAGAGAAAGGGAGAAAAAGGTTAAATATAATAATAAAAATAGATCAATATGGGAAGATTCATTGCAGTCTTGGATAATTTAATTTCTGGAAGGTTTAATTCTGATCCTTACAGCACTTTCTGCTCCTTTACTTGACCTTCAGGACATTTCCCCTAGAATTCAAGCAAGGAATACTGAAAACTCACCTCTTCCTGGGAGTTCTTTTGTTTTCCCACAACCAGGTGAAATCTCCTTGCTAACATCTAGTATTACTTTTGACTCATATCCTTTGATTTGTAGTCCTGTACAGGACAGTGATCATTTATTTTTACTTAAGATTTGTTAACCAGGTAAACAGCACTGGGCTATGTGGCCCCTTTACAAGCTCAGCCCAGATCTAAAATACATACTATAAAATCATTATACAATTAACACATATAATTATTCAATTACTCATATACCTTACACATATTCAAAATCATAGAGGCATGCTGGAGACATATATACACACGTGTACACAAAACAGTTAGTATAGTGACATAATGTACATACATACATACATATATTAACAAAACAATGTTAGTATTATAAGTGAGATCTGGAGACAAACCAGTCAGAAAGGACACATCACTTTTCTGAACACTTGTATGTAACACATTTATTTAAAATTACATTTGCACTGTGCATTGCTTTTCACAAGTTTTTTCAAAGATGTCTTAAAGCTATATCTATTTTTTTAAATTCATCATACTATCTGGTAGGCATTCCATTTTTATTGCTAATTGCTTAAAAGTGCTTCTTTTCTTTACAGTCCTACATTGTGGAATTATTAGTGTTATAGTATCTTGAGATCTTAAGGCTCTAGTTATTATCTTCTGCTCAAAGAAAGCTTTCATTGGACTATACAATGCACAATGCAAAGTATTAAATGCAAAACATGACATCTGAATCACGTCTGTCTATTTGCCAACCAATCAAGTTTTTTATACATATTACAATGATGTTCTTTGCTTTGCTCTAAGAGCAAATCTACAGATTGTGTTATATAAACAAACCCTTTGTTTTTTAACTTTCTCAGATGCCCCACCCCACACCAAATTCCCATATTCCAATATTGGTAGACGGCAAGTTTGAGCTATAGTATGCCTTGTTTCATTTGTTAGGAAATCCCTAACTGCATATAATACCCTTATTTTTTGATGCAGTTGCTTTGTTGCATGTTCCATATGTGTTTCAAAATTTAGTTGGCTATCCAACACTGTTCCTAAATATCTAAATTATGTTGCCAGTTCTATTTCAATACCATCTGCAATGCAACTTTCGACAGGTCCTTTTATAACTTTTTGCTTATGATTTGTATAAAATAACATTCCTGTTGTTTTAGTTTTACTCAAAACTAGCTTGTTCAATTGAAACCAATTTATAATTTTTTTGAAATTCGCATTCCAGAGTTCATCCCAGATTTACCAAGTTTTTGTCTGCAGTGTTTATGACAGCATTGTCTGCATATAACACTATGTGTGAATCTGTATATATAGTAGGCAACTTATTAATATAAAGAGAAAATAACAAGGGCCCCAGTATTGAGCCTTGTGGTACCCCACAGCAAACATCCATTAAGTCTGATAACACCCAATTTACCCATACCTGTTGTTTCCTTCCATTCAAATAACTATGTAACCAGTTCACTACTGGATCCCTGAACCCTATTTCAGACAGTTTTCTTTCCAATAGTGGGTGGTCTATGAGATTGAAGGCCTTGGTCAGGTCCATGAACACTGCTCCTGTGTATAAGCCTTCCTCCATGTTTTCCTTTAGATCATTCATGAATCTGACCAAGGTCATGCCACATCCACTCCTAAAACCATACTGTGAATTTGCAAATATATTATACTTCTCCAAATACTCCATTACTTGATGATGCAAAAGCCTTTCCTGAATCTTTCCAACCTGAGACAATAATGAAATGGGCCTATAGTTACCTGAATTATTTTCTTGCCCTCCCTTAAAAATTGGTGTCACATATGTCCTTTTCCAGATGTTTGGTTCAATTTGAGTTGTTAAAGATTTGTTGTATATTATTTGCAGAGATTAGACAAGTTCTTCTGCAGCATATTTCAATACTCTAGCCTCTACTTGATCTGGCTCTGGCCCCATTTGTTCCTCTAGTCCTTGAAGATCTTTTAGCACTTCTAATTTCGTAATACACACACAAAAAAAAATTGATATTGCATTGATTTTTCCATGTTATTTTTCTGTTTTTTATCATCTATAAATTCACTTAAGTACTTGAACAGATCTGTAAAATTTTCATTTAAGTGATCTGCCATCTCCTTACTGTCTGTTATTTCAGTTTTTTCTTTTAAAATACTAGTTATAGTATTCATTTTTTTGGTGCAAGTAAATTGTTTATGCTATCTCTTTTTGTCTTGAAAACACAATGTCTGCTCATTATTATAAAACTCAACTTTTGTCCTTTTTATCTCTTTTATACATTTATTTCTGAACTGTCTAAATAAAATCCAGTCACTCTCTAGTTTTGTCTTTTTATAGAGTGCATAGGCAGTTTCCCTATCCTTGATCAATTTAAATATTGTACCATTTAACTAAGTATTATTTATACCTCTTAACCTTTTTTCTTCATTGGAGCTCTTTTGTTGATTATTGTGTTTAATCTTTCCAGGAATAGGTCTACTGCAACATTTACATCATTTGTATCTTTTAACATATTCCAGTTCATTTTTGCTAAGTAATTTTTTATATTTATTATTTTATCATTATTTAAAGCCTTGGTTTCTACTGCCCTACTTTTTCCTTTTTATTATAATATTAATTATAAATTATAATATAAATTATAATTATTATAAATAATATTGGGTCTTGTTCTTAATATTTGCACCTCAAGGACCCACACAGGATAGTTCATTTGGTAATTTCAGATCTCAATTAGATAAGTCTTCCAGGTTGAGAAATAAAAAGATCGCTACTTCAAAACTTCCTAAAGTACATAACTTACCTCTGGTTATACATGATCATAGTGAAACTATGTCTGGGCTTAAAAAGTTGGCAACAGCTCCTTCTATTCACATGGATGCCTGTTTGTAAAAGGCAATGCCAAACATAAAAAATTTGAAGAGCGAATGTGTCCAAGAAAGGGCTGTATAGCTCAGGAAGAAACAATGTCACATTTTCTCATTGACTGTCCATTTGTTAGACAATTTTGGGATAGAATAGCTAAGGTTTGGCATAACCTTTATTGGAAAAGTCTTACATATGCTGAAGTTGTAGGGGGTTTTAGTTTGAAAGACATTGGTATTCAAAAAGGGATGGTCCGCCTAATTCTTACATTTATAAAATTTATATTATGGAAAACAAGATGTTAATTTGTACTGCAAACATTATATCAAGATCCTGAACAGGTTGTTATCATTATTGAGGCTGACGTTTATAAACATTGTATGCATGAACAAAAGTATATGTTTTCTACTGTATGGGTCCATCGGTAGAGGGAGGTACCTTTTTGAAAGACAAAATTGGATGAATTCCTGTATATGGTTTGATATTTATTATCCTATTGTTTATCTTGGGTATTGTTTGTGGAATTTTTGTTTATTATTTCTTTCCTTTGTGTAATATATTGTTCAGTTTTCTTCAATAAAATGTTTCCCTACTCACCTGTAGGGGAATTGTTGTCCATCAGCAAGATGGCAGCTCAGGGTGTTGCAGAGGAGGAGATAGACATGCTGGAGGCTGGGGAACAGGTCTCCCCCTAGCCTCAACATCTATGGAGATGACAATGGATGGTATTATTGATTTTTCACTGAGAATGAGCGTGGACAGTAACCTGGTTTTAAATCAAGCTAAGATGGAGAAAGACTCAAATGAGTTCCATGACATAGATGTTGGAATGAATGTGGTACTGCCTTTAGAAGCCATGGATGAGTCAAATACGACTGATGGAGATTATGCTCTGCTGCAGGAGGACTTTCATATTTCAGATGAAGGGAAAAAATATTCTGCAAGGGTTAAGGATAACTTAGATTGGCACTGGAAGAAAGAAGATGGCAGTTGCTCCAGCAAATCACCAATGAGAAAGAAAATTTTCAGGCTGGATCTGTAATAATGCATCAATCAAAAGACACTGGACAAGAATTAAACGTCAAGTGGTACCTGAAACGACCGTGCCCAGCTGGGACTTGGGAGAGCCGGGTGACGCTGTAACAAAATACAACACAGCATATGATAAATGCATGATGCAACAAAAGAAAACCCTTGGGGCCACTGTATGAATAGGTAAATTTAAAGGTAAATTTGTGCAAAAGAAGTCAGAAGGCACTCATAATGTTTTGAATGAATGGACACCTGCTAAAGCATTACAAAATGCAGGCTGAGTGGAGGAACCAGAAGGCTGGTCACCAAACCCTGCAGACCCTGTTGTGGCCCAGTACAAGGACATGGGAATTACTACTACAAGTAAAATTATTCCTTTTCCTAAACATGATGATATTATATGTATTGAAACAAAGGTAAAGAATACAGAACTGTGCCAGAATGTTGATACATGAATGAAAGTATACATAGAGGGGAAGGAAAAGGAGGGTAAAGGAAAAGAGGAACAGAATGTAGACCAGAGAGAGGGGAAACAGGAGGAGATAAATGTGAGGCTAATAAACACCATAGACTTTACTCCTGGAATACAGTTGCTTCAACCTCCAAAGCTATACAGTCAGGAGTACCAGCACCTACAAAAACATCAGCAGGAGGGCATAAGCAACAAACTGTACCTAGTGGCATAAGAGTAGCCCAAGCCACAGAAGACACTTTACCTGTTGGAATAGGGATAAACAACTTACAGGATCCAGAACAAAGGACTTTTTTTAAACTAATGTAAAGGATGTCAGACCTATTTAAAAATCAGGGAGAACCTGCCCCTCAGCATAATGCCATTAGATTGTAGTACAAGGGAGGCCTAGAGAACCCACCAAACAGGGTATATGTTGGCAGAACCCTGCTAAAAAAACTCTTTGATATGTTATCCATCAGAGGTTTTTGCACACATCCATATGGATGAGCACAATTATGATATCAATTTCAAGACAATAGAATGTTTAGACTGGTTTTGGACAAAATATAATGCAGTAAAAGATACTCCTCTGTGGACACCTTTCTTTGCAGTGCCTATTACTAAGCCAGCTGTAAGAACTTTGACAATTCTTTGCAGAAATGAAGGGGTCAATATCACACCGTACTCCTATAATTGACTTGGGACAGATTTGGACAGGAGGCTGGAAAGTGAAACATATTTGACAATGGCATATCTCACCTATCGAGTTGATTTTATTTATGGAGAGACAAAGGGTCACTTTTTTACCCAGGACAGCCTAAATCCTGTCATAAATGTGGATCAAGTTTACATCTCAGCAATGTGTGTGACACACCAAGGTACACACATTGTCTGGAATTGGGTCATATGGCATTGTGTGAAAATTTTCCAGTGAAATTTGTGTGAGGAAAAAGGCCAAATGTCAAATGTCCATGGGCCTCCCATAACAATGAAGAAGGGATCTCTCACGAAGCTCTAATTATGCAGTCACAAAAAAAAGGCTGCACTCAGGCATCTGAAGTAAGAATGCAGGCCATATGGCAGGAAAAGGAAAGGGCTAAGCACATGGAGGCAGAAAAACAAAAGGAACACATCCAAGAGAATGGTTTGTTGACAGAAGGAACAGATGACAAAGAAAAGGAGCCAGAGCAAGAACAAAACAATGTCAGTATTTATCTAGGACCAGCTGAACATACAGAACAAATAGGACAAAAGATAGACATGCACCAGGATGCTACAGAGGGTCAGGACCCCCCCACACCTCCCCTCTTGCTAACTGAAACAAAAGGAGATGAAAATGAGGTACAAGAACAATTGGAGATTACTCCTATAAGTATGGAGGAGAAAATAGGTGCAGACCTACAAGAAACAGACCAAATTATGATGTCCCCACCTCCACCAAAAACTCAGGAGGCAACATTCAAGAGAGTAACATATAAGAAATGGCATAGAACTAAATTAAGTAACAAAACTGAACCAAAAGGAAAAGAAAGGAAGGTAATAAAAGGCAAAGGGAAAGTTACAACAGCCAATAAATACAAAGTATTACCAGTGGAAAACAACTGGGGAGACAAAGAGGAGGACGATAAGTTGGACTCTTGATCAGTATCATTATTGACCATGGACACTCATCTGAGAAAGAAGATGGAGGAAAAGGAGATACAGTAAAGAAAAAAGTGTAATACAAGACCTAAGTGATTATGGTGTTCTGGGACATATACCTCCTACTCCTATGCATGATGTCCTTACATCTGCTATCCATCAGCATAAACAGTATTACATATGGGAAACAATGTCTGGCCATTCTTTCAGAACTGAAAACTAGCAAGGTGTATATAAAATGTGTACAGGATACACGGCTAAAAACATTTTACAAGATAGCATAAGCCTCAAAGTTATGGGGCAATGGGGCCACCTTTTGGTCACAAAGGAACAAAACATGTGATAGGTGGGAATTTTATTCAATGACTCACAGCTTAGAGTGACAAGGCTGATAGATTTGGAGCCTGTCAGAACTTTAATCTTAGATATCCAGTATGAGGGTACAAGACTCAGATTAATAAATATCTATGCACCTCAGGTAATAACACACAGGATAGAATTGTTTCACAAAATACAACCTTTCCTACATACTTCTAGAACAGTAATATTGGGGGGGGACTTTAATTGTGCCATGCAGCAGGCAGATAAAGGGCTAAGGACAAATAAACTGTACTGTGACTCAAATGCGTTAAAAGATGTGGTAAACACAATGCAGTTACAAGATGCTTATGGGGCTAAATACAGTACTGGGGCAATACTGTACATATTTTAGAGGTTCTTTGTCAACCAGGATTGACTACTTTTTTGTATCAAAATTTGTAATCATAAATAAAATTCAAACACAATGCATAGCCTTCTCTGATCATAGAGGATTACAGATGGAGACAGCATGGAAAGAAAGTCCAAAATGTGAGAAAGGTCCATGGCGTTTGAATATAAAATGCATGGAATCAATCACATAAAAATGGAATGGGAAAAGTGATGGTCCACAAGCGTATCAGTACAATGCATGTACGACACTCTGATAGACCGGTGGGAGGAGTCAAAACTATTATTTAAAGCTCTGTTTCAAAGAATGGCAGGCAAACAGTCACTAAACTCTTATTTAGATTATTTACAGTTATGAAACCTGCTTCACACACTCATATCAAAAACTGAAGTTTTGAAACTGGATTTTAGTAAACAAATTGCAAAAATAAAACAAGATGTATACCAAAAACAATATAACAGAGCAAAAACATGAGATGTGGGACAGAATGCAAAAAACAAACTTTTAACGTAGTTAAGGATTGTCAGAAGAAGACTGAGAAAAAAATTATTCTTAGTCTAGAAAATGAAACAGGGAATCAACACACTACTAAATCAGCTATAATGCATGTAATTCATAATCATGTGATGGATAGTTTCGTCGAACCTCCTATTGTACAGATATAACAAAAATATCTAAAACTGTTAAACATTCCAGTACTGTCGGCTCCTCAAAGTTCCTCATTGATAAAGAAAATTGAGGAAGACAAGGTGAGACAGGTGATAGGAACCTTAAAAAATCGAACTTCTCCTGGCAGAGATGGCATTACAATAGAATTTTATAAAAAAAAATTCTGAATGATTAATTCCAGAATTAACATCCCTATATAACGAAATTTTAGAGTCTGAGATTTTACCAAAATTCATGACAGAAGTAAGATTTGATTTTCTGTACAAAAAAGGTAAGAAAGATGACATAAAGAATTGGAGACCCACAAGTCTATTAAATGTGGACTTTAAAATTTTGGTGAAGGTATTAGCAAGAAGATTAGCCAACACGTCAGATACAGTTATTAGTGCAACATCAGCTTGTGTGACACCCAAGAGAGGGATTCATGATAACCTACTAGTATTTAGGGAATTATTTCAGAGAGGCATGATGGGGACAGAAGAAGGATATGTCTTAAGTTTAGACCAGCAAAAAGCCTTCAACTCCATATCACATACTTATCTGTTTATGGTATTAGGAAAATATGATAAATCACAGATCTTTATACAGTGGGTTAAATGTATGTACAAAAGGCCACAGTAACTCCCAAGATTAATAGGTGGACAGGGGAGACAATAAAACTATGTAGAGTAGTAAGACATGGCTGTCCCCTCAGTCCTTTACTGTACAGCTACTGCATTGACCCTTTTTTAAGGAAAATACAAAACTCAGATTTAAATAGAAGGGATAGCTATGACACACATGGGGACTCCAATTAAAGCATTGACATATGCTGATGATGTAGTAGTAGTGGTAAATAAAACAATGGATGAAGAAGAGATAAAACTAAAAGTAACACATTTTTCAAGAAGGGGGCCTAGGAATGATAGACCCAGTGGTGTTTTATTACAGTATTTTTCTATACTATAACATACTCTCAAGACGTAGTGCAGTTAGAAAACCATAGGAAGAGGCAGTTAAAGAGTGGGTTGGAATCTGTAAACAAGCATGGGAACAACAGAAAAGTAGAATACTATCTAAAACCACCATGACACCTGTGTATGTAAAATCAATGATTCAAGACATGATTAGAAAGAAAATATCACTGAATACAATGATCAATAGTACAAGACAGGGGATTTATGACACAATAATGACTACAGGAAAAAAAGATTGGAAATACCTAATTGTCCAATGGCACAGATAAAAAATAGTTTAAAAAGAAATCCCACACTTCTAAATCCAAAATATAAAAAAAGTGCTCACCAAGTATTCGAATAAAGTGCTTCATTTTATTGTAGGTGAAATGTACAAGGCACATGGCACCTACAATAAAGTAAAGCACTTTATTTGAATACTTTGTGAGCAAGTTTTTATATTTTGGGTTTAAGAGTGTGAGATTTCTTTTTAAACTGCATGGTATATTTATCCCAGCACCTTACCCCATGTGCAGCCTCTTTGTGTTTTTTTAAAAGATAAAAAATACTTTGACACAGTTGACAAACACACGGATTCTGGCTTAGCATGGGACATGTTGTGGCTCAGCATTCACAGAAGATTAAACATCATGAACAATAATAAACACGAACTACTCACAGAGATATTGTCCGAGGAAGTTGTACACAAATACAAGAAATGTAAGAACATTTAATTTTGGAGTGCCAGTATGCTGAAGCTTTCTGAGAAGCTGTGAATAAGACATGGAAGACTGATTCAGGGTTTTAAATAATTAATTAGTAGTTTTTTTCTTGGGACAATACTAACTGTACAGAAAGTATTTATGTAGGTTTTGTAGAAGTGTTATGTTTGTTAAAAACAGTGAGGCAAGTGCTATGCATTTTCACAATGTTTTAGCACTTTTATGAGCAAAACGCTTATCAATTTTTAGAATTAAATAAAACCCTGTGATTTATTTGGTAATTTATCTTATGCAGAAATGGTTTTTGCAATTCACCCACAAAAATGGCAAAAATTCCATAAAGAGACATTACAAGTTATTTTTGCTTTGTTAAAATATTTTATATGGCAGACCCGATGTAAATGTGTGCTACAACAGCAGGTAATGTTACCTGAGGTACTTTTTTTTTTTTAATTTAGAGTTTATTATTTTACAGCTTACACATTACAAACATACAAACATCATATCATTATGACTTAATACAGAGAGCAAGCCTCTCCCTATGGTCCCATTTTGCTTACCTGAGGTACTTTTAAAGAATGCGGCCACCTCTCTATAGAAGGTATATGAGAATGATAGAAAAAAAGGTATCCCTGAATATGTTAAAAGGAATATGGAAACACTGTGACTACATGTTGGTCTTTTAAAAAACAAAAAAAAACTAGATAGATATGTATATATAGTAGGTGGTAGGACATGATTCACGGACACAAGGGACAGTCCAAAAAAAAAAAAAAGAGAGAGAGAATAGATGTTATGATAGAGGTGGAACACAAAAGAAAGAAAAAAGAAGGAAAAAGAAAGAGAAAGAAGTAGAAAAGGAAAAAATCTAGAGAAAGAATGGAGAGAAAAGATAAATAAACATGATATGATGTGAAACTACCAGTATATACAAGACAGCATGAACTGTTTTCTGATCATGAATTTTACACCCTCTTCCCCAATGAAATTCCCCTATTCTCTAGCAGGGTGAACTGCTGGCCACCTACAACAATGGCCTGTCTCGGTCTGGAGTCAGACAGCAGGGATGTGCAGGATGCTGGGGAGCTGATCTCCTCCTCTGCCTCAGTTCAACAAGAGACCAAACTTTTTGATGCCTCTGGGCACCTGGATAGTGAAACTTCTTGCATGATTATTGGAGCACCTATAATAATATTTCTCAGCCAGAAGCACTCCTTCAGTTGGAAACAGCACCAGAATGCATGGAAGCCATGATAGTTCCATTGGCTGCACAGTTGCATGCTCTACTGGAGGAAAAAGAAGCATGATATGCAAAAAGAAAGAAAGAACTCATGGAGGCTGTAAGAAGCCAGTCAGTCCCTCTTGCTGTTGCCCCAGGGAGTTCACCAGATGATACACAGGCCCCTGAGCAAACCTGTGATGTAGAGCATCTAAAAATGACCACAACAGGCAGTGCTGCTATGGACATGGTGCAACAGGCATCTTCCAACTTGAACAATCAGTTTACTTCTTCTGCAATGCAGTGGGATCTGACTCTTTTCGTTTTTGGCCAGGAAAAAAATTATGAAGAGAATCTGTCTGGCATGGCATGTACAGTCTTAAATCAGGCTGGCCAAAGTTGTGTTCCCGCTCCACTAGATGCCTCTGCCTCTGCAAAATGTTAGTCTGTAGATTCTGCCCTGTGGGCAGCTGTATGGAGAAAAGAAAAAACTACAAGGAAATGGATGTCAGACCTTACGCTGATACAGATGCCAACAGTTTTGACTGCATTTAGTTCAGGTATGAGAGTCTCTACTATACCCCCAGTTTCTTCTGTACTGAATAAACCTGTACTTTCTGACACCAAGCTGGAAGAGGTTAGTTTAGGAGCTAAATCCCCTCTGAATCTCCCTGATAGCTTGCAGTTCACACAAAACCTGACTTTGACTTTTCTCCCTATTGTCAGAGCTGACCCCACCATTGATGTTACACCTCCCACTGAGAATGCTTCTGGAGGTATTGACACATCTCACCCTTCCAAGTAACAGTTGTTACCTTCAGCCTCTAACCCTAGTATGACCTCAGACACTACTGTACTTCTGCACATTGTTCCACCTATAGACCATATGCTTCTTTATTCCACACTCCAGTGTATCTGGCAAAAAGACATAATGCAGTCCACCTCCATTACAAGGGAGGAATGGATTCTTTGCCTGATTGTGTCTTTGTGGCCAGAACCCTTTTGAAAGAATCTCCAAGCTTCTTAGCCACTGAAGTATATGCCATTTCCATGTCTCTGGGGAGATGTCATAGAAACATAGAAACATGGAAGCTGATGGCAAATAAGGACCACAAGGCCCATCCAGTCTGCCCATTTCTTTTTCTACCTTATAAATGTGCCATCGGCCTTTGCTCTGCCAGTGGTCTATCTATTCATACTCGTCTGTATTACTCCTTTATGCCTATCCCATGCCTGTTTGAAGCCCTGCACTGTATTCATATCCACCACTTCCTGAGGTAGGCCATTCCATGCATCCACCACCCTTTCTGTGAAAAATAACTTCCTCATATTACCTCTTAATCGGCCTCCCTCTAATCTCATGCTGTGTCCTCTTGTCCTACTATTTTTCTTATACTGAAACATGTTAGACTTTTTCACCTTGTTAATGCCCTTAAGGTGTTTGAATGTTTCGATCATAGCACCTCTCTCCCTCCTTTGCTCTAGGGTATACATATTGAGCTCTGGTAATCTGTCCTCATGTTTTCTGATGCAGTCCCACACCATTTGGTGCTCTTCTCTGGACTGCCTCAATTTGGTTAATGTCCTTGTGAAGGTGCAGCCTCCAGTACCGCACGCAGTACTCCAGATGGGATCTAACCAGTGTCTTGTAAAGAGGGATTATTGCCTCCCTCTTCCAACTTGTGATATCCCTATTAATACACCCTCACATCCTCCTAGTCCTACCTACTACTTTAGTGGTCTGCTTGGATGATTTCAGGTCATCTGTGATGATGATGCCCAAGTTTCCTTCTTCTCTTGTGATTGCCAGCAACTCCCCTCCCAGCCTTTAGGTGGCTTCAGGGTTTCTCTTCCCTATGTGCATGATCTTGCACTTCTTTGCATTAAACTCTAGTTGCCACTCTTCCGACCATTTTGCTAGTTTATCCAGATATCTTCTCATTCTGCCCACCCCATCTGGATCATCTGCTCTGTTGCAGATCTTGGTGTCATCTGCAAACAGACAAATCTTAGCCTCCAGTCCATCTGCAATGTCACTGATGAAGATATTAAAGAGGACTGGCCCCAGGACTGATCCCTGAGGTACCCCACTTCTGCACTTTGTTCCACCTACAGACCGTATGCTTCTTTATTCCACTTTTGACATCAGTTTTAAACTCACTAGTGCACTGGAAAAATGTTGGCAAAGATTTCTCACTTTAAAGCATAGCCCATTGTGGACTCCTTTGGAGGAGGAGGTCCCCTTGACAAAACCAGCCTTTCGGACAGTCACTGTGCAATTTCGCAATGAGGAGGTCAACGTGACTGACTTCCTGTACTGGCTAAAGCAACAGTGTACAGTACAGGGGAATTCTGAGGCTGTATTTGACATGGAACAGATCTGGACTGGCAGTTGGAGAATATGAGTGGTCTTGGACTCTTCTGACTCAGGCCTCCAACACCTACCTTACAGTTTTTTCATTGGACAGGATCGTGGAGTGTTGTTCTATGCAGGTAGACCAAAGGCCTGCTACAGATGTGGGTTGATGAACCATTTCAGCTGTTTATGCAGTAAACTAGAATGTACTTTGTGCAATGAATTAGGCCATACTAGCAGCCACTGCCATAACCCACAGATCTGCAATTTATGTAATGTTACTGGGCACACCTATACTGTTTGCCCCAAGGCAGCCCATAACCAGGCTCACCAAGCTGACAGTTCTGAGCAGTGGCTCTTGGTTTCTATAGCACAACATTCTAATGTTCAGAGGGACCCCCCCGAGACCTAGGCCTGCTCCCACCCCCAGCCTCTGCCAGGTACCAGCTCCAGTCCCTCCCAGGAATGCTTCCTCACTCCTCCAACTACAGGATGACCAAGACCCAATGGATCTGACACATCCAGATACTCTGGATCCCCTATTAGCCTCCCAGGAACCTCCCCCTCTTGCTGACCTTACTGTGGAAGTCACATCACCTAGTGTGAACCCAGCATTGTCCTCCAAGACCTCTGGAAATATGCCTCCTCCCTCCCAACCCCCTTCATCAAGTGGTGATGGAGGCAGGATGGTGACCAGACATGCAGTGAGAAGAAAACCTCCACTTACTAAAGTTCCCAAAACAACTTCTGTCCCACTTACAAATAGATTTGATGTGTTGAATACCCACTCTGAGGTGTCCGGGGATGCATCGGATGAATCTTCCCTCAGTTTCTCCATCCCTGATCTAGCCACGATATCAAGGAATTGCCAATGAAGGATGTGAGTAAACCTTTTGACAAACCAGGCAGCAGACCCCTAGCAAAAAAAACAAGAGGCCCAAAAGGGAAACAGAAAAAGCCCCTATGCTCTCCCCTATCAGGTAGTTTGATATCCCTTTATCTGCACTTCCATGACATCCCTTTTATCACTAAATACTATAAATGTTAATAGTATAAAGA
The DNA here is from genome assembly GCA_016271365.2 of Neoceratodus forsteri. Taxonomy (NCBI): domain Eukaryota; kingdom Metazoa; phylum Chordata; order Ceratodontiformes; family Ceratodontidae; genus Neoceratodus; species Neoceratodus forsteri. The sequence goes on along the minus strand of CM057453.1, from coordinate 313,804,977 downwards.
GTGGAAGGAAAAGAAGTGCATTTTTTTCTTATTTGATGCACAGTGGAGGAGCTATTTCCTTTATACAAGACACCCGACTTTACACCACATCAGAAATCTCTAATGCGATAAAGCAATGGCATGTGGGACCTTCATACTGGTCCTTGGGTCCAGATACTTGCTCAGGTGTGGGAATTATATTTCACAAAGCAGTTTTCAGCTAATCAAATTGATTGATTTACAGCCTGGTAGAGCCCTGATTCTAGACACAAAAATTGATACTCGGCTGTTTAAATTTATTACTATCTACGCAGCACAGACTAAGGCGGAATGCATAGAATTATTTCATTTGGTGCAGCCCTATCTTTTTTCAGCTCATAACATTGTGTTTGGGAGTGATTTTAATTGTGGGCTGTCCCTGAGTGATAATGGTAAACTGGCAAAAACAACCAACATCATTGTGATATGTTATGTTTAGCAAATGTGATAAAATCTTCTACATTAAAGGTTGCATGTTATTCCTTTCATCAGAGGTCTGACCCGACATTCCAGAAAGGTTTTCTGACAACCAGAACTGATTTCCTTTTTGTTACTAAAACTTTATATCTAGGTTCAGTTACCATTGCTCCAGTTGAATTCTCTGATCATATTCTTTTATTACATATTGGTAAACAAAATCTGTTCTCACACGGCCCTGGTGCATAGAAGTTTAATTCCTCTTTACTGGCCCAGGCCCAGTTTGTACAACACATAATGCACTTTGTTAAGGCAAGGAAATATGTTCTTATTTTTTGTGAGAATCCTATTAGTTGGTGGCATAGGCGTGCATGGGGGGGGGGGCACTCTGGCCCTGGCCCTCCATTTTAAAAGTCATCTTCCAACCAAATTTTAATATTTTTTTTTTCTTTTTTAATTTGGAAGTTGCCCTTTTTTTTGCTAATTAAGGCCTTTTCTCCCAAAAGACTCTTTTTTTTTTTTTTTTTTTTCTTTGGGATGGTACGAGATTATGGACAATAATACTTATTCAGTGGTGTACGTAATCAGATCCAAACCCATCTAAGTTCCGTTTACTCCTGTTTTCTGGATATCCAAAGGTTATAACCTCCTATACTCTCTGTGCAATAATTACAATACCCTAATACAACTAAAGCCGGTTTATTTGCTTGTATATCCTTTAACCTATGTCAGATTTCTCTTCATGATGACATTTGAGAAACTGTGACTCTTTATTCCTAAATTTGTACCAGCTGGATCCAATATCTAAACTATATAACCTTTGGATGTTTCATTATAATTATTTATTTATTGGATACAATCGGAATTAATACCTTTGGGTCAGAGACTCCTTTACAAAGGCTCCATGTCATAGAAAGCAATACAGAGCATACAGTGTACAGACATCACAGTATAAATAGCAGTGTGGGAAATATCACACCTTATGAATGATACCTGGTAAAGTACAACAGGTGGATGTGGTACAGGATAATTACAGCAGTCATAGACAAAGCAGTACAGTGGCAAAATACAATAAATACAGTAACTACAGGGCAATCATACAGTACAGTAGTTGTTGTAGAGAAGTATTTATGACTGGAATGTGCAAGCAGCGCAGTCCAGTGAGTGTCAGCTAGTCTGAGGCTTGCGTAAGGCCAAAACCAGGGACAGGCACTATAGAAGCAGGACCAAGAGGGTCTATTGTCATGGCAGTTTTAGGTCATGGGTAGGTAAGATACAGTCACAGGTGGAGTCATGCAAGATATTGCTACAGAGAAGGGATTTGAACAGTCCCAGGGTAGGAGCCAGAAGGACTAGTATGGGCAGTGAGTTCAGCCAATTGGGGGTGCGGTATCTGAAAGTTCTTTGCCCCATGGAGGTTTTACAGTGGGAAAATTGGTAGGGTGATTTCTCATCATGACATGTGCATCTGGTGCTGTTGGGGGGGATGAGCAGCGTCACAAGACCAGGGGGCGTGAGGCCAGTCATGATTTTCTTGGCAAGGAGACAGGTCTGGTACTTTACATGATCATCGAAATGAAGCCAGTTTGTACTGGTATACAGCATACAGGTGTGCATAAGCTGGTCACATCATGTGGCCAGTCTACAGGCTTTATTCAGGGAAAACTCTAATTTTGTTGAGGGAGGTGTTGTTAGCAGCACCATAGAAGATAAGTATTGTCAATCACATGTACATTTTGTATTATTCCTGTCACCTTGTTACTGTTGCTTTTATTAAAATAAGACTGTCAGGATAAATGGCTAGAAGTGAAGTTTTATGAGATGGATGGGATAATGTTCTCTGACTTTATATTGAAGCAAAACATGTAGTAACTTTGAACTATTTTACTACTATTACTGCATGCCTCTTAAATTAAAGCAATAGAGGTTATGATGATAATGATCGACCATTGCTGTATATATATTGCTCTCCTTGTACTACATGCTGTCAAACAAATTCTAATATTAATATATTTACAGTATTTGCATTTTATGGATTTATTTCATTTACCTTTTATATTGTAAAGACATTTGTCACTCTATAAAATGTGAAACTGGGGTATGACAGCCATAGCAGTTTGCCCATGGTATATTACCCGAGTCATGGTGCTACTACAAAAGTCATTCCCCTCACTCTGCACCTTGATAGCCATGTAAATCTTTATTTTATTTATTTATTGAGTACTAGGATTTGATACCTTTGAGCTAGCAGCTCATTTACAAAGGTTCCGTGTCAATTTACATGGGTAAACAAATACAACATGGTAATAGTATACAAAGTAGACAAGCTGAAAAAAAAAGACAACAATCATTGTATATAAAAACCATTGAGTACAACTAATTAGAGTTTAACAAATGGAGAATGAACTAAAATACAGTATGAAATAGGTACCATAGTCAAGCGGAGATTACAGATATACAGTACAAATAGGTTCATTCTCTACATCATACTGGAAAGCTTGGGAGACAAAAGTAGTTAGGTAGGATGTATGGAAGGGGGGGTTAAAGAGGGGCGGTAGAGGAGTATAGGAGATAAGGGGAGATGGGGTGGGGAGAAACAGCTTAGAGGTCTTGTCAGATGAGGGATGGGGGAGAAGGAGAGAGTCGGAGTGGGGATTAATTGATGTACCTATGTATGCTCTTCCTTGCCATTCCTAGTAATCCAATTAATTGGTATTTCCCTGTCCCCACTCTCATGTAGGGGCCACATTTGCTAACCTCCATTCTGAAGACACCTCCTGTAGCCAGCAATTCAGTAAATAAGATTGCAATGGGGTCTGTCATTGCCTGGACCAGCTCCTTCATTACCCTTGTTTGCTGCTCATCAGATCCTGGGGACTTGGTCACATTAAGTTCTTGCAGATGCTTTAGAACCCTTTCCCTTGTAATATACAGTACATTATCTCTAGCCTCCTATTGTCAATACTCTCTGGAATCTATTCTTGTTTTCAGGTAGAGATCCCCTGCTTCCCATTGTGAACACAGAACTGAAAGCAATCATTTAATGTTTGCCTTTTTTTGCATCCTCCTCAGTGTGTAGTCCATTCTTCTTTATTCCCTTAATGTTGTCTTTTATCTGTCATTTCCCTTATGCACCTTTAGAAGGTTTGTGATTTCTAAGTTAGCAGTGCGTGCATAGGCAGTAAACTTCTTGCTATGAGAATGGCCTCTGAAGGGTGTAACACTGTCTGTCCAATACAGAGTGGCCCGTAAAGGGCGAGACAGTACCACACCAATCATCAACCAGGCTTATTGTGATGCTGGTTTTGCCTTGATGGGCAGAAACTTTGTGTAGTTGAAAAAAAAGTCGAACCAAACATACGGTGGATTTTTCCTTTCATCTGGAGGACACTACCCAGCAAACAGCTGTTCGATGCCCAGAGCAGCCTGGCTGATGTCACCCACTTTCGGTACCAGTCCCTTCCCTCACTGTCCCTGCTTATCCCCCCAACCAGAAAAAAGTATGGGGCTTACCTCCTGCCCCCAAACGTTCCCTTTTGTGATGCAGCAGCACAGATGGTAGACCGCCATGGTATCACATTAGTACCATGCTGTGAGTCCTGCAACTCGCTTTGACACTTTTGCTGCCTTATGTATTTTTTATAGCAGCAACACCATTTTTTTATAATGCAGTTAATTATGTTATATAAATGTACCTCTCTCAGCAGTGTTATTGTTAAATGTCTCATGGAGCTGCCTCTCAAATCATAGTATAACTAACAGGCTGGTGCTCCATGAGACTTATTCCTCATTTTTGTTTATGTCCTCCTCAAGTAAAAGAAAAGAATAATTGTAGCACCTTGACCATTGGTGTATTTGTTTGTTCAGCTACAATATCTCCCACTATCAGGCTGCTAAACTCATTTTACCAAGCTGCTGTATGCAACTGAAGTGTTGTGGAGAAGTGAGAGCCATTGGAATGCATTTAAAAAAAGGAGTGTTCTCTCTCTCAACCCCCTTTCTCCTGATGCTTATACCTCAGCATATCAGTAGTGCCCAAAAATTTCATACAGCGAAAGGTAGCCTTTGGAAAAAATAAGAATAAAAGAAAAGGGCACTTTCTGCCACCGGGGAGCAACGAAGACAGAGTTGCTCGGATACATTACAAAAAAGGCAGGACTCTCTTTCTCCCACTCCTGGTAACCTGTGAAGAAGTACGAGTAGCTGAATAAGTATAAAACTAAAGCAGTTTCTGAAAATAAGTGAAACTATCATAATTAAATAAATAAATATTGAAAACAGCCTAAAATAGTGTCAATCAGTTAAATACAGTGGTAATAAGTTAAATTAATTCAATATTGCACAAACATACAAAGGAATGAATTAAGTTTAGTTTTGTCTTTTGACTGAATTTGGTCTCAGATCTTAGGTGTAGAGAAACTGTTGGAGGAGTTCTGCAAACAGCTGCAGCAGGACCAGCAGGAGGAGCAGAGGGGAGGTAGGCATGCAGACATGTGCTTGGACAGCTACCGTCATGGAGGGCTCCATCGTCCAGCCAAAGGACTCGATCACCATGAGGGCCACTTTTCTGATAGTACCCTCTGGCATCAGCAGCTGGGAGGAGTGCCTGAACATTTGCAACTCTGAGCCACATTGCACCCTGGCCATGGTGGAGATGTCTCCCACCAACATGAACAGTAGTAGCGGTGGTCTCAATTGCTACCTGTTCAACTGTACCTACTGAAACAGAAATGTCCACAAGTTCTCCCTGCACCAGGGCTACAGCAGCTTCAGCAAGGCTTACGATGGCATTCTCCACCCCAGAAACAGCTACCAGCCTGCTGCTGCAAGCAGGCTGAGCACTGCAGTGGGAGACACCATGCAAAGTAATCTGTAGTCAATGTGTTGTACTAGGCAAATGCAGCAACTGTGCTGAGGTATCCATCTAGCCAGCTCGATCTATTGTACAAGTCATCAGTGTGGGTGATGTCATGTGCTTTTGAACTAGATCACTAGCTGTGTTGTCCTGGCAGGGGTATCACTGCCTGGGCTCTGTTTAGACAGGTACAGTACTGTTGATGTGATGCCATGGCAGCTAGAAGGTGCTGCTCACCAGGGTATAGCCCAGCCCATCAGAGGCACAATTGATTTAGGGCTTCCTAGTATTGACTTTACAGGGGTCCTTCCTAAACCTCTCAAACACTTTCCTCATAAGTCAGGGACAAGGTTTAAAAGAGTATGGATAAATGACAAAAGTCAGGGACACTTCTTAATAAAGTCATATAATCTTGAGCAACTGCACCATTTGACTTAGTGGGTAAAGCATTTTGTCATGGGGAACTACAGAATAGCATAAAAGTGTGTCATTTTTTAGGTTTCAAATGCCTACTCCTCGGGCAGAAATGCCAGTATTGTGATGAACAGATTAAATGTTTCAGGCAAAATCAGGGACCACCCTGAAAATCAAAGACATTTGAGAGGTATGGCCTTCCGAAGGCTGTCACTGTAGATATGGCTTAGGAAGGATAGGTATTTAATAAAAAAGTATTCTGAGCAGAAACTCACTTAAGTGATGAAGTGAAATACCTTCCAAGTTTCCCTATTTTTCCCAGTCTCCTTGATTTTCCCTGTTTTCTCACATTCCTTATGCTTCTTATGGGCACCACTTTGATTCCCCCAAAATCACCAGAATCAAAGAGGTCTGTTTCTCTCATCTTTAAATTGGTATAGCACTGCATTTCTACCATTATATAATCATTAAGCACATTAAAGCAGCAGTGCTAGTTAACAAACATTTAAATAATTAGGTTGGCAGTTAGGACAGACCAAAACGTAAGCGTTACTGATTTACATTTTGTTTTATTTCATTCCTGAGGCAACATAGTGGATTTTGAAATTCTGTTAGTCCTTTGCCAGGTCCAACATCATAAATGTAAGCAGATCAGGGTGGTGCTGTGCTATTGGCCATCAGAAACATGTATTGGCAAACCACTGACATAGCTACATTATAAATCCAATGGGCATAGTTAGTGAGTGATCTCTGGGGAGAAGATTTATCCAGGTTGCTGGGGGCTGCCATTGTTACTGTGGATTCATGCAAATTACAGAAGTTTTAATGAAAGAGCTACTGTACAGCCTGAAAGAAACATTAGTTTTTAAAAGCAGTCAACCATTACCTTTTACAGCTCAGGTACTTTTTAAGTTCTCTGTGTCTGCGCATGCGCAGTGAACCTCTTGCTATGAGAGTGGTTTTTAAAGGGTGTGACACCATCCAATGCAGAGTGGTCTGCAAGGGGCAAGACAGTACCACACCAATCATCAACCAGATTGATTGTGACACCGGTTTTGCCTTCATTGGCAGAAACTTTGTCTAGTTCAAAAGAAAAAGCCAAACCAATCATAAGATAGATTTTTCCTTTGATCTGCAGAACACTGCCCAGCAAACAGCTGTTCAGTGTCCTGATCAGCCTGGCTGACATCACCCACTTTCAGCTTCCCTCATTGTCTCTGCTTGTCCCCCCCAAATGTGCAGTACTTACTTCCTGCCCCCGAATGTTCTCGCTGCTCACCGCTGCCAGACCAGGTTCTGTGCTACAAACCTCCTGCTGGCCCCTGCAGTGTTTTCCTGAAAGTGGAAGGCCAGAGGAGCACAGACATGCAACCTCCATGCAGCCCTACTCTGGAAGTGCTAGATGGAAGGTCATACATGTGCGGAAGTGCATGTTTGATTTAAAGCCACTCCTGCAGCAAAACTGAGGTATTCCCCCCCCCATGCTCCCAGACCCCCCAATCATCTAATCAGGGTCCAGACACATGAGGGAGGGACTTTAGGGACCACAAAAGTTGTCTTTAAAAAAAATGCTAAAAAGTCTGCCAGCCCAGTGGCACGGAGGGTGGAGGTGCTGGACACCACATCTTGCGCTATGCTGGTAACCCTGTTTCGGGAACAACCTCGGGTTGTCAGGGTGCTGGCATGGGGGAGAGGGTGGAGCAGGATTGAGCAATCCAATGGGCAGCTCTCCTCTCCCGAGGGTGGTGAGGGTGGGTTGGCAGCCCCAGTAGTTCCGCTTCCAATGGGTGGAGGTCCGCTGGATAGCGTCGGTGGAGAGGGGGTGGCAAAAACAGTTATAGGAGGTGGAAGGGGCTGAGCTGGCACCATAGGGTGCATAGCATGCCTCCACCTTCTCACACAGCCATGTGCCATGACCTCGGGGGGGGTAGGGGGAAAAAACAGAAAAATACCTATGTGTCCCCATTGCCAGTTGGCAGGAGAAGGCAATAGGGACCAAACAGTTCTATAAAAAAAAGAGCTAAAAAGTTCATGTGTAAATAAGCCAGCAGCTGAGGCTGCTGGGAACTGTAGTCCTGCCTGTCCAGTACACTAGCAATAGCAATGGCAAGCTTTTGGCATTGACAAATGCTTGTTTTACTCCTTCAGCTATCCTTAGTTCTGTGATTTATTTTGCCTCTTTAGAATACCTTTATTCCTTATTAGTTTAGATTATCTTTACATATAACAGTCTTGGTCTTGTTTTGGTCCCCTATATATAGGTTAAAAGCCTGTTCTGTCCCTCTTTACCTTGCTCACTGGTTTGTTAAACCAAAGTGGATTGCTGGCCTTAATCACAAATTTTATACAACCGTGGGTAACTCCCTGTAGTGCTCTTTTAATTTAGGAAACCTTTCAATTTTGTGTAGGTCTTCCATCTATTTTTTCTATATTTATTCTCATTTTATGGAAATCTGCCTTCCAGAGACAGGGTCCACTGTACTGGATTTAAGTTGCTTAGTCCCCAGCACAATGTCAAATTACAGGAAATGGACTTGAGGTCACTGTGATCAACTGGATCCTCATTTATTCTAGTCCTGATAATATCCTGGTTGGACAGTACCAGGTCTAATATTGCAGCCTATGCAATAACAAAAAAAGTAGCTTCAGGGAACAAGACTACGCTCAAGAGAAAAATCAGAAACATTAAAACACAAAATCTTGGTGACCAGTAAAACAATAACAAATACTTCATAACACAAGATTAATTTATTAAATGTGTGTACTTTCATGGAGTTGTACTTTCATGGAGTGCAGTAGTATGCTCCAATAGCAAACAGCTAGGGTGCCTTAGAAATAAACTTTGCCTTGCCAGCTCCCTCTCAGTACCCAGTGTTTTGCATCATCAACCTGATGCTTCTTCAGGAAAGAAGCTGTCTGTCATTTGGAGAACACCAGTACTCACTGCAATTTTGTGTTTTGACTTCTATTGCAGTCCCTGTAGAGGCATTGTGCACCCACTGTGTTAGGAAGATGCCCTGAACCATTTTGAAGAAACTCTGACTTCTTTGTATTACTGCTGTAGGAGTGTCCCATTCTTTTCATCTAGCACACTGAATTCCCCACATAAATACTGTTTTTGCCTGGCTAGCTTCTATCATAATTGATTGGGTAATAGCTTAAACGGGCATTCATTTGTCTAATGTACTTGCTGAATTAACAATAAATAAATAAATAAATAAATGCATCATTTCTCCCCATCTCCTAATTTCTTTCTAACCCTTGATTCGGAGACCTTTAGATTACCCAGACTGGTTATTTCTTTTTCCTACTTTTGGTTATCTGGAGCTGGATTCCCTCAACCCCATGATGGACTTATCCTCTATTACACTTATGCCTTGCATTACATTTATTGTGTCCAGCACTCTCCCAGTTCCTCTCAAATAGAGTGTAGTTGGGAATATTTTGGTCCTGTTATTTTTATGTGTCCATGTGTATCTGATGACAATAATGTCCAAATCTTCTGCCATTACAGCTTGCAGTTCACCCATTTTGCTGCCTATGCTTATTATATTGGTGTACTTAATCTTCATCTAGTCTTATTTCTACCTCCTTTCTATTTATAGTGTGGATGCATGACTTCCTGTTATTGATACCATCACCATTTCACATTTTTCTTCTGTTCCCTTGGGGCTGAGTGTGATTGGAATTGGGCTAGTGTGGCTCCTGTCATGTTGTGCTTAATCCAGTAACCAATCTGTTTGTTTGTTTATTTTATTTATTTATTTATGTCAAACGTTTACCAGGAAGAATATATTGAGCTGATAACAGTTTGTTTCCAGACGTGTCTGGGAGGGTTAGGAAGACAGTCCAAGAGGATAAAAAATTAATATTTAATATAATTACAAAACTATAGAGTTATACAGTGATACAGTACATAAAAAGAGCATCATTATAAACATTACAAGTCTTAATAGTGCAAAAGGTACATGCAGTAGACAAAACTGACTTTGACTAAGCAAGGGGAAATTACACCTACAGACATAGAGTAAAATGACAAGGCCAACATGAGTAGGGCAAGGAGATCAAAGAGATAGGGGGTCATGGACAGTTTCTGGTGGGAGTAGAAAAGTCACAAAGAAGAGACTTAAGGGAGAAGAGGCAGAGAGGATTGAATGTGAAGTGTGGACCATAGATTACTAAAGTGATTTGAAAAGGCAGCTTGAAGAAAGAGAACTGTCACCCTGCACTTCCACTTATCTAGTTCAAAATCAGACTTCCAATAACTTCTAACCTGTGCCTCAAAGTGCTGATGTCCCCCTGGCTAAAACTCAGTCTACCCTTAATGAACAGCTGGCTGTCTTGCCAGAATGTTCCTCAGTCTCCTGAAAAGTTGCATCCCTCCTCTTCATATCAACCCTTTACCCATGTGTTAAACACCATGACTTTCTTTGTCTACTCAACTCTGCTCTGTGTGTAGCATTGAAGCACTTTTGAGAAAGAACTACGCCCGTCTTGGACCTCAACTTCTGTCTAACTTTCTGAACCTGTCCTTTGTAAGGTCATTGGTACCAAAATATGGCACAACACCTGACATCTCCCCATCATTTCTAAGTAGCATCCCCATCTGAAGTGTGACCTTTTCTGCAGTTGCTCCTAGATGGCAGAACACATTTATCCTGAAGTCTAAGTTATAGAGTAACCCATCACAATGAAGTGCTTCTTTCTACTAATTGTGCTGCCCAACCCTTCCCCCATGGCTTGTCCTTGCATGCTACTGCCTCCCTGCCTGGGTTTATATCAGCTGACTCTAGGCTAGCACAGTTGTTCTGAACAGATTCAGCACCAGGTATGAATCTATTTTGGGTGCTTAGACTTGGGTCTGCTCCATGGTGACACCATTCCTCCTACGTCACTCCTTCCTCCAGTGCAGTCCATCTGCCTGTGTAGACATGAAGTGTGTATGCTGTGGTGTTGGAACTACAGTCCCCACTGGACCACATGCTATGGTGATCCTCAGGTACACCTACACAATAATGGCAAGCACCAGGCCATGGCAGTGGTGCTAAAAAAGACTAGCTACAAACTCAAGCAAGTTAATAGCACCCACAGCAAAAAAATGACTCAGACCATGGTAAATACAGCAAAAATCTCTTACTATTTATTCGTATAGTGCAAAAAAACACCTGAATGACTCCAGCTGCAGATGAACAACACCCGCCGGTGGCAACCAGGTGACGTCATGGCAAGCCAACACACATATGGATGTTTTGATGGGGGGGCTCTCAAGCTTCCTCAGAGTGAACTGAAACACCTTGTAGTACCCAAATTTATAATCTTATAAACTGATTAATCAGAAAGTACCATAGAAAATGTGACAAAAACAGATTGAAAATATCACTTGGTTTCAAGAGTAAATCAGACACTAACTTAATGCCTTCACAGATCAAAATTTACACTCACATACTATTAATTTTTTTATTTATTTTTTATTTATTTATTTATTTATTTTTTTATTTTTAGCTTTTGTTGACCGGGTAAGTGCACTAGACAAATCCTGCCTATTTTCAGGCACGACCTGGGGGAGGGGGATACAGATGAATGCCAACTGACCTTGAACCAGATTAAGCTGTTGGTGGTATTTTTAGTGAATGAGGGAAATTTGGCCAGGACACCGGGGAAATTCCCCTACTCTGAGGAGGCAGAGGGCGCTGTGTGGCTGAGTGGATGCTCTGCTCAGTGGTGTTTGCAGCTTTGCACTAGGAGGATGTGTGGGGGCTGAGGAGCCGTCTCCTCCTTGGCTCCCTATACACGGAATTATGCAGAGATCTGGTGAAGGAATAGTGGAACAGAGCAGCTGGTGGCTCTCAATATGGAAACAGGAGCACAGTTCTTACCAGAGGACGAGGTTCCCAGGTTTTATCACAGAAATCAAGTTTGGAATTGAGGAGGTTGAATCGTTGGAGGTGCTGCATCAACAGGCTGTAGAAGCGAACAACATTATCGGGCAGCAAGGTTAAGGTTTTTGGTGGCGCATGTGGTAGGACGGAATTGGAGGCTGTATAGGAAGAGGAACAATGAAAGGAAGAAGGAGCAATGGAGGCACAAGTCATCGCAGAGGAACAGAGGAAGGTGAATCAGCAGGTCCCAGTAGATGGTGTGAATACTACTACCCAAGAAGAGTGCTCACGCTATGAGTGCACAGGATTTGAAGAAAATGCGAATGGACTCATCTGGGGAGGAGATGGAGATCAACTCAGTCAGTTCCAGGTAAAACTTAACTGCCATACAACAGAGTGGAGTATCTTCTGAGACTGTTTTGTGTGGGTCTGCTTTAAAAGACTCTCCTGTCTCTTTAGTGGAAGGGGAGAAATGTAGTGAGGAAAAGGACCTTCCACTAAATGACTCTTCAAAGTCTCTAGACAGTGTAATTGTGGGGAAAGAACTGAAGAACTGGGTGGCGATGGCCTTGCAAGCTGCAGGTTGGGTGAAGAACCCCTCTGGGAAGGGGTGGGATGCAAATTTTGGTAAAGATGGTGTTGCTACTTCTCCAACTATGTTGCAGATACCCCCCCCGGATGGCTCCCCCACTATTAAATAGTATGGCTACTCCTTTTATACCCCCAGGACAGCCCTCCCCTGAATCTACTGTAGAATTGTCCCTTCAGGAAGATACTCATCCTTGTTACAAGTCATTAGAGACCAGGAAAAAGAAAGTACACTGGAGCAAGATTCGGTACAAGATAAGGCTGATAAAGTATGGCATGGAAAAGTGACTGAACATTTATTTCCAAATACTGCTGGGCCTTTGCTGGAGCCTGCAGAAAGAAGGAATGCAGTTAGGTTAAAATTTAGGGGTAGTACTGAAGAAATTCCGGACAGAAGATTTGTGGGTCGTGTACTATTAAAAAATAGCATGAAGTTCTTTGCTTATGAAATTTACGCTTTGAAACATGTTCCGGGGGATGTGATTTTTGATGTTAGTTTTACACATCCTGGGGGTTTAGAATGGTTTTGGAAGCAGTACCATCTGTTAAAGCTCTCTCCCTTGTGAAGCCTTTTTAGCAATACCACTTACTAAACCATTGACTAAAAATTACAGTTCTTTTTGAAATAGGGGTTAATGTTGCAGATATTAGTACTGGTTGCGGCAACATTGTACTGTTAAAGGTTTGCCTGAACCCATACTGATGAAGAGCAATTATGGACGGGGGATGGACTTATCTTGTGGTATTACATCTAGTAAATGGTCAAACTAGTCATCTACCAAACTGTTTCTTTTGGGTAGAGATAGGGGGTGGTGTTTTACCCAGGTCAGCCAAGAGCTTGTTTCAAATGTGGTGATGTGGGCATTTGAGTAATGTCTGTGATAAACAAAATGTGGTTTATGTGGGGAATTGGGGCATGTGGGGGCTCATTGTCAGCAACCTTTGAGGTGTAATTTATGTGAGGAACAGGGCACTCTTTTCGGACCTGCTCCTGGGCCTCACATAACAATGTGGATTTCTCAGTTAAGAGCAGAACAGGACTCATTTCGTAGCTGCTGCTCAAAGGAGCAATTAAAAGTGGTGGCTTTATTATCACAAGGGCGGCTACTACTCATTCATCAAACAAAGTGTCAGGGTTACAGAGTGAGGCTGACGATACCGTAGTAATGAATGCTCAGGTTGTAGTGGTGATGGTGAAACAGTGGTGCGGGTCAGTGATGGGGCAATAGTCACAGAGGAGGGGGGCTATGGTTCTGGTAGGGAAAAGACGGTCGTCTTGGGTGACGAAGTCGTGTCTATGCCCCCACAGTACATTCTGAGCTAGGCTTCCAAGAGTGACTAGATCAAAGGCGGGAAAATACTTTCAGCTGCCTTGATCCAGACGGAAACATTGGGGAGGTAGTAGTACAGAACTCATATGCTCCTTGCTTGAGGATGATATGGAGGAGGATGGGTGTGAGTCGGACCTTTCCTCGTGGCATCCTCTCAGGCTGAGGGTGTTGCTGAGCCTGGCCCTTCTGAGAAAGTGAAATCGAGGAAAAGGAAAAAGAAAAGATGATTGCAGGTGTTTCTGTGTTCATTTTGTTGATGGCTATTTCCTTTGTACTGTTAATGTTAATAGTATAAAAGATATGGGAAGAGGCACAATACCTTTTTGAGCCTCAGTATTGAGGTGGAGTGTGTTTTTACAAGATACTCGGTTGAACTCTCTAGCTGAGGTGACAACTGCACAGAAGGAATGGAGGTGGGTGTCATATATGGTCAGTCGGTGAAGAGCAGTGCTCTGGTGTGGGCATTTTGTTTAAGAGTCAGGTTAAGGTGTTGCATGTTTATGATTTAGTACCGGAGGGTTATGATTCTGGATGTATTGTTGCAAAATGAGGTTTTTCGGTTGATAAATATATATGCTCCTCAACTGAAAGCTGATAGGTCTATTTTGTTTAGGTATGTGGAGCCTTATTTACACGTCCAAGATAGTTCTATGGGGGATTTTAATTGTGGTCTTTCCCATAGGGATTGGGAAGAGCTACAAAAAAGTCTTCTATGATACCAATGCCCTCTTGGCTATTATGGAGCGTAATGATATACAGGATGTTTATAATATTTTACAGCGGGAACCGTTCATACCTTCCATAAGGGCATTTGTCTACTAGAATTGATTTTGGCTAGTATCAGAAAGAATTACATGTCAGTCAGTGGATGTAGTACCTTTGGAAACCTCAGACCATCTGATGGTGGTTTTGCAGTTGGGAAATCGGCAGAATTTGTTAGTTGGGAGGGTTATTGGAAAATGAATACTTCAAAGTTACAGGAAACAGTTGTAGAACATACTATAGAAATTGATCTTTGTACCGACAGATGATTTGTTATTTGTAGAAGTCCATAGAATGGTGGGAAGATATAAAGAGGATGTGCAAGAATGGTATGGTGCATACACAAAGAGACAGGCTAGGAAAAGTATATTGCTTATTTAGGCTACGAGCAATATATTTGCAAATGTTATCACAAAGTGAGATGGGGACCTTAAGGTAAAAAGGTTGCAGGATATAAAATCTCAAATGAAGAAATATTTGCAAGACTCTATGCGAGTAATGGCTATCGACAAAATATAAGACTCAAGGTACAAAAGAAAAGGTAAACCCTTATGAGAAGGGAAGACAAGGGTGTCAAAGGTGTTAATGACAGGTCTGAGAGATGGACAGGGTAAGGTAAAAGAGAACATCCACGATATCTTGTTTTGGTTCAGCAATATATGGTAGATAAGTTTCAGACTGTTAGGAAGGAAAGTAAGTTTCCTTTTACTGGCCTAGATATTCCAGGACTGAACAGGGAAGAGAAGGACAGGTTGGTTGCCCCTATTTCAGGAATGGAAATTATCGGCCATCCTCAATTGACCTCTAAATCCACGCCTGGAGGGATGGATTGCGAATGATTTTATAAACAATTTGTTGAATTTCTGGTTCCTTGTTTAGAAATATTGTACAATGCTATTTGGGAAGAGAGCTTGCCCCCTCGATGCAATTGGGATTAATGTTTTTCTTTATAAGAAAGGAGATCAGTATGATATTAAAATTGGAGGCCTTTAACGCTGCTTAATTCAGATTATAAGATTCTTGCTAAAATATTAAATCAAAGACTGGCAGTTGTAGCAAGTAAGCTGATTATTCAGGAGCAAATCTTGCAGTCCCAGGAAGGAAGGTAATACAGAATCTGACTTTCATTAGAGAAATTATAGAGCAGGGGTTAGGAAGGGTTTAAGTGGATATTTAATAGCGGTAGATCAGAAACTGCATTTGATTCTATTCAACAGAATTATCTTTGGAGTGTATTACAACATTATGGAATTCCCAAGAATTTATTGAACTTGGGAAAGTGTTGTACACGGAAGCACAAACAGTGCCCTTGGTGAATGGTTTTTTGGGGACACCAATTTTTTTAAAAAGTGGGGTCAAGCAGGGTTGCCCAATGAGCCCCTTGTTATATGTCTTTGGTTTAGACCCTTTGTTAAGGAAGATTGAGCAGGCCAGAGACATTAAGGCAATAGAATCTGTGGCTGGATTTGCTTTTCAAAAAGTTTCAGCTTATGCGGACGATTGTATTTTTACTGTGGCAGATGTTAGATCAGGGGCTAAAGTTTTGTCAGTATTGCATGAGGCCTATACCACAACTGGTATTAGGATAAATACTGAGTAAAAGTGTTGTTTTACCTTTAGGGGATAGTAAAATTATTGATGATTTTCCGATTCTGATGACAACAGACCAAGTAAAGATTTTGGGCCTATTTTTTGGTAATAAAGAGTCTGAGATACGTAATTGGAATGATGTTTATGATAAAGCAAAGCTTAAGGTACAGACGTGGTTAACTTGGAAAATGTCCAGGAAAAAGAAAGTGTATCTCATAAGAGCATACATTGCTCCTATGTTTTTATATATGTCTCATATTTTTCCTCTACCGTTTAGTATGCATACCAAACTTTTGGGTTTATTTTTCAGTTTTTATGGGGCAGTAGGTTGAATCCAGTGAAGAGGATTCATACATACAGAAAGCGGAGAGAAGGGGTTTGAATATGTTGCATCCTATAGTGTATTTATTTGGTAATTTCTTTTTAGCTCTATCATTCCCTTATTTTCCAAACTATGGGAATAGGGCAAATTAGCATGCAGCTTTGGGGAGGATCTTTTAGAAGCATGGGGAGAGGAGATGGCATCCTGTAGAGCGATTACTTCCGAGTTATGTACAAACCACTCTTCGATACATTAGAACTTGGAAGATAGAACTAGCGTGTGTGTAGGGATAAAGGGAAGAAATGTTTTACAAAATCATAGTGGATAAATGGTATCGAGAGGACCCGTGTTTATGGTACCTCCTTTTATTAAGATTTCCTTGTTGTTGGAAGGTATGACTAACCTCGAATACCTTTAAAGATGCAAGATTTTGCTTGGCTTTGTGGTCATCAGAAATTGCAAGTAAAGAGCAATCAGAAACATAAGCAAATAACAGAAAGGGGTGTGGAGAGCCTATGTGTGCAGGGATTGTGGAGACAATGCAGCATCTTTTCTTTGATTGTTCCCATATGCAGGGCTTTTGGAAACGGTTATCGATTTTATGGGGAGCAGTTATTGGTATTAATAAATTATGATGTTTTGATTTTAGGGCAAATCCTGTGCCACCTGGGCAAAATGGACTAACAGTACAATCCAGATTATTTTGTATGTATAAATGGTCTATTTGGCAAGCAAGATGTCTTAGATTTCTGAAAGGTAAGGTAGTTCAACAACAGGATGTTTTCTTCCAAATACAGAAAGAATTGGATGCTGTTTATGAATATGAAAAGCGTTCTTAGGACAAGACTTATCAGTAAAGCTCTGGAGGAATGTTGATTGGTGGGATAGAGGGATGTCTGTTACAATTGTATAGGATTTATTCTTTGTTATGGGACACTGTATGTTTATTTTTCTTTGTGTTTTAGCATATTGTTTTTGTGACTTTCTGTATTGAATGAAGATATTGTTTATTTAATCTGGATTTTGTTTTGAATATTGAATAAAATTTCCTTACTCTTTTCAATAAGTGCCATGGGATCTTTAACATCCACCTGAACTACCACCAATCCAGGCAGATGGGACCTCGGTTTAACGTCTCATCGAAAGGCACCTCAAAATGCAGCACCTCTCATGCTGCATTACAGTGTCAGTACTAGGATATTAACCCAAGTGCCAGATGTGGGAACTGAACCCACAGCCCTCTGATCTCCCGGCCTCAGAGGCGAGTGTGCTACCTACTGAGCCACTGACACTAATTATTAATTAGGATTAATTGGAATGCAGTGCTGTCTCAGAGCCATCCCACCAAAAGGGAATCAAAAGAGGGGAAGGGGGATGCCTGAATGATAATATCGATCTGTCTGCATTTTTGTAATAAGATGGGATCTATTTTTATGAGCATGTGCTTATTTATTACCATTGTGTTATATGGTTATTATGTGTATCATACTTTTACTGTTATGTAGCTGTCTTTATTTATATTGTTTTGTTTACTTTTGATTGCATGCTTCCTGATTACCCCATGATATTCTAACCAGCTAGTTCCCCACACTGTCTACTAAAAGTTAATAAATAGCCCCAAAAAACATTTAAACAAACTGCAAACTGCCCTTTAAGTATTAAACATTGTTTCTCTGTAGCCTAGGTGCTTCTAGCTGCTCTGTCAGCTCTCCTCAGTTTTACACTATATGGAACTGGGGAACAAATATTTGTTAAAGATAGCTATATCATAGCTATACCTAAAATTAAGTTTGACTGGTTGCTTGTCAAAGAAATTAAACAGTTGACTCTTACATTCATTTAGTAAAATGAAGGTTGTTAACAAATTTTCTTTGAGTGCCTATTTGTTCCTTTCATTCAGCTTCAGTAAGTTAAGGCAATCTTATCTATAAAAGCATAGTATCAGCAGCCTGTGGAGCATCTGTAGTGGTATTGTTTCAAAGAGAGGATGGTTCATTAAGGATACATTTTCATCTGTTAATCGATATTTTTATTACAAATACTGTAATATACAGTACGTTTTGTGTTTTTTGCCATATAAAGTTGGTAGTTGCATAGAGTCATAATACCACCATGTCTTTGAAAACAGCAATTTGAAAGTAACAGGAGTCACGCTGACAGTTAAAACGGCAGGAGTGATGTCTAAAAGCACCAGTGAAGCCAGCAGCCAGTTTTTCTTACCAGTCTATGTCTTACTTATAAGGTTTCCATTTTCTGAACAGTATTTAACAAAATTGAACAGTTTCTGCCCACATTACCTGTTCACAATGAGTAGCCAAGAGTAACAAGGATCACTTTCTGGCTGTACTCACTTACCAGTTGTGTTGCCTGCTGTCCCTCAACAGCCACAGTTTATGCCAGCCTGTCAGAGCAATTGTAGCACTACTGCTTGTGATTCCAGTGACCCAGGTTTGGAAGTGAACCTAAGTCATTGGGGGCAGCAGGAGGAGGACTAAACATCCCAGATGATGCTTTCTTCCTTCAGGAAGGGAGGGAAGGAGGGCAACAAGGTCCACTGCAACTTCACCATCTAAGTGACAGTAGGTGGTGATGCAACTAGAGCAGTGAACGGGGAAGGGGTGCTCCCCAATGCCCAACATAAGCATGCTTGGTGTGCACATATCCTACTGTCAGTTCTGCAGTGTCTGAGGGTTGGGGCAAAAACAGAAGAAGAGAGAACTGGCTATGACAGGATGGCACTTGCAAGTCCCTGAAGACCTCACACTGCCTACTGGGTGCAGAACCCACCCAACCAAGTGAGGCATCCAGGGTGGGTTTGTGGTACCCCTGACAACCCCACCACAGGGACTACACTGTGGAGAAACAGATGAGCCCCTCAGGTTAGTCCCAGAGATGACAGGTGATGGGATTGAAGGGACTGTTGAGCAGAAGGGGACCAGCCAGGTGAACAAGAGAAAAAAAGTTGCAGTTTCTCTTGCACCGAGCTAAAAAAGGTAAGTGATTTCAGCCAGAAAGTAATCTTTGTTACTCACAGCTACTCACTGCGGATGAATAATACGAGTAGGTACTGTTCATTTTTCTTAAATGCTGTTGAAAAAATGGATACCTTACATTACAAAAAATTGCAGATGTCAGTCAATCTGTTATGATTGCCATAAATCATTCTTGGGATTCCTATGATGTCATAAACTTCTTGAGATTCATACTTGAGGTTTATAAAGTCACAGGAATCCTTCAAAGGATATATAGCACAATAACAGAGGGATTGCCATTTGTTATTCTATTTGTATTATATATTGATAGGTCTCATAAGATAATATAGCCGCCTGTTCTTTCCAAAAAATAACAAAGTACTGTAAAGCTGGAGAATAATAGTAACAGTATTTTTATTTCTGTGCTTTTTTGATTCATTGCCAAGTGTTAGAGTTACTCCTTGTAGTAAACAGGATTCACGCTGTGAGTTAAAAAAAATATGAAGTTTTTTTCTGATTTGGGGGCAAAGGATGAAAATAAGGTTTTGTTAAATGTGTAAGATGGCTTGGTAGATACATTAACTCAGTCCTTCAGTAAAGTTTAGTTTGATATGAATGGAAATTTGGATATGGCTCAAATCTGACAAAATGTGGCCAAGTACTGAGAAATTTCACTCTACCAGAACTGTGTAAATACAATGTAGTCTGCCTGGGAACTTTAATCAGTGGTGCATGTTAGCAGTGACATTTTTGATCTGCACTTTTTTATTATATTTAAGAATGCCCCTTATCTCCTCTGTTTGTATAATACCCGTTTCCCCTATTTTGAGTGTGCTGTAGCATGCTTCTTTAGGTGCCAATGAGCATAGCTTGTCAGTGCCTATTGTGGTCATGGGTAGTCTGTTCTGCATTTCAGTCAAGTTTTTTTCCCCGTTTAGTAACCAGGTAAGGCCCATTGGGCACAAGTGCCTGTTTACAGGGGTGACACGGGAGCACTGGGGTAGTTAAATGACTTGTTCAGAGTCACACAGTATGCAGGTGGATATAGAAATCAAACACAGGTCTCTTAGATGAACCAAGCTCATTTGCAAGGGATAAATGTTGGAAAGGAGAGAAACAGGGTCACAACTGAGGGCAATAGTGCTTCAGAAGCTGGGTACCTTTATATTACACAAACACTACTTCAGATTTGAGTCTTGATATTATTAGCAGTGTCATGGAACAGCTATGGGATCAAAAATGGCCCCAGCCTACTCAAATGTCTTTTTTTATGCATTTGAATCTAACACATTGTAAATCTCCACAGGAACCCATATTTTACAAATATCATATCACACAAAAGATACACAAGTGATTTGTTTTTTTTTTTCCTGTGGAAAGGTAGCACAGAGGAACAAAAAACAATTCCATGATTATCTAAATATGTGTTCCAGGGATTTGAAGTTCACCCTAGGGTACAGTGACAGTGGGGTACCATATCTGGGCTTGTATGTTTATTTTAGAAATGGGCAGCTACACACAGTATTATACAGAAAGCCCACAAATAGGAATGCTTTATTACACCATAGAAGTTTCCATGAAAAATAGTTGAAAGACAGTATTCTTTACTCTCAATTTTTGAAGGTTAGGAGAAATTGCAGTAAAGAGCAAGAGTTTAACAAGCAATTCAGAAGCATGGAAGCCAGATTCCAAAACAGGGATACCCCAGAAAAGTGTTAAGTAAATTTAAATTTAGAGTTAACAGTACTACACTCCAACAAGCACCTGAAAAGATGCACAGCAAGGAGAGGGGGAGCCAACACAAGGATGATAGAGTAGTGTTGGCAGTTGCACACAATGAAAGCATGAGTGAAATCAGATGAATAATGAATCAGAATTGGGGGATAATAGAACATTACCAAAAAGGTCTTTGAACATTTGTAGGAAGACTCATACTAGCTGCTGAGAAAACACAAACTCTGAAGGACAAGTTAGTTCATATGGTACATCCTGTGCCCAGAGAAGGAGACAGACAGAGGCAGTTGATCTTAAGCCCCATGCTGTCAGAAATAGTACCTTGTGGCAGATGCAGTGTTTGTGGACATACAAGCAGAAAGAAAGACTATCAACATCCATACACATATAAAAGACACAAAATAAAGCAACACATTACTTGTGACACAGAGGAAGTGATTTACATCCTACAGTGTCCTTGTGATATTATATATAGAAAAGACCTTGAGGTCACTAACATACACATTCAGGAACACAAGAGCACTATAAGATCAACAAACCATGACCATTCTGTGGCAGAATGTTTTAATTCATGTGGGCACAGTGTGGTATCCCTAAGAATTTGGGGACTAGAACAGATAGAGAAATGAGGTGGGGGGACTATAACCATGAAGTTGAAAGGGCAGAGATGAAATGGATCCATGTTATGTATTCTCTGAATCCAGAAATAGAAATTAATAAAGATTCTAACTGGAATGCCTGTTGGCCTGGATAGCAGTGATCAGAATGCACTGTTGTGAGTGGGATGTGATCCATCTTACACAGTTTGTGTTACTCCCACTATTTTGCACAGATATTTGCACTACTAGTGAATGCTACATAATATATGTACAAGATTTACATGACTTGAATGGGTTATCAACCATAATAAAAATTAATATCTTTAAAAGGGGTGAGCAATTGATAAAATTACACTCGCATATACATGCGATTGTAATAAAACAGAGAACACTAATAATGAATTGTGCATAAATACAATAGCATAATGTAACCAGAATAAGGGCACTGACCAGTTAAGAAGGGGTGTGTATCATAACAGTAGGACAATAACAATAACGGTATAAGATTCAAACTGAGTGCTAAACTAGTACTATCTCTGAATAGGTAGTCAGCATAAACAATGGGCTTGTGTCAAGCACAAGAAACAGGTCTCAGTGATGGTAACTGAATGAGCTGGTAACTCTGATGAGAAATATTACATATAATGTATGGTAGAACATTGTTATATCGCAAAATCCATCTTTTTATGCCCTTGTTATATCGTCGATGTGACGTCACTATGTTGTTAACCTGTTGATGGTGTTACGATTGGGATCGCTCTGTGCATGCACACTGCCCCAAACAGATGGCCTTCCTAAAATGGCTGCAGCCGTGAAAGCATAATCAGGAGCAGAGCGGCAGTGACTGAAACTAACAATAGTAAGGATCCTGCTTCATTCCTTTACTAGTTATGGGGACCATACACTATAAAATATAATGTATGGTTATATATCAGCAACCAGTTTGTATAACTGTCTTGAGGTTTCCATGGCGACGTAAACCTCGAGGTTTACATAGTCGCCATGGCAACCTCGCAACGGTTAACAAACTGGTTACCAATATATGCCCATACATTATCCTCTATGTAATGAATTGGTATTCTTATTCTTATTTTACATAAATTATAACAACCAAGTATGATGTTTAGTTTATGTATAAATGACATGTGCTTTACAATTGGTGAGAATAATGTCAAGTTTGATGATACAGGTGTGGTAATATAAGGATGAAAAATTGGTGGTCAAATGTTCAAGTGAAGAACATATAGAACTGCTTGCAAAAAGTGTATTTCTGAGATGCAGTTTTCATTCATAGCGCAAACTCCATGCTGGAAATGATTACAGATCCACTGTGTGTTTCAGACCCTGGAAGAAAGCTGGCAGACATTACCATGCCAGCAGTGAGCTGCCTTAGAACTTAACATGCATGTTCATACACACACATCATGACATTACTGACATTTGACATCAGACCTCCAGGGTTCAAGATGGGCACAGCAGCTGCCACTCATTTCTTGTCACCTCAGAAGGAGGGAACATTTCAAACTGGATGAGCAAACATTTAAAACTTTCTAAAGTACTGAGAGCCAATGAAAAGGGAAGAGGAAAGAAACTGAATTCTAAGCAAAAGTTACTTTGTTTCCACTGAACTGTAGAACTTGAGGCAAAAAAAAATAGAAAACAAAGCAGATACTCATTGTAAACATAGTTTGAAGGAAAAGCAGGGTGCTGACAGGTATGGAGTAGGCTGTTTCTGAGTCAAGGGGTAGTAAAGGCCTGAGTTTGCTGTGTTACACTTTACACATGGTGATGGTGACTAAAAGTAATGAATTTACAGTTTATAATGAGTGATGGTGACTGAAAGTAATGAATTTATAGTTTATAATAAGTTATTGAAATGTTATTAAAATTGTTAAAAAAATACATTTCAGGCAACCTTTGAAGGAGGAACACATAACACATATGGCTATATATTCACTACAAACACCACCAAAAGCTTAATCTGGTTCAAGGTCAGTTGGCATTCATCTATATCCCCCTCCCCCGGGTTGTGCCTGAAAATAAGCAGAATTTGTCTAGTGCACTTACCCGGTCAACAAAAACTAAATAAATAAATAAAATAAATAAATACAACATTACAAAAACAAAATCTGGCCAGAGCTGATAGGGTTGCAGCCAAGGATTTTGAGGTAAACATACTGCAAATTTATTTTTTAATATTTTTACACCAAATTTTCAACATAGCCTTGTTATAACCCTGCCTCATGAAGAAGGGTGGAGAAAATGTTCAACTCCTGGCCTAAACATAATTTTGCCCAAGGACTGCAAAATCAACTTTCAGGATGCAAATAACACATTTTGAGCAGGAGTTGAAAAATGACAGCTATCACATTCATGAGGTGCTGTAAAGAAATGGCTATGTTCAAAATTTGGAGTAAAAATATTGAATATTACCAAAGTTACGAGCCTGCATAACATAGCCTCATAATTTTTACAAATATTTTTAGACAAAATTTAAATTATAGCCTTCTTTTGACCCTTCTCATAAATAAGGTCAGAGAAAATGTTCAACTCCTGCCTAAAAAGTGATTTCATGCAAGGACCACTAAATCACCTTTCGGGATGTAAAAAAACATTTTTGACAGGATTTGAAAAATGACAGCTGTCACACTCATGAGATGCTGTAAAAATATGGCTATTGTGTGAATCTGGGGTAAAATATTGAAAATTATCAAAGTTGCATGCCTGTGTTCACAAAATTCAATGTAGGCTAATAACTTTGTTGTTTTTTTTAATACTTTAACACTAAATTTTCAACATAGCCTTCTTATGACCCCACCTCATGAACAAGGGCTGAGAAAATTTTCAGTTCCTGCCTGAAAGTGGATTCATCCAAGGACCACAAAATCACCCTTGGGACAGATCTGCCTAATGACAGTGTAATTGTTCATGAAGTGGGGTCCCAAAGAAGGCATGTTGAAAATTTGGGCCAAAAACATGTAAAAATGGCCACGTTATGGCACTATGTTCAAAACCTCTTTGTAATACATTGAACCACATACCTGTTCCCTCAGTTTGTGGTCTGGCTTTAAAGAGTGAAGACATGTCTGTGGACCACAGAAGATTACAGTGCTGGACCCCCAGTAGGTAAGTAAGGTCTTGGATGGGTATGAGGAGGTGGGTACTGGGTGAGAGGGTTGGGTGTGGTTCACTACAGCCACAAAACGCACAATGAATGGTTTTCTTTTTTCAAGTTTGAGAAAAAAAATTGCCCCAGGATTCCTGATCATGACACTGGGGATTGGGTACCCCCAATGTCAGTGTTACGCTTGGGGGGTGCTGAGAGGAGGGTCCGTGAGGGGAATATGCATTTAAAAAAAACTCACATAGGAGTACAATCACAACACTGGGATTGGGGACCCCCAGTGTCATTGTTATGTTTCTGGGGGGTGTTGAGTGGAGGGTGCTGAGGAGTGTCGAGTTGGGGGATATGCATAATTTTTAAAAAATTAAAAAAGGTGGTCACAGTGGAACAGGGCACACTCTGTCATGTCCAAGATGGCCACCACTCTCTACTGTGCATGCACTAGTAGTCACACATGTGCAGCACAGTTTGGTGGCCATCTTAAGCAGGTTGGAGTGTGTCAATTGCCACCATGTCCACTGACAATAAAAAATAGTGCACTGCGATTTCTAATAGAGACAACAAGGTGCGTGCTCACAGATGTGGATGCAACTCCATCATGTTGTTCAGTCAGAAGGAATGCACTGAGTCCTTTTTTGATAGCAAGAGGTCTGCAAGGCTACACCCAATGCTGCCCTAAAATGAAAAAGAAAAAAAACTGGTCCCTTTGTGGTGCATTCATAATACAGATGCCCACTTGATATTTGGTGCCTCTCGTCATGCATATATTATTCTCTTCCTAAATATTTGCACCGGCTTTCATTTCATTTAAGGGTTCAATTTAAAATTCTTGTTAAAGTTTTTTGGCTCTTTGTTCTGGGCAGCTAGCCATGCTTACGTTGCTTTCTGCCTCAATGGTATGTACTCTCATTCCCATTTTGTTCTCGTGATGCACATTTATTACTGGTCACAAAATCAAATTTATATTTGTACGTTCAGCAGTGTGCTTTTTCATTGGCTGGACCAGTTCTTTAGAATTCTTAACCTTTCTGCTGTATGTTCACAAATCTCCTGCTATTTTGAACTTTCACAGTGCTCTTAAAACGTATCTGTTTCATCCAATTAATTTGTATTGGTTTTATTGCTATGTTATAATTTTTGCTTGTATTTATGATGTTGTATTTTGTGATGTACATCATGTTGATAGTTTTGTGAATTGTGCATAATAAATAAAATATAGAATAATACACAGGGTGGTATGTTTACTGAGAATTTTACACACACTTGAGTTGTTGGATGCTACATAAACCCCGAGAGCGAAGCTCGAGGGGTTTATTTAAGCATCTGACACCAAGGATGTATGTAAATTTTGAGTTTTACAAAGCACACCATGTTTTGTTTTATATCATTGCTCTGGAGCATGTTTTTGCCACTGCAATATATAAATAGAAACACATCTCTGTGCAACCAAAGTCAGATTTAAGTCCGCAATCAGGTTCAAGTTCCTGTTTAAAAATTTTTACTTTTTTTTATGTAATTCCTTCCAAAAGTGTACTGAAAAGAGCAAAGTTAATTTTTTTTTAACATCTGACTTATGGTGAAACCTGAGTGCAAGAGGTGATGAAGAGTCTGGTGCAACAAAGGGTAGACAGCAGCTGGCGCATACGTGGAGCAAGAGAAACCCAGCACAATTGCCATTATAACCAACTGGCTATAACAGCAAGTTATAACAAGGTTTCCCTATAGGGAAAATGTTTCCTGGTTACTATAAAATAATAATTATTTGCCATTATAGATATACTGTATAGCAAGTTTACTTCATGTTTGAGTTATAACAACCTATATTTGTTTTTATTTGATACACTAAATTATTGCTTAGTGATAAGTTTAACCTCTATGGACCAGGTGCAGTATTTAAAACATTTTCACATGCAATAAAGTTGTTCCTAAATATTTTAAAATATTTTTTTTTGTTCAGGGGAGGTGCATTTCAAAATTTGCAGAAGTGACCTAATGCACATGCATATGCTTTGGAAATCTGACCATATACAGTTCCAGCATGGGGTATTCTGCTACACTGCTGGGAATGATGAGATGCAGCAAGATGTATAGTAGCACTGCACCATTAGCTAACCTTTTTCCATACAGTATAAACTTTTGGTTGGATAGTATTTCTCTAATGGGCTATCATGGCAGCAATAACAGCCATTGCTGAATCAGAAAACAGTAGAACAGAATCTACTGTATGTCAGAACTGTAGATCTTACAAATGTCCAGTCTTTTCACTGCATGTTGTTTTATAAGGCTAGGCTTATTCTAGGACCATGGATTTATTTATTTAAAATATTCACAAGACAAGCACCTTGTTATGCCATGCCCTTTTGAAGTGAATCCCAGGGGATCTTATTGCAAAATGACTCAGTCATTATTACAAAAATACATCAACAATCCATACAAAAAAATAAAAATATAGCTAGTAATGGAAGAATCTAAAGGCCCCAAACCTTAATTATTTAAAATATAAATATCCTTACTATGCACTTTTGCTTTAAGGATACCCATTTCCCTGCTCTCTGATTTTAATTCCATGGTAACATCATTGTTTTTAAAGATTTTAAAGGTTCCTGTTTTCATGCCAGGCCGTGGACCACCTTGATCAATCTAATTATATAGGAGGCAATGATATGCTGTTAATCATCATAAACATGTAATTATGCCCCCCTCCCCTGACATATCCACAATGGGAATACATGTCCCACAACTGAAGACAGTGAGACCTTGGGGAAGGAGATTTTTGAATGCAGCTATAGTTGATACCAAAACAATTAAAAAATGGTTGAAAGTACAAACTATTACATTGGATTGGAAGACAGCATGACTGCATAGCTTCTAAAAATGAAATGGTGAGGAATTTTCCCAAATAAGTTATTGCTTTGAAATTCACATTTAGTGGTTCAATATGGATAGTCAACTTAAAAATAAAAACAGGGGTGCTTAGGCCTTTAAAACTTGGTTCTAACAAAAGCAACAATCATGAACAACTTGATGTCCTTCTCTGCACAGCTTGATTGGATTTCTTTTCCCCAAGTGAACATAACTCCAATTAAAGAAAAACAGTCTGCTAGAAAATTCAGGTAATGTAGTAGTCAATCCATGAAAACAAAAAATCTCCATATGCTTTTATTTGTGAAGGGAAGCAGAGACCTGTCCTACTAGCCTTTGCTCTGACCGCTGACAAATTCTCACAAGGTTCTTTAAAGAGCCTCTGATGCAAAAAGCGCAACATTGCAGAGTCCAAATAAGCATACCCCCAGTAAATCTCATACCAAAAACTAGATTTCTATGTTACTTCATTTTAAAGTTATGAACTATTTTGTAACCCTGATTGTACTACCTGTTCAAAACAGCAGGTGTCAGTGAAGAGCTGATGATGATGTCATCTCAGAACCTCACAATCTAGTATTCCCAGTCAGCAAACTTATAGGATCTGTTTCTCCAAAGTTTTAACGATCATGGGAGAGGGTTCTATTTTATTTTATTTTTTTTTTGCTATCCCTTTCTACTCCTACCTGGTCTGCTCCCATCCAGGCAACCTCTGGGACTCCAGCCACCATCTGACTGCCACCATGCTCACTTTAGGGCCGTTGCCTGAATCCTCTGTGGTGGGATGGGGTGGTGAGGACCATCCCCCAACTCACCCATCATCCAGATCCAGATCAGCAACTCTCCCCTAGAGCTGGTGTGCCGTAGGATGGCCATCAAGCCACCCGACCAGGATACATTTCCTCTTTTTCTCTTCCCCCAGAGAGCTAAGGGCATGCAATGATGCCAGGGAAGGGGAGCGTGCACACATCCACACACAGTCCCTCCTCACCTCTGCCGCCAGCTCCTCCCTTAAGCACAGTGGAGTGTCTTGTCCCCAAGTCTCCACTGGGGGCAATCAGGCACCAACTGTCATGGCCCCCCTCCCAGGAGAAGGAGAGAAGTCCATTGGATGCTCAATCTCTCTCCTCCCCTGCCAACCCCCGGCAACCCGTGTTCATTCCTGAACACCAGTCACCAGCATGGCGTGAGGTATGGCGACCAGCACCTAAGCCCTCAGCACCACTGGGCCGATTAGGAGAGGGTTCTATGATAAAAAATATTACACAAATTTGCAGGTGCCAACTCGGGGAAGACAACCTATTACAGTACACCTATCGATTTTATGTCCTCTTTATATTCAAGAAAGAAATCGGTACTTGGGTAGTGTATTATCAACCTTAGACATGAAACTTAAATATCAAGTGAATGCATTATTGAAATTCAAAAGTAATGAGATATTAAAAAGAGTTGCATTGTTCTGTAAAAGATAAAATATAAGAAACTACATATTATCAATAAGGAATAGGTTACTATAAAAGTGACTCTTTATTTGTTGCTAAATTTTAGATATAGAGGCCTATGCAATAGTTTAATTATAAACATCTGAACAAGTTTACTGGTAGAAATATCAATTTAATTGTACTACTCAATTTCTCTGTATTTGTATTGGTAATTGTACCTCTATGGATTTTAACAATGTAGAATGTTATGTGTATATTTATGTATGCTAAAATGTATTGTGCAATATTTTGTAATGACAATTCTGTCTTGTCAATCAATTAACTGAACTGAAGATCATATGCAATAGTTGTCTAAAGTAAAACAGGCAGCACTATTCAAAAACCATTACTATTAAAGCTATATGTGTTTCAGGTTTTGTAACAAGGTTGACAAAATTGTATTTTATAATGCCTTTTGGTGTTGTCCATTTCTCAAGGGTTGTTGGATGCTGAGACAGCAAGCATCCAGTCTGCTTAAGCCTTTTGCAGTGCTACTCTACTGTGCTGTTAGGAAGTTGTACAGTAGCCCCTCACTATAGTGAACCCCGCTATAGCAAAAACTCAGCTATAATGAATGTCCATCTGGCTCCTGATGTTTCAATATTTCTGTTCTTCAGAATTCCTATCTGTGCCGGCAATTGGCTGGTGCACATGTCACCCGCTATCATCAGACACTGTTCATATGCCTTTTACACTGTGCTGTCAGGAAAAGAAAGTTAAAAACTAAAGTCAAAAAATATCCACATCTTAACTGCTAGCTGAGACTTGGAGTTAAAGACAGCACCTGTAACATGAATGGTGGCGAAGAGATTCCACACACTTTACAAACATGCTCCCACTTCACCCCTCACCCAACTCTCATCTTTCCTTCTGCCCCCTCATTTTGTATTACTGACACACAGAGAGAAACACAGGCTCTAATCGGCACTGCCACTTCCATGTATCACGCTGAATACTCTTCTCTGTGTATCACCTTTCTCTCTCTCTCTCTCCCACTCACTGTCTCTTTCAGGGGGTCGCCTACCGACATTGCCACAACAAAAAACTTTTTTCACTGTTTATCTAGCATTTAGCCTACCTTGCTATGAGATGGAGATTCCCTGTGTCTTTCTGTCTCTTTGAGTGAGTACTCCAATATTAACAATGACTGCCTGAGCCGTGCCTCACAGGCACCTTACTGTGAGCTTCGGGTCACATTTCAGTGCCACTGCAGGTCAGAGAACAGCTGAATCGGGAGGGAGGCAACATTATGACAAGGGGTGGCAGGAAACTCGGTGAAGTGCCACAGAACACGTCTTTCAGTACTCCCACGGAACACAGTTGCTAGCACTCCAGTATGATAACTTCTTTTTTCAACAGTTATGCAATGCTTCTGAAGAGGCTTAGTGCGGTAGATGTGTTGAGATGCTGTTTTATGACACTAACTCAAGGACAAACATAATCACTATTGTGACACTTGTAATGTTGAATTACATGGATGTACTGTTCATCAGGTTACTGGCTGACATAGATTTTCAGAGATCACCCACTAGTAAAGTGCCCACCGGGTGGGTGGATGGGCAATAGCACATCTGATGGACTCTCGCTACAGAGAAAAAAACAACATGGCTACATTTCAAAAATTTCTTAGCCAATATTAACAAGATCTGGTAGGGTGTATGTATTTTTAACAGGAGGCTTTTTCACCATAAAACAGGAACTGACTGATTAACAGAGATTAATCAACAGTCACCTGATTAATCTCTGCCAATCAGCTCACAAAATCATTGTTGCCCATGTTATAAAATTAATTAAGGCAGGAACAGATACAATATGGAGCATTTGATTGATATAATACACAGTAGTGAGCAGTACAGACTATTACAGCATGAGACAATTGAATACAGCCAATGGGAGACACAGATACTTGAAACAGTAGGTACATCAGATAGTAATCCAAAAATACAGTCATAGCGCCATGATGTTTTCAGTGCTGTGCTCATAGATAGTAAACAAGTGCTAAGGGCAAACAAGGGTGGGAGGGGGGAATTGCCAAAGATAGAGATGTGAAGGAGGAGGTTAAGATGAGCTGAAAAGGGAGGTGGGGGTAGCTTAAGAAGAGGAGGAGAGGGAGAGGGAAGGGGGAGGGAAGACTGCTGAGATGAAGTTCCCCTCCAGGATGTAGAGAACCCTGCAAGGGAGGGCAGGATCTGGCAGCAAGACAAGAACAGTGAAATTAAGAAAGCTGGAAGCAAGCCATCAAAACCTGTTTCCCCTTCAGGATGCACAAACTCTGCAAGGGGATCTGGGTGTTGGAGCTGGACAGGGTAGAGATGTGGTTAGAGAGGATTAAAGCAGGTACAGCTGGAAGAGAGGAAGCTGTGTAGAGCAGAACTGAGAGAGTAGGTAGAGGAGGAGTGATGTATTTGTGGGGGAGAGCACTTCAGGATTTAGGGAAGCGGTGGAAGATGCCAGTCTGGCTGATGAGGGTAGATCTGCCCGGAACCAACAGGATGCATGTGTCAGTAGATCTTAGGGAATAAGAGGGAGGAGGAGGGGTAGTGAGAGAAGATTGGAGGTAGGAAGGGAGTTCGCCAAGCCAGAATTTGGAGGTCAGTTAATTGGAGTCAGTTTTTAAAGCAATTCTGCCAAAAGCACACATGATGGTATTTGCTGGGACTCAGAAACTTGTGGGACAGAGACAGAGAACCCTATGCCTGGATTGGTGGAGTTGGGGGGGGATGGCAGTACATTTCAAGACAGGCTACAGTTCTGTGTATGAAAACTGGATGACAATTTATGCATTTTTGTAGAAACGTTAGTTGTGTTTGGAAGACGTTATTCACACTTGAGTGCAACTCACACAGCAGTAAAAGCAATGTGTCATGGAGCATTCCGCAACCTGTGCCAGCTGAGGGATATGGTTAACTCACCAATACACTATTACAAAAATTAAGTATGAAGAGGTGATCATCAAAAAGGCATTATGCAAGTCAAAAAGTTTAGCGCCTTATCTAGCCTCCATTTGAATTCTTTTCTAAGTTAAAATAAATAATTCTATTAATAAGCAATGACCTCCTTAGAGTAGGTACGGTGCACTGTCTCATACTCACAAAGGCACCCAACACTGCAGAGCAGACAGTACAGGGAGAGAAGTAGGAGGTCGGCACATACCTTAAACACACACACACACACATAGATGCTGATCTTTCTACTGGATTTTGTTCAAAGTGTGTATTAACTCAGGACAGCAATGTCAGCTGTGTGTAGTGATGAATCTGCCAACACCCAATGGATTAGTTAAAAAAACAGATTTTCGAGCGAGGCAGAAACTGCTGGTCTGGTCAAACGGCAACAGATAGCATCAATATGTGAAACATAATACTGTTGCTGAGGGGGTGCTGAGAAGGAGGGTCGTGGAGGGGATATCAAAGGGCTACTTTCTTGCCAACAGCGAGTGGAGTTCTTCACCATGATCATTGAGACAACTGTGTTGACACTTTAGCCTGTTGTTCATTTAGAAGGAATGCAAGAAATGCAGAGTACTTTTTTTGAAAGCACTAGGTCTACAGGGCTCCACCCACTTTAGCCCTAAAAATGTTTTTGCATCAGAGTGAACAAGCTTACAATGTAATATTCTTTGCAAAAAACTTTGTCAATGCAGCAGTTATGGTAGCTTAATGCCACAAAAGTAGGGAAATGTGGCATAGAAACATAAAAACATAGACTTTGATGGCAGATAAGGACCGCTTGGCCCACCTAGTCTGCCCTTTTCCCTACCTACTGGATAAGCTGCAGATCCTAGTTAACCAGCAGCCTATTTCTTCCTACCCCCTCCACAAGAATTGCCTTATGTGTGTCCCATGCATTCTTGAATTCTCCCACAGTTTTAAACCCCCCAACCTTCTCAGAAAGGTGGGTCCATGCATCCACCACCCTCTCTGTGAAAAAATACTTCCTCACATTGCCCCTGAGCCGTTCCCCCTCTATCTTCAAATTGTGTCCCCTCATTCTTGCACATCTTTTCTGAAAGATGCTGCCCTCTTGGACTTTGTTGATTCCACTGAGGTACTTAAAAGTTTCTATCATGTCCCCCCTCTCCCTCCTTCCCTCAAGGGTATACATATTAAGTTCCTTTAGTATCTTCTCGTACAGCTTCTCTTGCTGACCCTGCACCATTTTAGTTGCCCTCCTCTGGGCTGCCTCCATCCTGTCTATGTCCTTGAGGAGATAGGGTCTCCAGAACTGGACACAGTACTCCAGATGGGGTCTCACCAACTGTCCGTACAGAGGGATAACAACTTCTTGTTTTCTGCTGGTGATGCCTCTCCCTAAACATCCCAGTATCCCTCAGCCCTCCCTACTGCCTTCTTACATTGCTTGCCAACCTTAAGGTCATCTAATATGATCACCTCCTGGTCCCTTTCCATTTTTGTTGTTGTTACTACCTCCCCCCCCCATTGTGTACTCTTCCCCTGGGTTTTTGTTTCCCAGGTGCATTATTTTGCACTTCTTTGCATTGAATCCAAGCTGCCATACTTCTGACCATTCCTCCAACCTTGCCAAGCCCCTTCTCATCCTTTCCATGCCCCCTTTTGTATAAATCCTGTTGCAGATCTTTGTGTCATCTGCAAGGAGGCATAATTTTCCTTCTAGTCCCTCTGTAATGTCACTTATAAAGACATTAAAAAGGACTGGACCCAGTAGTGAACCCTGCAGTACTCCACTAGTAA
This sequence comes from Neoceratodus forsteri, assembly GCA_016271365.2. Classification (NCBI taxonomy): domain Eukaryota; kingdom Metazoa; phylum Chordata; order Ceratodontiformes; family Ceratodontidae; genus Neoceratodus; species Neoceratodus forsteri. Next base: position 313,771,317 of record CM057453.1, on the reverse strand, counting down.
CCCCCCTTTCTTCAGAGTGGACTCCGTTTACTATTACCTTCCATTTCCTGTTGTCCAGCCAATGTTTTACCCAGGCTACCACCCTGGGACCCACTCACAGACTGGCTAAGTTGTTTATTAATCTTTTGTGTGGGACTGTGTCAAATGCTTTGCTAAAGTCTAGGTAGGCCATGTCCACGGCCCCTTCTTGGTCTACTACTTTGGTCACCTAGTCAAAGAAATCGATTAGATTTGTTTGACATGACCTTCCCACTGTAAATCCATGCTGCCTTGGGTCTTGTGCCCCACTGGCCTCTAGGTACTCAACAATTCTTTCCTTCAGAAGTGATTCCATCATTTTCCCTAACACTGATGTCAAATGGACATGTCTGTACTTTCCTGCCACTGTTTTGCTCCAGTTTTCTGAAGGGGAATCACATCTGCCCTCCTCCAGTCCTCAGGTACCACAACATCCTCCCATGATTTGTTAAAAAGGGTAGTCAGTGGTGCCACTAGTTCTTCCCTTAATTCTTTTAGAATTCTGGGGTGAATCCCGTCAGGCCCCATTGCTTTGTCCACCTACAGTTTTAGGAGTTTTAGGAGTGGCATTAGGGATTCCAACCCTAACTCACCACCCATATCCCCCAAGCAGCAAAATGAATAAACATTAGGGTTTTGGGTCTCTGGAGTCTTGGCAAGTCAGTGGTGGGGTCTTCCTTGGGGTTGCCAACCCTAATGCCCAACCCATTCTGTGAACAAACAACATCACACATGATCTTCTTTCTACACTCAGGGCCCACAGGGCCCTTTGTGAAGAAAGACACAACAAACTGTGTTGGCAACCTGTGACAAGACATACTTCTCTACCTTTGAAAAGTGTATCATTATGAGGCAGTGGCTTGGAGCTGTACCTTGTGCTTCAGATTAGAGGCTATGGACTGGGGGCAGGGGTGAGCATTACATTTGACAACCCTAAAGAAGACCCCAACACTGAATCACCATGAATCTGAAGATCCAAAACCCTAATGTTTATTCCTTTTGCTGTTTGGGAGGTGGTGGCTGGGAGTTAGGGTTGTAAACGCTAAAGCCACATTTCCCTACTTTTGTGGCATTAAGTTACCCTAACTGGTGCATTAACAAAGTTTTTTGCAAAATATTTCACTTCTTTTTTAGGTAGTGGAATCATATCCTCATTCACACAGATCCCTTTGGGACCTACATGAACAGGTGCAGATGTGCAGGACCTACAGAAGTGCAGGGCCCTGCTGACCCTACCATTCTGTGCAGCGCCAAATGTCAAAAGTTATCAAACTTATTAAAGTGTGCAGAAAAAAGTCAATGTGCCTTCATAACTATGTTGTTTTTTAATATTTTGACCTCAAATTCTCATTATAGCCTTGTTATGAACCCACCACATGAACCTGGAATGCGAATATTTTCAAATGTTGGCCAAAATGTTCTTCTGCAGTACAGGTGCGAAAACACATTTTGGCCAGGTTTTTAAAAATGATGGTTGTTACATTCATGAAGTGATATGAAAAAATGGCAGTGTTAAACATTTCAGGTAAAAATATTTAAATTTACCAAAGTTATGAGCATGCATTGTAAAATTTTAATGTACCCTCATAACTTTGTTGTTTTGTAATATTTGCGCCCTAAATTTTCAACATAGCCTTCTTATGATCTCACCACATTAACAAAGGAGCAGAATTTTTTCAAAACCTGCCCAAAAGGTAATTTCACGAATTGACAATGTCATTTTGCACCACTGGAGCAAAAACAGATTTTGACTAGGATTTAAAAATGACAGTTGTCACGTTCATGAGGTGATAAGAAAATATGGCTATGCTGAGAATTTGGGGTCCAATTCCAAAAGCAAATAGACTGATGCAAGGTGCTTACTTCAAACATCAATGACACAATATGCACCTTGCGTCATAAGTTGTGGCAATCCCAATTCTGAAACATGGTCTGTGTCAGAATGGGAAGCTACTGAGGCAAACAGGCACTGTGCCACCCTTGCAACCTACATTAGTGTATGCCAGGCCTCAAGGGTGCTTGCACCCTGGTGGATCTGCAACATCCCCTTTTTTTGGAATTTTAAAAGCCTTACCATAGCCATAGCAAGAGGTTCAACTTAGACCAGCCAGGAGGTGGTCTAAGCCCCTTGCACCAGTGCCACACACTGTGGTGGGTTGAGGGTGAGAGCTACATGTAGGGTCAGAGCAGAAGGGGTACAGGGGGGCATAGAGTGAGATACGGAGCAGCAGGGAAGTAAGGGATTGCTTTGGCACCTGGCAAGGTGCATATGCCTCTGTATTTAGTATAGAGAGACATATGTACTCCGCTGGGTGCTAAAATAATCCCTTACTTCCCTGCTGTCTTTCCAACTCACCCTTTGCCCCCCATGCCCCTCCTGCCACCTGACACCCTCCTGGCAAGCAGATTCCCCCACCACCACCACTGCTGGCCCTTCTTGTGTTGTGCCATTGGGGGGAGCCCGATCCCTGCAGCATTTGCCACAGCTGCACCAATGGTTTGTTGTTGTTGTACACTTGTGGCAAATCAGGGATTTTGGCACTGTGGCACTGATTTTTGCAGAATCTGGTGCAGGGTCTCTGGTCCACCTGAAGTCTGCCACATTCCTGGATCATCACAACTTACGTCACTCCAAGGGATCTTTCAGAATTGGGCCATTGGTGTCAGAATATGTAAAATTACCAAGGTTATGTGCATGCATTGCAAAATTTCAATATACACACAGAACTTTGCCATTTTTGAATATTTTGACCCCAAATATTCAACAGGAACCTTCTTACAACCCCACCTCATGAACAAAGGCAGTGAAAATTTTCAAATCCTGTCCAAAGGTAGTTTTGCCAAGCTACCACTAAATCACCTTTGGTGCCAGATTTGCATAATTCCACTGCCATTGGTCATGACATGGGGTCCCAAAAAGGCCATGTGGAATATCTGAGGTCAACATATGCAAAACTGACAAAGGTAGGCATCAAAGTTGGAAATCCTATTGAAATACATTGAACTGCACTTACTTTATTTTCTTATATTGCAGTCAGAAGATCCAGCAGCAAGACATGTCTTCAATTGGAGAGTGGATCTTCACCCTGGGATCTGTTCAGGTAAGTGAGGGGTGCAGGGTGGTGGGTGCTCAGTGGGAGGTCAGGGTGGGCATTCAGATTGGTGAGGGACCATTTTCATTTGCACAGGTTTAAACAAACATTGAGGGATGATTTTCTTTATTACAGCTAATATTAATGTGAGGTTGGTGATCGGAGAGTGTGGGGTGCAAGTAAGCACCAAGGAAACAAGAAACATATGGGGAGGGTGATTGGAGGACAGGGGATGCTACTAGGCACCAGGGAAAAGAGAAACATAAGGGAGCAGAGATCAGAGGGGGTGTCACTAGACACCAGAGAAACAAGAAACATAAGGGGATGGTGATTGGAGGGTGGGGGAAACATAAATGGATGGCAATTGGATGGAAGGTAGGGGTGCAACTAAACACTAGGGAAAGATAATACAAATAAGTGGATGGCACTCAAAGGGGTGCCACTAGACACAAGGGAAACAACAAACATAAGAGATGGCAATGGGGGTGAAGGGTCCCAGTAGACACCAGGGAAAGAGTGGCTCACTGCTCTCACAGCAACCTGCAGCACAAGTTCCAGCTGCAGCTGCTGAACTCAAGAAAGTTCTGCTGTGCTCATACAGAGAACGCAGGTTAACAGCTCTTCTCACTAAGCTGGGCACCCTGGTTTTGGGTGCCCAGAAAAGGCATTTCTGGCAACTTTAAAAAAAAAATTCAAACATCAGAATCTAGCTGAACAGGTTCCATTTAACTAGGTTCATGTATTTGTTTTTTTTTAAAGGCATACTTTTTATGTACTTTAAAGGTTTGTAAGTTTAAAACATTAGAAGAAAATGGCAGCCATCTCAACTATTTTCCCCCTCACAACAAGTAAATTGTTCTAATAACCCCCTTCTGGCCACCTGTGCATCGGTCCGGGTGCCAAAATGTCAATTTTGCCACCCCCTCCATGATGTCTGCCCCTCTGGAGTTGGTATATTTAGTTAGGTGGGGTGTGGGGGGCACAGCCCCCCACATCAAACACAATCAGAGAATTCAAATCCTGGTGCCCTAATGACAAGCGCATTCCAATGGTAGAACCCAAATAACCACTCGCAATATGTGTTTTACATTTAGCGATCATTTTCTTTTACCTTTCGTGATAGTTTTTTTTTCCAGTTGAACTTGAAAGTTAACTCAAAAATCATTATAACTTTAAAATGGTATTCCATTAAATGCAGTTGAAGTGGCAGGATGCATTTCACTAAGCTCCATGTTTCCCCCTTCCCTTTGTCGCAGTTATGTTATAAAACTCAAACTTTCTTTATTGTTTGTTACTTTTTCATTGTATTTCATTCTACTGTAATGAATTCTAATGAGTTTGAAATGAAGTTTCATCCCCCTGAACTTTGTGCCGTTCTCTGACCTAACTGAATAAGTTGGCTGTCCCTCTTTCGTTGGCGGTGAGATAAGTATTATTACTATGCATGTCTGATTATTCCAAAATGGAAATAAGTCCAAAAAGGGCAACAAGGTCCATGAAAGAACCTGGGTTTATGTTGGGCAATGCAGCTACAAGAGAGGAAATATTTACAGTGCCTATGTCCCATCTAGAAGAACGTTCCCAACAGATGAATACAATACACAGCATAATATCCGGCCTTTTAGCAGCATTTAAAGAATTAAAAGAGAATGTCAAAGAAAAGAAAAAAAAGAAAATTGTATGCTGAAGCTAGGATATCTAGCACTGAAGGAGACCAAGGAAATTGTTTCTAATACATGCAGGATATCCAAACTTGAAGAAAGGATGGAGGACCAGGAAGCACGAAACCAAAGAATAACCTTAGGCTGATTGAGTACCTGAGGGATGGGAATGATCAAACATGCTATCTCTTATTAATAAACTTTTAATCCACCAGGCTGGTCCACCACTGGTTGGATTGTAATTATTATATTCTGGAGAGAGCCCATAGGTCATTAAAACTGCAATCCTCTAATGGGAAAAACCAAGACCCATTATAGTAAAATTTCTGAATTTTCAGCAGAAAACATTTTTTCAAAGGGCTAACAAAGCTTCTTTCCTGGAATATGAAGGTGCTCATATAAAATGTTTTAATGACCTGCCATATGAGTTGCTCAAGAAAAGGAGTGCTTTTTATCCGATCAAAAAAATGCTTAGAGAATCCGGTATAAAAGACAGCTTGCTTAATCCAACTTTACTTAAAGTGTGGACTACAGAGGGTATTAAATCATACTGTAACATACAAGTTGCTATGGACTGTCTTAAAAAAGATTTGCCACTGTGGTTCCAAGGCTGTGACTTCAGTAAATAATAATAATAATAATAACTTTATTTAATATAGCGCCTTTCAAAATGTCAAGACACTTCACAAATAAATACAAATTCAGTGAATATAATCAATAAAATAAAATCATAGAAACTCAGGAAAAGCTTTGCTCCATAGAAAGGTCTTCAGTGCCTGCTTAAAGCTCCCTACGGTCCTGCACTCCCATAGCTGACATGGCAGAGAATTCCAGAGGGTTGGGGCAGCAAACATAAAAGCGCGAGCCCCAGATGAATTTAAAGTAACCCTCGGAATCTCCAGCAACCCCTCATCAGCCGAGCGGAGCTGTCACACAGAGATGTAAGGAATCAGAAGCTTTTTCAAGTAGTCAGGACCAAGTCCATGTAGGGCTTTGTAGTTTAACAAACCTACCTTAAAGGTGATCTACCACTGAACCAGCAACCAGTGCAGATCGCGCAGCACTGGGGTAATATGTGATCTCCTTGATACCCCAGTCCATAAATGTGCAGCAGTGTTCTGCACTAGCTGCAAGCAGTGGATATCAACCTCAGGAAGCCCTAAGCACAGGGAGTTACAATAGTCAAGGCATGAAGTCACAAAGGCGTGGACCAAGATGGGCAAATCACTGGACAAAACAAGGTGTTTGATCCTGGCAATGTTCCTAAGATGGTAAAAGGCTAACTTGATGACTGCTGACACCTGATGATGAAGGGTCAGCCCATTGTCAAGTATCACTCCCAGGTCACGCACCCGTTCAGAGGTAAGGATCTGAGTGCCCCCCCAAAAATAAACCAGAGGGCAAATCAGTCCTTAACCCCTCTGTCCTGCGACTTGGGTCCACCACCAAAACCTCACTTTCCTGCGTTCAACTTTAACCTGCTGGAACTCATCCAATCTTGGATTTCAATGAGGCAGCTGTTAAATACCGAGAAAGCACTAACCTGGTCAGGGGCAAAAGACAAGTAGAGCTGGGTATCATCAGCATAGCAGTGAAACCTCAGCCCATACCATCTTACAATGTCTCCGAGGGGCAGCATATACACTGCAAACAACATGGGGGACAGCACCAAGCCCTGGGGCACCCCACAAGGCAGAGAGAAAGACTCGGATGAAAATATTCCTGAGACAACTCTCTGAGATCTACCTGTGAAGAAAGATGAAAACTGTCTGAGGACTGTCCCAGTCAGCCCACAGATGGACCTCAGGCACTCGAGCAGAACCCCATGGTCCACAGTGTCAAAAGCTGAAGAGAGATCAAGGAGTACCAAGATGGAATGTTTTCTCCGATCTCTCGCCATCAGGAGATCATTGAGCACCCGAACCAGAGCAGTCTCAGTACTATGCTTCTTATGAAGACCTGATTGGAGAGGTTCGTATAAATTATGGATGGTTAAATGGTTCTCCAGTTGAGTTGCGACCACCTTCTCGAAAACCTTTCCCACAAAAGGAAGGTTCGAAATGGGTCTGTAGTTTGCTAGAGTCTCCGAGTCCAAAGAAGCTTTCTTCAGAAGAGGTGTCACCACCGCCTCCTTCAGGGAGCTTGGAAACTCACCCATTTCCAAGGAGCACCAGACAATCTGAGCTAAGACTGGGCCAATGATATCACTACAACCCAAAATCATGGAAGTAGGGCCCGGGTCTAAACTACAGCACATGGGGATCATCCCCTGGATAATTCTCCTAATGTCAATGAACTCCGGTAGGTCAAAGGTACTCCAGGACACACTGGGCATAGTGATCGAGCACCGACCAACAGTATCCCCCATAGAGCGGAATGGACGGATCTCCTGCCTGATGTCACCCACCTTATTTGCAAAGAATCGAGCGATCTCATCACACTCCATTTGTGAAAAAACTCGATGGAGATGCAGGCAGGCTGGTTTGCACAACCTGTCCACAGTTCAGAAGAGTTGAGCTGGTCGGTTCCTAGCAACAGCAATTTCCCTGGACAGTAATTGTGCCTTCTTATAGGAAATTGCTGATTGATAGAGTTGCTAATGCTCTAACAAAATAAGATGGTCCGCATTCAAGGCAGATTTCTGCCAGTGACGTTCTAACCTGCGTCCCAACTTCTGCAGCTCCCTAAGTGACCCATCAAACTATGGGGGCCTGAGGGTGGAGTGGAAGGGGGCTAACATGGACAGGAGCAATCTGGTCGGGACCTGAAGAAATAGCCTTATTATAGGCCACAACTAATTGCTCTGGACCTGTACTTGTCTCACCAACACCGAGAGGTCAATCACCGCTGCCAGGTCTTTGGGGACCATGTCCAGCAAAGGGTGGTAACTGACCATCTCCACAGGGATAGACCCTACCCAGGGGTAGAGAAATTGAACCTCACGGTGTAGTGATCGGACCAACCGACAGGTTCCACCCCCAAATCGGAGGCCTCAATCCCCAAGAGGAAGACCAGATCAAGAGAGTGACCACCATTGTGGGTAGCTGAGGAAACAACCTGTGTGAAGCCCAGTGATATCGTTAACTGGAGGAAGTGTTGTCCGAAAAACAAGGCTTCATCATCAACCCAGGCATTGAAATCACCCAGAACCAAAAGTCTGGGTGACTCGAATGCCATGTCGGTGGCGAAGTCTGCTACTTCCTGCAGGAACAGCTTTTCATTCCCTGGTGGACGGTAAATGAGAGCTATCCTGCACCCCACACCAGTTACCACAGTACACTCAAATGATTCAGCCTCCTCAACTGGTACACCAGTGAGGCCCAATTCGGACTTGAAACAGATGACTACCCCACCATGATCCAACCACGGGCGATGTATCACTGAGTACCCGGAAGGAATGGCTGCCTCCAAAATTGGGGTAGCATTTCCATCTAACCAAGTCTCGGTGATGCAAACCAGATCCGCTGTTCCAACAAAATCTGTAATAAGTGCAGTTTTGTTCTTAATTTATCTGGCATTGCATAACAACGCCTGGGTTGGACGGTGTTCATGAGTCATCCCGGCTACTTGCCCACCCAGAAAGGAGATGCACTTGGATATGGGGACTAAACATGGGTCACCACATTCCAGACACCATTTTGCCTCAGGGCGTCTTCTGGTCCTAACCACCCCATGGAAGAGACCCGCTCATTCGAGCTCCAATGTCTATGCCCCCGACCCACCCCTGCCCTCCTCCCCTATGAGCAATCCCCAGTGCCCGACAGCACTGGTAAATAAGAGCAGACAGTGGTGGGGGAGAGAACGGTTGGGGGGGATCCAGTAGACACATTCCACAAAAGTGCCAACAAACTGTGGCAAAACAACACAAAGAATCCTAATTTCCTAAAACAAACAATGATAAAGTTGCAGTCTAAATATAAAAAGCTCCTAAAAAATATTAAAGGCATAAAATAAAATGCAAACAAACCACATCACCCCAAAAATCCCAAAACCAACAAAACAAAATAAAAATATAAATAAACTATAAAACAAAACAATAACTAGTAAAATAACACCCCCCCCCCAGGCACCAGGAACTCTCACTAACTAGTGCCACTAAATAAAATCACAGTAATAAACCAAAGAACCAAAAACAAACTCCCCAGGACTACACCATACTCTCACTGTGGTAGCCAGAGAAACTGAGTGGTACTCTCACTACCAAATATAATTGGAAAATAATACAGAGGTAATAAAATAACAAAACAAAAATCAGGATAACACAAAAAATTTAAAACAAAGTCACTGAAAACACAACAGGAAATCCCCAGTTATAGGCACTCTCACTGCCAGATTTTCCAAAAGGCACAGGGATTCTCCATATGAAAAAAATGTTAATGGTGAAAATCCAACAGCTAAGATAATGATTGGATACTGAAAACTTTGTTTCTTTAATAGGTGAGTGGGGATGGCTTTTGTGCTCCTTCTTACTGCTGGCACTGCCTTATTTAATTACTAATTGCTAACATCCTTTCTGATTACATTGATTAGCATGGTGAGCAATCTCCTACGTGTACATAATTTCTTAGCTGAATGGTGAATTGGTCATTAATTTTAGGAGAATGATATTAGTTTTATATTTGTTTAAATGTGCTTTCCTTTCTATTTCAGGTATGTCTAGCTTCAGATATTATTTGCAGGGAGAGCAACTGGTGCTCCGTGATCAGGACTTATCTATGGGCAGGAGAGCGAGAGCTCTCGCTCAGCTTGGACGAAGATAGGTGCTCACTCACTAACCTATACTTGCCTCCCCTATTTCTCCTTTACAGAGAGTGTCTGTGGAATTGAAAACAAAGCAAATGAAATCACTGGTTCTCCAGCTTAAAAATGCCTAGCAGCTCTAAGTCATAAATCTTTCAGATGAGATGTTAAACCAAGGTCCCAGCTGTCTGTTCTGGTGGTAGATCAGGTGGATGTTAAAGATCCCATGACATTTCTCAAAAAGAATAGGGGAATTTCCCTGTGTCCATGGCCAAATTTCCCCCATTCACTAAAATTACCACTAACCAATCAATCAAAATCTTTATTTAACCAGGCGAACATCATTGAGCAAGCTCATTTTCAAGATGGACCAGGAAAGGAGAGGTTAACAATACATACAAAGGAATACTCAGTTACATCATAATTGGATAAACAACATATACAAAATGAATTCACACTTACATAGCATTTACATAGAGCAGTAATTATACACAGGAGGTTTATAATACACACAAAATGAGAGTATTAAAAAGAGCCATTAAGCTAAGACCATGAAGAGTATGCAGCTAAAATGTATAGCAACTGCAGTACAGTATATACAGGTTAAATGAATGCAACTACAATTATAGTGTGTATTTGAAGCATCCTTGAACACAATTATTGATTGAAGGAGCTTGTGGGCATGGAGGGGTGGGAGGGAATGCAAGAGGGTGAGTAAGAAGAGGTAGTGATTGCAGGGGGGAGGGTGGCAACAGTTAGGGAGTGGAAAGCAAAACACCATGACAGTGTCAAGGGGTGGGGAGTAAGCAAAGAATGTAGGTGGGAGCTAGGGGGACATGGAAAAGGAACTAACGATAAGGAAAAAAAAACAGGGTCAAAATAGAAGGAGCAGTCAGGTAAGTTCTTATAGACTGTAACATTGCCCAAGATGGATGGGCAAAAAGTACCAGTAAAGGGATGCACTGGAGCAGATGGGGAAGGTGACATCAGAGGAAGCAGTTACAGAATTCCTTGATAGAGAGAGAATAAAGTGCTTTGAAGGCTGATAGTTTGTTGGGTAAGCCAACTTCATGGTTTTTTCCAAGTTGTTCCAGAGAGATGGTAAAGCATGAGATATGGCAGACATGCCGAAGAGTGACTTGAACTTCAGTATTGCAAGGGAGATAATGGAGGAACTCCTTAAGGCATATTTATCTATCACACCTAGAGGAAGACAATCTGAGATGTACTGAGGCAACATCTTTGTGATGGCCCTAAATGTCCAGAGAGCTGCATTTCTCTGTCTTTTGTAGTTAAGGGATGACCAACCTTCTGTGGCATAAAGGGAGCAGTGATGTGTGGAGTGTGGGAGACCAGTTATGAACTTCAAGGCCCAATGGTAGAGTGTGTCTAATTTAGCCAGGGCAGACATGGGGCCTTGTCTGTAAAGGAAATCTGCATAGTCCAATAAGGTAAGGAATGTGGCTTGGACCAGTCTCTCCCTGGCATCCAGCGTTAGAAAATTTTTGATCCTATAGAAAAGATCAAGCCTCTGCCTAACCTTCTTTAAGAGATCCTCAGTGTGATCACAAAAGGAAAGCTTTTGGTCTATCCACACCCCCAAGTATTTGAATTTAGTAACATATTCCAGCTATTCACCAAGAAGAGTGTGGATATGAGGAATATTACCTTGAGTTGTGGGGTTATTAATGTATGAAAAGGGAGAGAGAAAAAAGCATTGCCTTTGTTTTTTTAGCATTCAGGAGCAGTTTCTGGTGCAGTAGTTGTAGCTGTAGAAGATTAAATTCCCATTGCAGATCCCTACAAGCTGCTTCTGGAGAGGGCCTTCTGATATAAAGTACCGTGTCATTGGCAAATAGGTGGATGTTAGCAGATTTGATGTCAGCATCAATATTGTTAATGTAAATTGCAAAAAGCAATAGACCCAGTATGGAGCCTTGCAATATGCCCCTCAGTAGAGGTTTCAGGGATGAGAATTCTTCTTCAGCCTTGAACTGCTGCTGTCACCCTGTTAGATAGTTTGAGAACCACCTCAGCGATGGGGGCTCGCAGATGATGTTTCTGAGAGAGACAAGGAGCAGCTCATGGTCAACCGTATCGAATTCCTTGCTTAAGTCTAGAAATACTGCACAAACTAAGTTTTTCGAATTCAAGGCACATTGCCAGTCATTGGTGACCTTTGCAAGGGCTGAAATAGTACTGTGATGAGTCCTAAATCCCAACTGATAAAGACTGAGCAGGTTTCCACCTTCGAGGTAGTTCCTGAGCTGCACAGTCACCATTTTCTCCAACAGTTTGGAAAGGTTGGGATGTAGGGAGATTGATCTCTAGTTATTCAGGTCACTGGGGTCTCTAGATCTAAAAAGGGGGATTATGTGAGCCATTTCCATATGGGAGGAATATCACCCTGCGAAAGGGAGAGATTAAAAAGGTGCATTATGGGCACAACCAGGACATGAAGACTAAGCTTCAGGAAGAATGGGTCCAATTGGTCTGCCCCTGTACTCTTCCTGGTATCCAGCTGTAGGAGGAGATCCTCAACTTCTCTCAGGGTGGTAGGCTGGAGGGAGAAGGCTGCACTTGTGACTGGATCTGATAAGTCTGGTGCTCAAAGACTAGAGAGGAGGTTATTGGCAGGGGTGGCATCGAAAGCGAGACCTGCAGTAGCAAAATGGTTATTAAAAGAGTCGAGGATAGCCAATTTATCTGACACCGGAGTTGCACCAATGGCAATTTTTGTCGATAAGTTGCTCATAGCCACGTGCCCTTGAATATCCTTGATGGTTTTCCAGAAGTTTGCCAAGCACTTGGTGGAAGTGTCCAGTTCTTTGTGGAAATAGCTAGTGTTAGCCTTCCTAACCAGATTGATACAGTGGTTTCTAGCCTTCCTGAATGATGTCCAGTCATCTGGAAGTTTTGATTTCTGAGCTTTTTTCCAAAGCCAGTCTCTGTGTAACAAGGAGGCCTTTAATTGGTCTGTAAACCAAGGACATGATTTATTTTTAGAATGAATCTGGACCAATGGTGCATGTTTATCCAAAGCCCCTAACACAATTTCCTGAAAGATATCATAGGCTGCAGGCACTGAGTTAGCCAAGTAAAAATCCTGCCATCTCAAGGAATCTTGCAAGTTGAAGAGGAATGCATAGTTGTCAAAATTATGCCAATTCCTCTTGAGTGAGAATTTGGAAAGGGATGGCAGTTTTGGAGTGGATCTTACACCTGCTATAATACAGTGGTCACTGAAATCTGAGAAGAACACTTCTGCATGTGAAAACAGATGGGGTTTGCTTACTAAAATGAGATCTAGAAGTGTGCTATATTAGTGAACTTTTTGTTTGGATGTGTTGCTTCAGAAATGAGTTGGGAAAAGACCAAAGGAGTCGCAAATAGTCTTCAGGGGTAAATAACTATTGGAGTACCAGTCCATATTAAGGTCCCTAGTATAATAATCTCCAACTGAAGGGATCCCATTGTATTAGTTATATGGTCCAGAAATTGTAGCCCCATGGATGGAGGTCTATAGCATCCTAGGATGCATATTGAGACAGAGGAAGATGGCTTGACATTGAGAGTCAGGTTCTCAAATTCCTTTGGTAGTGAGGATGAATCTATAACTGATGCAGATAATTTCTCCTTGACATAGATGGCAGCTTCTCCTCCTCTGGTGAGTCTATCAGTTCTGTACAGAGTATAAGATTGGATATTCACCTCACTATCTGGGGTACCAGGTCTGAGCCGAGTCTCAGTGACCACGAGTATATCAGGCATTGTATGGGAGGTCAATGCTTGAATAGAGGCAAACTTTTTTAGTTGTCTGCACACATTAATATGCATAAAGCTCAATCCTTTGATACTGGCTAGGTCGGCAGGCAAAGAGATTGCTGCAGGAGGACCAGGGTTGATTTCAACATTACCAGAACATAATAAGAGCAGCAAGATTTCTTAGATAGCTTCAAGAAGAAGTCTGCGAGCTTTAGGTGAAACTTGCTTTGGGTTGCTATTACATAGCTTCGAGAGGTCCCTGAACTGCATGCCTAGGAGGACAAGCAATTTAAAAGGAAAAACCATGGCTGTAAAAAGTAAAGCGTGCTGGTCGATCAATGCAGAGGTAAGCGGGATCCTACACTCTGTTATCCTCATGGAAGAAATATCAGTTTGCCAGGGGGTGTTGGAAAGCAGGATCTAAATTAGGTAACATAAAAGCCAGTATGTGAGAATCTGTAGTGCCGAAGGAAACCAGACAATCCAAAGTAAAGCTGTAACTGTCCATGCTGTAGGGAGAGTGGTGAGGACTAACACAGGAATCCAGGGTGCAGAACAGTATGAGACAGAGGCAAGTAAGGAAGTAGAAAGCCCCCATTATGCTGGATAAATTCAAAATTAACTTCTGTTTTGCAAGCTTCCAGCATGCAGGAAGTGGGTGGCAGCAGCAAGGGATCTCAGATCAGATCTAGAGCAGAACTGATTAAGATGATCTTGCAATGAAGACCAGAAGATGGCAGTATAAGTATTTTTCACAGAGTCAACAAAGTTGTTGCTGAAACAAGAGGATTGTCTTACACATAGATCAGAAGAGGTGCAGCCAATCAAAATGATTGTCCAGGACAGTGGGAGTGATCTGAGTGTATTTAAAGGAGGCCTGGGGTGGGGGTGGACAGGATGCTGAAAAATCAAATCAGCCTAGCTAGAAGCAGATCAGCCAGCCAAACAGAGCTTTGCTGCTCCTGGAGTAACCAATTGGATTCTTCCTTTGGTGGCTAATCTCTGCCTTGGAATCAGATCCAAGCAAGAATGCAGTACCTGGTGTGAAGTCGGTGGGGAAAGCTCTCTGTGGTGCAGTAGCTTGAAAAACATCCGACGGCTTCTTCCAGCTGGTCATTTAGTTGAGGATGGCACAGTGGGGCAGCACCTGAGGAGAGGAAGGAGTGGAGATTACAAATAGTCCCAAGCACAACGGTACAGCAGGACACTTAAGGACGGGGTGGGGTTTAGTGAGGTAGGAGACACAGTATTACACAAAGGGTGGAGAAGGAGAGTGGGGGCAGGGGATTAGTGAGGTAGGAGACACAGTATTACACAAAGGGTGGAGAAGGAGAGTGGGGGCAGGGATTAGTGAGGTAGGAGACACAGTATTACACAAAGGGTGGAGAAGGAGAGTGGGGGGGGGTGAAGGACTCCACAGCCCAGCAGATGCAATTAAAATTGGTGCCTAAATTAAATGTGACTTAAATCTAGTGCAAAAGGGTTCTGCTAAGAGCCTGGGGGGAAGCAAACACATTCAGGGCTGTTATACACTTTAGGAGAATTAAGGAACAAATCTTCTTAGAGTGCCAGGAAACTGTTTGCATCCCCGATGCAGGATTAATACTAGGTTTGAAAAATACAAGCAGCTAAGAAGTCTGGGGTCTGTTTATGACCCCGGTAGGTGCACAGTACTGGGCTTAAAATAAAAGTTAAACAAACCAGGCTCGAATGACAAGATTGCAATTAGATGGCAATAATGCATCACTTAAATTTAAAGGCAAGTTGTAAAATTAGCCTTAAACAGTGCAGGACTTGTATTTAAAAGCTGTAAAATTGCTGTTAAGCAGTACAGGGCATGGATTTAAAAGCTGTAAGATTGCTTTTAAACAATACAGGGCTTACATTTAAAAATGAACAGTAAAATGCTGTTAAACAACCATATACAGTTTACACAGTGCCCTTCCATCAGTGCACATAGATAATGGTAACCCAGCTGGCCCCCATATGTCCAAGCAAAAAATCTGAGCTGAGGTAGCCACGGCTTTTCAGCCTAGCTAGAAGCAGATCAGCCAGCCAACTGGAGCTTTGCTGCTCCTGGAGTAACCAATCGGCTTCTTGCTTCGGCAGCAAATCACTTCCTTGGAATCGGATCAGAGCAAGAATGCAGTACCTGGGGAGAAGTCCGTGGGGAAAGCTCTCCGTGGTGCAGTATCTTGAAAAGTGTCCATCGGCTTCCTCCAGACAGTCACTTAGTCGAGGATGGCCTGTTGGGGCAGCACCTGGGGTGAAGTTGGAGGGGAAAGCTCTCCATGGTGCAGTAGCTTGAAAAGCATCTGGCGGCTTCCTCCAGCCAGTCACTTAGTTGAGGATGGCCCGGTGGAGCAGCACAGCTTAATCTGGTTCAATGTCAGTTGGCATCCATCTGTATTCCCCTCCACTGGAATGAAGCCACGGGACGAGGCGGCAAATAGGAAGAATTGTCTAGTCCTCCTCCCCGGTCAACAAAAACTAAATTAAATATGAGCAGGGGACTTTTGTTCACTATGTATTTAACACTGTTATTAATTAGTTTTATTGATTATTGGCAGGTACAGAGTCAGTTGGGGTCAGAAGACATTCACAACCACAATAATACTGGTTTATGTTGTCAATCCTGCTTTTTTCTTTCTTTGAAATTGTTATTTAATTCAAGTATGACCATTCAAGTTCTGATGTCTCCCACTATTGTATTTATTCTGCTACACTTATTTAGATAGCTTAGGAAGGGAGAACATCAGTAAGCAAAAAATTCACTTCTCGTCATCTTATTTAGATGGTCATTAAAATTCAAAATCGCCATGAGGTAATATGGTGCATGATGCAATGTCACTCTCATGAGGAGGATTCTCTGTTTACAATTGGCTGAGTTTTAATGAGACTCATGGGTAAGCTTATTGTGCATGCGCAAGATTACACGAATGTGCAGTGACTGCTCCATAGTTGGCTTCTACATGGCTCAGATTTATTATTTTATCTCCTGTTCTGATTTTTAATTATTTTTCATTCTAATGATAGGAAATTCAGTCTGGGAACTGTCTTTTAATGGGTTCACTCATACATGGAGGCTAAATTTATGGATGACCAGAATCTCATTACTGGATTTAAATACAAGTATGCAATCTGCTACTGATCCCTTTTTACGTTCGCTTGCGCGCATGCGCAAGGAACGTCTTGGGAGAATGGGACACTTTGGAGGTGTGCCCCTCCTCTGCAATCCCTCTGCTCCATTAAGCAGGCGGGTAGTCCTGCACTGTCGACGCTGGTGTTGTATGACACAGAGTCTTCTCTTCAAAGAAAACCACCGCTGTCATACACAGCACCATGTCACGCCGCCCCCCCAAATCTTTGCTGCCATGCTGGGAGCCCACCCCAGTGTGGCAAACGTCCTGTGTCATCTGCTGACAGGGGTGCCCAATCCCCCGTCAGCTCCACGCCCCCCCCAGCCATCCTTCTGCCACGCTGGGAGCCCACCCCAGCATGGCAAATGTCCCGCATTGTCTGCCGATGGGGGTGCCCAATCCCTCGTTGGCTCCACGGCCCCCACAGCCATCCTTCTGCCATGCTGGGAGCCCACCCCAGCATGGCAAATGTCCCACGTCGACTTTTTTTTTTTTGAAAACCTGTAAATTAAAAATGGTCTCACGGCACTTCTCCCAGCCCCCCCTCCAACAACCCACACCCACCCTGCCTCCCCACACCCCTCCTCATCCCATACTTACCTCTGGAGCTCGGCGCGACAATCATTGGTGGACCGGGAACACGTCTGCACTCTTCAAAGCCGACCACAAACTGAGGAAATGCCAGTGAGCTGTATAATGGGCTAGATAGGGGGGTTTCAACTTAATTGCATATCTCAGGCATTTTTTTGAATGTTTGCATCAAATTTTCAACATGGGGTTTTTGGGACCCCTTCTCATGAATGATGTCACTGTCATGGCGTTATTCGGGCCCAAAGGGTGATTTTGCAGTCACTGTGCAGTCACTGTGTGAAATCACCCTTTGGGCCCAAATAACACCATGATAGTGACATCATTCAAGAGAAGGGTTCCCAAAAAACCCATGTTGAAAATTTGGTGCACAAATTCCAAACAATGACTGTTTTATGAGCGTGCATTGTGCAGTTCCTACGCAGGCTTGTAAGTTCATGAATTTTCAATATTTTCACTCTGGATTTTCAACATTTCCATTTTACCACACCTCCTTATGAGCAGTACAGCTGTCATTTTTCACATCTCACCCAAAACGTGTCTCCACCCATGTAGCGCACAATGGCGCAGTCGGTGTGTGAAATCAATGTATGAGACACATTAAGAAAATCACAGAGATACTGTTCATGAGCAGAGGTCTTAAAATGGTTATGTTGAAAATTTGGTGAAACAATTCCTAAAAATGACTGTTTTACGAGCGTGTGTTGTGCAGTTCCTATGCATGCTCGCACGTTTGCAAATTTTCAATATTTTCACTCCAGATTTTCAACATTGCCATTTTACCACACCTCCTCATGAGCAGTACAGCTGTCATTTTTCACATCCTGCCCAAAACGTGTTTCCGCCCATGTAGCACACAATGGCGCAGTTGGTGTGCAAACTCAATGAATGGGACACATTAAGAAAATCACAGTGACACTGTTCATGAACAGAGGTCTTAAAATGGCTGTGTTGAAAATTTGGTGAAAAAATTCCTAAAAATTACTGTTTTACTATTCGCGCTACAGTTCCTCGCGCACGCCAGAGTTCACTAATTTTCAATATTTTCACCCAGATTTTCAACATTGCCATTTTACCACACCTCCCTATGAGCAGTACAGCTGTCATTTTACATCCTGCCCAAAACATGTTTCCGCCCATGTAGCGCACAATAGCGCAGTCGGTGTGCAAAATCAATGTATGGGACACATTAAGAAAATCACACTGTTCATTAGCAGAGGTCTTAAAATGGCTATGTTGAAAATTTGGTGAAAAAATTCCTAAAAATGACTGTTTTACGAGCATGCGTTGCTCGGTTCCTACGCACGCTTGTAAGTTTGTGAATTTTCAAGATTTTCACTCAAGGTTTTCAAGATTGCCATTTTACCACACCTTCTTATGAGCAGTATAGCTGTCATTTTTCACATACTGCCCAAAATGTGTTTCCGCCCATGTAGCGCACAATGGCGCAGTCAGTGTGCGAAATCAATGTATGGGACACATTAAGAAAATCACAGTGACACTGTTCATGAGCAGAGGTCTTAAAATGGCTATGTTGAAAATTTGGTGAAAAAATTCCCAAAAATGACTGTTTTATAAGCGTGCGTTGCACAGTTCCTACGCACGCTCATAAGTTCGCGAATTTTCAATATTTGCACTCCAATGACTTCCAAATACCTAAACAGCACATAGAAGCAAGCAACATTCTGCACTGATAAATGCTTGTACTTCTTTGTCACTGATTTTTTTAAGCCATGTCCAAATGCCAAATACCACTGCAAATACCTGCAAGCGAACGTTCAGCATTGACAAATGCTTGTTTAACTTATCATTCAGTCATTTAGGAAGTAGTATAGAAAATCCTTTCAACCTATTTTTTTACACTAACATTACTTTAATTAACAGATATAAGCAGACGTCATTGTGTTCTGGGACTTTTTTTTATTTCACTTAATGCAGAATTCATTATTTCTTAAACACTTTGACTATTCTGTTATTTCAATGGACAAAAATGAAAACATTTTTGCATTAGCTTTGCTTAGATTCAAAGCACTGCATTTTGAATTTGGATGGGGATATGTATTAATGTATTATTATCTCTCTGTATGTAAATGTTTACAATATGGTGGGGGGATGGGGTATCTGGAGTTGTGGAATTTTCTCATTGGTTGACATTTGGGTTTTATTTAGGGGTTTGTTCATTATGTAACAGTGTAATGTAACTGCTGTCTGCAGCATCTTTAAGATTTCCTTTTTTCTGTGAGTTTAAGGTAGCTTAGGTTAAGGTTATGTATATTCAGCGTAGGATTGTGAAAACTATCTTGTCTAGTCTATCTTCTCTTCTGTCCTTTTCATCTTGTTATTGCTCTTTTTTGCCTAATATGATTGGAAGGCTTTTTGATAGTTGTTTGTCCATCAGCAGTAATGTGTTCTGTCTTCGTGCATCAGTTAATTTCCTTTTTGGATCTGGTTATCAGTGTTTTAAGTTGCTGGGTACACCACTAATTTTGCATCTCAATTTATGAAACAGATTATTAAACTTATTTCTTGGAATGTGAGGGGTTTCAATGATAAAATTAAATGATATAAAGTTATTAGGCACTTTAAAAAATTAGGAGCTTCTATTGTTTTTCTCCAGGAAATGCACCTTAAGCAAGATAAAGTCTCATATAAGAAGTGAATGGGTTGAAAAAGCTAAAGGGGCAGGTAACAAAAGCAAAAAAAATTTGGGGTTTCCATCATTATCAGTAGAAATATTCAGTTTCTAATCGAAGAAACTGTGGTGGAAAGGGATGGATCCTATTCAATTTTAATGGTTATTTAAATACTTATAGAAGTAGCCTGGTTAATATTTACAGCCCTAATTTATTAAATTATTCAAAATGTTTGGAAATTTTAGAATATTTGCACCATTTTTTTAATTCAAGCATAATTATAGAAGGATATACAAAATGTATCTTCGATCTGATTCTAGACAGATCTAACAATAAATATAGAATAACCAAGGCAGATAGAGACTTGAAATTCTTAATTGAAACATGGGGTATGGTGGATGCATGGATAATTGTACATGCAAATACAAAAGAATTCTCCTTTTGATCACCAGTTCACAGAACAGGTTTTCAGACTGACCAGATTTTCATTCCCCAAAATACTATTTCTTCATCGGTTAATGCCATCATACATCCTATTGTAATTTCTGACCATGCCCCTATTTCTGTTATGCATTCTAATGGTTATGGGACTTCTGGGCCTAGTCTTTGGTGGCTGAACTCTTCATTACTAGATGATGAGGCAGTCACAAAATTGATCTCTAAGGAACTAGCTGATTTCCTGCATCATATTAGCCCTAGTAATGGGCCACAATATGGGATACTTTAAAATATATTTTGAGAGGAATTTTCACTGGTATTTCTTCAAAAAAAGAAAAAGAGAAATGCACTAAAATAACTGAGAAAATGAATGTACTTAAACAAATAGAACAAGAATTATATAGAGAATAATGGATAGGCAAGTGTGTGTTATGAATATTTTTTTCACACCCAAGGGGTGTGATGACCCATAAACCTTGAGAGCAAAGCACGAGAGGTTTATGTAGTCATCACAACCCAAGGGTATGAAAAAATATTCAGAGGCTCACACTTGCCTATCTGTTATTTTTTATAGTTACTGGTGCAAAGAGTCTCAACCAGCATTTTAGATATAGAACACAAAAAAAAAATGAATGATCCTGCTTTTTGTTCAGAATTTTATTCTAAGTTCATACACCACAACAAGCTTTCTTAGATGGATTTTGATATATTTTTAAATGCTAAGAACTACAAAGAACACTGTAAAATGCAAACTTGTTTAAATACCAGTAATCCAAGTCCTGTTGGAGAAGTTCAGTAGTGGTGCTCCTAGAAGTCTGCTGGAGATCGGGAGACTGGTAAACAGAAAATGAGTCAAAGATTATGCAACATTTAAGATGTTGTTTAAAAATGCTAGCAAGTTCAAATGGTTAACAACTTTACTGAAGTCGTGCTGTTTGCAGTGCGACAAGCAGGAAGTATTGTTGTGGCAATGAAGATCTTCCGGTTGCTGTGGAAACCGGTAACAGAAAAAAAATCTATAAGGGTATGTATTCAAATTGTGCTGTTCTACAGTCTTTTGAGTACTTTTAAAAAAAGATTTGTGAGGGGTTTTGAAGAAAAGGGCCGGGCAGAGGCAGTTGTGCAGAAGGTCTCAGTAGTAAGGAGAAGCGCTTTGCAGGGGAAATCTATGATTTTGCACACGAGCTGTCTCAAGTGCAGAGTACCGTTCAAAGGTCCTAACTGACTTTCTGGTGGTAGAATGCTGTAATAACTCGATTTCGGGTTATTAGGGCATTTTAACAATGTCTGAATTCAGGTTGATAAAGGGGGTCACCAGTAATTATTAATAGATAACTCTGAAAATAAATGGAAACAGTGGTCCTTGACTGAAAATGAATATGGTAATATACTAAGAGAAGATGCAATATTTAGTATCAGGAAAGCCAAAATTAGATATGCTGACACTGGTTCTAAAGCTCAGAAATTATTAGCAATTAGGCTAAGAAACTCTAATAACCCAATAAATATAGTTAGTATAAGGGATCCTAATTTGGGGGCTTTAGTTATGAATACTAAGGGAATTAATCAAGTTGTTATGAATTTTACTCAAAACTGTATAATAATAACAAACTTTCATGGTCAGAAACTGACTTCTTAAAATTCTTTGATGGCCTAACACTTCCAAAAGTTAATAAACATTTTCATACTGAGGTAATGAAACAAATCAATGTAGTGGATGTAATTGCATCCATTAATTCATTTGGTAATAATAAATCCCCAGGTCCAGATTGTTTTCCCCATGAATTTTTATCAGAAATGTATTACAGAGATTGCTCCAATACCTCATAGAGTATTTACAGGCAAGGCAAATTTTATTTCTACAGCGCCCAATCCCTGAGGCTCTGTGTGCCTCACATTAAAACAGGTTAAGTGAAAACAATACAGAAATCTATAAACACATTTTAAACAATGCAAATTAAAACAATAACTAAATCTCAGAATGCATAAAACTTCAGGTGGTCTGTGCAGATCAAACGTCTTCACCAGGGAAGGCCAGAGAGAACATGTGTGCAATTAGTCTCTTTTTAAAAGACTCAGCTGTCGAGGCTCCCCTGACAGCAACTGGAAGGGTGTTCCACAGGGTCAGCCTGGTGACACTAAAGATGCAATCACCAGATGTTTTAATCCTGACCCTGGGGACGTCAAGGAGGCCCCTGGTCAAAGAACAGAGGGACTGGACCGAGGTAGCAGATGTGAGGAGAGCAGTCAGATAGTCAGGGCCCAGCCCATATAGGGCCATGTAAGTGTGCAAGTCCATCTTGAAGATGATCCTCCACCTGACCAGCAGTCAGTGCAGAACCTACAAGATTGGGGTCACATGACTGGACCTAGCCAGGCCAGTCAGTTACCAAGCCATTGCATTCTGCACCAGCTGCAGTTGGTGAAGGGTCCCTCCAGTGACCCCAAAGTATAGAGTGGTACAGTAATCAAGCCTCAAAGTAACAAAGGCATTTACCAGTGATGGCAGATCTTAAGGCAGAAATAGGGGCTTAATCCTGGTGATATTCCTCAAGTGGTGGAAACCACTTTTGACAACAGATGCAACCTGAGCTTCAAGTGCCAATCTGCTGTCCAGGATAATGCCAAGATCCTGCACCCTAGGGGAAGCCGTCAATGGAGAGGATCCCAAAAACAATCCTGTATCCACTCTGGAGTAACTCCCATCACTCCCACAACCTGGCTCAATCACCGGTACCTCCATCTTACCTGGTTTCAGTCACAACCAACTAGAGGACATCCAGTCATTGATCTCAGCCAGGCAGTTTTTAAGCACTTCCATATTCCAGGGGCAAAATACAGATACAGTTGAGCATCATCTGCATAGCAGTGAAAACCCACACTGTACTATTGAATGAGCTCTCCCAGGGACAGCATGTATACCACAAATAACATTGGTGACAAGATCAAACCCTGAAGAACTCCACAAAACAGGGGCCATGGGGAGGAGGAAAAATTCCCCATCACCACCCATTACACCCTGCCAGAGAGATAGGACTTAAACCAGTTAATGGCACTGCAGGTGAGTCCAGAATACTCTCAAAGGTGAGTAAGAAGCATAGTGTGATCCATGGTATCAAGGACTGGTAAGAGATCAATGAGAACAAGAATTGACCTGTCCCCTCTATCTATAGCCTTGAGGAGGTCATTATGCAATAATAGCAGATGCTATTACAGACCATTCCCCTACTTTCTGTGTCTGGAGCCTGGAGACTGTTCCTCCCCCTCCCCTGTGCTATATCACAATTACTAACTTTGCCAAACAGGACATGAAAGCTGTCCTCTATGATGTATCCTGTATCAAATGGTCTGACATCTGTCACTCCTGTGATGTTGCAATAGCCCTTGACATCTTACATACTAACATACTATTTGCCAGCAGATTAGGCCTTACGGTCTATCGAGTCTGCTCAAACCTAGATCCTTAGTTGGGTGCCGAGATCCTCCCATCCCTTGTTCTCTAGAAACCCCTATCATCCATCCCCACCCCCCCGGGACAGGCCATCATCTGATACATCCACTTTCTGTGTCTGTCCCACCCTCTCTTGAAGCCCTTCACTGTGGATCTCTGAACCAGCTCACCAGGCAGTGCATTCCAAGGGTCCACCACTCCTCGGTGAAAAACCTCCTCCTCTTTCCCCTCACCCTTCCACCTTCCAACTTCAAACCATGCCCTCTGGTGATACCTCCCTGCTTTAGTCTAAAGATCCCTCCATGTTTACCCTATTTATTCCTTGAGGTACTTGAAGACCTCAATCATGTCCCCCTGTCTCTCCTCTCCTCCAATGAAAACAGGCAGAGCTCCTCAAGTCTGTCCTCATAAGTCAAATCCCCTAGCCCTCGTATCATCTTTGTTGCTTCCTCTGTACCCTCTCCAGGAGCTGTATGTCCCTCTTCAAATGTGGTCTCCAGTACTGTACACAGTACCAAGGTGTGGTCTAATCCAGTCCATTGTACAGCGGCAGAATCACTTCCCTGCTCCTAGAGGTGATCCCCTTACGATGCATCCCAACATCCTGTTTGCCTTGCTAGCTGCTCTCCTGCACTGCTCAGAGTTATTCATACATGTATCCACCATGACCCCTAGGTCTTTTTCCCTACTGAGGCCTCCAGCGCCCTCCCAGGGTGTACCTGTGTTTAGAGTTTCCACCAAGATGCAACACCTGCACTTGGTGATATTGGAAATTTAATTTCCATGTGTGAGCCCAGCTTTCCAGGGTGTCCAGGTCCCTTGCAGGGCCACCTCCCTCTTCTCCTCAACTACTGCTCCCATCTTGGAGTCATCCGAAGAGACTCATTTCACACCCTATACCCTCCCTGATGTCCATATAGGCATTAAACAGGATCGACCCAGGACCGAGCCCTGTGGTACCCCACTACCAACCTCTAGGGTTCGAGAGCTCCCCACAGACCACTACTCTCTGAGTGCGCCCAGCTAGCCAGTTTTCAATCCATCTAACCATCAAAGGGCCTACTCCTAACCCCATCAGTTTCTCCACCAGACCATTGTGGGGACAGAGTCAAACGCCTTGCTAAGTCCAAGAATAATACATCCACAGGCTTACCCCTGTCCAGTTCTGATGTTACCCATTCATAGAACTCACAAGGTTGGTTTGACATGATCTACCTGGCACAAACCCATGTTGCCGACTATCCAGACCTCCCACCTCCTCCAAGTACACCCCAATCGCTCCTTTAGAATACTCCATTAATTTTCCCACCACCGAGGTCAAACTGATGGGTCTATAATTACCTGGTACTTCCTCGACCCCTTTATGGATTGGTACCACATGTGCTCTCTCGCCAATCCTAGGTACCCTCCCTGTCTCAAGTGACCTGCTGAAAAGCTCCCGCCAGGGTGCAGCCAGTATGTCCGCCAATTCCCATAGCTCGGATGAATGCCATCCGCCCAGGAGATTTGTTTTTCTTAGGGCCTTGAGGGCTAACCACACCCTTTGGTGGAGATAGCATCATCCGTCCCTCCCTCTTACTGGTCTTTTATCCTTATCCAGATGTGACTCTGGGTACCTTTTCCTCCCTCTTGCTCCATTTCTGTTGCTCCCCTGATCCCACTCCCTGCTGCTTCCATCCCTTCTTGTCTTGTTTTGTAGATATCCCATCCCTCCCTAGTGAACACAGAGGCAAAGTACTCATTAATACCTCTGCCTGGTCCTCGCCTCTTCCACCCACCCTCCTTCTGATCTCAATCTGCTGAGATGGCCCTTAGTTTTCTCCGCCTCCCAATGTACCGGAAGAACCCTTTTCCCTCCATGTATCCTCTGTGCCAGCCGCTGCTCTTTATTGACTTTGCTCCTCACCATACGGGTGACTTTTCTAGATGCAGCTAGTACATTTCCTTATCCCTATCCCTCTTGTTGTTTTATATTTTTGTAGGCTGCCTTCTTTCTCGACTGCTACCTGTACCTCACTGGACCACCAGCATGGTTTACGTGACCTTGCTCCCTTACATTTCAACTTAGCGCAGATCCTAACTGCTTCATGAAGTCCCCTGCTTTATGACCTCCCATCTCCTTTCCACACTTATCATTGAGCTAATCCCTTCAAGTGATCCTTGAGAATATTTCCATGCCCATAAAGTCTGCCCCTGAGTCCACTGCCAGTGTCCTAGATCTCACCCCCACTCCCCCATGCTTATTTGAAACCAGACAGTATTGTGGTCACTCCCAGTCAGGGGTCCTGTACAGCTATGTCCCTTACCAGATCCCCATCTGCCAGAACCACATCCAGGACATGCCCCTCCCTTGTGGGCTCCATCACATGCTGTGTTAAGAACACATCCTGGAAGCCATCCAGCAGCCTCTGCTCCTTGGCCACCTTAGAGGACATGGTTCCCCAGTTTGTACCTGGCATATTAAGGTCCCCCATCAACACCACTCCTTCCCCTTTTGGACCACACTGGGCAATGATGTTGTCCAGCAAACCATCCTCTAGAACATCACTCATCCCAGGGGGCCTATATGCTACTCCCAGCTTGACCTTATCTCCTGCTGGGGATCGTAAGGTGACCCATAAGGCCTCCACGTTTCCCTCTGCCTCTTCTACCATAGCAATTTCTATATCATCTCTAATGAACATAGCCACTCCACCTCTCTGACCTCCTTTCTATCCTTCCTAAGCATAGTGTACCCTGTACATTTAGGTCTGAGTCGTGGTTTTGTTGGCCCACGCCTCGTGACCCCCGCCACATCCACCCTCAACAGCATGGTTTGAACTCCGCAGCTTGTTTCCAGCTCCTGGCATTTACTAACATCAACCCCACCCTTATCCCTGATCCTCTTTGTCGAACCCACCCAGATTCCTTATACTTCCATCCTCCCCTGCTCTTCCTGAAACCTCCACCTCCAGTCTGTTTCCTCCCTCTTGGGCTTGACGGTTACCCCTCATCTGGAGGAGAGGGTTCTGGTCAGCCCTCCCTCATCCCTTCCCCCTCACAAGTTTAAACCCCACCTTTCTTGTATGTAGTCAGCCATCCCCTGTTTAAGGACTTCCTTCCCTAATGGGGCAAGATGAAACCTGTCCTTGGCATATAGTCCCTTATCCTCCCAAACTCCATTCCAGTTCCCTAACACCCAACCCATTCTCTTCACCCACTTCCTGAGCCAGTCATTAACCTCTGTGAGCTTCTTTTTTTCTCCACTGAGGCCTTTGGTACTGGCAATATCTCCAAAAGGAAATGTTGCATCCATTATCCCGACAGACTCTGGCAGTTCTTGAACCTTGCTTGGATTTCCAAAATGCTATTTCCTCTAGATCATTAGTTCCCAAATGCACCAGGAAATCCGGTTTCCCTCCACAATCCCTAACCATTTCATACACCATGAACTTTGCTCTGTGCACTGTCAGCCCAGTGATACTCACTACCTTCACCTGGCTATGGCATCCACCCCCCTGTCCCTCCCAATGGATACCCCTAATCATCGAGTCTCCCAGTAACAGAACCTTAACACCGCCATCATCCTTATGGTTACCTCCACTATGCCCTCTCAGTCCCCTTTCCCCCCCTTTATTCATGATCTCAATTTCATGGGAGTCTTCCTGCCTTATTAGAGACCCCTGTCACCCTCCTTTCTGCCTCCTTGCTATTTTGCCCACTTAACTCAAACCCCTCTGAATAGGTGTCCCCTTTAACCTCTCTTTATCTGAACCATTTATCCTGGCCCTGATGGTTTCCCTTCCCCCACACCACCATCCTCCCCTTGTAATAGTACCTCTGCTCCAGAGGTTCTCTGTGGGGTCCCTTTAGCTAGGGCCCCATCCTTGGTACTGACCTCCCAGCTGAAGGGGGCTCTCTCCCACCTCCTTGTCTCCCAGTTTCTCCAATCATGCTCTCCTCCCTCATGTCTGGAATATGTTGCATCTCCCATTTGCTTAACATATATGTTTCCTTCTCCCTCTGGGACTATGTCTATCCTTTCCATAGCTGGTCTGTGATGCCCTATGGGTATCCGACCTCCCGCCTCTGTATAAGTTTCCTCATTTCCACCAACCCTTCCTCCCTCTAGGATGCTTAGTAGCTCAAATTTATTGTGACACTCTATATCAGCCTCCATCAAGTAACCCGAGTTTCCCCTGACTGCATCTCTAAACTGACCTCTTCTTCATCTCTTGCACTGTTCACCTTAGAGCTCCTTCCCACAGTCTGCTGTGTTTTAGGCTTCCTGCACAACAGCCCCTCCTGACTCTTCCCTCCAGTCTCTTTGTATTCAGAATGTTCACCCTGTACGCTTTCCCTTAGCATCAACTTCCTATCTAAGGGTCCTCTGTCCCATATCCCCCTCGCTTGCTGTAACATAACGTCCTGTAATTTCAGAGCGTTGCCCCAGCCTCCCTCAGCCCCACCTTCTGCTGCCCATATCCACACCTTATCCTTGGACACCCCCCAGCTCCCACAGCTTACTCCTTAACCAATATACCTCACTCCTGATACAAGATAGCTTGTCTACAGAGTGGGCAGCTTCTCTCTCAGGCCCAATTTAGAATTATTGCCATCCCACAGCCTGTGCAGCCTACAACCCTTCCAAAGATGCCTGCCATGGTGGAATATGGCCACCCTGATTTTCCCCTCTGTTTATAAAGCACACCCCTTTCTCAGTCCTTTCCTGGAGTACAGTTTCTCTCTATACTGACTGTAGTTATTTACAAACCCATTTCAACCCCACCAATAACGTTCCAAGTCTCACAAACACATACAGTCCAGTGTGTGTTCGGTCCCACTAACAGTGTGTAAGCAGACATCAGGTACCATACGATGTCACAGGCCCACCAGCTCCTGTTGCTTCGAATTTCAGTCCCAAACAGAAATACTCAGCCCTTCAATCCCAACCCCCAGTGGCTTTTCAGTATTTAAGAAGGCATACAAAACAGGGTGGGTGAGAGGGCTCTTACCAAAACACCAGGCAAACAACACATTTAAATTTCCCTCTAAGTATCCCTGCCAAACAACTATCCACAAGCCACCAAAGTTACAAATTCACAGCAGTCCAGCATAAACATACCCCCAAGGTCACCAGAAGGGTCAGAGGTAAACAAACTAGATGGCTACACAAGGACCTGCTGGCTAACTTGCACACACAGGACAAACATGGAAGAGGTACAAAGTGTCCAGGCTACTGGAGGACTACAATACCTACAGGGCCTCTCGGAGTGCCTGTGAAAAACAAATCAGAACAGCAAAGAGCATCCATTGCAAGGAACTGCTCACAAACTCTGCTGGTGACCCTAGAATATTCTGGACACATATCAAGACCTTTTATGGGACTGCCCAGTAGTCGACCCCAGGGGATATGATCCTAAATAGTGTGCATTGCAATGACTTGAACACTGTAGCAAATGCCTTTAACAGAATATTCACGGACCTGTCTCAGCACACTTCATCCTTCGTTTCACCTCCCACAGCATCTCTGCCTTACTGCACACACCAGAGATCTGCATCTGGTGCTAACCACTGCCACTAACTACTACCCCTCCTTTTTACTTTAAAGCTATATCTAGGTCTGAGGTCCAAAGGCTATTGTAAAACATATCAGACAACACTAGCCCCAGATCAGATTCACTAGATCCACAACTCCTGAAGCTAGTGGCACCATTGATTGCCTCACCATTGGCCAAGATTTTCACTCTGTCTCTCTCTCTCTCTCTCTCTCTCTTTGGCATCGCCCCAGATCTTTGAAAGATTGCCTGAGTTACGCCTATCTTTAAAAAAGGAGACCCAAAGGATATCAACAACTACAGGCCTATAATCATCTTCTCTGTGTTAAGCAAGCTATTGGAGAAGCTTGTTGCAACCCAAACCATTGACTGTCTCACAAAGAACAGCCTTCTCTTGGACACTCAGCATGGGTTCAGAAAAGGACACAGCACCACAACCACTCTTCTTAAATTCTCTACCGATGTACTCCACAACATGGACAAAGGCTTATTCACAGGAGCAGTAATTATTGATCTTACCAAGGCTTTCAATCTTGTTGGTCATCCCCGCTTCTCTCAACCCTGCATAGACTCAAATTCTCATCCTCTGTAGTTGACTGGTTTAACAACTACCTATCAAACAGATTACAACTTGTTAAATTCAACTCTGCTCTCTTGGATGTGACCAACACTGACATTGGAGTACCCCAGGGCTCCATCCTGGGACCCCTTCTTTTCTCACTATACATCAACAACATAGATAATGCCATACTCTCCTGCTCAGCTATACTCTATGCTGATGATCTCATCCTCTACTCAAGCGCTGACAAAGTCAACATCATCAATGAAACCCTCTCCTCAGATTTCAGGAATGTGCAAACATGGCTGAATGTTAATAAGCTCACCCTCAACACTAAAAAGACCCAAGCCATGCTATTTCGCACTGCCCCCAAATGCAGGGCCTGTAAGGAACCCCTCCTAGTCCATGACTCTGGGGGGTTTCTCATCAACTGTCTCACATCCTTCAAATACCTGGAAGTCCTCCTTGATCAATCCCGTGACTTCAGTCTGCACATCCACTCAACCTGTAAAGCAACAAATGCCAAACTTGGAATTGCCTACAAGACTAGTCACTTGTTAACACAATCCACTAAATTGGCCATTGCCAAGGGTATTCTGCTTCCTGCACTGACATATGGTTTCTCCACTTTTGCTAATGCCCATAAGACTGCTCTCCATAAATGGGATGTCACGTATAACAATATATGTCGGTATGCCTCCTCTTCCCATCACCTCAAGTGCCACTGCACACTGTATAGTGACCTAGGCTGGCTCTCCCCACCTGCATACCGCTTATACTCCCTAGGTACCCTCACAGACTCAGTAATCTAAAATCAAACTCCCTCCACCCTTGCAGCTCTACTTGTATCACAGACACCTGCCCACAGTCTATGCTAGGCCAACAAATTTCTACTTACTGTACCTAGGTGTCTTATTCCAAAAGGCTCTGGAGCTTTTCACTGCACCACCCTGCCACCTGGAACTCCCCCCTCCCTCCCTCCTTCCTCCCTAGAGGTAGGCCAACTCCCACCCAATCTTCAAAAAAGAACTATATCGCCACCTATCCCAGGTCCCTTGCACATACTTTGATCCCACTTAATGCCTCACAGCTCACCACCCTCTTTCTCCCCTTCTCCCATGACACCACTGCACTTGCAAACAAGCTATGCTATAAAAATGTCATTATAGCTGTCACTTAGCCCAGTTTCAGTTACTATTTTCATGTACTAATGTCACCTTTTTGTCTTCACTGCCTAGCTATATGTATTATCTCAAGTACTGTTTGACTTGATCTGTATCTAACCTACCTGTATCATATGCTACGTATTGTGTAATCTCATTTTATGTATGTACTCAACCGGGTTGTGCCTGAAAATAATCAACTTTGGCTAGCGCACCTAACCTGGTAAACAAAAACTAAATAAATAAAATAAAATAAATGCACCCTAATGCCATTTCAGTGCTATGCCTATCCCTTAGACCCAACTGGAATGGCTCAAAGATACCAAAGGACATGAGATGTTCTTTAAGCTGTTGCACCATTAACTTCTCAAAAACCTTGACCAGAAATGGCAGGTTGGAGAATGGACAATAATTCACCAGGACATCAGGGCTGAGAGATAGCTTCTTTAGGAGAGGTCTCACCAGAGTCTCTTTCAAGGTGTCTGGAAAGACTCCCTCTGACATCGAACATTGGATGATCCCAGTGAACACCAGGTCAAGAAATGAGTCAGGGTCGGGTCCCGTTCACAGTAAGTGTTCTTTAACATTAAGATCACCTCAGTGACCTCAGCCACCTCCACTGTCTTAAACTCCTCCCAGACAGATGGCACACTTCTGCTCATCCCCAGCCAATCACTGTGAGGCCAAAATTGCCTCATTGATAAGATCCCCGATGGAGGACACCCTGTCAGAGAAAAACAGAGCAAGCTCCTCACACAAAGTGACTGAAAAAGCTTTTTTCAGCTGTAGATAGACTGGATGTAAAAGCCATAGTGATGGAATCAGACCTAACAAAACTGGAAAAATGGTCCAGAACCTGACAGGTGAAGTTTAATACCAAGAAGTGTAAGGTCATGCACCTAGGGAAAAGAAACCCAGGAAAAAATTACTATCTAGGGATGAACAATTAGCTATCATGAACCTAGAACAGGACCTTGGGGTCATGATATCCAATGACCTAAAGGTAGGGAGACAATGTGAGAAGGCAGGACAGAAAGCCAGTAACATTCTCGGTTGCATCGGAAGCGGGATCACAAGCAGAATGCGTGAAGTGTTACTCCCACTTTACAGATCCTTGGTGAGGCCACACCTGGAATACTGTGTCCAGTTCTGGAGACCCTACCTTAAAAAGGATATAGACCATCTGGAAACTGTGCAAAGAAGAGCTATGACCTCCACCACAAACCCTATGAGACAAGGCTTAAAGAATTAAACCTGAACTCCCTGGAACAGAGGAGAAACAGAGGAGACATGATAGAAACCTTTAAATACCTAAAGGGTATCAACTCAGTGCAGAATCAGAACCTCTTCCAAGAAAATAAGGAGGCATGTACTAGAGGCCACAAGAGACGTCTATCGGAAGGGAGATTTTGGAGCAACATTAGGAAGTTTTTCTTCACTGAAAAGGTGGTGGACCTATGGAACAGGCTGCCGCAGGAGGTCATAGATGCCAAGACAGTTAAGGAGTTCAAAATATCTTGGGACAGAAATGGGAAATATTGTAATAAGGTAATTACTTGGGGTGGAGTGGGTCAAATAACAAGCAGACTAGATGGATCACGTGATTCCCATCTGTCATCATGTTCTTATGTCTGTCCACAGTCCAAATTAGCTGAAATGGTCTGTTTATCCCTGCAGAAATCTCCATGGACAGGAATTCTGCCTTCTTACGGTTAATTGCCCCTTGGTACTTATTATAGCAGCCTGGGAAAATGGTAAACTACCTCCATCTATGCATAAATGGTTGATAATCATTCTACATAAGAAAAGAAAAGATCCAGAAGCTTGTACTAATTACAGACCCATATCTTTAATCAATGCTGACACTAAGATTTTGGCTAACATCATTCCTAATAGATTAAATAAAATAATTCAATCATTACAATAGAGATGGCGGCCATGCTGGGCTAGCTGTTAGTTTAACTGAGCAGCGTTTTAATGTTTTAGAGCAATTGTTTTGTATTTTTAAAAGTATTGAAAGTGTTTTTATTTCATCTAATCATCTGTTGTGGCCATACAGCAGTTGTGGGAATAGCTAAAGAAATCATCGGCTCATCATTTATAGCTGCCGAAATTGTTGCACCAGCAGTGCCAGCATTTTTCACAGTGTTTTGCATGGCATTGATGAGGCCAGTATTAGCATTAAGTGACAGTTTTAGCCCCAGTTTGACTTGGAGTCCTAAACACCTTGTGCTTTGTTCTACCGGAGCTGTGGAGAATGAACCTTCGGAGGGACTGCAATTAGCTCTGTGGAGTAAAACCCGGGAGTAAAACTGTTATCGAGAGTTTTGATGTCCTGCTTTTCTGAAGCTGCTTTCCCTCCGAGTTAGCCTAGCTGGACCTGTGTGACTGGTGGATCTGGACTATCAGGATGCTGGAGTATGCCGGGTGACGTGATTTGGAGCAGAGTGGAGTTGACTATGAGTGGAGGACTGGTTGGCTGGACTGGCTGGCCTTGAGGTGGGTTACGGAGGGTGGCCACTTTCCCCTGGGGGGTCAGGGAGAGTGCAAGCCAGAGGGCGAGCATTGCCCAGGCACCTAGAGCTGCAGGAGTATACCTGACAGGGGTTGGGTAGTTTCAGTGGCTGAAGTAGGGGCAACTTGGCTGTACTCTGGGGCCCTCTTTGGGGTCAGGATGAGGCCTTGCAAATTTAGATCATCTAAAGAGCCACCTGCTGAGATCCTGCTCCTTTGTGGAGGCTCTGTCAGGTGAAGAACTGCTGGCTATAGGACTACAAGATGTTTTGTGCCCAATATGAACTATTCAGTTTTCTGTTCTGACTGGTAGTGAGAGTGCCTATTTTTCTGTATTTAATTGCTTTAAAAATTGTACTGTGATTGTGGCAGTGAGAGTGCAGCATTTTTGGACAAATGTTGGGGGCTAGGGGGTGGTGAGAGCCCCCCCCCCGCTACTATCAAACTTTTTCCAGAGCCATAGAGGGCTCTATGGACATTGTCTGATCTACGATTTTAAAGTAGACAGTTATGCTACTGGAGATTGTCTTACAATAAATTTGAATCCCTACTGCTTTTTCTGGCTGTTTATTTGGTGTATATACTTTTTTAGTTTTTTATTTTCTTTTTTTAATGTGCTTTAGGAAGTGGGTAGCTAAGTTGTATTAATTTTAGTAGAGGGTGGGGGATAGTGGTATTGTTTGGGTATTTCAATGTAAAGGAGTGAATGTGACTGTTTGATTGAGTGAGTTGAGTGATAGTTTTTAGCTTCTGCTGGGTGTAGAATTTGCAGGATGTGCTGGCAGAGGGCCTCAATGTGCAGGTATTACTCCCCTGCTGAGCTCCGGATCTTTCATCCCTTTGATTGCCCCCCACTAGTAGCTGAGGTTTATAGGCACTGTCATGCCTTGGGAATTGCGAGGCAGCATCAGAGGGGAGGAGGAGTTTAGGCAGGGGAGTGGAGCAGGAGGAACGAATTGGGGTGGTAGGGTCAAGGAGATGCCCTGGGGCAGAATGGGTCCAGGAAAGGGGTCTGCCATGCTTGGTTCCCATACTCAAGGGCCCCACTTTTAGTGGGCAGGTATCTCAGTCCGCCTCAACTACTCATCCAACCTGGGTGATGTTATGTAATGCCAAGTTGATTTGAAACAAGACAGCAGTAATTGCTGATCTTGTGGGGTCATCTGACCTGGTTTGCATCACCGAGACCTGGCTAGATGAGAATGCTGGCCCCATTCTGGAGTCAGCTGTTCTGGCTGGGCACTTGGTGATACACTGCCCGAGGTTGAATCGTAGGGGTGGGGGTAGCTATCTGTTTCAAGACAGAGCTGGGCCTGATAGATTTGCCAGTTGGGATCACCAGATCCTTTGAATGTATCATAGGCACAGGTGTGGGTTGCAGGATACTTCTCATTTACCTTTCACCTGGGAGCAAGAAGGAGTTCCTGCAGGAGGTCATGGACTTCATCACTGAGATGGTATTGGAGGCCCCCAGGTTGTTGTTACTGGGGTACTTCAATGCCTGGGTCGACAATGAACCCCCACAATTTGGACAAGACTTCTTTCAGCTGATGGCTTTGTTGGGGCTTACACAGGTTACCTCTGTGACCCACATACAGTGTCATACATTGGACCTGGTGTTCCTACTGGGGATGGAGATCTCAGACATGATGGTAGAACCCATTAGATGGTCCGATCATCACACTATTGGGTTCAGTTTCACAGTCCCCCCCAATACACCTGCCCCTATGGAGATGGTCTGGTACCGCCCTTTATGGGGAGTAACCCCAGATTATCTGATCATGGTTCTGGACCTATTGGGTAGTGCAAGTGTCAGCAGGGATCCAAAGAGTCTGCTACAAGCCTATAATAAGGCAGTGGGGAAAGCCCTGGTTGTCATTGCTCTGGTCCATGTTCGCCCACTCACCCTTCGCCCTCGCTCCCCATAGTTTGATGGGACCTTGAGGGAGCTGAGGAGAGTTGGTAGAAGGTTGGAGCATTGCTGGTGGAAACTGGGCCAGAATTGTGACAAATTTAGATTGATATCCCATTATAAGATATATCAATTTGCAGTCTCCCATAAGAAGGCAGAATTCCTGTCTGGGGAGGCTGCAGCAGTGTGAAATTGACCAGCTCAGCTCTTCCATACTGTGGACAGGCCGTGCAATCCAGCCTGTCTCCAGAATCAGAGAGCCTTTACTCAGGAGAAGTGTAATGAGTTTGCTTGATTTTTCGCAGGTAAAATTGGAACCATCAGGTCGGATATCCATGCAGTTCTCTCACATCGGCAGAGTGGAGATTGATGTGAGACCACTAGTACCTAGTTTGTCTGGTCAGACTTTGCTCAGTTGGCGATTGATGATGTTGTGAAGATGGTCCAGGGCTTGCGACTGACTTACTGTAGTTTGGATGTGGGTCTGATGCACCTCCTAGTGGGGTGCGCAAGGACAACAGGACCAGCTCTTGCTGAGCTAGTTAGATGTTCTTTAGAGACCAGGATGTTTCCGGACACCTTGAAGGAGGCAGTGGTTCACACCATCCTGAAAAAATATTCTCTGGACCCTGACTGTCTCACAAACTATAGGACTATCTCTAACTTGCCTTTTGTAGGAAAGGTTATTGAGAAGGCAGTTGCATTGCAGCTCGAGGATCATCTGACCACCCATGACATCTACGATCCTCTCCAGTCCGGTTTCAGGAAGAGACATAGTATTGAGACAGCACTGGTCTGAGTACTAAATGATCTCCTGATAGCAAGGGATTGGAGCAGCCATTTTATCTTGGTCCTCCTTGATCTCTCTCTCTGTAGCATTTGACACTGTGGACCATGGGATGTTGCTAGAGTGATTGTGGCTTTTCTGTGGGCTGAGTGGCACAGTCCTCATATGGTTCCATTCATTTCTCACTGGCAGGACACAGAGAGTGGAGTCTGGAGTATTTTCCTCAGACCCCCTTTCCCTGTCATGTGGGGTGCCATAAGGCTTTGTGCTTCCTCCATGCTGTTTGCTGTGTATATGCTGCCATTGGGAGACATTATTAGGTGGTACAGGTTGAGTTTTCACTGTTACACAGATGACACTCAACTGTACTTGTCCTTTGTGCCTGGGCAAGGTGATGCTGTTACAGTATTTAACAACTGTCTCTCTGAGATCCAGGATTGGATGAGTGCCTGCTGGTTTAGTATGAATCCAGAAAAGACTGAGGTGTTGATTGTGGACCCAGGTCACCAGGTGGAGGGATTATCAGTTGGGAAGCCATCCAGGCTTTGGCTGGGGGGGCGGTCAGCTGATGACCTCTGACCGGGTGTGAAATCTTGGCATCATGCTTGATAGCGGGCTGACACTTAAGACTCAGGTGTCGGCTGTTGTCATGTCTTCATTTTATCATCTGAGGAGTGTCACTTAGATAAAGCACCTTGTGCCACCTGATGATCTTCTGACATTGGTCCATGCCTTGGTGACCTCGCACCTTGATTACTGCAATGCCCTATACCTAGGGCTACCAGGGGTGGACCTCTGTCACCTGCAATTGGTGCAGAATGTGGCTGCCAGATTGTTAACAGGTTTACATAGATCTGACCATGTCACACCTGTGCTCTGCACTCTGCACTGGCTGCCAGTGTGGTGGAGGATCACCTTCAAGGCTAGATTACTAACCTATAAGGCCCTACATGGACAAGAACCATGATACTTGCAACAGCTCCTTTGTCCCTACTGCCCCATTCGCCCTCTCTGCTCCACCAATGAGGGATTGCTGGAAATTCCCAGTGTCTGTTTGACAATGTCCGGGGCTACAGTAGGTCATTTGCTTTTGTTGCTCCAACCCTGTGGAATTCTCTACCTCATCATGTAAGGGAATACCTGTCCATTGAGGCCTTTAAATCTGCCTTGAGGGCTTATTTATTTGAACTGCCATTTTACATTGATATTTGGATTCCTGCTATGTTTTTAGAAATATTTGTTTTTATATTGTTTGACTACACATTGTAAAATGCTATGATCTGTTGTGGAATAGCATTTCAGAAATAAAGTTTGGTTTGGTTTGGATTAATAGGTCCCCACCAAACAGGTTTCCTAAATGGAAGACATATGGCAGGTAATGTTAGGAAGATTCCCCACATAGTTAATTTGGCAGGAAATACTAAAACCCCAGTTACATTCATTTTCATTTCAATAGATGCTGATAATGTGTTGGATCAGGTTCATTGATTGTACCTCTTTAGGGTTTTAAAAGCCTTTAACTTTCCAGAAAAGTGTATCAACTGGATTAAATTATTGTATACCTTCCTAAAATCTGCTGTTATAACCAATGGTCTAATTTCTCCATATTTTAATACTTGTAGAGGAACTAAACAAGGACGTCCACTTTTGTCAATCCTATTCATCCTCACATTAGAACCTCTTCTTCTTAAACCTAAACATGATCATAACATATCAGGAGTAGATATAAAGGGGAATAAATATGTTGCTTTTGCTTATGCAGATGACATCTTACATTTCAGTTTATAATCTGCTAATATCTATAAAAAAATCTTTGATGTCTTTAATGAATGCAGAGCTCTTTGTGGTTTTTCAAAATTATTAAAACCAAATTGCAGGTCCTTTTTTATGTTGGTGCGCCTGCGCAGCCAACTTCTTGCGGTAGTGCAGATCTGGAGGCGCGGTCTCTGTTGGGCAAATGCAGAGCACATACCAGTAGATGCATCCCTCATTCCCCAATCAGACTGCCTGCTGGCACCACACCATGCATACTAATGTGGTAAGCACATCTAAGGAAAGGTTCGCTGCAATGCGAGCAAAGCTTGTCACATGCAGCAGACCCTTCCTACGTGCTTCACCAGCTGCAAACATGGTGGCACAGTGGCTACTAAACTGCCGACTTTGAGGTTGCCCAATCCCCCAGTCAGCTTACCCTGCCCAAGTATGTGCCGATGGAGGAGCCCACTTCCAGTTGGCAGAATGTGTCCCCCCCACTTTCATTGTTTGCCAACTGGGGTGCCCAATCCCCATCGGCATCCATCCCCCCCTTTCACGCTTTAATGTGCCAATGGGGGAGCCCACTCCCCATCGGCATGAGGTTCCCCCCTTCTTCTATGCCAATGGGGGTGCCCAATCCCCCGTCGGCTACTGTACCTCCCCAAAAAAGAAACCACCTGTAAAAAAGAAAACCGTCCACAATGGGGTTTTTTTCCACCTATAAACAGAAAACGGTCCCTCGTAGTCTCCCTACCCACCACCTGCACCCACCCACTGTGCATCCTGCCTCCCCACACCCCCTCCTCATCCCATACTTACCTCCGGAGCTCAGCATGACGATCTTCAGTGGACCAGGAACACATCTGCACTCTTCAAAGCCGACCACAAACTGAAGAAATGCCAGTAAGCTGTATAATGGAATAAATAGGGTTTTTTCAACTTTGATGCATATCTCAGGCATTTTTTGGAATTTTTGCACCACATTTTCAACAATGGGTTTTTGGGACCCCTCCTCATGAATTCTATCACTGTTATGACATTAATCAGTCCCAAAAGGTGATTTCGCAGTCACTACATGGAATCACCTTTTGGGACCAATTAATGCAAGGACAGTGGCAGTGTGCATGAGGTGGGCTCTCAAAAAGCCTATGTTGCAAGTTTGGTGGAAAAAATCCCAAAAATGGATGCTTTACTAGCATGCGTTGCACAGCTGCTATGCATGCTCATAACTTTGCAAATTCACAATATTTTCATGCCAGATTTTCAACATTGTCATTTTTCTACATTTCCTTGTGAACAGTACAGCTGTCATTTTTCACATCCTGGCCAAAATGTGTTTCCACACTTCAGGCACACAATAACGCAGTCACTGTGGGAAATCAGTGTTCAGGGCATATTATGAAAATAACAGTGACACTGTTCATGAGCAGAGGTCCTAAAATGCCTATGTTGAAAATTTGGTGACAATACTCCATAAAATGACTGCGTTACGAGCGCGCATTGCACAATTTGCATGCACGCCCTTAACGTTGTGCATTTGTACTATTTTAATTCTGGATTTTCACCATTGGCATTTTTCCACACCTCTTGATAAACAGTACAGCTGTCATTTTACATATCCTGCCCGAAATGTATTTTCGCATGTCCGGCGCAGAATTGCGCGGTCACTGTGCGAAATCACTTTTTGGGACAATTTGAGGAAATGACAGTGACACTGTACATGAGAAGAGGTGCTAAAATGCCTATGTTGAAAATTTGGTGCCGAAGCACTATAAAATGACTGTGTTACAAGTGTGCATTGCGCATTTCCCATGTACCCTTGTAACTTTGCAAATTTGCAATATTTACATGCCACATTTTCACCATTGCCATTTTTTAACACCTCCTTATGAACAGTACAGCTTTCATTTTTCACATCCTGCCAAAAATGTGTTTCCGCACTGCACAACCAAAGCCAATGCCAGCGCAACAACATTCGGCATTGTCAAATGCTTGTTTAAATACAGCTCTTATAAAGGAAGATATAAATGCATTGGGATTAGAATTAGCCAAAAACAATATTCAATATTTAGGGGTCAAACTCATTAAATGTTATAAACAATTTAGTAAACAAACCTTGCCCTTTCAAAACAGATCCAAAGATAGCATGATCAAACCTTTTATATTGCTTTCTCACACTAGAACTTGCATTTCTACCAGGGGGTGCTGCTGGGATGTGGCATACAATAAACAATCCAAAGAAACCAGCGCACACCAACTCCCCCCCCCCATAACATAGCACATTTAAACTTTCCACTGCCATTCCACTGGATTGTTTGTTGTATGCCACAACCCAGCAGTATCCCCGGTAGAAATGTAAGTTCTAGTGTGAGAAAGCAATATAAAAGGTTTGAGCATGCTATCTTTGGATTTGTTTGCGTTTTAGGAGTCAGTGGTGCTCCTTTTTAGCATGTTCCCTTTGAACACCTGTGTGAATTCCTTGATGGGAGCATGCTATATAAAAGGAGCCAATTAGGCACATTAGCCATTGAGGCATTTGAAAGTTGGAAAGTCAGAATAGGGACTAAACCAAGAGTCCCACCATGACATTGGTGGTTTAACTTACTTACATTGGAATTCCAGTCTGAAACCAAGAGGACCCCTCTTCTCACATGGAGCTAAAAGTACATATAGCCAATTCTGGCAGTGGAAAGTTTAAATGTGCTGTGTTATGGGGAGGAGGGTTGGCATGCGTTGGTTTCTTTGGATTGTTTGTTGTATGCCACAACCCAGCAGCACCCCTGGTAGAAATGTAAGTTCTAGTGAGAGAAAGCAATATAAAAGGTTTGAGCATGCTATCTTTGGATCTGTTTGAGTTTTAGGAGTCAGTGGTGCTCCTTTTTAGCATGTTCCCTTTGAACACCTGTATGAATTCCTTGATGGGAGCACTCTATATAAAAGGAGCCAATTAGGCACATTAGCCATTGAGGCATTTGAAAGCTGGAAAGTCAGAATAGGGACTAAACCAAGGGTCCCACCATGATGTTGGTGGTTTAGCTTACTCACATTGGAATTCCAGTCTGAAACTAAGAGGACCCCTCTCTTCACATGGAGCTAAAAGGAAATATAGCCAATTTTGGTAGTGGAAAGTTTAAATACGCTATGTTATGGGGAGGGAGTTGGTGTGCTCTGGTTTCTTTGGATTGTCCCTTTCAAAACAGGTAGCTGAATCAGATCTTGATATATGGCATAAGATGCCCTTATACTTATGTGGTAGAATTGATACAATTAAGATGACCTTATTATCCAAAATATTATATCACCTTATGCTTATTGTTAATACAATTCCCAAATATTGGTTCCTGTGCAGGATTTATGAGGGTCAGCGAGACCAGGTTTAATTGAAAGAATTGATCTTAAACCATTTTTAAAGACATGAACACCCCCCCCCACCATTTTCAGCCTGCTGCTATCTAGCGAATTATTTGTGATTACTGTATATGAAAAACATTTAAGAATGATTAATGTATGTGTTAATTTTTATTTTTTGTTTATTTTTTACAGATACTTCTGCTAAACTTGAATGTAAAGTGGATCCCCATGTAAAAATTGGAGGACACTGGTGTGCATAACAATAGTGGTAAAACTAAAACTAAAATTAAAATGGCCAACAGCAAAGTTATAAACTTGATAGTTGTTTATAGTAATAACCATGATAAACATTTGAATGGATAGGTCAGTTTAAAAGTCTGTCTTTAGAAAAATTGCTATATGTAAATATATTAAATGTAAAATTATATATTATGGTGTTAAAGAATAACGTGAATGTGGTTTTAAAAATAAGGAGCAGGATTGGTATTTGCACTGTCACTTTAAATCACATTGTATTTATTGGCATTGGTTTGCTGACATGTTATTCCTATGATTAAGCACCCAGAGGCATGAAACACATTAGGGAAGCTCTCTTGCACTTGCCTTGCTGTAGGAGGAGGCAGCATGCATGGAAACGTTGTGCATTTTTAAATAATTAAATTAAGCACTGATAGCACCTTTAACTAAGGTCTTGCTTCCTTCATTCTGAATATTGGCATTCTGGGGATTTTGCAGCTTTGTGGAAGCTTTGAGAAAGTGGCAGTAAGTAGCTTGTGCTGACATTTGGATTGTTCTCCTATTATAAGTTGACTAGAGCTAAAGAGAAAGCAGGATTAAAACTCACAGATTTTTATTTATATTATTTAGCATGCAGAGCAATGAATCTTAGCCAGTTGCTAGAGGTTAGGTTTCAAAACCATATATTCTGGATTAGATTAACATAGAATCCAACACTGTTAAAGAATGCAACCTGAATATTGACTACCTCTTATTTTACAATTCTAAGAATAAAAAATTTCCTGTTAAGAATCAAATTATATCTGATTCTATTAGACAAATCAGCCAGATCTCTGTTTCATTAGATTTGAAACTTGATAGATCTCTACAACAACCTCTCTTGGATAATATGAATATTATGAATCAAAATAAGACACTTTTTAATGAACAACTGGTTGTGCTGGGGATCAAAAAATTCAGCATG
Organism: Neoceratodus forsteri; assembly: GCA_016271365.2. Classification (NCBI taxonomy): domain Eukaryota; kingdom Metazoa; phylum Chordata; order Ceratodontiformes; family Ceratodontidae; genus Neoceratodus; species Neoceratodus forsteri. Next base: position 313,729,012 of record CM057453.1, on the reverse strand, counting down.
TAATATAACTCTGGGGAAACTTGAAAATTCAGATGGTAAATTGAATCTTAAGGGAGATCTCCTGTGTAGCAAAACTACCCACCCCCCAAATCCTCACCCCAAGGTTAGGCTTTTCACAATAAATGAAAAATCAGAAGTGTTTATACTTAACTTAATTTTATGCTTGTAAACTCCTCTGTTAGTCAGCATGGTGGGTGCTGTGCAGTGCCATCTCGTGCTACAGCATGTCACCACATCACTCGCTTGTATGCTTCTCAATACAAGTGAGTGGTGCAGCACCACACTGTAACATGAGATGGCGCCACGCAGCACCTGCCATATTGTCTGACAGCAGAATTTACAAGCATAAAATAAGTGTAACCACTTAGAATTTTTTATTCATTGTGAAAAGCCTAACCGGGGGGGGGGTGAGGGTTTGGGAGGTGGACAGGTTTTGCTACACAGAAGTTCACCTTTAATTTTAATCAAGTTGATGCTGATTTTCTAAATGACTTAAAAACTGTTATAAAGAAAATGTTTACCAGTAATGTGGCTCTCTTACTTACTAATGAGAACACTAAGAGTTCCCTTTTCATTTGTAGTGTTAAATCAACTATCTCAGCTTTTTACTCATTTAAGTATTGTTAGAGGTCACTCAACTGAATCTATCAATTACTAGAGATGAACGGGGCAGATCCAATATTTTAAGAAGGGTTATGTGGCAGGAATAAAAGTGTGGGGCCAAATATAAGGGCAGAGCCAAAGGGGTGTGGTTATTGTATGAAATAATGCTTATGAATTCATTACTGTGCACTCAATGCAATGGTTGTGGTGTGCCACAAGGAAGTTTATTTTAGAAATTTTAAGCATATTAAAATGCTAATGCTGCTTAATGTAACATCAAAAACTGATTCTTCTGTAATATACACCTTTTTTGTACTTAATGACAATGAAGTTACAGTAACATTCACATGGATGCTTCATTTATTCAGTGGTTTATTAACACTATAATGTTGTTTGGTTACACAATACACCTTCATGCAACCATAGATTTTATGTGGCTACTATTGCTTTGGATTCAACATGCATATAGGAAATGTAAAACAAAACAGGGGTTCTGCCAGATGGTCTGGCAAAAACACTTTTTTCTCATGCCAGAGTATCCCAAATATAATTTAGCAGTCACTGGGATTATTTACACCCAAGATAACTCAGCACCATATCTTGTATTCAGTACACACACATATATATATATATATATATATATATATATATATATATATATATATATATTTATATAAATATATATATATATATATATATATATAGATGTGTGTGTGTGTATATAGATACAGACATAGATATACAGTGGAGTCAGCTACAATGAAGTGCAGTAATTCACAGTAATGACATGTCACAAAATCCTGCATGACAAAAGGGCTTAATTGCCGTTGACTTACAATGGCTTCTGCAATAAATTGCAGCATTCTTTTTTTGTCATAGAGGTTTTTATTAAGGTTTTCAGAGGAAACAAAATGCACATAAATAGCAATATATTCAAATCTGTAAGAGAATAATCATACACAGCCTGCTATCTCTGCTAAGAAATAAACATTAACATGTGTAAATCAGCAGATAAGTCAGTTCTACAACAACACAAACCACTCAGAAATAAAACAATAATTGATTTAAGTAAGAGGCAAAACAAAAGATAGAGTATACAACCACACAAATCAATGTACAATAAACTGCAGCATTCTGTGATATTCTACAGCATCCTGGCTGTCACATCTGTATGTGCTATAAATATGTATATATATATATATATATACACACATATATATATATATATATATAATAGTGGTGCAGTAGCGCCACTATAGTTAGGATTTGGCAGTCACTTACATACTAAAGTCAAAGGTTTGGGCATTAATAACTCTGGACCCGTTTAACGGATTTGCCTGAAATTTGGAACGTGTGGTGGGGCATGGTAGATCTCTTGATCTGCCAAATTGGTTTCTGTCAGACTTACGGTCTTTGCGTACAAAAATGCTGAAAAATGCAGCATTATCTGTTTCTGGAGGCAGCTTTTGGGATGTTGGATGTGGCCCTGTATGACTGTTGTGTGGCATGCCACTCTGCGAGATGGCTCATTTGAAAGAGCTTTTGTGGCCGAACATGCCGCTTTTCATTTGGTGAAAAAATATTAAGGTATTCAAAAGTTATTCCACTTTTAAGTTCCCATTATAAGTCAATGGGAAAATGTATATGCATGTTTTGCGAACAAAGAATGGGGTTCTGGCCATCTTGTCCCACCTGGTGATCAAAGAATTTGCAGCCTCACGGTTCAAGAATCTTTCTCTCTGAGGATTTTCAAAAATTCTTTGATCGTGAAGTCTGCCTTTTTGTTTTCAGTTTTGCAATCTGAAAAACACAAATATCTCGGCTCAGGGGTCACTTCTGAAGTAATGGGTGGATGGGTTTTACTCAGGGAACCCCGATATATCGAGCCATGGCTTTGAGTCCATCCAAATTGATCTAAAAATAGAGTTATGAGGTTTAAAAATCTTGATTCACGGCTCGCTAACTATCTTTGATCATGAGCCTGCAAATTCTTTGATCGCGAGATTCTTCAATCGCGATTGTGCACCGCGAGTGAGGGACAAGATGGACAGATTTTAAAATAGGTTTTTACAGCCTAGGGGTGCCCTAAACAGTTAAATGAGGGTGGGGTTTGATCAGAGGGTTTCATTGTGCCCTATCTCAATAAACAAAAATACGTTTTGTACTTATATCCCTGGTAGTCTAGTGCCCCCCCAGTGTATCTTTCATTATAAAATTGTTTAGTTTTATACTTGCTAGTCTAGTGCCATCCCCAAATGTTATTTTATTAATATTTCTTCTTAATATCCCCTGTAGTCTAATGTCCCCCCAGATCTGTATTGAATAATTATTATTCCTGATGTCCCTGGTAGTCTAGCGGCCCCCCCATCATAATAAAATGTATTATGAACTGTGATTTCCTGGTAGTCTAGTGGTCCCCCACCCAGCTGTGGCAGCCCACCCAGCACCCCACCCTTCCGAGCAGGCGATTGGCACAGACCACCTCTCACCTCCACGGCCAGCCGCCAACTGTTTGTATTATGAGCACTAATTCAAACAGGCGTGCATTTGCAATTGCGGTACTGTGCCCATGCGTGTTACAGCTTGCATTTCCATATGCGCTTGCATTTGTGTTTGTGTTTGTGTTTCCTTTGGCTTTATTGCTGCTGTTATCATTACCATTTGCATTTACTATTGCGGTACCATGACCATGCACATAACGATTTGCATTTCTATATGCGCTTGCGTTTATGTTTGCATTTCTCTTTCCTTTGGCATTATTGTTGCTGTTACCATTACCATTTGTGTTTATAATTGTGGTTCCGTGACTGCGCACCTCATGGTTTGCGTTTTTGGACATGCTTGCATTTCTGTTTATTTTGCTGTTTTTGTTGTTGTTACCGTTACCATTTGCATTTACAATTGTGGTACCATGACCGTGCGCATTATGGTTTGCATTTCCAGATGCATTTGCATTAATGTTTCCATTTCTGTTTCCTTTCACATTTTTCTTGCTGTTACTGTTACCATTTGCATTTACAATAGAGTACTGTGTCCGTGCGTGTTATGGCTTGCATTTCCATATGCGCTTGTGTTTGTGTTTCCATTTCTGTCTCCTTTGGCATTATTGTTGCTGTTACCATTACCTGGTACTGTGAACATGCGTGTTACCAGTTGCATTTCGTACACAATTCCGTTTGTGTTTCCATTTCCGTCACTGTTCGCTTTGGCGTCACTTTGCACTTGCATTTCTATTTTCGTTTGTGTTATCATTTTTGTTTGCAGCACCATGTGCATAACTGTTCATGCTTGTGTTTGCATTGCACTTACTGTTACTATGTCACACAAAATCACGTGGTGAGAGTGCAAGGCCCGAGGGGCCCCGCAATCCCACCGACTTGCCCAACTTTCTACTTTTCTATTCCTTCTTAAAAAGTAAAGAAATTCTATGCAAACAACTTCATTAATGCATCAGTTAGGGTTCTTCTACAGCACAAAAAAGTGAGGAAATTCAATTTTAGATTTACCACCCCTTGCACACCCCAGCCCACCCCACCAAGAGGGCTTTTGAGGTGCATTGTCCCTGTCTAACTCTCACCCCATTCTCCTACACTGCACAATCTCAGCTTGTTTACACATGGGATGGGGTGAGAGTTAGGCCAAAGACATCAATGCACACCCAGTTGCCTGCTTTTTGGGGTGCGCTGGGGTGGGGTGCAAGGTGGTAATCCTAAAATCTAATTTCCTCATTTTTTGCTGTAAAAGAACCTTAACTGATGCATTAACAATGTTTTTTGTATAGAATATATATATATATATATATATATATATATATATATATATATATATATATTATATATATATATATATATATAAATTATACTAGCACGGTAGTACTACCATAGTTAAGGTTGAGTAGCCCTTTTAAGGATAAATGGTGAAAATTTGCACCTTAATAACTTTGCCACTGTTCAACAGATGTGCCTGAAATGTGGCAGGCACAGACTGGCAGCAGAGATCGGGGGATTTGCCAACTTTTGTACCGGTCAGATATACAGTCTCAGAGTTATTAAGCAACAATTGTGTCTCAATTACTTTTTTGGGTGAATTCTTTGCTCTCCTCTACAGGTCACACAGTTTGCGTAACCAGTCCAAATACTTCAGAGAATGTGCAGTTGGGGTCCCCAATGTGCCTTTTGAAGATTTTATGAAACAATATTAAATGGTTCAAAAGTTATTCAAAAAATAAGTTCCCATTATAAGTCAATGGGAAAAGTTAACAAAAAGTTTGACACTTTCGCAAATGCACTTTTTAGTGTTGCAGATGGCCCTAGTAGTGTCGCAAAACTGCCATTTTGTTTTCAGTTGGTGATCAGAAAAATGCTTGGTATTTAAAATTGGGACCATCTAGGGACACAATTATTTTTATGTTCACCTAGTTGAGCCCTGCAGATGCTAGGCATGTCTTTAATTTGGGTTTAAACACCCTAGAAATATGTTTTTCAAATTTCTGGAAAAAGTAGTGTTGCAAAGTAGTGTTGCACCTGCGACACTTTTGCAAATTTTGTGAAAGTTTCACAAATCATGACACTACTTTTCCAGACTATGGTCAAAATGACAGGAGTTCTTTGCCACCCTGCTGCAAAAGAACGGTTCGGTCTTTTGAGATGAAATTTAGAGGGAAGGCAGCCAACATCTCACAGATGTGCCTTTTGGTGGTTTGGTGACAAAATATTGCATGAATGCCAAGTCTTGGTACTCCGAAGTTGACTTTTTTCCCATAGACTAACATGGTGGTGTCCACCACACATTTTGGGGCTTGTATCTTGGAAACGGTGCAAGATACGGAATTTTTGTCATGACAATGCATAGCCCTATGGGCTATGCATTCTGTGAAAATCTTGCCAGGAAAGTCATGAATCATGTGAAATTTAAATTTTTTTCTACGTCACACGGTTCCTAATATAGAAGCAATTTAGTATTCCAACAGCTCATTTTCTGCTCCATGGCCCATTATTATGCATACATTCTTTGTACACACTGTGTTTCTCCATGCAGCTGTTGGGCAAAAACAGGATGTGCACTTCCGTTACTGTTACAGTTAGCATTTCCACTTGCGTTTCCGTACCTGTTTGTGTTACCATTTCCATGTGCGCCACCATGTGCATTACCCTGTGCGTTCTCGTTTGCGTAAGTGCTTGCATTTGTGCTTCCATTTCTGTTTCCTTTGGCATTATTTCTGCTGTTAACATTACCATTTGCATTTTCGATTGTGGTACCATTACTGTGTGCATCATGGTTTGCATTTTCTTACACGCTTACATCTCCTTTTGCGTCACTGTTCGCTTTGGCATCACTTTGTGCTTGCATTTCTAGTAACATTTGCTTTTCCATTTAGATTTCAGTCACCATGTGTGCAACCATTAGAAGCTGCCTTTCCCTTGCACTTACCATTACTATGTCACATAAAAATCACGTGGTTGGGCCCCACACTCCCACCACCACATTCCATTCACTAGTTCTACTGCACATTCTCAAAAAGAAGGGAAATTAGAGGAAAAAATCTCCATTTAATGCATTAGTTAGGGTTGTTCCATAGCGACAAAAGTGAGGAAATTCGGTGTTAGGGTTGAAAGCACTCCTTGCACCCCCCCAGCCCGCACCCCCAACTGTCAATGAGGTGTGTATTGGGGTCATCAATCCTAACTCTTACCCCATTCTCCTACACCTCAGCTTGTTTACTCATGTGGTGGGGTGAGAGTTAGGGCTGACGACCTCAATGCACACCCCATTGGCAGTTGGGGTTGCGGGCCAGGAGGTGCAAGGGGGCCTTTCAACCCTAACACCGAATTTCCTTGATTTTGTCACTGTAGCTGTAGAACAACCCTAACTGATGCATTAAACAGAGTTTTATGCCTAATATATATATATATATATATATATATATATATATATATATATATACACACACACACACAGTATGTACACGATACTGGCATAAACACCAAAGCACTTTAGCCAGTTTCTTTGCTTATATACAACATATTTTAAAGACATTTCAATTGTGAAAAGATTTAAAGATGTAAGGAACAGGTAACTTTGCCACTACTTTTCACAATTATCTTTTTCTTATCTATCACTTTCTTGCACTGCCACAACACAATCAACTAAAAATCTCAAAATCAGTATCATGCTGCATGGCTGTACGGCATCACAAGCAATCAGTATATCAATAATTTCCTCTGTGTCTTCTGTGAATTATTGCTGAATATAAAGCAAAGAAAGGCCTGTCATTCTGTTTTCTCTAATAGCTGACTGAAGGTACTGTAGGTTGTCAGAAACCTCATGGTGGGAAAGGATCTTTTCCAGCAGCAGTAGACACTGGGATTGTTGTAAATATCTGCAGTAACAGAGACTGCCTCTCCCTGCTGGTCTGCTGTGAGCTTATCAAAATTGTACTACCAGTTTTTGACTATAGTGATATGGTCTTTGATTCAGTTCCCCCCCCACTTCCCTTGCTTGACTGGACATCCTCAGCAATGCCTTTTAGGTTTGATAAACTCACCACCTCATACAAACCATTGCTCCCTTTACTCCCCCCCCCTCTCCATTTCCCCTAGCACATCATTGTTAGCCATGCTGTTCCTCTTTTCTTTCCAAATACTGATTTGGTTCCCTTCTGTCCTGCCTCTCATCACTTCTGTCTCCAGCCATGCCTGCACCATGCTTTCTCCATTCCAGGGACCAGTGAACTTTATCCACTCCTCACCCTCACTCCTCTGCCAGTCAATCTCCCTTCTTCTATTGTCTCCCAACTCTCTGGAACCAGCTCCCCTCATCCCTCTATCACACCACCACTTCAGGCTCCTTCAAGCATCAGCTGAAACCAGTGTTGGAATTATACTTCCAGGGGGGGGGTCCTTAAATTCTTTTTACTAGGAACTATCTGAGGCTGTTTTAAATCTGTGTGTAATGTATGCCAAGGGGTCAGATGGAAGGCACGCTGCACTGAATAGTATTCATTGGTTTGTGTAGTCCATTGTTTCTTAGTAAAACTAATCATACCTATGTATACAGTGCAGAGCCTTGTGTTGCATGGCTTTTAATGCATTTTCTAAAAATGGTATATTTGAGCATGGCATGTCAAATATTTGTAAACTACTGGTAACTGGGGAAGACACACTTTGCAAAAGCTGATTTCTAGGTGCCATCAATGAAAGGGAAACAAGAGGGTACAAAGTAGGGAAAATGGCAACAAGGCACACTTTCTTATTCATGTATATATATATTTATTTAGTGGTAGGGAGGTGGGGGGCAGTATAATCCAGCAAGGTGCAATAAATGCAAAATAACTGTGCAAAAAGCACATACCAGATGCAGAGAAATACAATACAATAAGGTGCACAAAAGTTAAATAAATTTGCAAATGTACAAAAGCAATACAAGTACAGAGTAGGAACAACACTGTAAACTGGTGATGGTGGATGTGTGGATGGGTGGATAATGCAAATGCTGGGCAGGGGAGAGCCATTGCTGGAGGGTGGTGGTCAGTAGCATTTGACATGATAAATTATAATAAGATAAAACAAAGAAAATGTTGTTACTAATTAAGTAAAATGTATTATACAGTAGCACAGTCCTAGAACATAAATGTGGCTAAATTATACAGCTTAGCTGCATCACCTTTGACATCTCAGCTGACATCTGATATCAAGAAACCCAATTCGAATTCAGAAAAAAGGAGTAAGAAAGCAACAGCTTTAAAAAGTATCAAATAATTTGCTTCTGGATCTCAACAATTTTAAGGGAATTGCAGGCTCTTTTAAGCAGCTACAGACTCATGCCAATGTTGGCTGTAAATCTGAATGATCAGCCCCCACTGTCACAGAACATAACTCTTTGCTGATTAATTGTGCAAGCAGGCTGTACTTTTTTGCCAATTTAACCCCTTCACACCTGAATTAAAATCATTGCAAAGTGAGTTTCAAAAGTGGCTCTTTCTTAGGTGTGAGAGGTTAAATTACTGCAGCAGTGTACATTAACATTTTTTTTCTGTGGCCAGCCAAGAAGGGTCCTGCTCCCACAGGACCAGGAGGATGGATAAACCCACCACTGAAGATGAGCCACCAATGAGAAGTTTGCAAACTGGGACTGGGAAATTATTTTATCATTTCCCTATAAAACCTTCATGTTATCAAACTATAGGACACTTCAGTATAAAATTCTAAATAATTTATATTATACTCCCTATCTTATTAAAAAATGTGTTTTCAGGGTACTGATAATTGTCTTAAATGTAACACTAAAGAGGCAGATTTAACGGATCTCCTTTGGGATTGTCCTTTAATCCAAACCTTTTGGTCCCAAATACACAATTTCTTAAGAGGGTCTCACCCTCTGTCCATTCAAAAACATCGATTTCTACTCTTGTATAATAGGCCATTTTTTATCTAATGCCTACTCAGACAAAGCTGCTATGGCACTGATTTCCATGGCAGCCAAAGATCTTATATTAAAGAAATGGCTGGACAATGTTGCACCCACTTTGGCAGAGTGGAGAATTGAAGTCAGGGAGATTTTAACATTTTGGTTTAAATGACATATCAAACAAATTTACAAAGAAATGGAACACATCACTGCAGTACTGCACCACAGCTATCAGTCTTCTAGTTCTTTTCTTTCTGTGCTGCTTCTTCTTCCCTCTGTCTCTGTCTCTCCCCCATTATCTTGGATTTTTATTTCTTCTGCATCCTAGCAGGTTGACTGTTAAATTAATTTCTAAATTGAATTCAGTTTCTATGGAAGATTTTATCTTAATACATATGTTAGGCTATCAATGTTATTTTAACTGATATTCTAAATGTTTTTTTCTGTCTCTATATTTTATATTTTGAAACTTTGCAAGAGTTGTTCTGTTTTATGGAATTGTAATTGTATTGTTTCTTTTACTATTTAAAATGTAATTAAAATCTATGGAAGAAAAAAAACTTTAAAAAGTATAATATTTTTTCACCAAACCTTTCAAAGGCACACCCTTGGCATGGGTCCCTTCAACCTTGAAATTTTCATGAAAAAAATTACACACAGTGTATGCTGTAGGTGAGAGAAAAAAATACCCAATGTTAAGTATAGGGAAACCAAACGTGTTTTTTTCTGGTTTTTGGTGCTCTGTATCTTGAACACTGTACAAGATGCCATCATTAAATTTTCCACGTCTTGACACTCTGACAGTCTGACTATGTATGACAAATTTGGGGCTATTTTGTCAAATTATGCCAGTTATTAAGGTGCAAAATTTGGGATTTAACATTAAACAACTGGCTCAACCCTAACTATAGGGGCTCTACCGTGCCCCTATACTTATTTATAATTAAGGAAAAAATTCTTCATAAAGCAGTCCTCCTGAAGAAGCCAGTTAATGAATAATGAAACACTGGAGTTTATGAAAATATAAAGACACATTCGGAAAAATCCAAGAGGAACTTTCTGAAGTTTATTTTTTCATGGCAAGCACCCCTCCCCATTTTCTTTTTCATAGCAAGCCACTTGGAACTTGTCAGAACAGTTTGCATGCCAAATTTCAGATCTCTAGCTATAGTACTGACCAAGGTATTACCAGTTAAAGAATTTCAGAACATTCCATGCAGTTTTGCACAATTTAATGAAATTTGTGGAACTGTGTGAAAATACCATGAAATCACAATTTGCTAATTTTGCCCAGACCTAGTATCTGCCAGAAGGTGTTCTTTGTCTTTTTGTAAGGGGGAAGATAATGACTCAGGGCATCGGTATGTGCAAAACACGCATATCAGACCCATGCAGCTGCATACCCACGGGCATATCCACACTGGCTGGCACTCACTATTGCTGGCCATGTGTCCAAGGCCCACCCCCAGGAACACAGCAGCACTGGGTGAAGAACATGGCCACATGGGTGGGCATCTAATTGGTTGGCTGTCCAGGGTCCTGAAGTGTATCCCCTGCTGTGATCATGCAGGGGGTCCTGCGACAGTGTGTAGTCCTACAAAAACTGGGTATTTGCCTAAAAGGACACCCCTGACCCTCCCAGGGAGCATGGTGGGCAAGTGCTGATGTGTGAGGGGATCCTGTTGCCGCAGCACTTCACCATTAACTTGTGTGGGGAAACATAAGAACTTATGGCAGGGTCCCACCTCACACAGATTTCCCATGCCAGCATGGCATGCAACAGTAGTCATGCATATGCATGGCTTGGGACCCTCCTGGTATGTCCCTGTCCCACCCCTGGTTCAGTGCCCAATAGCCAGCTGGGGGATCTGTTGCACAAGGTGCTAGTGTGCCTGTGGTGAATGCCACAGGGGGTGCACAGATCACCCCTGTGTGGAATTTTTGCATGGTAATACCTATGAGCTGCCCTTACACGGCACATAGGCATTCATGCATAGGGGCCAATGAAAGCCAATTTTGCTTTGAAAAACAAGTACTTTGTATGGAGTTTGGGGATATAATGCAGTCTTTTAGGCCTGAAAAAATAAAGGAATAATATAAATTTGGTCAAAAAGCAGAAAGATGGAGGCAGGCCATACCAGATCAGTAAAATCCAAACTAGACCGAAAACAATTTGCGCGAATGTTGCTGGTCTGGCCACTCTGGCTGGACTGTCCTATCTGACTTGTACCTATCTGGTCTGGTGCACTTTCCACCTCTACCCCAGGTTAGGTTGAAAACTGTACCACTGTGACTGGACCAGACAGGAAAAAGCCAGACTGGCCATCTGGTCAGAGTGGCCAGATAGGTAATGTTCATGCAAGTTTTGTTTGGTCTGACCAGACTACCCAGTCTGAATTTTACCAATCTGGTCTGGTCAGGTCCAGCATTCAAGCTTTTTTCTTTATTGACCAAGTCCCCCATTATTCATTTATGATAATGCAATCATTATGTAGGCCAAAATGATTGCATTAACACCCCACCCCATATCCTGCACAAAGTATTTGTTTTCAAAGCAAAATTGGTTATTCTTTTTGGTATCTTTCCCCTTATGAAAAACAAAGAGCACCTTCAGCCAAACATTAAGTTTATATTATTTAACTTAATTCTGGGTTGGAGGTGAACCTATTTGTCTGTTGCTAGGACGTGGGGACTCTAAGTATGTCTGGCACTGTTGATTTCCAAATGTTTCATTATTGGCTGGTGTGTTTGATAGGAAAATGCACACTGTTTGTGATTTGCTGTGCCTGGAAGGATAAGGCTAGCCTGTAATAGTGGCTAGGGTAGTCTTTTTGAACCTAGAAGGATGTCAGATACTGGGGGAGGGGCTGTAAGTGTAAGACCCTGGACTTTGAGAAAGTCACTGTCTCAGAGCACCAGTTCACCAAGCTGTAAATTTTTTTAGAACAGAACCTTACTGCTTTATCCTGTATGTTTGGATGAGTGAGTAATTGTAGTAGCAACTAGTGATTTTTGTGTGGGGGTTGTTTGGAAGGGGGAGTATGCAAGCTACTGGTGATATGGTGTGTGTTTGGAAGGGTGCGGTGACCTTGTCTGGTGGGGGGATTATCTTGCTAAATCTTGATGTATATAATATGCTAGGGGGAACCTATAAGTGTAAAGCTTTATTTATTTTCAGAACAGAAATTTATTTCCCTAAAATATCCTTATTAAACTGTACCTGAATAAAAAGTGACATGAACAACTGTATTTGCACTGTTTTGTTTTTCTGATCAGCATCCTGTCATATTTCTCTTCTTGGACACTGTTATCTAGAGTTTTAGTTATGATACGGTTTGTGCTCAGAACTCTGAGCATGGTTCTGATAGGTCAACAGCTCATAATTAGCATTCTGTACAGAAACCATGACATAATAAAAAATTGAAGCTGCTGATTCCATAAAAAGAAAACTGCAACATGTTGTCCATAAAAAGAAAACAACTGAAAAACAAAGTTTTTCATATCAGTATTTATCAGGATACAGTGGATCATCTGGAGGTATGAATTTCATTGCTGTAAACAGCAGCTTTATTAATTGCTGCTAATTAACCAGTTGGCACTAATTTCCTGTCCTGTTCAAAGCACTGCTGCTGCGTCAATGCCATCCCCATGTGGGCATTCTATAAAACTAGAAAAGAGTGTGTTTATTCTTAAACAGAAGAACCAGTAATATCTTCCAACCATTTCCAAAAATATGTTTTATGATATTTTATAATGCTTGCAGTTATATTTCAAAATCTGTAATTTGTTCCATTTTTTGCTTGGAAATTTAAGTCTTTTGGTTTTTTTTTTTTTGTAATGAAAGCTTGGTTTCTGTGACAGACCCCAGGCCAGAGCTGCATGTGAGCACTTTTTGTAACAGCCTCAAAGTTCTAACCAGGGCAGTTACCAAAATTAAGAAGCTTTGCACCTATAATCAGAGACTAGTCATGGTGAAATCTAAGGCAGTGCCACTCAGGTGACAGCAGGGGAGGTGTTCCAGTCAGTTATGAGGGCCCAGCCACTGGAGCCTTACTGGTGAAAGAAAACTCTCTGTTTCAACTTCACCTAGAGCAGGTGGAGAAAAAAAAGCTAGGGATCACCATGGTCAAATATTGTGCATAAAAAATATTTTCTTCTGAACTGCCTTCTGAATATGTTTACTGCAAACTGACATTGATAACTCAGACTGCAGGTTAATATTTATTACTCATCAGCACTTAAACTAATATCTGCTTTATTAGACATAGTCTTCCTAACATTATGTTACGAACAGTTACTACTGTGATTGAACTGTTTTGCACTTCTTGAAGCCGAAAGATTTCTATTCACTGAACAAATGTCTCGTTCCTCTGCCGAGATGGTTTACGGTCATTTACATGTCCAATTGTTATTGTGCTGTGGACTTTGAATCTGCATTGATTCTGATTATTAAATAACTGCATTTCTTCATTCAATATTTTGCACTGAACTCTGGCAAAAATACAGTGTGATTTTACACTTCAAGAAAGCACTTTCATGCATTGTATGAAAGTCAGTGCGACCTACTCTGACTGTTGCTTTTAATACCTACAACCTGCAAGTCAGCAACTCCATCTGTATCTGCTCTGCACTTTGAACAGTAAGCTTGCCAGTATAGACACCGTTTGCACTGACTGCTGTTGTGCAGAGCTTGGCAGCAAGCCAATTAGGAAGCATGTCAGTTGCAGGTGGTGGGGTCTGGCACTACAAAAGCTTGTGTCACCCAACATCCAACAGACCAGCCTGTCAACAAGAAGCCAGCGAGACCTGCTCTGACTGCTGGTTTTAACATCTACAGCCTGCAAGTCATCAACTCCATCTGTATCTGCTCTGCACTTTGAACAGTAAGCTTGCCAGTATAAAAACTGTAGCACTGACGGCTGTTGTTGGGGGCTCGGTGGCGAGCCAATTATGGAGCATGTCAGTTGCAGGGGGTGGGATCCATCACTACAAAAGTTCATGTCACCCAACAGCATAATTGCTGTGTGTGAGCATGAGTGGCACAGGTGGCACTCAGAGAAAATTTGGCAAGTTTTAAATGGGTATTGTATTTACAACCATAGATTAGGTTTAAATTGGTTTTAGAATATTAGGAGTATAAATGCTATGTTGTGTAATGCAGGGTTTTTAAATAAGATAGTAGCTGTCTGATGGTGGTTAATTTTGTACCTGTACTTTGTACTCATGTTTTTTGAGGGGTGTTGCTCAAATATTTGAAATACTAAATGCAGGCACCAAACAGCCTGCTTGGGTTACAACACATTTTGGCCTTATAGATGACTATAACTGAACCAAGCATTTGCCATACCTTAAAGCACAAGTAAAATAGTAATTTTTGTAACTAATTTAACTTTTGCAGAAAGTTACTGCACCACAGCACTTTGAGCCTAAGGCTTTATTACAATGTGGCCTCCAGTCCTAACATTGTAGTAGGATAATACAAGTACAAGTGTTTAAAAATTTTAGCCAGTACTCTAATTCTAGAGTTCTTTATTAAGTTAGTACACTGTTGTGGTAATCTGCTCCCAAATAGGATCCTGGGAAGCCACAAAAATGATTTGTAAAGGCTTAATCTGGATATGTTTTTGTATTATAATTGTATCATGATAATAGCAACCCAAAATGAGTGACTACAAAAATAGCGACTCATTTTGGGTGCTATTATTCTGGTTTACCCTGCCCAATACTGAGGATGTGGGAAAGCAACTATGGGGAAGGGTGAATGGAAGGGGGGAATAGTGAGGGAAAAGGGAGGGACAGGGAAGGGGTTTCCAGGCACTGGAGTACCTGCTGCCACCGAGCTAGCCATGTGGCATGGTGGTGTGGGTGGCTAGCTCTGGCACAGTAGGTACTGGATTTGGGACCGGGAGCGTGTACATTTTACACAATTACAAACTGCGGCACTTATATTTTGCCAAAATCTAGATTTTGACCCCTCTCTGACATGCACCCCCCCCCCCCGGAGTTGAGAATCCTAATTCGAGGGAGCACCCACAAAGGCACTTTTTTACAATCTGGATGTCGGAGCTTCTTGATGTGTATATCACCGATTTGCTTTACAGCGATATACACTCACCATAATAGCGATCGCTGTTTTGTGATCGCTATTATGACATGGGACCATTATAACTTGGGATTTGGGCAGTTCACTCTGAAGGGTGAGTAACAGTGAACACGGGTTCACTTTGAAAGACTGGACTGCCATACAACATTCTACTGGTCTATCTCCCAGGATAAGTGAAGGTTGGGTGAAAGTTATCTTATCAAACCTGTTTACGCACAGGCTTGATAATGAACTGCAGAAATTCTTATTTCTTTTCTTTGCCATAAAGTGTAAACCAGATTCATTTAAAAATATTATAAACTTTGCTGCCAATTTAGCTACAAGGGTGTCAAGAAAGAAAAAAGATTAAAAATCATTAAGGATATTAAAAAATGATTTACTGATATTCTTGGCTTTGTGTAGAGATATCCACCCAAATCCAGGCCCCTTACATCAAGATCCATGTGCATCTGGTACTAATGAAGTCACATCAGAAATTCTGAGTGGTTAAGGTCTTAGTATTGTGAATTTTAATGCCAGTAATATATTTATAAGCTGGACAAAACTGGAGCATTGATCCTTAATCATAACCCAGATTTAGTGATAATAACCGAGGCATGGTTGAACCATAAAATTGAAGAAGCATATATACAGTAAATACCCTGGTTACCAATTACTGTGAAATGATAGAAGTAAAAAGGGGGGGATTTTGATGTATGGGAATGAAAGATTATGAGAAAATGGTAAGAATGGATTCTCCATTCTGATTGGCCGAAAGCAGCTCCAACCTGGGCATTTATTTTTCAATAGATGTCCAGGTAAAAACAAGTGCCAGTCCAAATGCCACTTCACCAGGTACTCTTCTATACTGGTGCCCAGCCTGCTTTCTCATTGGTTGAAAGCACCAGTTGGAAATTTCAAATCCCCTCCATGTTTTTCTCTCGCTTAGAGAGAGCTACTACCCCCCCAACACTCCTTATTTCAGTCAGTGGCAGCAAAAAAAAAAAGCCCATACTCCGGATAGTTTGCGGTCAGGAAGAGTGATAAAATAGTAAATTGACAAAGCCGTATTCTTTTACAACGGCATCACTCTCTAGACCGCGCTTCTGCAATACCAGTGAACCAAAAGGAAGCAGTCAGTTGTTTTCACTTCATACTATGAAGCACATTTCAAAGAATGGCATAAAACGACTACCTCATACCACAGTGTCCCCACAATTGATAAATATCTTGCTTTAAAGCAAAACTAAAGAAATAATTTACCTTGGGGCTTAGTCTTGTGCATGGTCGATCACATGGTCATGCAAGGTCAGTCGCGCGCTTAACAGACTCATCTTCCGATGGCTAGAAAATAAAAAAATACCATTCATGCAGAAAGGAGACAGACGTGCAGACATTGCTGCCATGAGATTTTTCTGACACATTTGTTGCTGAACTGGCTGTGTGTGTTGTGTGTGTGTGTGTGTGTGTGTGTGTGTGTGTGTGTGTGTGTGTTTGTTGGGGGGCAGAAACAGATTACAGTTGCTCTGTGGGGAGGAGCAAAAGCAGCTGGAACAGCCTTTAAAATATAGGGACTATTTATGTAATAAACATATTTTTTGTACTACTTCTATGCATTTTTAAACTTATTTCCTGTCTTATTTTACTACTTAATTGAAATTTACTAAGGTGCCCATTTTCTAAGTGCAATAATACCCTCCAGGGTGGGCATTATTGAGAAATTCTGGACCTTCCAGGGGCTATAAGGCCCTCCACCTGTGGCGTCGGGCCTCATTACACCCCTGGGCGGTCCAGTATTTCACAATAATGCCCACCCTGTTGCGTATTATTGCTTACATAATGTTGGAAATTAGCACAAATATAGATTTGGTAGGCTTGGAGGTCTAATGTTGGAATTAAGATTACCATACATAAAACAAATGTTGATATCAGGGATCTATCATCAGCCAAATGCTAAACCTGAGGTTTTTAATATACTACAGGATCTCTTGCAAGAATATAAAGATATTCCTGAAATATTAATATTAGGAGGCTTTAACACAAATTGGCAGTTGATTAATGATGCACAACCTTTGGTTGATTTCCAAATGAATCTGTGATTTAGCCAATTAATTAAGGAACCTGCAAGGATTAAAACAAATGATCTACTCATTTCAACTATAATAGATTTGATCTTCACAAATTTTCCTTTAAATTACAAGTTGAATGATGTCCTCTCAGATTCGCTTTCAGAGCACCAATTTATTTATTATATCAGAAGTAAGACACAATACTGGACAAAGAACAAAACTATTAAATGGCATTGTTATAAGAAATGTGATTATGTGAAATTCATGATGGATTTAGAAAATGTTCCACGGTAGAAATTAGAATTGATTCCAACAGAAAATGCTGCATGGATATTTTTTTATTTGCAGAGTTTATAGAACCTTGCAATAAACATGCCCCAATAAAAACAAAAGCTTTGAGAAAATAATGCACATTGGTACACACGGTACTTAAAGAAATTTAAAACAAAAAGAGAAAACATAGCTCAGAGCTGAAAAAATTAATACTGAATCAGATTTGGATAGGTATAGACAATTACATAACCAGTATGTAAAAGAAATTGAAACAGTAAAATGCAATTTTTACATGCAAAAACCACTCTGAAAATCCAAGAGATGTTTTGGAAATGACTGTCTAACCTTTTAAAGGGTAATGGCCAAGATATTATGAATGTCCTTAATATAACTGGTCAGATGGTTCCACTGTCCCGTGAAGTACTGTAGTTGATAGATTTAATGTTTTTATTAAAATGGGGAGTGACGGTTTAAGCAGTTTTAAAGAACACAAAGATGATAAACATTAAGTGGAACTAGCATATGCATATCAGTTTTCTTTTTCCATAATTGATGTGGAAGATGTAAGGGCAGAACTATTAAAATAAGATAACCATCAAAACCATCGGACTTGATAATATACAGTCTAGACTTCTAAAGTATGCCTCCCCAGTAACAGTTTTTCCTTTAACATATATATTTAAATTTTCACTTTGGATAGGTGAATATCCCGAAGCCTGGAAATACTCTTAAGTAGTTCCCATATTTAAAGCAGGACAAAAAAAACAGAATTAAGGAACTATAGGCTGATATATTGTTAATCTCAAGTTTCAAAAATCTTTGAGAAATTAATTTTGGCCCAACTAAAACATTATCTGGAATCACAAAAAAAAAAAAATAAAAAAATAACTTTCAGTCGGGTTTTAGACAGCACCATAGCACTGTCTCTGCTTTACTAAAGGTGGTAAGTTACATCGGTTCCACTATGCTGCAGTGACAATAAACTTGTCGACCGTCAGCACAGCGACAACATACCACCAATTGGTGCTGTGCTGTTGCTGGGGGAACAAGTGTTTTCTGTATGGGACTCTGCCCCTCGTTCCCCCCCATAAGGATTACTAACTCCAGTCAGAGATAGTTCAGGGAGGGGGGCAAACACCCCAGTGGTTACAGTGTCAAAATACATTGGGACCATCACAGTGAACTGCCGAAAATGTCGCTGTGATGGTCTTCATGGTATTCTTGCTACTGTGCTGTCAGTAGACCAGTTACATCCCGGCAGCCTTGGATCAGAGGACATGAATGGGTGCCATTTTCATGGACCTTTCTAAAGCATTTGACACTATGGACCACGATGTCCTCCTATCCAGGTTGGCCTTGATGGGTATAGCAGGAGATAGTATTGTGGTTGCATTCTTGTCTTAAGGGAAGGCAACAATTGGTTTCTATTGGAAATTATTCATCCAAACTTATACCCATTATTTCTGGAGTCCCACAGAGCCCAATATTGGGCCCTTTACTGTTCAATATCTATGTAAATGTGAGCCTGGTGGTGCTTAGGGCTGAGGCGCTGGTCATCCCACCCCACGCCATGCCAGCAACATGAATTCGGGAATGAGTTTGGGTGCTGAGGGTCGGCAGGGGAGAGAGAGGATTGAGTGTCTGATGGAATGCTCTCCTCTCTCTGGGGTGGGATCCAGGGCTTGCCCGGCACAGTAGTCGCCCCTGGTGGAGGCCAGAGGCACTACTCAAGCTTAGGGCCAAAGTAGAGAGAGGAGTGTGATGGATGTCGGTGGAGATGATGTCATCACACTGCCACACTCCAGGGGACACACAAATATGGGAAAAAAATGCTAAAGCACCGTGTGGATGAAAGAGGCTCCAGGGACAGGCTCGCATCCCACCACCAGCCTGACACTCAGGAAGACTCCACAGCCAGGTCACCTAGATAAGGCCTCTCTAATTACAGATAGGCTGTCAAGTGAGGGTGGACCCATCCTAGGGGGAGATCCGGGAGGCTAGGCCTGCCTAGGTGGTTGGGGGAGTCCATCCAGAGATGAGAGGTTCAGGCAGGGAGTAGAAGCCTCATCGAGCAAGCACTCTGGAAGGATGCCCGGGCTTCAGTGGGAGCAAAAACATAGAAGATTCAAAAACAAAATATCTATGTAAATTAACTGTGTTTCACGGACCCTTCAATTTCATATCACCTTTATGCAGGCGATACAATGATTTTACATCTAATATTTTGCTACATAAAATACAAAACAAATTGTAGTGGCCATTTAAAGAAATACAAATATCTTTTGAAAACCATAAATTAGTCCTTAACCCAAAAAAGACTCAAGCTATGGTATTTAACCAAAACAATAAAAGAACAGAAGAGATTATTTTGGACATCAAAACAATAGAGAGAACCGTAATTAAACATGTTCAGTTATATAGAGATTTAGGAATATGGTTAGATAGTAATCTGAGATGGGACTTGCACATAGAACAATTGTTAAAAAGTGTTGGCAAATGACTAGGTGCCCTGTACCGGGTAAGACTGTATACGTCCCAAGTGACCAGGAAGGGGGTAATAAACACCATAAATTGATTATGGGGATGTCCTGTACTCTGCCAGAGCTAAGAGGGATTTGGCAAGGCTGAATGTTTGCTATTACAGACTTGCCAGATTCATACTTCGTGCCCCCCATATGGCACACAGCTGCCAATTGTATGGCAAACTTGGCTGGTAGAGTCTGAACTATCACAAATATGAACATATTTTGGCATTTATGTGTAAGGGGATTAGAAGGCAGCTTACAAACTATATATCCACTAACATTGTTTACAGAACAAAAAAAAACTTTCTAAGATCTGCAATAGGTCTGGATTTAGTGGTCCCCAAATGTAAATTAGAAATAGGAAGAAGAATAGTTTTTTTTTTTTTTTATGTGGGATCAATGGCTTGGAACAATATTCCTCATACCTTAAGATCTTTAAGAGGGAAGAACAAGTGGAATGAAATAAAAACGTGGTTAGACAGTAAGGCAGAAGGATCTAGTGTATGTTTGACAAAGTAATACTGTCCAGTTTTGTATTATTTTACTTTATTGTGGATTGTGAATCTGTTATTTGTTGTTTATTGTTTTATGTAATAAGTAACTGTAATATGATATTACCTTGTACTGTGGGACCTCATTGTAAATGAACCTTGGCTCAATCGAGTAAATTCTTTGTTCATAATTTTTGTGAATGAAAACATTGTACAACTACTACTTACTCTATTTTGCACCTTATGCTTTGCACTTTACAATGAGCCCTTAGCTGTTTCACAAACTCCAAGGTTAGATTTGCAGATGATTTATGCTGCAACATTTGTTTATCTTCTCAGCAATGTTTTTTTGGACCTACAGTAAGAGAAATATGCTCTAGGAGACTCCAGTTTTCTGGAACTGTTTGTGTGTGAGACATTTAGTAAATTGGGAGCTTATTGAGTTATTTTAAAAATAAAATCAGCGTGGACTGAATTTTTTTTAGAGTGTTCTTTGCTGACCTGCATGTGGTGCTCTGTTCTAAAACAGTTTTTTAAGCATTACTATATCCAATCTCAGGTGCTATGCTCACCCTTAGGAGTTGGAGGGTGGTGTCTCCTTGTATCTGCTTTATCTATCTATCTATCTATCTATCTATCTATCTATCTATACTACTAAAATAAGTAGCGGACTGTGGTGCCCAGCTCCCAGTACCATTTCTTTCTTGCACCTCCTCTCCAGGTCACCCCCATCCCATGTTTAATTTTAACTGTAATATGCAGACCAGGTGCCCACCCCGGTACCACTTCTCTTCACCCCACTCCCTTCCAGGTTGCCTGCCTCTATTCCCAATATATACATGGCAGCACTGGGATGCGTACCTCTGACGCTGCCAAACAGTAGCCCGCCAGTGGGGTGCCCAATTCCCAGTGTCAAAAAATTCCCTGAAATAAAGATAACCATCCCTCATTGATTTTTTTAACCAGTAAAAAAAGGCCCTTCACTGATCTGACCTGCCCACACACACACACACACCACCCACCTCACCCCGACCTCCCTGTCAGCACTACCACCACCACCACCACACACTCTCACTCACCTGAACATGTCCTATGATGTGGATCCACTCTGACTGAAGACACATCTTGTTGTTGGAACCGGTGACCTCAATATGAGAAAACAAGGTGAGTCCGGTTCAATGAGTTTCAATGGGGTTTGAACTTTTTTTATAACTTTGTCATTTTTTAGTATTTTTACACCACCTTTTCAACCTGCCCTTTTTTAGGATCCCACCTCATGACACAGAGCAGTAGAATTGTTCTAGTCTGGTCTGAAAGATGATTTCATGGTCACTTTGCAAAATCACCTTTTGTGTGAGATTTGAACATTTTTACCACCCTTGTTCATGAGGTGGGGTCATAAAAACACTGTGTTAAAAATTTGGGGTTAAAATATAAAAAAAAAGTTATGAGCATCAGTTGAAAATTTTCTATGCTTGCTCAAAACTTTGGTAAGTTTCAATATTCTGACCCCAAATTTTAAGTATTACCATTTTTTCACACTGTCTTTCAAATGTGACAGCTATTGTTTTTCATATCTAGCCAAATTGTGTTTTCAAACCTGTGCAATTATAACTTGGCAGGGATGTGAAAGTTTTCAACTACCAGGTTCAAGAGGTGGGGGTCATAAGAAGGCTATGCTGAAAATTTGCTCTACAAATATGGTAAAATGACCGAGTTATGAGTGAAAGTTGAAATATTTCAGTGTTCACTCAACTTTGCTAATTTTCAATATTTTGACTCCAAGCTTTCAACATAGTAACATAGTAATTGTTGGCAGATAAGGACTGCATCATAGCTATTTTGTCACACCTCCTCATAAACATAACAGATGTCATTTTTCAAATCCTGGATGAGACATGTTTTTGCACTTGTGGTGTGAAATGATGTTTCAGATAGCATTCTATAAATGCCACATGTCATGTTTATAAAGGCAGGGATTCCCCATTGGGAGGGAATAACATGCCAGAGGCATGTATCCTGCATGCGCAGTCCCACTCCCATGGAGCAATGTGTGGTGGCCGCATTCACACCCACCAGTCACCACACAGCCCCCAGACATGACCCCACCCCACCAGTGTGCAGGTGCATGGGGGCACTGCAATGGACATGGGCTGGCATCCAATGGGATGCCAGGACCCCATCCACCACTAGATCCCTTGCGCCCATGGGGCACCATGATAGACAGGCAGCTCTGGTGCAGCCACAGCATTTAGGAAGGCAGGTGCCTGGTTGGCTGCCCCAACCCCTCCATGTGGATCCCAAGAGCTGGAACAGCATGTTGGGGGGCTATCTGTGCTCCTACATCTCAACCATGGCTGGCAGTGGCATTCTGGGGGGCATTCTGGCTATGTCTGCCCTCAGGATGTGTAGCCTGTGCTCCCCCTGGCCTGGCACCCCATGCTTTCGGGAATAGCATGGAGCATGGGCACACCCCTTCACTGCCCCCCCAGACCATTCCCTTGTGGATCGCACCAGCCAGGTGGAGGATTGGGTGCATGCCAGTCTTGTGCCCCCTTGGAGAATCAGGTGCAGGGGGTTCAGCAGCCTCAGAGGGTCTACATGCCCCAGATACGTGGTGTGCAGATTCTCCGCATCTTTGGGAATAGGGCCCATAGAGAATAAATGATGGCAAAGTGTGGCATACAAGGAAATAATACCATCGAGGGTTTAAACAAGCCATAAAGCCATGAGCTCAAAGGGTGAGTGGCCTTTATGAGCTTATTTTTTCATGAGTATGCTGGACTTTACCATCTTTTATTTTATATATTACATTAGGTCGGTAGGTTTTGCTTAAAGAGAAAGTGTGCTTTTTTTTTATTTGCATTATCATCACTATGACAATATGATTTATGTAATGTACCCATTTTTGATAATAAAGGTGAATTTAAAAAAGGTTAGAGTGTTTTCTTAGTTTTCTAGTGTTCCTTCTAGTGTTTGTTTGTAGTATTGTTCTGTATTGTAAGGCATTTGAAGTGCTTCATAGTTTTGTCCCTTTAAGGTTTCCATAGTGCAGTGGTTTGCTATAGGCTGACTGCACTGTTTTTATGCTGTCTTACGCATGCAGCACAAGCAACATTTTATGACAGCTTGCTGGAGTAGCAGGTTGTGGAGGTGTGGCCGTGTTGTGACCAGTGGCGCCACTGCTTTTTTGGGTTGGTCTCTGTGGCACCAATGAATGAGCACACTGTCTATGACAGCAGTTCAGAAGTGTGCCACCAACTTAAAAGAAATCCACCACTGCAATGAGAGACAGGCTCATCATTGCAGCGACAGATCTCACACATTTCCATTACATGCCCCTGGTGAAACATTTCAATAAACATGGTGGCGGCTCCCGCAGTCCGCCTCTCACAGTCCATACAAAGCTGGTGTCAGGGGTACCCAACCCCCCTGTTGGAATGCTCCTTCCTCAGTTCATTTGCTGATGGGGGAGCCCAATCTCCATCGGCATAATGTTCCCCCCCTGCTGCCAAGGGGGGTGCCCAATCCCCTCAGCATCATGCCCCCCTCCTGAAACACAGGCATGCTTTCTTTGCTGATGAGGGCCCAATCCCCATTGGCTTCAGTCCCCTGTCCCCAAAAAACACAGGTGGTACACTGGGAGCCCACCCTAGTGTGCCCAGTGTAGTACCTGAAAAAAAGAAAACCTTCCCCCGAAGTGGTTTTTTTTTTAATTTTTACCTGTAAACAAGAAAGCGCCCCTCGCTGTCTGTGGTGCCCCTCCCAACCCCACCCACCCTCTGTGCACCCACCTCCCCATACCCCTCACCCCACTCTTACCTCCTGAGCCCAGTGCGATGATCTTCGTGGAGCCGGAACATGTCTATACTCTTCAAAGCCAACCGTGAACTGAAGAAAATCACGGTAAGCTGTATAATGGCATCAATGGGGAGGGGTCAACTTAGGTGGATATCTCGGCCATTTTTGCAACTTTTGGCTCCAAATTTTCAATGAGGGGTTCTTGGGACCCCACCTCATGAACTCAGTCTCAGTCATTTCGTTATTCTGTCCCTAAAGGGGATTTTGTGGTCACTGTGCGGAATCACCTTTCAGGACCAATTAATGAAATGACAGTGTCACTGTTCATGAGTTGGGCTCCCAAACAGCCTATGTTGCAAATTTGGTGAAAAAATTCCACAAAATGACTGTGTTACGAGTGTGCATTGCACAGTTTCCACACACGCTTGTGACTTCAAGAATTTTTAATATTTTCAAACCGGATTTTGAGCATTGCCATTTTTTCACACCTCTTTATGAACAGTATAGCTGTCATTTTCCACATCCTGACCGAAATGTGTTTTCGCACATCTGGCGCACAATGGCGCGGTCGCTGTGGGAAATCAATGTTCAGGACAGATTAAGAAAATCACAGTGACACTGTTCTTGAGTGGAGGTCCCAAAATGCCTATGTTGAAAATTTGGTGAAAAAATTCTGCAAAATGACTGTGTTACGAGCGCGTGTGGCGCAGTTTCCATGCACATTCATAACTGAAAATTTTTAATATTTTCACTCCAGATTTTCAACATTGCCATTTCTTCACACCTCCTTAAGAATGGTACAGCTGTCATTTTTCATATCCTGACCAAAATGTGTTTTTGCACATCTGGGGCAGAATGGTGTGGTCGCTGTGGGAAATCAATGTTTGGGACAGATTAACAAAATCAGAGTGCCACAGTTCATCAACAGAGGTCGCAAATGCTTTCATGAAGTGGGGTCACAAAAAGCCCAACTTGAAAATTTGGAGTGCAAATACCAATAAACGCCCGGGGTGTTAGAGTTTCTAACCATAACATCCCACCCTGTAGAGAGTGACAGGCGTCCGGGGTGACTTTGGATTGTCAGCTGTAATGCTGTAATTCCACCCCCACCCCCACCCTGCAGCCAGTGACAGGCAACAAGGTGTGCCTTGGACTCTTTGGCCCCAAAGTTCACCCCATTCTCCTAAACTGTATCCATCTCAACGTATTTTCTTATGAAATGGGGTGAGTGTGATGACCGAGGACCCTAAGGCACAATACAACACTTGTCACAGTCTGCAGGGTAGGGTGACATGAAATGGCATGAGCGCTATGGCCAAAGACCCAAAGGCACACCTCAATGCCTGTCAGTCTCTGCAGGGTGGGGTGGGGTTGTTGTCAGTTCCATACTTCACTGTCATTCCTAATATGCATCTCTCTAATTCCTGCACTCCCAATGCCAATGCCAGCAAGACAACATTCGTCATTGACAAATACTTGTTTCCATTAGTGTTGGTGAAGACTGCATCCTGGAAGGTAACAGGTGGAATATCTGGTAAGTGACACAGGAGGCCTTTTGTACACTGTTTGCAAAATGGAGCACAGCATGAAAAATGTTTGGAAAGTGATTCAAGAAGCTTGTTTTAAACAGTTTGTCAAATGGAGCACTGCATATAAAATGTTTGGAAAGTGATCCAAAATTTTTTTTTACACATAGGTTTGATTTCCATGTGTGGTTGTTAGTTTGTAAAGTGATTTGGAGGCATAGAAACATAGAAGCTGTCAGCAAAAAAAGACCTAATGGCCCACCCAGACTGCCCTAAGTCCCTGCCTGTTGAGCTGCCTCAGATCCTAATTGGACTTCTGCCTTACCCTCCCCCCCCTGCCCTGTTACTAACTTCCCCTTGTGCCTATCCCATGCTTGTTTGAAACCTGTTAAAATTTCTGTTCCGACCAACTCTGCTGGAACGCTGTTCCAACCATCCATAATTCTTTCCATAAAGTATTTCTTCACATCTCCTGTAAGTCTCCCCCCCCGTCCAGTTTCATATTTTGCCCCCTTGTTCCTGAGCATCTTTTTCTGTGGCATATGCTAACCTCCTGTACCTTATTGATGCCCTTGAGGTATCTGAATGTGTCTATCATGTCTCCCCTTTCTCTCCTTTCCTCCACAGAATACATAATAAATTCCCAGAGTCTTTCCTTGTAGGGCTTCTGATGCAGGTTGTGCACCATTTTGGTTGCCCTTCTCTGTACTGCCTCCACCCGATCTATGTCCTTCCTGAGATGGGGTCTCCAGAATTGGACACAGTACTCCAGATGGGGCCTCACCATTGATCTGTACAGTGGTAATGCTACCCTTTCTGCTAGTGATGCCCTCCCCTTTACACTCCAGCATTCTATTTGCCCTTCCCACTGCCTTATTACACTGCTTTGCTACCTTTAGGTAATCAGAGATGATGACCCCCAGATCCCTTTCATGTTTTGTTGTTGATAACACCTCCCCCAACTGATACCTTGCCCTTGGGTTTCTGTGCCTCGTGCATAATTTTGTACTTTTTGGCATTGAAGCCCAGTTGCCAGGTCCTTGACCAATCACTTAGGTTTTTCAGATCTCCCTCAGTTTTTCTACCCCCCTCCCCTTCCCTGGTGTGTCCACTTTGTTGCAGATTTTTGTGCCATCTGAGAACAGACATGTCTTTCCCTCCAGTACATCTGTGATGTTGCTAATAAAGACAGTGAAGAGGATAGGTTCCTGTACTGACCTCCGAGGCTCCCCTTTGGTTACCCTACTTTCTTCTGAATGAACTCCATTCACTACCACCTTCTGAGTTCTGTTACTCAGCCAGCTTCACACCCATGTATTCGTGGTCCCACTCCCAGGCTGCCCAGCTTGTTTACTAGTCTTCTGCTTGGGACAGTGTCTAAGGCCTTATTGAAATCCAGGTAGGCCACATCCACCATCCCTCCCTGATTGACCTCCCTGATAATCCAGTCAAAGAACTCTATCAGGTTATTTTGGCAAGATCTCCTAGGTAGAAGACTTGGTTTGCTGGCCAAGGCACCTAGCTTCACCTGAGCTCTTTCCTTCTAAGACTGCTTGAAAGGCAGAGTAGAGAAACTTACCAGAGCAAGGGAGAAGGATTAAGACTTAGTTTGGCTAAGCAGATTTACTGTGTGGTGGTGTTTTTATTTTTTACTCACAGGGATTGCTACTGTTTGTTGTTAACATTTCATTGCTTTATTTTTCTCTGATTCAAATTGTTGCTGCTGGTATACCTTCTTCTGCATTATTACAAGGTGTGCCTACAGGTGTGTGCTAACAGATTACTGCTGTAATCTTCTGATTCAAATTGACTTTTGCAAGGTATATCTTCTGTTACTGCTTTATTTTTCTCTGGAGCAAAGTGTTTCTACAGGGTATATCTTCTCTGAAATTACTGTATTACAGGTGGAGCTTACATTTTGTGACTTTTATCATTGGGCTAAGCAAAATTACTGTTTGACACTGTGTTTTATTTTTTCTTGTTTGTTGAAAAGGTTTGTTGTCTCGGGTGTTTCAGTCTCCTTCTCACATTGAAGGAGCTAATTGCTTTTCCTCCCACAGCTCTTCCAAAGGATTAGTGTGTATGTGGGGGTGGAGCTGGCAAACTGTCAGTAATTTCCAACAGAAAGAAGGGTTAAAAAGTCAGGTTAGTTGATATCTTGGAGGTAGAAGACTTGGTTTGCTGGCCAAGGCACCTAGCTTCACCTGAGCTCTTTCCTTCTAAGACTGCTTGAAAGGCAGAGTAGAGAAACTTACCAGAGCAAGGGAGAAGGATTAAGACTTAGTTTGGCTAAGCAGATTTACTGTGTGGTGGTGTTTTTATTTTTTACTCACAGGGATTGCTACTGTTTGTTGTTAACATTTCATTGCTTTATTTTTTCTCTGATTCAAATTGTTGCTGCTGGTATACCTTCTTCTGCATTATTACAAGGTGTGCCTACAGTGTGTGCTAACAGATTACTGCTGTAATCTTCTGATTCAAATTGACTTTTGCAAGGTATATCTTCTGTTACTGCTTTATTTTCTCTGGAGCAAAGTGTTTCTTACAGGGTATATCTTCTCTGAAATTACTGTATTACAGGTGGAGCTTACATTTTTGTGACTTTTTATCATTGGGCTAAGCAAAATTACTGTTTGACACTGTGTTTTATTTTTTTCTTGTTTGTTGAAAAGGTTTGTTGTCTCGGAGGTGTTTCAGTCTCCTTCTCACATTGAAGGAGCTAATTGCTTTTCCTCCCACAGCTCTTCCAAAGGATTAGGTGTGTATGTGGGGGTGGAGCTGGCAAACTGTCAGTAATTTCCAACAGAAAGAAGGGTTAAAAAGTCAGGTTAGTTGATATCTTGGAGGTAGAAGACTTGGTTTGCTGGCCAAGGCACCTAGCTTCACCTGAGCTCTTTCCTTCTAAGACTGCTTGAAAGGCAGAGTAGAGAAACTTACCAGAGCAAGGAGAAGGATTAAGACTTAGTTTGGCTAAGCAGATTTACTGTGTGGTGGTGTTTTTATTTTTACTCACAGGGATTGCTACTGTTTGTTGTTAACATTTCATTGCTTTATTTTTCTCTGATTCAAATTGTTGCTGCTGGTATACCTTCTTCTGCATTATTACAAGGTGTGCCTACAGGTGGTGCTAACAGATTACTGCTGTAATCTTCTGATTCAAATTGACTTTTGCAAGGTATATTTCTGTTACTGCTTTATTTTCTCTGGAGCAAAGTGTTTCTTACAGGGTATATCTTCTCTGAAATTATTACAGGTGGTGCTTTACAGGTTTTACAGTTTTATCTAACATTAGGATAAGCTTTCAGGGTTACTGCATTTGTTGTTGACTGATTGTTTCTGCTCTTACCTCCTTGTTCTTTCGTCCGTGGTTCTTCTTTTTAGGCAGGGGAAGGGCCCAGCCACCCACCCCCATCCCCAACCACCCCACGCTCACACTCCTTTATAGGGTACCACAGTTGTGACATTTCCTGTGACAGAGCAGGAAGGGGCGGATCAGTGGGGCCTCCACAAGGTGATCTCATTTACAGGGCACTAGTAATTTAACTTGTTATAACAAGTTAAACAAAGCACAATTAAACCATTACTTGCATTTTTTTTCCTTCTAATTACTCTGACTAGGTTACAAACCCAGCAACTTATTTGTAATGGATTTCATTAACTGCAGGTACTGTGGACCAATTTTCAGAAGGACAGTCTTACAGGATTTAGGACACTGTCCTACATGCTGGGCCTTTGGAGATCTTAGGTCTCAGCTCCGGGCAGCATGGGCAGAGATTGCACGCCTCAAATTTCATATTGAAGAGGAAATACATTATAAGAACCACCTGCCATTTCCCCAGCATCCAACAGAAAAACCTAGATCAGAGAGGGTAGTTGGTCCAGGAGGTTGGCAGGTGGTTAGGAGGAGCAAATCAGGTGCCCCATCACTCTCTGCTCTCCAACACATTACCTCCAAAAACCATATAAACACTACAAACAGGTATCTGCCTCTATCTCTGAAATCAAATAAAGAGGCAGAAGACACTGCAGAGCAGGACATCATGCACAGGAGCTGGCACAACAATACTCACCCAAATCAGGAACCAAAACTAAACAAGCACAAAGGAAATCCAAAAACTTCTGATCATAGGAGACTCCATGATTCGGGAGTTGATACCATCTCCAGCTAGGGTGATGGTCAGATGTCTCCAGGTACATCAGCATGGAGAGACACTGACCGCATTGCTAAAATTGTTCACAAAGCAGGAGAAACATTGATGTCCTAGTACACATAGGGACTAATGATCTCGCCAGCCGTCAGTTGTGGAGACCAAGGAACACCTGACTAGGCTGGGTGACAAACTATCATCTATTTCGTCTGGCATCTCCTTCTCTGAGATCCTGCCAGTCTGGGAGAAGGGAGCAGATGGACGGAAGGTCAGAGAAGGGAGATAGGGAGCTAAACACGTGGCTCAAGGACTGGTGCCAGAAAAAGGACACAGATTTGTAGGAACTGGCAACAGTTCTGGGAGCGAAAGTTCTTTAAATTTGATGGACTGCATCTGACTAAAGAGGGAGTCAGTGCATTGGGGCAGAAGTTTGACGTCTTTGCAGAATATTTAAACTAGCAAATGGGAGAGGGTGCAGCAGCCCATACGTCGAATGGGAAGAACACCCTCCCCTCAGCTAGTGGTCAAACAGGAATTCAGCTGTTTGCCGCTCATTTGCATCACCAGGTAAGAAAAAGGTTTGTCTCCCCATACGATGCACAGGGTAATGCCAAACTTCACCCAACAACTAACACACCAAAATCTGGCCAATGGAAAATCATGTACACAATGCTCACAGCCTGGGAAATAAGATCCCAGACCTGCAGGCAATAATGTCAGAGGCTAAACTGGACATAGTAGCAATTAGTGAGACGTGGTTTACCAGTAACCACACTTGGGAGACTTCAGTACCTGGCTATGTATTGTTCAGAAGAGACCGAGGTGCAAAAGGGGGAGGAGTGGCCCTGTATGTTAATGAAAATATCAAAGCTACAGAAATTCAGAATACACATAATGAGCCAGAAGAACTGTGGGTCACCCTGGAAACAGGAAATGGGACAGCCATAAGAACTGGGGTTGTCTACAGGCCCCAGACCAGAGGGAGGACATAGACACATTACTGTTAGAAGATATACAAAACATGACAGCTAAAGGGAGGTTCTGATAATGGAGACTTCAACATGCCAGATACAGATTGGTCAATACCAGCAGGAACATCGGCCAGAACTAGACACATAGTGGATTTCCTGCAGGGGAGGGCCTCAAACAACTGGTACAGCAACCACAAGAGACAGGGCTATCCTAGATCTAGTACTGACTAACAAAGAAGGGATCACAGATCTCCAGGTAGAAGGTCACCTGGGGCCAGTGACCATCACATGGTATGGTTCAATTTGGCTACTACATCTAAATCATCCCATTCCAAGGCAAAAATATGGGACTTCAGAGGAGCTGACTTTGATAAGATGGCCAACAGAGTTAAGCTAGCCCTGGCAAAAAGAAACACAGGTGAGGAGGTACAGGCAAAGTGGCAAGCATTAAGGATACAATACTTGAAGCAACATCCCATTGTGTTAGACAGAAAAGGAAGTGTAAAGAAGAAGGAAACCACTTTGGTTCTCAAATACAGTAGCAGAAAAGGTCAGAGCCAAAAGGCTGGCCTTCAGAAAATATAAGGGAACACAGCGGATGAAGATAGGGAGGCATACCAAACTGCCCTAAGGGAAGCAGGTAAGGCAGTAAGGCAGGCAAAGTCCCAAACTGAGGAAACACTAGCACGGACAGTAAAGAAGGTGACAAGACTTTCTATAGATACATTAGTGAAAGGAGAAAGTCCAGAGGGGTATTGCTAAGCTTAATGGAGAAAAGGGAGCATGTGAGGAGGAGGACCCTTAAAGGCATCTATCCTAAATAGATACTTTTGCTCAGTATTTACTGAAGAGAAGGTAGGGCAGGGCCCACAGCTCAGCATCATGGACACAGGGGAGGGAGGGTGAGCACTACTCCCTTCACAAAAGAAAGGGTCCCACAAGAGCTTGCTCAGGGTGGATAAGGCAATGGGACCTGATGGCATACATCCCAGGGTACTTAAGGAGCTAAAGGAGGAACTAGCAGAGCCTTTAGCAGAATTGTTTAGTGAGTCTCTGAGCACAGGAGAGGTCCCAGAAGACTGGAGAAGGGCTCATGTGATCCCACTCCACAAGAGTGGTAGCAGGGAGGAGGCGGGAACTACAGACCGGTTCAGTCTTACCTCAGTAGTGGGCAAGATTATGAGGCACTCCTTAAGGAAAGGATAGTGCAACACCTGGAATCCATAGGGCACAGGATCCAAGACAGCATGGGTTTACAAAGGAAGGTCCTGTCAAACTAATCTCATAGATTTCTTTGACTGGGTAACCAGAGTGGTGGACCAAGGGGAGCAGTTGATGTCGCCTACCTTGACTTCAGCAAAGCTTTTGACACTGTTCCACATAGAAGATTGATAAATAAGCTAGGTAGGCTCGGGTGGGTCAGAAGTTGGTCAACTGGGTGGCAAACTGGTTGACTGGCAGAAAACAGAGAGTGGTGGTAAATGGTATACAGTCAGAAGAGATGCAAGTCACAGAGGGGTACTCAGGGATCAGTCCTGGGGCCAGTCCTATTCAACATCTTCATTAGTGACCTCGCAGATGGACTAGAGGGTAAGGTTTGTCTGTTTGCAGATGACACCAAGATCTGCAACAGAGTAGATGATCCAGATGGGGTGGGCAGAATGAGAAGAGATCTGGATAAACTAGCAGAATGGTCAGAAGAGTGGCAACTGGGATTTAATGCAAAGAAGTGCAAAATCATGCACATAGGGAAGAGAAACCCTGAAGCCACTTATAGGCTGGGAGGGGAGTTGCTAGCAGTCACAAAGGAAGAAAGAGACTTGGGCATCATCATCACTGATGACCTAAAATCATCCAAGCAGACCTCTAAAGCAGTAGGTAAGGCTAGGGGGTGTTAGGGTGTATTAGTAGGGGTATCACAAGTCGTAAGAGGGAGGTAATAATCCCTCTGTACAAGACATTGGTTAGGCCCCATCTGGAGTACTGCTGCAGTATTGGAGGCCACACCTTCACAAGGACATTAATCAAATTGAGGCAGTCCAGAGAAGGGCAACCAAAATGGTGCAGGGACTGCATCAGAAGACATATGAGGACAGATTAACGGAGCTCAATATGTATACCTTGAGCAAAGGAGGAGAGAGGTGATATGATCGAGACATTTAAACACCTTAAGGGCATAAACAAGGTGAAAGAGTCTAACATGTTTAAATATAAGAAAAATAGCAGGACAAGAGGACACAGCATGAGATTAGAGGAGGCCGATTAAGGGGAATGTGAGGAAATTCTTTTTCACAGAAAGGGTGGTAGATGCATGGAATGGCTTACCACAAGAAGTGGTGGCTATGAATACAGTGCAGGGCTTCAAACAGGCATGGATAGGCATAAGGAGCAATACAAATGACTATGAATAGATAGGTCACTGACAGAGCAAAGGCCGATGGCACATTTATAAGGTAGAAAAAGAAATGGGCAGACTGGATGGGCCTTGCGGTCCTTATCTGCCGTCAACTTCTATGTTTCTATGTTTCTTCCCTGTGAACCCATGCTGCCTCAGATCCTGCAAACCACTGTTTTTTAGGTATTCCCCAATCATTTCCTTTAGTATTGTTTCCATGACCTTGCCCACTACTGAAGTTAGGCTTACAGGTCAGTAGGTTTCTGCCTCCTCCCTGTTCCCATTTTTGTGTATTGAGATCACATCCACCCTCCTCCAGTACCCTGGAATCTCCCCAGTCTCTAGTGATAGATTGAACAGTGATGCTAGAGGTGCAAATAGTTCCTCCTTTAGTGCCTTCAGAATTCTAGGGTGGACCCCATCTGGCCCCATTGCCTTGTCTGCTTTTAGCTTTGCTAGTCACCTGTGGACTTCATCCTCCGTAAAAGGGCTAGTGTCCACCTCCTTCCCCTTAATGCCCTTTTCCTCTGTCTGTGGCCCATCACCTACCCCTTCCTTTATGAATACTAAACAAAAATACTTGTTTAATATGTCAGCTTTCTGCTGATCTTCTTCCACACTTCCCCCTTCCCCATTTAGTCTTAATATCCCTGCCTTGTTTTTCTTCCTTTCACTTATGTACTTGAAGAAGGTTTTGTCCCCGTTTTTTGCTGACTCTGCAATGTTTTCCTTTGTTTGTGCTTTTGCTCTCCTAACTGCCTTTCTTGCCTCCCTTTGTTTCTCCTGATTTATTTCCCTGCCCTTTCCTTTCTGTGTCAACTTGTACCTTTTAAATGCACTGTTCTTCTCCTTTACCTTTTCTGCAACTTCCCAGGAGAACCACAGCAGTCTCTTTTTTTCTCTTGCTCTTACTGATCAGCCTTCCTTATCTCTGCCCATTTTTCCTATACTCCACCCATTTCTCCTATTCCTGCTAGGGTTACCTTGAGGCACTCTCCCATTTTTTTTTTTTAAATCAACCTCCTGAAGTCCAGGACCCTATTTTAGTGGGCTTAGATTTTGGTCCTCTCCTTATGCTGAACCACACTCCACAATGATCACTGGTCCCCAGGTGGCTTCCCACTATGACATCTGTAACACTGTCGCTGTTTGACAGTACCAAGTCCAGGATTGCCCTCTTACAAGTGGGTTCGTTAACTAGTTCCCTAAGGAATGGACCTTGCAGGGAGTCTAGGATTTCCCTACTTCTAACTTGCTGCAGCAGTGAGACTCTAATCCA
The DNA here is from genome assembly GCA_016271365.2 of Neoceratodus forsteri. NCBI lineage: Eukaryota > Metazoa > Chordata > Ceratodontiformes > Ceratodontidae > Neoceratodus > Neoceratodus forsteri. The sequence goes on along the minus strand of CM057453.1, from coordinate 313,694,443 downwards.
CATCTGGTAGATTGAAGTCTCCCATTAGCTATACCTTTCCCTTGTTTACCATCCCTTGGATTTCTTCTTTCATAACCTTATCTTCCTCCTCCTCCTCCTCCTGTGCCAGAGGTCTGTAGAATACCTCTATTTGAATAGTGGCCCCCCTCCCGGTCTCCAGGCAGGCATAGCTACATCGGTTGGTACTGATTGGGGGTGGCTGTTTCTTTTCTACAGGGGCTGTAGTTAGAGAGACTATTAGTGCTGTAATGTGGGTGGTTAGTAGGTTGTTGTCACATGTGTTATTCAGATGGTTGTTACATACTTTAATAGTTCTATAATAACATATATATTTTCTCCACACTTGTACTGCAGTGTTAATTATACTGTTATAGAATGTTTTAATTACTTAACATGTATACATTATGTCCACACATGTAATAGAGTGTTAATTACAATATTATAGCATGTTGTAATTACTTGATATTAGTTAATTACCATCAGTTATGGATACTGTGGTGCCATATATGCTAACTGGCTATTTGGGTTTTGATGTCATATATGATAATAGGCTAATTGGCTACAAACATATATGAAGAAATAAAAGATGGCTTTTTCAATGGGGACAAGGCCCCAACCATAAAATATAAGGGGAGTCATAAGCCAACTATCTTGAAAATATGGGGTCAAAATTAGAAAAATAAATTAAGAAGAAACATTATACGCAGGGCTAGCCTTTACCCCAGTGGGTAGTGCTTTGTGATCCCATGCTGGTGAAGGGAGTTCAGGGGTGAGCTCAGTGACCCAGATTGATGGGCCGAGGCTGGAGGGAATGGCGCTGTCATATGATACCACCCCCTAGCCTGGGAAACATAGGTTCAGGATTCCTCATGTGGGCCCAAGTATCACATAGTGAAGATAACTCTTCTCTGGGCATACAGCCCTGCATCTCCTCACCCATTAGTACCAGAGGGCCCTGTGCTTCAGCTGAGAGATGGATTTTCTGCCCTATGTGTCTGTGTCTGGCTACATGGAAGCACAGGACCCAGAGGGCCCTGAGCTTTCACAGCCCACAAGACAGTCTTATAAATTCTTGACCTCCATTGCCGCATGAAAGTGCAGAGCCCTGGTGAATGGAGTCTTCTCTTAGCACAAGGGCCAGAGAGCCCTGGATGTCTGTGTCTGTTCACACAGGTCCAGAAAGGAGCTGCATGAATGAGGATACGATTCCACAATCTCTAAAAGAAAGGTAATTCTTTGCAAAAAACTGTGTTAATGCACCACTTGGGGTGGGTGTGGCCTAGCTACAGAGCAACATGGATGCATAAACCTAGAGCTCTGGCTTAATCCACTGATTATCCCCTCCATCTCACGCTATAACTCCTGCTTTCCTATATAATCCAGTGACTTACAAGGTCCAAATGCCTTCCTCTGCTAAACCAGCTAAAAAGCAGGTGAAATTACTGTTTAATAAACCAAGGACTCAGACAATCGGGATGGGCCTACCACTATCTCCTGCCCTAGCGGAGTACAGTGATCTGTAAGAAGACTTGCCAGCTACCTCGGCCTCGCAGCAGCAGACAGTGCCCCAGGCTGAGATGTCGGATGACTACCAGGCAATCGAGCATTTAATTAAAGACTTGAAATATGACTTAGGAACCCAAATGGAAACGGGTTTCGACACTGTTATCTTGCAGTTACAGCATCTTCAACAGACAGTTAATACTGTCTCTGAAACAGTGGACACACATAAGACTTGTCTGGGGGAACTGTCTGGAGGCCCAGGTGAGTTCTCAGCAGGATACCAGCAACAGAATGAACATAGGCCTTCAAGCTGCTTTAAAGGAGATTGACCAGTTAAAACAAAACATTGATGACCACGAAAACTGGGAAACAGATGTAACATCAGGATCATCGGCCTACCTGAGCTCTGTGGAGGGGTGCGATTGTGCAACTCACAGTCAAACATGGCTCCTGCAGTCTTTACTGCTTCCGCCTGAGGTGTCGTTATAGACCCAGCGAATGCATCACTCTCTGGGGGTTAAACCTCCCCCCGATCAGAGGCTCCATCACATCATCGCTAAGTTCCTCCATTACCAGAACCAGCAAAGAGTTCTAGAAGCCATGCGGAAGCAAGGTCCTCTGATGGTGCAGCAAGATTGGTTGAGCATTTTTCCAGACTACTCCAACCAACTCCAGATACAGAGGCAGGCATATGCTGCGGTAAAAAGAAAATTGAATGCACTGGACTGCCCGTTCTCTCTCGTCTCTCCAGCCCACCTGACTGTGCACCCTCAGGGTGCGAACCAGCATTCTTTCACATCTCCAGAGTCTGTCCTGGCTTTTGTTGTGGAGTTCAAGGAGTCAAGGAGGTGGTGAGATGGCCAGGGACACTAACTTGATTACCCCAGGCTACCATTCAAAGGCCTAACTACCAGCTGCTTGGGACCCTGTTGATTTGGGAGTATTGGGCAGGCTGAGGGAGTAAATTAGCACCATGATCCGTAACACTGACTGGTGGCCTATCATGGCTGGATCCGGGATTCCCTGCCTAGCCCTTACTACATTCTCATTCACCAGCCTAGCCCTTTGCAAAGCGGTCTGGGTACCTTGACTGAGCTTTGCTTGTGACTTATGTTCTAAGCTCTCATGTGGTCAGTCAGCAGCAACACTTTGCAAGGACCAGGTTATATGTTACACCACTTCTGGACTTATATAGGATCACCGATGTACGAGTGTCTCAGCATAATGGATAAGTAGACTTTGACATGAATACTCCAGGTTACCACTCAAAGGCTTAACTACCATCTGCTTTGGGCCCTGTTGATTTGGGAGCAATGGGCAGGCTAAGGGAGTAAATTAACACCGTGATTCATAACACCGACTGACGGCCTATCATGGCTGAATCCGGGGATTCTCTGCCTAGCCCTTACTACGCTCTCATTCACAAGCCTAGCTCTTTACAACGCAGTCTGGGTACCTTGACTGAGCTGTGCTTGTGACTTATGTTCTAAACTCTCATTTTGTAAGTCTGTAGTACCACCTTGCAAGGATTAGGTTCTATGTTATACCACCTTGGGTCTTAAATTAGTTCATCAATGTATGAGTGTCACATCATAGTGGATAAGTAGATTTTATAGTTGCTGTGCCTCGTCCTGTTTTATGCTGATTGAGTGACTGAATTTTATATATCATCTGTCTCGGTTTCATTCTACTCCCTTTCCTTTCACACTCTGGGTAATCGGGGATATGGGAAGTCCCCTATACTGCCTAAAAAAAACAGCAAGTGTGAACAGATACAGGGGTCCATAACCTTTATTTATCTTGGGCATAGAAGCAATCACAATTAGTCTGTTTTAAGCCTTTTGAAGGCCCCCCCATATTTTCAGACGGGGCGGAGAACCCCGGTGAAGAAGCCCCTGAGGTGAAACAAGATGGCAGATTCCTTGGGGGAGGGAGGGGAGAGGAGGGGAGAGCAAAAACAGGAAAAAGGGAAAAAAAAAAAGAAAGAAAAAAAAAGATGTCTCTGGTGCATCGGCTCTCCTGTTGTTTTTTGGGATCAGGAGGTGAGGGGAATGGTCAAACAAATTTTCCTCATGGTGAGGAAAGTGTGTAGGCCTCCCCACTTTTTTTGTCCAATTACTTGTCTGTCCATCAGCTGCCACTTAACAGGGAGCCAGGGTGACCTTGATAATTTATGCACTCATATCACTCCATTCGTAGGGTGGCTTGAGATGTGACCCTTCTATTTAATTCTTTCTGTAAGCCACATCCTTTCTGTCTCTGCTTCTTAATCCTAGTTGGCCCATTTTGTAGGAGTTTTTTTCTTTTTTTAAAGGGATTTATTTTTCTATTACTTAGGGATGATGGAGGGGGTGAGGATGACCCCCTCCCGTACTTTACTAATTATATCTGTGAGCTGTCAGTGGATTAATAGCTTACTCCATGAAAGTTAGTGGCATGTATATTCTGGTGGATGGGGGGGAAGGAGGGGAGTCATTTTGGTTTGGCATAAACCCCTTCCATTGGAGGGGAATTACAGATGTTGTGTTGAGGTTTGTTTGTTGAAGTTGGGGGGAACAGTTGGGGATGTTTGGTTTAAAGTTCTGAAAATACACAGAGATAATTATTATGTTTCTTGTAATCAACAGAAGGGTGTAGATATAGTACTCGTATGTGACCTATGGATCAAATAAGATTTTTGTCATGGAATGTGAATGGGCTTAAAACTGTTGTCAAGAGGAAAAAAGCTTGGTCGTTAATTAAAAAATTGAGGGGGAATATTATCTTCCTGCAAAAAATTCATATGGACAAGAAGGAGGCCCTGCGTCTGGCGGAGACATGGGGAGGCCATGTCCTGGTATCACCTTTTACATCCAAGGCGAGGGAGGGTGGCTATTTGGATTCATCCAGGTCTCCCACATAGAGTCCATTCATTTATTTCTGACCCCCAAGGCAGGTATGTACATGCAGAGGTTGAGGTGGGATTGAGGAAGCTGACACTGGTGTCTGTGTACTGACCAAACTTTAACTCCCCAGACTTCTTCACTCACCTAGTGGTGACACTGGGCCCTTACACTGATAATATTATTCTGGCAGGAAATTTTAATACATACTTAGAACCCAATCTGGACCACTCGAGGGGTAGAATTGGACCCCTCCTCATAGTACAGGGGCTCTCAAAGCCCTAGTGCGAGGTAGAGCCCTTTGGGAGGCTTGGAGACACTGCCATCCAGGGGATAAGGAATAATCTTTCTTTTCCCATATACATGGGATATATACTAGATTGGACTACCTTTTTCTTCCCTCAGAGATGTTGAGTGAGGTCACAGAGGCCTCCTATGGACTGTTGACCATTTCTGACCATGCTCCCTTAGAGTGACCCTTTGTCTGTCTGATAGATGCCCAGATGTCACACAGTGGAGGATGGACCCGGCTCTTCTATTAAACTCCCAATATATAGCCCAGATCAAGGAAAGGATCGAGGAATATATATAACTAAACCCCCCCGGAAGACATCAGTGTTAGTACTGTGTGGGATTCCCTGAAGGCTTTTATTCGAGGTGAAACCATCTCATACGCAGCATTTAAAAGGAGGGCCTTGAGTCAGGAGGAGGAGGACTTAAAAAGAACTATAGAGGACCTGGAAAGACAGAATATGGTGGCTCCTACCCCCCAAATATCCAAATCATTAAGGATGTTAAAAGGACAGCTTAGCCAAATATTGTCTAGGAGACTGGAGCACAATTTAGTAGTCACCAAATCACATGCATATTTCGATGGAGATGGGGGTGAAGTGGTTGGCTAGCTTAATTAAGGGCAGGAGAGCGGAGAGGACTATTGTTTCATTAGAAAGTACCCCTGCATTACTTACTTATAATCAGCAAGAAATAAATAGCATTTTTATAATCAGCAAGAAATAAATGCAATTTTTAAGACATTTTACTCTTCCCTCTACAGTGCTGAATTTCCAGCCGGGGCAAATCTGTATTCCTTTCTTGATAGCATTCAGATGCCCTCCCTTACCCCCCACGAGGTGGCAGGGTTGGATTCACCACTTTTGCTGTCAGAAGTTAAAAGGACTGTCTGGAAAGTGAATAGGAGAAAGACGCCAGGCCCTGATGGCATTCTGGTAGAATTTTACAAGCTCATATGGGACTCACTGGGTTAGCTTATGTACCGGATAATTGATGAAGCCCTGGAGACAGGGGTACTTCCTCCTTCTCTTCTCATGGCTTCAATTACTGTCCTTCCCAAATCAGGGAAAGACCCCACCAAGTGTAGTTCATACCATCCGATTTCCCTACTTAACTCAGATTATAAGGTTATAACCAAGATACTTGCCTCCAGGCTGGAGCAATTCCTTCTAAAACTAATACACCCAGATCAGGGAGGTTTTGTGAAGGGCAGGTAGGCAAAACATAACCTTAGGAGGATGATAAATATTATGCACTGTTAGAGGGGTAAAGGGGGGCCTTGTGGAATTAGACGCAGAAAAGGCTTTCGACTGCATCAAATGGTGATTTATGCTGGCAGTTCTATGGAAATTTGGGTTGGGGGATGGAATAATGGGATGGATCCAAGCTCTTTATAAAAATCCCCAAGCCCAGATTCTGACCAATGATGTGCTTTTGTCCTCCTTTGTCCTTACTCGAGGAATGAGACAGGGTTGCCCTCTCTCTCCTCTACTCTATGTCCTCACTATTGAGGCGTTGGCAGGAGCAATCCGGCAAGATGGGTCAATTGAGGGGTTAACCTGGGGAGGAAAGAATAATGTGATTTCCCTCTTCACCGATGATATCCTTCTCTTCCTTAGGCACCCTGATAAGGCTTTGCCAGCTCTAGTCAGAATTTTCCAAGTATATGGGCCATTATCTGGCCATAAGATGAATTGGTCAAAATATGAGTGGATGCCTACGGGGAGGACAAGGAAATCTATAACCCTGGGTTCAGTAGTGGTACCCCTCCCTCTACTTCAATTAAATATCTAGGAGTGATATTAACTGCTAAACTGTCCCTTATGGCCAGAACCAATCTCATTCTGGTGAGTCATAAAATAAAAGAACAGTGTACTAATTGGAGGGCACTGCCCCTGACATTAATTGGGCAGGTCAATTTGGTGAAAATGGGTATCCTCCAGCAGTTTCTGTATATCTTTCAGACTCTCCCAATATGTATCCCTAACAAATATATTAAAGCCCTAGAAGGTGCTATAACTCAGTTGCTATGGCAGGGCAAATTACCTTGGATAAAAAAGGAGATACTTTAGTTGCCGGTGGGTGGGGGGGCTAGGGCTACCCAGTGTCAAACATTATTATCTTGCTGCACAGTTGGCACATATCCAGGGTCTGGTCAGAGGGGGATTATCCTGCCCCGGCTGGGTAGAACTGGAGAGCTTGCTATGTTGTCCACTTTCCAACTGTATTATAGTGAGTTACCTATATGACGAATCTTTTGCTAAGCTCCCCCAACCCCTGCTCGAATGCTACCTTCTGGGCATGGAGAGAAGCACACTTTATTCTCCAACATGTTCCCACCTTTTCCCTGGATACAGATTTGGGAGCGGTGCTGAGGGAGGGTATAGGCATTTTAAAGCAGGAACACCAGATACTTAAGATGTGGAAAAAACAGGGCCTGCATACTGTGGGTCAAATATGGGAGGACAGGGAAGCAGTCCCCTTCAAGGAGCTATCGAGAAGATTTACCCTTAGTGCATCACATTTTTTCCTTTTGGTCAGAATTCAGGGAGAGGTGAGAGCCTGATGGGCGAAGGGAAGAACCTTTTCACAATTCCCTCTAGAGGAACTATTTATAGGCCAAAGTGGTGACTCCTCATTTAAACCTTTGAGAAGTTGCTACAGAATATTGTTAGGAGCACTTCGGAACCCCTTGGAGACACTTATATCTAGATGGGAATGTGATGTGCTGCCAATGGTCTGACAGACGGGGATTGGATTCATATCCTTAAGAACCTTTTAAAATGCTCAGTCAACAATAAGCTCCGAGCTATTCAAGTATCCTTATTCAAGCTTATTTTACCCCAGAGCTGGTCAAAGAGATAGACCCCTATGCCTCTGATATATGCCCAAGGTGTGAGATCCATGTTGGTCCTTCTTTCACTTGATTTGAGAATGCCCAAAGATTCAGACCTTTTGGGGGGGCATCCTGGCGCTACTGTCTCAAGTACTGAGCTACCCCTTGAGATTAGATCCCATTGAGACTCTCCTGGGACTCCCCTTGGGGTATAGGGAAATTAATAGACTTAATCTGGGTCTATATCAACTGGGGATTGCTGTGGGACTCCGAAATTTTGTGATGTGCTGGATGACCAAGGAGGCTCCTTCTGTTACTGTCTGGTTAAGCTCCTTATTGGATAGTATGAAGTTGGTGAGGACCCAGTACAAAGTAAGGGAACAAATGGTTAGATATATGACAATATGGGGCCCACTGGAGTGGGCGATGCAGCAAAATTGGTTCCCATTTTTTATGAGAAAACCTTTTTTCAGTACTGTAGTCCCCTTTTGGCATGTAGTCTAAGGCAGGAAGCAGATGGAGCCCCTGTATGGCACAATCCATTATATTTTCTGTTAAAGATTGGATTGGAAATTCTGTGCTTCAATATCACTATGAAGTGAGTTTAGCTGAAATTCCTATGTACTTTCCCTTGATGTCAATGGATTTTGAATCTATAACTATGAAAGATGTGTTCTGTGAGATGATGTATTATATGGTCTGTTATCAAAGATGTACCCCTCTGTCCAAGAAATGTAGTTTGCTCTGTGTTTGAAAAAAAAATTAAAGTTTACAAAAAAAAAAATGCACCACTTAGGGTTCAAATGAATGACAAAAAAGTAGGGAACTGTGGCAATAGGATTTCCAACCCTAACTCCCCACCCCATCCCCAAGCAGTTAAAAAAAGGATGGGTTGGGTCTCCAGAGTCTTGATGAATCAGTGGTGGGGTCTTCCTTGGAGGTATCAACCTGAATGCCCACCCTGTTCCCTGAGCAAACAACATCAGATGTGGATTGTGCTGACAAAATATGGTGAGACAGTCTTCTCTGCCTTGAAGAGCTGTACCTTGTGCTTCAGACAGGAGCCTTCTGGCCCTTATCATGGCAACCCCTAATGTTTCAATGGGTTTCCTGCCTGACCTGTATGAATCTATCCCTGCTTTTACAAGTGCAGGTTGGGTGGGGATCTGAAGAAGGAAGTTGAAAAAAGGGGGACATGCTGGCCTACGACTCTTTTTACCCTCTCTCTCTCTCTCTCTCTCTCTCTCTGTCCTTTTCCTGATAGCCACTCTACTGCAGGCAGCCCCTGTGGTTCCTCCTCCTCCTCCTGAGGTGGTGCCAGAGTCTGCTCACTTTATGTTAGAGGAAGGAAAGGCCCCAGACAAGTGGCCAGCTGCTGCAATACTTTTGTGGCATCTCTATTGTCTTGGTAGCCCCACACCCCTTTCCCGAAATAAACACTCTGACAAAAGTCTTGGAGGAAATGGCCACAGCTATGTGTTTATTTTTCATCCTCACATTTTTGGAGAAGCATGTGCAGCTGTGAGGATCAGTAGACTCCTCAGACCCCATCACATGCCATCGTTTGATGTGTCAACCCTCCTGTGTGCCAGATAATCGATGTATCTACTGGGTCAGTACCCAGTTCCAAGAGTGGGAAGGTCATATGGCCAAGTGGCAAGTGACCACCACATCTAGTTCCGCCACCCTTCCAGATTAACCAGATGAGGTTAGAGCACGACTCCCCAACTGTATCCGGGTCATGTGGTCCCCTGGCCTCATACTGACAAGAGACAACAAGCCCTTTGAAATAATTTGACTCCTCCCCTTTTTCCTCTGTACCGTAAGTCTGAAAAACTCCACAGCCACTTCAGGACAGATGTACTATGCCCCCCCAGCAGCTTACTCCAACTGTGCTACCAAGACCTTATAAAAAGAATTTAACATCAAATGGCATCCATCACAGAGCTGCACATCCTCCTGAGCATAAGGTCCCTGGTGGGAGGTCTTGATTTCCTAGTGTCTTACTACAGTTTCCCCTATGGCCTCCATGAATGAGTGCATTTCTCTATTAATGTGAATGCTGCTGAATTTAATGCTTTAGAGTCCCTTGCATTCAGCCATTGCCTATGCTATATAAGGTGTGACCAGATAATCACCCCTTTGAGCCAGCACCGTAATATGGAATTCCGATCTCCCTTCATTATCAGCAGCAGGTCGATTGCCTTTCTACACCCCAGATCTTTGCCCCCAAGATGGAGCAGCAGAATGCATGGGTTTCACCACTTTCTGGCCTCCACCACTAACCTGGAGAGCAGTTCTCCCACTGCATGCCTTCCATGCCTCTCCAATGGATCTGCACTGTCTGTCAGGATATGGCTAGCTTCTACTTCCCAGGCTGGCAGACCACCCTTTCCTCTGCTTGGCTGAAGGAATACCCACAGATCCATAGGCTCTTGAAGCCCTCAGGTGAACCTGGAACAGACAAAGAAAAGACATTACTGTAAGTGCGGATGAATGTAATGTAAAAGCACCTTGAACTTCCAACACCCCAGCACCTGTATCTCGGTATCTGTCATGCCATGGCTTCGAGACATCACTGCCACCCCAATCTTAAAAGAATATGTTGAATCTGATAGACTGTCATAGGCTTGCCATCCTTATGCTGAAAGAAAGCCTCATCCTCTGATGAGTGGGAGGCCATGTATACTCTTACCTGGGCCAGGATGTCCCATGAGGAACCTACTAGGGCCTTTGCTGAGCACCATTTCTCCAGGCCCTTCTGATCAATCTTGCTCCTCTGCAGCCACACAAAACTCCCTCCCAGTGTCAATGCAATGTCCTTATCCAATAGGCATGGGCTCCCCCCTTTTTTGGCTTACTTAAGTCAACTCCAGTACCCAGAATTCCCCCACAGAGTGCTACCAAAAACATTGCTTCAAAGAGCCTTGCCTTGTATGCATTCCCACAAACTCCCAGTAGTGCAGTCCAAACCCATGCCATGATGGGCAGCATAATGAGATATTAGACACAAAGGGGACACAACAGCTCAGACACAAATGACAACCCTAGAAGGCATACACCAAGTGCAGTCCAGCCCCTAACCTCAGTGTCTGCTGAGCTTCACTGATCTTCACTGACTAGCAGAGAGACCAGTCACGGAGGGAAGGCAGACTCTGACAGGTGCAGAAGCAGGGATTCCTTGACAGCAGTTCTACCTGGGTGAATCCTCCTTGGAGTGCACCATCTGGACTCCTATCTCCACTGAGGAGATTCCTCTCCTTGATTGCTCTGCTCAGACCCAGCCAGTGGCTGCTATCTCAGCATAAGGAGCAGTTGGAACACTTACCCAGAATTCCTGACTGCTGTATGTAAATCAGCATTTTTACTGTTGTACCACTACTGAAGTAATGGTCAACTAATAGAATGCTCTCAGCTGGAAACAACAGCAGAGTCCACCTGAGGAAAGCACAAGTAGGAGATTTAAATTCTCCCATGCTCTTGTCTGCAGGTCTGCCGACTGAAGCACAACAAGCATAACTCTCAGCAGCATAACTGCATCCAGGCTCCATCTCATCAGTGGCTTCTACTCTCATTGGCGGTGTCTACTGCAGCAGTTCCCTGGGCACTCCAGCATTTGAGAAGGTCAGGTATTGTCTTGCAGCTAGTGGACCACTCCCCTCTCCTTCACAGCAGCAGGGAGCCGGGATGCATGGACCACAGGCAGGGGTTTTTACTGAAAGCAGCAGTGACTCAATGGACTGGTTCTAAGCCAAAGGCAGAACAACTGAGCTACTAACTAGATTCCTTCTTCCCTTGCAGGAGTACAAGCTAGACCTCATTTGTTCAACAACTACCTGATTGTTTTCTGCAGTGTACAGGGAACAGTAGGATACACCCACCAACCCTTCCCCTAACCCCACCCTCCCCAGGTGCTCTTGATTTATATGCATGTAGCGCCACCCACAACACCTGATAGGAGATAGTAAGGAACAAAAAAAACTCACTGTTCTGCTTTCTTTATCATCCAAACTTCCTGCCAAGAAAGAAGAATCAGCACTACCTCTCAACTAAAACAACCCCCCAAAAAAACTAAAGTAAAAAACAAAAATAAAATAAAAAATGAACCTTGTCAGTTGCAAAAACTGTGGTGAATTGTACAATAGGATCTACAAAAGACAACCAGGATCCTGCCATGCATGCTGTACCATAACAGATCTTGCAGACCAACTACAGGATGATTGGACTATAATATACAACCTCCAATACAGGGAACTATATGGCACACCTCCTCAACCCCTCACCACCAGTACTAGCATGTCAGCCAAGGGTCAGGACTTCAGGCAGGGCCTGAGACTGGTAGATGGTAAGGAAAAAGAGGCATTATAGGAGGCCCAGGAAGGAAGCCACAAACCAGGAGCACTTCCCGGCCATCCAAACCGAAAACAGGTTCGCTCTACTGCTACCAACCACAGACAAAGTAATACAAGGTGAAGAAATCAAACCACCAAAAAAGGTCAACATACCAATTAAAACCAATACAAACTATGATAAAAACAAAAATACTAATACTCAAAATACAACCAACAACAATATCAAAACCAAATGCAATAACAAAAAAAAGACTAAAAAATACTCAAAATAAAAATGACATAAATATAAACAAAAGCAAAATTCTCATAATCGGAGATTCCATGATCTGAGAAGTGGAACATCAACTGACACAAAATGTTAAAAGTGATATTGTGGTAAAGTGTGTACCAGAAGCCTCTGCAAGTAGGGACACTAACTGCATAAAGACAATTGTGCAGGAGTCAGGGGATGTCACACAAATAATAGTACACCTTGGTACCAATGACTTGGCAAATCACACAGTTCAGGAGGCCAAGAAACATTTGAGGACCTGGCCAACAAACTTTCTTCCCTTCCATCCAAATTAGACGTCTCAGAAGTGTTGCCAGTGTGGGAAAAAGGAAAAAGCACCAAGCAAGTCACAGAGATTGAAGTAGGTGAATTCAACTCATGGCTGCATGATTGGTGCCAAGACAAGGGATACCACTACATAGGAAACTGGCACAACTTTTGGGAAAGAGCTTTTTTTAAATATGACAGATTGAACCTAAACAGAGAAGGTGTGCATACACGCGAACAAAAATTTAATGTCTATACGGTTAGTTAAAACTAAATACAGGGGAGTGTGATGCAGCTCAAAGACCTAATGGAGTAAATCAACAAAATGTCTGATAAAGGTGAAGTAATACTGGTGGGGGGACTTCAACCTTCCAGATATAAACTGGAGCACACTAACAACAACAACAACAAGAAGTAGGGTCTTCTTATTGTCACTACAAGGCACAGGACTATGCCAGCTTGTTAAAACCCCAACAAGGGGAGATGCTATTCTTGATCTTGTCCTCACAAACTCAGAAAAGATCAAGGACATTAAAGCGGGATGCCATATAGGCAACAGCGAGCATCGCATGGTAAGCTTTAAGGTAAACATAACACAGGATACCAGCCATTCAAAGATAAAGGTACTAGACTTCAGAATGGCTGATTTCCCAAAAATGAGGAACAACGTAAGTAGCCAGTTAATGGAAATAGAGGTTGAGGAGGTGGAGATCATGTGGGGGAGACTCAAGACAGCAATAAAGACTGCCATAGATCAATGTGCCAGATGGGTGAGCAAAGCAAAAAGAAAAAGAAATCCTCTATGGTTTTCCAAGGAAGTGGCTACCACAGTCAAAGAAAAAAAGAAGGCATATAGCATATACCAAGAAACCAAAACTGAGAAAGACTGGTAGTCATACAAGGAAAAGATGACATCTAAGAAAATAATTAGAAAGGCAAAAGTCGAGACAGAAGAAAAGATAGCAGAAGGGGCAAAGAGAGGAGACAAATATTTTTTTTGATACATTAGGGAACGTAGGAAGGCTAAAGGGGAATAGTAAAGATTGCTACATAACACAGAGGGTACAGGTTAATGGAATGCAATCAATGGAAGGCAGGGTGACTAGCAGGGTGCCCCAGGGCTCAGTACTGGGGCCTCTGCTTTCCATTGTTTTTATAGCAGATATCACTGATGGACTGGAAGGGAAGATGTGTCTGTTTGCAGATGACGCCAAGATATGTAACAGGGTGAACACCTCAGAAGGAGTAAGCAAGATGGAAGCTAACCTCAAGAAACTAGAAGAGTGGTCTGGAGTGTGGCAGCTGAGATTTAACACCAAAACATCCAAGGTCATGCACATAGGAAAGAAAAATCCAGGAAAGGGGTATTACCTAGGAGACGAAAGACTGGCTACCTCAAACCAGGAACAAGATCTGGGAATCATAATTTTATATGACTTGAAGGTTAGTAAGCAGTGTGAGAAGGCAACACTGAATGTCAACAGAATGCTGGGCTGCATTGGGAGGGGAATCATGAGCAGGAGGAGAGAGGTGGTACTACCACTGCATAGATCACTGGTCAGGCCTCACTTGGAATACAGAGTCCAATTCTGGAGGTGGAAACAGTATAGAGAAAGGCAACAAAAATGATTCAGGATCTGCCGTACATGTCCTATGAGGAAAGACTTAGGGGACTGAATATGTACTCCCTGGAGCAGAGGAGAGAGAGAGAGAGAGAGAGAGAGAGAGGGGAACATGATTGAATCATTCAAGTACATCAAAGGCATTAACAAGGTACAGGCACAGGAACTTTTTCACTTCAAGAAGGGCTCCTAGACCAGGGGACATGACCTCAGGCTGCAAGGGGGGAGGTTCTCTACCAACACCAGGAAGTTTTTCTTCACAGAAAGAGTGGTGGACACCTGGCAAAGCCTGCCCCAAGAGGTTGTGGGTGTCAACACTGTGGGGAGATTCAAGAATGCATGGGATAGACACAAGGCAGCCCTGACTACAAAGGGCAACTAGAGTGTCAAAATAGGTAAGGTAAGGTAAAATTTTATTTATATAGTGATACAGCCATTAGGGTTCTGAAATTCCCTGTTCACAAGGCTTACCTGTTTACATTATGCAAAATTATTACAACTATACATTTATAACAATACAGGTTACAGAAAAGTTCAAAACAATACATCAGAGTTTACAAACTCATCAATAACAGGCATATTGGCATTTTTAGATTTACATTAATTTCACCTATTACAACAACAACGAAAACTAAGTTCGTGATTCAGGCCATTTTTAAAAACATAATCAGTAGTTGTTAGTTCACGTAAAAAAGGAGGAAGACAATTCCAACTTTTAGCTACTTGATATTGAAGAGTCATTTCACTAAATCAATTTTTAACTTTGGTATTATTAAATCTCTAGCACCAGTTTTTCTTAAATTTAAACCATGTTTTGGTTTTTGTAATTTGTTTTTTAAGTTATCTAAGGATTGATTTTTAGATATATTATGAACCTGATTTAACCAGATTCCCCTAGTCCGTAAGTCTAATGGAATCCAGCCCAAATCCATATACATAGTGCAATGATGAGTTTTAAAATCACACCTTAACACAAATCTTGTAAGCTTATTATAAAGTGTATCCAAGTTATTTAAATGTTTTCTTGCTGTATGTCTGTAAATATGACTTCCATAATCAATAACCAGCATTATTAATTGATTGATCATAATCAATCTTGTTTCTCTTGTCATACAATTTGATATTCGTCTCATAGCTCCAATCTTAACATGTTTTTCCTTTATTAAATTTGTTATATGATATTGGAAAGTAAGACATTGATCTATATGTGCCCCTAAATATTTATATGTTTCAATTTGTTATAAAAACTTACCCTCTTGTGTCTTTATATTTAATTTTGAAATTCCCTTTGAGTCCAATGCAAATGACATAACCTGTGTCTTTTTACTATTAACTAATAAACCCAGAGACGAAAAGTGACCTTGCATGATGCTAAAGTCACTCTGTAAGCTTAGTTCTACTTCACTTATAGTTTTTCCCTCTGCTACTAAAACCGTATCGTCCGCGTATAGACAAATTTTTGAATGTCCAATTTTCTTTGGTAAGTCATTTAAATAGACTATGAACAGGAGGGGGCCCAGGATAGATCCTTGGGGAACCCGTCTTGTTACATAATCCATTCTTGACTGGTGTCCATTTAGGACAACAAATTGTGATCTTTTATCAAGGTATGATATAAATCAATTACAGGTTTCTTCCTCCAACCCTATTTTCATTAATAAGTTTATCAAAATACTATGATTTGCTAAATCAAATGCTTTAGATAGGTCCACGTATACTGCACCCACGGACTTCGCTTCCCCAAGAGGGGTTGCTATAAGATCCAAAAAGTCAGTGAGTGCAGTAGCCGTGGACCTACCCTGCCTAAAACCATACTGTTGTTGAGTCAATTTATTATATTTTTCCAAGTAGTCCATTAACTGATCATGGACAATTTTTTCAAATAACTTGGATACTGTGGACAGCAAGGCTATTGGATGGTAATTTGAAACATCCTTTGGATCCCCTCCCTTATCTATTGGTATCACTTTGGCTAATTTCCAACTAGAGGGAAACTGTCCCTCTCTTAGACTCCAGTTAAAAATGTCCCTTAGTATAGGTGACAATTCCATAGCAGCCTCTTTTAATAATTTATTATCTATTCTATCTGGACCACTTTCTTTATTTATTTTTAATCTATTTATGTTTTTTAGAACTTCTTTGTTTATCACTCTCTTAAACCTGAATTTGGGTTCTTTCTCATCTTGGGGACTCTCACCCTTTACTTCTTTCAAGGTATTAGTTTTAGTTATGAAATCTAATTTCAGATCGGGGAGATTTATGAAATAATCATTCAACATTTCTGCAGCTTTATTTGTTTCAAACACTTTTCCATTCTGACTCAATTTTATTTCACTTTGCTTACTATTTGGATTCATAAGATTTTTTATAACAGACCAATAAGCACCTGGATTTGTTGATTCTTTAATCCGCTGTTTATAATAATGAGCTTTTGATTTCCTGATTTCCTGTATTAATTGATTCCTTAACCTTTTATATTGTTCCCAAATTTCACGGTTTAATGTTTTATTTGCTTTTTTCCAATAA
Organism: Neoceratodus forsteri; assembly: GCA_016271365.2. NCBI lineage: Eukaryota > Metazoa > Chordata > Ceratodontiformes > Ceratodontidae > Neoceratodus > Neoceratodus forsteri. The sequence goes on along the minus strand of CM057453.1, from coordinate 313,677,893 downwards.
TGATTTCTAATCCTAATCATTTTCTTTATTTTTACAGTTAGCCATGGTAAATGTTTTTTCCTATGATTTACTTCTTTATATGGAGCAAATTTATCACAAGCATTAATAAACATTGTTGTAAATTCCAATACAGCCTCATTTAAATCTGGAATAAGAAAAATCCTATACCAAGGGAGTCCCTGAAGATACGTTCTAAATGATAAACTATTACATTTTGAATAACATCTTTTAGATATTTGTGATACTGATTTTATGGGAATAGAATTTTTAATCATAGAGAATACACACTTAACTATATTATGGTCTCCTAAACTGGGGGCACATGCACTTTTCTCCAAAATTGTCAATTCAGGTGAAACAAACATCAAATCCAAAATATTACCTTTACTTAATAAGGAACCTTTCTTTGTAGGTGTACCTATGATTTGTATCAGGTTTAAAAAGCTCATTGATTTTTCCAGCTTTTGATCCCTGGGACAACCCCAAGCTGCATTGAAATCGCCAGCCAGAACTACTTGTAGTTGACCCAGCTGTTCCATTAAAACATGTGAAAATTTGTCAAAATGGATAAGGTTTATTTTAGGTGGAGAGTAAACTACTCCAATAACCAATTTTAATTCTTGTATCTCAATTAGCAGGCATTCAATGCCCTCAATTGACCCAGAGAACAACATTTTGGAGTTACCAATTGAATGATTTACATACACCAAAACTCCTCCCCTCTGTGTTCCCTGATCCTTCCTAAAGTGGTAGAAGTCCCTAAATTCTATTTCTTTATATTCAATTCCCTTTTTTAACCAGGTTTCTGTTAACATTATTATGTCCGGCTCTTCATGTTCTACCCAGGATCTAAAATAGTCCATTTTATTTATCATACTTCGAGCATTATCTAAGACCATTTTAATTACAGGACCTGGGTTCAATGCAATATCTCCACAGAGAGCCAAGGACAATAACAATGCCCGGTTACTTGAACAGATATGCCCTGTTTGGATTACCATGTTCTTAACACGAAGTTCTTCTCTGATGAGGTTGAAAGGGTTTCGTCATGAGGCCAGTTTAGCTGTTTGTAACTTAAAATTATTAAAACAATTTACATGAGCACTTGATCTTTTCGTCAAAACATCAGTTCTCATAATAACAAGTAGCTGAATGACACAGACCAAACCCACCATCAACCCTATCATCTTAGATGACAACATCTTTTTCATTTTACAGTTGTGTCCAAATACAAAGAAAATAATCTATAGATGCCTGTTTATAAAAGTAAAAAACAATCAGAACATTAAAAATTCTTTATTTAGGTAACAATACCTTACATGAGTCAATGTTACCAAAATCTAACCCCCAAAACTGGAGATTTATTTAAGCATTAAACATCTTATTTAAGGTTACCAGATACTGCTATATAAGTGTTTATTAAGATATGTTTAGCAATTATGGTAAGCTTAACTAATAATATACTCTCAGGAGTAACTCCTCTATCGCTAATTACTATCAGAGATAATGCAAAAGATCAACAATATATTTAGAATAAATACTTTCTCATTTAATACTCTAAGCTTCTTCTAAAGTCAATCTGTAATCTCAGATACTTTAAACAATAGTTTTAATCTGTTACCCCGTTTTATAAGTTTCTAGATTACCTGCTTTTTAAAATGTTACAAACTTATTCCTGTTTCTCTTCCGAGTGGCGCTCTCGCCACTCACGCTCGTGCCACTGCGCTCGTGGTAGTAGCGCAAGCCTTTATGTTGTTACTGCCCTCCTCCTGTAATTGATGAAATTAACAAAAGTCCCACCAAGTACAGCTGATGACACTCTTCAAACCTCAGTAATCAGGCTCTTGCTAGCAGGGCTGCTGCAGAAAGGAGCTTAGGCACAGAAACACACTGTCACACACAAGCACAGAGTTCTTTTAGTCTGGCTGCAGTTTCTGTTGATGTGAGATGTTAACACAGCATACCTGGTTGTGTTCTAGCAGCGCAAGCCCTTTATGTTGTTACTGCCCCTCCTCCTGCACTGATAAAATTAACAAACAAAATAAAAGATAAAAAATTAAAAAATAAGTCTAAAGCAAATGGCCAGACTAGATGGACCTAGCGGTCTCCTTCTGCCATCAACTTTTATGTTTCTATTACATATTGGGTTGCTTGATCAGACATTTGCTCCAACTCTCTAGGACCTTTTGGACTTTAAAAGCTTAGGTGGTGTCCATGAACCCCATCACCATAGAAAATCAGGACAATCCTGACTGATGCTGCCTGACTACTCTTGATGTCATCCCTTGCCCCTTGGCTACCCTGATCTAACTGCATAGCAGATTGACTGGGATTGACTATGTATCAGGCCACCCTTCCTCTGCCTGGGTCTTAAGATAGTGCTCCACACCTCAGCAATAGGCTGCTCTGGTCTGTGGAGCAATGGAATTGCCTATACACCTCCAGGTCTTAAGGTTACCATCTTCTGTAAGAAAGATTGGACCAGCCAAGTTTGTTGTTCTGCTACTGGAGCCAACTCTCTGAAACATTTCACTGTGAACAAAATAAAGCATCAGCAACTCCATTTCAATACTGGGAACATGGACAACCTTATTATGAACATTCAACAACATACTGTACACTTCAAAACAAAAATTCACATCAGATCCCCCAATGGGCCTTTTGGTCACAGTTGGCCATTTATAGAGTGCACAACTCAGTGGATAAGCCTAAACACTGACTGGAGTATTGCGTATCTCTGGTGAGAGGTGGTAGTCATTTTAGTTGTAAATATACCTTTATAGTGTTGTTACTATACCATCCTGTAACTGCACAGGGTTTTGGAGCCCTGTCTGTCTCTATTTAGGAATCTCAGTATTCAGCAGGGCATTCTAGACAGTGGCGGACAGCCCAGCCCGTTGAGATTTTAAAAAGTTTATATGTGCTTGGGTACACACTGTGGAGTGTCCCAAGCAATACTGCAGGTTATTTTGGTCACTAAACAGTGTTTTTAAACACTGCTTTTGCTCCATTTGAGAGTTCCAAAACCAGACATCAAGGTCTGTTCACTTCCAGTCCAGACCATTCTAAAAGGCTCGCACTAGTGAGTGGGGTGAGCATGTGTGGGGTCACACGCAGAGACACACACGTCGGTGTGCATGTCTTGCACGTCTGGCGGGGAAGGTGGGAAGGAGGAATATCTGACTAACAAATCCACCTGCTCTACTAATGTTCTAGATAGGTCTGCATCCAGCCTTTTAAAGTAACACATTGATCGATAGATTATTGACCCTGTGTAGCACATTGTAGTATTCTATTATTTCTATACACATTCCCAGTACAAACATAAAGAAAATAACTGAAACTATAATGACGCTGGATGGCCTGGTAGCATATAAATGCTGTGGCTGCTGATGTATCACATGTCTCCTGTTACATTGGATCTTACAACATATAAATGTTTAAAATGCAAAGAAAACTATGCTTTATTATTGGAATTAGAGGTTTTTAACACCAGTCTATCCATGTTAGAAACAAGACAAATAGATATGGCAACTAAACTTAAAGAGCATAGCTCACTCAATTTGGGAAAAATACCCTCTTATTCTGCACCTCCTACACTAACCAGCAAAGAACTTACTCAAACCTCCCTTTCACAGTTACCAGTGTCTCCTACTGTCATACCCTTGCACACACCAATTCAACCAATAATAGAAAATATGAATAGAAAAAGGACTAGGGAAGAGGTCATAATAGCAAATTCTGACAAGGAATGGTATCAGGTACAAAGTTCATGTGTTGCGAAACTGGGTCGCAAGGCAGAGCACTTCTCAATCACATTACAGAATAGCTTCTCAGTTCTTAAGAACTGCAATGATGTAGATGCTGAGGCAGCTTTTTCAATAACAAACACAGAGGCTATGGTCTCTACTGGTCCCCTGATAGACATCTCTAGACAGGTTTCTATCTATGATGATCCCAATACCTCTACTTCCAGCTGCAGTACTGACTCAGTCATTAACTCTAAAAACCCCAGTATACCTATTATCTCATCAACAATAGGAAGAAAATATAAGAGAATGGTAAATAGTATAACAAATCTAAACCAGGGCACTCTGATAGTTAATAGTGATCTAATATCTGACATGATTATTGAGATTGCCCCTCTTAAACATGAACAAGAAACATATGTATTGGGTCACTCGATAGCAAAACATTTGGATGGAGCTATATGTAATGACAACAAAGCTAGCAGGACATGCTCCTCCTTTGAGGGAGATAGAATCCATGATATCACAAATATGGTTGGCAAAATCATTATACAAAATGATGAAACACCACTTGTTATCATACATGCAGGGGCTAATGATATCACTTCAAGGTCCTCCAATGAGATTATGCAAGACCTTGTAGGGCTAAATAATATACTGGTAGAACTTAACAGTAGGGTCACTTTTTCAGAGATCCTACCCATACCAAGATTGTTGGAGTAGCACAACAACAACATCAAAATAATCAATGAGTGGTTGAGAAAATGGTATCTCAAGCAAGGAATTCATTGCATAACTCATTGGGAACAGTTTTGTGGTCACGATGAACTATACTGTTGGGATGGTCTGCACTTCAGTCGTAGAGGGAACTCTGTACTTGCAAAGCATATTACAGACTACATAAACAAAGCTTTAAACTAGTGATTGGGGAAGACGGGGTCTGATCCACCTTCTCTAGATCTAGGGTCTGATCAGATTAAAGTGACTAAGCATATAATTAACAATGTAAAGTATCATCATAAACGACTAAATGCAATGTACTGTAATGCAAGAAGTTTGAAACATAAACTTGATGAGCTCAGATTAAGAACTATGGAGAATGACATTGATATTATTTGAGTTACTAAGGCATGGGGAGATGATAAAGCATCCTGGGGTCTCTCCATAACAGGCTATGATGTTTTTGCTTAAACAGACAAGATAGAACAGGTGGAGGCATTGCACTATTTATAAAGAACTATCTGCATGGTGTTGACATCTCAAAAAAAGTCAAGTTGCACAATATCGACACAGAATCCATATGGGTCAAACTCTTTCTAGATTCCACCAAAGCCACCTTTATTATTGTAGGAGTATGCTACCATCCCCCTAGTTCCTCAGTGGAAGTGTTTGAGGCTTACCTAAAAGAGATGAAGCAGGTTAGATCATATGGGGAGATTGCCATCATGGGAGACTTAAATTTAGGAGCTATAGACTGGGATACTCCCAGTTCAAAAACATCAAATAGCTTGAAATTAATTTCAACATGTACTCATTTGCATTTAAAACAGTATATTTTGACTCCCACTAGAGAGGAGAACATTTTGGATCTAGTATTTGGAACTGATCAAACTGAATTTAAAGGATAACGTCCATCTAGGATTACATTAATCAGTATTATTACCAATGGAAATCTGCTTTACATAAGCTATTAACTGAACCTGTAACACTGTTAGGGCTAGAATTATACCCATTCAGCTTCCGCTTCCTTTATAGCTGAAGGCATCCATGTACTATATCACAGGCACAGGAAATGCCATCACACCTGGGGAAACACACATATAGTCAATAAATATTTTAACCAGGAGAGGCACACTAAGCTGAAGCTTGAGTCCAGGTATGACCTGAGAGCACAATGAAGTTAAGTGATTTGCTGAGGATCACATAATAATGCAAGTGAAAACTGTAGGATTCAAACTAAGGTCTCCACATTTGCAGTTCAAAGCTTAAACCACTGTGCTATACTGCCTCATTGAAAAGCAGAAAAATTGAAACAAATAATGCTTTTACCCAGTCAATGGGGATGTGAACATGTCTCTATTCATGAAGGGGTTGCTATCAACAAAATTGGTGTAATGCCAGTGCCAGCAGTTTCCAAGCTCCTTTGAGACTTATATTGCTTTGTACAATGTTTTGTGGCATTTCAGTTTAGTAGAATGTGTAGTGCCAGTGTGATTTGTAGAATAGTCTGCCACTGTGGTAACACTGTAAATAATTTGTACTACCAGCAGAAATGAATAACAGCAGGACCCCATTTGAAATGAGGTGATACATATCAGCTGGACTATCCTGGGTATACGTTGTAACACAGTAATTGCTTTGTGTTGGTGTGTGATAGGATAGATGGCTGTCAATACAGAACCCTTCTGAACATAGGTGCCAGAACCTACAGGTGTGTGTGAGGGGTGGACACCCCCCACTTTTGCTTATGAGCATTCAAAGTGCCCCTAAATGCAGGCAATGTCAGAAGGGAAGCAGTCATGGTCTATTATTACTACAGTGCCTGCCCCCACATACACACTCACTTTTCCCCATGTTCCCTTCTGAAGGTTGCAACATAAAAAGAAAATCTTTATTGGAACACCATCCAGAAATAGGTTACTTTTCATCAAAGTAAAAGAAAAGAACACAGCAGATTTGATTTTTCATTTCATGATTCCAACTGTTTCACTCTGTCTTTCCAGTAGGAAATCTCCAGTAGCCCCTTCTTTTTCAGATAACACCTTTTCACTTCCCTGATGCTCCAAATTGCATTCACTAAACTACTAAGTGGCTGTTTATGGCAGCTCATCAAGAGGCCTAACTCTTCTTTTCCTCTTAATTTGCAAGATGCAGTGTGGTGCAGTGGTTTAAGGCTCTGAACTGCAAATGTGGAAATCGGGGTTTGAATGCCACAGTCCTCACTTGCATTACTGTATGAGCCTGAGCGAATTACTTAACATTCTTGTGCTCTCAGGTCATACCTGGACTCAAGCTTCAGCTTAGTGTGCTTCTCCCGGTTAAAATATTTATTGACTATATGTCTGTTTCCCCAGGTGTGATGTCATTTCCTGTGCCTGTGATATAGTAAATGAATGCCCGCAGCTTTAAAGTATGGGGAAGCTGAATGGGTATAATTCTGGCCATAAAAGTGTTACAGGTTCAGTTAATAGCTTATGTAAAGCAGAGTCCCATTGGTAACAATACTGATTAATGTAATCCTAGATGGACGTTTCCCTTTAATAACATCAAAATAGTGTCTCCTTTATGTAACAGTGATCACTGTGTCATCCTTTTCTCTATTATAAAGGATTATTCTTTCACCCATGGATCTACTTCTACTTATTTATATCATAAATCAAATGTTAAAGATATGAAAAATACATTAAATAGCATAAATTGGGATTATATCCATGACTCATCTAGTATTGAACATTTGTATAACTTTCTGATTAATACACTTGCCAAGATGAAAAATGATTATATCCCTACTAAGCTCAAATATAGAAACACAAAGCATTATCCTAAATGGTTTGATAAATCTATAAAAAAAATTAATTAAACAAAAAAAACCAAAAAAACATGGTATCTATCTAAAAAATAAAACTAATGAAAATTGGGCCAATTATGTAAAAATCTAGAAAAAATGCAAACAGAAAATTAACACAGCTAAAATCGATTGGGAATATAAATTGGCACACAATGCTAACAAGACCAATAGTAAACAGTTTTTTTCTTATATTAATGCACTTAAAAAAACTATTAATCAGGTGGGCCCACTTCAGGAGAATAACAAATTAATACATGATAGTACAGAAATTGCAAATCTGTTAAATAATAACTTCTGTGAGGTATTTACAATTGATGATAAATACATTGGCCTTGCAGCTACTAAAAATATTAGCACAATCTCTATATCCCCTGATATGATTTACATTAAATTAATGACACAAAAAAATAAGACTAGCATGGGACCTGATGGGATAGCAGGCCATTTTCATATCTATTAGCTGACTCCCTTGCATACCCTCTTAAACTCCTTTTTGAGGGTTGATTGTATCACATCTTTGTATCTGCCAACTGGAAAAGGGTCCACATTATCCCAGTTCATAAAAAGGGCCCTAAAACATCATGGGAAAATTATAGGCCCATTAGTTTGACCTTGCACCTTAGAAAAGTTTTGGAAGGAATCCTCAAAGATATGATTATACTAATACTTGACTTGTATGGTAGGTAACAGCATTGTTTTCAAAAAAGGCCATGGATGTTTATCTAACTTAAGTTTCTATGAATCAATTAGCAATGCCTTACATCAATGCAGCTCTTGTGACATCTTTTATGTAGATTTCAGTAAGGCATTTGTTGTAATGCCACATTGGGCACTTAACAACAAAATGCATAAATTCAATATTAACATATATATAATAGACTGGATCTGTAACTGGTTGAAGGACAGAACACAGAGAGTGTTGATTCATGGACATCACTCTAAACAGGGACTGGTGACCAGTGGAGTGCCACAGGGCTCGGTGCTGGGCCCATGTCTGTTTCAGCTTTTCATTGCAAACTTGACAGTGGAGTGTGTATCAACATCAGTTAAATATGCAGATGGTGTTAAGATAGGTGGACCATGCAATAACACTCTAGTTATAGATATTATCCAACATGATCTTGATATAATCACTTCTTGGGTGGATACTTGGGGAATGAAACTGAATCCTAGAAAATGTAAGGTTATGCATCTGGGCTTCAAAAACTCTAATGTTAGCTATATCTGTGTGGTAATCAACTAGCCGTAACAACTGATGAAAGGGATCTGGGAGTCACTATTACTAACAACTTATCCTCATCTAAGCATATCAATGAAGTAATATCAAAGACTAATAAAGTAATATGGTCAATTAGAAGGAAGATTAAGTCTAGAAATAAAAATGTGTTGATGCCCTTGTTTAGGTCATACATCAGATCACACCTAGAGTATGCCTCCCAGTTGTGGAACCCGTATAAAAAAATGACTGCTTATCACTTTAAAAGGTACAGAGAAAATTTACGAAATGTATACATAACTTATAACATATTTCATATGAATCTAGACTAGATCACCTAAATGTATTCACACTTGAGGAAAGACATTTGAGAGGAGATTTACTGCTCCTGTGCGACATTCTATTAGACCCACACCTAATGGTAGACTTAGGCCTCGAATTCAAGGATACTAACTATGATACTAGGGGACTCCCATACCAACTACAGGGAAGAAAGTTTAATTATATTAAAATAAAATTATTTTATTCAGTGAGAGTGATTAACCCATGGAATAGACTGCCATTAGAAGTGGTCAAAAGTAAAACTAAGCTATATTAAAATCTAAATTGGACATGTACTTACTATCAGGGTCTGGCTTGAAATATGATTATTATTGATGGTTAGTATAAGAGCTCATATGGGTCTCATTGATGCCCTTGCTCTTCTTCGATCATAGTATGAACCATAGTATGACCAACACCCATCTTGTTCTGAACAAAAGGTAATCCTTCTGTCCCTTAGCCTAGGGCCCCAAATGTATAATGCCACCATGAGCAGGAAGAATTCTAACAACATGATCTGTTTGTGTAGCCCAGCTGCATCCCATTCAGGAGGCCACCCCATAGCAAATCATTTACCTGGAAATATATTCTGAACTCCAGCCCACCGGCTATTTCCCCGAACAACTCCAGGGCCTGATTGTCCCTAGTCTCCTGCCACATCACTGTTCCATTAAAGGGAGCAGCAAATATCTGCCAAACTTTCAAATCTTTGTGGAAACCTTTTATAACACTAATCCTATGATGAGGCTTCTTGGTCCCCTTACCCAGCTGTGTCACATGTCTTGGAAAGGCCCTCCCTATGATCATAACCCAGTATATGCAGTGTTGTTGCCCAACTAACTGCTGCAACTCCCACAATCTTTTTATCACCCTCAGCCCTATTCAACAGGGCCCTCGAAGCATTCACCTTTTTCCTGGATAAGCAGCACCCCCCCCAGTGGTGTCAGTCTCAATACCCAAGAAGGTTATTACCAAGCTTGGTGGCTCCACCTTCCCCAGGGCCAAGGGCACATCGAAACCTTCACACAGTTCTATGAAGGTGGCTAGCATCTACCTACAAACTGAGGACCCCGGCAGGTCCCACAAACAAGAAGTCATCAAAGTAATGAAATATGCCTTCATTCCCCAACCGCAGTCCAATGCAAGAAGGTGATTAACCTTTTAAACACTGTGCAAGCCACTGCACAACCCATGGGCATGCAATAATCCATGTAATATTCCTCTTCGAATTTCATACCTAACAGATCCTTGTCTGCTGGGTACGCCGGCAGCTGCCAGAACTCCAACTCAGTCAATGTGACCAAAACACAATCACCTGTAATTTGAATGTTATTCGATCAAAGTTCATTGGCAATATTACATATAGAGACTACAACTGGGCAGAATTTGACATCAGAGCTAGTTTCTCATCTATTAACTAGGTCAATGAATCAAATAACCTCTCTGTGGAATCATGTGGACCTTAATAAAACAAAAAAATTCTCCTTCTTGACCAACAGTATGTCCCCACAATAATTAAATACAATAATAAAGGTAAAATTTCACTGTGGCTTACTATTAAGATAAAGAAACAGGTTAATATTAAAAAAAGGCATACATTGAATTCAGAAAGGATCCTACAGAGATAAACCAAAATAAATATACGACTGCACTTACACTACTGAAAACAATGATAAGATCTGAAAAATGTAAAATTGAATTTCACATTGCACACACTAAAGAAAACAAATAATTTTACTCCTATATAAATAATAAAAAAACAGCTCCAACATGATTACTGATCACTTAGAAGTCACATATGTGTTCAATGAATATTTCTGCATTGTACACAGTGGAAAAGATAAGAGCTCAGACACCACAAATAACACCGTAATGGAAACTCCACATATCAAGGTTGAAGAGATTTCTTGACACATTGACAACAATCAAGGTGAACACTTTCACTGGGGCTGGATAATATCCACCCTAGGTTTTTAAAGGAACTGTCCTCTGTCCTAGCACACCCCCTTAAGACATTGCTTAACAAATCACTTGGCTCTGGAGTGGTACCTTTGGGTTGGAGAAGGGCGATTGTCATACCAATTTACAAAAAGGGGGTAAGGGAAAAGTGGCAAATTACAGATCGATTGGCCTTACATCTCTTTGTAATAAGCTGATAGAAAGAATAATAAAAATATTACTTTACACAGAAGCAAAAACTAAGGGGCATACCGACCTTAAACAACACGGATTTCAAAAAGGGTTATCATGTAATGCTAATTTAATAACCTTCAATAACGACATCAGTAATAGTTTGGACAAGGGTAACCCAGTGGATGTGGTGATGCTGGACAAGGGGAACCCAGTGGATGTGGTGATGCTGGATTTTGGAAAGATGTTTGACACAGTTCCACATTGTGAGCTGGCGCATAAGCTCAGCTCACTTGGTTTCAACTATTATGTGGTTAGGTGGGTAAATGGTTGACTGGAAAATAGAACTCAGTGGGTCAGAGTAAATGGCTATTTGTCAGAGGAGGGACAGGTTTCCAGTGGGGTCCCTCAGGGATCTGCCCTGAGCCCCCTATTATTTGCCCTATTTATAAGCGATCTTGGAAAAAATCTGACCAACTCAATTGCCAAGTTCGTTGTTGACCCAAGTTGGGTGGAGAGGTTAGCACTCTGAAGAAGTATCTTTCTCTAGTACACAACTTAAAAAACATAAAAGAGTAGCCAATAAAAAACAAAATTAAATTTAATCAAGAGAAATGCACAGATCTCCATCTCGGGAGTAAAAACCAACTTTATCCCTGTATCTTAAATAACATGTTGATACGAGCAGTAGATAAAGAAAAAGATCTAGGCATCATTATAAATAACATGCTGTCCCCATCTGACCAGTGTAAAAAAATTACCTATACTGCCAGCAGACTACTAAAGACTGTCCAAAAATAATTTATAATCAGAAGCGAACAATGTATCTTACCCATCTATTGGACATACATTAGACCTCACTTTGATTATGGGTCCCCTTTTTGAAGCCCATATTTGAGGCAGGATGTTGAGATGGTAGAGAAGGTTCAGAATAGGGGTATGAAACTGATACCTAGACTAAGGAATAAAACATATGGGGGAAGGCTGTCAGAAACTGAGTTTTTCTCCTTAAAGAAGAGAAGGAAAAGGGGTCACCTGAGTTAATGAGGCAGTGCAGATTATCTTACTGCAGTAGGGGTATCAACCTGAAATCACACAACAAGCAGTTGATGGTACTCTACCTATTGCACATACAAAAAAAAGATACAATGACTTCACTCTAAGGGCAGCACAAGACTGTAACAGATTGCCCCAAGACCTTTCCCCCCTTCCATCTTCCATCTATAAATGGCTTTAAAAATGGGATAGACAATTACTTAAGGTTAAAAGGCTTTGAGATATAATACACCCACTCTGAGTGGGAGGCAATCCCAATGGGCATATTGTCTACTATTGTCTTGTACTAATCAATGACCAAGTGACCAAGTATTTACCTTGGCCATCCTGGCCAGAGGCCCTGGTGCCTGCACTACCTCTATGGCCCTGTCAAATGACTCATCCTGAACCAACATGAACTGTGGGTCAATATGGTCATTCACCGAATCCCCTTCCAGATGTGACAAATGATTGCTCATCTGGAACTCTTCCCCTGGGCCTTCCTCAGCACCAGACCTATCAGTGACACCCTAAGGTTGGGCTGGGGTGGAGTCTCAAATGGGCCATTTACCTGCCCTATCTGCTGCTCTTTTTCCAGCTTCTCATGGACCATCTGTGGATGGTCCCTTGCTGACTTCAGGTATCCCATCTCATAGCCCCTCCAAGGGCCATGTATGGAATCCTGAAGCCAACTGAAAAATTTTCCTCTGACAGGTGGGTGGCATCCTGGTCTGAGTACTGGTCCAGCTAGGGTCTAATCCTGTCCATCCTTATTGGGATGGGCAGGTCTACTCCCCTGTTACTTCATATACTTTCTCCAGGGGATTCAGAGGCCACCCCTTGGGGGCTTTGCGGAGGTGCACTGTACCAGTGAGTGCTATTGTCCACAGGTGAAACATTCATGGCAAAACTTAATCATTCCTCATGCAGTTCCCTTGGTTATATGTGAAGCACACTTGAGGGGGGCCTCCTTGCCACTTGCCACTGCAGATGGGAGACCGTGAGGGGTAACCCACTATCTGTATGGATGACACCACCCCCATGCATCACATCCACCAAGAGAGGCATATCCAATATGCCCCACCCATGTGTGGCATCACCTTGCCTGTGGCACTGGAATTCTTTGTTGTAGTCTAGCCATACCATTCCTCCTTTGCACCTCTGCATAAGCATAATTCTATTTGCATAATTAATTAAATCCAACCCCTGTCCTGGCGTCATCTGCAGTATCATGCTGGCAAACACAAAAAAAAAAAAAACACCAACAAGTTCTCAAATGTGCATGGCACTTTCAATTTTTCCTGTCAGATGCTTACAAATTATAATTATTCTCCTCAGATTCTCTGGGCCTATTATATAGCAAGAACATATCTGCATATTCTCTGTTTCATATTTGTTGTCTAACCTTATCAGTCAGGTGGGCCATGCAGGCATCATCAGGCTGACATTATTGCCATGGCCCTCATCCTCTGGTACCAGGTAGGAAGTGACACCACCCCGATTGCTCCTGTACCTTCTTTGCCTGTCCGCCCAGTTGGTTGCTGACCTTTGGCCACTGCAGCCATACCCTCCATCAGATCCATAATCTTGTCCAGCTTTTCATCTGCAGAAGGCCCTTGTTTTGCCTTCTGGTGTCCAGAAGTTAGGCCCAAGGAGGCTGAGGCTTGTGTGACCGATTCCTCCACTGAGGATATGATGACCTGGCCCCTGCTGGGGTCTGGCATGTTACCCAGCAGGGTCTGTCCTCTCCTCAGTTTTCTGGACTGTGCTACCTGCACTTCCCCAGAAGGATCCCTCCCAAAGCTATAATTATCATGTTCCAGATATGCTCTTCAGAGAACTGACAAGCCTCAGAACCCCTTCTTACCTCACTGAGGTGTCCTAGGTACCTTCGATGGGGACATCACCGCTTTCTTGGCTGGTCGCTTCTTCCTGCCAGCTGCCATCACTGCAGTTGATGTATATGGACCCTCAATGCCCTCTAGGCAGGCTTCCAGTCACTCCTGTTCTTTTTGCTGGTACATCTTGCCCAGCTGGGTCTCCAGTGCTATGGCTACTGCCTTCATTGTTGGAGTCTTCTTCTTGCTGGTATCTTCTATCAGAAATACACTAGGCCACAGAAATCCCAGGGAGATAAGTAATTATTGCTGTCTAATTTTATTTATATTCATGAAATGTTTAAAGGAAAATTTTCTTTTGCAGGGGCTCCATCCTCTGCAAACCTTACCCTCCAGTTTAGGTTAGGTTAAGTAGAAAAAGCATTTTTTTTCTGCTGCAGCAAAGTGGTTTAATTTACTTTTTAAAAGTCTGCTACCTGGAAGTGCAGTGGATGGTTAGGTGGCTCCATTTACTGTAAAGGTGCCGCACTGCACCGTGCGCATGCATTGAAGCACATAGTGCAGCGCCACACCTTAATCCTCTCTCAATCGCAGACATGTCCTCATTCTTCAAAGCTGGACCACAAACTGAGGAAATCAGATATACGGTTCAATGTATTTCAGTGGGGTTTTGAACTTAGTGGCAAACTTGTCTGTTTTGGAATATTTTTGCCCAAATATTCAACATGCCTTTTTTTGGGACCCCACCTCATGAACAATGACAGTCAAAGGTAGACAAATCTGTCCCAAAAGGTGATTTTGTGGTTGCTGTACAAAATCACCTTTTGGACAGGAGCTGAAAATTTTCTCTACCCTTGTTCATGAAGTGGGGTCATAAGAAGGCTATGTCGAAAATCTGGTGTAAAAATATTAAAAAACAATAACGTTATGAACCTATGTTGAAATTTGTGAATGTAGGCTTGTAAATTTGTTAATTTTCTATATTTTGACCCCAGATTTTCAGCATAGCCATTTCCTCACAGCACATCATCAGTGTGACAGCTGTCATTTTTATGTTTGCTTGCACGCATGTACAAGAAACATATTGGGGCAGCTTGCTGCAGTAGCAAGTTATGGAGGCGTGGCAGTGTTGTTGCCAATGCCAGCAGCCCATTTTGGGGCTGGTCTGTGTGGCACCAATAGACGATCATGCTATCCATGAAAGCAGTAATGTAGCTTGCCACCAACTTGAATCAAACTTGCTGCTGCAATCAAGGAGTGACCCATCATCAGCAATCAGTCAGCTGTTTTTGCTGTGGGGTGGTTCCTGACTGCAGCAGCAAATTACAGCTGAATTGTCTGGTGTCCCCTTTCAATAAACATGGCGGCAGCTTCTCCATCGGCCACTCACAGTCCCCACAGAAGCCGATGGACAGCCGCTGCCTCTCATAGTCCCCATTAAAGCTAACAGGGTGCCCAATCCCCCTGTCGGCATACCATCTCCCCAGTTCATTTACCAACAGGGTAGCCCAATCCCTGTTGACATAATGTGCTTCCCCTCCATTTTTTGAGTGCTGAGGGGGGGTCCCCAATCTCCCTCAGCTCATGCACCCCCCCCAAGCACACTGCATGGCTGACAGGGTGTCCAATCCCCATCGGCTCTCGTCCCCTGCCAAAACACTCAGGTGGCATGCTGGGAGCCCACCCCAGCATGCCAAAAGTGTCCCTGCATTGTCTTCCCCCATAAAAAGAAAATGTCCCTCATGTCCTCATGGCCCTCCCAACCTCCGCCAGACTCCACCTCTGTGCACCCCACCTCCCACACCCCCTTCACCCCATACTTAGCTCTCAGGAGCCCAGCTGGATAATCTTCGGTGGACCAGGAACATGTCTGCACTCTTCAAAGCCGACTGAAGAAATGCCTGTAAGCCGTATAATGGCATAAAAGGGGTTTTCAACTTATGTGGATATCACAGCCATTATTTTGACTTTTGGCACCAGATTTTCAACATGGGGTTCTTGGGACCCCTCCTCATGAGTTCAGCCACTGTCATGGCATTATTCAGTCCCAAAAGGTGATTTTGCAGTCACTGCATGGAATTACCTTTTGGGGCTGATTAATGAAATGACAGTGTCACTGTTCGTTTGGTGGCCTCTCAAAAAGTCTATGTTGCACGTTTGGTGAAAAAATTCCAAAAAATGACTGTGTTATGAGCGTGCATTGTGCAGTTTCCACACACACTCGTAACTTTGCAAATTTGTAATATTTTCGCTCCAGATTTTCAGCATTAGCATTTTTTCACACCTCCTTATGAACAGTACAGATGTCATTTTTCACATCCTGGCCAAATGTGTTTTTGCTCTTCTGTTGCAGAATAGTGTGGTCACTGTGGAAAATCAGTGTTCAGGACAGATTCAGAAAATCACAGTGATACTGTTCATGAGAAGAGGTCCTAAAATGCCTATGTTGAAAATTTGGTGACAAAAGTTCATAAAATGACTATGTTTCGAGCGTGCATTACGCAGTTTCCATACACACTTGTGCCTTTAAAAATGTGTAATATTTCCACTCAAAATTTTTAATATTGTCCATTTTGCGCACCTCCTTATGAACAGTACAGCAGTCATTTTTCATATCCTGCCCAAAATGTGTGTTTGCACATCTGGCGCACAATGGCGCGGTCACTGTGGGAAATCAATGTTCGGGACAGATTAAGAAAATCATAGTGACAGTGTTCATGATCAGAGGTCACAAAATGCCTATGTTGAAAATTTAGTGAAATAATTCCACCGAATGACTGTGTTATGAGCATGCATTGCCCTGTTTCCACCCATGCTCGGAAGTTCAAGCATTTTTAATATTTTCTCTCCAGATTTTCAACATTGCCATCTCTTCACACCTCTCTATGAATGGTACAACTGTCATTCTTCACATCCTGCCTGATCTGTGTTTTCACACATCTGGCGCAGAATGGCAATGTTGCCATGGGAAATCAAAGTTCTGGACACATTAACAAAATCACACTGCCACTTTTTCATGAGCAGAGGTCCCAAATGCTTTCATGAGGTGGGGGTCACAAAAAGGCCATGTTGAAAATTTGTAGTGCAAATACCAACAAACGCCCGGGGTGTTAGGGTTTCTAACCATAACATCCCACCCTGTACAGACTGACAGGCATCAGGTGTGCTTCGAAGCAGCTGTAATGATCATACCATTCCACCCCACCCCCCACCCTGAAGCCAGTGACAGGCATCGAGGTGTGCTTGAACTTTGGCCCCAGACTTCACCCCATTCTCCTATACTGCACCCATTTCAGCATATGTCCTTATGAAATGGGCTGACTGTGAAGCCGAACATCCCAAGGCACACCTCAACACTTGTCAGTGTCTACAGGATAAGGTGAGGTGAAATGCCGTGAGCGTTCTGGGTGACAACCCAAAGGCACATTCCAATGCCTATCCATCTCTGCAGGGTAGAGGTGGGGTTGGCATGAGTTAAATACTTCACTGCCATTCCTATTCTGCATTTGTCTAATTCCTGCATGTCCAATGCTACAGTAATATCAGCAAGCAAACATTCGGCATTGATAAATACCTGTATATATTTGACATATATCAGTGGGAAATGACTTGCGTACACCTAGGAATCAATTTGTGGGGTTGAGAACACAACATTTCCATGTTTGGTCCAGATGTAAAGTTTATGTCTTTTCTTCCTGTAAATAATTGTATTATAATTCTGTTTGATTGTGTGTATCAATAAAAAATTCCCCTACTGTTTTTGACAAGTGCCATGGGAATCTCTAATGTCCATTTGTGCAAGCACCAGAAATAGCAGACAAGACCTTGATTTAACATACCATCCAAAGCACAACATCCCCTTAGTCCTGCACTGCCAACATTTGTGGTATGAACCCATTCCTTGTGTGGAACTAGAACCCACAACCTTCTGGCCCAGAGGCTGATGTGGTTCCAACAGAGCCATGCTGACACTCTAGTAAGGTGGCCTTAGAGGCAGATGGTTTACAGTGCAGTGCAGAGCTGAATTCCTTTTTATAGAAATGCAAAAATCCAGTGTTCTGGCAACCAACACTGCCTTGCACTGCCTCCTGCTGGGATATTATGGTTCATGTGCAAGTCCGTGCATCCCACTCTGAGGCTGGTTGATCCTGAGGGCAACATGAATGTGGGGCACGTATGTTCCTGGAAGGATAGGCACAGCCCTGCTGGCCAATCACAGAGCAGCACTGGTGTCAGATGTGAAGACAACCACTCACCTTCCCACCCTCATCAAGGAAGCTGCAGCCATGGTGACTGTTCTTGATGGGGCACGGGGGCTGAGCAAAAGAAGTCTCTTGGAAGTGATGAATCTAACTTTGGGGAGGGCAGACCTCAAGAATAGAGATGCAAAAAACTGGAAAGCTTCACTCATAAATGAACTTGAAAAATTTAGCCAAACTCATGAAGTGCAAAGTTTAACCTGAGGGAAAAGTAACATGGAGTGGAACAGTACCAATTCATGGGTAGGAGGAATGGCAAGAGGCAGTCAGCCGAGCCAGGGGCTAGGGAGGGTGGTATGCTGCCAAGGATGTGGATCTGCTATTTTCCTGAGAATGGCATGGAGGGCAGGGGGCTGCATGGTGTGCCGGCAGGTAGGTCAGCTGAGAAAGGACATTGAGTGGCTGAAGAGGGAGCTAGAGGCATGGGGGGGTCTGTTTAGAGAGGTAGGCAGGCATGCGGGGTACCCAATGAGTCACCCATTACAACCGGCAACAGGCCATCAAATGGTAAAACTAGGGGTAGTGAGGGGTGGGACACAAAATCATGCACAAGCACAGGCAGGAACCAAATACTGGAGGTGTGTCAGAGAGTGGAAAATAGATGCAACAGGGCCAGTGCAGGGTTATAAGCCCCAGGGAGGAGGGACAGTGCACAACCAGGCAAGGGGACCTGCCTGCACAAACAGATTCCAAATTCTCACTTGTCTGAAGGAGCAGAAGAAGGCAGGTTGTGCAGCCAATAAGCCAGTCAGAGAGGAGAGCACTGCAGGGGATAACAGCTGCAGCACAGGCCCATAAGGAGCTAACGGTAGCCCAAGTACCCATAGAGGCAAGGAGCAACAGGATAGGGGCAATGCAGTAATGCCAGCAGGGTTAGATAAATAAGGAGATAATGGAGAAGGGAAAGCTGTAAGTGGCCCAGGAGGGGTGGGAGCTGGGGTGATGAGGGGGACACAAGTAAAAGGAAATAGTAACACAGGGATAGCATAGGGGAACAGTAGTGGAGGGGGAGGCAGGGTGGTGGGGGGTGAAAAAATGAATGAGTTGGGGAGCACAAAGGGATTGGTCTAGATGTGGAGGCAGAAGCACCAGCCAAAGTTGAAAGAGGGGTAGAGATAGGGAATAGAATGGGGGAAGATAGAGGGGAGCTTAACTGGGAGAATGGGTAGAGGGATCAAGCTAGGGAACATAATAGTTCAAAGCAACATGGGAAAAATGATCATAGGAGTGAAAGAGTCATAATTTTGGGGGACTCGGTACTGAAGGGCGTAAGATGGGGGGTAGGGGTGCCAGAAAAAGCAATAACGTGGTGGAGTGCATGCCTGCATTACAGCAGAAAGGATGGGTCAGCATATTGCTAAATGCATAAGGAAGGTGGGGGGGGACCACACATTATTGTGTAACTGGGAACAAATGATCTAGAAGGAAGAAGGTTAGAGGAGGTTCAAGATAGCTTCAGAGTTGTGGGGGAGCTATGCAATGAGGGGGGAAGTACAGTAGCATTTGCAGAAGTCCTGCCAATGCCACAAGCAAGTACAGATAGGAAGTGCAGAATCATAGACTTTAACAAGTGGCTGAGGGTATGGTGCAAGTCCATGGAGTATGGATTGGTGGGAGAGTGGGGTAGCACATGGGAGAACGAGGACTGGTATGCAAGAGATAGGCTACACCTCAGTAAGCAAGGATCACAGATGTTAAAGCAGAGACTGGGGGAATTTATCAGCAAAAGATACAATTTAAACTAGCTGGGGGGAACTATAGAGGAGGACTTAAACAAGAGACGGGGTCCAAGGGACCTCCCCCTCCAGCAAGAATGGAACCAAATTTGACTAAGGTTGGGAGAGGAGGGTAGGGTAAAAAGGAGACAGGGAAATATAAAGGGTGGAAGGTGTTATCACTAAATGCTAGGAGCCTGGGGAACAAGATGGCTGAGTTGCAGGCATTGATGGCAGAGGGGGGTAGACATAGCTGCTATTATGGAGACATGGGCAACTCAAAACCATGAATGTGCAAGATCATGCACATAGGGAAGAGAAACCCTGAAGTCACCTATAGGCTGGGAGGGGAGTTGCTGGCAGTCACAAAGGAAGAAAGTGACTTGGACAGCATCATCACTGATGACCTGAAATCATCCAAGCGGACCTCTAAAGCAGTAGGTAAGGCTAGGGGGATGTTAGGGTGTATTAGTAGGGGAATCACAAGTCGTAAGAGGGAGGTAATAATCACTCTTTACAAGACACTGGTTAGGCCCCATCTGGAGTACTGCATGCAGTACTGGAGGCCGCACCTTTACAAGGACATTAACCAAATTGAGGCAGTCCAGAGAAGGGCAACCAAAATGGTGCAGGGACTGCATCAGAAAACATATGAGGACAGATTAACAGAGCTCAATATGTATACCCTTGAGCAAAGGAGGGAGAGAGGTGATATGATCAAAACATTCAAACACCTTAAGGGCATTAACAAGGTGAAAGAGTCTAACATGTTTAAATATAAGAAAAATTGCAGGACAAGAGGGTACAGCATGAGATTAGAGGGAGGCCGATTAAGGGGGAATGTGAGGAAATTATTTTTTTACAGAAAGAGTGGTGGCTGCATGGAACGGCCTACCTCAGGAAGTGGTGGCTATGAATACAGTGCAGGGCTTCAAACAGGCATGGGATAGGCATAAGGAAGCAATACAGATGAGTATGAATAGATAGGCCACTGACAGAGCAAAGGCCGATGGCACAATTATAAGGTAGAAAAAGAAATGGGCATACTGGATGGGCCTTGCAGTCCTTATCTGCCGTCAACCTCTATGTTTCTGTGTTTCTACGACTGGGACTTGGCCATCCCAGGATTTAAGTTATTTCAGAGAGACAGAGAAAAAGGGAAGGAGGAGGAGGAGGAGGAGTAGCCTTTTATGTTAGAGAAGAAATCGGATGTATTAGGGAAGAGGGGGAGGAGGGCAGTCCAGAAATCATTTGGCTGCAGCGACAAGCCTGGATGGGATCTAAGATCTGATTAGGGGTTGTTTATAGGCCCCCAACTCAGAAAGAGGACATGGATAGGGAACTAGGGGAGAAGATGAGGACACTCAGTGGCAAAGGGAGCACGGTGGTGGGGAACTTTAATCTACCAGGATCGATTGAAGCATCCCAGCTACCACATTTTCCATGGAGCTGATCCTCCTGGAAGCATTCCAGGACAGCTTCCTTACCCAAAGGGTGACAGGGCCAACAAGAGAGGAGAACATTTTTGACCTAGTGCTGGATGATGGGGAACTTGTCAGGGATGTACAGGTGGAAGAACCCTTGGCAGGTAGTGACCACCGGACAGTGTGGTTCTCAATCCGCTTGGGGAGGGAAGCAGCCAATATAAAAACTAAGGTCCTGGATTTCAGAAGGGCTAACTTTGGCAGGATGGGTCACACTGAGTAAACACGTAGATAGCATCCACCCAGACATGGACACAGAACAGAAATGGGCAGTCATCAAGCTGGGACTGACCAAAGCCACAGAAGACTGTATCAAGAATAGGTGTAAGAAATCCAGGACCAAAAAACACAAGCAGGATTACTAGAGAGGTAGTGAGGATGGTGAAGGAGAAGAGAAAGGCATTCCAAACCTTTAAGAGAACCAACAGGGCAGTGGACAGAGAAGATTATCTGAGGAAATCCAGGGGAAGTGAGCAGAACAGTAAGGGCAGCAAAGGCAGCCAGGGAAAGGAGATAGCTCAGGGGATACAAGAAGGGGAAAAGGATTTCTTTAGTTCTATCAGGGAATATAGGTAGACCAATGACCAAATAGTTAGGATCAGAAAGGGCAGTGGGTGGTTAGATAAGGGGGCTGAGATGGCTGAAGTACTCGTTTACTTCTGCTTAGTATTCACAAGGGAGAGGGACAGGCCAGTACCTGAAGGGAAAGGTGGGGCAGGGAAGGGAGATGAGGCAACCACAGATCAGGTAATCAAAGCAGAAAGCGTGCTGGAGGGTCTTAAGTCACTGAGGGTGGACAAGGCACCAGGGCCAGATGGAGTTTATCTCAGGGTGCTAAGGCAGCTGGCAGAGGTCCTAGCAGGACCATTGGCAGACCTGTTCAACACCTCTCTAAACATAGGGCGTGTCCCCATGGATTGGAGGGAGGCACATGTGGTATCTCCCCATAAGAGTGGGCCCAAGGACGAGCCGGGGACTACTGATCAGTGAGCCCTACCTCAGTCACTGGAAAAATGATGGAGGCAATCCTCAAAGAAAGGCTAGTGTGATTTCTGTGGCACAATGGCCTGCAGGATGACAGGCAGCACAGGTTTGTCTCTGGCAAATCCTGCCAAACAGACTTGATTGACTTTTATGACTGGGTCACGAGGGCAATGGACAGGGGCCATGTGGTGGATGTACTCTACCTGGATAAGGCCTTCGATTTAGTTCCTCATGGTAGGCTAATCTGTAAACTAGAGAGACTGGGAGTGGGGAGAAAAAATGAGCAGATGGGTTAAAAACTGGCTGCAGGATAGACAACAGAGGGTAGTGGTGGTGGTGGTGGGGGGGGAAGAGCAGAGCCCAGGGCAGTAACAAGTGGCATCCCACAGGGCTCAGAACTAGAACGGGTCTTGTTTAACATTTTCATCACAGACATAGCAGTAGGGATCAAAAATAAGATCAGCCTCTTTACAAATGGCACCAAGATCTGTGCTGAGGTGGATGGGGTTGAGGGAGGAAAAGTACTTCAGGAAGATTTGGCAAAACTGGAGGAATGATCATACAACTGGCAGCTCAGGTTCAATGCCAAGAAGTGTAAAGCGATGCACTTGGGAGCAAGGAACCCAGGATGCAGTTACTGGTTGGGGGGTGTCCGATTATCCACATCCAAGGAGGAGAAGGATTTGGGGGTGCTGGTGACTGGTGAAATGAACCACTCGGCACAGAACAGGAAAGCAGCAAATAAGGCAAACAAGATGCTGGGGTAGATAGCAAGGAGGATAACTTCCAGAAGTAGTGAGGTCATGCTGCTCCTGTACAGGTCACTGGTGAGACCGCACTTGGAGTTCTGCATGCAGTTCTGGCACCCTTACTTAAAAAGGGACAGCAAGCTGCTGGAGACGGTGCAGCACAGAGCAACCAAGATGATCCTGGGGTCGGGGATAGACCTTACAAGGAGAGACAGAGAGCTCAATATGTATACCCTGGAGGATAGAAGGGAGAGAGGGATATGATTGAGACCTTCAAGTACCTGAAAGGGATGAACAGACTGGTCGACATAGGTATGTTCACTCTAATGAGCAGTAAGGAAACCAGAGGGAACTCTCTGAAATTGAAGGGGGGTTGATTCAGGAGGGAAAAGAGGAGACACTATTTCACTGGAAAGGGCGGTGGTAGGGTTTAACTCACTGCCAGAGGAAGTCATATCTTTGCAGTCAGTGGGGAGCTTTAAAAAGGGATTGGACAGATTCAAAGAGAGATTACAACCCAAAAGGGGACAGGGAGGGAGGAGGATGGCAAATGGGGTTGGGGGGCAGCAGCAGCCTAAGGGACTGATGTGCTGCACACTTGAGCAGACTAGATAGACCACAAAGCCTGTATCTGCTGGCAATTTCATATGTTCGTAAACGTGCAGACTTCACAAAGTTTTCAGCAGGTGAAGTGATATTTTTCTCAAGCAAAGTCATGCGGATTTGCTGGCAAAGTTGTAACGTTGCCATGACCTTGCCTGACATTGCCAGAAGAAGTGTCACTCCCCCAGGAAAACTTGTTGCAAAGTGGGCAATTCCCTATGTTTTTTGTGAAGGAAAATTGTGCAGCTCTGTTGGCAAAGTAAAACTTTGCAACATCGCTACCTAGCACACATGAGAGAGGAAGACCTGCATTCAGGAGCAGGCATTGGCATCTGCCTCTGAGGATACCATACCATTTATCCACCTGACCACTTATGGCTGTACTGTGGTGCTGTGAGTCAGCTCAAGAGAGTGGGAAGGGCTGGGGGACAATGAAAGGTAAAGGAAATGAGAATTTAAAAAAGGTATTTAATGTCAGCAGTACCACACATCCTTTACTTTAAATAACTTAATCAGTTACCTAGTTTGCTAATTGGTTGCTAAATGTACGCAACTATTCCCTCTGTAGACCCTTTGTTATGCTGAAAGCCCTTGACAGACAGAGTACTGGGAAACAAGAAGAGAAAGTTTTTGATCTGCAGACTCATTGACTCTGGAGGTTTGCTGTGCACCTCTCTTCTCCTCTTGGCTGTTAAATACCTCAGGCTAGGACATCAAGGGATCTCTTCGCTGTCAGATGTTAAGACTAAGCAATCTTTTAGTTTAACTCTTGTTTCACAGAGTTGATCCCTTGGAAGGTTGAGAGTCTGGAGAAAGATTAGCTCAGCAATTTTATGGAATTACAGGTGTAGCATAAAACAAAGGAGGCTGATGGAATTCACTGGTGTCTGAAGCCACTTGGGCTGAGCGTGCTGTTGCTAGTGACTGCAAGTTAAGCTCTGTTCAGGCCTTCCTGCAAGCTTCACAGGGCATCCAAATTCATTTATTTGAAAGGCTTCCTGGATAGATTACTTTTCATGTTTGCATGCATGCATGTGCAAGAAACATGTTGTGACAGCGTACCAGGATGTGGAGGTGCGGTTGTGTGTGGTCAGTGCCCCTACTGCTTTTTAGGGCTTGTCTCTGTGACATCAATAAATGACCATGCTGTCTATGACAGCAGTGCAAAAACGTGCCACCAACTTGAAACATTTTCGCCACTGCAATGAGGGAGTGCCCCCTCATTGCAGGGCATGCCTTGCCTGGTGTTACAGTTCGTTAAACATGGCAGCTGCCACCATCCACCTCTAGTCTCCAGAAAGCTAATGTATGGGGATGCCCAATCCCCCTATCAGCATGCCCCCTGCCCAGTTAATTTGCCAATGGGGAGCTCAATCCCCATCGGCATAATATTCCCCTGTAAGAATTTATATGCCAGGGGGGTGCACAATCCCCCTCAGCATCATGCTCACCCCCCCAAACAAAGAGCCAGTTTTCTTTTTTGCTGATCGGGTGCCCAATCCCTGTCATCTACAGTCCCCCCCAAATAAGAAACACCCAGGTGGCATGCTGGGAGCCCACCACAGCATGCCAAATGTCCCTATAAAAAAGAAAACCTTCTCACAATGTTTTAAATTTTTTTTTTCCTGTAAAGGAAAAAACGGTCCCTCACTGTCTGTGGAGCCCCTTCCCCAACCCACATCCACCCTCTGCATGATTTTCAATGTTGTCATTTGTTCACACCTCCTTATGAACAGTACAGCTTTCATTTATCACATCCTGCATGAAATGTGTTTTCGTACATCTGATGCACAATGGCATGGTCGCTGTGGGAAATCAATGTTCAGGACAGAGTAAGAAAATCACTGTGGCACTGTTCATGAGTGGAGGTCCCAAAATGCCTGTGTTGAAAACTCGGTGACAAAATTCCACCAAATTACAATGTTACAAGCGTGCATTGAGCAGTTTCCATGCATGCCCGTAACTTTGACAATTTTTAATATTTTCACTCCAGATTTTCAACATTGCCATTTTTTACACCTCCTTATGAACAGTTCAACTGTCATTTTTCACATCCTGCCGGAAATGTGGTTTTGCACATCTGACGCACAATGGGCACGGTTGCTGTGCAAAATCAACAGTCAGGACAGATTAAGAAAATCACAGTGCCACTGTTCATGAATAGAGGTCCCAACATGCCTATGTTGAAATCTGGTGTTAAAAAATCCACAAAATAATTGCATTACAGGTGTGTGTTGCGCAGTTTCTACGCACGCTCGTGACTTCACCAATTTTTTAATATTTTCACTCCAGATTTTTAACATTATCATTTTTTTATACCTCCTCAAGAACAGTAAAGCAAATGTTTTATACCCTGTTCACAATGTGTTTTTGCACCTGTGGCACCAAATGGCACAGTCACTGTGCAAAGTCACCTTTCAGCTAATGAACTGATAGTGTCACTGTTCATGTGGTGGGATCACAAAAAGCCCATGTTGAAAACTTGGAGTGAAAATACCAAGAAATTCCCATGGTATAAGGGTTTCAGACCATAATGCCCTGCCCTGTAGGGACTGACAGGCATCAAGTGTGTGACTTGGGATTTTCGACAGTAATGCTCACGCCATTGCACCGCCACCCACACCCTGCTGCCAGTGACAGGCATTGAGTTGTGCCTCGGACTCTTTGGCCCCAAAGTTTTACCCCATTTTCTTATACTGCACCCATTTCTGCATATTTCCTTATGGAATGGGGTGACTGTAAAGCCGAACACCCCAAGGCACACCTCAACACTTGTCGGTGTCTGCAGGATAGGGTGAGGTGAAATGATGAGAGCGTTATGGGCGACAACCCAAAGGCACACCAAAATGCCTGTCCATCTCTGCAGGGTGGAGGTGGGATTGATGTCACTTCAATACCTCACTGCCATTCTTATTCTGCATCTGTCTAACTCCTACCCTTCCAATGCTAATGCCAGCAAGCAAATATTCAGCAATGACAAATGCTTGTTCAAATCCTGGCCAAAATGTCTTTTCATGCTTGTGGTGCAGAATTACGTTTCAGTGGCACAGAATGATGTTTTGGCGGGGATTTGAAAATTGTCACCTACTGGGTTCATTACGTGGAGGTAATAAAAAGGCTATGCTGAAGATTTGATGTGCAAATATGATACAATGCCAAGATTATGACTGAACAGTACATTATTTCAGTGTTCACTCATAACTTCACAAAGTTTCAATATTTTGACTCCAAACTTTCAAAATAGCCATTTTTCCACACCACCTTATAAACGTAACGTGTCATTTTCACAGTCCTACAAGACATGTGTTTTTGCACCTCTGATGCGAGATGACATTTCGGCCAATATACTATAAATGGTACACATCATGTCTATAAGGTAAATCCTAAAATACATGTCTTCAACAATTGTGGTCACAATTAAAAGAACAAAATAAATTGTTTAACATGCATCAAATGTCCGGCATTGGCAAATGCTTGTATTTTATTATAGCTCTATCAAGGCAATAAGGAAAGGGGTTTTCCTTCAGGCTTGAAATTCCCCAGGTCTTTCTAGCCATAGGGAGTTAGAGGGGGAAAAACCAAAGGTCCAGGTTCTCTCTAGCCATTGGAAGCTGGGCAGATAAGCCAGGTGTCACCAAGTGAGTAAGTGGCTTTGGTGGGATTTAAACCAGGATCCCCTTGTATGTGGTTCAATGTTTTAATGAATACTGTAGGCTACCATTTCCCTCTCCCTCTCCCTCTCCTGCAGCTGAAGACTTCACAATTTTCAGCCCAGCCAGTAGTATCAGTTTCATCCAGTATCTTTAGCTTTTGTTTTGTTTTTCTTTTTGTTTTTATATAAACCTGACTATAACTGTCCAGTGAGACTGACTGAACAGTAGGGGAACGTGTACCTATAACCAGATTAGGCATCCATTCCCCAGGCAACCGACATTCCCTCCAGCTATTGCCAGTAGGGAGGGCTCCACAACCCAAATCCATCCCTCACTAAATCCCCCACCCAACTTGGCCCTTATGTCCTGGGACCATCCAACTACATGGCCAGCCACCAGCAGTTCAGCCCCACCCACCATGAGGAACAATGCATCTTCTCTGTTCTCACTCCACTGGTAGAGTGCGGGCTTATCATTACTCATCCTTACTGCTTGGTATCGAAAGGCAAAGAAGGGGGGAGGAGAGCTGACATATTGTGCGGCAGTGCATGGTGCAGACCGTGGGCAACACAATGGAAGATGTGAGGACTACAGAAAGGATCCCTGCCAGCAGAAGCAGATCCCTGCCAGCAGAAGCGGATCACTGCAGCCCATACCTACTGTTTTCATAAGTGCCCAGCAAAAGAAAACACCTCCACTTCAGGTATAAAATAACTTTCATTGTCCTGTACCGTATTTGCACCCTGCCTAACTGGTTTAGCCCCAGTTATAATGTCTTGCATCTGTAAGGAGGGAAATGTTGAAATTAATAATGGAGAGAGCCATGACAAATCCAAAGGCTCTGCTCTCAACTCCACAGCTCTATCACTGGACACCCAACCTGCTCCCGGACCTCCGTGGTAAACTTCTACTGTATGATAGTGCTCACCAGCCCTACGCTAACAAGGCTGGGATTCAGTCAAGCCAGTATGCAAGTCACAGAGAATGTTGTGCTGACAAACAAGATTGTTGTGCTGCCAAGCAACCTGGTAATCTCCATTTCTATTGCCTTTAAGGACATAAAATGCAGTCTTGTCTTAGAAGTCGTAAACTAGCATTCTGTCTTAGCAGTACAGAAATAAATGCCTCTCATGTATTTTGACAATTATAGTTGTGATTGGAGATCTGTCAGCCAAGATATATGATCACTATGCAATTCTGAACAATCTAAAATCTCTACTCTTTGATTGGTTACAATCCAAGATGCATCTACCATAGCCACCGTACAATAGCTTTAATATTTATAAAAAATGTATTCCATAGAAATTAGAGAAAATGTATCCAGGGTGTGCCACAGAAACCACTCCCAAGACCAAATCAGTCTCTGACTCTCACAGCTGCTGCTGCCCATTTTGTGCAGGCAAGGGATGGTAAGCAAGTCACGGAGTTTATTGTGACTACCACTGCCACCGATCATTACTCCTGAGACATAAGCAGACTCAGAATCCCGTTGATGCCGCTGCCCATTGTGGGCAAGTGGGGGAAGGGGGATTCTAATGGTCCACTACAAGGCCATCCCACAGTGGCCGACCACTGAATAATGGTCCCCCTTCTCTGGACATATTGCTAAAAACACGGCATCTCAACAGATCAGTGCCCCTCTAACACATAATTAACTAACTAAATTGCCAAATCCCATAAGTTGCCTCTTGGGCATTCACTGAAGCAGTCCTTTGTTTGCCCCTCCTGGAGCCTATTACTCCTGATAAGGAATGGACTCATTTTTTGTAAGCCCTTCCAGTTGAACAATAGCCTGCTGGCAGCAGTCTTTGTGTGGTGTCCACTCCCCCCCCCCACAGCTACCAACACGAAGTCCATATTTAACTGCCTAATCTCCCTTGCCCTGTAGGCTAATTGAAGCTGGCCAGCATTATCAGACCCCTGACCCTGGAAACACTTTGCTGTCAATCAAGCCATGGACCCTAAGCTCTGTAGGCAGCAACTCTAGCCTTCAGCTAAAGGGGCACATCCGGTAAAAATTCCTTTACCTTCAAAGTGAGGCTGGGTATTTCTGATCCGCTGATCTGTCCTGGCTATATGAGCAAGGGAGGACAAAAGAGGAGAAAATGCTGCATACAGCTCTTTTTAACTCCTCCTCTCTCTCTACCCTTCTCCTGATAGCCACTGC
Source organism: Neoceratodus forsteri (assembly GCA_016271365.2). Taxonomy (NCBI): domain Eukaryota; kingdom Metazoa; phylum Chordata; order Ceratodontiformes; family Ceratodontidae; genus Neoceratodus; species Neoceratodus forsteri. The sequence goes on along the minus strand of CM057453.1, from coordinate 313,648,422 downwards.
CCTGCAGGCGGCCTCTGTGGTTCCTGTTCATGAGGTGGTGACAGGGTCTGCTCATCACCGCATGAGGAGGATCCCTGCCAGCTTCAGGTCAGGGAAGGGGAAGACTCCAGACAAACAGTCAGCTGCTGCAATACTTTTGCAATCTCTCCATACTATCAGTTCTAATTCTAGGTACCAACAGCGATTCTCTGGGAAGTATACTGACTTGATCCTGAGCTTCTTGTACCATATGACTGTTTTACCCTCTTGCTAAAAACAAATGCTCTATCAGTTCATCTGCATGTTTTTTTATAATCACTTTACTACAATTGCATTTTACATGCATAAATTGGCCTTTTGGTATTTGTTAGATGACAGCTGGATCTATGCAGTAACAAATTGCCATCAATTTCTTTATGAAAGAGACTAGTAGTGAAATCACCATTTATTTATTTTTTCAATTTTTAGCTCTTGGAAATTAACTATCTCTAAATCACAATCAACCATAAATCCAAGGTTACTTTTAGAGGCTTCAAGATGGTTCACAACACTGTTTAGTTCTTTTCTGCTCCCCTTCTAAATAAAACAAGCATTTGTCAATGCCGAATGTTGGCTTGCTGGCACTAGCATTGGTAGTACAGGAGTTAGAGAGATGCATAATAGGAATGGCACTTGAGTACTGAACTGACGCCAACCCCACACCCACTCTGCAGAGACTGACAGGTGTTGGGGGTGTGCCTTTGGATCATCGGGCATAACATTCATGCCATTTCATCTCATACTAACCTGCAGACACTTCTAGGTGTTGCGGTGTGCTTTGGCATCTTCGAGTCTTACACTCATCCCATTTCACAAGGAAATATGCTGAAGTTGGTGTGGTACAGGAGAATGGGGTGAATGTTGGGCCCGATGACCGCAAGACACACCTTGATGCCTGTCAGTGGATGCAGGGTGGGGGTGGAATGGCGTGTGTATTATGGGTGATGATCCCAAATCACAACCATTGGGTGTCAGTCTGTATGGAGTAGGGCATTATGGTTGGAAACCATAACACCTTGAGCGTTTGTTGTTATTTTCACCCCAGGTTTGTAAAATGAGATTTTTGTGACCCCCACATCATGAACAGTGGCACTAGCATTTTATTTCTCAATCCAGAAAGGTGGTTTTGCACAACGACTGTGCCATTTAGTGCCAAAGATGTGAAAATACATTTCTGGCAGGATGTGAAAAATGACAGCTATACTGTTCATGAGGTGCTGTGAAAAGATGGCAATGTTGAAAATCTGGTGTAAAAATATGAAAAACTGGCAAAGTTATGAACGTGTGTAGAAACTGCGCAATGCACGCCTGTAACACAATAATCTTTTGGATTTTTTCCACCAGATTTTCAACATGGGTATTTTTGAACCTCTCCTCATGAACAGTGGCACTGTGATTTTCTTAATCTGTCCCGAACAGTGATTTCCCACAGCGACGGTGCTATTCTGCGCCGTAAGTGCGAAAACACATTTTGGCCAGGATGTGAAAATGACAGTTGTACTGTTCATAAGGAGTTGTGAAAAAATGGCAATTTTGAAAATCTGGAGAGTGAAAATATTACAAATTTGCAAAGTTGTGAGTGTGCGTGGAAACTGCGCAACGCATGCTTGTAACAAAGTCCTTTTTTGGAATTTTTTCACCAACTTTGCAACATAAGATTTTTTGAGAGCCCATCTCATGAACAGTGACACTTTCATTTTGTTTCTTGGTCCCAAAAGATGATTCCATGTAGTGACCACAAAATCACCTTTCAGGACCGAATAATGAGATGACAGTGACTGAATTCATGAGTTGGGGTCCCAAGAAACCCATGTTGAAAATCTGGTGCCAAAATTCCCCAACATGTCTGAGATATGCACCAAAGTTGAAAAAAAAAACATTTATGCCATTATACAGCTTATCAGCATTTCTTCAGCTCGTGTCGGCTTTGAAGAGTGCTAACGCGTTCGTGGTCCACCAAAGATCATCGCGCCAGGCTCCAGAGGTAAGTATGGGGTGAGGGGTGTGTTGGGAGGTGGGTGCGTAGACAGTGGCCACAGGTTGGTGGAGGGGGCAAGAGAGGCCACGAGGGACCATTTTCTTTTTTTTTTTACAGGGTTTATAAAAAAAAGAAACACGGGACTTTTGGCATACTGGGGTGGGCTCCCAGCATGCCACCTGGATGTTTGTGGGGGGAGTGGAGCTGATGGAGATTGGGCACCCCATCAGCCATAGAGTGTGGGAGGCACTTGAGCCGAGGGGGATTGGGTACCCACTCAGCACACAACAGATGGGGGGGGCGCATCATGCCAACAGGGATTGGACTACCCTGTCGACAAATGAACTGGGGAAGGGGCATGCTGATAGGGGGATTGGGCACCCCCATCAGCTTTCATGAGGTTGGAGAGGTGGCTGACAACAGCCACTGCTTGCTGACACAGGCTGTATGCAAATTGCAGTGGTTTCCTTTCAGCTGCACGCCACTGCATTTGAAGTGCTCTCATAGACAGCACTGCCATTTGTTGGTGCTGTGTGGTCCTGCCTGCAAAATGGAGCAGGGAATTGGCAGAGCGGCGGCACACCTCTAAAACTCGTATGGTGCCACTATGTTGCTTGCTCCTGTGCACAAGCCAACGTAAAAACAGGAAATCTACCACTTTTATAAATTGATGTATCTCAAAAAGGGATTAGCATCACAAACACAAAAAAATTTTTCCAGTCAGATAAGTATACATTTGCATAGTTGGGGGTTAGATCCACCTCCATAGCTGCACCTATTGTTTGCAAATTCATAGTCATGGAATAGGAAACAGTTACATTTTGAAATGTTTTCTGTCAATACAATAAGTAGCTCAATCAGTGCAAAAGAAAAACTTGTTTCCCTATACAAGCATTCTCTCAATTCTTCCATCCCTTTGTCATGGGAGATGTTAGTGTAGAGTGAACGAATATCCATGGTGCTAGATACCAGTCAGACTGTACATCAGCATCCTTTATGACACTGAGACTATCTCTTGTATCTCTAATATAGGAGCATGCATTTTTGGCCAGATCCTTGATATGAAAATCAACAAAGTGAGCCAAAGGCTCAGTTAGTGAACCAATGCTTGCAATGAAGGACTTGGCTGAAGGGTCCCATAAGTGTTTATGTATCTTAGGGATGCTATAAATAGCTGATTGTATAGGGTGATCCACAGTCAAAACTCATCAGCATCTTGTGTAATAACACCATTCTAAAATGCTTCATGTACCAGGACATCAATTTGTTCTTTAAATTCTAATGTTGGGTCATAATCAAGTGGACTATAGAAATTCCTATCCAAAAGCTGTTTTAACATCTTATTTTTCCTTTCCCAAAACCAGAATTGAGCTCCCTCCCATCAGCTTAATTAATTACATAACCAGCATTGTTTATTTTTTAGTTTCTCAATAACACATCTCTCTTCTTGTGTGCAGTTTGAATATCGTAATCCCTCTGAATTTTGAAATAATGCTGCCAGGTCCTGTAAACAGGCTTTTTCAAACTCCATCACTTCAGCATTAGATGGGGAATAAAAGAAGATTTTGTTTGAACATTTTACAGACCGCCCCCCCACTTTAGTCGCTACTAGTGGAAATTAATCCTTATCTGTTAACTGTGGTTCCACCATTGAAACGTGCCCATCCGAGTGTGCCCATCATTAGGGCCAGGATTTTATTTCACCTCGCTTTTATGTGGGAGACTGTGCCCCCTGCACCCTATCATGTGAGGGAAAATGACCCCAACACCCCCCTAATTATTTATTCTAACTCCATGGGGGGGCGGACCTCAGAGAAAGGGCAGCAAAATCTGAAAATTGGTGCCCTATTGACAGGTGCACTCGAACCAGCACACGAATGGCCGGAAAGGGTTAATTGTTCTTTGATTATCTCATGGATCGTTGTTATAATGTGATCAGTTGGTAAATAACCCATTATGTCCTTATGAAAAAATGCCATAAGATTAAATTTTTATGTGAATTTATGTAAATCAAATATCATTTCAAAAGGATCCAATGAATGTGTGGGGATAAATGATAATCATTTTTGTAAAACCTATTGTTCAGTTTCCATTAATTCATGTCCTGAAATATTAACAATGATGGAGTCTCACAGTATCGGTTGCCCCTCCTGGATCTCTAATTCAGTCTTCTGTATTATCTATCCCTCTGCCAGCATCCTCTGCTGGAATTTTGTCTGCTCCCCGGCCCCCCCAATGCCTCTTGTTCCCTGTCATGTTCTTCTTGTGCTCCTTCTCAAATTGCATTGTGACAAGGGAATAGTCTGAGGAGCAGTATGAGCTACTGTTTGTAAGGCTTGTTGATTGGGAGGCAGTTCCTCCTGACTGGTATCTAAAAACTAGGAGTTAGTTATATAAGTAAGGGGGTGTGGGGGGGATGCAGCAATTCAATTGTCTCCCTTACTGTAAGGTGCCGAAATTCACCATCGCTGTTTTTACATTAGCTGAAATGCCGTTGCTCAAATTTCTGTCACTCATTTGACATGGTGCCATAAAATATGAGTGGTCTGATGGTGACATCAGTCTTCAGAAAGCACGTGAGGCAAGAAAATGTTTGTGTGTGGGGGGTGTTACTACCTCACTGCTATTTTATCCATAAAAGCCTTCATCCCACAACACAACTGCAGTGCCTTGTTTTGCTGTCTGGAACTGGGTACCTGACCTTCTGCGAGTGATGCTGTCACTGCCTGCCTGTATGAGTGACTGTATTCTTTCTCTGCCCTTTCTACTCCTCCTCTCATGCCTCCATCTCCTTCACCATTTCTGCCTCTGCTTCTGTGCTCTGCTCCGTTGACAGCAGCCATTCCATAACTAGCTGTTCATTAGCACTCTCCCTTAAAAGTTGCTTTGGTGCTACTTGCTTTATTTTATAGAACTGCTGCATTATATAGGAGGCATTATATAATGTTTCAAGGCGGATCAGCAATTGTTACCACCAACACACAGATAGCAGTGGGAGCAGTTGTTGTATTGTTGGTATAAGACAGGTGGGGTGGTGACTAATTTTGTATTTATTTATGGATCTTTTTTAACTTGGACTTCTGTAGGGGAACTGGAACTGACATCACTTGAATGAGGAGGAGGAGAAAACCAGTGTGCTTCTGTATTGCTCAGAGTGGTGCCACAAGATGCACTGAAAGATCTGGGAAGGCTGCTAGGAGTGAAAGTGAAATTAATGGATTTGTGCAGACTACTGAACCAGGGTTGATTTCATTGGCCATACTATCACAAGCCCAGCCCTCATTCTCTCAGCCCCATGTTTCCCAGTTCCATTATGACAATATTCAGAACTACCAGCTACAGAAGTTGTATTTAGAGTTGGTACTGACATGGTGGCACTTGTATCAGTGTGTTTATCCCCCCCCCATATCTCTTCCTGATCCTGTTCTTTTCTTCATGTCTTCTACATGACAGATGACATTACAATGTAGAAGTATGCAGAACAAGATCGAAAAACATTAGTGCAATAATACGCATGTTGAATGTTTGATGATCTTGTGGCATGAAGCGAGAGAGAGAGAGAGAGAGACGATGAGCAAGAATGAGCACTAGACCACCCAACCCCAGTGACATGCCCCACTGACACACATTGAGCTGAGAGACCTATCACACCCACAAGGACTACCCAGCAGACTATTACACCTACTACTGCTCTGATCTTACTCCTTGTTTACTTTACTGACTAACTGGCTCGCCTAACGCTCGGGGAAAAATTAAAGGATCAGCTCAGCACACTGCACCACTAGTACTCAGTAGAATACAAATAACCTGCAAGATAAAAACTGCAAAACTCCCCCTGCCCTGTTCTTTGCCACTGATGGGCTGCCCCCAAGTTCCTGCACTGCTGCAGTCTGCTGCTGCAGAAAACATGCACTGCCCTATAATTCCTTCTGTAGCAAAATACAAATTACTTGCCTGCTCATCACAGAAACTACAGTTAATTTCTTTTAACTAGCTAATTATTATAGTAAAAAATGTTATTTATTTATTCATTTATTGAAATGTTTCACCAGGAAGGCACACTGAGCAACAAGTCACTCATCTCCCACTGCGACCTGGGGGGTACAATAGGAATGAGACATTAAACATTCAATTTACAAGATCTACAATAGCATACAGTTGTAAGGCAGGTGTTACAAAAAGTGTTACAACAGTGTTAAGCATAACATGTAGAAAGAGTGGATAATAATAAGCGCCAGATTAATAAGTAAACAAGTGCTTATGTGAAAGAAAAGGGGAAAGGGAGGGAGGGAGGGGTGAGGTGGGGAGAGGGGGAAGAGTCATATCCCTGGATCCCCCTCAGGGTGCGAGGAACCCTTCAATGGGACTGGTGGGACCAGAGAGAGAAAAGGGGATAATGCAGTATACCAGAGAGACTCTTTTAGGATGGCTGGGGAAGGTAGTAGATCAGAGATACAAGCCCCTTGGGGTGGTAAGTGAAGCTGAGGGTAGAGAGGTAGGGTTTGTACAGGTCTTAGGGGAGGGAATTAGATAGGGACATGGCAGGAGCAGCTAAGTGCAAGGTAATTATTGAGGGCAGAGCTGATGGAGTAGGCAGAGGATGAGTGCTGGATTTGAGGTGGGAGGGAATTCCACATTTTTGGGAGGCAGTGAGAGAAACTGGATTGGCCGATTTGGGTGTATCTGTGGGGGACAACCAGGGTACAGGAATTGGATGATCTAAGGGAATGGGAGTGTGGAGGGGTGTTATAAAGGAGGAGGTGAGGTAGGAAGGAAGCTCATCCAACCAGTGCTTGGAGGTGAATTTAGCACAGTTAGAGAGTTGCCTATTTGCAAGAGATGGGAAGGATAGGGCATGATCAAGATCACAGTGATGGGTGCATGGGGGGGGGCATCTAGGGCAAAGCAGCAGAAGGAATTGAAGATGGTGTCCAGTCTGGCCAGGGAGAACTTAGTGACAGCACCATAGACTATATCACAGTAGTTGAAAATGGGAGGTATCATCTTCTGAACAAATTCACACCTAGCCGTAGGAGGGATGCAACTACAGTTCCTGAACAGGGCACCAAGCTTGGGGCACAGTTTTTTCTGGATGGCGTCACTATGTTCAGAGAAGTTTAGGTGTTGATCCAACCAAACACCTAAGTACCTGAAGGAGGATGTGTCCTCAAGTAAAGTCCCATCAACAGTGTGAAAAGTGGGTAGGGAGGGAAGCCTAAAGAGTCTCTGCCTTGTGCCAAATGTTATGGAGACAGTGTTCATGGCATTGAGGAAAAGCTGATGGTTAGCAAACCAGAGCTGAACCTTGTCAAAGTCTTGCTGTAAGCTGGTTGTAACCTCATCAGGACAGGAGCCAGATGCATACAGGACTGTATCATCGGCATACATATGTATAGCAGAGGATGGGGAGCAAACAGAAGGAAGGTCATTTAAGAAGATGGAGAATAGGAGGGGCCCTAATACAGAGCCCTGGGGCACTCCAGTGTTAATTGGGAGGGGAGAGGAAGTGGCGTCCAAGATCTTAACTGATTGGGTTCTGCCAATAAGGTAGCTCTTGAACCAGTTTGTGGCAAAGGGAGATATGCCAGCTGCCATGAGTGAGTCGAGGAGAAGGGAGTGAGAGACAGTGTCGAAGGCCTTGGCCAGGTCAACAAAAATGGCAGCGGTAATTTGTCCATTGTCCATCCCACTTAGGATGGAGTCTGTGAGCCATAGAAGAGAGGTGGTGGTTGAGTGTTTTTTCCTGAAACCAGACTGGAAAGGGGTGAAAAAGGAGGTGTCAGAGAGAAAAGAGATGAGTTGAATAATTCTCTGATGATTTTAATATCTAAAAAAAATCTGTATTTCTATAATGATCTGAAGAGCACTCAGTAACCACATCCTTTTTTGAGAGAGAGAGAGAGAGAGGTGGAGGGAGGGAAAAAGAGTCAAAAATGGAAGGGAGACATGCACAGCATGAAAGTACAACCTTCAGCATCACTGAGTGGCTGCTGAAGGTCATATGGTTTGTATGAGCCCAGTCTATAATCTGGGATCATTCCTGTAAGAAAAGGTTACATCGTGCTACAGAAAATCTGAAGAGAAGGAAAGAAATTTAGAACCCACCTTACCAGAGTCAAAAGTGTTGTCAGTAGGGCCACTGAACTCAACTTTGACACTGGCTGACCAAGCCCAGAACTACAGCAGTATTCAGGAGGCTGCGTTCAGTCCCAGTCAGGTCACATTATTTTTTTTCTCACTACAGTTTATATCCATGGTGGCCGGATAGCATTATACAAGTAATTCCTTTCTGTCTAAGAGTACTAAGTTGATGGATTTGCAGTTTGAGAAACAGTGGCCATGTGAAGAGTAAGCTACCCAGCTGGCATAGTAGCTTAGGTGGTAGGGTACCTGAATAGTATTTAGGGGGCTAAAGTTTGGTTTCTAGTTTTGTCATGTAATTAGTTTTTCATTACACTTTGGATTTTCATTTCCTACAAGCAGAGTTCAATGCCAAGCCAACAATTCCTTTCCACCCAGTGAAGTTCAATTGTCCTGCAAGCCTTTCCTAGAAACTTTTCTTTCTATAATCCTCCTCATCTATGTTCATTAATGTTTAAAGAACTGAAAAGAAGATTTGACAAGCAATCCATTTTAATTTGATAACCGTACTACCTTTCAGAACAAAAGAAGAAGGATCAGCATTTATAAAGCACTTTTTATACACATTGTATCCCAAAGCACCTCACAAGCAATGAAAGACTGATTGGGAAGTGACTATATGTGTAGTGGTGGCAATTGTGCACATTAACACCCACACATGGCATTGGACAATTGCATGAACCACATTTTATAGGATGGGGAATGTTAGCCAGGACACCAAAGAAAATACCCTACTCCTGTAAAAAATGTCCTGGAGTATTTTACTTCCACCAGGACAGCACCAGAAATGGGTAGAAGCAACTTCGGTTTAATGTCTCATCTAAAGGATAGTACCCCTCGACAGTACAGCACCCCTCTCATACTGCACATGGGTGCCAGCATTTATGGTATGAGTCCAATCCCTGGTGTGGGACCAGAACCCACAGCCTTTTGGCCTAGAGGTGGATGTGCTACCAACTGAGCCACGCTAACACCAAAAATACCTCCAGACCATTGCCTTTTTCCATACCCTCTAGAGAGACCAAGATTTGATTTATTTTCAGCAGCCAGACACAAGATTTCAAGGATAAATCCTTCTGATCTGGTACATGCCCAAATAGTATTAGCATGTTACAGCTGTGAATCACAGAGGGGCTAATTTTAAAACATAATTGTGATTTACATGCTCTTATGCAATTTCCTTAAAGCTGAGTGACATCATTGCGGACTGTGTGGATGCATTCATCTTTCAAGGCATAGTACTTTAAATACAGTCATCTAAATATAAAATAGCATACAAGCCACAGTTACTTCCCCACTTATCATGAATTTGATTGGAGTGGGAACTAGAATGGCACATTTTCAACCCACACTGACCAAAATTAGACCATTTCCTAAAGATCCATTTCGAGTAAATTATTGTTATAAGATTAAACCAACATACTGGTTTTACTAATCTCAGTTTACAAACACATGCAATTTAGATAAGCACTTCCTCAGATCTATGTCTGGTACTTTTCTGGTGTCAGACCAAAATCATAATAAAAAATATCCTAACAGTTAATTGCTTTCCCACTTGGGAACTTTTGAGTTGTGTTTGTTGTTTGGTAGAGAACATTATTATCAGGAGGGTGTTTTTTTCCTTTATGCCACTAGTCTGCAGAAACTGGATAAAATCAAAACATGTAAAGGCACTAATACAAAATTACACCAGTGTCTGTCTGACCTCCTTTGCTGGGCTGAGAAATTATCTATATCACACTGATACAGTAAGTTCTAAACACTGTGCAAAGTGTCTCTATTATGCCATTTTCAGCCTTTGCTGATGATGAAGACTAGTTTGCCACACAAAACTGCTGAAACCCAAGTCCGGCATAATTCTTTTATGGTTGTTGCATATATTTCCCCATGATATATTGCATAATGGGTATGTTTGAAATTCTGTACTTCTTAATAATGATGAGGAATTGTTGTCTCTGTTCCTGTTATATAATCATTACCCCCAGTGCTTTATCTTGAGATGCTTTTCTTTTAAAATGTTTTGTGTTTTAAAGAGCACCACTTTCAGTGCTTTCCTGAAGCCTCCCACACACACACACACACACACACACACACACACATACACAGACTGGTAGTTTACTTTCACCAGAGTTGTAAGTGACAGTTTGCGTAATTTTCCTGCTTGTATTTTTTGAAGGGACAGGGATTGTAATTCCTTGCTTGGAGGAGCTGGCCACCTAATCCTTCCCCTTCCTGATGCCCAATGAGTAAAGCCCTTGCTGCCACCTCAGTGCTCTAATGCTTTGTGACATAGGAGTCTGTAGAGCATGGGGGCATGCTATATTGGTATCAATGGGAGTGTAACTTAAGATATATATATATATATTCATGGCAAAAACTCCTTTTAATGCATCAGTTAGGGTTGTTCCATAGTGACAAAAGAGAGGAAATTAGGTATTAGGGTTACACCAGCACTCAAGTCCACCCCGTCCCCACCAACAGGATCCGGGGTGTGCATTCGGGTCATCGGTCCTGCGAAAGTTCTTTTTGATGTAATGTATTTAATCCAGCTTGAATACCAGTAATTAAAGCATCTTTCTTTGTTTTAGATAAATCATCAACAGAATCTGGATGCTCAGTTGATGATCCAAAATCGTCTGTTGAATTGAAGGTCTCATGGAAGATTTATTCTAAATCCATCTCCAGGCTTTTGGCCTGTATGGCCTCTGTAGATTGAATTGTGGGAGAGAAGGCCTTCTCTCCCGCCAAGCAAACATCCTCCTCCTCTGAAGTCTCACCCAAAGTGGCCATCATGCAGTCAGATAGCCTGTCCCCCTACTGGCAGAGTAGGGGAATTTCCCCAGTACCCTGGCCAAATTTCCCCCATTCACAAAAATACCACCAACAGCTTAATATGGTTCAACGTCAGTTGGCATTCAACTATATCCCCCTCCCCTGGGTCGTGCCTGAAAATAGGAAGAATTTGTCTAGTGCACTTACCCGGTCAACAAAAAGTAAAAAAAAAAAATGATGACATTACTAATGTAACTTCTTACTGCACTCTCCACATTCATTTCCCCCGGGACACATCAGGAAATGAACTTAGTTCAGTATGTTTTTCCTGGTACAACTCCTGAAATACATAATGGGAGGGCTAAAGGCCCGAGGTTCAATGGAGGGGGGATAGCTCCTCCCACATCCCCTTCTTAACCTAGCACTTCCGTTCTGCTCAGCTTCGAGCATTTCGAAATCAACATCGCCTGTCCGGTTAGAATTCCTGTGTTGCTCTCTCGCCTTGGCTGCATGGCTGGTTTGGCAAGGCACTTTCCTGCTCTTTCCATCTCTTCTTCTTTGCCTGTCTTTCCTTCCACTTTTGTTTTATTTTTCACTGCCCTTGATCAGTTCTGGCCCCCCCCACTTCCATTGTTTGTTTCCTCTGACTTCACCACCTTCCTGATTCTCTCTGTCTGTCACTTCATTCCCCGTCCATTCCTCTCCCTGCTCCCTCATTTGTTTGTTTTCCCTGTATCATTTTTCACCTGTCTTCCATATTTTCTCTTTTCCTTTGTTTCCTTTGATGCCCTTTCTCTGCCCCTCAACAGTGGCTCCATTACTCTGCCAGCACTCTGAGTGTGATATCACGTACAGCTCTTGGCTTCCAGCTGCATCTTCTCCAGCCTCTCTCTGCTCACCTGCAGGAATGCCTTCTCCTGCAGTCCATGTCCCCTGACTGCCTCCATTAGTGCATGGATCTGCTTTACTGAGCCTACCTTCAGTTTGGGTCTATATGATAATGGTGACCACCAAAGGGCGATCGCCGTTATGGTGAAGTCAGAGTGCTGAAAGTCAATTTTGGCGCACTGACTCCCAAAATGGTGCCAGGGACATGCAATTTTTATGTCTATGTGGGTGGCTGTGCCCACTGCACCCCCCTAATTAAGGATTCTCAACTCCAGGGGGGTGCATGTCGGGGGGGAATGTAAAAAAAAATTTATTTGGGCTGGGTGCAGCAAAAACTAGGAGGCAGTATAGCGCAGTGGTCTAAGGCTCTGAGCTGCAAATCTGGTGATATCCAGCAGACCAGACCTGGGTTTGAATCCCACAGCTTCCACTTGCATACTGTGTGACCCCGAGCAAGTCACTTAACCTCCTTGTGCTCCTAGGTGGCTCCTGTAAAAAAGCTTTCAGCTTAGTGTGCTATACCTGGTTAAAAACAACTAAATAAAAATAAAAAAAAATGAACCTGCACCCGGTCCCAGCACCATAGCCACCAAAGCCACAAGCTGACCCACTACACCATTGGGCCAGCTTGGCAGCCTACTGCAGCTCCACCCCTCAAATCCCTTCCTGCCCCTCGCCAAGTGTGCTCACTCCCCCCTCCCGTGCATGTACCTGTAGTGACTTCCTGTTGCTACAGTCACCAACCCACCTCATCCGGTCACTGTAACTGCCCGGTATCGGCTGTTCCATGTGCTGCGTTTGAGTCTCCCTTTTGGGGGCCGCTCAATCGCGGTCACACATATCGTGGTATACCTTCAGTTCCTTTGCTGTGTCTCTCCGGTTGGTGTGTGAATACCTACCCTTCTTCTGTTAGCTTGCTGGCAGTTCTCCAACTGCCTCCTCATTTTGCCTCATTCAGACTCCTCATTTTCCCCTGTGCTGCAATCTGTACCTGCATCTTTTGACAGATTCTGCTGTTCCCCACCTTGCTTTGTGTACTGCAGCTCGAGGGTCATTACCTATGTTACGGGATGCTCCTTCTAGCCTAACCTGTCAGGGGTGCAGCTGATGTGAGATCATCTTCGATTGAATGGGTGCACTGAGCACTTGCCTTGTGACCACAATGGAGGAGCCACCTCAATGGATTTTTTTTCCTTTACACCCCTTCAGAGATCACCACATGATTCCTGTGGGTTTTCACCACCACGATGAACTGTGTACATATCAAATAAAATAAATTGTCTGCCCAGTCCCTTCTTGTTCCTATTCTCATTCCCTGGTGTTCTCCTTATTGCCTATGTGGACCCCTGCTGTCCTGTTAATCCTGACACTTTGCTGTTGCCTTCTGTTGTGCTTGAATATCCCCTGGCCCTGCTGTTTTCCTGCTCTCCTGTTGTCACTTCAAATACCACTGGTGCCTTTACCTTCTGCTCATATCCCCTCCTCGCTCAGCTCCCTGCTGTCCTCCCCTCATTTTTCCTTGTGTGTCTCTGTAGTATATCTCCATTTCTCTGGCATCTCCTGCTTCCCCCTTCCCTCACTATCTGCCGGGCTTCATGCAAGGACAGTTTTCTCCACCATCAATCCTCTACCTGCTTAGCTTCACAATCATTGGACAGCTTGGCCGCACCATTCCCTGCCCTTGATGGCTCCCAACTTCTGCTTTCTCATTCTCCTGAAATCGACCATTCGAGAGACGTCTTTTCTGTGACTCCTCAGCATCCTTCCTTGTGACAGATAGAGTTTTGACTCATTCCAGCTTTTCTCCTAACCCTCATCGCATCAATTTCTAGTCTTACTGCCTCTCTTTGCTTCCTCATTTCCCAGCCTTGCCCTGCTTGTTTGCCTACTTTTCCAGCCTCCATTGTGCTGGATTCCATCGTGGATTTGGTTGGCTTGCTTCACTGACTCTGCTCCTATCACTCACGTTCAGCTGTCCTATCCATCAATCTCATCGACGACTTGTTTTGGTCCATCATATCAGTCCATCAACTCTGACATTCTCCCATCTGCCACTGCCTCCCCAACAGCCTATGGCCTCACCCTGTCCCCTCCATGTACCTCTTTGTAGTTCTCTGTCCCTCTGTCTACAGTCCCTCTATGATCTGTCCTCAGGTAGATTCCATCTCCTAAATCCAGTTCTAGTTCATCAAAGTGCCTGCAGTATCTATATTTCCCACTTCTGGTCCTCCAACATCTGGGATTCCATCTTCCCATTTCCCTACCTTATCTGCTCCACACAATTACCACCATTGCTCCAGACCAGCTTTCTAATGCCTATCCATTTCTTTCTCAACCTGCTCTCTGCTCCTGTGACATCCTTGACCTGCATGACATCATATCCACCAGACAACATGGAATCCACGTCACCTTGTTTTACTCACTAGAAACATGCTTAGCCATCCTTCAGGAATTGAACCATGTAGAGGATCTTACTTCCCAACCACCTCCATGGACTCCTTTCTCAGAAAAGTCTCTGGATTCGGATCCATGGAAGCTTCTTCATCCTTTTATTCTACTCCTCAGTAACATAACCAAAATGCTCCTCGACCCTTCTCATCCATAGTAGGCACGTGTATTTGCTTCCATCCTGGGTTACCCAAACAGTGTCGTAATATATGGTTTCTTCAGAAGACCACCATACCTTGCCATCGGCACTCACTCCATCAGTTCTCGACATCTACCTTAATGTCTAATCTCTCCCGGCGGCACATCAGACCAGCCCTGTCATCGCACTTGTGCTTGCCTACAAGTGCCATCAGATGTCGTTCATAGACCCTCATTGCATCTACTGCCTCGTAATTGGGCACCATACCTCTCAGATGCATAGCTATCCTGCTGTCCTTGCATATTCCATAACAGCCATTCCCCAGCCTCTGAACTGCATAATGCTTCATGACTTTCTCTCCTCCTCTTCAGGATACACCATGCATACCAAGTGGCTTCCAAGGATCATTCAAATTCCAGTTGTCAACATATCTTCATACTTGTGTCCATTTTAATGATGACCATTTGCAATGGCGAGTTCCCCTGCCGCCATCGGACCAGGTCGTCTATTGCTACAGGTTTCTCTCCCTGGCTAATGTTCACTAATCTCTCCAGTTGGTCCATGCCCTCAGCTATGCCATTCCTTTTTTTTATTCAAGTTTATTGTTTTACAGTTATAGAGCAAGTTGTACAATCCACAACATAATCAGAAATCACATGATAACATGATGTATTCAACTTACTCTCCCCCCAGCCAACCCCTCCCATAGCCTCCCATCTTGCATACAATCAACAATGAAGACCTTATATAACATTGTATGGGTTATCCTTATTATATTACATTACTTAAGTAATCATAATTTCAGGAAATTAACCTTGTAGGGTCAGGAGTACTTCTCGGCTGTTGTAATAAATACAGAGTGTGAAAGGTCTCCCATGTCTTGAAGTACCTTGGAAGACAGTTATTCATGCTGGCTCCCATTTTACATAGAAACATAGAAGTTGACGGCAGATAAGGACCTCAAGGCCCATCCAGTCTGCCCATTTCTTTTTCTCCATGCTCAAATTAAATAACAGTTCCCAATGCTACTCAAGGTAGGTTAACAGGAGATCATCAAACCAGTGTCTTAATACAACTTTTTTGAGCGAGTAGGATATGGCCGCCATGTAATATCTTCTAGCCTTCACCTCTATTCTATTGTAATCCCCAGTTAAACAAATTTCTGGTGTGAAGTATTCTTCGATGCCAAGCAGGGGATCCGCTTTAGATTTGATCTTGTGCCATAGGGCCTTTACTGATGGGCAGTCCCAAAAAATGTGTTGAAGGGTGCCTTGGTGCTGGTGGCATCTGTTACAACTGGAAGAGGGAATCTTGCCTATTTTGTGAAGTTTGACTGGGGTCCAGAATGAGTTATTCAACAGCTGAAATTGTGTCAGCCTAAGTCTGTCTTGTGTAATGTATTTGTAATTGTTTTGCCAAATAGTGGGCCAATTGGATACTCAGTCTGGGAACTGCTTTTCCCAGTATTTTGGGGTCTCTAGCCTCTCTGCGTGTGCCTGATTGAAAAAGCATGAGTACAATCTGGAAACCAAATGTGGCTCCCAAACTATTTTGGATAAAGATTCAAAAAATTCCTCCGGGGTTGGTTCAGTCTGAAACTCTCCCTGCATTTGGGCTATTAAGTGTCTAATCTGATATACTTTAAATACCTGATGAGTGCCAATCAGAAATTGTGTAATAATTGACTGCACTGAACTACATACCCCATTGCGTAGTAGGCCTCTGATACGTGCTTTCCTCAGCGAAGGAACCCATGAATCAGCGATCACTTTACCCCCCATTTTTAAGTTCAGGTTCAACAAAGAGGCTGATTATAGTCTTTGCAGGGAGAGTATTTGATGAAAGCACGTAATTGGGCATGGATTTTCAGGGAGGAAGCTATAGGAGTGAGTGTCAGCTTTTTAGGAAGGCATTTTTGATTGCAGTATAGAAGTGCAATAGGGTCAAGCCCTGCCTCTTTAATCATCCCAATTTCTATTGGCACCTATGAGGGAACATAGGGTAAGTTCTGTTCTTCCTCTGGTGACAGCAACCGCTTCAAGTATTTACTGGCTGCACTGGCCCAGTAATATACACCAAAGTGAGGTAGTCGCAGTCCCCTCATAAATCTGGGGGTAGCTAGCTTATGATAAGCCCAGCTGGGATCTTTCCCCTGCCAAATAAAGTCAGAGATGATCGAGTGAAGCTTTGAAAACCATTTAGTGGAAGCCAATGACTGAGTATGTTAATGGATAAAACACTCAGGGAAGAACATTCATTTTGATTCAATTTATATGACTCCAGAGTGACAGAGGGAGATTCTGCCATCTACTCAAATCTTGTTTAATTTCATATGTAACTGAGTCCAGATTGAGTTGAATCATCTTGTACTCACTTCCAGCCAAGATTATACCTAAATATTTTAGTGTTCTGACTCCATTGAAGACCCAATTTGGAGATATTGGCTTTTTGAAATTTCCTATTTAATGGAAAAACTGTAGTTTTCCTTATATTTATTTTGTAATTATATACTTTGCTATCTTTATCTATAATTTCCAAGACCACTGGGAAAGTCTCTCGAGGATGTTGGAGATGTAGAAAGATGTCATCCGCATATGCAGAGACTTTCAATTCCTGAGTGCCAATCTGTATTCCTTGCACTGTGGGATTAAGCCTAAACTTGCAGAGCAGCATTTCTAGGTATATATTGAAAAGAAGAGGAGACAAGGGGCACCCCTGTCTTGTGCCTGAAGACAACTATGGCATTCCAACAGCATCCCATTTTCTTCCTCAGTCAAAAGACTAGGTGTTCCTCCTCCTCCTTGGATTTCTTCTTCGGCTTCCAGGATTAACTTTCTGGCACCTGTCATCATGGACTCTGGGGACACATTGGATTTCTCCTTCAGCTTTATGGATTTCCCTTCCAACACTTGTCGTCATGGACTCTGGGACCGAGGTTCTTCACTCCATCCTTCATCATGTCCTTCTTCCTCCCTTCTTTCCATCTTCGCTTCCCATCATGGTATGTCCACCTTCAGCCTGCTACTCAGTCCATAGCTCTACCTGGTGATATTAAGTGATGATGGGCTTGTTCTGCCTGCCGGGGTTGGGACTCCTGCACCTCAGTTTTCCTTCCTCCCTTCTATTCACGGTTTGTGCACCATTGAAACTGCAGCTCTGTCCCTAGCTCTACCTAGTGGTATCGAGCAAAGTTGGGCTTGTCCTGTCTGCTAGGGTTGGGAGTCCTGCTCCTACATTTTCCATCATTCCTTCCCATTCCGGTTTGTCCACCATCTTCCTCCAGTTCCATTCTGGCACTGCCTAGGGGGCATCATCTGATGGTCAGCATTCTACACCCACCATTGTTGCAAGGCTTGTCAGCTTTCAGCTCCAACTTATCCTCCATCACTGGAATATTCCCCCAACTTGGATTTCTCCACCAGATTCAAGGACTGCCTTCAACATCTTCAGGGACTCAATCATCAGAACCTCCTTCTGTTCTGTGTTTTCTTTTGCGGGTACTTCCTGCCCATCGATCAGATTGTACTTGGATTCTTCCTGGAGATCTGTCATGACATTCTTTAACCTGACCCATCTCCTTCCTCACCTTTGGGCTGGCTCTGGTTTGCCCATCTAGCAGTCACCTATTCTTTCGATTGCCTATGTCCCTCCTTGCCTCCAGTTTCTGGCATTCATACCTATATACTACATACTTCAACTGATAACTTGGATGTCATTCGACTCCATCCTATCTTCCATGACCTGAATATTCCTCCATCTTGGAATGCTACATCAACTTCAAGGATCAACCCTTCTTCATCATCCATGACACTGGTGTCAAATCCACACTGTCTAGTCCATTCCGTCATGTCTTTGGTCAGCAGCTTTTCACCACTCCATCAGTAAAATTATTATATGATTTCTCATAACATTACATAGTAAATTACAACACTTGAACCTTCTGACTTCCAGTGAGTAAATTCCGAAGAGTTTTCCACTACTGAGCTCCTGCATTTCCAGCTATATGACTCATGCTCCTCTGAGTTTGAATCCATCTCATCACACGTATGTCTCCAAGACCTTTCTGCCAACCACTTCAGTGTTTATTGACTACCGCTGTCTACCTCAGCGGTCTCACTCAGGACTTTTCTCCCTTCCAGAAATTCCTCCTTCCTGCCGCAAGTTGACCTATGTATCTACCTTATGATATGGCAAGACATTTGATGTACCTGTCCTAGGCTGGAATATTTGTCTTCCACATTCAGTTTCCTTCTTCTCATTTCATTCTGATACACTAGAAGTCTCCTTCCCCAGCTCTGCCTCTGGGTAGCTGAGCAAAGTTGAGTTTCCCAGCCACCAGGAATGGGAGTCCTTGTCTTCCAACTTACTTCTCTACTCATTCTGCTTCATTCTGCTCCTTAGTCAGTTTCTGTCTCTAGCTCTGCCTGTGAGGCATCGAATGAAGGCTGGCCTTCCCACCCACCAGAGATGGGAGCCTGTCCATTGTATTCCATATCCTGTTCCTGCCATCACCTACCTGTATTGGATCCACTCAGTGCTAGCTACTCCCTTGCCATCAGATTGGCTTCCTCACTTTTGGCTGGGATTTGGACTGCCTCCTGGGCTACCTTCTCCTGTATTCCTTTTTGGGGCCTCCAAAGCACCACTGCCTAGTGCTCAACGAACCAGTGATTGCACTTCTTGGATCCGTCATTGCTTCAGGCTTCCAGTAACCATTCCACCATCCTACCATGACTTTTCCATCTGTTACTCACTTCATCAGTGGAATTCCAGTTCTACCATCCACCTCTCAATCCTCCATTATTCCATTGCTCAACTCCAGCAGTCCAGTGCCACCTTACTTACATCTCTGGCAACCAATCAAGACTTTTCAACTTACCAACATTCCTTGACCTGGTTGCCATTACAGAACTTCAGTGGATCCAAGTGTTATTACTTCCCTGTAATCTCTACCCATTAACTACGAAACACTCATATCACCATTTTCAAGTACTGACCACCAGCACCCAGGTATAAAACTCATGCTTATCCATATGTTCAAATCTATCTATTCATTCATATACCCCCAATACATTTATACTGGATACCATAAAGACATCCTAGACATCATCTAACCACCATCTTCTTTTATCTAGACTCTGTCTGACATGGATTCTCCTTCATCTTCCAGAATTGACCTTCCTACTCTCATTGTCAAAAATTCAGGATATGAATCATGTACCTAACACCATACTCGCTTCAGGCTTCTGGTATTAGAATACCACTACAGAAATCCAGGATTTTGTCTAAACCACCCTTCTAACTTGATCTGGATGTCCATCTGACTCACATTCTCCATCAACTTCTAGAACTGACCTTCTTTGTTACACCATCAGAGATTCAGAGGATATGTCTCATCGACTTAACCAGAAATGAAACTCAATCCCCATCATTTAGGATTATCTCCACATAGTTTGCCTGGAGGAGAGGCAGGTCAGTAGCCATGGGTCCTCAGAGGTTTCCTCCACTGGGGGATTTTCATCTCCTGCATACTACTGGTCACACTTTCAAAAGTTGGAGGAGGTAATTGAGCCATTAACAATTTTCTGGACCTCTATTCCTACACCTACTTAGCATTCCTACCAAGGAAGGGAATAGAGAAAAGCCTAATTAAAAACTTGTAAGCTTCAAAGTTCATAAAGTATACACAAGCACTATGCTATGCACCACACATTGAATGGGAGGGCTAAAATCCCAAAGTACAATGGGGGGTTAGCTCCACCCACATCCCCTTCTTAACCTAACACTTCCATCCTGCTCTGCTTCGAGCAATTCAAAATCACCAACCATCCTCACCAGCCTCCTCCTCAGCACTCTTCCCTCATCTTTGACACTGGGCCACTATTCCTACACTTACCCAGCATTCCTACCAAGGGTGGGAAGAGAGAAAGGCCTTATGAAAAATTCATAAACTTCAAAGTTCATAAAGTATACACAAGCACTATGCTATGCACCACACATTGAAATAAGTAAATCCACAGATCAGCCAACAAGAGCTTTACCCATTCAACATGAGGAAGGGAAGGGGGTGGCTAGCTCAATAGCATGGCAGACATGCTTTAGCTTAGCTGCTCTGGGCACATCATCTAATACAGTCTACTTAGCAGACTATCATTTTGGCAGACAATCAAAACCATCTTCTATCATTCTGTGTAGGTAAATAGCAACTGGAAAGCAAAAACACAAACAGCTGAAATTTACTTTCAACTCTGTTGAACCTCCAAGGCAGCAGTAGCACTCAGGACTGGAAGCCCAAGCACGATTACAGGCCCAGACAGCAAAGGAGCAAGAGTGCAGCATGATGGAGCTGGAATGGTCGCTGGTGGAACGCCCTGCTACTCTAATTAATATGCAAGTGGAGATGAAAGTGGATTTTATGAACATTACAACTCAAATTACACATATCCAGACTGAAGTAACTGATCTCTCTGAAACCTCTGCCACACATACCATCCACATAGATAAACTAGAATGGTGGGTCAGTGAACTAGAGGATACCAATTCTTCTGTGTCCCAGGGCCACAATGTCCTTAAGGAGACCTTGGACGAACTGCAATCTTGAGTGGATAACCAGGAAAACCACTCACATAGATCCAATCTACGCATTGTAGAGCTCTCCAAAGGCACAGAGAAGAAGAGTCCAGAGCAGGGTCTACAAAAATGGCTGGTTCAAAAGTTAAAATTAAACTCAGAAGCCCTTCATTATGAAATAAAAAGAGCACACCGGGTTGGCCCCGCCTACCCCAAGCCAGGTGATCGTCCTTGTCACTGTTTAATCAAGTATTTATTGTGATTGTTCATAATTGTTTATAACTGTTTCAAATATGTAAATATGTATGTACTTCTGTTTTATTATGTGTACTTGACTGTATTGTACAGTACCGGGTCACATTTAAAAAAGGGCCTTGGCTCATATTGCTCACCTAGTTAACAAAAGTTTAAATAAATAGAAATAAAATAATTTATGATATACTGACAAAGAAAGCATGTTGCAGGCTGCCAAGATCCAGGGCCATACAACAGTGGACAGTGGTCACATGCTCATTTTCCAGGACTACAGCAGGGAGCTCCAGTCTCAGAGGCAAAAATGTAATCATGTTAAGTCTCAAGCTCCACTCCCTGGGATGAACTTTTGCCTTTCTATTCTCAGCTAAGTTGAAGATTGATTGACTGAGTAAACCCCATAGATACTTCACCAATTACCTGGAGGCCAAACACTGTGTGGTGAAAGAATTGTCTACAATGGAGGGTCACATGCTGACATGATCTACAGCACCTACTAAAAGATAATTAGCACTCTTTTTTCCTACTTGCAGCCCTTCTTTAATGGCACTGTCACCCAAATGGCCTTTTTCCTCTATTATCTCAGCAATTAAACTTCCTACTGCCCTTTACTGACTTGCGCCATTGCACCCTATGTGAGCAATGGGGTGACTGTTGCAGGAAGGAAGGGGAACACCCCCTAAGTATTTACCACTGCTCCTCCTGGGCTTTACAGCCTGACCGGGCAGTGATACACATTGTTTTGCAGCCTTTCTGCTAAGTGCATACTTACACACTGTCTGGTTCCTGCTATACATGCATAGATCGGGTCAGAGGAACCCGCGTTGACTTTGTGATTGCCCCCTCCTTGGAGCAGCTGCTGGACCCTTTTTGCTGCCTGGCCTTCTTGATGACCCCCAGAAGCTAGTCTAGCAGCCTGATGTAATCCTCTAGCTGCCCTGGGGACTGCTACTCTGGACTCTCCTAGTCCCCAGTCACCTATGTGACTATGCAGTCATTCCTGTCTACAGCAGCCTTCTCGACCATGTCTAGGGACATGGGCAGCAACAGGACCTTTGCTACTAATGTAAAAACATGACTAAGTGCTGTCACAGGCTGCACTATGGAGTCTGGAGTTTTGCAACTCATTTTACACTGGAACTCTGTTTACCTACAAGACTACTCCTGCATAGTGACCCAAAGCAGTATTGTATTACTTGACTGTAGGGCTTACAAGCTGGATCATATTACTTGACTGTAGTGCATACATGCAGGGTGGTATGATGACAATCACATACTTTTAACACAGTTCCCCATCCGTGTTCTGAATTGGATCACATACACCTATAATGTCATCCCTGTTATTCTGTCAAATACTCAGGTCTGCATATTAACCTTGGGAGAGCTCTATCTTTTGTTTCAGTGCAATACTTGTTGTATGCTTAATAAAACTCCCTAGATTATAGGAGAGGATGTGGATTCTTTTCATATACAGTTTTTAACCAATATTATTAATTCTTCAGAGCTGGGGGGGAGGGATTAGCCTTTTCTCTATTCTACATGGTTACATACCAGTCTGCTTTTTGGGCATTCCAGATGGTATGGCTCTATTCAATTGTGCCCACATTTAGAATCAGATTTAAAGTACTCATCCACCATTAATTTGCAAGGGATTCTTAGCTGGGCAAAATATACTGTAGCTCTGCAGATGGGAGGTGGGGGGAAGATTCTAAATTTGTTATTGATTCTATTTACAGTTCATTTATTGGGTGTGTTTACCCAGTAGTTAAAGCTGGGACACAGTCTGGCTGTGTTACAAGGGGGAAGGAAGGGAAGATGGGTTAGTTATGGAGGAAGGGGATGAGATCAGGTGGCGAACTCCTCCAAGTGTTGGTTTACAATCCCTTCTTGTTCAAAAAATACAAATGGGAAAATTCTGCAACCTATCAGTTGCAGCACCTTTGTAGATAAGCTGCCAGTAGGAGGACTTAGAATTTCTTTTTTTTTTAAATGAGCACAGTTGGTGCTCATTAAGGTTTGAAATTTCCATCTACTCCCTCATAAGGATGCTCTTTGGAAAGACATTTTATTAATCACTTAAAGAAGTAAAATTATACAATTGCAAGAACATTTCCTGGACTCTGATTGGTCAGTGTGTGCCTGAGATAGTGATGATATTACACAATAACAGCACTGTGCTGATTTTTGGGATGAGCATATGGCTGATATGGATTTTATGGATTATTTTTTTCAGAAATAAAGATATACTGCCTCGCTAAAAAACATTTTTATTTTTGTTTTGTATAACATCGAGCCATTAGAGTACATAGCAGCATAAGGTGTGTGTTATTGCACAATATCACACTGGGTGGTGGAAGCACTCGGCTTTGCCTCGTGCTTCAACCCACCCCAGGAGTGACGTTATTACATGATAACACACACCTTGTTGTGCCTTATTGCTTAATTAACCTTGATCAATTAACCATACAATTACACTCGTATTTCTACTCAAGGTATAAGAAACATGCCTTTTTTGTAACTAAACCGTCCACATCAGGAATATCTCAGCCTTGTCCTCATCTCTACCCAATTATCTGTAGTAACCCAGTTATCCTCTCTTTCTCTGCCCAACCTCCCATTTCCTTCCCAATCTGACATTTATATTAGTATTGCCTACCTTAATAAACTGCATCTTCTCCAGATCCCATCCCCTCTGCTATAGTTTCTCCCTTACTTACTTGTTTGTTACACTGCTGCCACTGTTATGGAGCATGTTCCTTTGCCTCTGGTGTTTTTTTGATGCTCTTTTAATTGTTATTGTCACCACAATCTTTAGAAGATGTCATCTTGACCCAAGCCTGCAGTCTAGTTATTGTCCTATTTCCTACCATCTTTTGCTCTTCAAAATTCTAGTGCAAGTCTTTCATTTTTACTTATCAAGCTGATCAACTATCATTCATCATTATTCTGTACTGTTTACAACTTTGTTTCTACTATAGCTACAGTACTGATATGGATTTATTTTGTTTTTAATGAATTCTTTTGACAGTGGCTCATCGTCATTCGATCATTTTCTTTGTTTATATCAGTGCTACATTTGACATGGTTGATCTTGTCATTCTCTTTGGCCACCTTCATTATTAGGCTGGGGTCTCTGATACCCTCTTGTCTTGGTGTCACTGCTACATTTCTGGTTATTTCTTATCTCACTCTAATGGCAACTTTTCATCCACTTCTTTTTGATATACCTAAAGGATGTAAACCTGGCAGACTTCTCTTTCCTTCTCTTTCCCAAATGATTTAACAACATGAAAATATATAATGGTTCTTCTAGTCCATCCTGGACATTTCATCTCTTCTTTCATTCTTAGTTATTATATGTAGGCTGAGGATAATCAATTGTATATACCTTTCATTAAATAAATGATCCAGCACTCTTCACTGCACAACATTATCCTGAGCAAGTCAATTTCCTGGCATAACCTCCACTTTCTACAAGTAAACATCTCTTAAACAGAAGCATGTATTAATTCATTGAAAACATTCTTGAATACCGTTCCATCACCTAAATCTCTCATTGGCTCTGCCCTCCAGTGTGTCCACTTAGTTCACACTCTTCGTGTCTTCCTTGATTATGAACCTTCTTTCTTTGTCCACATTTTTAACACATGTAAATCTTTGCTCCACCTCATCAGAAATATTGCCTTTCTCCTAATTTAATTGACCATAGATTAACATAAATCGTTATGCACATATTTACTTTAATATACCTTAATTATTGCAAGCCACTTGTATAGACTCCCTAAATTTACAATTTATTTATGATTTGTTTACCCAGGGTAGCCCAGCTGAGATTCAACATTTCATTTTCAGTGGGTTCCTTGTTCTACCCATTTCAGTAATTGGAGCACTGGGAGGTTAAATTACACTGTGCATTTATTTGAATTTGCTGTTATATTAATTGTTCCTGTTTTCAGAAACTATAGTCATACCACCAACTAATTCATTTTTAATTATATCTGAAACTGCTGATGTAAATAAATTGTGTTTTACATTGTTTTCATTGTACCGACAGCATTTCATACAGTTCTTTTCTTGAAACAAGTAGTTCAGAGTTTTGACTACAGTATGTTCTACATGGATTCAGAACTCTGAGCTCTGCATTGACAGGTCAATGGCTTGACGCTGGAGTTCTAAGTGGGAGCATTAGAATAATCTGCCATATTTGTTTTCTTTTACAGCTTTGTGCAGCAGCCCTAACTGGTACCAAAATACCACATCAGCCCAGAGGCAGCTGTGACAAACACAGATGGGGAAACAGTATCCAGTAAGGATGAAACAGTGAGAAGGGTGTCAGGCATCACAAAGATGAGCAAAAACACTGTGTAAGGGCCTCTATAGTGAGAAGTAGGGTAGGAAAATCCTATTACCCAGCAGCCTAGAACAATAGAAACCCCCTGTCTGGACAATCATACTTTACCATTTAAATGCCTACCAGGAAATCACAAACTACAAAGATGGATTTTCAACAATGTGGGTATGCACCAGAGTTTACAGCCTGACATATGCATGACTGTCAAAATGATCTTTTTTGTTTAAATCTCTTACCTTTCCGACTGCAAGTTTGGCCATTTCCTTGAGAGGTGGCTGCCCAGTATGAGGAGTGTAGCTGTGCAGATGCTGGGAACATAGGAGCTGGCAAGCTAGCTGCACAGTTGTTAGCTGGCCTATCTTGTGGTGCCATGTGAGTCTCCTCATTCTCCTCCTCCTTCAAAAGTAACAGACATCCCAGGCAGCCAGTGGGACAGAAAGAAGGGGGCTGAGTAGGGAGACCGTGGAATCAGGCACTGAAGGTGTCCACTTTTAGGTTGCTGGCCCACATCCAGAGCACTGTAACAAGTGCTGTTCTGTATAGCACACCACTTGCTGTGGAACAGGGAAGCTTATGAGGTGATCGGAGTGACTAGTGTGTACATTAGAGGAGTGGAGGAGAAAAACCAAAAATAAATAAAAAGCTCTTTTAAGAGCTGACATTTAGTACACCCACTGGTGTTTGTGAGGAGACAGAGCAGAGGAGATAGAGCTACTTTGGGTGGTGGGTTTCTGATGCTCATGTCATGGGTGGAGACATCAGGAGGGACAGCAGATAGGAGCGAGGTGAAAATTGGGAGTGTTCCTTTTTTATATAAATACTTTTATTGATTTGCTTTAGATATACCATGTACCTATAATATTTCATTTCATCACATATGGTTAAATATCATCCCTCCCTCCCACCCAAACCATTAATAAGAGTGTAGCACTATACATATTGAAGTACTATGTGAAGGACTTTGTGTTTCAACGACAGCTTCTTCTCAGGTAAAAAAAGAGATATAATAATTGCAATTTCTTAGTAATCCTTATAAAATATGATTATAAGCACCACTTATTTACATTCAGATCTTATCTTGTAATAGGGTTTTGTGCATTTGCCCTGAGATTTGATCATATTTCCCAAGATTATTATTACATAAGTAATGCAATTTCTCATATCTTGTAGTTTCTAACATTAGATTTTTCCAGACAGCCTTTCAGGAATCTGTGTACTTTTCCATAATTGTGTAATACATGTATTAGCGTTCATAAGAGCTATATGTAAAAATGTATATAACCGCTCTTTAGGTAATTGTTGTAAAGAAGATGTATTTAGCATACAAAGTTCTGGTTAAAATATCAGTTTGGTCCCTAAAATGGTATTAATAGTTATCATAACTTGGACCCAAAATGTCCTAATTTTAGAACATAACACTAATACATGTAATGAACTAGCAATTTCACTGCATCCTCTACTACAGTAAGGAGATATTAAACTCTTAAATTTATTCAGTAAATATGGTAAATAGTAAATTATATGAATTATGACAAATTGAATCTGATTCATACAATTATTAATAGCACTGTTCCATTTTTTACAGATGAATTCTCATTTACATTCGGAAATGGCTATCTGTAACTCTTTCTCCCTTTTCTTTCTAAGATCTTGTGACATATTTTCCTTAGAATTCATAATTACTTTATATATATATATATATGTGACATTAATTTAGTTCTCCCTCTATTTTTTATAATAGTATCAAACAATAAGTTAGGCTCAAAACTGAACGTATTTTTATCTATTACATTTTTAATTACTGCACAGATTTGTAAATAACTAAAAAATATATTATAAGGCACTCCATATTGTGTCTGTAATGGCTGAAATGATTTCATAATGTGGTTATCAAAGAAGTCAGCTATATTATGAATTCCAAACTGAAGCCATTTATTTATGTATGTTGAATTAAATAATGGATGAAAATTATTTTTAATCAGAGGAGACCACATACATATTTTGTTCTCATATTTTAAATGTTGTAATACATTCTTCCAGTTTTTAAAACTATCTTTTAGAAATATGTTATCTGTATTTCCCAGTATCTCATTATTTAAATTCTGAAAAAAATGGTATTATATCTTAGATGGGCAATCATTACCTGATTTGAAATAAGTCCATGGTGGGGGATTTATACTAAAGAATTATTTAAGGGGTTCCAAAATAGCTTCCCAATAATAGTATTTTAAAGTTGGGAGTTTTAAGCTCACCTGATCATATCTCAGATGTAATTTATTTATTTTTTTAATCTGGGTCATTGATTTTTCCATGTGAATTTATTTAATACTTTATCTATTCTTTTCCCAATATCGTCTGGAATAATAATAGGTTGTGCCTGGAACAGATACAAAAAACATGGCAGTACATTCATTTTAGTTACCTGGATTCAGCCCAGCAATAAAATTGGCAATCCCTTCCATTTTTTCAAATCTTTTTCTATTTCATTTATTAATGGATACAGATTCAGTTTACGTAGTTGCTTAGTATCATTTGTTAATTTGATTTCTAAATACAAAATACTTTGTGTTTGAATTTTAACTGGAAAATTGTCTGTATTTATTTATTTATTTATTTTTATTTATTTCAGTTTCAGATTTACACCATTGAGTCAGGGACTCTTTTACAAAGGTTCCAAGTCAGTCAAAAATAATAAGGTGAAATACAGTACAGGGCAACAGAGTAAGAGATATTGACATAGTTAACACAGATGAAAACAATTAATGTTTCAACACAGAACATATAATTCAAAGATGAAGATTAAGGAGAAAGTGTGGTGGCTGGCAACTGGGTGTCTGGAACATAGAAATAGGCACACTGCTCATGCTGCGTGCGCATTGCAAGTGAGCAGGGAGGACCAACAGGCAGGATAGAGACCCTGAGTGAGGAGATGTGGTAATAGAAACACTAAAGTAATGCAGTCAGAGTAGGCATTGTCATGGAGAGAAAGTAGAGCCACGGGTAAGTGCATAGGGGTAGCGGTAGGGCCGGGTGGGTGTAGGGGGATTTGGAGGGGTGAAAGACAGGACAAATTGGGGAGGGAGTTGGGTGCAGCATGGGGCAGTAAAATGCTCAAGGTATTGAGAGATTGGGGGATTATTGTTTTGGGCATTGACAGACCTTTTCACGCTCTAAATGAGCCTGTAGCCCAGTTTTGAATAGACGGATCTTTGTGTACTCATTGAGGGTATGAGGTAGCTCATTGAACAGTCTGGGTCCCTGGTAGTAGAAGGATTTCTGGTCAAGCGTAGTGTGCATGAAAGGCACTAGGTCATCCCCAGCCATATTTATTTTAGAGTTTAAATGATGTATCAACAGGGCTCATATTTTTCTCCATTTTTCCAGTATAGCCAGATTGTAATCCATATTCTTGAATTATCTGCAACATTTTCATAATTTCTGTTACTGGATTTTTTGAGTATATTATAATATAATCCACAAAGAGTGATCATTTTAGTACTCCTTTATCACTGAATCTGAATCCATCAACATCCTTTTCTTCTGTAATTACATTAGCCAACAGTTTAATAAGCATTACAAACAGAAGAGGCAACAGGGTGCACCCCTGTCAAGTCCCCTTCCTAAAAAAAAAAAAAAATGAAGAAATACTATAGTACTATTTGTTAATACTCTAGGTGTGGGTATTTTATAGACTGCAGTTATCCAGGATATGCATTTTTTTCCTGTATTTGTTGCTTTCAATACCTCTACCAAATAAGGCCATTCCACCTTATCAAAGGCCTTTACAGCATCCAGGGATACCACCATGTCATCTTTATTATTTGTAGAGTGTAAAATGTTCAAGGCATGTCTTATATTATTATGTTCTCATCTCCCCTTGATGAATCCTGTCTGGTCCTCCTCAATTATATTTGGCAATAATTTTTCTAACCTCATAGCTAGGATTTTTGCAAACATTTTGTAATCTGCATTTGACAGAAATATTGGATGACATGAGGAACATAGTGTTTTATTTTTTTGTTTCTTGGGGATGACCAGTACTAGTGCGTCATCAAAGGAGAGAGGGAGCCTATTTAAAAATGTGTTAAACAGGATGTGAAGTTTCAGAATCAATACTTCTTTAAATGTCTTATAAAATTCAATGCTAATGCCATCCAGACATGGTGCTTTCCCAGGTTTTAATAGTTTCATTGCATTTTCAATTTCTATTTTTGCAATTGGATTGGCTAGAGTAGTTTGTTGTTCCATAGATATTTTGGTAGATTTAAAAAATATGCTAATATTTATCATATGATTTTGTGATTTGTACAAGTTTGCATAATAATTCAGAAATTATTAATATCATATTCAGTTGTTACTATTTGTCCCAGATTAGCTTCAGGTTTTATCTCAGGGGTAAATATTTCTGCTTTTTCTTTTTGCAACTGATAGGCTAAAAATGTACCACTACGATCAGATTGTGAATAAAATTTAGCTTTGGTATATAACATTATTCTTTCCATCTTTTCATTAATTATCTCCTGACATTCATGTTTAAGTTTTATCAATGGTTGTAAGTACATGTTATTATTAGTTATAGCATGTTTTTGTTGCATATTCAATATATTTTTCTCCAGCTCACCTAATTTTTTCCTTTTTTTTCTAATAGATAAGCTGCTAATTGCTACCTCTCATATTCCAGCTTTATATGCATCCCAAACCATATTAATTGATACTTTTTATCTGTATTATTTTGGAAGTATTCTTGAGTCTCCTGTTTAACTCTCTCTCTTTCTCTCTCTCTCTCTAAAAGTTTTTATCTTTCAATAACAAAGGGGTCATTTTCCAAGAGCTACTATGGTTGGTATCCCTGGACGCCAAGGCCAGATAAAGTAGTGCATGGTCCGATAGAATAAATGGATCATTTTCAGTCACCATAATATCATAGTATAATGAGTGCGAGCCCAATATTATATTTATCCTTGAATAAGATTTGAATCCTGATGCATAATAAGAAAATTCCTTTGTATTAGGATACTGAATTCTCCAAAAGTCTATCACTGCCAAATCTTCCATCCTGTTCAATAAAAAAAGCTTATTTTTTATTATACCCTTTACATCCTGAAGTTGTATCCAATTTTGGGTTCATTATTAAATTAAAATCTCCTTCTATAACATAAGGTTGTGGACACTTAGATATTGCTAGGAAAATTAAGGCAAAAAGGTCAAGGCATTGACATTATGAACATAAATGGATGCAATGGTTATAACTGTACCTTGATATTTTATTGAAATAATGGTAAATCTACCTTCTTGATCAGTGTAATTATTTACCATTTCTTCTTTTAATTCTTTCCTTAATACTATAGTAGTAGTGCCCCTTGATTGAGATGAGTATGGCGAATGTGTTGTTCCCCCTCATATTTTATCTATTGTATTTGCTTCATTAAGTGTTAAATATGTGTTTTATAAACACACCATATCTGCTTTCCTTTGTTTTATGTGTCCTAATATTTTCTTTTAATAGGATTACTGAATCTGTCTATGTTCCAGTTTATGACTTTTAATGTATCTTGCATCTTGTATTATTATCACAGTTATCCCTGAGAAGCTTATTTACCTTTATATCGACATTTATGTTTAATCTCTTTTAATTTTTCCCACTGCTACACCCCTCTAAAAGTTTGTTAGAAATAACTCTTTTGTCCACCTGTCCCTGCCCTCTCCCCAAACCCCTTTTAGCCATAACAATATTGCACAATATAATCCATTGCTTCCCTATCCCCCTAATTCATACCAGAATACTCAGCTAGAGCCTGTAGGAATCTCAAATGCCCTAACACCCTATATTCCAATTACCAAGTGTGCACTGACCCCTTTATCAGGCAAAGGAGCCAAAAGTCAGCATCCAGCCGTAACCTTCCCCCCAATGTTTTGAAAATTAAAAAGAAAGCACATTACAGAGATTTAATGTCCCAAATTAAGTTGTATTCAACTTTTCTATTTTTGATTCCAGCAGATTTAAACTTTTCAATAGTTCCAGATCTTCTTGATTTGTGTTCATTTGATCTTGCTTTTCATTATTGGTTTCTGTCCTTATTTTAGCCTGGAGATCTTTATTTTGTTCCTTCTCTTGATCTTCCTGTCTTTGTACATTTTCTTTTGTATTTAAAGGTTTCTCTGATGCTGTTTCTGCCCTTGTTTCTGAAGAGTCTACAGTCTTATTATTTTGCTGGTTCTTGTAACTACTAAAGTCTAGACCCAATATTTCTTTCACAAACATTTCTGCATTTGTCACCTTGTCAAAAATGTTGCAGTTCCCTTCATGGAAGATTTTCAAATTATTGGGCATTAGATGTTTAAATTTCACATTATTTTCCCATGACAAAGTTTTAAGTGAGTTAAAAAAAATATTTTTTACAGATGTTTGGACCCAGATAAGGGAAGACCAGCACTTGATGCTTATTCAGATATAATCCTTTTCTTCTTGCAGAAGTCAGCACATTCTCTCTGTCCTGATAATATAAGACTCTTACATAGATTACTCTTGGGTATCTCTGTACTGTATTAGAAACTTGAGCAGGTGTTCTACGTGCTCTACTAATTTCAATTCTGTTTTCACCCATTCTTTTCAGTTAACCATTTCTCCAAAAAGTGGTTAATATCTTGACCTTCACTGTTTTCTGGTATATTTAGCATTTTCAAATTATTCCTACGAGATCACCACTCCAAGTCTTCCACTTTCTCTTTCATTTCTTGCAGTTCTTTAGTTTGTCCTGATATTTTCCCCTCTATTTGGGGGTAGAAAGAGTTTCTAATTATGAATTTTATTGTGCATTAGTTTTATTTCACTGTGTGTGTCTTTTATTTCTTTATTTGTTCCATTTTATTTTCCACTTCCAAGAAGCCTTTCCTAAGTTCTGTATATAGTTGCTTTAACCATTCTTTTATTTCATTTTGCTCCATCATATCCTGTTTGTCTAGATTGTTCTCTTTTCTCCTGGTCTGTCCCTGTTTTGTTTCTTCTACTGATTCCATTATTTTATGGATGAAAGAGACAGCAAAGCCTTCTGGTGCCAGAAGGTTCCTCAGTTCTTCAATAATATTTGAGGTCCCTGGTTGTTCATCAGAGACATGTTGAAGGATGGAGTTGCTTTGCTATTGCTTTAAAAATATCTCACTCTCCCTTGATTTTGGACCCATTTATGAATATGTGGAAATACTGCTGTCTTCTAAATGTCTCTTAGCCTGAGTAGTATTGTCTTCTTCCTCCAAGCTACATTTTTTTTATTTTGTAGTTCCTCTTCTCAGTTTGAAACTGCTTCCCTTAATTCTGGGTGTGAACGGGTGTGGGAAGTGATAAGTGAGACATAAATGTTTCCTTTTAAACACACAAGACTTTGTGTGAATTTTATTAAGCAAAAAAATAAAATAAAATAAACTTCTTTTAAACAAAGAAACAAAACAATAAACAAAGCCAGCAATGTGCTAAATGACTTCTTTTCTCACTTGAGACAACCAGTACTTTAGCAATTGTACTGCCACAGAGTAGATGAGCTCACCTCAGCACATCTACCATCTTCTGTGCTCCTAAGCGATCTGATTATTTGAAAAAAAAACCTCCACCTTATATAGGTGGACACTCTGACATCATCGGTCTGCAGATCGGCCCCCTATTCTAATACATTTAATGTCTACCCTAATACATTAAGTAGGGGGATCAGTCTGACCAGAATAGAATACATTGATTAGGCTTTATTATACCCAGAAAGAGCCACCTCTTAATTTATTTAACAACAAAGAAAGAAAGCTTAATTAATAATCAAGGGTTTAGCCCTTCCCTTCTGGTGCTGACATCACACACCTGTACCCTATAAATAAATATCAGCAGGAGCCACTTGCTTCTTAGAGTGCAGTACCTGAAGCAAGTGAGACAGCAAGTGGACCAGGTAAGGGCTTCATTCCATACAAGTAATCCAAGGAAAATGACTATCTTAATATTTACTTCTTGTAAGGTACCTCATTTTATTGTGGTCCCTTTTATTTATTAAACAAGTTTGTACTCTCTTTATTTGGTATTCTGTTTAGTTTACAAGATATCCCCTGTAAAAGTGCTTTCTACTATCTTCTACACTACTGACAGAGCACTTTTCATCCAGGTGTTCTAGGTATTATGGTCTGTGCAGGAATATTATAGGATTCAATGCCAGACCTACACAGCCCTGACCCATAACCTTTCCTATTTTCTGCAAAAAACCCTTCCAACAAGAAAAACCAGCATTTCGGTGGGTTTCTTTCAAGCAGGTGAGTTTATCTGAGCAAAACAACCACTTTGTAATTTCTGAAGCATCCATCTGTGCGACAGAGATGCTTGGACTATTAATTTCTCTCTTTTACAAGAGTTCCTGTAAATTCTAGAGAACGTCAGGTTCCTTTTTACTATTTAACTACATCATAACTGCATGCTGTGAGGCTTGCTTGCTTTGGAGCCTAACTGGGGCTGCTTCTTACACTGTCACTGTGCCTATTTGCAACAGCAACCTTACATCTCAAAAATAGGCACCACAGGGACAACAGAGAACATTAGAGGGGTAGAAAAGAAGAGATACCATGATGGGAGGCCACCTCTTCACTGTAGAAATGTGAAATAAGACAAAGAACAGTGAAGAAATTACTACTGCATTAGATTTGAGAGAATATAAGGGTAAAGAGGAGAGGAATGTCCCATGGTGCTGGGGAGTGTTACAACTATTACACACCCCCAATGTTCAGCGAAAAACCCTTTTTCTGCAGGAAATACTAGGGGTTTTCAAGACAATCTACCCAATTCAGATGGGTAGGATGGAGTTTCCACCTTCCCTCACTTGGAAACTCTAGCCCAGGGCACCCTTAACAAAAATTAGGAAATTAACATCAATATGTGACACATTACCATCAAAGTGGTCACGTGTTTCTAAATAGCCCTGGGATGTCATACCTTTACTGTGTTAATCTTTACCATATTCCTATGGGTCACAATTTAGACAATATGCAACTCATTCCCTTGTTGAAGAGATGCTAAGTATCCACTCCAGCCCCATGTCTGGACAAAAAATCCGCATTTACATGAGCTATTCTTACTCGATGTTTTACAGTGAAACTGTATAGATGTAGGGCAAGATACCATATCATTATCTGGTTATTTTTTTCTTTCATCTGGGATATGAAGCAAAGTAGATTATGGTCAGTTATTAATGTGAAGGGAGCACCCCATAGGTAGAATTTCAGTGATTCAATTGCCCACTTGGCTGACAAACATTCCTGCTCTATTGTTGCATACTTTTGCTCTCTATCGTGCAACTTTCTGGAAATATAGAGTACAGGGTGCTCCTCCCCATCAATAGTTTGACTCAGCACAGCACTCAATACCTTTTCCAGAGGTGTCTGTATGTTTCTCAGATGTGTGTTCAAAGTCAGGGCTTTTCAGGACCGGGGATGAGCAGAGTGCTGCTTTGATTTTATTGAATGCTTCTTCACATTCCTGGGATCGTTTGATTAGATTCCCAAATTTCTTCTTGGTTAAATCTGTCAATGGCTCCACAGTTGTAGCAAAATTGGGAATAAATTACCTGTAGTACCCAGCAAGACCTAAGAAAGACCAAACATGTTTCTTAGTACTGAGTTCAGGACATTGGGTCACTGCTTCTACTTTAGATATTTCTGGCTTTATGAGCCCATTGCCTAATATAAAGCCAACATATCTGGTTTCCTTCATCACAATGGTACACTTTGTGGGATCAATAGTTAACCCTGCCTACTTGATGGAGAAGAGAACTGCTCGCAAGTGTTGTAAGTGGGTTTCCCAGGATGAACTAAAAACAACCACATCATCCAGGTATGCCACACAAAAATTATTATGGGGTGCCAGCACCTGGTCCATGTAATGTTGAAACATTGCCGGGGCCCCATGGAGATCGAACGACATAGTTCAGAACTGAAAAAGACCCACTGGAGTACTAAATGCAGTTTTCTCCTTAGAAAATTCTTCTAAGGGTATCTGCCAGTACCCTTTAGTGAGATCCAGTGTAGAGATATAAGAAGCATTGCCAATCCTGTCTATTATATCATCTACACATGGCATCAGGTATGCATCAAATTTAAGCAACCTGGTTTAAATTTCTAAAATCCAGGCAGAGTCTAATTCCACCTTCCTTTTTTGGGACTATTACCATGAGAGAACCCCATGGGCTTTTTGAAGGTTCTATGATGTTTAGGGTTCACAATTATTTCTGGATCTCCCTTTTTACCTAGTCTCTCAATCTTTCTAGGAGTCTATACGGCTTTTTTCTAATGGGAGTGGCATCCATACAGATATGGTGCTCTACACCTATGGCCTCACCCAGAGTACTGGTGAATGGACTTTTAAAATCATTTAAAAGAGATCTTAATGACTGGAGTTGTGATACAGTGAGGTCTGGGCTTATGGCGACAGTTTCCACTCCTGTTTCTCCCTCCAGTCTTCCATAGGCTAACTCCATCTCTGTTTCTTTCAGTTCAGGAATTACCATCAGTCCCACCCCTGAGGTAGCTCTCTCATGCCATCATTTTAAAAGATTGGCATGGCATATTTTCTTTTTCATTTTCCCATAAGGGGTCTCAATTTCATATGTGATGGGACCTGTCTGCCTTTATATCTTGTATGGCCCCTGCCACTTCATTAATAGCTTACGTGTGGAGGTAGGTAGAAGTAACAATACCTGTTCTCCAGGACAGAAAGATTTTTCCTTGTCAGTGCCCTGATCATAGTATTGTTTCTGGTTTGCCTGTGCCTGACACCCTGTTTCATGTGCTTTGGTAGTAT
This sequence comes from Neoceratodus forsteri, assembly GCA_016271365.2. Classification (NCBI taxonomy): domain Eukaryota; kingdom Metazoa; phylum Chordata; order Ceratodontiformes; family Ceratodontidae; genus Neoceratodus; species Neoceratodus forsteri. The sequence goes on along the minus strand of CM057453.1, from coordinate 313,612,046 downwards.
ATGATACCAGTCGATGTCTCAGCTGTCTCATATACTGTGCTATTCCTGGGGACTTTAGTTTCTTATTATCCTCCCAACACTCCTTAACCACATCTAAGGGTCCCTGAGGAGTTCTCCTGAACAGCAAATCAAAAGGTGAAAACCCTGTAGATGCCCGTGGTACCTCATTGTAAGCAAACAACAGGAAGGGCAGATATTGATCCCAATCATTCCCTTCTTCCTGTATGAATTTTTTTAACATTTGCTTCAAGGTTTGATTGAATTGCTCAGCCAGACCATCTGTCTGGGGATGGTAGGGAGATGTTCTTATGGGTACTAACCCCAGAGGGCGGTACAGCTCTTTTAATAATTCTGCACTAAAATTAGTCCCTCGGTCTGTGAGAATTTCCTTAGGTATCCCAACTCTACTAAACAATTTCACTAGCTCCTCTGCTATTCTGCTAGTGGTAACTGTGTGCATGGGTATGGCCTAGAGATACTTGGTGGCATATTCACATACCACCAAGATAAACCAGTTGCCTTTCTTGCCTTTGTTAAGGGGTCCTACTGCATCTATGCCAATCCTCTTGAAGGGAGTAGTTACCAAAGGAAGCGGCATAAGAGGTACTATGGGCTGGATATTCAAACTGTGCTATTTTGTGGTGCAAGCCCTTGTGCTGCACAAAATAGTTGCACAGGGGTGTGTCCAGAGTGATATTCAAGGGAGTTGCGCCCTTGAGCAACTCCTTTGAATATCACCCCCTGGCCACAGCCACTGTGCATGGTGCAGTGGAACTTGTGCCACCGCAAGTGGTCAGAGTGGAGCATTCAACTTGCGGTGGCGCAAGTACCATTGCACCATGCACAAAATTCCCATATTCAAAAGTTGACATGCAAATGGGGCCATAATTCATGCATGGCATGGGGGGGCCATTTGCATCTGATTATGGCCCCATTTGCATGCCATTAGCATGCAGGTGCGCCGATCCCTGAGGACTTGCACCTGGCACCCTGCCAGGAAGCAGCCATCGGGATCAACCTCTCTGCAGCCCAATCGCTGGGCGAATGTAGAGACATCTCAGTTGGCTAGCCTTGCACTGGCTCTGATCGCAAGAGAAAGTTTAATCTCCCCTCACTGCTCCTCCCGACCGCGGGCAGCATGTGGCCCCCGGTCGAGTCTCAGGAGTCCAGGGACCATAAATCCCATCTGCGTATTGTGTATTAGTTGTTCATCTTCGACATTCTCTGGTGGTTCTGTGACGTATCTGGTCGCGGATGGAGTGTGTCAACCCCTGTAGATCCTCTGTGCCTAGTGTCTTCATCCCACCATCGCGGCTCTCACCCCTCCCCGCAGCCGGGTGGGCGCGCAGACCCACCTGCTCAGCAATTGCCGCTGCCGAGCCGATCGGCCCGCAGCTGCATGCCGAGTTATGTAGAGCAAGAGCCATCGGGCTGCAGCGCCATACATACAAGACAGTCCAGATTTGTGAATGAATACATTCATTCATTCGCAAAACTGGACTGTCTTGTATTAATATGGCTGCACACCCATTGGCTCTTGCTCTGCACCACCGGGCGTAGAGCTCACCGGGCAGTCAGTCGGCGGGAGCGGTGCGGCGGGCGGCAGGTGGGATGCTGCTGTCACTGGCTGAGGGGAGGTGGGAGGCTTTGAGGGTGGGTGGGTGTGGGACACTAGGCACCAGGGATGTTTTGGGGTTGTTTGCACACCCATCCTGCGATCGGATGTTCGGTCCACTGGACCACCAGGGATATAATCGGAAGGTGGGGGTTGTTAATACACAATCTTGTGATCAGGATTTATGGTCCACTGGACCACCAGGGATATGTTGAGGGGAGACACTTTGCTGCCCGCAATCGGGCTGGTGGGGGAATTACGCTATGCCCGGACCGCCAGTGGGGTGGTGGTGGGGATATTACTCTTCTGCCCTTGATCGGGCTGGGCGGGGCACAGGGTGGGTTGAGGCCAGCCACAGGTGGCAGCTGCTGTGTTGCACCCTGCAATGCAGCAGCTCACCTGTGGGTGGCCCTCGACTTAGGCCTTTTTTTTTGGCTCAAAGTTGTGCAGGCGCAGGTTGTGGGTTGTGCCTGCACAACTCTGCACTGCCCGGCTGAATATCGGGCTGTGCAGTTTATGCATGGTTCCTCCCCCTCCAGTTCAGCATGCATTCATTTGCATTGCGCTGTTGCTCAGCCTGTTTTCAGTGGCGCAACTGCCTCCTGCTGAATATCGCAGAATGGCACAATTTCGGACTTGCGCATACGCAGCCCTATTGCGCATGGTGCAACCCTTTTGAATATCCGGCCCTATGTCTTTTTTTTGTTGGTTTGAGCTGTGAGTTGGCATTCTGGGCATTCCTGGCAATACTGGTCTATATCTCCATGTATTCCAGGCCAGAAGAACCTGTGTAGAATTGTACTAGATGTTTTATCCCTCCTCGTATGTCCAGCCCAGGGAAGGTCATGCCCCAATGCCAGGATATCCTGCCTATAACACTGAGGAACCAATAACTGTTCCACACTTTCCTGAGTGTTAGGGTTAGTACATATTCTGTACTGTAGGTCATTTTGTACTTGAAATTCAGGTGCACCTATCTTTTCCTTTTTCCCCACCTGTCAAAAGAAGGGTTGGAGGGAAACATCTTTCTTTTGTTGGGCACTCATGTCTGACTTAATATATATAGCATCCTGTTCCACCCTTAACCCTTGATGTTCTTTTTGCCAGTTTTGTTTTAGCTTTGTCTTTGTTCTGTGGGTTTTCCTATTCTTTCCTAGGGGTTCCATCACCTCCCCTTCAAAAGGAAACACTTCCCCCAAAATTGCTTCTTTTTTACTTTGGGCCCTTGTAGTTACTGCTGACAATGTTTCCTGCTCAATCAGTAAAGAGGTAAATGCAGGGAAGTCATGCCCAATAACTATTGGGACAGGGAGGGATGGTACTATCCCTGCAGTCACTTTAGATTTATTCACCTTAATATCCAAGGATAACTGTGTTGTGGGGTATTAATGAGCATCACCATGAACACAAACAGCATGTATGAGGGACCCTTTATGGAAGGATTTAACTAGATCCTGTCTAACTAGGGTGTTTTTGCTGCCTGAATCTAAGAGCCCAATCACATTTTTCCATTTAACAGTGACATCTGTAAACATATATCCAGACTGTAACAATGCTAAGTGCACTATGTCAGGTTTCTTAGAAGGGCAGAGACATGCAATATGGCCCAGTCTTTTACAGTTATGACATACTATATTAGATGAAAAAGTTCTCTTGCCTTGGTTATCTTTCCCTCTCTTGTCCCATTCCTCTTTTCTTGAATAGACAGTCTGGGTATTTTTTACCATACCAGTCTGGGACTTTATAGGTGGATCAGCCAGTCTCTGTCCTCCTGTTCAGTAGGGCTGATGGGCTGAAGAAATCTTCTGCCAGAGTTACAGCTATCTCTGCAGATTCTGGGTTATGTTCTTTTATCCAGATCTGTACCTCTGTTGGAAAAATCTGTAAAAATTGTTCTAATACAAAGAGTTCAATAATGTCTGTATGAGACTTTCCTTCTGTTTGTATCCACTTGACACATAGTTCTTTTAATCGTGTATAGGTCTCTCGAGGGGGGTCATGGGGGGAATGTCTTAAGGCCCGAAAGCATTGTCTGTATGTTTCTGCATTGATATCATAACTCTTTAATATTTCCTGTTTTACAAGATCATAGTCCTCTGCAAGACGAGTATCCATATTGCTGTGTGCCAACAGGGCTTTTCCGGAGAGGTTGGGGGCTAGTCTGACTACCCATTTTGTCTTAGGTCAGTCACATGCTTTTGCAACTCTTTCAAATGTTGTTAGATATGATTCAATATCTTCATTTACTATCATTCTGATTAATTTAATGTCTTTTGGGTTGTTAACATTTGGGCTAGAGTTGTTACTTCCCCCAGTTCCTTGTCCAGCCCCCCTAGATTGGATTAATTACAATGTCTCAGCCCACCTCATGTCTTGTCTTTGTCATTCCCTTTCTCTCTCCTGTGCCTCAATGTCTGTCTGTCGTTCAGTTTCTAACTGGTGCATGGCCAGCCAATGGAGAAGGTCCAATTATCCCTCAGGAGGTCTTTCACCAGTCTCTGATCACTGCTACTGACGATCTTCTTCTTTTCCTCCCTCACTGTCAATCCATTCCTTAGGTACTCTCTGTCTTACCAAGTCTCCCAAACCAGGATGTAGGGGTTCACCACTTCTTTCCGTGTATGACCGAGTCACAGCTCCCTTTGTTTTTACTTTGTCTGTTCCAGTAGCCATCATCCTTTGCTTATCACAGTACCAGGTCTGGTACTAAGCTGTTCTCCCCAGTGCAGCTTGGACAACCAGCCAATCCCACTTCTGACACCACTTTGTGAATGAGTGTGGGAAGTGATAAGCTAGACACAGACGTTTCCTTTTAAACACACAAGACTTTGTGTGAATTTTAGTAAGCAAAAAAAAATAATAAAATAAACTTCTTTTAAACAAAGAAACAAAACAATAAACAAAGCCAGCAATGTGCTAAATGGCTTCTTTTCTCACTTGAGAAACCAGTACTTTAGCAATTGTACTGCCACAGAGTAGATGAGCTCACCTCAGCACATCTGCCATCCTCTGTGCTCCTAAGCTATCTGATTCTTTAAAAAAAAAAAACTCCACCTTATAGGTGGACACTCTGACATCATCGTTCCACTGATCCGTCCCCTATTCTAATACATTTAATTTCTACCCTAATAAATTAAGTAGGGGAATCAGCCTGACCAGAATAGAATACATTGATTAGGCTTTATTATACCCAGAAAGAGCCACCTCTTAATTTATTTAACAACAAAGAAAGAAAGCTTAATTAATAATCTAGGGTTTAGCCCTTCCCTTCTGGTACTGACATCACACACCTATACCCTATAAATAAATGTCAGCAGGAGCCACTTGCTTCTTAGAGTGCAGTACCTGAAGCAAGTGAGACAGCAAGTTGACCAGGTAAGGGTTTCATTCCATACAAGTAATCCAAGGAAAATGACTATTTAACTTAATATTTACTTCTTGTAAGGTACCTCATTTTATTATGGTCCCTTTTATTTATTAAAGAAGTTTGTACTCTCTTTATTTGGTACTATGTTTAGTTTACAAGATATCCCCTGTAAAGGTGCTTTCTACTGTCTTCTACACTACTGACTGAATGTTTTTCATCTGGGTGTTCTAGGTATTATGGTCTGTGCAGGAATATTATAGGATTCCTGTCAGACCTACACAGCCCTGCCCCATAACCTTTCCGATTTTCTGCAAAAAAACCTTCCAACAAGAAAAAATAGCATTTCGGAGGGTTTCTTTCAAGCGGGTGAGTTTATCTGAGCAAAACAACCACTTTGTAATTTCTGAAGCATCTGTCTGTGCGACGGAGATGCTTGCACTATTAATTTTTGTCTTTTACAAGAGTCCCTGTAAATTCTAGAGAACTTTAGGTCCCTTTTTACTATTTAACTACAGCATAACTGCATGCTGTGAGGCTCGCTTGCTTTGGAGCCTAACTGGGGCTTCTTCTTACACTGTCACTGTGCTTATTTGCAATGGCAACCTTACATCTCAAAAATAGGCACCCCAGGAACAACAGAGAACATTAGAGGGGTAGTAAAGAAGAGATACCATGACGAGCAGCCACCCATTTTCTGGTAGAAATGTGAAATAAGACAAAGAACAGTGGAGAAATTACTACTGCAGTAGATGTGAGAGAATATAAGGGTAAAGAGGAGAGGAGAGAACTGTCCAGTGGTGCTGGGGGGGAGGTTACAATTATCACACTGGGTCAAGCTTTCTATTTTTAGTTGCAGTTTTAATGGCAGTTTTACAAATCCTTTGTTTCCTTTGTTTCTGGTACAGAGTCTGACTTTTCCCATTTATTTTTTGCTTTGTCACTCATATTTTAAAGTCCTCGAGTTTACTTGTCAAGATATTTAAATTTTTTTCCTTCCCTCTATTGACTTACAGAGCTGCCCTGTTTTTTTTATGGCATGTTGCTCACGTGATGTAATTCAAATATTTCCTCTTTTATTTTAAACCAGTCCTTGCTGTTTGTATTTACTTAGTTTCAGCTTTTAATTGCAACTATTTTATGCTCCTCTTCCTTTTCTTACATCAGCTTAGAGAGCTACCTTTTCATCTCTCCTGGCATTATGCTCATGCAATCTGAATTCAGATAGGAAGTCATTGTTTCCCAACTTTTATACAGTTCACGCTAGTCAGGTAAAAACCTCCATTCCATTGAAAAATCCATTAAATATTTAAAATTCACCTTACTTTCAATAGTGCAGATAAGGCTCACCAGTTTTGCCATCTACTGCCTCTTATACTGCTTTTATGATGTTCCATCTATTTTCATACTTTTTCAAGTCTTCTCTATTCGATACTTCTAACTCCAGTAGCTTCCCATATAAAGCAGTTTGGGGATTGGGGAACTGGGGGCGAGTGTAGAAATAATAAAAGCAATTTTAGTGACCCTGTGAGAGAAATTGTTATCTGAGATGCCAAAAGCAACTGTTAAGACACTGTTAGGATCCATCAGTCTAGGCCCATATTTAATCAAACCACCGTCATTTGCATATTACTTTTTAACTTGTTACTTTGTCTTGTAGTTTAAAAAGGGGAAAAAAATAAAGTGAGACAGCATTTCCAAATTTCATTAGGTACAAACATTAATAGGGTTTGCTTGTTTTTCAGAAGTTAGTTAGGGAGGTATGCTTTGAGATGCTGATCTCTCTCTCCACACCACTCACTCCCCAAGTGCCATCTTGCTCCACCCATTGCCAGTGATGTCCTCTCCTGACTTCTCCACTTCCTTGAAAATTGACAGTGTTCTGAGTGGGAGGGAAAAAATAAATAAAAAAAAACATAAAATGCTCTGTAAGAGTTTACTTGTTGTTTGTTAAGCCTGTTGCACACTGCCAAGGGGAGTGAGAGAGAGTGTTCACTTTAGGCGGGCTGACTGAGTTTTCACTCATGATTGGGAGGGGGAAGATTGTGTGACTGGATAGGCAAGCTAAGCATACATTGTTTGGCCATTGTCAGTCAGATAATACTATAAATCCAAATTAGTAAAAAAACAGATCTTTTAACAGCTACCGGTTTTAAAAAAGAAAGAAATACAGCCAGCACTGCTGATCTGAGTGTTAATAAGAAACAAGAGGAGACTTAAGAAGGGGGACAGGGAGAGATTTGATGACTCCATCAGCATTGTAGACATACTGGAGTGGCTGTGGAAATATTATCATCACCTGAAAATAATAAAAAAAAGCAACTCTGTTTTAGAGTCAATTTGCCTAGAAAGCTTGAAACAACTGAAGACTTGAAGTGAAAGGACTGGGATGAGGGAAATTGTGCAGCGTTGATGCACTGCCTGCCTGCACTGTACTGCGAAAAATGCTTAATAAAACACTGTTGTAAGAGCTCAAGAATAAAAAAATCTCAAATCTTGAGAAAAGAAAGATAATAGAGGAAAACTATTGAATGTGAGCAGAGGGAGGGGGAGTTAACGAGTGCAAGTCCAGCTAGAATTAACTTACAGCAGTGCAGCACATTGACTGCACTGGAAAATAAATCAAAAGGCATTTAAAGAAATATTTTAGGGTAGATGCAAACACTCTAAGAGCTTATTAAAAAAATCTGCAGTCTGCATAACCCAGAGGCAAGAGAAAGTATAAGAGCACCTGGGTGCCAGGGAAGGTGTAAGAGAAGGGATGGAAGTACTTGACAGTCCACTTGACTGCCTAGAATAAATAAAGACTTAAGAAAAGGCTATTTTAAGAGATCAACCTCAAGAAGAATCAAAAAATCTGCACAGAAAAAGAGAGTAAGATGGAGACAAATAAGAGAGGACAGCTGTTGTGTGTAAGCTGAGGGAGAGTAAGCAATCAAGTATAAGTCCAGCTAAGCATTATAGTGCAGCACAGTACACTGACTGCTTTGGAAAATAAATAAAAACAATTAAAAAACTATATAGCATGCACTCTGCCTACTCATGTCTGTCAGACTGTGGAAATAAACATATGCTGAAATATATTTAAATATTATACTTTATTTTCTGAACTGAGGAAAATAAAAAAATATAGGCATATTAAATTAAACATCTCCCACTGGACCATTTGTAGTACTGGTATCTCTGTTTGTTCCTAGGCTATACCCCCAACATCTCTTCTGTAGCATCGATCTGTCCACTTTATACACCACAGTTATACATACTGCTTTGCCATTTGCCAAATCTGACTGTGTGTGTTCAGACTAGGCTAGAGTAACAGTCACATACAATATTTCAAGAAAATAAAACACAGACACAGCGAAAGTTGAGTGTGTAACAAAGATTTTATTTGAAAATGTCTGGAACCCAAGGAACTTGTCAAACCACCCTGTTTGCTTTCCTAGGAAAAGGAATGAATCAGTCTGCAGCAAGCATGAGCACAAATAGTCCTGCATCTTCTGTTCCTGAGGCAGCTAGCAAACGATTGATTATGCAACGCTCATGGAAATGAAGAAAATGTTAAAGATTATAACAAATTCAAACATAAGCGCACTTTCTAGCAGTCATGGAAAGAGAAATACCCATGCATTACTTATAGGAAGAATAACATGGTTTGTGGTATTTGCCAAAAGCATGAGAAACTTGCAGAAAAGGATAGTCCCTTTCTGCATGAGTGTTTCACCTTTTGAAAAGATTATATGCATCTTCATAACAATCAGCTGCTCATAGTAAATTTGTTGAAGCAGAAAAAGTGTCACTGTGCCGCACAGCAGCTCCCATAAATAAACTGGTTAGAAAAAGGTTGTGGTCTGTTTAAAACTGCTTACATAGTGGAAAAACATGATTTTAGTTTCACTGATTTTGAAACAATTATCAAACTGCAGGCAAAAAATGGCCTTAATCTTAGTTCAAATTATCTCAGCACCCATGGTGTAAAGGTTTTGTGCAGGAAATTGCGAAATCCCTTAAACAAAGCTACCTTAAACACATTCAATGTGCTAGGTTTTAAAGTGTGCTAGCTGATGGATCTACTCATTGATCAGTAGAAACACAGGACAGCAAGGCCCATCCAGTCTGCTCATTTCTTTTTCTACCTTATGAATGTGCCATTGGCCTTTGCTCTGTCAATGTCCTATCTATTCATACTCATCTGTATTGCTCCCTTATGCCTATCCCATGCCTGTTTGAAGCCCTGCACTGTATTCATATCAACCACTTCCTGAGGTAGGCCATTCCATGCATCCACCACCCTTTCTGTGAAAAGAACTTCAACACATTACCCTTAATCGCCTCCCTATAATCTCATGCTGTGTCCTCTTGTCTTGCTATTTTTCTTATATTTAAACATGTTAGACTCTTTCACCTTGTTAATGTCCTTAAGATGTTTGAATGTTTCGATCATATCACCTCTCTCCCTCCTTTGCTCTAGGGTATACATATTGAGCTCCGTTAATCTGTCCTCATATGTTTTCTAATGCAGTCCCTGCACCACTTTGGTTGCCCTTCTCTGGACTGCCTCAATTTGGTTAATGTCCTTGTGAGGGTGTGGCCTCCAGTACTGCATGCAGTACTCCAGATGGGGCCTAACCAGTGTCTTGTAAAGAGGGATTATTTCATCCCTCTTCCAACTTGTGATACCCCTACTAATACACCCCAACATCCCCCTAGCCTTACCTACTACTTTAATGGACTGCTTGGATGATTTCAGGTCATCAGTGACTATGATGCCCAAGTCTTTTTCTTCCCTTGTGACTGCCAGCAACTCCCCTCCCAACCTATAGGTGGCTTTAGGGTTTCTGTTCCCTATGTGCATGATCTTGCACTTCTTTGTGTTAAACCCCAGTTGCCACTCTTCCCACCATTTTTCCAGTAGCAGAGCAATAATCTGTATATAGTATGTCAGGTTTGTTCAGGGTGGAAGACCAAAGACCATTTTTGTGGATCATGTAATCCGGAGTCTGCCACATCTAATGTTACAACTGAAGCAATACTGTCTGCCTTACAAACTGGTGGAATTGGCCCAGAGGAAGTAAAAACCCAATTGGTGGACCGAAATGTATATGATGCAGCAGTAAATTTGGGGTATAGGAATGGTGTGAGGGCTAAATTTAAGCATGAATCTCCTGCCATCATTGTCCACTGCATAAATCACTATCTGGAACTTGCAGTTCTCGATCTGAAAAAAAAGATGATCACTACCTTAAAAAATTTGAGACAGTCTTAAAAGGCAATTTCAAATTTATTCATCTTAGTTCAAAAAGACACCATCAGATTCAAAGTTTGGCAGATGCTTTTGAACCAACAGTAGCTTATTCAAGTGCAATGGGTTGCTAGTCAGGCTCGAGCATTAAAGGCACTGATAAAAAATTACAAGCTAACAGTCAGTCACATAGAGAACGTGGTGGCCACTGAGACAAGGGTTGATGCAGCCAGGGTATAAGGCATTCTAAAATAGATTTAGACTGCCACATTTGTTGGTACTTTACATTTTATGATGGATTTAATTACTGTTGTGACTGAACTGTCTCATATTTTCAGAAGGGGTGAACTGCTTTCATTTGAGGTAATATAGAAACTGGAAGGTGCAATACTGGAATTCTCATCTATGAAAGATACTTCGGGGATATACAAAGTGGTAGCCACAGACATTGCCAGCTATTTCCAGATATTTTGAAAAATTTCTGAAGAGTTTCTCTGCTTCCCCTACTGCAGAAATGCAGAAAGCAGGAGATATTTCTGGAAATATCACAGAAATTTCGGGAAATAGCTGGCAGTATCTGTAGCTACTGTACTGTATGTACAAAACCGTGCAAGGAATGAAGAGGGAGAATTTCAGGGGGTAAAACTTTCTGGGACCTCAGAGCCAAAACTTCAGGACCAGTGGAAAGAAATGTTCGACACTGTTATTGAGCACATAGATGCTAGATTCAATAGACTGCAGCAGCCACCATTTTCCTGGTTTCAGTGCCTTAATCCCACTCAGTGGCCTACCAATAAGAAGCAATTGGCCCAATATGGAAAAGAACATTTTAAATGTCTCCTAAATCATTTTACAGCAGGCACTACAGAATAGGAAAAAGTGGGTGCCGTGCACCTGTGGTTGCTTCTTAGGTTACTCCTGCATACCACCATGCAGTCAGATACCCTACAAAACTGTCTATCAAAGCTTTGTCAATCAGACTGCCAGTGCTTAAAGATGCATTACTTACGTTGGAGTTACTTTTCACAGAGTCATGTAGCACTGCTACTGTTGAATGAGGATTTTCAACAATGAACTTAAGTCCAGTCCCAGAACAAACCTGCAGCAGGGCACACTGCAGGATTTAATGCCCTTGCATGTGAAAAGTCCTAGTGTTGATGATTTCCAACCATGAGGCTATTCTGTGTTGGATTGAAGATGGACCTGAAACAAGGCACATTCACGGCCACTCTCTCTCAAGCACCAGCTACAGTGTCGGGGCTTCAAGTTCTACTGAAGAATTCTAGTAGTGTTGTTCTACTGTGATGTTTTTGTTCAGTCAGTGGTAGTTCTTGTTCTTCTAATAGCAGAAGACAAGCACAGTTCAGTCTCCTTCTCCCTCTATCTCTGTCTTTTTCCTCTTACGACAACAGAATAGTCCGCCTCTCCTATTCTCGCCTACTGCCTGGCCACCATTAAGCTTGCTAACTTCAAGACTGTGCAATGAAAATCAAAAAGTATTACTGTCTGACACTGCCTTGACTGTAAATATATAACATACTATCAAAAAACACTGTAGGCAGCACTCATCAGACTATGCTCTTTGATAAAAATCATAAAAAAAGAGCAGCGACTGCACTTGTTGCCTCCAATGCAATTTTATTTGGTGCCATAACATTTAAAACCATTCATCTGCAGTTCAATAAAAAAAATTCCTGATACAATGTGGACAGAGGTAATTTCTGGCAAGATGGTAATAGCCACCTCCACTTTACATTTTGCTCCACTCCCCGGTGCTTCATCAGAGGTATAGCAACCCAAAGAGGGCCAAAATAAATACCTGGTCACCTCCTGACAGCACAGCTAACATCACTTAGTTGCAAATGAGCACATTAAATATACAACAATAGTACAGTTATGTAAGAACTTACCATAACAGTAGATCTTCGAGAGGATCTCTTGCAGCAGGCCACACCTATGGAACCAGAACCACCAGGCAACAGGACTGCCTGGAAACTTTTCTAGCTAGCAGTCTACCAGGGGGGCTGCCCACTCTGATGTCACACATTGAATTTGCCATATCCTATAAGAGTGGGTGATCCCTGCACCCTCCTCAGTTCTCTCACCAGAGACCATAAGCCACCTAGCACCAACTGGGGAACCGAGGAGGAGCCAAATATTTCTGCCAATGTATAAATGACCAAGAAGGTTCTCCACAAAGGAGAAAGAGAGACTGACACAGAAAGGCCGACAGGCCTGGGGGATGGAGAGTGGGATGGCATGGCCTACTGCAAGAGACCCTCTCAAAGATCTACTGTTACAGTAATTTCTTATGTAACTGTACTATCTAACTTCAGGGGTTATCTCATGCAGCCGGCCACACCTATGGAATGAGTTCCAAGCAGTTCTGACAGCCAAAGGAGCCGTCTGGGTGGTTGGAAACCAACAGCCTAAGAAAGTAGGCCCTGAAGCACAGCTAGGCCAAACCTAGTTCTACGCCTAGAGGCAATATCCAGTCTGTAGTATTTGGTAAAGGTGTGGAAAGTACTCCAAGCTCCAGCAGCACAGATATCTGCTGCTGAAACATTCCTGAAACAGACAACAGAAGTGGCCATGCCTCTGGTGGAATGACCACGAACAGCGCCAGGAAGATCCTTACTATACTTCCTGTAGCAAAAGGTAATACAATTGGCCAACCACTTGGACAAATACCATTTTGAAACAGAAATACCTTGTTTCCCAGGTGCAAAACAAACATTTATGTGGTCTTCCTGCAGTACTTCATGCAGTGTGTGTAGTAATGCAAAATTCTATGTGCATCTGAAGTATAGAACAATGCATCCCCTGGATTGGCATGCTCTGGGAGATAAACAGGCAGGTTGATGGTTTGAATTAAGGTAAACTCAGACAGCACTTTAGGAAGGAACTTAGAATTTGTCTACAAAGACATCTTGTTCTTTGTGGAAAACCAAATAAGGAGGCTCGCACATGAGAGCCTGAAGCTCAGAAATCCTTTGAGCAGAAGCAATGGCAACTCAAATTAGTGCTTTCCATGGCAGAAAGTACAGCTCACAATTTACAGCAAGCTCAGAAGGAGCCAAAGTAAGTTCCTCTGACAAAAAATTCAAGTCCCATGGTGGGAGAGAATTGTGGATAGGAGGCTTCAAGTGAAGAATACCTCTTTGGAAGGTACTGGCCACCTCCAATTGTGCCACTGTATGGCCTTCCACAGGCACATGGAAGGGTAAAATTGCAGACAGGTGTACTTTACTTTATGAGAGGAGTACTTCAGACCAGAGTCTGAGAAGGACAAATAGTACTCCGGCAACTGATTCACTGGACAAGCAAAAGGGTCCATCTGATGTGACACAGCCCACAGAGCAAAACGTTTCCACTTTGTGGAATAAGTGGCCCTGGTGGAGGGTTTCCTAGCTGCCACCAGGACATCAGCCACCTTGAGGGACACCCCAAGCCTAGCCATGGCTATGTCCTCAGGAGCCAGGTATGAAGATGAAGGGATTTGAGGTCCAAATGGACTAGGGTGCCCCCTTCCCGGGACAGCAAGCTGGTGCACAGAGGCAGGGGCACTGGAGGTTCCACTGTCAACTGCTGCAGTAAAGGGAACCAGATTTGACAAGGCCAGAACGGGGTGATGGGAATCATCATAGCACCTTCTATCTGGAGCTTGGGGGAAGGAAGGGAATGCATAAAGAAACCTCCCTTTCCAAGAGAGGGACAAGACATCTCACCAGAAAACTCCAGGCCCTGAAATGATTGAGCAAAAAAGCAGCAGTTTTGCATTAAGTAGGGAAGCAAAAAGGTCCAACTCTAGATGACTCCACCTGTCAAACGGGTCTTCTACCACTGCTGTCAGCAGCTCCCACTCGTGCACCCTGGACTTTGACTGGCTTAACCTGTCCATCAGAACATTTTGGACACCTGGAACATGGATGGCTGATGGCTCTAGACCATGTTCTAGAGCCCAGTAATAGACTCTCACTGTCTCCCAGCAGAGAGGGTACAAGTGACTGTTTGTTGATGTCCATCAGCACTAGCAGAAGGCTCAGGGATAGTTGAGTCTGGAAGGCTTGCAGGGCATGTGAAACAGCCCACCTCTCCAGGATGTTGATGTGGAGAGAGAACTCCACCCTGAACCATGTCCCTTGAGTTTGGTGGGGCCCCAGATGAGCCTCCCACCCCCGAGGCGTCTGTGGTGAGAACTGGCAGAATGGAAGGAATGAGGAAAGGAATTCCTCTTAGCAGATTGCTGGGTTCCATCCACCAAAGCAGAACCTTTTTGACTGAAGAGGAGACAAGGACTAGCTGTTCCAGGTCATCAGTATGCTGATCCCACTGCACTCTCAATGTCCATTGGGGAAAACTCATGTGCAGTCTCCTAGGGCACTGTGACTATAGCTGCAGCCATGAGGCCCAAGAGCCAGAGGAAAATGCTGGCTTAGACATATCTTCTGACAGCAGGAGGGCTTGGTCCATGAGACGGTTTTACCTGTCCTGGGGCAGGAAGGTCATACTCTGAACCATATCCAGGACTGCCCCAATGTACTGGAGTTGCTGACAAGGGTGCAAGACTGACTTGGGTAGACTGAGTGTGATGTCCAGGTCCTGGAACAGGTGAGTGGTACGTTCCAGAGTCTGTAGCAAGTGTCCCCTGGACTGTTCTTGGAGTTGTCCAGATAGGGAAAGACATAGAGCCCCTCCCTCCTGAGGGCTGCTGCCACTATAGCCAAGTACTTGGTAAACACCCGAGGGGTCGAGTACAAGCCAAAAGGCAGGGCCCAGAGCTGGAAGTGCACCCCCTGGAACTGGAACCTGAGGTACTGCTGGTGGGATGCACATACCTTGATATGCAGATATGCATCCTTCAATGTCGAGGGAGAAGATCCAGTCTTCCTGATACAGAAGGGGCAGCAGACCTTGAAGGACCACCATCCTGAATTCTTTGTATTGAATGAAGAAATTCAGCTCTCAGAGGTCTAGAATGGTCCTGAGCTCCTCTGTATATTTGGGGACCAAGAAAAAGTGAGAATAGAACCCCCTGCCCTGCTGAGTATCTGGGATGGGTTCTTTGGCCTTTGTGCACAAGGTGCAAATCTCCTCCCAGAACACAGGAATATGGTTGGGTGTATAAGAGGACTGGACCAGACGTTTTTCTGGAGGCCACTCCAGGAACTCCAGGTTGTGGCTATTTTCTATGAGCTGCAAGACCCAGGCATCTCTAGTGATCTTTCTCCACCTGTCCAGGTGCAGGGAGAAGTGACCCTCAACCACCACTTCTTGCCTGACTGGAGGAGTGGCGGGGCAAGGAGTCAGGCTGAGGTGGCACCTGTGGCCCGGGCTGCACCTCCTCCTCTGGGGTTTTCCCAGTGGTGGAGGTAGGGGAAGGCAGGGCTGCAGCTGCTCTACATTTACCGTGGGGCTTGGCACTGGGTTTGCGCTAATGGGAGCACACCGAAAGGGTATCCGCCAGAGGCATGTGCAGAGTCAGTGAACAAGGAGGGCCAAAATCTTCACAAAGCTAGGGGGATCTGGGGGCATGCTCCCCAGAAACTTTTTTAAAATATCACTGTCAATTATGCATTTTTCTGCATTTTAGAACTAGGTGAGACACATTTACAGCTCACCAGGATGAAATATTCTGTGACAAGAATGTTACTGTTTCCTGCAAGAATGTGATTCAAAGAATTTGCACAGTTTAAAACTCTGCTTGACAACTACCATATCTTTACGGGTCTACTGGCACAAATTAATATACCCACACAGCTGTGGGAGACATTCTTGATGGGCATATGCCTTCTTTATCTAATAAAAACCTAGTAAACCTAGTAATATATTACACCATCATAGTTCCATTCAAATCTGTTCAATAGTAAAACATAACTTCTGCAGTGTATTCAAGGTCCTGTTGCTGACTTACAACTGATTCTAATAATATAGCTTGTAGTTCACTAATTCCAGCCATGTATGTTAGCCCTTAATAGTTTTTTAGCATACTCGATGACTTACACATGCAGATTTTTTTAATAAAACTAAACTAGTATAACATATCTTGAAAAAGGGAAAACGTCTTCTGACAATTCTGAGCAGCATTGATCATGCATACCTGCAATATATTAGCCAGAATTTTATTTCATACCTTTTTTGCTTGCTGCTGCAATGCTGCCAAATGCCTCACAGTGCTCAGCTCTCTGGTTCTTGTTGCAGCCTCAGTCCACCACATCCAGGACCATCCTTCCCAACTTTCCATGAACCTAGCTGGCACAGCATAGTTGGTTTTCTTTGCACATGTCCAATCTTGGCCTTTCTCCAACTGACCCAATGATCAAACAGATCAGACCAGACTGAGCCACCAGCCCACCTTAACTGCGAATGCTGTCCCAGCGGCGTCAATGCACTACCGATGTCCAGACCCCAATGCACTACTAAATGCCAGCCCTCCACAGTGGTGCTGATAGCTCCTGCAGCCCTCTACAGAGTTGGACTCCTTTTGCACTGGCAGGGCTGGGTTCTGTGCTGTCTGCTTTAGCACTTGCATTTGCACAAATGCTCATGCTCGACCTTAGTCACTCGAACACTCCAGGCCCTCTTCTGTCACTCTTGGCTCTGTGTCCACTGCTGGACCTCTACCTGCCAACACTGCTGATTTGCCAGCTTCCATTCTGACACAGACCCTCAGCCAACCTCCAGGCAGGCTTAGCTCTTCCAGTCTTCCAACCTCCGTTTCATGAGACACTGGAGAAATAGTGACAAATTCTGTGGCACTTTCTGCATATATTCAAAACAAGGAGTAAAAGTAGAACTGACAAGCAAAAACACCTGGAGGGCAGTGCGGGTGGGACCATGGTGGAGGGGTTACAGTATGACATCAGTGGCTCAGATCACCTCCCCCTCCTGAAACACAAGCACAGAAAAAAAGTCAAAAACACGCAAAAAAAAGTCAGTGCTGTACATGCATGCAGCACAGAAAGAATCTTCCACGAGTGCCCCTAGAAAACAAGGGCCCTATGCACGGGCGTACACTTTGTGTAACAGTAAATATGGCCCTCGTCCTGGCCAAGTCCAGTCGACTTCTAAATTAAAAAAATATATATATTATTAAAATTTGGTTGGAGGATGACTTTTAACAGGGAGGGCAAGGGTCGCCCCTCCCCCTGCACATGCCTATGGTATCCGCTGACCATTTCTAGGCTGCTTAGTGTGGTATATGGAATGAACTGACCTCAAAGCATGGCTGGAGGCCTGTAGGTTTGAAAGTATATCTTGCACATCCACTGCAAACAGTTTACACCCTCTAAAGGGGGTGTTTAGGATGGATTATTGTACATCCTGGGCAAAGCTCAACATTCTGAGCCAAGGGTGATGTTGCAGGCAAATACCCACTGCAACCACCCATTCCAAGGCATCCACAGCATTGTATGCAGAGAGAAGGAGGTGCTCGGTGATGTTGGTCCCTGATTGAATATTCTGGTGAGCTGCTGCCACAGAGGGTCCTCAGGGAGGGATTTATCTGCGTCCTAGGCCTTAGCCCAGAATTTGTTCTGAAACTGGACCACATGGGCAATGTAATTAAGCACTCTGATGGTCAAAGTGGCAGAGGTGAAGGTCCGCTTTCCAGTAAGGTCAACCTCTGGGACTCCTTGTCTGGTGGGAGGGAACTTGAGGCATTTGAGCCTCTTGGTATGCTCGTGGGATTATGCTAGCAGAACCTCTGGCAACCCTGTTTAGTGAGTCACTCAATAAAGGAGTTGTTCCAGAGGACTGGAAGAGGGCACATGTAATCCCTCTTCACAAGAGTGGAAACAGGGAGGAAGCAGGAAACTATAGGCCAGTCAGCATCACCTTAGTAGTGGGCAAGATTATGGAGGTGCTGCTTAAGGAAAGGATTGTGGAACACTTGGAATCCAGCAGAGCACAGGATCTGAGGCAGCATGGAGGCACAGCAGTAAGATCATGTCAAACAAATCTGACAGACTTTTTTGACTGGGTGATGAAGGTGGTGGATTAGGGGCAGCGGTGGATATCGCCTACCTTGATTTCAGTAAAGTCTTCAACACTGTTCCACAAAGAAGATGGGTTAACAAGTTGGGTATCCTGGGGGTGGGCCACAAAGTGGAGAACTGGGTTAGAAATTGGTTGGGGGACAGAAAGCAGAGGGTGGTGGTTAATGGGATCCAATCCAAGGAAAGGGGGGTGACTAGTGGGGTGCCTCAAGGATCAGTCCTTGGGCCACTCCTTTTTAATGTCTACATTAGTAACATTGGTGAAGGGCTGGAGGGGAAGGTTTGCCTATTTGCAGATGACACCAAGATCAGCAACAGGGTAGATACTCTGGGGGGGGGGGTCAAGAAAATGAGAAGGGACCTAGGAAAGCTGGAAAATTGGTCCAATGCATGGTAATTAAAATTTAATGCAAAGAAGGGCAAAATCATGCACCTAGGGCACAGAAACCATGTGGAGAGTTACAGGATGAGGGGGGAGTTGCTGACGGTTCACAAGGAAGGAAGGGATTTAGGGATAATCAACTCAGATGACCTAAATATGTTCAAACAGTGTACCAAGGCTGTGGGGAGGGCCAGTAGCATGTTGTGGTACATAGGGAGGGGTATCACTAACAGAAGAATGGAGGTGGTGATGCCACTGTACAAATTGCTGCTGAGGCCTCATCTGGAGTGCAGTGTACAGTTCTGGAGGCTGCATCTTTGTAAGGACATAGACAGGGTGGAGGTGCTCCAGAGAAGGGCAACAAAGATGGTACAGGGCTTACACCAGGAGGCATATGAGGAGAGATTAAAAGACCTCAACATGTATGCACTGGAAGAGAGGCAGGAATGGGGAGATATGATAGAAACCTTCAAGTATCTTAAGAGCATAAACAAAGTGCAAGTAGGCAAGATCTTTCAGTATAGGAGGTGTACAAGGACAAGGCGGCATGATATGAGATTGGAGGGAGGCAGCATAAAGGGGAATGTGAGGAAGTTTTTCTTTACAGAAAGGGTGGTAGATGCATGGAATAGCCTAACCCAAGAAGTAGTGGGAGCTAGCACAGTGGAGGATTCAAACATGCATGGGATAATTACAAGGAAACACTAGAGATGGGTACGAAAGGCTAAAGCCAATGACCAAGTAGGGTCAGCGACCACTGATGCAGGCAGGGAATATGAGCAAACTGGGCGGGCCTAGCAGTCCTTATCTGCCGTCAAATACTATGCTACTATGTTATGTTGCTACGTGGGCAGCATCAATGGCCACTGTCCACCTGGGGCTGTACGGTGAAGAAGGGCTTCCCTGCAGGAGAACTGTAGAGCTTGTCAGTGGCAACCTCCTCCCCCTCCTTGATTATGAGTGCCTGATGTACTCCCTTACCTCTACTGTGAACCTGAACCAGCTGGACATGACCAATAATTGGATATGCTGCTTTGCCCTTCGCGTCCCTCTCTATACCAACCACTGTACTCTCTACCAGTCCCTTAACTGGCTCCCCTCTCAAGCACAATGCTCCTATCTGTTGGCCTGGACAGTCAGAGATGACTTGCACAATCCCTCCTACTCTTCACTATCTGTTCTGATGCAGCCCAGAACCTTCAGCCACAATCTACGTCAGTCATCCCACCTCCAACTTGACAGTCCTAACATAGCCATTGGAATGGGCCAAAGAGCCTTCCCCATGGCCGGACCTCACTATGGAATGACCTCCCCCCTCCCTACATTCCCCTGACCCCCCTCTAAATCTAAATACCCTTTGAAGAACACACTTCCTGTCCTCCTCAGCCTGCGTCTGTCCCACAGGCCACTAGCCCTGTTCCTCCTATGCAGCACCTCCTTCTTCCTCCTCCTCCTCCCACTAGTGCTCTCCTCCCCACTCTGAGTACTGACTCACCAATCTCCTTTCCTACTGAATAATGGCTGAGTATCTACCTGAAACCAATCCCTCTTGGACTCTGTGTATCACGTGACATTGCCGGCTCAGCCAATGTTTATCTACCTATTGTTGATGATGTAGCTACAATGCCCTGTTCCACGTATGTTATATGAATCTTATTATGCTCAACTTGTTAGATGGACATGGTGCTGTTTACTTGTATTTATTTTCACCACCACTGTATTATCTGCATGACTTGTACTGGATTTCCTGTTATGCTCCTTGTATGATTCCTGCTGTTTGCACTGACTGTATTTTACCATAGTATGTGCCAGTCACTGCCAGGGCTGTGTCTGAAAAAGGTCTTCGGATCAGTGCACCAGCCCGGTTAACAAATGAATAAATAAAATAAATAAATACATTTACCAGAGAGTGTAAAAACACACCAGTCCTTTCTTTAATAGCCTCAGTAGGATCATCAGTCAAAAGGTGATAAAATTCTCAGTTTCCTAATTGCCTCTATTTCTAGAATGTAATCTGACATATTTTGTATCACGATCCCACCATCCTTGTAAGCGGGTTTGATCATGATACTAGAGTCATTTTTCAGATCATTTATAGCATTATATTTACTCCTGGTCAAATTATAAAATCTAACATCTAAACTTTCTTCAAGAAGGTCCTATAAATCACCTTCACAACACCTTAAAAACATATCCACAGCAAGTAATAGAGGTGGACAAAAAGCAGATTCATTTTTAAAGGGATTTCTTACCCTTCCAGTTGACTCGACTTCATTCTCACAGTTGTGTCTGGAAAAGAAAGCCTGCAGATTAACATTTCTAGCAAATCACTGTATATCCACAAAAGAGTCACATTCCCTGACCAAGGTGGTTGGAATAAAAGACAGTCCTTTTTGTAAAACATTAGTCTCTGTTGCTGTTAAAGTCCTGTTCAATAAATCTATAATGTTCAATAATCTGGCCTGCTCCTCTGATGTTGTTTCAAATAATCTTCCTCGGTTCCGGTTCTTCCTTTTTCGTCCTCTTCTCCAAGTCTTCTTGGGCCTTCTTCTCAGTAGTCTGGTCTGAAACATATTTTGCATAAGCTTCTCCTGGGTTCAGGGCCAGGAAGAGGATGCACTAAAAAAGGTTGTTGCACATTATTTCCGGAGTCATCTCCTTCCGAATCATTAGGACCAATATTATATTCCAAAGCACTTTCATTAGAATTTGTATTTCTTAAAATGGACTTTGGACCTGAAGTGTCTCCTTTGTTCTCACGAGTAGAGCTATGTTTCCAATTAAACACCCTGTTAAGTTTATAATCTCATGCATCACACATAAATGTCATAATTTTGATCTGTTTTGACTTTTTATCAAAAGTTTCTATGGCTTCATTTAAATGTGTGTTTAATTGTAAAAACTCCAGGTGTTCAGAAAAAAGATCTACTTGTTCTTCTTTTATTTGTAGCTGTATAAACACTTCCTCTGAAATTTCATCACTGTCCTCAATAATCAATTTAATCAGATCAATTGAGGCTCTCTGCAGGATCTCCTCCCACTTCTTCATAAACTGTGTTCTGTCTTTTCCTGCTGATGGCTGCTCCAAAATTCGCAATCCCCTAAGGACTATATTCAGCTGAATGTATGTCTCCATACTAGTCTTTTGCCAATATAACCTCTGTGCTCGGATGGCTATTTTTTTCAAGTTCACTAAATGCTTTGCTAATGTCCATGGTTACACCATTCATCACTGATACGTTGCCATTAATAATGGTGTGTCAGTGGCTCAGTAGGTAGCACACTTGCCTCTGAGGCCGGGAGATCAGAGGGCTGTGGGTTCAGTTCTCACATCTGACACTTGGGTTAATATCCCAGTACTGACACTGTAGTGCAGCAGGAGAGGGGCTCTGCATTTCTGAGGTGCAGTCTTTCGGATGAGACGTTAAACCGAGGTCCCATCTGCCTGGATTGGTGGTAATTCAGGTGGATGTTAAAGATCCCATGGCACTTATCGAAAAGAGTAGGGGAATTTTTTTTATTATAATCAAAACATTACATATAGAATATAAGACAGTTCATAAACATCCATATATTTTTAACAATTCCCAAAATAATATTGCACTTTTCCTTTATCCATGTTAACTTTACCATCCCCTTCCCTTTTTTTTTCCCAGTAAATATCTTTCCCACCAATCTAATCAAGTAAAAAATCAAAGTCTTTCCAATAGGATTTCCATTTCCTTATAGGAATTGTACTCTTCTCTATAAACATTAGTTTCTTAATATCAGATTCTATTATCATAATCAAAGTAAGAGGGGCCAGAAACTGCTGCTGTAGTAATAATCTGCATCTACTAATCCATAGCCAGTATAGAAGAGATACATGTATTACCTGTAAGGAACTATATCTATCGTTACCTTGTTCCTTAGCAAAAAACCCATAATACAGACACTCTTTTGCTGGTGGGAGTTTTAACTTATCCTTCCATCTTTCTTTTAAAACATCCCAAAATTGTTTCGCATACCAACAATCATAATATGGATGATCTATTGTCTCTAATTGAGTGATACATTTATCTCTTGGACAATATCTCTCCTGTGAAGATTTATGTTTTTGATTACTTCGAACATTAATTTTACCATGAACTCCCAGCCATAAGATATCCCACATTTGTTCAGGTATGAATGTTTATAAGTAGTTGCCTAGACCAGAAATTACCAACTCAGACAGATGACTGAAAGGAGCATCTGAAAAAAGAACTCATAATGAAATTATACATTCCTTTTCTATTAACCTTTTAGCTAAAGACCAACTCACATCCCATTTTTAACATAATCAAATACCGCCTCCATTTATATTGTAAAGGGGGCCTTCTTTTCAATGCACAAAAACATCCCTCTTCCCATTCTTTCAAAATGCCCTTTAGATTAAGGTTTATTAGGATAACCCATACTTGAGAGATGTTTTGAACAACAGGGATCAAATTTCTGTATAAAAAAATAGTAAAAAAGAACACAATTGGGTTTACCATCCCCAAACCACCTTCTTTTACCCCCAAATACAGTGTATTCCTTTTAATAGGATTTAAATGGCTGCCCCATATGCCACTAAAAAAAATCTCATCAAAGGTGTTTCAAGCTTTTTAGGTATAAAAAAAATATTACTTATAAACAAAAAGATTGGAATGAGATAAGTTTTCACCAAATAAATGCGCTCCTTTTTTTGCCAATCTATGTTTATTCCATTGGGACACTTTTAGGTTTGCTTCATTTAATGCTTCTTGCCAATTATCCCAGTCGCTATTTTTGCCTCCAAAATAAATACCCAAAATTTTGCATGGTGCTTGCTCTATTTTAAATCTCCCTACTTTAGTAGGATTTTCAGGAAATCCTGAAATTGCTACACATTTAGTTTTTTCTTCGTTTATTTTAGCCCCTATGGTTTTCCCTATGGTCTTAAGTAATTAGTATGCTAATTCTATAGCCTCACTATTTGGCAGCACTAAACAAATATCATCTGCATAAACTATTAATTTAGGAAGATTAATATCATGTATTGCAATGGGTCTGTTTAAAGGAGACCTACATATAATCCTCACTACAGGATCTAAAGCAAACACGTATAAAATAGGGCTAAGCGGACATCCCTGTCTAACTCCTTTTACCACACCATGAGGTTTACCTCTCCACCCATTTTCTAGTGGGATAACCGTAGCTAATGCATAACATAATTGTACCCAATTCACAAATTGGGTGGGTATCCCATAAGCTTTCAAGCATTTCCATAGGTAATTATGAGACACTTCGTCAAAAGCTTTTGATTGGTCTATACTAACCAAATATCCTTTCTAGCCTGTCAGCAGTGTCATTACCTGCTGACATAATTTCTTTGATTAAAATTAAAGCATCTGTTAAACGCCTCCCAGGTACTGCACAAAACTGCTGTACATATATACATTTCTGTGTTAACAAAGATAATCTATTCCCAAAAGCTTAGCAAATATCTTAAAATCTACATTTAGGAGAGTTAAAGGCCTCCAATTTTAATATCCATTCTATCACCTTGCTTAAAAGGAAAATAAGTAATCCTCATACATTTGAGTAGGTAGCAACATATCCTCCAAAAAAAATTATATACCTTCAATAGTTCCTTTGGCATTAACTCCCACAGAATTTTGTATACTTCTCGGTAACCCATCAGAACCAGGTGAGGTATTTTTCTTTAACGTAGATATCACCTACTCATTTCTGCCTCAGTAAAGGCCCTACCATTTTATTTTGGGACCAGGATCTATTTTGGTATATTTGCAGCTTCCAATAAATGAGGTATAAAATTAGAAGGGGTCCCGGTTCCAAAAGTGTTTTCCACATGTACATCTAAAAACTCTATTATTCCCTTATTATCAGAAACTACAACCCCTTCTTTTTTCCGCAACCCCAAAAATTGCTGCTTATTCAATCTAGCTTGGCATGCTAAGAAGGGATTCACCTGTGCAGTTTTCCCTTGTGTCCCAAATTTTTGCTCTTGATTTAAAGATTTCATTCGATCATACTGGAACGATGACATCTGTATCTTTATCTGGTTAATTTCATTAGATAAATCTTTACCACTTTCATGTTGAGAAGACAATAGAAATTGTAATGATTTCCTTAACTTCATATAATTCCTATTTCTCAGACTTGCCATTGCTCTTCCTTTATATTGAAAGTAGCCAATCAAGCATCTTTTTAAGGCTCCCCACCAACTTCCTAAATCTTCATATAAACCCATTGTGGAAATTTGATCTTTTATTATCATACTTATGTCTGATATGACTGTAGTTTCTTTTAAACACGAAACATTAAGCTTCCAAAACCCTGGCCCTTGTTCTCTATTTTGTTGATCACTCACCTTAATTCCAATTAATATACGATCCGAGGTTTCTACAGGAATATAGATTAATCCATCTATCTGTAACCTCTCTGGCACAAATATAAAGTCTATCCGAGAAGTTAATTTCCTTTAAAGAAAGTAGGTTTATTTAATCTCTTCCCATTATTATGTGTATCTTTAGCCCTGCCTGAGCCAGAATAGAGGATAAACAAGATTTATGCAGTACTGCTTCCTATTTCATTTTTCGTTCAAAATTAATATTGAAATCCCCACCCAAAACTAACAACCCTTTTTTATACAAATATGGTCGTATTTTATACAATAGGTCAATTCTTGCAGATTTCACCTGCGGTCCGTACACAGTAATTATGCGGCAAGGGGTGTCTTTTATCTTCACATCAATCATTAAAGCTCTACCTGGCTCAATTTCAACAGTCCGGAGTAAACTTACTTCAAAGGTGTTAAAACATACCCCCACATCACTGCATAAATCCTCTCCTAATGACCAAAAAGACGCACCCCACCGCCATTGATTTCTAGCTTCAACTATCTCTGCCACAGTGTACAATCGAGTATCTTGTAAAAGGTACATGTCATATCTTAATGCCGAAAGTATGCCAAAAGTTGTCATACGTTTTACATATGATCTAATACTATTAACATTTAGAAAGTTATCGTTAAAGAAGGAAGCTTTAAGGAGGGGTTTAAGGTTTATTACTAGACCTGGTTACCAGCTTGACTACTTCTAGTGCTTTTTGCTTACCAAGGCACCCAGTGCTGGATGTAGAGGTTCTACCCTAAATCCATTTGGTTTTGATTTGGTACTGGGAACTTTCTTCATTTGTTCTCCCCAACTTGCTAAAATCGAATATCTGTTTGATAAAGGCAGGGGAGACTTCGAGGGGTCCCTGATACCAACATTTTCTGCCAATGTTTCTTTTCCTTGTTGACCCTCTTTCTCCTTTGTATTAACAGGGGCACTCTGATCATTACTCAACTGCCTCATAGGCCGGACAGGTGATCCATGGGGGGTAACAAAGGGGGTGGACATATCTTCACTGCCTAGTCCCACACTCGAATCTAAATGAGATTCTTGTGGCATAGAAATACCAGATCCCTCAGATCTTGATCTTATACTGGGTCTTCTTCCATTTCTAGTGCCTCCCTCTTCCCTTCCCATTTGTTTCTCTCTACCCTTGTTCCTAGTTCATTGTTCCCAGTTTCTATTTGGGAACTACGAGCCTATAGCTAACAAGTGCTCTTGGTCTGAGGTCTCATTAGTCTCTACATGTTTCCATGCACAGTCTGCAAATACATGATCAGTTTCATTGCACAAGCATACTGGAGGACTTATACATTCTGACATTAGATGGCCTAACAACCCACAGTGAAAGCACTGGACCTGCTTACAGGCTGTATTTAGATGGGACAGTGAACCACATTTAAAACAACTTTTAGGTTGACCTCGTAAAATACAATACCCTGTCCCTTCCCAAATAGAAAGAGCTGGGCAAATGTTGTATGCCTTCAGCGTCATGAATTAATCTGACGCAAAAGTCCATCCTCCAGTCCAAAACCATTAGCATCAAAATTGGGCGAGGTTTATCCTGCACATAGCATTTTTCTCTAACCAAAACTTAATGTCCGATATATTCACCCTTCATTTGGAATAAAATTGTCACTGTTTTAACTGTAGGTTTGGATATCGGAATGCATGAAAGTCTTTCCATTTTTCGTTATTTTGCAAATTATAATAAAGTCTCAAAACTTATCTAAAGACATTTCTGTGCAGAAGCTGACATCATAATAACGATCTCCTGGTGGATGAATTAATCAGTATACCGTTGGGTGAAAAGGACATAGAGTCAATTAACAAACTTTTGCCTACTAAGCGGTCAGGGGCTATTGCCAACTGCCCAATGTACCTCAGTCTTACCAGGAATCTGCGTTTAGCCGACTCCACAGGTTTTCTAAAAAGGCCAGCAAAAGTTTTCACCGGTTCCTCTCCCACATTTACACCACTTACTAGCTCGTTGTTTTCTTCCTCCATCGATAATTGTGGAGATCCTTCTGTAAATGCAGGCTCTGTTATATGCAGAGGTGTAGAAAGAACTGCCATCTCTGTATGCAGTGGGTCATCTAACAAACATGTCTCCTGTCCATCCGTAGAGTCTTGCGTCTCTAAAAAACCACTGGCCTCAGTTTGAGAGCGCGCATCCTCACTTTGTTCTTTTTGGCACTCTGAAATTTGACAAATGTCCACAATTTGTTCTTTATTTTTATTTCCTATAGACGATGAATTGCTCGTTCCTGGGATCAGAATTAAAGGATCCGGGACCCACTTGTTTCCATCCCACATCCAACCCGCTTTACCTAGTGCTTCTCCAGGGGACCAAGGCTCTAGTGGGCTCAAGTTTTTTAATTTCTGTGTTAAACCTGACATTTTCCTTGTAGCGAGATTCGAAACCTCTTCGTTATTCATTCGTTGTTCAAAACGCTTACCTCCTTCATAGTTCGGACTTACCGGGGAGCATTTCCTCTTATTTCTTTCAACTTCGAGTTTCTGTTGACAGGTCTGATAGTCTTTCTCAGCCATTGAGATTAGATCCAAAAGATATTGTTTTTCCTTTTTTAACTCTTCCGTTAAAACCATTTCATCTTTCCCTTCAATATCCATATTATTTCCATCTGATGCTAACGTTTCCTTGCATATCTAGCTTATCTCAGTCTCCTGACTTTGTAGCTCTTTATTCACCACAAATGTATCTTCCAGACAGGTTGGAGTCGCGTACTCACAACCTTCCTCTTCGGGCTCCTCCGACTGACTGGGCTCCTCCATCTCCTCGGACGGACAGCACCACCCTCGAAAAGAGTAGGGGAATTTCCCCGGTGTCCTGGCCAAATTTCCCTCATTCACTAAATATACCACCAGCAGCTTAATCTGGTTCAAGGTCAGTTGGCATTCATCTGTATCCCCCTCCCCCAGGTCGTGCCTGAAAATAGGCAGGATTTGTCTAGTGCACTTACCTGGTCAACAAAAACTAAATAAATAAAAATAATAGTTGCATAAACTGATGCTAAAATGGGATTTGATCCCCCCGCATGCTCCAGAGTTAGGGCTTCAAGTTCTACTGAAGAATTCTAGTAGTATTATTCTACTCTGATGTCTTGGTTCAGTCAGTGATAGTTCTTGTTCTTCTAATAGCAGCACACATGTACAGTTCAGTTTTTCTCTCCCTTTCTTTCTGTTTTTCTCCTCTCATGACAACAGAATAGTCCACCTCTCCTACTCTCACCTACTGCCTGGCCACCGTTCAGCTTGCTAACTTTAAGACTCTGCAATGAAAATCAACAAATGTTACTGTCTGACACTGCCTTGTCCAAAGGTGCTGACTATGGGGGCTGGGTTGCCCTCCGGGAAGCAAAGGGGGCTCTGCCCCCTCTTGGCAGCTGGCCAGAATATGTGGGGTATTTTTGGTCAGGCGGGGGATGCTACGCAGAGCAGCAAAATTGATTTTTTTTCACTCTGGAGGTTGGAGGGTGAGGCTTAGTCCCGTGTAAGCATTCTAAACTTGTTCTCATTCAGACAAAAGTTATTTCAAGCCTATTTGTTTTGTAGGTCAGGTGGAGTACCATATGACAGCCTAAATCCATTAGGAAGATCAACATATTTCTGAGCACCTTGAGGAGAATTGCATAAAAATGTCCTATACCGTCTGTCAGTAATGTGGATGTCCGAAGTGTACAGCATATGTATAGGGCAACTGTTTTAATTAGATATTTTTCTCTTGTTATAACAAGAAGTCTTTAGGTAATTAGCCCTTTTACATTAGATTTTTCTGAGTCTGGTGTATTTTATTTACATTGGAATTTGAGGTGTTAAAGAAAGATAATTACTGTATACTGTGGCTGTGTATCTTGCTGTAGGATGAACATGTTGCAGTTTAAGTGACTTTGCCTGAACCTTATACAAACCTCTAATAGAGGAACATCTTTGGCAGCTAGTAGAAACTGCTGTCCCTTTTGTGGAATAAGGTCTCTCTTATCCTCATCCCCAGAGGTGGCTCTTTATCCACTTTTTCATTACATAAAGAAATCCAAGAGACAATCTATTGAGATATTGTTACCTCCCCATAGGTCACGAACAGCTGGGTAAAGTTATTCCTCTGTTTTCTGTTTATAATAACTTAAGACTCTTTTTTTAAATCTAATGTATGAAACTTCTCCATCATTTGCACATGGTCCATTCGAAAGGGGAAGGGATGCTCTATCAAGGCTCCTCAGCACAAATTTATGAGCCTTTCCCCTATGTACAAGACAGCAAAAAATATAGTAATATGCCCATTTAGCCATTGCGAGGTCTAACACTGGGGCTCGGGGGGGGGGTTATGAAAAAGGTGCTTTTTAAATAAGCAATTTCAACACTTAGTCTGAAAGGTTATCGGCTGTAAATTTAAACCAGGTTGTTAAGCAAAGTGAATTTAGGTTTGGGTGAAACACTTCACTCTTGCTGAACAGCATTACAAGTTCCTGTAGCAATGGAAGGACTGATGATTTCTTTCCAGACTGATCAAATCAGGAACAAGGAGCACCATCACTGCCTTGGCCAGTCTGAGCTATCGGAATCATATTTCCCTTTCCACTCATTTTCAACAGTAAATTTGCCCTATTTTCACAAAACTCAATCTCCAGTAGTGTGTGTGGTTGTGGTAAGAGTCAGCTATACCTACAGGCCAAACAGAACCGAGAGCGAACCCCCTTGCCCCATTAATCCTATCTACCCTCCTTGAGTCCCTCGCTGTCCAATGCCCATGTTTTAAAAAGAATAACGATCCTAAGGCTAGTTCTGATAATTTTGTTTTGGAAGGTGAGGCATAGTGTGTGAAGTCTAAGGTTCGACTGAGTTGCATGTGTGGGTTTGCATTTTTAGCTGGAACTATTAATATGCTATGCTGAACAACAAGAGTTGTTGGCAGATCCCAGATACTGTGTAATGAAATACTGATGGAAAGCACCATAGAAGAACTTCTTTCCTGCAGGGCATTGCATTCTGATACATCATACTTATGCCTTAATACAGTAAAAAGGGAGATAAGGGTGATCTTGACTACCCTGTTTCAGCTTTTGTCTATTTTTTTTGTTTTTTTCTTGGCTAGCCCAGGTCAGCAGCTCTTTCTTTTTCTTATAACATCATCAATCATAGTGTGAAACCCCAACCCCACTTGAGCTTCAGGTAGAAGGTGTTGTTTGAGAATTTATTGCAGAAAACGCTAAACATAATAATACATATGGGAACTTTTAAGATAGAATAATGGGGCCTTATATGGGGCATAATTAAAAGTGTAATGATGTATGGGAGACAGGAAAAACACCTTTAAAGAGCAGCTGATGCCTTTGGGAAACTTTGGAAAACATAATATTTAGACACAATTCTGCTTGTATTTCATATATCTTCTGTATATTTTTTCTCCCTATTTTTATGTTTGCTTACACGCATGTGCAAGAAACATAGTGCCACCATACGAGAATTCGTAGGTGTGCCTCCCCAATTTCCAATGCCCTAGTCCCTTTTGCAGGTGCTGCTGCCCCACGTCAATGACTGTCCGAACTGTCTATGACAGCATTCAGATGCAGTGGCGTACAGTTCAGACGAAAATACAACCACAATCAGTGGTGGTAACGTGAACGCAATTTGCATACTGCCAATGGCAGTATGCAAATTGCCTACACGTACATCTTCACTGCATCTGAACTGCCTTAGACAGCTCATTGTCACACCCCCACTTATGTAGCATGCTGGGAGCCCACGGCAGCGTGCTCATGCAGTCCCTCCACCCGCATACACTGTACTGACTAATGGGGTGTCCAGTCCCCATTAGCTCCCTGCCCCCAAACAGACCTCTAGGTGCCGCGGCGAGCCACCCCAGCATGGCAACCATTGGTATGGCTGACGGGGGTGCCCAATCCCTCGTTGGCTCCACTGTGCCCCCCCAAAAATAACCTTTCAGTTGCCACACTGGGAGCCTACCCCAGCATGGCAAAAGTCCTGTCTCATCTTCCTGAAGTCGATGCCACGATGGGAGCCCACCCCAGCATGACAAAAGTCAGTATGGCCAATGGGAGTGCCTAATCCTCTGTCAGCTCCACTGCCACCCCCCAAAAATAACCTTTCAGCTGCCATGCTGGGAGCCAACCCCAGCATGGCAAAAGTCCTCGTCATCTTCTGCAAAGTGAAAAAAATGTAAAAAAAAAGATCCCTCATTTACTGTACCGCCCCCCTCCCCAGCCCGCACCGCCCTCTGCACGACCACCTCCCCACACCCCCCATACTTACCTCCAGAGCCTATCACGATGATCTTCGGTGGACCGGGAACACGTATGCATTCTTCAAAGCTGACCGCGAACTGAAGAAATGCCAGTAAGCCGTATAATGGCATAAATGGGTTTTTCTCAACTTTGGTGCATATTTTGCCCATTTTGGGGAATTTTTTCACCAAATTTTCAACATAGGGTTCTTAGGGCCCCTCCTCATGAATTCAGTCACTGTCATTTTGTTATTTGGTCCTGAAAGGTGATTTCACGGTCACTGCATGGAACCACCTTTCAGGACCGAGTATCGAAATGACAGTGGCACAGTTCATGAGGCAGGCCCCCTCAAAACCCTAAGTTGAAAATGTGGTGAAAAAATTCCCAAAAATGACTGTGTTATGAGCGTGCATTGCACAGTTCCTCTGCACGCTCGTAAGCTCACAAATTTTTTATATTTTCACTCCAGATTTTCAACATTGCCATTTTACCACAACTCCTTATGAGCAGTACAACTGTCATTTTTCACATCTTGCCCAAAATGTGTTTTTGCGCATGTAGTGTACAATGGCCCAATCGGTGCATGAAATCAATGTTTGGGACATATTAAGAAAATTACAGTGACACTGTTCATGAGCAGAGGTCTTAAAATGCTTATGTTAAATATTTGGTGACAAAAGTCCATAAAATGACTGTGTTACGAGCTAGCAATGCGCAGTTGTCACATACCCTCGTAAGTTCATGAATTTGTAATATTTTCAGTCCAGATTTTCAACACTGGCATTTTTCCACATCTCCTTATGAACAGTACAGCTGTCATTTTTCATACCCTGGCCAAAATGTGTTTTCGCACTTCCAGCGCACAAATGAGTGGTCGCTGTGGGAAATCACTGTTCGAACAGATTAAGAAAATCACAGTGACACTGTTCATGAGTGGAAGTCCCAAAATGCCTGTGTTGACAATCTGCTGTAAAAAATCCCCAAACTAATTACATTACGGGTGTGTGTTGCGGACTTTCTACGCATGCTCGTGACTTCACCAGTTTTTTTATATTTTCAATGCAGATTTTCAGCATTGCCATTTTTTTACACCTCCCCATGAATAATACAGCTGTCATTTTTCACATTCTGTTTGAAATGTGTTTTCACCTCTGTGGTGCCAAATGGCATAGTCACTGTGCAAAATCAGCTTTCGGCTAACAAACTGATATTGCCAGTGTTCATAAGGTGGGGGTCACAAAAAACCCATGTTGAAAATTTGCTCTGAAAATACCAATGAACACCTGAGGCGTTAAAGTTTCCGACTATAACGCCCCACCCTGTAGAGACTGACAGGCATCAAGGGTGTGACTTGGGATTGTTGCCTGTAATGCTCATACCATTCCACCCCCACCCACACCCTGCAGCCAGTGAGAGGCATTGAGGTGTGCCTTGGACTCTTCGGCCCCAAAGTTCACCCCATTCTCCTATACTGCACCCATCTCATTGTATTTCCTGATGGAATGGGTTGAGCATAAGGCCCAAAGACCCCAAGGCACACCGTGACACTTGTCGGTGTCTGCAGGGTAGGGTGTGGTGAAATGGCATGGATATTATGCCTGACGACCCAAAGGCACACCCTAATGCCTGTCAGTCTTTGCAGGGTGGTGGTGGGGTTGGCTTCAGTTAAATACTTCACTGCCATTCCTATTAAGCAACTTTCTCACTCCTACACTACCAAAGCCAATGCCAGCAAGCAAACATTCGGCATTGACAAATGATTGTTTATTACTGAGGAAATCTCCACACAGACAAGTTCTATATCCCTTAGAGTCCATCTGCCTTTATAGCTTATTCCATACTTCAAACATAGAAACATAGACTTTGACAGCAGATGAGGACCGCTTGGCCCACCTAGTCTGCCCTTTTCCATACCTACAGGATAAGCTACAGATCCTAGTTAACCAACAGCCTATTTCTTCCTACCCCCCACAAAAATTGCTTCATGTCTGTCCCATGCATTCTTGAATTCTCCCACAGTTTTAGACCCCAAAGCCTCCTCAGGAAGGCTGTTCCATGAGTCCACCACCCTCTGTGTGAAAAAATACTTTCTCAAATTGCCCCTGAACCGCCCCCCTCAATCTTCAAATTGTGTCCCCTTGTTCTTGCACATCATTTTTTCTGAAAGATGCTACCCTCTTGGACTTTGTTGATTCCACTGAGGTACTTAAAAGTTTCTATCATGTCCCCCCTCTCTCTCCTTTCCTCAAGGGTATACATATTAAGCTCCTTTAGTCTCTCCTCGTATGGCTTCTCTTGCAGACCCTGCACCATTTTAGTTGCCCTCCTCTGGACTGCCTCTATCCTGTCTATGTCCTTACGGAGATAGGGTCTCCAGAACTGGACGCAGTACTCCAGATGGGGTCTCACCAACTGTCTGTACAGAGGGATAACAACTTCCTGTTTTCTGCTGGTGATGCCTCTCCCTATACATTCCAGTATCCCCAGCCTCTCTACTGCCTTCTTACATTGCTTGCTAACCTTAAGGTCATCTGCTATAATTACCCCCAGGTCCATTTCCATTTTTGTTATTGTTACTACCTCCCCCTGTTGTGTAATCTTCCCCATGGTTTTTGTTTCCCAGGTGCATTATTTTGCACTTCTTTGCATTGAATCCAAGCTGCCATACTTCTGACCATTCCTCCAACCTTGCCAAGTCCCTTCTCATCCTTTCCACACCTCCTTGTCTATCAACCCTTTTGCAGATCTTTGTGTCATCTGCAAAGAGGCATACTTTTCCTTCCAGTCCCTTTGCAATGTCACTTATAAAGACATTAAAAAGGACTGGACCCAGTACTGAACCATACGGTACCCCACTAGCAACTCTTCTTTCTTCAGAGTGGACTCCATTTACAACTACCTGCTGTGTCCTGTTGTCCAGCCAGTGTTTTACCCAGGCTACCACCCTGGGACCCACTCCCAGGCTGGTTGATTTGACTATTAATCTTTTGTGTGTGACTGTGTCAGATGCCTTGCTAAAGTCTAGGTAGGCCATGTCCACAGACCCTCCCTTGTCTACTACTTTTGTCACCCAGTCAAAGAAATTAATTAGACGCATCTGACATGACCTTCCCACTGTGAACCCATGCTGCCTTGGGTCCTGTGCCCCACTGGCCTCTAGGTACTCAACAATTCACATCTGACACTTGGGTTAATATCCCAGTACTGACACTGTAGTGCAGCAGGAGAGGGGTGCTGCACTTCTGAGGTGCCGTCTTTCGGATGAGATGTTAAACCGAGGTCCCATCTGCCTGGATTGGTGGTAGTTCAGGTGGATGTTAAAGATCCCTAGGCACTTATCAAAAAGCGTAGGGGAATGTTTTATTTAAAGAAAAATTAGTGCAGTGCATTCAATAAACAAAATACAATGTCAGCTTTACAGAAACTGTAAATAAGATTTGCAAGAAAGACAAAATGAAATCAAACCTCAAATAAAACCAATAAACAAGGGTGAGGGGGAAAAAAGTCAAAAGGAACATTTCAGTTTAAATGGAGCAAAATAAATGCTTACTAATACAGAGAGGAAAAAAGAAAAACATCTTCAGGGTACTGCAGTTTCAATCCATGCACAATTTTTACAATATGAACTGTATACAGCAGAAGTCTACAACTTTTTTTCTGCATTTTGGATTAACACAAGGCTAGAAACAATCTGTGCAACTATTTGCATTGCAGAAAACACTTTCTGTTGTAGGAGAAAGACGCACCTGGTCTGCCATAAATAATAGCGGCAGGATGCAAAGATGAGACGTAAGGTCCCTGTGTGATATTTCTGTAATCCATGGGGGGGGGTATATCCCATACACCAGAATATCATATGTTATATTCTGAAGTGCCTTTTCTTTCCATTTATGTAAAAGGAGGGTCCAAACAACTTGACTATATGGGCAATCAATAAAAAAATGATGCATGGTTTCCAGTACCACTGTGCAAGAGTCTCGGGGGCATATTCGCTCCTCTACTGATTTATGTTTTAGGTTGTTCTTGACACCCAGCCTTCCATGACAAGCTAGCCAGGAGACATCCCAAAATTGTGTGGGGATCCTGGGGTCAGTTAACTGAGAGAAGAGCATTTCTTATTCCAGAAGGAAGCCTTGTTTAGATACTATCTGTGGTAAGTCAGAGAAATGGGTATCTAAAACAAAGTTATAAAGCTGTCTCCTGGTTTTAGTCAATATATGAGCAGGGGGAGAGTTTCCATTGCCGGATCTTCAGAAAAGGGGGGAAGAGGAAGCTGGGGATACGTAGATTTCTGAAGTTTCTAGGGATGTCATGCGGGAGTTGTTGCCATATTTGGCATACCTTAATGGTAAAAGAATATATAATTAAATGCCAAAATAGGGGTGGATCATGGAGTAAGTGGGGTATCGTGATTTTCAGGAATAGGCTATGGAAAAATACTATCGGGTTCAGCATCCTTACCCCACCATAACAATAATCCATGTATGTGTATGATCTTTTTATGGGATTTAAACAGCTGCCCCAGAAGCCTTGAAAAAAAATATTGTAAACTCTTGCCTACAGAGAAAAAGGGACCGGAAACACTGATGCCACATGCAAGAAGAGGGGAAGTGTTAAAGTTTTCAATAAAAACACTCTTTTCCATTTTGCAATGCTATGTCCTTTCCAAAAGGAAAGGAAGTGTGCTGCTCTATTTAATACTATATTCCAGTTATAGCTGGCATCATCTGAGGTGCCGTAATGTAAGCCCAGGATTTTTATTGGAGTGATTGCAAGAGGGATATCTACAATATGCGTTGGTAAGTCTATGCTGGCTGAAGCTGGCACCACTAGTGCTGTGCTTTTTGCTATATTTATTTGGGAGCCCGAAGCTGTCTCAAATGCTTTGAAAATAGGGGGAAGTACTATCTCCTGAAGATAGGGGGTAGTACAAATGCACAAATCATCAGCATATGCACATACTGGAGGTAGAGGTCTTCCAATGGGGGAAGAGATTCTAGGTAAAGATGAGTGCAGCAGTAAGGTTCGTAATAAAGGATCCAGTTGGAAAATATATAAAAGAGGACTTAAGAGGCAGCCCTGTCGCACTCCTCTAAGGCCTAAAAAAGGGGAGTATGGAGAACCATTTATATGGGGCTGTATCCAAGCAGTACTATATAAGAGTTTAAGCCAAGAGATGAATTTCTGGGGAACATGGTAGTGTGAAAGAACCTGGAACAAATAAACATGGCTGACCCGGTCAAAAGCCTTTTCTTGGTCCAATGAGAGTAACAGGGCAGATGAAGAGGGGGTACTGTTTGAAATAATGTCTTGAATGAGGGATAGGTTGGAAAGGATAGATCTGCCAGGAAGGGCACAAGTCTGCACCTCAGAGATAATCTGAGCAGCAACAGGGAGCATCCTATTGAGCAAGATGGAAGTGAATATTTTATAGTCTACGTTTAACAGACTTAGTGGTCTCCAGTTCCGTATATCGGCTCTGTTCCCTTTCTTGAATCATAAAATCATAATAGCATCAGAAATTCCTTTAGGAATAGAATTAGTGCTTATGATGGTATTATATATTAACATCAGAAAGGGGACAAAAAATAACATAAACTGTATGTATAATTCTGCAGTAAGGCCATCGGATCCAGGGGAAGTGCGCTTCTTTTGGCATTTTATAGCCTGCTGGGTTTCCTCTGGTGTTATAGGTTCAAGGAGATGTTTCAATGTATCTTGGGATGGAGGAGGAATAGAAATACCTGAAAGGAAAGGTATGATACTATCCACAGGAGTTCTGGTGCCAAACATCATAGCTAGATAAGAGCTGGCGATACGCTTTATGTCCAGCAAGGAATTGTGGGCGGTATTGGAAGCAGGATCAAAATGTTCCTCTATGTAGGTTGCATTTACCCTGTCAGTGCAACTTTTATAGATATCTAAGGAGGGATTGGAGCCTTGTGTCCCATGTTGAGCTTCCATCCGTAAAGAATGTGCTCGGTGATACTGGAACTGTTCCATTTCTTCCTTAATGGACTTTATTGAGTGAGAGTAGTCCATGTGGGATGTGAAAGAAAGAGATATGGCCTGTTGTAGTTTTTGTCTGAGAGTGAGGTATCCAAGATATGAACTCAGTGTTCTCTTCCTCCCTGTATGTAGGAAGAAAATCTTGATATCACTCCTAGTGTCTTCACACCATTGTAGAGGGGAGTGATATGCTTCCAATATGGACAGCCGGGCCCTTAGAAGGTCTGTGCAATGCATTGAAATGGCCGGGTCTGTCAACAATGAACTGTTCAATTTCCACCTAGAGTGGGGTTGACCAGGAAAGGAGTTCCCTGAGGGGGAGCAAACCAGAGAGATCCCCAGATGGTCTGAAGTCTCACAGGGTATGATTCTTGCCTGTGTGACTGAAATATTCTGTGAGACAAAAAGAAAATCTACCCTGGTAGCATACGGGCCTCTATGATAGGTTTTGGCACCTGGACCATGTAAAGCGTTATGTCCATCTATGAGGGCCGCAGTCTGAATAATTTTGTTTAGGGCAATTGAATCTGCGAGAAGTTTTTGGCTGGAGCCACCCCAATCTGAGAGAGTAAGACCACAGTTGAAATCGTCTCCCATATAGATTTGCCGGTTGGAATACAGGTATGGGTGTATTTTGTTAAATAAGTCTGTTCTGGAGGCAATGCTCTGGGGGACATATACATTAATGAGCCTGAGTTTGTGTTGTTGGTATGTACAGTCTACAAGCATGGCTCATCCTGGTATTATGTCTACCAACCAGGAAATTTGGAAATTAAAATTTGCAAGCAAAATACCTAGGCCATCACACCTATCCTCTCCATATGACCAGAAGGAAGAGCCCTGATGCCAACAAGTTTTAATTTGAGAAAGCTCATGAGGAGATTTCAAACAGGTGTCCTGGAGAAAATAGATGTCATGGTGCAAGTCAGAAAGGTTCTGCATTGTAGAGAGTTGTTTTCTATAGGATTTAATGCTGCATGCATTTAGGGTGAAGCAGTGGAGTCCTTGGTGGTGGTTCATCCCAGAAAGTACAGTGCCATTCTAGAGGAGCTAGTGTCAGGTAATGTTAGCATGGGTCCTACCTCCATCTGCTGAAGGGGGAAGGATCAAGCTGGGAGTCAGAGGAGAAGTCCATCCGGGAGGAAGAGGCTAGAGAAGAATCCGAGTCTCCATCTTCCCCTTCCGTGTCTCCCCATTGTCGTCTCTTGGCTAAGGCCTGAAATTTATTCCTCATGATAATTGTTCTCTTGGAGGTAGAAGCTTCGGTTTTTCATTTGCCTTTACCCCATTTAGAAGGAGGGATTACCACAAAGTGGTCTGAGTCCTTTGAGGGGGAGGAGGCATGGTAGCCTGAGTACTAGCAGGGACTGATTCAAAAGGGGGTACTGCTGCTATAGGGGTGCCAGGGGACTTGGGAATGGCCACTTGTCTGGCCATAGGCTCAGCCTCTTGCAGGAGAGGAGGTTCTTGTGCCACGGTATAAGTGGCAGGGGCTGGGGCCTCTCTGCAGCGTAAGGCCTGAGTCTGGGAATCTGTTATAAGTGCT
Source organism: Neoceratodus forsteri (assembly GCA_016271365.2). NCBI lineage: Eukaryota > Metazoa > Chordata > Ceratodontiformes > Ceratodontidae > Neoceratodus > Neoceratodus forsteri. The sequence goes on along the minus strand of CM057453.1, from coordinate 313,573,233 downwards.
ATCTGGTCCTGGGAAGGGTGGTCAAGCCTATTATGATCCGCACAAGGGCACTGGAGATAGGAGTTCCCCGGCTCATCACACAGATTGCAGTATAGAGGGTTTGGACAACCTAAACTCACATGTCCATAGGATAAGCACAAAGTACATCTGGGCTTGTCGCAAGTGCTGCTCAGGTGGGTGCGAGAACCACACTTATAACAGGTCCGTGGTTGTCCAAGGTAAAAACATAAGCCACGGTCCCTGCCTATGTGAAAGCTGCCTGGTAAATGAGAGATACTTTTATCCGTGTTTTTAAGTTGTACCTTTACTTTCCATCCCCCAGTCCATACTAGGTCCTCATCCAAAATAGGTCGAGGGACCTCTAGTATATCGCAGCGCTGCCTGAGCCAGTACTGGACGTCCACTATGCTCACCCCCTCGCTGCGAAACATTAAGGTAACAATTTTCATTATTGGTTTCATGAGGGGGATGACAATAAAGGGAGCCCAGAGTGGCAGATATTTTGCATGCTCATATTTCTCCCAGAATTTCTCCAAAGTGTACACATTTTTAAAACTTAAGTCATACATAGATTCCCCATGCACATGAATGAAGGCAAATAATTCTGTTGCCCCTACCCCTAAAGAGTCCCGCAACATACTATGCAATACAGTTCTTCTGTCAGGGCTTGTAGCAATGTCCCCAGTGAACTTCATACGTACAGCATTCCTTTGCTGTGCTGGCTTACCTAAGTTTGTGAACAGATCACTGAGTTTAAATGGGGTCGAGTTAGTGCCCTCACCTGCAGGCTGTGGACCAAATGGCTCAGATGTACCACCTAAATTATGTTCTGAAGTTGAGGAGGATGAAGTAGATTCATGTCTGGCTAAGTTGGGGCCCGTGACAGTATCTGTGACATCAGGAGTTGTTCAGGAGATAGCAGGTGTGCTTGAAGCATTACTAGGGAAAGATACTGGTTCCGGAGCTGTTTGCGTCGGTAATGGTGTGTCTCCTGAAGATTGGAGTTTGCTGCGAGCCTCAGAGATGATTTCCTGGGCTAAAACAGCCCTTGCGGAGGTCCAGGGTGCTCCTTCTGAAAGTTGCTGCCAGCCAGCAGCATGGAGCACTGCCGTGGGTGACCAAATGCTCTCAATGTCCTCTGTGGTGCGATGACTGTCCCATAGATGCAAAGAGAGGGCTCCCGATGCAGAGTTTGTGGCATTTCTGGTGCGAGTCATATCAGAAGTGGCTGCTGCAGGGTAAGTTGACAAAAAGGCTGTGAGGAAAACTGTGAATCAGAGTGCATTAGACCAATAAGAAAGTCTTTGTGTGCAAAATACATGCTTCGCAGATAATTTTCTGTGTCATTACAAGTGCTCTGAGTTCCTGAAACTGGGTAAAGTGGTGTCTGAGGCAAGTCTTCTTGATGATTGTCTGGCAATTCATTTAAAGTGGTACCTTCAGTATTTCTTTCTGCAGATTGCAGCCTTGTAGTTTCTTCAGAGATAATTATTCTTCAGAGATAAATCTTGACTCCATGAGTGAAGCTGTAGTCAGGTCAGAATCCAAAATATCTCCAGCAATTCCACCAGCAACCACACTGTCATCCGCCATCTTGGTACCGCAGACAAAAGGGTCCTCTCTGCTCACAGGAAGCAAGGCCCCCTGCAGGCAAAGAGTAGGAGAATTTCCCCGGTGTCCTGGCCAAATTTCCCTCATTCACTAAAAATACCACCAACAGCTTAATCTGGTTCAAGGTCAGTTGGCATTCATCTGTATCCCCCTCCCCCGGGTCGTACCTGAAAATAGGCAGGATTTGTCTAGTGCACTTACCCGGTCAACAAAAACTAAAAAACCAAAAAAATAAATTCTTTCCTTGAGAAGTGATTCCATCACTTTCCCTATCACAGAGGTCAGACTGACAGGTCTGTAGTTTCCTGCCTCTGTCCTGCTCCGACTTTTGTGAAGGGGAATCACATCTGCCTTCCTCCAGTACTCAGGTACCACACCGTCCTCCCATGATTTGTTAAAAAAGGTAGTCAGTGGTTTCACTAGTTCTCTCCTTAATTCTTTTAGAATTCTGGGGTGAATTCCATCAGGCCCCATTACTTTATCCACCTTCAGTTTTAGGAGTTCTTTCAGAACCCTTTTTTCTGTGAAAGGACTGGGATCGACCCCTCTATCCAGCATGCTTCTGTTAATTGGATTAGGCACCTCCCCCTCCTCCTCTTTTGTGAATACTGAGCAGAAATATTTGTTCAGTATCCCTGCTTTTTCACCGTCTCTCTCTGCCCACTCTCCGTCCATTTTATTCATCCTCACTATCCCTCTCTTTGTCTTTCTACACTCCCTGGTGCACCTATAAAAGGTTTTATCCCCCTTCTTAATTGAGTTGGCTATCTTTTTCTCAGTTTGGGCCTTTGCTATTCTGACTTCCCTCCCTGCTTCCTTCTGACTTAACTGGTACAGCTCTCTGTCCTGCTCCTTCTGTGTTTCCTTATACTTCCTGAATGCTATCTTTTTCTCCCTGACCTTCCCCGTCATCTGTTTTGAGAACCATAGTGGCTTTTTCTTTCATTTTGATTTGTTTATTTGCTTCACACAAAGGCTTGTTGCCTCTGAGATGGCAGTTTTGATTTTTCCCCATTGTTGCTCCACCCCTCTTTCTAGCCTATTTGCTAGTGCTTTTCTAAGGCACTCTCCCATCTTGCCAAAGTCAGCCCTCCTGAAGTCCAGTACCCTCACTTTTGTATGGCTTGACTCTGTAGCTGAGCTTATCGTGAACCACACTGTTTGGTGGTCACTTGTACCCAGGTGGCTACCCAGTTCTAGATCTGAGATCCTCTCACTGTCCCCATTTGAGAGTACACGGTCTAAGATTGCTCCCTCATGAGTGGGTCCCAAAACTAGCTGTCTGTGGCATGCCACCTGTAGGACATCGAGAATGGCTCTGCTCTTGGATGTGGCTGCAGCAAGTGTGCTCCAGTTAACATCTGGCATATTCAGGTCTCCCATCAACAGTATGTCCCTTTTCTCTGCCATCCTAAGAATGCCTTCTATCATATTCTTGTCCATTCCCTCCCCCTGACATGGGGATCTGTATACAACCCCTGTGCAGATTGTGGTGCCATTTCCAGTCTCTGAGGTGACCCACAGTGCCTCCTCTCCTCACTGTTTACTCTTTTGTTCAGTTGCTTTTATTCCTTCCCTTACTTAGAGAGCTACTCCTCCCCCTCTTCTCCTCTCCCTGTCTCTCCTGTAGGTTGTGTACCCTGGTATGTTAACATTCCAGTCATGGTTCTCTGTGTACCATGTTTCTGTGACTGCTACAATATCCAGGCATCCCTCTTCCATCAAGGCCATCAGTTTAGGGAGCTTGTTGCCCAGACTATGGGCATTGGTACTCATTACCCTCCATTTCCTGATGGCCTTACCCCTTTTTGCCCCATCCCTGTCCTTATTGCCTTTGTCACTTTCTCCATTTACCCCTGCCCTTTTCCCTATCGACATCTCTAACTTGAAATTATAATGCTCTGTTATGACAACACAGCTTTTCGCCATGGGAATAACTGTGATGTAACAAGAGTAGTATTATGACATCAGGTTGGGAAGAAGCAATAAGAGCTGATGAACCCTCAAGGAACAACTATCTGTTTTCATATGTATGACCTCAGTAACTAATAATTTGGATAAGAAATATAGAACTGATGAGAAATGTAGGCTGCTTTGTGTCCAGATGGTATGTTTTTCAAAGTTCTTCTTGAGGCATCAGTGGTACTTTAAGTGGGGAGAATAAATACAATACTGGCATTTCACAGGGTTTTTTTGCCTCTGATGAAGTGAATATATATAATATTGTGAAACAGTTTGGTGGATGCCAATGAGTTGCTGAGGATTCTACAGGGCCTGTGGCACTCTTCCTGCTGTGTTGCACAATGTTTCTCTGGGTATTTCAATAAAGATAGAGTGGTATTTTCTCAAGTGCTTTAATGATTTTTACTTATCGATAAGCAAGTACCGCTACTTTTGTTTTGTATACTTTGTGGATTCTTATCCTCTTAATTCTGCCCCCTCTCAAAAAAGTCACTGCAGAGTGAGGAACCTATTTACTGTGCTATCTCTTCAGTATAACCTTCAAAATGCACCACAGAACAACAAAAACCCCATAGCTTCTGGGGGCCTTGGTGGCCCCCAAACCCCTGGCCATTAGTTGAACCCCCCCCCCAGGAAAAATAAAAATTGGCTGCTATGGCCTTGTCTAAAAATATAGAATATACTGTCTGAGCTTATGAGCTGAGTGCTTATTTTTCACTACATATTTGTTGTTGTTGTACTTGATGAGTTTCTTGGACATTGTTCCTCCAAACATTAGCCCCACGACCACTAGGTTACTTATACAAATCATGAAATGCATCTGCTTTCTACATCAGAAAGCAAGCTCATTGTGGGTGCTGCTCTATGTGTGTTTTTTGCATAAGTATGAGAATTTATTTTGAAGTTAAGAGGTCATGAGCCAACAGAATCAATAACACTGAACTCGTTGACTAAATTTCCTTCAAAATTGCAGGACAACAGAAAACTTGTGTTGGGCAACCAACATTAGTGTCAGGGTTGTCAGTAGGCAATTTAATTAAAAAAAAATAATTTCCGTGCCTAGTGGGAGAGACAGGGAAAGTAGTGTGCCACTCAGGCTAAGTAAATAGATCTGTTCTGTGCCTCCCTCAGTGACTGCAGAAAAGTCCACACCTCAGAGGGAACAGCTGCCTAGTAGGTAGGGGGAGAAACCTGGTGATGTGCTATGCCGAGGTACAATGATCTGGAAAATTATAGCACAGAGAAGATCAATATATGTTCAGAGAGTTAGGCAGAAAATTGAGGTCTATGCAGATATAGTAGCTTTCTTGGATGAGCTGCTGGTGCCATGTGCAGGACAAAGCAGGGACAAATCATGGTATTTAACATGTGACTGAAGGATTAGTGTGAAGTGGAGGCGTATAACTTTTTTGGGAACTAGGGAACCTTCTGGAAAGACAGACAGTGGTTCACTAAGGATTGCTTGCATTTATGTCAGTGGTGTACCAGAATTTGGGGACAAAAGGTACTGATATAGCAAGTCAGATTTTAAAATAGATAAAGGGAAGGACACTGTAATAGGTTAGGTGCATGATTACTCACAAACATATGGGAGCCATAAAGCTCTTTCCATTATATAGGCCTAACTGATACAAGAAAGTCAGTACTGGGTTGCAATAGGGTTAGAAAGAAGCCAAATATAAACGTTGTGTACAAGAAGAAAGATAATAAAAAAAACAGATGGAAAGTTATGAACTATAAGCTTTGATGGCAGCAAACAATTTGGAAGGAATTACTATCATAGAAACACAGGCAAAACAAAAATACAATTGGGACCTAAATGTTGGTGGCTACACTATATATTTAGGAAGAACAGTGGGGTTGCTAAGGGATGGGTTGACATTGTATATAAAGCAAAACATACAGGTCTCAGAGAATAAGTCAGTCTTGGGGGTGAGGGAGCTGAGTCACCATGTTTTCAGCTGATAGTGGTGGTAAAATATAAAATTGGAATAATCTACAGGCTACCAAATCAGGAGGATAACAGGGATAAGGACATGGTAAGAGAAATTAAGATAGCAGCTACCCAGACAAGAACAGTTCTTATTCTGGACGTCAGCCTCCCAGACATGGATTGGGGCACTCTGACAGCAATAAGCCAAAAAAGGGAGACGTTTCTAGAAATTGTGCAGGAAAAAAGTCCACTATAGGAAAAGCAATTTTTGGATGTGGTACTGTCCAAACAGAATATTATCAGGGATTTCATTAACAAGGATCCAGTCATCCAGAGTGACTACAACTTCATTACATTTGATAATGTGCTGGGATCAGAGAAACTGAAAATCAATGCAATGGTCTCTGGCTTTAGGGAAATAGATTCAAATAAAATGAAGATAATCATAGATGAACAGCTAGAGGACCCACTCAAAACAGAAGTAGTATAAAACCAATGGGCAATGATTAAAGAGGCAATGTTGAGAGCCACCCATGTTTGCAAAAATGTGTGAATAAGACCAAGAAGAAGAGGAAATCACTGTGGCTCAACAAGCAAGTGAGAGAGAGGCAGTACCAGACAAAATATAAGCATTTAGATAAAGGCTGGCAGTGTAGTCTGGAAGTTAGAACAATAAGCGGTGAATGAGCTTGGTGCATACAGCAGACCTGGGTTTGATTCCCACAACCTCCACTTGCATACTGTGTGACTCTGAGCAAGTCATTTAACCCCCCCATGCTCCTGGATTGACACTCTAAATTGGAGTTTTTATGCTCAGTGAACCATACTCAGTTACCACAATTAAACAAAAGGGACCAGAATAAATCAGACTGGGCTGTCTGTAAAGGACAATTAGCAAGAAGTAAGGGCCTCATAAGAAGAGCTAATCTATGATCAGAACTAGAAATGTGGCAACTGAAGGAGTAACAAGAATTACAAAATGTTCTATGGGTAAATAAGGGGGAAATAACAGAGAAAAGACAATATGGAATAAAGAAGGCTGGAACAAGTAAAAACATTGTATTGAATTTTCAGTATAACAATAAACAGAAAACATAAAGTCATAACATAACTTAAAACATTTGAATAATCACAAGAAACAAAACAGAGCATAAGAACACACTGATCACTACATTTGTTCTTTATAATTGTATCCTATTATTTCTCTTGGGCAGACTGGATGGGCCAGTATCCTTTTTCTGCCATCATGTTCTATGTGTCTCTGTTGCTCATATGCAGTATTAGTCCTATCTTAATTTGACAATACGTTTACATACCAATGATGTCAATTAAATATTTTTGCTGAAGCCCATAATTAATGTATGGGATTAGGACTGTAGGGAATAAGTTCAAAACTACAGTTGAAGGGAATTTAGGTTTAATAAATAAATAAAATAAATGGATCCCATTTAGAGTTGAACAGTTCAAGTTTAGTAAACACCATGTGGCTTATCCTTTCATTAACTGCTAGTTTACCCATGTACAGTAGATATACAGGGCTCCATATCAACCCATCTACAACAATAGCAGTGCAGTCATGAGCACATGGGCAATAGCGCGTAATTCAGAGAAGCGCACTGTAGAAGGTAGTGTATGTCATAACTGTGCAAATCCACTATGATGCCTTTTGTCAGAGGTTGCACTGGAGTGGTGGTCCATGGCGAAGTGGTGTTGGAATAGTAAATCTGTGTGATACCAACTCTGCATGGGTCCAGTTCTGTGCATCATTATCCACCCTGCACTGTTTCTGTGTTTGTAGGTTTTGACAGGTGCGGTTCCAAACTGCACGATTTTGTTCATGCTGTTTCCTACAGCGCTGCTTTTGGTTTTGTGGAGTTGACATGGAACCGAAGCTTCACTGGCTAAGAGACATCGCCTGACCACACATTAAATTTCTAGCTCTGCATGGTCAGGTGCCAGATCTCATTACCAAGGTAAAAAAGTCCACCCCCAAAAAATCATATTAAAAATGTATCACTTAATATACATATAATACAAAAGAGCAGTGAATCATTTTATAAGTGTAATGAGCAAGTCCAGGGTGTGCATCAAAGGATTTGAAAGCACTTCCCAGGGGTGTAAGGACATTCATTCTTCGGCCTCATGCTTCACTGTCCTGAGACATGCATTACAATCCTTTAATGCAAACCCAGCCATGGCTTACTTATCCTTCCCTGGGTAACACTAGCACTTTGATATGCTTTTGTCCAGAGTTCACTCCAGGTTTCTGTTGATATTTGGATATTAATTTTCCCAGTTTCAGAGGAGCTTTGTTGGTTACTCAGTATTACGCAATAATTAAAAGTGGAAGAAGGCAACTCCCATCAAGACCACCTTCCCTGCACTTGCAGGGTGTTTGTTATGACCCATAGTCAAGTAGATACTTAGCCAGAGCATTTTTAAATATTTCAAAAGAGCTGATAGCCACCAAATAGTTGGGTACAGAATTTCATAATCTGTATGCCCTGATAGTGAAGAAATTATTTATCTTATTGGTATTAACCTTTGGGATCTGAAGTTGCCTGTTATGGCATTTAAGTCCATCTGGTTTTAAAGCCCAGGAGAGGTTACAGTTCTTCATAAGATAAGGATCCTTGAAGATGTCAAATAACATGAGTATATCGCCCCTATTTCTGTGTGATTTTAAATCATACAGCTTGACAACTCATAATCCTCATACGATAGATTACTAATAGGGGTAATAAGTTTGGTGGCCCTCCTTTGGACTGACTCGATTACCTGTCAATCTTTGACTAAATAAGGTGCCCAAAATGAAGCTGCATAATCCAGACATGGCCTAACATAAGTTGTGTAGAGTGGCAGAATACAGGCCTTACTCCTATTGACAAATGATTTCTTGATTGATGTTACAGTTCTATTGGATCTAAGAGCCACTTGTCTAGGCTGGTTGGTAGATGTTAATTCTTTATTGATTATGATGCCTAGATCCATTTCTGAGTCTACTGCCTTAATTGGACACCCATTTAAAAAATAGTATTAGGATTTCTTTTGCCAAGGTAAATCACAGAACATTTCTCAATGTTAAACTCCATTTTATTCTGTTCTGCCCATCTGCTAATTTGGTTAAGATCTTGTTGGATGAGAGTTATTTTAGCAGAAGTATCCACTTCAGAACAAAGTTTGGTATCATCAGCAAATTTGACCAACTGACATTTGATGCCTAGATCAATATCTAATAAAGATCCTGAATAACACAGGGCCCAAAACAGAACCCTGTGGCACACCACTGGTTACCTCAGATTCATTGGATAATGAATCAATAACACGGACTTGTTGGGTTCTACTTTTGAACCATTCAGAGACCAATCAAACTAGATGTGTATTCAGGCCTAATTCTGACATTTTAGATATAAGCTGAACATGTGGAACCTTGTCAAAAGCCTTTTTTAGGTCCAGCAGTAGGACATTCACTGGTATTCCCATATCCAGGCTCCTGCTAATAGGATCATAGAAAGATATTAAATTCATGATACATGACCTACCTTTTATGAAACCATGCTGTTTTTGGTCACCTAGATTTTTATCACCTATCTCCTGTCCAAGCCTAGTTTTTAGTAACTTTTCCATACATTTACATACTATTGATGTTAGATTAATGGGTCTATAGTTATTAGTCTTACATTTATTTCCCTTTTAAAATATGGGTACCACAATAGCCTTCTTCCAATCAGATAGAATCATTCCAGTATGGTAACATTTGTTGAACAGGACAGCAAGCGGCACTGATAACTCAACTGCTGTTTCCTTCAAAAATTTAGCATTGAGGTAATTTTGGCCCTGGTGAGGATTTTTTATTGATTTCTCTTAGTGTTAAGATCACCTTATCAACTGTAAAATCCTTGACTATGTCTTCAGGTGATATACAGTAGTTGGCACGATTACCTGATCTGTCTTAAAGAAGACTGAACTAAAGAATTTATTAAATGAGTTAGTTATGCCTTTGGGGTCACTTATTTTCATATTGTTTTCCAAGCTAGGACCTAAGCGATTATTCATTTTTGAATTATTCCTGATATAAACAAACAATGCCTTAGGATCTTTATTAACACATAATCTTAATTTGATTTTGTTTCTTTCCTGCCTGATTATACGTTTGGTTGTTTTCAGTACCTGTATATATCTATCTTTGTTTTAGGCTGTTGGATCCTTTTAATATCTTGCAAAAGCTTTTTCTTTTCTTTTATTATGTTTTTGTATGGTTTTAGTTAACCACATATGGCTTTTACCCCTATTATTATTATATCTCCTTATTGGGATGAACATGGATCCTAATCTGTATATAAATAATTTAACAATGTCCCAGCATTCTTCTGCCTCAGTATTATCTAGGACATAGTTACAATCAATAGAATTTATTACTTTTTGGATTTCCCTGCAGTTCCCTTTGCAATAATGATATTGGACTCTAGATGTATTAGAAACAATGTATTGTTTGTTAATAGAGAACATGATGCTATTATATTTAATATATGTATTTAATTGATTATTATTGTGATGTGTTGTATTTATTGATTAATGTATGGCACCAGAGCCTCCGGAATGGGCGTCTTTTTAAATAAAATGTGCCTTGCCTTGCCTTATGATAGCTGGTTCCTAGTTGGGGGGGGGGATAATTAAGTTAGTTATGTCTGTTGGAATATTACTAAGTACTACATCAAGGGTATTTTTTTCATTTTGTTGGTTCTGTTACTAGTTGTTCAAGCTCAGACTCAATAGTTGCATCTAAAATCATCGACTCTTGATGGGTGGATGCCTTAAGTGAGACCCAGTCTATTCCAGGGAGTTTTAAGTCACCCACAATTATTAGGTTACTTTTTTCCGATAGCTCATTAATAGTTAGCCTTAGTTCCTGGTTGTGCTGGCTATCAGCTAAAGGAGGACGATAAAAGTTGCCTTTTAAAAGGTTACCATCAAATGGATTTTTAGGTGGACACATACTTCTTCTACCATTTCTAAATTAATTACTTGTTCAGTAGAGTCTAACCTATTTGTTACGTATATACATACACCGCCCCCCTTTTTACCTATTCTATTTCTTTTGTATAGTGAGAATCCTGATATAGTATTGCACCATTCAGAGGAGTCATCCCACCATGTTTCACACACAGCAATGATATTCAAGTTATGTTGTGGTATAATTGACTGAAGCTCGCTATTTTTTTTTTTACCAAATTTAAGCTTCTAGCATCTGTAGTAAATGCCCTTAATTCTTTACAGGAATTCTTGCGGTTAGATGATTTTTGGTATATTCCCACTTGACCACACACTGTTAGTTTAAAGTATTATTTATGTATTTAACAATAGATCTACCCAACATGGAATTACCCCTTTTGCTCAAGTGCAACCCATCCCAACAGTACAAAGAATAGTTCCCATCAAATTGTTCCCAGTGGGTAAGGAAGGTAACTGATTCTTTCAACATCCATCTCCTTAGCCAATCATTAAAGTTTTTTATTTTTGCAGTTTTGGCCCTACTTGCCCTCAGGACTGGAAGGATCTCAGATATACAGATCTCACAACCTGATTGTTTGAGAGTCTGCATTAGTGAGATGAAATCTGATTTCATATCCTCCATACATGAGTTATTAATGTTGTTAGTTCCTACATGTACAACTACTAAAGGATTAGGGCCAGCATTTCTGAGAATATCCTTTGACATAAATTAAATTTCCTTTATTCCCCCCCAAAGCTTGAACATGTGCGATTGGCTTTATCTTCATTACAAATTATCCCATCAGTTGGATCCTGAGAGCTCAGTAATTAAATTCTATTTGCTTCACCAGCTACTGCCTTATTCTTAGCTACAAGAATATTTTCACAGTCAGACACATTACTATCAGTATTGATGACCATGTTATTTTTAGATACAGCTTCCCAAGCTGAGATAAAAACAGAATTCTGTCTTAGTAACACTATATGTTATTTGCATTTCTGAAAAGGAGTAAAGAATTTTATTTTCCATATTAAAAATGTCATCAAGTATGTTAATACCTGTGGTTTCCCATCTTTACTCATTTATAATTTGTCATTCTAATCTAACTTCTATATTTTCCAAAGTGTCAAGAACTGAGTGTGGAATCAATTCAGGTTAATTTTCTTGCCCTTTTGCCTATTGTTACAGAACAAACTATAGGTGGGTGTTTGCTAATATATTTGTTTATTTATTTATTCATTGGAATTTAGTAACTGGGTAAGTTCCCTGAGACAAAAATATCCCTTATCAGGAGTGACCCTGAATTAATTATATAAAGCGTACATTCAGAGAAACAGACATTTTGATACAATAACAGTAAGTTCAATACTGGTATGACATACAATTAAATTCTGATGTGGAACTATAGAGAACAATTATAAATTGAAAAATTATATTGATCTCACAGGGGTCTTGACAAATTGAAAAGCTGTCAGAGTGATGGGGTGACATATTGCCTTTTCAAAGTTAATCCATAATGGAGTATTTATATTGGACCTATTGAACCAATTAGAATTTTCTTTTCATTTATTGTTTAAGCTCCTTCCCTGACTTGGCCCCCTTTCATTGGACAGGGCCCAGCCCCATCCCCATGAATCTCTGAAGCTTATAGCAGGGCCAGGTTAAACCAGACTCTAACCTCCCACTTCCTCCTGAGTGTAGAGGCTGGAGAACTGTGGGTCTGGAGAGAGTGGCCAGTAGCAGGGGTGCAGATCTGAGTATACCCAAGATCATCATGTGGAAGCTAGGGCCTTCCAATTTTGTGAATGATAGCACTGCCACTGCATCAGACCAATAAGACATCTTCTTAATTTGATATGTTCCATAACACAGTATTTCTGAAAATAGACCAAATCCTCTTTTATATCTTTCTTGTTGTCAGATTAGACTTTATCTGGGTTGCTTACCTTCCCACACAGATGTTTCAAACGTTTTGTTGAATTTAACAATTTAGCTATCCTCAATATACAATGAAATGTTGCTGCAGTAAGTATGTAAAAAATGTGGGATGTTAATATTAACTTACCAACATATTAACATACTAAAATGGCAGCAGAATAGGCCTAACAGTCTTTTGTGTCTGCTCGTTTGGTCAGCCCCCACCCTGGGATCTGACCTTGCTGTCCCCTTTGTCCTCTCTGGCTTCTCCTTTCCCAGTCCCAGATATTCTCGCTGCACAGTACTTTCCTTCCAGAACCCTTCCCCTGTACCTGTCCCACACCCTCTTGAACCCTTCCACTGTCTCTGCCTCCACCAGCCCCCTGGGCAGTGCATTGCATGGCTCCACCACCCTCTCAGTGAAGTAGCACCTCCTCCTTTCTCCCCTGAATCTCCCCCACTCCAGCTTCCACCTATGCCCTCTAGTTGCCCCCCTTCCTTCAGAGCACCCTGTCTGCTCCTCCCCTATTTACCCCCTTCATGTACCTGAAGACCTCTATCATGTCCCCAGGTCCCTTCTCTCTTCCAGTGTGTACATATTTAGCTTTTTGAGCCTCTCTCCATAGGTACTGTCTCCCAAGCCCCAGATCATTTTAGTTGCCCTCCTCTGGACCCTCTCCAGGAGTTCAATGTCTCTCTTTAAGTGTGGCCTCCAAAACTGCATGCAGTACTTGAGGTGTGGATTCACCAAGCAGTTATGCAGAGGGAGTATCACATCCCTCCTTCTGGAGGTGATCCCCCTAGTGATGCATCCCAGCACCCTGTTGGCCTTGGCCACTGCCCTCCTACAAGTCTCAGAGTTGTTCATCTTGACATCCACCACCACCACCAGGTCACTCTCAGGCATTGAGACTTGTATCATTTCCCTCCCCAGGGTGTACACTTGGCCCTGGCTTCTGGCTCCCAGGTGCAGTACCTTGCATTTCCCTGCATTGAACCTCAGCTTCCACTTTCTAGACCACCTTTCCAGAGCCTCCAGGTCCCTCTGTAGGGCCACCCTCCCCTCCTCCCCATCCACCACCTCCCCCATTTTTGAGTCATCCACAAAGAGACTCATCTCACTTCTGATACCATTCCTTATGTCAGAGACATAGGCATTGAACAGGAGGGGCCCAAGGACCTATCCCTTAGGGACCCCACTAATAATCCTCCTAGGAGATGAGACTATCCCACCAATCTCGACCCTCTGGGTCTGGTCCTGGATTCAATTTCCTATCCATCTGATCATCTGGTTCTCCACCCCCATTTCTCATAGCTTATCCAACAGGCCCTAATAAGGAACAGAGTCAAACGCCTTGCTGAAGTCAAGAAAGAGGATGTCCACTGGTCTACCCAGGTCCAAGGCACTCGTCACCCAGTCACAGAACTCTATAAGGTTTGTCTGACACAATTTCCCCAGGATGAATCTATGCTGTCTATCAACCAGGCACCCTGACTTTTCCAGGTCCCTCCTAGCCTTTCCTTGACAATGCCCTCCATCACCTTGCCCACCACGGATGTCAGGCCGATGGGCCTATAGTTCCCTGCCACCTCCCTTGACCCCCCCCTTGTGGATTGGCACTATTTGTGCCACCTTCCAGTCCTGGGGCACCCAATTTATTTCTCCCCACAAAAATAAATTGAGCCTTTGCTATTTAATAAGTTCAGTTGAAACTGTTGATATAATCAGGTCAAAATTACAATTTCCTGAAAATTAGAGATGATTTAGAGTCCCAAGTAAATAATAGGTTAAGGACCCCATATTCAGAGCCAGGCACAATTGCAGCATGGCCTATTGTGCTGCACTTGTGATAATGCATGGCTGGCTCTGAGCAATGTACAGCTGGTTAGTGTTTGCTAATGGAGTGGCTCTGACTGAATATCAGGCCTAGTCAGTGCAGCACATGAGTTTGGTGGCTACCATGGAAACAGTAATCTGGTAATGCAGTGACTTGACTCCGAGTTTTACACATGCTGGGGTGGGAAGGATTGTATAGTTACTTTTAATTTATCTTGGGAATGTTTCTGACATTTATAGAAGCCTCTTGGAAAGCTTTTTACTTATTTGCTAAAGTCCATTTTTAACAAACTTCCTGGTCACATCCTTCATAAGATGCAGCTGCTGTTGTCTCATAATGATGAGGCAATGCTGCATGTTTAAATTAAAATAGGGTTATAAATACTAAGTCGAGCCACTGAAATCACAAATGTTTTTTTTTCTTGGTGGAGGGATTGTTTTATGGCTTACTCTCATCTTTGTCTCCACAGCCTCTTTTTGAGTTACACACGGCAGCATTTCCTCATGGTAATGAGGCAACAGCAGCTGCCTCTTACATACTATCTATCCAGGAAGCTTGTGAAAAATGGAATTAAGCAAATACATTCAAAGCCATAAAACAATCCCCATCCACAATAAAAAAAAGTTGTATTTTCACTGGTTCAACTTAATATTTAAAGCATCATTTTAATTTGCACACACAACATTGCCTCATAGTTACTAGGCAATGGCAGCTGTGTCTCACCAAGGATCTAACTGGGAAATTTGTTAAAAATGAACTTTAGCAAATTAATAAAGAGCCTTCCAATAGGCATCTAGAAATGTCAGAAACATCCCTGGGATAAATTATAAGGGATGATTATACAATCCTCCGCACCCCAACATGTGTAAAACACAGAGTCACAGTCATGGCATTACCAGGTTACCGAGTGGTTGCATTGTAAAGGAAAGGTCCATTTTTGCTAAACTTGTCTTTTTAACTGCTTAGGACTGCCACATTTTTAATTTTGTTTTTGCGATAAAACTTTTCCTGTCCTAAAGACTAATCACGATAGTGGTGTTTTAATGGTGTACAGGCAGTCAGTTTTGTACTTCTATTTTAGAATTCCATTTTTAAATCTGGCTCTTCTTTTTTTGTATCAATTCTAGGGTGAAGGAGCTGAGGAAGTACAGTATGTTAATTAAAGATTAATGTAGGGCTACTGCAGGGTCAGAGACCAATCAAAATGTAGGAATTAAAGCACCCTTACTATAATAATCAGTCACCAGAATCAATCAAGATTAGCAGATCAGTACCCGTTTTTAAGAAACAACTGTCAAGTTTTTTAGACTGTCAGTTTTAATGCCATTGTAAATAACTGTATTGTCATTTCGTGTTTCATCTTTTTTGTTTTGCAATTTGTAAATGCTGGTCACACTTGAAACAGGGCAAATATAGTTATGTGTTTTTCCAAGGTAAACAATAAAATCAATGAATGCATTAAGTAACTTATAATCCTACCTCTTATATGAGCTGTGTACAAGTCACATATAATAGAGTTCGATATTCCTGGAGTAAAGTTTATCTCAAAAAACTATTTTTTTTCTTTGTGCCACCATGTACAGTATGAACATCTGATTTATCCAATAAGGTGGAAATGGACATTTGTTTTTAGTCAGGAAAGGCACACTAAGTCAGAACTTGTTTCCAGGTGCAACCTGGGAGCACAAGGAAGTTAAGTGACTTTTTCAGGGTCACTCACTATGCATGTGGGGCTGAAGGGATTCAAACCCAGGTATCCAGGTTTGCAGCTCAGTGTCCTTAACCACTGTGCTATACTACCTACAAATCAATGGGGGAAGGTGGAGAACTGTTTAACCAGGAAAGGCTCACCAAGCTGAAGCTTTTTCCAGGTGCGAAGTGGGAGAACAAGAAAGTTAAGTGACTTATTCAGGGTCACACAATACAGAAGTGGGAGCTGATAGGATTCAAACCCAAGTCTTGAGGTTTGCAGCTCATTGCCCTTAACCACTACACTATACTGCCTCCTTAGAGGCAATAAAGAAGTACTAAGCCTCCAATTTTAGGGCCTTTTGTGAAAGAGCATATCTGGATTTTTGAGGAGACCAGGAAATGATCAGAAAATACATTATTGGAAATATTTGCCTTAAAGATATCTTAGTATAATTTTCTGGAACAAAAAAGATAGCCCAGTCTGCTGCACATGTTATGCCTTGGAGAAGAGAAACTATAGTATCTTCTACAGAGATTTACTATTGGCCACATATGTTAAACCTAAGCCTAGATCTGCTAGCACTGACAAAATCATTTTCCTAAAGATAGATTTATTGCCATGTTTTGAATTGTTACTTCTGTCAAATATTGGATCTACTGCAAGCAAATTTAAAGCAAGCAGCAAGTGAAGAGGTGACTGCTCTCTCAGTGGAAGGGAAGTAAATGCAAATCTAGGAGCTTTCATTATTACTTCTTCGCATTGATATTGCATTGGGGAAAGGAGGAGTAGGAGTTTGAAGAAGGTTGTGCAATGGCTACTTAAAGTCTGTTTTTGAGTGTGGATAGGAAGGATAGGAATATAAAAAGCAGTTGCTCAATATATCTAAATGTGTGCAACAAAGGAGGTAAGGGAAATAAAGAAAATGTTTTGCACTGATAGAGGAGGGAGAGGGGAGACTTGGGGAGTGTTTGGTATCCTGCATCTGGAAGGGTGGGGGGTCGCTGGTGGGCAACAACAGCAATGGGTAGGGTGGTAGACTGCAACAACTGCGGTGCACCAATCTTTCTAAAATTGCCTGGAGTGTGGGATGTTTAGTGTGCAATCACATGAAAAACATAGAAAGGAGATTGAGGGTCTGGGAGGAACTAAGACAGGCAAGGCAGATTAGGGGTGGGTTTAGCCAATACTGGAGGGAAGAAGAAGGGAGATGAGGAGGGTGATTTAAGCCAACGGTGGTGAGGTGAGAGGGTCAGAAGAAGGAAGCAGAGACAAAGGGGCCCAGGCCAGAAGAACAATTGCCAGGAAACCAGGTCAGGAGACAAAAGACAAATGGAAGGAGGAGATAGGGACTTGTGAGGGAGGAAGAAGTGGCAAAAGTCATGGAGTGGAAAGGAGAGAACAGGTTACTATGAAGAGAGAGGGGAGCAGGCATTTGTGAAGGGCCTTCAGAAAATAGTTGTGCACTGCTAGAGAGGAAGAAGGTGGAGGAGGGAAATGATGAAATTAGAGGAGTAATTGATAAATGCCTGGACCAAACTGGAGCAGGGGGAAGTTCTGCTGGGAGAATTGCAACAGGGGTAAAAGGGGGAAATAATGTGCAGGAGGAAGAAGAGGAGCTGGAAATGATAGAGGGAGGGAGATGAATGGAAGCAAGCAGGGAGTAAGAGGGGTGGAATCTTAGTGCTGGGGGACTCAATACTAAGAGGAGTTAGGTGGGGTAGCAAGTGGGAGAGGCATAGTTGCATTTGGGTGGAGGCCATGCCAGGAATGACAGCAGAAAGGGTGATACAGTCTGTTCTGAAATATGCTAGAAGGGGTAGGGACAAGCCTCATTTAATTATACATCTTGGGACAAATGACCTGGCTGACAAGACAGTAGATACAGTCCAGAGGAGGTTTGAGGAACTAGCACAATTATGTGAGGGGGCAGGAAGATCAGTAACTTTTTCAGAGATACTTCCTGTGCCAAAGGCAAGCACAACAAGAAAGCTGAGAATAGAGGAATTTAATGGATGGCTAAGAACCTGGTTGTGCTAAAGGGTATGGGCAGTTGGGGGTGGGGAGGGACCTGGGAGGACAGTAGTCTCTATGCCAAGGACAGACTACACTTGAGTGAGAGGGAAAGAAAGTGTTGAAACAGAGGATGGAGGAGTACATAGAGGAGTTGGGAATTTAAACTAGGAGTGGGGGTGGCAGTTGGGGAAGAGATGCAGAGACCACAGGTTGGGAAATCATATGAGCTTACCCCCATAACAGTGGCAAAGGACAAATGGCAAGTACTGTTGGTGATGCTAGGAAAGGAGGGCGAGGATGGGAGGGGAAAAGGGTGGAAGGTGGTTACCCTTAATGCTAGGAGCCTTGGGAGGAAAACTGCAGAGTTACAGGTTCTCATGGCAGAGGGAGAGGTGGACATTGCAGTCATCACGGAAACATGGGCCACCCAATACAATGACTGGGACCTGTCTGTACCAGGGTACAGATTATTTCGTAGGGACAGAGTGATTGGGAAAGGAGGGGGGTGGCACTATATGTGAAGGAAGGACTGAAGTGTGTAAGGGAGGAAGGAGGAGGAGTGGTATGGAGTCACTTTGGATGCAAATCCAGGATTCCAAGAATAGGATTCTTAGAATGGGAGTGGAGTACAGGCCACCATCTCAGACGGAGGAGTTAGACAGGAACTAGTGGGACAGATCAGAGGACCTGTGAGAAGGTAGTGTGGTGATTGTGGGGACTTCAACATGCCAGGAGTGGACTGGAGCACCCCAACAACCAGGAACAGAAGGGAGCAGGTACTGCTGGATGCCTCCAGGACAGCTTCCTGCTGCAAATGCTCAGTGAACCAACCAGGTTAGGAAATACCCTTGACCTTGTGCTGGCAAATGGGGTCTTTGGGAGAGAACTTACAGTGGAGGAACCGCTGTCAGGGAGTGACCACCGCTCAGTATGGCTCACATTGGATATGGGCAAGGAAGGAGTGGAATCTGGCACAATAGTGCTGGACTTCAGGAAGGCCAACTTTGGGAGGATGGGGGAAGTGGTAAAAGGGTACCTGGCCAGAATTCAATCTAGTATGGACACTAACCAGAGGTGGGAGCTCATAAAGCTGGGGATAGTGGAGGCAACCAAAACCTGCTGCAAAGCCCAGAGCAAGAAGGCTAGGGCTAAGAAACCGATCTGGTTGAGCAAGGCGGTCATGGAAAAGGTAAGAAGGAAAAGAACTGCCTTTAGAAAGTACAAGAAAACAGGGAGGGGGATGACAGGGAGGAATACTTGACAGAATCGAAGGAGGTGACAAGGGCAGTAAGGGGAGCCAAAGCATCTACGGAACTCAGGCTGGCACAAGGCATTAAGAAGGGGGAGAAGGACTTCTTTAAGTACATCAGGGAGAAAAGGAGCTGTAAGGACCACATAGTAAGGATTAGGAAGGAGCGGGGTTGGGTGGAAGCAGGGTGCGATAAGGCGGAAGTGATAAATGAGTACTTCTGAATCAGTATTTACTAAAGAGAAGAGGGGGGGTGACACCCAAGGTGGGAGAAATGGCAGAAGCAGGGGGGGAGTGGTGACAGATGGGGAAATCATGGAGAGCAGAGTTCGAGAGGGTTTGAAGGCACTGAGGGTGGACAAGGCGCCAGGCCCAGATGGCATCCACCCCAGGGTACTGAAGGAGCTGGCAGACGTCCTTGCAGGACCTTTGGCAGACCTATTTAATGCCTCACTACATTCGGGTGTGTACCTCAGGACTGGAGGATGGCTCAATGGTGCCCCTCCACAAGAGTAGCCCAAGGATGAACGGAAACTACAGACCAGTGAGCCTCACATCCATCGTGGGTAAGCTAACAGAGACTATCCTGAAGGAGAGGCTGGTGGCCCTCCTAGAAGCCAAAGGACTAAAGGACAGCAGACAGCATGACTTCATATGTGGCAGATCCTGCCAAACCAACCTGGTCGAGTTCTATGACTGGGTAACTAGGCAACTGGACAGGGGCCATGCAGTGGATGTCCTGTATCTGGACTTCAGTAAGGCATTCGACTCAGTGCCGCATGGAAGGCTGGGAGGAAGTTAGTAGGCACAGGGGCGGGTGCAAAGCTGGTGAGATGGGTAGGAAACTGGCTGCAGGAAGGCAACAGAGGGTGGTGGTGGGTGGGGAGCTCTCACCCAAGGGCAGTGACGAGCAGTGTTCCACAGGGCTCAGTGTTGGGACCAGTGTTGTTTGGGATATTCATTGCAGACATATCATGGGACATCAAGAGCAAGATCAATCTGTTTGCTGATGATACCAAGGTAAGCGCGGTGGTGGATGACCTAGGGGATGGCAGGGGTTGCAGGATGATCTGGCAAAGCTTGAAACCTGGTCAGACACCTGGCAACTGGGCTTAATGCCAAAAAGTGCAAGGTACTGCATTTTGGGATGAAAAACCCAAGGAGGATTTACCAGCTAGGGGGAGTGCAGCTAGCCCAGACAGAGGAGGAGAAGGATCTGGGTGTGCTCATTACAGGGTCAATGAACAACTCGGCACAATGTAGGAAGGCAGCTGCAAAGGCCAACAAAATGCTGGGTTGTATTGCAAGTGGTATATCCTCGAGGATGGAGGAGGTGATTCTGCCACTGTATAGGTCATTAGTTAGACCCCACCTGGAGTACTGCGTGCATTACTGGCATCCGTATCTGAAGAGGGACATTAAGTTACTGGAGGGGGTGCAGCGCAGAGCGACAAAGATGATCAAGGAGCTGGGGGACTTATCATACGATAGGAGGTTGAAGGAGTTGAACATGCACTCACTGGAGGAGAGGAGACAGGGGTGACATGATTGAAACCTTTAAATACATGAAAGGAATAAACAAGGCGGGTACAGAGGGGCTGTTCAAAGTAAGGAAGGGGAGGGCCACCAGGGGCCATGATATGAGACTGGAGCGAGGAAGGTTCAGGAGGGAGATGAGGAGACACTTTTTTACAGAGAGGGTGGTGGCTGGGTGGAATGCATTACCTGCTGAAGTGGTATGCAGTAGAACAGTGGACTGCTTCAAAGGAAGATGGGACAGGACAAGGGGGAGGGTTAATGAAGGGGAAGGGTGAAACTGAGGGGCAGCTGCAGAATAAGGGGTGCTAGCTGCACATTCGAGCAGACTTGATAGACCTCTAGGCCTTTATCTGCTGGCAAATTTTGTGTGTTCGTATGTTCGTACTGCAAGAACCCTACCCAAAATGATTCCATAACAACTCGGAGAAACAAAATGCACTGCGATAAAAACAGCACAGTGAAAACTACGCAGGTCAAAACCATGCATGCAAAACACTGCCAAGAATTTGTTTGGAAGTGTGATTTACTATTACAACACCACACCACCATGGACCACCACTCAAGTGAAAAGTCGTAGCTTACATTTTTTTTGTTCTCCAGTTGTATTCTGCATGTTTTGACTTTCATGGTTTTCTCAGCGCTGTTTCCAACCACACTGTATTTGTTTTCGCTGAGCGATCATGATACGCCCAAAACTACCTCAGTATTTGAAAACGTACCCAATTTAGCTGAAACATTAGCAAAAAAAGATCTGAAAAATGATTAGCAGGTGCATAAACATTATAAATTTAAATATTTTGTTTGTTTTAGGAACCTTTTCGAATCTGACATCTCCAATCTGAGTCAATTATATGAGAAGAAACTACTGTACATAATTAATACTCTTTCTAATAAGGAATTGCAGCCCCACATTTTTTTGCTATAGAAGCAATTGTGATAGGCCCGTTCTACACAAGACCTTTTGAGTTTTGGGACTCAGGCAAATTTTATTGTGTTTCATGTTCAGCATATTCATCTGCCTTTATTCTAGTAAGCAGACCTTTAGGTACACATGGGAACATGGGAAAAGAGGAAAACTAGAGAAGGAACAGTGAGACTGAAGGAGGATGGTGTGGGAAGAGGAGGACAAAGAAAAGGAGCAAATCATAAACAGATATTTCTGCTCAGTAGTCACAGTGGAAGAGAAGGGGCTGATGCCTGACTGTGTCATCAGGGTGGGAGATGAAGGGGGTAAATAAGGATTCCATTTCAGCAAAAGGGGTGCTAGAGGGCTTAAATGCACAGAGGGTGGACACAGCCATGGGATCAGGTGGACTCCATCCTTGTGTGCTTAAGAAAATGTGGCAGATCATAGCTGAGCTATTCAATAGCTCACTGGAGACAGGGACAGTACCTCTCCAGCTCTGACTCCAGCTGCAGAAGGCTAGTACCTGGCATGTGCATTTTGCTTCATCTGGTATTCATCTGCTGACTGCTCCACTTTCTTTCTGCATGATCTACTGCACTATTCCATGTTTAGACTCAATCCAAGCTCAGTGGCAGTGAGCTGGATGTGAGCCTCTCTGTTAACATTTCCCTAGGTGGGAGCTGGGGGTGAGGCAGCACTGATGTCTTGTGAACATTTGTTAAAGAATCCTTTCCTAGGATTTGTTAGTTCTGGCCTTTTCAGACCTGCTGTGCACCACATTTATTATTTAATACTGTAACTGTTGAATTAGTTAACTCTGTTGGAGGGGCTCTGTGTATGTATGTATGTATGTATGTGGTAATCTGAATGGTTTGTAGTGAGCAATTGGAGTGTGTTAGGATTAGAGTGGGATTGGAATGGGGGTAGTTGTTTGGTGGGCTTTTGGGTTTGGGGTATCATTTTAAGAAGTGTGTGGGAATGGACGTAGTGTGGGGAGTTTGAATTAGTTTTATTTTAGTTAGGATCTTGGATGTGTCTTCAATGGCAGACCCTGAGGCTCAGTTACTCCACAGCCCTGCTCCAGGATCAGCACCCCTTCCATAACCCCCATGCTGAGCATGGCATACTAATGGTGCATGGAGCTGGGGATTGGGAGGATGCATGGAGGTGGAGTAGGTGACTTTGAGGAGAAGTGTGCCATTAGGGTTGTGAGGACCAGGTTTTTGCTTGGGGTGAAATGGGGACTTTAGAGAAGCCAGACATGTTTAGTCTTCATACCCAGGGATCCCTACAGACCGAGTGGTCAGGTAGCTGAGGGGCCAGTCATCTCCATTAGTCCTTTTTGAGCAGTGTTATGCAATCTTAGATTGCAGAGGAATAAGTCCACCATTATGGCAAATCTTATTTCCTCTGCCAGTCTGTCTTGTATTACAGAGACCTGGTTGGGTGATGATGCCAGTTCAGTGCTGGAGTCAGCAGCCCTGACTGGGCTCACCATAGTGCACTGCCCAAGGAAGGATCATGGGGGGAGCATTTGTTTAAGACCTGATTTAAACCTGGTGGTGAACTCAGTGAGAGACACCTCATTGTTTGAATGTGTGACTATGCCTAGGGGTCCATGTGCAGGTTGCAGAATCCTCATTGTGTACTGGCCTATGGGGTGCAAGGGGGAATGGCTGCTGGAAATTATGGACTACATCACTGACAGAGTGTTGGTCACCTAGATGGCTTATCCTGGGTGTCTTCAAAGCTTGGGATAATGATAAGCTCTTGTACTTTGGAAAAGGTTCCCTCCAGGGTGTGGAATCCTGGGTCTCACACAAGTTGTTACTTCCACACTCTATCAACATGGCCATGCCTTGGACCTGGTATTCTGTCTTGGGCATAAGACTGAAAACCTTGAGATTGATCCAGTCAGTTGGTCAGATTATTGTGCCATGAGGTTCACTTTCAGAGTGCCCCCCCCCCCTTATAGTCCACAACCTGTGGAAGTGGTACAGTTCTGTCCTTTGTGAGAACTTCAGCCAGGGGGACTCTTGGTGGTTCTGGACATTCAGATGTGTTGGCAGCATGATCTAAGGGACTGAAAGAAATCATAGCAGCCTATAATGGCTGTTGTGGTGGATTTTGACCTTGTGGTGTTGTCTTGTGTATGCCCATTAGTTTCATGCCTTGGCTCACATTAAGCTAATGTTTTGATGGCAGGCTGAGGGAGATGAAAGCAAAAGTGTGGAGATTGAGGCATTGTTGGAGGAGATCCAGAGCCAAGGAAGGCAGACTGGCTTTGATGTCTCACCATGGTGAGTATCAAACAGCAATTACCCAAAAAAAAGACAACTTTTGTTCTAGGAAGATTGCTGCTGGGAAGAACCAACTAGCTCAGCTCTTTTGGCCAGTGGACAGGCTTCTTCATCCAGCCTGTCTGGAGCCTGTCAGAAGCATTTTACCCACAAAATTTAAAGAGTTTGATTGGTTGTTCTTCTTAGACAGGGTGTCCTCTATCAGGGCCATGATCTCACCAAGTGGACCACCACAGCTCAGCTGGGTTGAGTCTACAAATCTAAGATGCACTCAGTGGTCTTGGGGAGAGTTTCAACCAGTGATGATGGAAGAGGTGAGTGGGATGATTTTTGAGCCGTGGCCCAAATTTTGTGATCTAGATCTAGGCCAGACACATCTACTTGCCAGCTGTGTAGGGCATCCGGGCCTGGTGTGCACTAAGATTGTCCAGTGCTCCATGTCAGAGGGGTGTTTTCTCAGTGGCAATGAAAAGTCCATTGGTGCTGCCATACGCTGGGAAAACTGTCATAACTGCGCCCGATGTATTAACATCAGGTGCAGTTATGGCAAAGGTAATTGGTGCAGCTGCACCAAAAATGGGTTTGACACAGGGTTTGAGGTGAGCCCTGCATTGCCTTTGAAAATCTGGCCCAGGGTGTGAAACTAGGACCTTAGGCCTTAATATGACCAAGTCAGCAGAAGCAGATGGACTGAAACCAAGGGAAAAGAGTGAGTCAGTTAATGAAAGCCCTTTTGCCAGACCGATTAGATGAATTATTGAGTACGGGGGGGGGGGGTCTGTGAACTGGAGGGTGGCAAATATAGTCCCCCTGAACAAGAGTGGGGATAGAAAAAAACTCAGGTGACTATAGACCTGTGAGCATGATGCTGATATTGGGCAAGCTGCTGCAATCAATCATAAAAGAACAGATATTATAGTAAACTGCCTGGAAAAATAAAATTTCATGGGCAGAGATCAGCATTAGGAGTTCCATGAGGAAAGGTCATGTCAAACAAACTTAACTAACTTCTTCAACTTGGATTACAGATGGTGGATAGGAGCCAGGCAGTCAACATTCTGTACCTGGACTTCAGTAAGGTCTGTGATTCAATGCCTCACAGGAGGCATGTCCAGTAGCAGAGGAAATAAGACTAAAGAGAGTAATAGCTGAGTACTGTAGATTGGCAATTGGTTGTCAAACAGAAGCCAGAAGGTGTTCCTTAATGGTAAATTCTCTGATGTCAGAAAAGTCGGTGGAGTGTCTCTTCAATATGTACTGCATATTAATGACACTGGAATGGGGATTTGGGTAAAGTAACTCTGTTTTCTGATCACACACAACTCTCTGGGAGGGTAGGCAATGAATGACATAAAAAGGGATGTAGAAAAGCTGGAGAAGTGGTACAGAATATGGCAGTTAAAATACAACACCAAAAAATGTAAAAATATGAATACTAGCAGAAAAAAATCTGCTGATAAATGAGTTGTGGTAGCACAGTCAAAAGAGAAAAGGGACCTACAGGCATAATAAATACAGTAGCAGTCTGAAATCCTCTCCTCAATGTGGGACAGCATATGGGATAGTAAATAGGATGCTGGGCTGTATCATGAGGGTCAGGAGCAGTTTCACTAGTGAACACCAAGAGATGACAGTGCCACTGTACAGGTCACTGATTAGAACACACCTGGAAGTACTGCATGCAGTTTTGAACACTTACCTAAATGTCATGGGGTGCTGGGGGTGCTCACAGCCGTGGTGGGTGTCATGGGAAATTGATTCCACATTCCCAGTGGTTGCAGGTGATGGTGAGCAGTCTGTCAATGGCTGCTCTGGGGTGATCAGAGGACAGGGTGTCCCTTGACACCACTGAAGTCAGCTTGACTTTTTTAACTGTTCCCAGGATACAGGGAAAAACATATTTACAATAAGCACAGTGCCTCCACTTGGTGAATATTTTTCAAAGCATGCACCAGTCCACTGGAGCACTTAACCAGTTTGGCAAGGGAGCAGTAAATGTGTATCATGCACAGGCCTAGTATGGAGGAATCCCTTTGGAAATCAGGCAGTGGTGCAGGGATACACTTAGCAACAATAGTCTGGATAAGCATATATGCATAAATGAAGCTCATTGCATCTTACTTGACTTCGCATCTCAATGTCTCAACAACAGCCCTGTTCTTAGGTAAATAGTCCAGCTCACACCCTTTCTCAGAGCCTGGTACATAGGAGAATTCTTCAGTCTATCCTTCCAGATCTCCTAGGATTTGCTGGTCATCACCATCAGGAACACACCTTGAGGACAACAGCCAATAGGCCTTCGATATCCCAACTTTGGATCCCAGCCAGAATCAAGCCTCCAGAGACTGGCCCAGAGAGGACACGTGCCAATGGAGATTCAGAACCCTGCCATAGCCTCGAGCCTGGCAATCCCTATCTGGTAGGTTGCAACTGTAGCTTCAAAAGGCTTAACCCCATCCCTCCTGTATGGAATCCTTATTGCATACTGACTTCAACCTCAGATTACACTAAACATATCTGCCTGGATACCCATATTCGTACCTCTGAGGGCAGGCAACCAGACAGCACAGAGCCTTGCAGATGAAAAACAAGCACAGGATGAAAGTTACAAGGCTTCCTAGGACACTGAGGCCTTTGCAAGCAGTAAACATAAAACATTTAGAAACATTTTTCTTTTCTTTCTTTTTAAACTGAAACTTTAACCATTTACTCTATGGGGACAGAATTAAAAAAAAATTAGTAACCCTATATTTATAGGAAGTTACATTGAAAAGGACAAGGAAGGAAGAGGGACTATTCAGTGAAAGTCCCTAGAATCAGTGGTGAAATAGTTTAGAGAAGGAAACATTTTTACCAACAGAAAAGAGTTTGAGGGATTTTCTAAAGAGCTTTGGGCTGATATTACAAGGAGAACTATAAATGTATTTGAAGAAAACTCCTCCTTAAAATCCCAAAGAGTGGGAAAATACAAAAATATTGGGTAAGTCATAGTTTGAAAAAAAGTTAATTGTTGAAAGACAGAGTGCTTACAAAGATGGACATGCCGTGTATTTTAATTAAGGTAGAAATAAGGTAAATAGGATGAATAAAACGTTCAAAAAGAAATACTACTCCATTAAAGCTGAACGATTACTGTCTACAGATTCTGGGAAATGGCAGATAAGCATAACATAATTTTTTGTAGTGTAAAAAGAGAATGGTGATCCCCCAATGCATCTTCAGAGTAGTGGAAGGTAAGAAGAAAATGTACATTTGGCAAAATAAATAAATGCGTATTTCTGCTCCATTACCAAGTTTATCGAGAAATTGAACTACATCCCTGAGGAATGCATTGAAGGTGCACAAAAATTCCATGTGGAAAAAAACATTTTTATGTTTAGATATGAAACAAGTTTATGGCACAGATCAAATCCTCGCCTGGTTGTGAAAAGTATATGCATTTGTATTCATGCCCTTCATTATAAATGTTTGTAATGAAGTTATGCAAACTGGCATTATTCCATCAGCTTGGAAACAGGCAGACATGGTAGTAATCCTCAAACATTTCACCTTTTCTTAACTTGGATTTGAACCTTAGCCCAATTTCTTTAGCATGAGTTGTTTCAAAAATAACTACATTTCAGGCATGATTTTATTTTGGACTCTATCAGAGACAGAGATCAGTTAAACTCCAACCAGTTTGGAAGTCAAAAGGGATTATCTACTACCAACATAATTATATAGTTACTACATTATCTATACCTAGCTGCTGAAAAGAGAGACTGTAATGAGGTTGCTCTTGTTGAATTTTCTAAATCCTTTGGCATAATTATCCATAATGTGTGACTTAGTAAAATGCATGATTTGCATTGTGTTCCTGACTTAACTAGGTGGGGTGTTGCCTTTCTACAAGATAGGTGGCCCAGTGAGTAAAACTGAATGGGTGTAAGTGTGTAAGTTGGGGACAAGTTGATGGGGGTGTACTGCAAGATATTATTTTTAAACTATTACTATTCCTAATAATGGTGAATGATTTTTGGGCTGAATGTAAATGTTTAATGTACATAGCTGACTTTACCTTGTATGATAGCCATCCACTATCCCAGGGTGTCATGCTTCAAAATGACCTTCATAGAGTCCTGGAGTGGTAAACAATGCAAATTAAAGAATATATTTTTTGAGTGGTCTAAAAAGGGCAGGATTTAGCATTCAGGCTTAGAAAAAAGAGAAAAAATTGGAAGGAATTTAAAACCAAGCAAAAAAAAAAAAGTTATAGAGGAAAAGCCAACCTATGAAGTTTGAAAAAGTGATTGGGAAAATCAAGCCCCTAAAAGAGCCAAGACTTGAAATCTGCCGCCATTTTTTTCATGAGTATAATACAACCAGATTGTATTCTTCACCCATTAATCTGGAAGAATGTTTGAATTTGGTGTGAGAATAGGAAGAAAAAGAAATGGATGATAGTTAAAGGGAAATCAAGGTATTTTGCCCAACACTTTATTCCATGGGATACTAAGAAATTTAGATAACTTTTACTCATTTAACACAGGGTTATGTCTTGGGAACTGCCCCTGCAAGAACATTCCCCAGATGACTTGTTAGGTGTCTGTGACTCGTTTGTGAAAGGAGATAGTCACCATTGGGGTATTGGAACTAGGCTTCAAATACATTCTCTGATTATTTCCATTATTAATCTACTGATTTTAAGTATTATGGGACATTGCAATAGGAATGTTGTAAAGACTGTACTTATTAGGTGGTATATATAGCATTGTGATGTAATGAATATTTTTGTATTATTTTTTCATTGTCTTTTGTATATATTCTTTGTATGATACAGTGTTTGCATGATGTATGTCTTTTGTTGTGAGCTTCATCCTAGGCTTTACTTGTTGGTTGCAAATAATAAACACTAAAATAAAATAATAGCAGGCTTCTTTATCTTCTCAACCTCAGCTGCAGTAGATGTTGCTGCTGGATAAACTACTTTCTTCTTTAAAGAGAGCACTGGAAGCTGAATCCAAGCTGAATGTGTGTTATCTTCTTTTTCTTCTCAATTACATCAGGTGCTGCAAGAGCAGCAGGTGATAAAGTGTCTTCTGCAGTTCCCAATAACTCTTCCTGAGTATTTATGACGTGCTCCGATTCTCTGTTCCAAGCAACTGCCTCAGACACCATCAGGGTTGTTGTCTTCTTCTTCTGCTCTGGCATTCCTTTCTGATCACAGATTGCAAATGATAAAGTCCACTAAATGCAAACAAAGACAAACCACTGCAATACCATAAAAGAATACTTTTTTGCACTGAATATTACAAAATCTACTTACACAAAAGAAAAAAATGCATCATGCATACCCACAAAAGTAGATTTCTGGGTAATTCCTATATCAGGACATAGGTTCAAAATGAATCCAATACTTAAAGAACCACTGTTGCCTCAAAAAGAACTTTGAGAAACATAATATTTGGACACAAAGCTGCATATACTTCCCATACGCTCTGTATCACCATTATTTATTACTAAGGCCATATGCATGAAAACAGAATAGTTGTTCCTTGAAGGTTCATCAGGTCCCATTGGTTCTTCCCAACCTGATGTCATAATACTCTGCTTGTGACATCACAGTTATTCCCATGGCAACAGACTGTGATGTCACAACAGAGCATTACAATTTCAAGTAAGGAACAAGTTATATTGGCAAATGAACTCTAAGGGCTAAAAGTCTTGTTTTGTGGAGATTTCTTCAATAATAAATAATAAAGATGATAACTTTTCTCTATTAAATCAGACATTTCAACTCCATGACACCAGTAATCACCATTAAAATGAAATTTAAACAAATAACAATGCTGAAAAAATGTAAAGTTGCTTTTAAGGCTCAAAACCTTGTCTCTTACTTTATTAAATATAAAATTAATTCAAATTAGTTCATGTGTGCTAAGATATAAACCTGTGTTCCCTGATTCATTTGTAACTGACAATCAATTTTGCTATTAACCTTATGTTGCCTCCCTTAACTATGATAATATCTGCACTTTGTCCTCGCCACTGTAATATTGTTCCTTATACTTCTGTGCAACTGTAATATGGATGATGTCTTGTCCTGGGCCTCTCCACTTTGTAATCTGTTGGGTCACACCTGAAAACAGATATGCATTTTCTAGTGTGCTTTATCGGGTCACTAAAAACTAAATAAATAAATAAATGCACTGCACCAAGGAAACATAGAAACATAGAATTTGATGGCAGATAAGGACCGCTTGGTCCACCTAGTCTGCCCATTTCCCTACCTAATGGAAAGGCTGCAGATCCTAGTTAACCAACAGCCTAATTCCTCCTACCCCCACTAGAATTGCTTTATGTCTGTCCCATACATTCTTGAATTCCCCCACTGTTTTTGACTCTATGACCTCCTCAGGAAGGCTGTTCCATGTATCCACAACCCTCTCTGTGAAGAAATACTTCCTCACATTACCTCTGAGCCATTCCCCCTCTATCTTCAAATTGTGCCCCCTTGTTTTTGAACATCTCTTTTTCTGAAAGATGCTACCCTCTTAGACTTTGTTGATTCCCTTGAGGTATTTGAAAGTTTCTATCATGTCCCCCCTCTCCCTCCTTTCCTCGAGGCTATACATCTTTAGTTCCTTTAGTCCCTTTAGTCTTTCTTCATATGTCTTCTGATGCAGACCCTGCATCATTTTGGTTGCCCTCCTCTGGACAGCCTCCACCCTGTCTATGTCTTTTCGGAGATGGGATCTCCAGAACTGTACACAGTACTCCAGATGTGGTCTTACCAACTGTCTGTATGAAGGGCCAGCAACTTCCTGTTTTCTACTGGTGATGCCTCTCCCTATGCATCCCAGTATCCCCCCAGCCCTCCTTACTGCCTTCTCACATTGCTGGCCCACCTTTAGGTCATCTGATATGACTACCTCCAGGTTCCTTTCCATTTTTGTTGCTGTCAGTATCTCACCCCCCATTGTGTATTCTTCCCTGGGGTTTTTGTTTCCCAGGTGCATTACTTTGCACTTCTTTGCATTGAATCTAAGCTGCCATACATTTGACCATTCCTCTAACTTTGCCAAATCCTTTACATCCTTTCCACCCTCCTGTGTATCAACTCTGTTGCAGATCTTTGTGTCATCTGCAAAGAGACTTTCTTTCCCTTCCAGTCCCTCTGCAATGTCACTTATAAAGACATTAAAAAGGACCAGCCCCAGTACTGAACCCTGCGGTACCCCACTAGTAACCCTCCTTTCTTCACTGTGGACTCCATTTACTATTACCCTCTGTGTCCTGTTGTCCAACCAGTGTTTTACCCAGGCTACCACCCTGGGACCCACTCCCAGGATGGCTGATTTGTTTATTAATCTTTTGTGTGGGACTGTGTCAAATGCCTTGCTGAAGTCTAGGTAGGCCATGTCCACAGCCCCTCCCTGGTCTACTGCTTTGGTCACCCAGTCAAAGAAATCAATTAGATTTGTCTGACATGACCTTCCCGCTGTGAATCCATGCTGCCTTGGGTCCTGTGCCCCACTGGCCACTAGGTACTCAGCAATTCTTTCCTTTAGAAGTGATTCCATCATTTTCCCTACCACTGAGGTCAAACTGACAGGTTTGTATTTTCCTGCCTCTGTCTTGCTCCCACTTTTGTGAAAGGGAATCACATCTGCCCTCCTCCAGTCCTCAGGTACCACCCCATCCTTCCATGATTTATTAAAAAGGGTAGTCATTGGTGTTACTAGTTCTTCCCTTAGTTCTTTTAAAATTCTGGGGTGAATCCCATCAGACCCCATTGCTTTATCCACCTTCAGTTTTAAGAGTTCTTTCAGAACCCTTTCTTCTGTGAAAGGACTAATATCAACCCCCCCATCCAGAGTGCTTCTACTGACCCAATTAAGTATTTCCTCCTTCTTTTCCATTGTGAATACTGAGCAGAAGTATTCATTCAGTATCCCTGCTTTTTCACTGATGCTCTCTGCCCAACCACCTTCCTCTTTATTCAGCCTCAGTATCCCTGCCTTAGTCTTTCTTTGCTCCTTAATGTACCTATAAAAGGTTTTATCCCCCTTCTTAACTGAGTTGGCTATCTTTTCCTTGGTTTGGGCTTTTCCTATTCTGACTGCCTTACCCGCTTCCTTCTGCTTTAACTGGTACAGTTCTCTGTCCTGCTCCTTCTGTGTTTCCGTATTCTTCCTGAATGCTATCTTTTTTCCCTTACCTTCCCCACCACTTCTTTTGAGAACCACAGTGTTTTTTTCTTTCAATTTGTTTTGTTTATTTGCTTCACACAAAGACTTGTTGCCTCTGTGATGGCGGTTTTGATGTTTCCCCATTGTTGCTCCACCCCACCTTCTTGCCTGTTTGTTAGTGCTTTTCTAAGGCACTCTCCCATTTTGTCAAATTCAGCCCTCCTGAAGTCCAGTACCTTCACTTTTGTGTGGCTTGACTCTACAGCTAAGTTTATCATGAACCACACTGTTTGGTGGTCGCTTGTTCCCAGATGGATACCCACTTCAAGATCAGAGATCCTCTCTCCATCCTCATTTGAGAGTACCAGGTCTAAGATTGCTCTCTCTCGAGTGGGTTCCAAAACTAGCTGTCTGAGGCATGCCCCCTGTACAGCATCGAGAATGGCCCTGCTCTTGGATATGACTGCAGCAAAGGTGCTCCAGTCAACATCTGGCATACTCAGGTCCCCCATCAGCAATATCTCCCCTTTCTCTGCCATCCCAAGGATGCCTTCTATCATTTTCTTGTCCATTTCCTCCCCCTGAGACGGGGGTCTGTATACAACCCCTGTGCGGATTGTGGAGCCATTTCCAGTCTTCAGGGTGACCCACAGTGCCTCCTCTCCTCCCTGTTTACACTTTAGTTCTGTTGTTTTTATCCCTTCTCTTACATAGAGAGCTACTCCTCCTCCTCTTCTTCCCTCCCTGTCCCTCCTGTAGATTGCGTACCCTGGTATGTTGACATCTCAGTCATGGTTCTCTGTGTACCATGTTTCTGTGACTACTACAATATCCAGGCATCCTTCTTCCATCAAGGCCACTTTTCAAGGAGCTTTTTACCTAGACTACGGGCATTGGTACTCATTACCCTCCATTTTTTATGGCTTTATTTCTTTTTGTCCCATCTCTGTCCCTACTGTCTTTTTCTCCATTTACCCCTGCCCTTCTCCCTATCGACTGCTCTATTTTGGTGTTTACCTCACTAATTACCCTGATTTTTGGGGGGGTTAGGATTTCCCTTCTCCTCTTCAGTGCCTCCCCCCTTGGCTAGTTTAAATGCTTGCCACTGAAGCATTTAAACTTATCACCTAGGATCCTGGTTCCCCTCCAGGATAGATGCAGACCATTGCACCTGTATAGGCCTGCATCCCTCTAGGTAGAGCCCCAGTCCCCAATGAAGCCAAATCCTTGAGCTCTGTACCAGCTTTTCAACCAGTCATTGAATCCCATGGTGCGGAGTGCCCTAGCCTCATCCATGCCATAGACAGGTAGCACTTCTGAGAAAGTTACCGTGTGTGCTACTTGTCAAACCCCCTTCCCCAACTCCACAAACTCCTGTTGCACTGCTCTGATCCCATTCTCAGCCAGGTCATTCATCACTAGGTGGATAATGACATCCACCTCCCTCTCCCTTGCTGCTGCTCCCACGATCCTGAGGATTCATTTCCCATCCCTCCAAGTCTTGGTGACTTGAAGGCACCTTACCTCCCTTTACCCTCCCCCAGTTCTACCTCGCAAACAATTGAGTCCCCCACCAGGAGTTGTTTCCTTCCCCTGTGGGGTCCTGGGCCACCCTCCTGTGGGTCTCCATTGTGGAGGTTCCCAGCATCCTCCTTGGTCTCCACTGCATGTGCCTCCATAAAGGAACCATGCTTCACAAGAGTGGAACATGAATTGTGGAGAGGCACAATTGGAGGGATGTGCCTCTGTTCCACCAACCTCACCCTCCCTGAGCCCACCATGGTCCAATAACTCCTCTTTCCTGGCAACCTCTGAGGTAGAGGCAGTGGCCTGGGTGGTCCATGGGTGGGGGAGCAGGTTTCCCAAATCCTTGCCAGGTCAGCATGGAGATGAACAACCTCCTCCCTCAGACCAGAGAGGTACCTGCAAATAGAGCAGCAATGCAGTTTCCAGAATGTCTCCCAGAAGACTGCTGCTCCACTGCCAGTGCATTGCACCACTCCCCACATGTCTGTGTCCCTTTCAGTTACAGATGATTTTTGGTTTTTTGTTCTTGTTTTAGTGTGTGCAAGCTTGTGAGTGTCTCTACCCCCAATCAGTGTGCTGTGCCTTTAAGGATATGAACAGGTGTATGTTGTTAGCAGTTTTGAGGAAGTGATGTCAGCTGCTATAAAGGAAGTTATGCACTTGGGGCAGGTGGGGTGAGGGGAAGGGTGGTTGGGAGTAAACCTATGCTGTCCAGAAACAATCACCTACAACTCTTACCCTCCAACCTGGAGAGTCCCTTCTTTCCTTGCAGACACCTATTTCACAATAGGCTAAGTAACAGATCTAGTCACAACTGACTGCAAATATCTCCCAGCTACAGTTCCTCCCAGGAAAATGAAAGTTAAAACTAAGAAAAGTCCACCCCAAAAACAGGTCCAAAAAGTAATAATTCAGTTCAGTGTAGTCTAGAAAATAACCTCCTTGATTCAAGGAAGCTGTGGCTGCTTTCTCACTCTCCCTGTCTTCAATGTGAGAAGGAGACTGCAACACCTCTGAGGCAAAAAAACATTTGCAGCAAAAAAGAAATAAATAAAATAGGGTCAAACAGTAATTTTGCTTAGCCTAATGATAAAAAGTCACAAAAATGTAAGTACCACCTGTAATAATTTCACAGAAGATATACCCTGTAAGAAACAGTTTGCTAGAGAAAAATAAAGCAGTAACAGAAGATATACCTTGCAAAAGACAATTTGAATCAGAATAT
Source organism: Neoceratodus forsteri (assembly GCA_016271365.2). Classification (NCBI taxonomy): domain Eukaryota; kingdom Metazoa; phylum Chordata; order Ceratodontiformes; family Ceratodontidae; genus Neoceratodus; species Neoceratodus forsteri. The sequence continues at coordinate 313,538,355 of CM057453.1, read as the reverse complement.
TATGGCAGCAATCTGTTGAATCTATTGAGCAGGAGCTGCTCACAAGTCAATGGCAGACAGTGTGAAGTAAGGTTAAGTCATAACCTATGAGGAAGACAACTATGGTTCTTATCCCAGCAGCAGCATACATATTAAAAAGGGTCTAAAACAGAATACCCCTGAAAGGAAAACGTCATGGTATGCTATCTACTTAGAAAAAGACTTCCAGAACTGAAGTGCTTGTTCTCAACCTATGTTCAACTTGGTGAATGAATTCCACTTTCATCTTTCTCCAGTTTATTCTCACTTTGCAGGACAATTGCTATTGTGACACCCCCCAGTGATTCTATAGTGAAGCTTTTCTCCTTCCAGTAACAGCAGGAGGCACTTCTTCTCCCAGGGGGTGTTAAACACATGAAACAGGTTGACAGTGGGGGGGGACTTGAAGACAGTACTGGCCTTCAAGTTATGCATGGACAAATATCTGCTTACTAAGGGACTAGAAAGATGGCCACCGTGCTGGGTGTGCTATCAATGAGCAGCAGCAGACAGTTTTGTTTTAAATATTTTTAGTAAACACCTTTAGTAATATTATAGTGCTGTATGTTTAGGTAATCAGGGTCTTGCAGTGAGTAAGTTAGTGTTAGGTTTGAGCATCATCGGGGGAACTTCGACGCCCTAGTGTACACAACAGTAGTTGTGACTTGCCCTTGGGATGCCCATATTGCTGAAGGGTGTCAGTGGGGCCAGAGCAGCTTCAGAGGTTATAATTATGACCACAACTGTGGCAAGACATTTCATGAATTCCATTACCTCAAATTTCCCTTGCCGTAACAAAAGGGAGCACTTTGGGTCTCCCTAAGTTAACTGGAGAAGTGAGCAGTAGCTGGAGGATTCAGGTGGAAGAATTCCAAGGTACCAGAGTGTAGACCAGGTGAAGAAGTTCAGAAGGTGTGCAGTGTTGGAAGAAAGTTTGTGGCAGACTGTTGTTCCATCTGGAGTGACAGTTCAGATGGAATAGGGAAGGAACTTAATAGGTCAGCCTCCAGAGATTTACAACCTTGAAAGGAAGTTGGTTCTGGCTAACTGGGGATTGTTTGAAAGGAGAAACGTAGTAACTTGGTGTGGTGTGGCTGACCTGAGAGTACTGACCCAGGGGTGGGTGTCCCAGTTCTGGATGGGAGGATGGACACTGTGCTAACCAGAGCATGGGCACAGTGTTTGAATCCTCTGGGCAGGACAGGGGACTTGCTGATAGGAGGGCCATCCTGGGCTGCTGACAAGAAAGGCTGGGGAGGCCCAAAAGCCAAGTTAGCTAGGAGGAGAGAAAAACCCACCACTAAAACCAAGAAGGAAGAACAAGGTGATGGATGTAAGTTGTGGTGGAAGGAGAACGAACACCTGAATCAAACTGGAGGTGACGATGGTCTTTGATGATGTACTGCTCTCTCTCTTTTTTATGATTAACTTAATTTGGCAATGGAATTTTTGAAGGATTATGCTGTGATCGGACTTATGTTGGGACTATATATACTAAAGAAGGACTAGAAAGTTAAAGTGGAGTACTAGCAGGTCCAGTGAGAGGGGGCTGAGTGGTACACAGACGACATAAATCGTAGAGGTGGGAGCTCTGTGGGCCATTTACTGCACTTGCAATTTTATTGAAACAACTGTTTTACATTTATATTCTGCTGCTGCTTTGGTTGGGGATTTGTATTTTGGGATTTGGGAATTGGGGAGGAGGGAAGTAGGATTTTTGGGATGTTTGAGGGTTGGGATTAGTGTGAGAGAATGTGTGATTGCCTGAGGCTGAGTACGCTGTTATATAGTGGTGTGATTGCGTATGTGTTAGGGTAGAGTTGGGTTGGTCAGCCAGTACTCCCCCTCCAGGCTCAGGGACATCCACCCCTTTGAATGCCCACTGCCCTCCCCTGAAGTGTATGGAAGATGTTGAGCTCTGGGAACAGCGAGGAGGTGAGGGGGACCTGGCAGTTTGGGGGAAGGGAGAAGAGTTGATGGATAGAGATGGTATGATCAAGGAGATGCCCTGGGGTGAAATGGAGACTGGACAGGGGTCCTTCCTGTCTAGTACCCATACACAAGGGCTCTGACTATTGCAGCAGGTGTTGGGATCATCCTCAGATTCTCATTATTCTTGCATGGTGTTATGCAATGCAAGGTCCTTTAAGATAAGACTGCTGTAGTGGTGGATCTTGTAGCCTCTGTGGACCAGGCTTGCATCCCAAGACCTGGCTGGATAATGGCACTGGGACAATCTTGGCATCTGCAATTCCAGCTGGATTCTCGGTGATACAGCGCCTGAGAGTGGATCATGGGGCAGGGGGGTTGCTATCTGTTTTAGATTGAAACTGGGGCTTAGGGAGGTGCCAGTGAGAGCTACCAGCTCCTTAGAGTGTATTCTGGGTGTGGGTGTAGGCTACAGAATCCTTCTCATATATCATCCACCCAGTGATGAGAGGGTTTTCCTGCAGGAGGTGGTGGATTTCATCACTGAGATGGTGTTGCAGTCCCCCAGATGGTTGATTCTGGGGGACTTCAATGACTGGGTCAATGACGAACTCTCACCTCTTGGACAAAACCTCCTCCAACTGATGGAATCATTGGGCCTGACATGGGTAGTTACTGCCACAGCCCACATAGAAGGTCACTCACTGGACTTGGTGTTCCTCCTGTGGATGGACATCTCAGACATGGAGGTGGATCCTGTTGGATGGTCGGACCATCACGCCCTGAGATTCAGTTTTGTGACCCCCCCCAAGTTAGGCCTGCCCCAAGGAGATGGTACAGTATCATCCTTTGAGAGGTTTGACCTCAGAAGGCCTAATGATGGTGCTGGACCTATCAGGAATTCTGACTGATAGCAGTGATCCAGGGGATCTAGTTCTTGGCTATAATAAGGCAGTGGTAGATGCCCTGGATTCCATTTATCCTGTGCGCGTTCACCCATTAACGCTTTGCCTGGGTTCCCCATGGTATGATGGGAACCTAAGGGGATTGAAGAAGTTAGGGCAAAGGTTAGAGAGGCACTGGCAGAAAACTTGCCTGGAGGAGGACATGCTTAGATTTTTAGACCATTATTAGGTCTACCAATCAGCAATTTCCCATAAGAAGGCAGATTTCCTGTCCAGGGAATTTGCCGCAGCAGGTAATCTACAAGCTCAGCTCTTTCAGACGGTGGACAGACTGTGCAATGCAGTCTGTGTGCAATCTGGTCGAGAGTTATCACAAGAGAAATGTGATGAGGGTGCACAGTACTTGGCTGATAAGGTTGGCAATCAGGACAGAGATCATCGAATACCCCCCATTGGTCCTTGTAGGGATCCATCAAATGGTACAGTCACCCAGATTGCCTGGTCTGTCTTTAGTCAGCCAGTAATTATGGATATAGTGAGGATCATCCAGACTCTGCTGCCAACTTGCTGTAGTGTGGACCCGGGCCCAACTCGCCTTCTTGTAGGGTGTGTTGAGCTTATTGCCCCGGTCCTGGATGGAATAGTCAGGGTGTCATTGGAGAGAGGGATCTTTCCCAATCCCATAAAGGAGGTGACAGAGCGGCCCCTTCTGAAAACACCTTCCCTTGACCCTGATTGCCCAGCGAACTACAGACCAGTCTCAAACTTGCCCTTCATTGGCAAAAATATTGAGAAAGTTGTTGCTTTGCAGCTAGAGGACTATTTATCCATCCATAATATCTATGATCCTCTCAAGTCTGGTTTCAGGAAAAGGCATAGCACAGAGACTGCCCTGGTTTGGGTAATGAATGATCTCCTGATTGTGAGGGATCAGAGAGCTTGTACCAACTTGGCTCTCTTTGATCTCTCAGTGACGTTTGATGCTGTGGGCCATGAGGTGTTGCTCGAGCACCTGTGATTTTTCTGTGGACTGAAGAGGGCAATCCTCAGTTGGTTTTGATAGTTTCTTGATTGTAGGTTGTAATGAGTAGCATCGGGGATTAATTCCTTGGCCCTCACTCCCTGCCCTGCGGGGTGCTGCAGGGCTCTGTGCTATCACCCATGCTGTTTGCAATGTATATGCTGCTATTAGGAGACATTATAAGATGTTACCACTGGAGTTTTCACTGTTATGCAGATGATTCTCAGCTGTACATGTCTTTTGTGCCTGAGCAGGAAGGAGATATCATCTTGGTGTTTAACAACTCCCTGACTGAAATACAGGACTGGATGAGTGCTAGCTGGCTGTGGCTAAACCCTGACAAAACAGAGGTGTTGGTCATGGACCATTATTGGAGGGCAGCCGGAGCAGTGGTGAGACAGCCCTCTGGGCTTAGGCTTCATGGGGTCCCACTGATTGCCTTGGATCAGGTGTGTAACCTTGGCAAGATTTTTAATGAAGGCTTGACCTTGAAATCTCAAGAGTCAGTGGTAGTCAAATCCTCTTTTTGCCATCTGAGGAACATCGCTAGGGTGAATCAACTGATTCTTCCTACCCTGGTTCATGCCTTTGTCACCACTCATCTTGATTACTGTAACACCCTCTACCTAGGGCTACCAGGGGTGGATATCCACTGCGTGCAACTGGTACGGAACGTGATGACTTCTAGATCAGTCATATAACACCTGTGCTGTGTGAACTGCACTGGCTGCCAGTGCAGTGGCGGATCACCTTCAAGGTCACATTATTGACCTATAAAGCCCTAAATGACCAGGGACCTCTATTACTGTAAGATCTCCTGTGACCCTATTGTCCCTCCTGCATGCTTTGATCTTCTGAGGGATTGCTAGAGATTCCCAGGGTGCACCTAAAAACATCTGGAGCCTGTTCTTTCACCTTTATGGCTCCCACCCTGTGGAATTCTCTACCTCATTGAATACAAGATAGCCTGACCATCCAGGGTTTTAAATTAGCCCTAAAGACACACCTTTTTCTTCAGGCTTTTCAAGACATATGAGAGTGAATAGAGCACACTGAAGTGGGAATTGAATGTTAACTGTATTTTATGATGATTTTCATGTGTTGATGCCTGCTGATTTTATTGTGATTTTGTGTAATTTGTACAGGCACCCTGAGTATTGCAAAGGCGCCTGATAGAAATAAAATTTGATGATGATGATGATTGATGAAAGAGTAAACACAAACCAATACAGACCGGTGATTTTGTACAGGGACTGTGAAATCAACTTTCAGGATGCAGAAACAGAGTTTGGGCAAGAGTTGAAAAATGATGCCTGTCACATTCATGAGGTGCTGTAAAGAAATGGCTATGTTGAAAATTTGGGGTAAAAATATTGAATATTACCAAAGTTATGAGTCTCCATTTGCAAAACTCGGCATAGCCTCATAACTTTGTTTTTGTTTTTTTAAATATTTTTACACCAAATTTTAACAGATAACCTTCTTATGACCCTGCTTCATGGATAAGGTCAAAGAAAATGTTCAGCTCCTGTCCAAAAGGGTATTTTTCATGCAGGGACCATGAAATCACCTTTCGGGGTGTAAAAAAAACCATTCTGGCTAGGACTTAAAATATGACAGCTGTCACATTCGTGCTGTAAAGATATGGCTACAGTATGTTTTAAATTTGGGTTAAAAATACTGAAAATTACCAAAGTTACAACCCGGCATTCACAAAAATCAATGCAGGCTCATAACTTTATTGTTGGTTAATATTTTCACACCAGATTTTCAACGTAGCCTTGTTATGACCCCAAATCATGAAAAAGGGCAGTTAAAATTGTCAACTCCTATTTTGCACAGGGACCGAGAAATCACCTTTCAGGATGTGAAAAAAAAAATTTTGGCCAGGATTTTAAAAACAACAGCTGTCACATTCATGTGGTGCTGTAAAGATATGGCTATGTTGTAAAGTTTGGTTAAAAATATTGAAAATTACCAAAGTTACGAGCCTGCATTCGTAAAATTCAACATAGGCTCATAACTTTATTTAGGTTTTTTACACCAGATTTTCAACATAGCCTTCTTATGACCCCACCTCATAAACAAGGGCAGAGAAAATTTTCAACTCCTGCCCAAAAGGTGATTTTGCACAGGGACCACAAAATCACATTTTGGGATGTAAACAAATACTTTGGCCAAGATTTGAAAAATGACAGCTGTCACATTCATGAGGTGCTGTGAAGATATGGCTATGTTCTAAGTGTGGGGTTAAAATATTGAACATTAGCAAAGTTACAAATCTGAATTCACAAAATTCAATGTAGGCTCATAACTTTATTATTTTAAAATATTTTTACACAGAATTTTCAACATAGCCTTCTTATGACCCCATCTCATGAACAAGGGCATAGAAAATGTTCAGCTCCTGCCCATGAGACGATTTCATACAGGGACCACAAAATCACCTTTTGGGATATTAAAAAAACATTTTGGCCAGGATTTGAAAAATGGCAGCTGTCATACTCATGAAGTGCCATAAAGATGTGGCTATGTTGTAAATTTGGGGTAAAATATTATGAGCCTGCATTCACAAAATTCAACATAGGCACATAAAGTTATTATTTGTTAATATTTTTACACCAACTTTTCAACATAGCCTTTTTAAGATCCCACCTCATGAACAATGGCAGAGCAAATTTTCAACTCCTGCCTGAAAGGTGATTTCATGCAGGGACCACAAAATCACCTTTCAGGACATATCTACCTAATGGCAGTGCCATTGTTCATGAGGTAGGGTCCCAAAGAAGGCATGTTGAAAATTTGGGCTAAATATATGCAAAAATGCCCAAGTTATGCTACTAAGTTCAAGACCACATTGAAATACATTGAACCACATACCTGTTTCTTTAGTTCATGGTCTGACTTTGAACAATGAAGGCATGTCTGAAGTCTAGAGAGGATTATGGCATTGGACCCTTGATGAGTAAGTAAGAGCTTGGGGGGGTTCAGGGTGGTGGGTGCTGAGTGGGAGGGTCAGGTGGGATCAGTTATGTCTGCAAAAGATATTGATGGATGGTTTTCTTTTTGCAGGGTTTAAAAAAATGCAAGGAGGATTCCTCATCAGGACACTGGGAGATTGAGCACCCCCAGTGTCACTCTTATGTTTCTGGGTGGGTATGGTTTGATGTGTACTGAAAGGAAGGGTCAAGTGGGGGATAATATATATATATATAGATATATATAGATATATATATAGATATATATATATATATATATATATATATATATATATATATATACACACAATAGGGGTGAGAGCTATTCTGGTGGAATAAATGGAGATATTCTCACTGCAGTGAGATAAATACTCACTGCAGTAAGATAAATGCTCATGATGTCAGTGGAGTGACATATATTTCAATTATCCACACTCCACTTATGTCACCTACTTAACCTCACAATAAAACACCAACAACCAATAAATCAGTAAACATTGCACCAATAAAACTTACCTGTACCCTATTAACACAATCTCAAATCTCTCCGTGTTCTTCTGCTGTTATTCAAAACCTGAACATAAAATCTTCAACAACCCAACTCTGCAGTCCCCATAGAAATAAAAAAAGCCTGCTATCACATTCATAGTCTAAAATGGAGAGAAATTATAAAAACAACTTATTTGCTCAAACAGAACCAAAAGCCTGCCAAATGAAACAAACAAGTATGAAAAAATATATGACAAAGAGCTCAGTCCAGAACAAAATTGTAGATTTATGTACCCAATTTGAATGGGACACGGAGCCCCTGCTTGACCCTATGGAAGAACAAACACTTGTTATACCAGAAACACAACAACAAAAAATGCCACAGAAAAACTCTAATGTCCTAAATCCAGACTACATTGAGAAATGCATTGACAGTACCAAAAATTGCAACACAATTAAAAAAAAACAAAACCGATGTTAAACATCTGCAGAATTTTCTACTAGAAGACTTGGAGATCACAATTCCCATTACCAAAATTGAAGCAGAAGAACGTGACAGCCTGTTATGCCATTATTTTATAATGGCACAAAAAAAAAGATGGCAGTGATTACGAACCCCTCACTATTCACTCACGTTTCCAGAGTATAGAGAGACATCTAAAACAAAACTGAAACCTAGAATCTCTCTTGACATCCCTGAAATTTGAGAAAACACAACAGGTCATGTTATCTAAACAAAAACATTTAAAAGAAAAAGGAATGGGAAACGAGCTGTATGCTGCAGATGACATCACAGATGAAATACTAGACAAATTATATGACATGAAACTACTAGGACCTGACAACCCACAAGCACTCATCAGTTCCATGTGGGTAATAGTAAACTTATTCTTTGGAGTTAGAGGGTACTCTGAAGCTCGAAACATAAATTGGGGAGATACAACTCTTAAAAAAGACAACCAAAACATACAGTACCTTGAATTATCCACTGAGAAACAAACAAAAACCCGCAGTGGATCAAACTCCAAAGACACCAGGCTGATAAAACCATGCACCTATGAAACTAATGATCCTAAATGGTGTCCTGTAAAAATATACTTAACATACAGAGACACATGACCTTACAAATGTAACAGCAGAGACACACCACTGTTTCTATCAATTCATTACCCCAGTAAACTAGAATCCCCATGTTGGTACAAAAACCAACTTCTGAGGATCAATACCATCGGTAAAATAGTTAAAACCATGATCCAACAAGTGTGGCTAGAAACCGATCGAAGACTCACCAACCATTCCATTCATAAGCACCTCGTGCAGAAGCTGATGGATTCTAACATTGCCCCCACAGAAATTATGCAGGTTTCTGGACACAAGAAGGTTGAATCTGTTAACACATACACCAAATTAAATGACTTGAAACAAAGGAAAATCTCACACTTACTTAGCAACCAAGTGAACAACAATGAACAACCTTCTACTTCCAAAGCTGCCTCTCACAGCAATCTGAAGACAAAACCTACAACACCTGCTGCCTGTTACATGGGCATGCTCCCAGCCTGCTTCCACAACCCAGTCATTAACGCAGCACATGTAAGTTTTAACATCATACAAGGCAAGTATAACAAACTAAGAACTCTCACTTACTACTACGTACATCAACCACACTAAATGTTCTTTTTTCTCTCCACAGGGCACCAATACCAACAAACATCCAGAAAAAGACAGAGAGTCCTAACATCCGATTCAGATACTGACTAAATCCCAGACTGCAAAAGGAAACACTCAGAGGCTGCAATTACCAACTATACAATCACTCCCCACTCCCCACATTATTGAATGTTGATTTTCTGACTAAATTGCAACTTGAACATATTTACTTTGAAATAAAACTGTAAATGAGTTCTGCTTGACACGTAGTTCCACAAAATATACCTGTATCTCTGTATCAGAAATCCTTGGTGAATGAAACTGCACAGCACTAAATAAAAGCCATTATGTCTGCACAAAGCATGTTAACACAATCAATTAATAAACAAAGCACAAAACCTCACAACACACCCCTACTCTCCAGATAACTTCCACCCCTTACACAAAGTAACTGAACCAAATATACATAGCACAACAGTAAACAACCATAACACTATAACAACAACATTTCAGAAGATGCTTTCACTCCCATTTGTATAAATAGCACACATGTTGTGCATGTTGTGAGATATGGGAAATAGTCTCACTCCTGCAGAGTGAGCTATGCATTCTCACTCATGCATTCGGCACTCATGACAATACAGAGCTCACTTTCCCATATCTCGCTCCTGCCCATCATGTATCCTACATATATATACAGTATATTTTTTTTAAAGAAGAAATAACTGTGTATGAGTGGTAGTGGGGGGAGATCGCTTTAAATAAAAAAAAGCATTGAAGATTCCACATCTGGACTCTGGGGATTGGGCACCCCCCACCCGTGTCAATCTTATGTTTCTGGAGGGGGTGCTGAGACAAAGGGTCAGGTGGGGGGATATCAATATATATACATTTTCTTAAAAAAAGAAGAAATAACCATGCATGCACAGTATTAAGGGAGATCGCTTTAAACAAAAAAACTTGAGGAGTCCACATTGGGACACTGGGGGATTGGGCACTACTAACACATGCGCAGTAGAGTGCGGTGGCGATGTTGCACATGGTGAAGTGCGTCATGTTCTACTGTGACCGATGTTTGTTTTTTTCTTTAAAATTAGAGTTATTCTCCCTCCTGATGCTCCCTCTCAGCACCCATGACCCCACATACACACCCGCAAACATAAGCATGACACTGGGGGTGCCCAATCCCCTAGTGTCATGATCAGGACACCCCAATGTTTGTTTTTTTTAGTAAAAAATAGTGCATGTGAGTGGAGTGCTCCACAGATGTGAAGGCAACTGTGGTGCAACTCTAACATGTTGTTCAGGTGCAAAGAATGCAAGGAATGCAGAGTTCTTTTTTGAAAGCAAGAGGTCTGCAGAGCTTCATCTACTGCAGCCCTAAAAAGTGCAAAGTACAAAAGTGCATAGACAAACAAGAAACACTGGATTGACATACAAGTACTACTGCAGTACTGAAGAAAATGTGCAGGTCCAATACTAACATCGTTATGAATTTACCTTAGGAAGGAGGTTAAAAACCTAATTCCAAACTGAAAAATCAGCAGATTCATATTAATTGCTTCCCATTCAAAGATATTGAAATGTGCTAGTTATGATACTGGCTTGGTGGTGCATTTCTTATCCACAAAATCATATACTTATTCTAAAACACAAATGTTTGCTTTTGTAATTTATGATTTGGAGCATTCAAAACACCAATAAGCTGCACTAGTCTAGAGATTTTCATTACATAGCAATTCATTTAAATGACAGTGATGTATGGCAAATTCTACCCTGCTGAATAACCTAGTGTTCAAGTCCCTTAAATCAAATTGTGATCAGTTCATTACAAGAACACTGACCTACCAGTGCTAAGGCATAAATAAAGTCCAAACTCCTGATCCAAGGTGGTAAAACAACAAAAACATATGCAAACACATAAATCCAAAAAGGTCTTCACAAGTGTCCAAATTTTTGGTACAAGATCTGAATGTTACAATCATTTATGCCTTAGAATTAGTACAAATGTGTTTAATTTTTAGTTTGGCACAACGTTATTAACCTCTGTTCTAAAGTAATTTAATAACTAGGTTAGCACTGAACTGACTCATTTTCTTCAGTGTTTTAGCTGTACTCATATGCATCTTCTAATGTTTCTAGTTTGTCTATGCACATTAACATGTTGCAGTTTACTTCACTTTGTAAGGGGTTTTATGCAAGTGTCTTCTTTGGGGGCCTTATTTTAGCCGTGCAGCATGAGACTGTATAAAGCAGACTATAAGCAAAATATGGACATTAATCTTTCTGGACACTCCCTAAGCTGCAGCACTTAAAACAGAAACCCCAGGTTTATGGTTTCACTCCCTGATAATGTCCTTGGTAGGAAGAAGTGCTGAGGTGACTAGTTACAAGATTGGCTTTTCATTTTTTTCACAGATGTTTTTATTTCATCCTCATTTTGCACTACAGCACCTTATCTTTATGGATGGCATTTGGTTGGTGTACAGTATATCATTAAAGTACCCATGTTTACAGTATTGTTGAAGGTCATCATTGCTGGTTTGTGCGAATGGGTTCAGAGTGTCTATCTTCTATGGTTTAATTTGCTGGTGTGCTCCTTGGGAATAAAACTAGCTCCAATTTCTTGGTGTGACTCTCTTTTCTTGCTTCAGTTTGAGGATTTTGGATTCAAAGCCTACCCTGGGAATTAGGGTTGATGGGATATCCTTATAAATTAGTATGTATTTGCATAGCATACTTTTTAGTCCCTTCTTATAAAGTGAAGAGCCGTACTTGATAGACCTAGAGTCCTTTCTGGCCTTCCATTATTATGTTATTATGTTCACAGTCTTCAAATTAGTGAGATAGTAGCTTTCTGAATGCTCAATTAAAGTTACTTTTTCAGTGGAATTATAATTTTTAGCAGTTCATTATCAAATATACTTTTACATTTTTTGCATACCAGGTTTGAGGTTTAAACTTGGATCTTTGGAATGGAGGACAGAGAACTTACGTCTAAGCCAACAGATGGTGGTTTAATTTGCAGGTTTCAAAGCTAAGGTTTAATACATCAATGACTACAGAAAGTGTAACAGAAGTGTAAATTTACATGTCCCTGCCCAGACTCAAACCCTTGAGGCAGCATTTGTGAAGCTGGAGTGAAGCACAAGACAAAGTCCCCTATCAAAGAAAAAGTTTCCTGACATGGGCAAAGTGGTATAATGGAACAGGTGCAGAGCCAAATGTGCATATGCACAGTCTGTTCCATTATACCGCCATGGTAGTGCTGGGCATGAAGGAGCACAGTGCTTCCAAAGTTCCCCACTGGTGCTGCTGGAAAGGCATAAGCAGACTTCACAGTAACAACAGCAAACAAGCATTTGCAAAGGCAAAGCTGTTTGCTCCTGGGACACACAGGCACAACAATAGAACAATGATATGCAAATGACCACTCCCTCCATGGACAGGACAAAGAGGACGTTTGCATGTGAGGATACTCTTATTACAATAGGAGGAGCAAACATTTGCTCATCCAAACCTGTGCAGGCTGAGTGCTCCATGCTGAAGCTCACAGTGGTGCTGGTCCAACCAAGGACACAGCATAAACAATACAGGCCTGGAGCCCTCCTATAGTTGCACACATCCCTGGCATCCAGTGGTTCCCCCACATCCGATCCCTGTTTCATGAAGTATAATAATCACTGGTGTCCAGGTGCCGACCCTCACCCGATCCCCATCTCACTTATTATAATGATCTCTGGTCTCCAGTTGTCCCCCTCCCTTACCAGAACTCTATTTCACAAAGTATTATACTCCGTGGTGTATAGTGACCCTCTCCCTCACCTAATTCCTATTTCATTTATTATAATCACTGTGTCCAGTGGCTCCCCTTCCCCACCCAATCCCTATTTTATTTATTTATTTATTTGTACATCAGTTTACAATCTTTGAGCCAGAGGGTCATTTCCAAAGGTACCTCGTCACATTGAGGACAAATACATTACAACTTTTTGTTACATCATAGAGGTTACAAGTTTGGCAATCACATGCAGTTGCAATCATTTGAACAGGGAGAAACAGTTAACTTACAAAGGCATATACTTGCATGCGGTAACGTGCAGAAACAGCAAGGTGGTACTAGTTCAGTGGGTGATGGGGCGTGGTTAGTGTGTGGTAGGGTGAGGAGCCACTCAGTGAGCTTTGTCAGTGCATAGTGAGCTATGCCACCTTAGAGACAAGTGCAGCTACATGTATTAAATAGCTAGCTCTGAAGTGCAGTTTTGAAGCAGGAGATCGTGGGGGTGTCAGAGATGGAGGTAGGGAGCATGTTATACCAGGAGGGAGCTCTGTAACAGAAGGACATCTGTCCATGGGTGATCCTGGATCTAGGGATCAGTAGAGTGGCCTTGCAGGAGGTTCAGGTTTGAACCAAGGGTTGGGCTTGGTGGATGGAGGCTGTCAGCCTGGGAGGGGATTGCCCGAGAAGAGTTTTTTTTGTTATGAGGCAGGTCTGGTATCTGAGTCGTTCATCCAGGTTAAGCAGCCTTGCCATGTCATACAGCTGGCAAGTATGAGTGAGCCTGGGGGCCCCTGTAATTAGCCTACAAGCCTTATTCAGGGTGAGGTGAATCTTACTGAGGGCGGTCAAGTCCACAGCACCGTATACTGGCAGGCCATAGTCCACAAGGGACAGTATTGAGGATGTGACCACTAGTCAGAGGACATCAGGGGGGAGACAATTTTTGTAGCAGTAGAGGATACCTAGCCGCACATTGGTAGCTGAGGCAAGAGCATCAATATGGGCGTGGTAGGTGAGGGCTGGGTAAAAGGAAACCCCAAGGTACTTGTATGAGCGGACTTGTTCGAGAGGTTGTTTGGAACTAGGTAGGATGTGGAGTGAGAAGTTGCTGACTTTGTTTTGGGGGTCGGCAAAGAGCATAGTTTTGGTTTTTTTGAGATTGATGACAAGTCTATGCTCTTTAAACCAGGTTTCGGCATCATTAAAGGATAGTTGTAAGGTGTCCTGAAGGGAGATGGGGTTGCTGTGGGTGGCAAAGATGACAGCATCATCTGCATACAGCAGAATTTTTCCAGTGCATGCACTGGGCAGGGTGTTGAGGTAGAGCAAGAAGAGTAGAGATCCCAGGATGGAACCCTGGGGAACACCTGAGCAAATGGGACATGTTTTGGAAAAAGTCCCATTGATTTTAACACACTGGGAGTGGGCATATAGGTAGCTGGAGCACCAGGAGACCAGCCCAGTAGTGAAGCCGGTGTGGCTGAGGGCATCCAGCAGGAGGGGGTGGGAGACAGTGTCGAAGGCCTTTGAGAGATCAACGAACACTGCCTCGGCTAGGGAGCCAGAGTCCAGGGAGGAGTGTAGGAAATTTGAAATCTCTATGAGAGCAGTGCTGGTACTGTGACCTGCATGGAAACTGTGCTGTTCTGGGCAGAGGATGTTGTGTTTTGTCAGGTAATCAGTAATTTGAGTGGCCACCAGTTTTTCTAGGGCTTTGGAGAGGGGTGGGAGGATGGAGATAGGCCGGTAGTTTCCGGTCTTGAACCTGTCACTGCCTTTGTGTATGGGTGTAACTGTGGCAGTTTTCCATACCGATGGGAATTGCCCCAGACAGAGGGATTTGTTGAGAAGGCTAGTGAGTGGAGCAAGGACCCGATCCAGCACCCGACGGAGGATGCTGGGGTCCAGGGAGTCGCTGCCAAGGCTATTGCTCTTTAGTGCTTTAATCAGGTGGGGTCTGACTTCCTGGGCAGTTACCCTAAGTAAGTGGAAACTAGAGCATTGGATGACTGGGGCAGGTAGGAGGGGTGGGTCAAAGAAATAGCTAGGGAGGACCAAACTAAGGTCCGTGAAGGATGAGTTTAAGAAATTAGCTATGCAGGCAGGGTCGGTAGAGATAGAGCCATCTATAGTGATCTGGGATGGGGGAGGGGAGCACGCGCTCCTATTTAATTGTTTAATGTTGTCCCAGAATGTTCATGCACACCCCCAAGAGGAGGTGAGCGTGGCCTAGTAGTGATTGGCCTTTGCTTTTCAGATGCCCCAGGTGCACTTGTTCTGCGCAGCACTGTATGCCTGTCTGTCCACCATTCAGCCTGTTTCTGTGGCCAGGTGCCATAGGTAATCCCTGTGCTTGAGCAGTTGTAGCAGGGCAGGGGTAACCCAGGGTGCATTACGCTTTTTGGTTTGGACTTCCGTGAGGGATGCGAATATGTCACAGGCTTTGTTGAAAGTTTGGGAAAAAAAGATTAGGGCAGTATCTATGTCAGGGGCGTAGTGTATGGGTGACCAGTTTATTTGGGCAAGAAGTTACTTGAGGCTTTTTAGCCCACCTGGTCTGAGGCACCGGTGTAGTGTGGGTTGGGCTGTGAGTTTGGGTGTGGAGGTCACCCAACGGAATAGGATAGGGGAGTGGTCACTAAGGGAGTCTGGAAGGACCTGGATATCCTGGACTTGTTCAGGACGGTTTGTGATGACCACATCTAGAAGAGTGCTGGTACCTCTCTTTGTGTTTACTCTAGTGGGTTGGGAAATGAGTTGAGTCAAATCTATTGCTGCAAAGGAGTCCTCGGTGGCTGAGGAGGAGGTGCTGAGCCAGTTCACATTCAGATCTCCCACAAGGATTTGGTCAGCCTTGTGATGGAGGGTTGTAAGATAATCTGTTGAGGATATCAGTGCCAGGTTTTGGATTTTTGGAGAAATGTAGGCAGTGGTGAGATCTAGGGGGCCCCTGGAGGGGTCCGGAGTTAGTTTGAGGGTTAGGGCCTGTGCCCCATTTACAAGAGCTGGGGCAGGGAGTGCTTGTCCGGTGAGAGAGTCCCTGGTATAGATTGCACAGCCATCCCCCCGTTTGCCTACATGATCCTCCCGGTATAGGGTGTATCCTGGAAGGGAGACAGAGGACTCAGGGGTGGACTTTGATAGCCAAGTTTCCACCAGTGTTATGACATCTGGTTTATGCAATGTGACCCAGCATTGGAGGGAATCAAATTTTTTCAGAAGGCTGCATATATTCATGGATACTATGCAGAGCCCAGGGGACCCAGCTGGTGGGCTAGTAAGGGCAGAGCCTGGGTTGGGATGTATATTGCCTGTTAAGAGTAATAGGATGACCATGGCTCTGGCCAGGGGGCAGTGATGAGTGAGCTTTCAATAGGTATGTGGTGAGGAGGAGGAGATCTTCTGGGAACAGGGGATAGGCAGGGCTTTCCAGGACGGGAGGGTGAGAACGATAAGCCTCCAATGGGAGCCTGGGAAGCAGCAGCGAGGTAACCAGGGGGAGGGTGCTGTGGGCTAGGGCACATGACGAGTGTAGGGTGGGATCATACTATGTCCATAAAAAGTGTGGGAGCTAGTGCCAGTGTGCCAGGGGGGCTGCCTGATTGCTGGGATGTGGGTACCAGAGTAAGGATGGGGGAAGGCATTTTAGTAGAAGGTGGACTAGCATAGTGCTAATGGCAGCAGCAGGGCAGATAGGTAGAAATATTTTGGTAGCCCTCCAGCAAGCGTAGATGCCACTTTGGATCAGTGGTAGTGACACGGACTCTGGTGAGCAAGGTACCAGGTTCAAGACTCTCCCAGGGCAGTTGGAAAAGGGACCTGGGTGAGAGCTGAGCTCCATGTTCTAGGGGCTAGAAGCAGGCTAGGTTTGGGCCAGAAATAGGGTAAGAAATAGTGACTCCTAGTGGTCACTGGGTGCAGGCATGGTGGTGTGGCAAGGGGTCAGAAATTGGGCTAGCTATAGGGCTGGGTGTGGGGAAGAGATATGGGCAGGGCAGCTGTAAGTTGAGGAGGAGAGAAGTGGAAAAGGTTGTTAGAAGGGGTCCAGGAAGTAGGGGGAAGAGGAGGTCTGAATAGAGGTACCTGAGGTGGGAGTCTATGGGTCCCTCTAGTGACTGGCAGGTATAACCTGCAAATGGGAAAATGGGGACTTAGTATTTCAGCTGGCAGGAAATGATGTCATGGGGGAAGGCTAATAAATTAAGGGATGCCCCTGGGTGGGTGGGTGAGTGGCTGGGTTGGGCTAACACCCCACACAAGAAAGCTGGCAGCTTTAGGAGGTATCCTTTACCTCTTAGGCATCTTGTGGTGCAAATCCAGCTCCAGGAGGGGGTTTGTGGTCGTCGGACACTGCCGCGGGTAGCAGTGTACGGGGGGTCTGAAGGCCTATATGTGGAGAAGCAGAACAAAGGGGCACATGAGTATGCAGCAGAAGAAAGGTAGGAGCTCAATCCCTTACTGTGCATGCACGAGCTGTTGGGCTATGTCCCGACTACAACTTCCTACAACGCATGCACAGATTTCTAACATGGTGACATTCAGGAGTATCAGGTAAGCACTAACTGACCGAAATTACTGAGTACAGAGAATTAGAGTGTTTCACAGAACTTAGTAGCTTGAGTAAATACAGTCGCTAACAAGTCCCAGGCTATGCAGGTATAGTAAGCAGAGAAACAATACTAACAAGTACAAGATATAGCCAGTAAGCCACTGATAGCCTAGCGTCTTAAAGTACCCCACGATTTCAGCAGACAACAGGGTAGTAATGCAAAAATGCAGACAGAAAACATCAATCAGTAGCCCTGTGGAGACAAATAATATTCTTAAAGTCCCTCGAGAACACCCCACACAAGAAAGCTGCCAGCTTTATTTACTATTCCACATAGTATACTAATTTATGGTGTCCAGTGGCCACTCCTCTCACCCCATCTGATCCAATCAGTACACTCACTGGCACCCAGCACCCTCCTCCCCCAACCTCAAAGGATACATGAGTGAGTACCTACAATAAATAAAACAAACTCCTGCAGTGGCTGGCAGCTGTCCTCTTGCAGCACAGATTAATTCAGACTGAATGCATCAGTCCCATCAAAAGTAGCAATGGTAATTTACTCACCTAGTAAAGGCGATTGTGGGGGTATACATCTCTGAGGCACTCCACTTTCCTCACATCATGGATTGTGTCCACCTGATAGGTTGCTTGATGCACATGTGACTTCTAAAAAATTCCGAACTCTGTTCCCTTGGTGCCTGCCCCTTCTGAATCAGTTGGATGTCTTCCAAAGCTGTACCTAGTAAGAAGCCAGTACTTTATGGCTTTTTAGGCCTTGTTATAACTTATATACATATCTATATCTATATATACATAGACTATAGAAATGTTGTGTTAAAACTTTTTATGGACCATAGAGGTCTTTTATTGCCTATTGATACACTCTAAATTTTCTCACACCCATACAGCATGTCGGGCAAAAGTCTGTGTATTGTAATTATCCGAACATGGCAATCTATTTGGGTGGGCTGTGGAGTGCCTCAGAGATGTATACCCCCACAATCACCTTTACCAGGTGAGTAAACTACCATTGTGGGGGATAATCTCTGAGGCACTCCACTTTCCTTACATCATGGGTTTTGTTTTAAAAAACAATACCCTGAGCCCAGGGTAGGTAAATTAGTCATGTTCTAGCGTAGTGGATTTGACTGCTAATAGTACTTATCTGCCTAAGTTGGCTTTAGAGTCTAGAGACACAACAATTCTGTAGTGTCTTGTGAAAGTGTGTGGAGATGCCCATGTGGCTGCTGCTCATATTTCTTCATCTGTAGTCATGTTTCTCTCCACCCATGAAGTAGCCAATGCTCTAGTCTAATATGCCTTAATGTTTGAGGAGGGTACTGAAATTTTGGTTTTGTATGCCTCATTAATGGCCGTCTTGAGCTAGATTGCTATGGTTGAGCATGATGCCAGTTGACCTTTCCTGCGCCCCTGCATAATGATGAATAATCTATCTGTTCTGTGGATATCATTTGTCCTTGTGATATATGTAGTTATTACACTTTTCATCACAAAAGTCTATAGCTGTGGCTCCTGTGCTACTTCCTCTGTAGGCTGGTAGCTTGATGGTTTGATTGGTGTAAAAAGCAGATGCTACTTTTGGCACAGTGGGATTGTTTTCAGAGATACTCTGTCTTTGTGAACCAGCAGGTAAGAAGCCCTGCATGACAGTGCCTGAAACTCACTTATGCGCCTGGATGAGCAGACCACTACCAGGAACACAGTCTTTAGGCTTAGCCACTTGGGTGCTATGAAGTCTAGATGTTCAAATGGTGGATTTGTCATCGCTCTGAGTGCCAGATTGAGATCCCAGGGTGTGGTTATCGGTCTGACCTGTGACTGGATGTTGGTGGCTGCTTTCACGAATTGGACAATGTCTTGGTATGTTCCTGGTGCCATCGCATCTATGAGACCCCTTAATGCCCCAATTGCTGCAACTTATACTCTTAGTGCTGATGTTGATTGGCCCTTGTCCAGTCCTTCATGTAGGAATAGCAGTATATCTGCTATAGTAGAGTTTTTAGAAGTTGTGCCTTTACCTATACACCATTTGGAGAATATGTTCCAGTGTCTCTAATAGGTTGTAGTGGTAGAACCTTTCCTTGATCTGATCATGGTGTCTATGACCATAGGATGATAATCTGCTTTCCGCAATCTCTCCCTTTCAGGAGCCTAGCTGTTAACTTGAGATTGTGAGGGTTTGG
The DNA here is from genome assembly GCA_016271365.2 of Neoceratodus forsteri. Lineage (NCBI taxonomy): Eukaryota > Metazoa > Chordata > Ceratodontiformes > Ceratodontidae > Neoceratodus > Neoceratodus forsteri. The sequence continues at coordinate 313,518,828 of CM057453.1, read as the reverse complement.
GTGAAATACTGGCTCCTGGATAAGAATGTTGTGTCTGACTGGTAGGATCCAGGGGGTGATCCAGAGCCATTACTACTACTGTGGCAAACCAGGCTGTCCTAGGCCAGTACAGGGTGATGGGGATCACCCTCATTCTGGTTAGGCGGATCTTCTTTAGAACCTGTGGGATCAGAGGTACAGATAGGAATATGTAGGCCACATAGAACGTCCATGTTGATGATAATGCATCTACACCCATGGATTTGTTGTCCTTGTAACAGGACTAGAATTGAGGGCACTGGTTATTCTTGCTGGTGGCCATCAAGTCTATTTCCACTGGTTCCCAACATCTGTTGATGGTTTGGTAGATGTGGTAGTGCAACTTCCACTTGCCTGGATGGATCTTTTGGTGGCTTAACCAGTTTGCTGTAGTGTTTAGTTCTCCTGCCAGGTGAATTGCTGAGATGCTTGAGAGATGTTTTTGGATGAGTTACTCTGCCTTCCTTTGCATTGGTCTGCTTTTTGTTCCCCTCTGCTAGTTGGTGTATGACACTGTTACCTGGTTGTCTGATCTGATTAGTACATTCTTCCCCTTGATCTCTTTGCTGAAGGGAAGAAGTGCTGGAACACTATTCATATTTCTAGTACATTTATGGGTAATTTTGTCTCTAGCAACAACCATTTTCCCTGTGCAGACCTTTGCCCTGTTGTTGTCCCCCAACCTGTTAGACTAGTGTCGGCATATTTTTACATCTGGATGTATGTCCAGTGGCATTCCTTTCATTAGGTTTTGTTTGTATGACCACAATAGTAGAGAGTGTGTCACGTGTGGTGGTATTGTGACTGTTTTTGAGAAATCTAAGTCGTACGTTGGTCCCTGCTTGATTAGGAACAATAGCAGGGGTCTCATATGTCATCTAGCCCATGGAATTATATCTATGCAGGGTGACATTAGCCCTAGGGCTTGTGAGATAATTTCCAGTGATGGGTACTTGCTCTTTTGTAGTCGGGAAAGTAGGGTGCTTAGATTCGTGACTCATCTTTCTGATGGTTGTACTGTCCCCTTGACTGTGTCGATTAGTGTGCCCAGATGTTCCAATGATTGACTGTGTGTTAAACAACTCTTGTCCCTGTTGACAACCCAACCATGGCTCTCTAGGGATGTTGTTGCTGTATCTGTCTCTCTGGTGAATTGGTGAATTGACCTTGTCCTGATTAGCCAGTCATCTAGGCAGGGGATGATCTGGATGCCCTGCTCCCTTAATTTTGATGCTAGCATGATTGATACTTTTGTAAACACTCATAGCGTCGAAGCCAGTCTGAATGGGAATACCTGGTACTGATAATGTTGTCCCAGTACGTGAAATCTGAGGAATCTGTGGTGTGACAGTCTTATGGGAAAATGGAGATATGCATCTTTCAGGTCTATGGATGTTAGTTCACCCCCTGGTCGTAGGGCATTCAGGGTGGATCGGATCGTCTCCATTTTAAATGACTTGTACTGTACTGCACATTGCAGTGTAAGAATTTTAAGTCTAGTACTGGTCTTAAGTCTTCTGTTTTCTTGGGCACTGTAAAAAATATAGAATACACTCCCTGGCCCCTCTTTGGCAGGGGTACTTCTGCTATTGCATTGTTCTGGATTAAGTCTGTCAGAACCTCATGTATTTGTGTTGGTCTTATTTTGTTTTTGGATGCTGGGGTTATGATTAGCCTGTTTTGTCTGGGAATCTCTGAGAATTCTATGGCATACCCCTTTTGTATAATTTCTAGTACCCATTTGTCTTGTGTGGATCTGGCCCATGTTTCAGCAAATTGCATTAAGAGGGCACCAATGGGAATGTTTCGGTAATTCTTGTAACAGTGGAAGTCATTGTCTTGTGTGAGCCCTTCTAACTTTGTGGTTTGCCCCCTTCCTCTGTTGGCTCATCCCCTACCATGGAACCTGTTGTAGTTGTTTTGTAGGTGAATAGGATGGCCTGAAATTATTTCCTCTGTATCCACATTGTCCTCTCCTTTTGCAGTGAAAGGAGTGGTTATGATAATTTTGTCATGCTGGGAGGTATGTGGATCTGTTGGGTTTCTCTTTTCCAAATGCCTTGTCATCCTCTTTGCATTTAGATACTTCTCTAGTCCCTCCCCAATCAGTAAGGTACCTTTGAATGGTAATTTTAGTAACATGGACTTTGATTTGTTATCTAAATTTCATATTTTCACTGGTAGGACTCTCCTTGCTCTGTTGAGTGGAGTTGCAGCTCTGGCATTAATTCTGAGCTAGTCTACTGCCATGTCTGCTAAATATCTGGGGTACAGGATTGCGTTTTCTAGTAGTTGTGCCTCCATTGATTTTGGGGTCATGCATTTCAATGCCTCTTGCAGCCATTCCAGCTGTTCTCTAGTGGCATAGATTGCTGTGGTTGCTGCCCTAGCTCTGAGACCAGAGAGCTCAACATTTTTCTTTAAAATGTCTTTCAGTTTCCTGTATACTAGTTCTTTGAGCCCGGATGCTGTCTCTGTGGGGAGCACCACCTTTTTATTGAGGAAGGCAATTTGAGGATCTATAGTGGGGGGAGTGCACCACAGTGCCAGTTTGTCTGCCTCTAGTAGGTAGGTGTTGTCCCATGACCTCTGCTCTGAAATTCATGCTGGGTCTGAGGAGTCCCATTCTTTATTTACCACTTTGTCTATTGCGTCACATACTGGAAAGACGTCTGCCTTTTTTGTTGAGGGCTGGAGTGATGGCAGTAATTTGGCTTTGGGAGGTGGTGGTGGGGTCTCAAAGTCCACTGTGGCCATGATGTTGTGAACCAGTGCAGGTATTTGGTCAGGAAAACACCATTTTGTAGTCAAAGATTGAGGGTCTATTTCCATTTCCCCCTCATCCTCCGAGTTGTTACTGGAGTTTGGTTCTGGTGCATGTGGTCTTGGTCCTGTTGCGGCCTGATTCTCTGGTGTAGGATTTATCATTGTTTGGACCTGATCCACAATAGTGGAGGCTGAAGGTGTTGGAAGAGGTGTAGTTTGTGGTGGGATGGGAGGCCATGAGCCTGCTATTTTGGCCAATTTTTCTAGCATGGGCATCATTAGCTGTTGTTTAAACAGCAATACCTGCTGGTATTGCAGTAGGATCAAGTTAGCATCTATATTTTGTACTGTTATTGGGACATTGTCAGATGGTCTATTCGGTAATGATGGTCGGTTGCCATTTCCACTGGTACATGCACCCATATCCTCCTCTTGAGCTGTGAGGGGGTCTTCTGCATAAAAGGCACATAGCCATTCTAGTTGTGCTACAGAAATTGGGACATTGCAAAGTATGCAGCTCTTAGTCTTTGCCATGTTCTGTGGGAGAAGGGAACAGTAGGGGTGCAAGGTTAGGGATCGCTGTAATGATGTTGCCCTGTGATATCACTTTAAGTTAATCTGTGTGGTACTGCTTATTTGTTATGCCTTGCAAATCACTTTTGGCTGTGCCCCATGAGTTGAGATATCACTTGTGAGCTCATTAAGTAATGTGAATTAAAACACGTACATTGCCCCTTTAAGATACCTGTACATTGCCCCTTTAAGAGACCCATCTATTAAAAAACTAACATTGCCCCTTTAAGAGACCCATCTCTTTAGTGAGTCCATTTTCTAATGGGTATACAGAGAATGCATTGCCCCTTTAAGAAATTTGTAGGATCTATAATATGTGGGAACAGATAAAAAAATGGTGCTTCTGGAACGAGCATTGCTTCTTGTTCATTATTTTATTGTTCAGTGTATTAGTACTCCTCCATTTTGCAAGTGCTGTAGTCGAGCTCCAAGCCTGCCACAGTCATTTTGCCATTACTAAGATCAGTGTGCATGCGAAAGAGTAAAAGTGCCTTGTACATGCACATCTGCACTTCTCTGCACATGCATCAGCTGTTTTCAATGCACCAGATCATAGTGTCGACCAAGATGGAGTGGGTGCATGGCAGTGCATTTAAATGATCTTACCTTCCAGGAATACACAAAAGAAGGGGAAGGTGTGAAAATTTGCCATGTTTTGGGGCCATTGGGATGTACAATGTGCAAACAATCCACGTCTTTCCCGTAATGGTTATGGGGCTGATCCGAGCCATAAAACATACCAGGGAAGCCAGGTAAACATATCATTTGGATTATTATCCTTTCCTGTTGCTATCATAATTCAATATCTGCTTTTCTTGGTAAACCGGTCCTAGGGCAGCTAACAGGAGCCTCAGGCCATCTCCAGCCATTCCCAGGTTGGGCCAAGATTGTGAGTAGTGGAGGCTAGTTCTGGGGCCACTAGCAGGTGCTCCAGAATACCTGGTAGAACAGGAACTGCTACAGTCTTTTAACTGATGTGGACAGTATGAGCTTGAGATCTCTATCAGGGATCCTAGCTCTTCTTATCAGTAACATGGCATATAACTTCTAGGGGCTGTAATTATCAACTGGGTCCCAGCTTTTTATTTAGGTATTAGAAATACTCTGCCCATACTATGACTGATGGTCACTGGAATGCTCTAAAAAAACAAGCATATTAATTCAGCTACTTAGTAACTGTATATAGTATTAAAGTGGAAGCACTACTATATTTTCTGCTGCATGACAAGCCCAAATGCATTGTCTCTCTTGGGAGATGTATGGCTCTTTCATATGGGATGTGAAATTGTTTTTTCTGAAATTCTGCCAGCCCCTAGCGCATCATACATGACTAACCAGAAAATTTAAAACTATAATGACTGGCTCAGAAAGTGGTGCCTCAAACAAAATCACAAGTGCATCACACATTGGGAAGAGTTCTCCAACAGATTAGATTTTTTTTCTGCAGTGATGGGCTCCATTTAAGCAGGTGTGGTTCCTCTATACTTGCCAAACATATTTTGGGATACATATTATTGAATTTAATCTAACTCATGTGGGGGAGAGGAAGGTAAAGCCTCCCTCTCTGAACAGGGGCTTTACTGATGATTATAAACACACGATGAAACTCCTGAAGTTTCTATATTTAAATGCTAGGGGCCTTGAGAATAAGACAGATTAATTAAATCTAAGATTGGCAACAGATAATACTGATGCACTAGTAGTAACAGAAACCTGGGGTGAACAGAAATCTAACTGTAGCAATCTGGTAACAGGCAACACCCCATATATAGTAAACAGAGATCATTAAAGGGGGGGGAGGGTTGCCTTTTTTATTAGAAATTCCTTACACTCTTGTGATATTTCCTATAAGAGTAAGAAAGTGGAATGCACCACAGAAACAATCTGATTAAATTGGTTATAGATAACATTTATTCAATAATCATAGGACCTTGTTATCGACCCCCTAGTTCTATCTCTGTTATACTCAAGGCAATGATGGGTGAAATTGAGGAAGCCTGCGCATTAGGTGATATTATCCTTATGAGTGAATTCAACCTTGGAGACATATCCTGGGAGAATTACATAGCTTCCATCTGGACAAAGTAAAAAATTACTAAATCTATGTCAGCAATGTAACAAAACTCAGCATATACATCAGCCTACCGGGGGGACAATAGATTAGATATTGTTTTGCATGATGCTTGCCTGCAACTAGATAACATTAATCATCGATCCCCTCTGGATAATAGTGACCACAAAACAATTATGTTTACATTAAAACTCCCAGTTTATCACACTACTTCAGAGACAGTGGTTTATTTTTATGATAGAGCTGATATTACCTCAATTAAATCTGAACTTAATAAATACAGTTGGGATAATAGTTTCAATATTCTTCCAATTTCAGAAAGTTGGGACATTTTCCATTAGAAACTAGTTAGTCTTAGGGATAAACATATTCCTCATAAAACAAAAAATCAAAATAAAAAAACCTGTGCCTAAAATGGATGAATAAAACATTACAGAAATACATTAAAAATAAAAACAAAAAAAACATGCAAAGTTGCCATAAGTTCCTTAAGCAGGACAGACTTAGAGTAACACAATTTAAAATTTTACATAACATTTATTATTCTCCGCAGAGGCTTGCCAGACTGGGTCTGATGTCTTCCCCCCTTTGCACAAGATGCCAGTCTCAAGAAGGTGACCTCCTTCATATTTTCTGGAACTGTCCTAAAATTACCCCACTTTGGACCATGATTAATCAGCGTGCTGATCCCCTTTTAGGGCTCTCAGAATTGTTCACCCTCGAAATATGTCTTCTTGGGGATTTCTCCTCTATTTGAGTGGTGAACAGGAGGTACCACATAGCATTGATGTCGATGTCTGTTAAAAAGGTGGTGTTGAGGCACTGGAAGGACACGGAGGTACCATCTTATGTTGAATGGCTTCAGGAATTGTTGGCGAACCTCAGAACAGAGAGGACTATTGCCAGTTTATACAACAAACTGGAAAAGTTTGACAAGATCTTGGGCCCACTGCAGACTCAGACTCTTTATGTACTACAGGCCTAAGTACTACCAGGTTATATTCTCTGGTGTTGTGCTAAAGGAGTACCGATGTGTTGGGTTGTTCGAGGTGGAAGTTGGGTTGGGTGGGTAGGGGTGGGGAGAATGAATCATTTTGTATTGTATATCTGCTCTTTAGGGTTTATGAAGTGCTCCACCATGATTCGTTCTCTGTAATGGAAACTTTAATAAAATTTGAATTATAAAAAAAAAAAAAAAAACATTCTTGGTATCTACAAAATAAGACAGAGTAAACATGGAACTCATATTTAGATAGTCATAAGAAGTGCAAAAGAGCAATACATAAAACCAAAACTAAGTGAGAATACAATTTAGCAACAAACACTAATAAAAATAATAAAAAGTCCCTTTATTGATACGTTAATTCATTGTTGGCCCCTTACAATACAAAGATAAACTAATAAATGAACCTCTGGAAATGGTTAACATCTTCAATACTAAATTGTGTGAAATATTTCAAACCTCTCACCAAAATTCTATACCAGTCCTATGCCAAGACTTATCGGTCACTGTAACAGAGGAGAACATCTGATTAAAATTAACCATGCAGAAGGGAAAAACTAGTACATCCCCCAATCATATAGCAGGGCATTATTTACATTTACTAAGTGATTCCCTTATATTACAATGAAGGTTACTGTTCAACAAATGTCTGTCCCTTAACTTTGTTCCAGACTCGTGGAAAACAGCCTTTTCTATCCCTATTCACAAAAAAGGCCCCAAAACAACTGGGAGAATTACAGGCCAATCAGTTTAACATATCCACTGTGTAAAATGCTGGAAAGTTAAATAAAGGATGTAATTTCCCCTGTTTCTGATAGTATTGACATTAATCAGCATGGTTTCAAAAAAGGATGCAGTTTCCTGACTAATTTGATGTTTTTATGAGAACGTTAGCTATTTACTTGATCAGAAGATACCTTATGATATAATTTTTATTGACTTTAGTAATGGCTTTGACACAATGCCACACTGGGCCCTAATCCATAAATTACATAATCTAAATATTAATAAAAATGTTATCAATTGGATATCTAATTGGTTTTCAAATGGGACACAACATGTGTCAATTAATGGCTATTTATCAGATACTTTGTAACCAGCAGAGTCCCACAGGGCTCAGTATTGGGACCTTGTTTATTTCAAATCTGTCTAAGTGACTTAACCATAGATTGCCTCTCTTCATCTCCAAAACACGCAGATGACATGAAAATTGGAGGATCATGTCAAACTCTGGACCAAATATATACCATTCAGAATGATCTAAACATAAATTCAAATTGGGTTACCAAATGGCAGATGATTTTGAACCTAGATAAAGGCAAATTTGTGCATGTGGGCACACTAAATCCCCAGGCCAAATATCTATTAGCCAGTAAACTTCTTACTACTACATCTAATGAAAAAGATCTTGGGGTGAATATTTCCATGGATTTCTACCCTTTGTCTCAGACTAATGAGACTACCTCAAAATCAAATAAAGTAATATGGTTTATCAGATGCCACATAAAATCAAAGGACTAAAGGGTGTTAATGCCTCTATGTAGAGCATACCTCCGTCCTCATTTGGAGTATGTCTCCCAATTATAGTACCCCTTTTTTTTTTTGCAATTCAAATTTTTATTAATTTTTATACAATTACAGAGAGAAGATCCAATAATACATACTAACAAATAACACAGTAATATGCACTAGTAATTAGATCAGCTCTCCCCCCTCCCTCATCCCTCTCTCCCTATTTCCATTCCTTCACACAGGGTACCGCTACTTAATATAAAACTACCTACTGGAAAAAGAAAAACCTTTATGGCAATTGGAGAGAGTACAATGCAACAAGAGGGCCCCAAACATTGTGAAATTTCTGAGATTGATCATGTAGACTAGTAATTGTCTTTTCCACTCTCAGGTTTGCCAACAATTCCTGTAGCCATTCACCATAAGTAATGTCAGTCATATCTTTCCAATGCTGCAAGACCAGATTTTTGACCAACATGGCAATAAGGGTTATGTGATATTTTCTGTTAGTGATTGTGATAAAAGAAAGATCCCCCAGTATACATATTTCTGGAGAGAAGAGGTCTGATAAGCCTAATAGGAGGTCAGCCTTCTGTCGAATCACATTCCGAAGGGGCACTATCTTGGGGCATGCCCAGAAAATGTGCAGTAGATTACCTTCATCCTGCTGGCAATGAGTGCATGTGGGAGAAGGTAGGAGTCCCAACCTAGCCAATTTTTGAGGTGAGTAATAGAAGTTATGCAAGATTTTAAACTGTGTTAACCAGGGCTTATCTTGTTTAACATATTTATGACAGTTCAGCCACAGACAGGGCCAAATAATTTCCTGATGGGGAAAAACAGAAGACGAAAACTGAGTTGGGCCAAAACTATCAGGCCATTTCCAATTGTGGATTATTCCATACATTCTAGACACAACATGGGGAAGGCCCGCAATGGGAAACAGCTCTATCATGCAGGATGAGCTTGGGGGTACGAACGGAACAGTACCAAAAGATTTCACAATCAGGTGACATAATTGGAATATTTTAAAGATAACAGAGTTCGGAATATGGGCTTTAAGTAAAATTTCAGGTGAGGTTAACCAAGAACCATCATGTTGAATAAAAAAATTAAGTGGGGTGATCTCCTAATTGGGAGATCCATTTCAACTGAAGAGGTTTACCATCAATAGTGAGATTCAGGTTCCCCCACCATGGTTGAGAAAAATCTGCAATGTGCTTATATTTCAGAAAAGAACACAGTTGAGAGTGAACTCTAATGGATAATGCAATAGGGCTACCTTTGAGCAATGGGGGCAAATATTTTAAGTTTATATGCAAAAGTGCAACGGGGATAGCCCATTTGCTTGTATTAGGCCACGTTCTATTTCGAGCCATATATGTATAAAGGAATGTGATGTTGGGGAATGTTCTGGTGTAAGCCATCTCATGTACTTGCTTGCATGGCTGGCCCAATAATATAGCCCAATGTGCGGAAGACGTAGTCCTCCTTTCACTTTCAATGCTGAGAGCTTGTTCTAACTTATCCGGGGTTTCTTAGCAGCCCAAATAAAGTCTGTGATTATCTTGTGTATCCTTTTAAACCATGCCAAAGACAACCAGACATGTGAAAAATTAATTGGATAAAAAAACAGGGAAAAATATTCATTTTGACTATATTTATTTTTCCCCAGAGAGAGGGGAAGTAGCACCCATCTCTTAAGATCCTGTCTAATAACAGAGACTAATGGATCCAGATTCAATTTGATAAATCTATCGGGATCTCTTGACAGGTAGATTCCCAGGAATCTCAAGAATTTTGTCTGCCAGGAAAAACCTGCCATTAAAGCATCTAACTTCATCACCGTGTAATTCAAGGGAAAAAACACTGTATTGTCTCTATTTAATTTATAGTTGGACATGGAGCTAAATTCTTCCAGAATTGTGATCAGGGCAGGTACTGAAGTATTAGGGTGGGATAGCTGAAGAAGCAAGTCATCCGCGTAAGTCGAGACTTTAACAATCTGATGGTGGATATTTATACCCTGGACAACCGGGCTTGTTGTAATCCTACGGATAAAAGGTTCTAAGTAATTATTAAACAGCAAGGGGGATAATGGCCAACCTTGTCTGGTTCCAGCATGTAAAGTGAAAGGGTCCAGACAGTAGCCCATTACAGACAACCCATGCTGTTGGGGATTTATACAATGCACCTATCCACTTTATAAACAGAGGGGGAAATCAAAATGCCTCAAGTGATTGAAATAAAAAGTTCCAATCAACCCTGTCAAATGCCTTCTCAGCATCCAGGGAGACCAGAACAGCGGGAAAATCAGCATCCCTGGTAGCCAAGAAGACATGTGACAGGGTTCTAAGGTGTTCTACCAAGGATCTGCCTTTTATGAAGCCTACTTGCTCCAGGCCTATGATATCCAGTAACATTGGACCTAATCGATCTGCTAGAAGTTTCATAAGAATCTTGATGTCTTGATTAAGAAGGGAAATCGGTCTATAGCTTTGTGTTCTATCGAGGGATTTACCATCTTTGGGTATTAATGTAATTAAGGCTTCAAATAAAGACTCATCAGTATCCTGTCCAGAGAAAATGTGATGAAGTAAGGTAAGAAGGGATGTGCCAATTGTGGGGCAAAGATTTTATAAAAATTGGAGGAGAATCTGTCTGGACCAGGTGTCCTGTCCACAGGAAAGTCATTAATGACACTAATTATTTCATCTGAGGTGATGGGAGCAGTGAGGGAGGCCTTATGGGAATTTGAAATAGAAGGTAAAAAGGAATGTGCTAGATAGGAACTTAGTTGTAATAAAGACGGGGGTTCTTCCATAGGGCTATATAACTTCATGTAATATTTCCTAAATTCAGAGGCAATATCTGGTGGAGATATTTTCAAGGTATCATCATCATCCTGGGATTGGACTGCAGCGATAAGTCTGTGTGATTCAAGCTGTTTGAGTTTAAGGGCCAGGAGATGCCCTGCTTTTTCTCCTTGGTCTAAATAGAGAGCTTTAGTTTTCAAGGTAGAAAATTCAGCCTTCTGTCTTAATAAGTTCAAATATGAATCCTTTAATTTCACTAGGTCTTGCTTAGTTTGGTTATGGTGCCCCTTTAAAAAGTCAGATATCAATATACTAGAAAGGGTACAGAGAAAATATATGAAACATCAAAGAATTATACAATGATCCTTACGAACTCCGACTTTCAACTTTGGATCTGATGTCATTGACCACTAGACGATTACGGGGTGACCTTTTGTTTATGTATATCATTCAAGATCCCCATCTGATTACAGAACTTGGACTTGAGTTCAAACAAAATCTATACAACACAAGAGGGCATTCTCCTTCAACTATATGGCAAAACATTTAATTTGATGGCAAGAAAATATTTTTTCACATAAATCCCGGGAATTCATTGCCTGAGGACATTATCACTAGCAGTTTAAAAACTATGTTCAAAAATCACCTGGATAAATACACATTAGCGCCGTGAGCAACTTGACTAACTATTATTAATGCTATATAGAGCTTCATGTGCCTACAAGCCCCCTTGCTCTCATGTACCTTAGTATGAACCTCTTATTAGCAATAACTTCTTAATAGTTGTACATCAGTAAACTCAGGATGAAATCCAGTATGAAACTCTTACCTTAAGTATTGATTGTTTGCTGAAGTTTATATATCTGTTGTTGGGGAGCTGTTGCGATGTGCTGCAACCTGTACAGATGCATATTTAGAACTGATCCAGAAGGGGCAGGCACCCAGGGAAAAGGGGTTGGACTTCTTTTGAAGTCACATGTGCATCAAGCAACCTATCAGGTGGACACAACCCACGATGTAAGGAAAGTGGAGTGTCTCAGGGATTATCCCCACAATGTCTGATTGGTCTGTGTTGTCAGCCAATTAAAGTGTTTACCGCTCACACCTGTTTGAATTAATTGCTGCTACTAGAGGATGGCTGCTGGCAGCTGCAGGCAACTGTTTTCTTTATTACAGATACTTAATCATGTATTCTTTGTAATTGGGGGGGGGGAGGGTGCTGGGTGCCAGTGGTTGTCTGTGGAGGGGTACCAATCAGATGGGACTGATGTGGTGGAGGTGCCACTGAACACTAGGGATTAATAATCTACATGAAACAGGGATTGGTAGAGATAGTGGGCCTCAGGGCACTAGGGATTATTATAATAAGTGAAATGGAGATTTGGTGAAGAAGGAGGCCACTCAACACTAGGGATCATTATAATATGTGCAACAGGAATCAGAGGACAGGAGTGGGCCACTGGTCATTACGGGTGTTCAGCTTCTATTGGGGGTGTTAACAGGGCACAAAGCACCTCTACTTTCACCCGATAGAGGGGCTTGGGTGATGGTGACTGGTGCTTTTCACCCTGTTAAAATGTGCTTTTTGCTCAAGGTAACTAGCACTGCTGTAGCAGGTTATTAGCACAACATTAAAACAAACACAAAATTAGTAGCTCAACCTTTTCTCATTCACAAATTTGAAATGGCTTTCTCACCAGAGGCGCTACTCTTTTATGGCATACATCAGTAAAAACAGAAAATTCAGTGCACCCCTCCCATGGCAAATCTTACAAATACATAATATTATTTCTGCCTGAATTGGCCACTTACTTCATCTCCAATAGGAGTCGGAGTCTTTTGGTATTCATTTCAGAGCCGTGCAATGAAGATGCCCAGCTACCAAATGTCAAGGTAGACCACTAATCAGCTGAGTCCCTATTCTGAAATGCAACTGCCTGAATTGGCTTCCTTTATATAAGGTGCACTGCCTTAACAGGCTTCCTTTAATTAAGGTACAATCCCCAACCAGTGGGCAGGTAACTAATGAGGGGCTACCTAATGAGAGAGCCATACATCTCCAAAGCATTAAACAAATACAAAATTATCAGCTCAGCCCTTGCTCATTCATAAACTTTAAATGGCCTTTTCATTTGTTTGCTACTGCCTTATGGCATACAGTACATCAGTAAAAACAGAACATTCAGTGAACTACATGGTAAATCTTACAAATATAATATTCCTTCTGCCTGAGTTGGCAACTTATTTATTTTAACTCTGTTAGAACTGGGGGTCTCTTGGTGTTCACATCAGGGCCATGCCATGCTTTGAAGTTGCCCAGCTACCAAACGTCAACGTAGACCACCAGTTAACTGGGTCCCTATTCTAAAATGCAACTGCCTGAATTGACTTCCTTTACATAAAGTGCACTGCCTAGATTGGCTTTCTTTAAGTTGCAATCCCCAACCAATGGGTAGGTAACCAGTGAGCTAATGGTAGTTTACTCACCTGGTAAAGGTGATTATAAAAGCACCTTCTTACAACACTCCAAGTCTCCACACATGGGCAGTCTCTGGCTCTCCTCTCAGGCTGATGCACAATAAAACTCCAGAATTGAAATCTGATCCTTCTCCTCCCCTGCTTCTGTCTCCTCCCGTGTAGCTCCCAGACTCCTCAGTACAAGATTTTCCAGAGCTTATGGAACTTCTGAAAATGATATATGAACTGACAGTAAAGAAGCCCGGTGGTCTCCATAAGGAGGACCACCCTGTAGAAAAGACACACCACACAACTTTATGTTATGCGAAAAAGTCATAATTTATTCTTTCTGTGAAAACCTGCATACATAAGTTACATCATTACTGTCTATGTATCTGTGTCTAGTGTACAACCTTGTATCACAGCATTCTTTATAATCATCATTCATGACCATATCACAGCATTCTTTATAATCATCATTCATGATCTTGCTAAGGTGAATTCCTCCTCAATGGGTGGGCTACAGAGTGCTGTAAGAAGGTGCTCTTATAATCACCTTTAACAGGTGAGTAAACTACCATTATCTATCGCACCTTCTTACAGCACTCCAAGTCTCCACACATGGGTGATTATACAGCAGTACTGGACTTGATGCAGGTGGGAGGAGGAATCTGACTCAATGCTGTTTGTATCACTTTTCGACCAAACCCTGAATTACCTGTCAACCCAGTATCCAATCAGAAGAATCTGGTGAACATGTGGGGAGATGACTAAGTAGCCACCTGACAGATCTCCCTTACCGAAGCTAAGTTTCTTTCTGCCCAGGAAGTGGCTACTGCCCTAGTGGAGTGGGCTTTGATAATGGGAGGTGGTTCAATACCCCCTGCCTTGTAAGCTTGTGAGATGGTATCTCACAACCATCTAGCAACTATGGTCCTAGAGGCCGCTAGGCCCCTTTTTTGTCCTTGATGAAGGACTAATAGTCTATCCGACTGTCTGAAAGATCCTGTCTTGTCTAGATAGGTGCGAAGGGCTCTAGCTGGGTCTAGATAGGTGAGGGTGTCCCTATTGGGGTCCCCCTCAGCTGGGCAAATGGTTGGTACTGTAATTTCCTGACCAGTGTGGAATGCCATTGCTACCTTCTATATGAAGGACATAACAGGTCGCAGGACTACTTTATCTGGGAAGAACGTGAGAAAATGGCTCTCTACATGAGAGGGCCTGTATCTCACTGGTTCTCTTAGCTGAAGATATGGCTACCAGAAAAACTGTTTTCATGGTTAAGAGTGTTAAGGGAGACTGAGTCTAGGGATTCAAAGGGATCCTCAGTCGGAGCATCTAACACCAGGTTAAACTGCCAGAGGGCAGCAATTGGCCTTGGAGAATGAGTGATATTGGCAGCTGCCTTTAGGAAGGACTGTACCAAAGGATAGTCCCCGGGTAGATGACCATCTGTTTGACCCCTTATTGCCCCTACTGTGGCTGTTTGCATCCGTAAGGATGCCGCTGTCAACCATTTGTCCAAACTATTCTGCAGAAAATCTAACACATGTAAAATATTGCAATTTGAAGCCTTAAATTGTTTAGAGTCACACCAGTAAACAAATTCTCCCCAGTGTCTGTTATAAGTCTTGTTAGTGGACTCCCTTCTGGCCTGTAGCAGTGTGTCTACTACCTTACCCGACACCCCTAGGTTTAGCAGTCTGACCCTCTGAATGACCATGCCATCAGCCTCAGTGGTCATGGGTCCTTGTGCCAGATTGTCCCTTGTCTGAGTAGCGTCTGGTATGGGGTGAGTGTCATGGAACTGTCCATCAACATCTTTCTGATGAATGCATACCATGTCCGTCTGGGCCAGTCTGGGATGATTAGAAGCACCATGGTGCCCATGTCCCTGATTTTCTGTAAAATCACCTGTATCATGGGTATTGGAGGAAATGCGTAGGCTTTCTGGAAGTCCCATGGGGTTAAGAGTACATCTACCCCTGCTGCGTTCTTGTCCTTGTATCTGGAAATATACACTGGTAGTTGAGTGTTTGCTGCCGATGCCATGAGGTCCACTTGAAAGGGACCCCATCTCCTTTGAAGTTTGTTGAAGATGACTGGTTTGAGTTGCCACTCTTGCTGTTGTAAGGATTGCCTGCTCAACCAGTCTGCCCTGGTGTTTTGTACACCTGCCAGATGTACCGCTGTGAGACTGAGAAGGTGCTTTTCTGCCCACAGCATTAGGGTTTCTGTTTCCTGAGCCATGGCTCAGCTTTTTGTGCCTCCCTGTTTGTTTATATATGACATTGCCATACTGCTGTCTGTGCGCACCTTTAAGTGGTGCCTTGCTACTTGTGGTTTGAAGTATTGGAGAGCTAGTCGAATTGCCCTGGTCTCCAGAACATTGACTGGTAGTTTTGTTTCTGGCTCTGTCCACTTTCCTTGGACTGATCACCTGTTCAGCATAGCACCCCAGTCTTGCAGGCTTGCATCTGTTTCTAGGGTCCTTGTTGCACCTTTTTCCAATCTCGCTCCCTGATTTAGATTGTGTGGGTCTGCCCACCATATCAGTGACCTTTGCACCTTCACAGGTATGGTCACCCTTTGGTTGTAGTTCTGTAGATTGTAGTTCCAGTTGTCGAGAAGTAGACATTGAAGCTGTCTCATGTGTGATCTGGCCCAGTCATGTAGGTCTATGCATGCTGCCACTAGACCCGACAATTGCATTAGGTGCCACAGCATCATCGTTTTGCAGTGTAGTATTCATCTGCAATATGTCACTAACACGTTGATGTGGGTTTCCGATGGTTTGACTGTCCCAGTGGTTGTGTTGAACACCACCCCTAGGTGTTCTATTGTTGGGGTCAGTGACAGGTGACTTTTGGTTTTGTTGATAATCCACCCACGTTGGGTGAGTAACTGTTGAGCTCTGCAGGTTGCCACTTGGGACTCCTCCTGTGATCTTGCCTGAATTAGCCAGTCATGTAGGTAAGGGATTACATGGACTCCTTGCATGCAGAGTGTCACTGCTAGTGGTGCCATGACCTTGGTGAATACTCGAGGTGCTGATGCCAGACTGAAGGGTAGGCACCGGTACTGGAAGTGGTATTCTAGAATGCTGAACCTGAGAAATTTCTGGTGTGATGGTCAGATTGATATGTGGAGATAGGCATCCTTCAGGTCTATAGAGGTCAGTAGGTCTCCCTTGCAGACTGCTGCATTGGTGGACCGTAGGGTTTCTATTTTGAACTTCTGATACCTCACTAATTTGTTCACAAACTTGAGATCCAGTATTGGACATCAATCTCCTGTCTTTTTCGGTACCAGAAAGAACACCGAATAGATGCCTGAGTATTACTCTAGGCTTGGAACAGGCTTTATGGCTTTGCTGTTGAGCAGCATGTGAAGGATTGATCTGACCTGTTGTGAGGTAATTTTGTCTCTTGTAACATGTGACTCTATGTACCTCTCTCACCTTGGCAAGGAGTTGAATTCTATGGCGTACCCGTGTTCAATTATTTCCTTGACCCATCTGTCCTTGACTGTTTCGGTCCAGGTTATGGTGAAGGGCTGAAGTCTTCCCCCCACTGCATCCGCATTGTCCTGGACCTGGGGATTCTCATTACCAGAATCCTCTGTTCTGCCTGTTGGGTTTGTACCCCTGCCTGGAATTGAAGTGGATGCCACATTCCCAGTTCGATTGATATTGTGGTTTTTGACTGAAGAAGTAAGGTTTGAAACCAAACAAATGCCTGCCCTGGCCTTGGTACCTTTGTCCTCTCTTTTCTCTGTTGGAATAGGGGCAAAATCTATTGCTCCAAAAGGAAGGTAAGGTGTTCTGACCCCCTTGGTTGGCCTTATCTTCCTCCTTCTTGACTGTAAATCCCTCTAGTCCCAGGCCAAACACCTTGTCCCCTGTGAAGTGAAGTTTCATTACCCTGGACTTTGATTCTTGGTCAGCGTTCCAGAGCTTGAGCCAAATGAGTCTTCTGGCTCTGTTAACTGATGCCGCTGATCTGGACACCATTTTAAAGATGTCAATTGTGGAATCTGCCATGTACTTTATTGCCTGTATAATATAGTCCATGGTGGCCTCATGGGCGCTGGTTTAGGGGATATTTTGATGTGCTGCTTCCAGCCATCTGAGAACCACTCTGAATGAATAAGTGACTGCCATGGAAGCTCTCATGTTCATCATGAACATGTCATGAACCTTCTGAACTATATTGTCCACCTTCCTATCCATAGGGTCTCTTAAGGCGGATGCTGACTCAGAGGGTAATACCATTTTGTTGCTAAGGACAGAAACTTCTGAATCAACCTTTGGGGCTGTTGACCAAGCCTTCTCCTTCTCCTATGCTAGTGGGTACCTCTTCTTGAATGTACCCTTCTCCCTTGTTCTGATCAGGTCTGGAGCCTCCCATTCCTTTGCCGGTATATTTTCCAAGGCTTTGCAATGGGAAAGTATGTGGTAGATCATTTTCTATCATGTACTAGGGGATCCATTCTGCTTTCTGGCTCCTGTATTGGCTCATCAATTCTGAGGGTTTCACAGACCACCCTGATAATCTCTGGTATAGTGTCAAGGGGACATAGTCTGGCAGCCATGTCCTCGTCGCCTCTTCCTCCTCCGGGTCTTTGTCCCTGAGTAAGAAGATTCCAACCCATCATCTGGGTTTGGATGCATGGTACCCCTTGGTCCTTTGGGGGGGTTGTCTGGGGTGTGGGGCCATTTGTCCACACCCATGGCATCCATTCTGTCCAACAATTTTTAGAATAGTTGCACCACCATGCTCTGAGATAAGGTGGATGCGCTGTCCTGTAAGGCATCCTCATCTGGGGACCCTGAATTTGAGGTAAAGATATTTGGCTTGGTATCTACCATGCATAGGGAGCAGAGATCTCCCATGTCCGAAGTCAAAAGAATATTAGGGCATTTCCTGCATATCCATCTAGAAGCCATTGATTTTTCTGAAAAACATAATAAAGTAGGGGGGGCACATTCAAGTTAGGTTGTAAAATGGTTGTTCAGCCCCTTAAAGCACACTTTAAAAACCTTTTACCATGTTAGCTAAAAGCATGGAAAAGAACACATTTCAGCTTCTGTATTAAAAATCAGCAGCCAGGGCTGTACCCACTCATAAGGTGACCATTGCATATTGGGCTAAACTGTGTTAAAGATTATGTTTTAATATGCTCTCCATTTCCCTTTTAAGTGTTTGAGATTATGGCCCCTTTAAGCATTGCCTTCTCGAATCTGCCATTTAGGTATTGTATGGGGATAGACCTCATGGGTGCCTCCATATTAGGAAAGGGCACAACAAGGAAAATAATAGGCTGGCTGGCATGTGGGAGGCTCACGAGAGGTGCATGGAGACTCTCAAAATGGTGGCAGTTCATTGGCAAAGTCTCTGCTTGCTGCGCGAAAACACCAAGTGAGTGAAGCTGCCGTCGATCTATGAGACTATGCAAGGGAACCGGAAAGTATGTCCAGCATGACAGCAGTCACGGGTTGTGCTTTTCCTGCTGGTAATCGACAATCTGACACTGGACCCTGCAAGAAGCAGGTAAGGCTCTACACACTGAAAGGGGGTCCGCAGGCATTAACTTGGATCCGACTCACCCTCGCGGTTGAGCAAGGTAAACAGTGAGGAGACAGCATTTTCTTTCCATTTTTATACATTACAGCTTCTAACCCCAGCTGAACAAGGTGAGCTGGGAGAAAGCTAGGCACTGTGAAAGCAAAGTAAATCTTGGTGCAGTATCAGGTGCCTGTTCCCTTCCCTCAGCAGAGCAAGGTAAACTGAGGAAGGGATTAGCCAAAAGGAAGGCTGGTTTCAAAACCTCCCACAAATCATCATTCAAAACTGGGCTTCTGTACCAAACTAAGCTTTTCATGCTACTGCAGATTTTAAAAAACGTTAGCCCCTGACTGTCCCTGACGCCCATTGACTTGTGCTATCTAATTAGCAAGGTAGTTATAGCAGTAGTCTTTTTAAAAACTAATAGTTATCTTTGGAGGGTGCTTATTTTAAAAAGTTTTAAAGTTCTTACCTTAGTTTCTTGGCACAGAGCCAACAATCTGTGACCAGCCTGGGTGAGATGCACAAAAGAACTGAGGAGTTGGGAGCTACAGGGGAGGAGATGGAAGCAGGGGAGGAGAAGGATCAGATTTTGATTCTGGAATTTTATTGTGCATCAGCCTGAGAGGAGAGCCAGAGATTACCCATGTGTGGAGACTTGGAGTGCTGTAAGAAGGTGCGATAGATAATGAGAGAGCCATACATCTCCGAAGCATTAAACAAACACAAAATTAGCAGCTCATCCCTTGCTCATTCACAAACATTAAATGGCATTTTATTGGGATTGCTACTGCTTTATAGCATACATCAGTAAAATCAGAAAAGTCAGTGCATACCCTATCCCATGGCAAATATTACAAATATAATATTCTTTCTGCCTGAATTGGTCACTTACTTAACCTCCAATAGGCAATGCAAGGCAAAACAATTTTGTTCAGATTTGTTACAGTACAGTAGCTTCTTGTTGTTTTTACATTGTTTCTTGTGGATTTTACTTGGTAGAAGGTTATTTCTTTTCTTTCTTACTACTTCTAAGGGGCTAGCAGGGTATTGTTTTGGGGCTGTTGGAATTTTGAAAACTGCTTTGGTGGCTATAAGTGGGTTCATTTGTTTGATGTTACACTGTGTAGCAGGCTGCATTTGTAGAGGCCTATTTCTTCTGATTTAAAACCTATTTGGTGTGATTTAACTGGGGCTGTTTCTTTGAATCAGAGACCTATATCTTCTAATTTCAAGCCTATTTTGATGTGTTGTTGGTGAAGCTGTTTGAATTGGAGACCTGTTTCTTTTGGTAGCAAACCTATTTTGGGGGCTTTGAGTAGAATTGTGATTCATTTTTGCTGGCTTCATTAGCTGCAAAGGTTTGTGCATAGTGGGGAAAGGGTGCTAATGGTCTGACTGGGGGCTTCAGCTACCTGATTGTTTCTGGAAGACTTGGATTGGTCCCACCCCCAACCTCACCCCACCCACCCCTGGTCCATGATTTCCTTTATACCAGGGGTTCTGACATCACTTCCTCAAACAGTCAAAGTATATGCACCTGTCATAGCAGAAGCAGACATCCAGGAAAGGAACAGCAGCGAGTGAAGAGGTGACTGCTATCTCAGTGGAAGGGAAGTAACTACAAATCTAGGAGCTTTCATTGTTACTTCTTTGGATTGCTATTGCACTGTGGAAAAGAGGAGTAGGAGTTTGAAAAAGGTTGTGCAATAGCTACTTAAAGACTCTTTTTGAGTTTGGATAGGAAGGTTAGGAATATAAAAAGCAGTTGCTCAATCTGTCTAAATGTGTACAACAAAGGGGGTAAGGGAAATTAAGAAAAGAATGTTTTGCACTGATAGGGGGGAGGGGGAGACTTGGGGGAGTGTTTGCTATCCTGCATCTGGAAGGGTGGGGGTCGCTGGTGGGCAACAATAGCAATGGGTAGGGTGGTAGGCTGCAACAACTGCGGTGCACCAATCTTTCTAAAAATTGCCTGGAGTGTGGGAGGAAGTTTAGTGTGCAACCACATAGAGAAACTCAGAAAGGAGACTTAGGGTCTGCAGGAGGAACTAAGACAGGCAAGGCAGACTGGGGGTGGATTTAGCCCAGTACTGGAGGGAGGAAGAATGGGAGGTGAGGGAGGGTGATTTAAGCCAACAGTGGTGAGGAGAGGGTCAGAAGAAGGGAGGCAGGAACAAGGGGGCCCAGGCCAGGAAGAACGATTGCCAGGGCAACCAGGTTAGGAGACAAAAGACAAATGGAAGGAGGAGATAGGGACTTGTGAGGGGAGACAAAAAAGTGGCAAAAGTCATAGAGTGGAAAGGAAAGAACAGGTTACTATGAAGAGAGAGGAAGCAGGCATTTGTGAAGGGTCTTCAGAAAATAGTTTTGCACTGCTAGAGAGGAAGAAGGTTGAGGAGGGAAATGATGAAATTAGAGGAGTAATCAATAAATGCCTGGACCAAACCGGAGCGGGGGGGGGAAGTTCTGCTGGGAGAATTACAACAGGGGCAAAAGGGGGAAATAATGTGCAGGAGGAAGAAAAGAAGCCAGAAATGAGAAAGGGAGATGAATGGAAGCAAGCAGGGAGTAAGAGTGGTGGAATCTTAGTGCTGGGGGACTCAATATTAAGAGGAGTCAGGTGGGGTAGCAAGAGGGAGAGGCATAGTCGTATTTGGGTGGAGGCTGTGACAGGAATGACAGCGGAAAGGGTGGGACAATTTGTTCTGAAATATGCTAGAAGGGGTAGGGACAAGCCTCATTTAATTATACATCTTGCGACGAACGACCTGGCTGACAAGACAGTAGATATAGTCCAGAGGAGGTTTGAGGAACTAGGACAATTATGTGAGGGGGCAGGAAGATCAGTAACTTTTCGGAGATACTTCCGGTGCCCAAGGCAAGCACAACAAGAAAGCTGAGAACAGAGGAATTTAATGGATGGCTAAGAACCTGGTGTTGTGCTAAAAGGTATGGGCTGTTGGAGGGGGGGAGGGACCTGGGAGGAAAGTAGTCTCTATGCCAAGGACAGGCTACACTTGAGTGAGGAGGGAAAGAAAGTGTTGAAACAGATGATGGAGGAGTACATAGAGGAAGTAGGGAATTTAAACTAGGAGCTGGGGGTGGCAATTGGGCAAGAGACATGCAGAGACCACAGGTTGGGAAACCATATGAGCTAACCCCCCATAACAGTGACAAAGGACAAATGGCAAGTACTATTGGTGATGCTAGTAAAGGAGGGCAGGATGGGGGGGAAGGGTGGAAGATGGTTACCCTTAATGCTAGGAGCCTTGGGAGGAAAACTGCAGAGTTACAGGTGCTCATGGCAGAGGGAGAGGTGGACATTGCAGCCATCACAAAAAACATGGGCCACCCAATACAATGACTGGTACCTGTCTGTACCAGGGTACAGATCATTTCATAGGGACAGGGTGATTGGGAAAGGAGGGGGTTTGGCACTATATGTGAAGGAAGGACTGAAGTGTGTAAGGGAAAAAGGGGAGGAGGGTAGTACAGAGTCAATTTGGATGCAAACCCAGGATTCCAAGAATAGGATTCTTAGAATGGGAGTGGTGTACAGGCCACCATCTCAGACAGAGGAGTTAGACAGGGAACTAGCAGAACAGATCAGGAGGACCTGCGAGAAGGGTAGTGTGGTGATTGTGGGGGACTTCAACATGCCAGAAGTGGACAGGAGTACCCCAACAACCAGGAACAGAAGGGAGCAGGTACTGCTGGATGCCTTACAGGACAGCTTCCTGCTGCAAATGGTCAGTGAACCAACCAGGTTAGGGAATACCTTTGACCTTGTGCTGGCAAATGGAGACTTTGTGAGAGAACTTACAGTGGAGGAACCACTGTCAGGGAGTGACCACCACTCAGTATGGCTCACATTGGATATGGCAAGGAAGGAGTGGAATCTGGCACAAGAGTGCTGGACTTCAGGAGGGCTGACTTCGGGAGGATGGGGGAAGTGGTAAAAGGGTACCTGGCCAGAATTCAATCTAGTATGGACACTAACCAGAGGTGGGAGCTCATAAAGCTAGGGATAGTGGAGGCAACCAAAACCTTCTGCAAGGCCCAGAGCAAGAAGGATAGGGCTAAGAAACCAAGCTGGTTGAGCAAGGAGGTCATGGAAAAGGTAAGGAGGAAAAGAGCCGCCTTTAGGAAGTACAAGAAAACAGGGAGAGGGGAGGACAGGGAGGAGTACTTGATGGAATCGAAGGAGGTGACAAGGGCAGTAAGAGGAGCCAAGGCATCTACTAGACTCAGGCTGGCACAAGGCATTAAGAAAGGGGAGAAGGACTTCTTTAGGTACATCAGGGAGAAAAAGAGCAGCTGTAAGGACCACATAGTAAGGATTAGGAAAGAGGGGGGTTGGGTGGAAGCAGGGTGCGATAAGGCAGAAGCACTAAATGAGTACTTCAGCTCAGTATTTACTAAAGAGAAGAGAGGGGTGACACCCAAGGGGGGAGAAATGGCAGAAACAGGGGGAAGGGGGTGACAGATGGGGAAATCATGGAGGGCAGAGTTCGGGAGGGTTTGAAGGCACTGAGGGTGGATAAGGCGCCAGGCCCAGATGGCATCCACCCCAGGGTACTGAAGGAGCTGGCAGAGGTCCTTGCAGGACCTTTGGCAGACCTATTTAATGCCTCACTACATTTGGGGTGTGTACCTAAGGACTGCAGGATGGCTCATGTGGTGCACCTCGACAAGAGTGGCCCCAAGGATGAACCGGGAAACTACAGACCAGTGAGCCTCATATCCATCGTGGGTAAGCTAATGGAGACTATCCTGAAGGAAAGGCTGGTGACCCTCCTAGAAGCCAAAGGACTACAGGACAGCAGACAGCATGGCTTCATATGGGGCAGATCCTGCCAAACCCACCTGGTGGAGTTCTATGACTGGGTAACTAGACAACTGGACCGGGGCCATGCAGTGGATGTCCTGTATCTGGACTTCAGTAAGGCATTCGACTCAGTGCAGCATGGAAGGCTGGGAAGTAAGTTAGTAGGCACAGGGGCAGGTGAAAAGCTGGTGAGATGGGTAGGGAACTGGCTTCAGGGAAGGCAACAGAGGGTGGTGGTGGGTAGGGAGCTCTCACATCCAAGGGTAGTGATGAGCGGTGTTCCACAGGGCTCGGTGCTGGGACCAGTGTTGTTTGGGATATTCATTGAGACATATCATTGGACATCAAGAGCAAGATCAGTCTGTTTGCTGATGATACCAAGGTAGGAGCAGTGGTGGATGACCTGGGGGATGGCAGGGTTGCAGGATGATCTGGCAAAGCTTGAAACCTGGTCAGACACCTGGCAACTGGGGTTTAATGACAAAAAGTGCAAGGTGCTGCATTTTGGGATGAAGAACCCAAGGAGGAGTTACCAGCTGAGGGAAGTGCAGCTAGCCCAGACAGAGGAGGAGATGGATCTGGGGGTGCTCATTACAGGGTCAATGAACAACTCGGCACAATGTAGGAAGGCAGCTGCAAAGGCCAACAAAATGCTGGATTGTATTGCAAGGGGTATATCTTTGAGGAGGGAGGAGGTGATTCTGCCACTGTATAGGTCATTAGTTAGACCGCACCTGGAGTACTGCATGCAGTACTGGCACCCGTGTCTGAAGAGGGACATTAAGTTACTGGAGGGGGTGCAGCGCAGGGTGACAAAGATGATCAAGGGGCTGGGGGACTTATCATACGAGAGGAGGCTGAGGGAGATGAACATGTACTCACTGAAGGAGAGGAGGGACATGATTGAAACCTTTAAGTACATGAAAGGAATAAACAAGACAGGTACAGAGGGGCTGTTCAAAGGAAGGAAGGGGAGGGACACCAGGGGCCATGATATGAGAATGGAGGGAGGAAGGTTCAGGAGGGAGTTGAGGAGACACTTTTTTATAGAGAGGGTGGTGGCTGGGTGGAATGCGTTACCTGCAGAAGTGGTATCCAGTAGAACAGTGGACTGCTTCAAAAAGGAATGAGACAGGACAAGTGGGAGGGTCAATGAAGGGGAAGGGGAAGGGTGGAAGGAAGGGGCAGCTGCAGAATAAGGGGTGCTAGCTGCACATTAAAGCAGACTTGATAGACCTCTAGGCCTTTATCTGCTGGCAAATTTCATATGTTCTAATGTTCGTATTTGTTTGCTGTCTTATTCAAAGCTCAGACTGCCTTACAATAACAACAGCATAAAACAATTACATCACATGAATAAATATCATACAAAACAGTATTCAGCAATAATAAAATTAATTTGTCTGTGTAGGTCTCTGCAAATAAATATGCTTACAATTGGTGTTTAAAGGCTTCCATCATACAGGCAGATCCTTACTATCTCTGGCATGGAGCTCCAGAGAAAAAAATTGGTCAGCAACACCAGAAGCATTGTTCCCAACAGGAGTGGGGATTTCTTGGTGTTCACATCAACACACTTCCGTGAAGTTGCTCAGCTATCAAACATCAAGATCTACAACCCATCAGATGGGTCTCGGTTCCAAAATATAATTGCCTGAATTGGCTTCCTTTAACTAAGGTGCAATCCCTAACCAAGGGGCAAGTAACTGGTGAGGCACTAGCTAATGAGACAGCCATCCATCTTCTAAGCTTAAAACACAAACTTACCAATTTAGGCAGTACACCTGATATAAAGGAAGTTAATCCAGGCAGTTACATTTTAAAATAGGGACCCAGCTGATGTGTGGTCAACCTTGATGTTTGGTAGCTGGGCAACTTCACAGCAGGGCCCTGATGTGAACACCAAGACACACACAATCCTTTTGGAAATAAAATGCATAAGTAGCCAATTCAGGCAGAATGAACTGTATATTTGTAAGATATGTCAAGGGGGGGAGTGCATGACCATGACACCACCCTACAATAGATGTGCAAGCTATCAAAATTACACACTTTTTCTTAAAGGAAAGTGGCAGGATCTGGAAATTGCACATTTTTGTAATATGCAACAATCTTTACAAATGAGCTGAATACTGCTGCTGTGAAATTCTCACAATTGTGTGCAATTTTGTGAAACTTGTATGAATGCAAACATGACAATTTCATGTTTATTTGTTAGTGTAATTTAAGTTTCATCCAGAACTAATGGTAACAGTGGTGGCACTTTGATGCTGTGGTCAAATAGTGGGGTCCATTAGCAGTCTGAAAATACATTCAGAATATGCGACGCTTCACGATTAGATGAACACATTCCTATTCTGGCCAAAACAACAAGCATTTGTCAATGCCAAATGTTGATTGCGTTGGTCTGTTGAGCTCGCTTAGTGGTCCACTGTCACTGGCTCAGTCTGTTTGTCCTAGTGCTGCAGGCTGCTGTTTTGTACTGGGCTGCTGCCTGCATTGGTGACTTTTTCTGGCCAGAAAGAAATCTGAAGCACTCCCAACACAGCTCCACTGAGCTCGCTCACTCCCCCTCTGTCACTCTTGCATTCCGTTTCTGCTGGTGCTGCAAGCTGGCCTTCTGTACTGAGCTCCTGCCTGCGCTGCTGCATTTTCTGCCCACAAAGAAATCTGCAGCAGTCACACTAGAGCTCCATTGAGCTCGCTCACTACCACTCTGTCACTCACTTGTTCCGTTTCTCTTGGCGCCGCAGACTGCACTTTTGTATGGGGCTCCTGGCTGCATTGGTACCTTTGTCTGTCTACAAAGAAACCCACAGCTGTCCCAACAGAGCTCCATTGAGGTCGCTCAGTCTCCCTCTCTCATCGCTCATTCTGCTTGTCCTGGTGCAGCAAACTGCCCTTTTGTACAGGGCTCCTGCCTGCATTGGCACCTTTTTCTGCCCACAAAGAAATCCCAGCAGTCCTGATAGAGCTCCATTGAGCTCACTAAGTCCCCTTGTCTCACTTACTCGTACTGTTTCTCCCACTGCTGCAGGCTGGCCTTTTGTACTGGGCCCCTGCCTGCACTGATGCCTTTTTCTGCCCACAAAGAAATCCGCAGCAGTCCTGACAGCGCTTCGGTGACTTCGCTCACTCCTCCTCCCTCACTCGCTCTCTCGTTCTGTTTCTCCTAGTGCTGCAGGCTGCCCTTTTGTATTGGGCTCTTGTGTTGGGGCCTTTGTACGCCCACAAACAAATCCGCAGCAGTCCCGGCAGAGCTCAGTTGAGCTCGGTCACCCCCACGTCTCACTCGGTCGATCTTAATCTGTCCCAAATACTGATTTCCCAGAGTGACCGTGCTATTGTCTGGCAGGAATGCAAAAACATATTTTAGCCAGGATGTGAAAAATGACAGCTGTAGTGTTCCTAAGGAGTTGTGAAAAAATGCCACTGCTGAAAATGTGGCATGACAGTATTTCAAATTTGTGAAGTTACAGGGTTGTGTGGAAACAGTTCAATGCACACTTGTAACACAGTCATGTTATGGAGTTTCATCACCAAATTTTCAACATAGGGATTTTAGAACCTCTGCTCATGAACAGTGCCACTGTCATTGTCTTAATCTGTCCTGAACACTGACTTCCCACAGTGACTACGTTATTCTGCGCCAGAACTGTGAAAACACATTTCGGTCAGGATGCGAAAAATGACAGCTGTACTGCTTATAAGTAGGTGTGAAAAAATGGCACTGTTGAAAATCTGGTGTGACAATATTACAAATCTGTAAAGTTACAAGGGTGCGTGGAAAGTGCGCAATGCACACTTATAATACAGTCAATTGATGGGCTATCATCACCGAATTTTCAACATAAGCATTTTAGGGCATCTGCTCGTGAACAGTATCATTGTCATTTTCTTTATCTGTCCCGAACAGTGATTTCCCACAGTGAAAGCTCTATTCTGCGCTGGAAGTACGAAAACACATTTTGGCCAGGATGGGACACATGACAGCTGCACTGTTCATAAGTAGGTCTGGGAAAATGGCAATGTTGAAAATCTGGAGTGAAAATATTATAAGCTGGCAAAGTTACGAGCGAGCGTGCCAACTGCTCAAGGCATGCTCGTAACACAGCCATTTTATGGAGTATTGTTACCAAATTTTCAACATAGGCATTTTAGGACCTCTACACATGAACAGCATCACTGTCATTTTCTTACTCTGTCCTGAACACTGATTTCCCACAGCAACTGTGCAATTCTGTGCCGGAAGTGCGAAAACACATTTCAGCCAGGATGTGAACAATGACAGCTGTACTGCTCAGAAGGAGGTGTGACAAAATGCCAATGTTGAAAATCTGGCATGAAAATATTGTAAATTCACGAAGTTACGAGTGCATGTAGCAACTGCGCAACATACGCTTGTAAAACAGTCATTGTTTTGATTTTTTCCACCAAATTTGCAACATAGGCTTATTGAGAGCCCACCTTATGACCACTGTCACTGTCATTTCATTAATCATCCCCGAAGGGTGATTCCGCACAGTGACCGCAAAACCACCTTTCGGGGCTGATTAATGCCATGACAGTTCAAAAACTCATGAGGAGGGGTCCCAAAAACCCCATGTTGAAAATTTGGTGAAACAATTCCCAAAATGCTCGAGATATGCACTAAAGTTAAAAAAAACCCTATTTATCCCATTATACAGCTTACCGGCATTTCTTCAGTTTGCGGTCGGCTTTGAAGAGTGCAGACATGTTCCCGGTGCACCGAATATCGTCGCACCAAGCTCCAGAGGTAAGTATGGGGTGAGTGGGCTGTGGGGAGGTAGGGTGTGCAGTGGGTGGGTGCAGGTTGAGGGTGGTGGGCAGGACAAGCGCCGAAGGCCAGTTTCCTTTTTTTCAGGAGTAAAAAAACAAGACATTGCGTGACCATTTTTCCCTTCACAGGGGCATCTGGCACATTGGGGTAGGCTCCCAGCATGCCAGCAGAGGCTTTTGTTTTATGGGGCCAGTAGTAGCCGACGGGGGATTGGGCACCCCCGTGGGCAGGAACAAAACTGGGGGGGGTATCATTATGCCCGGCGGGGACTGGGCGCAGTCAGCAGGAATAAAACCGGGGGGGTATCATTATGCCAATGGGGATTGGGCCTCCCATTGGCAGGAACAAAATGAGAGGGGGTTACAGAATGCCGATGGAGAGTGGGCTCCCCCATCGGCAACAACAGAAACACAGGGGCAACAAAGCCAACAGGGATTAGGGCCCCCGTCGGCAAGTAAACACGGTGAGGGAAGGGGGTTTATTGTTTGTGAACACGGCGGCAACCCACCGCCATGCTCACAAACAATATCAGGAGTTTCACATCCCACCCTTCAATGATGGGTCGCTCCCTCATTGCAGCGGATGGCTGAAGCTGCCATGATGAGGCAGCCCCTGATTGCAGTGGCTACTTTTTTAGAAGGTTGTGGCATGCTGGCTGAACTAGTGTCAGCAGCAGCGTGCCATGGCATTGGGGGATGAGGGACGAGCTTTTGCAGGCTGTGGGGGCATTGGGCACAACAGTGCCTCGCCTCCACAATCTGCTTGTGGAGAAAGCTGACGCAACATGTTTCTTGTGCATGCTCGCAATCAACATAAAAATGGATGACATACAGTAGGTGAACTGTACAACTGCATTAAACTGTCATGCCAGTCAGTTGGTTTTGATTTGTATGTACTTTTTGTAAGTTACAATGTTTTGACAACTAATTTTCCACACTTAGCCAGCTCAAGAGCAACATGTGTAAAACATTGCTGCAGCTCAAATGGAGTTTGTCACAATGCAAAGCAAAACTAAGTTTCAATTGTCAGGCAATAGTTTTTGCAAGGTTTTGTGTATTGCAAAATGTAAAAGCAATTTGTTGGTGTGATGGTTTAATATACTCTGCACTATATAGGGCATAGTAGTAGTAAAAATCTTTATTTTAATACAGGAAGGTTGTCATGTTTACATCATTAGGACTAAGTCCTGTTTTCAAGATGATCCTGTACTATTACACTACACAACATAGAGAAACATACTATAATACAATTAAAGCACACAGATTAAATGTAAATCGTGTTTCCATTAAACTGCAAGATATTTCTATTTTCCTTATCTTAGTTTAGGTCTAAATTTCAATTGTTTTTTATATATATATATATATATATATATATATATATATATATATATACAGTTTTTAAAATAGATGTGTATTACAAGATTACAAGTTCAAAACATGTAGCAGACAGGCCAGCCCAGTGGCACAGAGGGCTGAGGTGCTGAACGCCTTACCTCATGCTGCACCAGTGACCCATGTTCAGGAACAAGCATGGGTCGGTGGGGGTTGGTAGGATGGAGAAGGAATGAGTGTCTGAAGAACTACTCTCCTTCTCCGGGAAGGGGGGTTTCACTTCCTGATGCCAGATTGCCCCCTGGTGGAGACTGGGCATCAGGGTGTGGGGTGACAGCTCGGGAGGAGTCTGGGCAGATGCCTAGAAGAGGAGCATGTGAACAGATGTGCACCTCCCTTCATTGGCGTCATTGCATGTCTGACACTCCAAGGGGATGAAACCAACAAAAATATGGCACCTTTCGTGTGACTTTATGGCAGTCCACCAGTGTTTGAAGGACTGCACTGGCACCCGAACTGGATCCATGATAGTGGGGAGATGGGGGCTCCCTGCTGTCCCACTGCGGGAGGTAAGCCACAGGGGTTTAAGTGTGCCAGTGTGTGGTTCCAGTAGAAACAGATGACGGCCAGATCCCCGGCAGGATGCGATGGACGTAAAGGATGCAAAAAGTGGCCAAGGAGGAAAAAAAGAAGGGCAAAAAAAAAAAAAAACATGCAGCAGATGATTTATAGCAATGGATTAAACACAAACATAAACTGGATCATGTAAGCAGAACCTCTAGCAGCCATGTTCACTGAGTAATTCAACACAGGGGTGGTACCAGAGGCGGGCACATGTGGTCCCTCTACACAAATCCAGCAGCAGAGAGGAGGTGGGGAACTATAGGATGGTCAGTCTCACCTCAGTAGTGGGGAAGATTATGGAGACATTGGTTAAAGAAAGGATAGTGAGGCATCTAGAAGCCATAAGAGCCCAGGACCATAGGCAATATGGATTCATAGTGGGGAGGTCATGTCAGACAAATCTGGTTGATTTCTTCAACGGGGTGACAAAAGAAGTAAATCAGGGTGGGGCAGTGGACATCGCTTACTGATTTCTGCAAAGCCTTTGGCACTGTTCCACATAGGAGATTGATAAACAAGCTGGGTGAGCTGGGCATGGGGGACAGGGTAGTAAAACTGGGTTAGAAACTGGCTAACAGAAAGGAGCCAGAGGGTGGTTGTGAATTGGGGTGCAGTCTGGGGAGGGGGGGTGACCAGTGGGGTGCATCAGGGATCGGTCCTGGGGCCAATCCTGTTCAGTGTCTTCATTAGTGACATTGCAGAAGGGCTAGAGGGAAAGGTCTGCCTGTTTGCAGATCACACCAAGATCTGTAACACAGTGGATACCCCAGAGGGGGTGGAAAAAATGAGAAGGGACCTGGGGAAGCTTGAAAAATGGTCTGAGGACTGGCAACTGAAGTATAATTCAAAAAA
This sequence comes from Neoceratodus forsteri, assembly GCA_016271365.2. Lineage (NCBI taxonomy): Eukaryota > Metazoa > Chordata > Ceratodontiformes > Ceratodontidae > Neoceratodus > Neoceratodus forsteri. The sequence goes on along the minus strand of CM057453.1, from coordinate 313,487,606 downwards.
GTGCAACATTATGCACCTGGACACAAAAACCCTGGGGAAAGCTACAAAATGGGTGGGGAGTTGCTGACAGTCACAAAGGAGGAAAGGGAACTGTGGGTTATTATTTCTGACAACCTGAAAATGTCAACGCAGAGTGCTGAGGCAGCTGGGAGTGCCAGTGGCATGCTGGGGGGCATAGGCAGGGGTATCACCAGCAGAAGGAGGGAGGTAGTGATGCCATTACATAAAACCATGGTCAGGCCTCACATGGAGTACTGTATGCAGTTCTGGAGGCCGCACCTTTGTAAGGATATTAACAGGATGAAGATGGTCCAGAGAAGGATGGCTAAGATGGTATAGGGCTTGCAACACAAGACTTGAGAGATTAAGGGACTTCAATATGTACTCACTGGAAGAGAGGAGGGAAGAGGGGACATGATAGAAACATTCAAGTACCTCAAGGGTATAAACAAGGTATAGGGTGGAGACATTTTCCAATACAGGAGGAGCACAAGAATGAGGGCACATGACATGAAATTGGAAGGTGGGAGGTTAAAAGGGAATGTAAGGAAGTTCTTCTTTACAGAGAGGGTGGTGGATGAATGGAATGGTCTGCCTCAGGAGGTGGTGGGAGCGAGCACTGTGGATGGATTCAAGCATGCTTGGGACAGGCATAGGGGAACCACAGAGGTACAGCAGTTGGTGGGTTGGAAGCAGTAATCCAGTACAAGAGCTTACAGACAGGCTAGATGTGCCAGGCAGTCCTTATCTGTTGTCAATTCTATGTTTCTATGTAACGCAAAGGTCAGGTTATAAATGACAATTCAAACACTTTACTATGGCATTCTTTTTAAGCTTAGCATGAAAAAGCTGTGGGTGTAATTTCAATTCATCTTCATGGCTTTTTGTATTCCCCCACAGTCTAGTCACTATATTAGAAAAAAATCATATTTCTATATTTGCTTTTTACTTTTGAAGTTTGAAATTTATGAGAATTATTTCTTAAGCTATATTTACTTTCTCTTTTACTCAGTTTATTCATAAGATATACTGGTTTACCTGCCCAAATTATTTTATAAATCAGACAGGATCATTTTATATTTCGTTTTCTTTCTAAGTCTAGTCATTTTAATCTTGCTGTACATAATACAGAGATATGTAGTAAAATCACATTATAAAACAAATCTTGCTAACCTATTATGCAATTTTTCCACTTTACCCAATGCAGTTCTATTAGTCAAACTGTATATATGGTCTCCATAATCTATTATTGGGAGTAGTAACTGATTTACAAGGTTTTATGTCATAACAGCGATCGCCAAAGGGTGATCGTCTTTATGGCAAAATCAGAGGGCCGAAAATCAAATCTGGTGCTCTGACACCCCGGCGCACAACAAAACGGCCCAAGGACTTGTGTTTTTAACGCTTATGTGGAGGTTGTAGCCCAGCACCCCCACTAAAGGATTCTGAACTCCAAGGGGTGCATGTCAGGGTGGGCAAAACATAAAAAAAATTTCGGACTTGGTACAGCAAAAACTAACCTGCGCCTGGACCCAAACCCAGCACCCTAGCTACCAAGGCCATGAGCCAACCCCCTACACCATGAGGCTGGCTCAACAGCCTACTGCAGTGCCACCCCTCAAATCCCCTCTCACCCCTCACCGTGTATGCTCGCTCCCACCCCCGTGCGCGTACCCGTAATGACTTCCTTTCACTATGGTAGCCCACCCCCCAATCTGGACATTGTCCCTAACTGGTAGCCCCTGTGACAGGTACCACAATTGAGTTGCTCTTTAGCAGTTCGCTCAATTGGGTTGGCCCACATCACTAGATACCGATTTACAACCATTTCCCTCATCCTGTAGTTTAAACAATGGTGGGATCTCCTGAATGCCCCTAATCTTGTGTCTACCTTTTTAACCATCAAATTTATATGATGTTCAAAATGTAAATTTGCATCCACCCAGAACCCTAAATATTTATTTTCTCTTACTTGAGTTAAGACCTCTTTGTTTATTGTTTTAATGCTAATTTGTTTTCTCATTTTATTTTTGATTATTGAATTGAATACCAATGTCCGCAATTTTTGACCATTAAGAACTAATTTGGAATCTGCAAACCAGATACATAGATCATTAAAGTCTTTCTGGCGATGTTCCTCCATTTCTGTTACACTATTACCGGTTGCTATAAGAACTGTCATCTGCGTATAAACACAGGTTGAAATTTCTCATGTGCCCTGAAGCCAGATTTACATATACCAAAAATAGGGTCAGCCCCAAAATAGAACTCTGGGGCACCTCTCTACATATAGACATTTTTTCTGAAAGAACATCTCCCAATTGAACTTGTTGTAGCCTGTAATCTAAATAAGAAGCAAACCATTGTATAGTGTCTGCAGCTATACCTATATCTAAGAGTCTATCCTTTAGAATATAGTGATCTACTGTATCAAATGCTTTAGACAAATCCACAATCACTGCATCCACCTCCTGGCCATTGTTCAAAGGAGTAGAAATCAAATCGACCAGGTCGGTGAGTGCGGTGTCCATGGAGTGTCCTTGTCTAAATCCAGACTGATACTTGGAAATTATTGAATATTTTTCCAAGTACTCTCTTAGTTATTCTTGAACCAAGCCCTCCAAAATTTTAGAAATTACAGAAAATAGAGCTATTGGCCTATAGTTTGTTGCATCAGTTTTTTTGGCCACCTTTGAACACCTTTGAGCTAGTTTACAAGAAGAAGGAAATGTTCTTTCCATTAATCTCCAGTTCAATAATTTAATTATTATGGGGGCTTTTATTTCATTTGAGTCTTTCAAAAATCTTTCTTCTACTCTGTCAAGGCCACATGCTTTATTTACTTGCAGCTTTTTTATATGCTTCTTTACCTGATTAAACTGTATTACCCTAAACCTAAATTTGGATCTATCCTCATTTTTTTTATTTATTTATATATTTAGTAGAAATTGGAATTTCAAACCTTTGAGTCAGGGACTCATTTATAAAGGCTCCTTGTCAGGAAACAGATACTATATACAAATACATAGTTACATAGAGTACAGATCAACGTAGGGAACACTTTACATGTATGTACATAAATATGAGGGATAAAATCCATATGAGAGCAAAAACTCTATACAGGAAAACACTATACATGTATCATATGAATACCAGAAGCAGGATTCACAAAGAAGGCCAAAACTCTCACAGCTGCAGAAAAAAAACCTGCAGCACTGCAGAAATGAAGTTGCATGATATTCTTAAAGAAAATCCTGAAACTGCGGGAATTCCGCAAAAAGTCAGGCAGCTGCGGAATTCCAGCAACTATGGGAATCCCGCAATTGCTGAGAATCCACAGCTGTGGAGCCACAGCTGTGGAAATGGCTGAGTAGGCACAGCAATAGTACAACCAAGTAGCTGAAGCAGCAGACATTAACACTGCCACCATAGTATGAGGCTGACAGCACCCACAAAGAGACCAGCAACCAGTCCCTCACCTGGGACCACTGCAGCACCACAGGTACCAGCAATAACATGGCACCACAGTAGCCGACTGTCACTGCTGGTCATTCCTCCCTGGGAGCATTCCTGTTACCTGCAGGGACAGCACTTGCTGCAGGCTGGCCAGATTCTACTGCCTGTGGGGCTCCGTCATGGGCTGCACTGGGTCTGGTGGCTGTTGCCTGTTGCCATATCATGGCAATGTGTGCTTTTGTTGCTGTAACATCAGCCACTCTTGTACTATCTGGAATGCTATTACCTGTGCCTCACTTCCACCTTAATTGATTCCAATTGTTGGGACACTACTGCAGTTTGCTGAAGGAGAGTTACACCTCATTCTACTGTGTTTAACATTTGTTCCACAACTGTGGAAAAAAACTGCCTGAGAATAACCTTTCAGGGGATGTGCCTTACTTATCTCACACCTTTTTTTCCTCAGGGACTTCCACAGCTGCACTTCTTTCCACAGTGCATAGTGTTTTTTTCCGCAGCTGCGGAGGTTTTTGTGAATAGCACTTAGAGCAATTTCCCCTTTTTTTCCATAGCTATGGCAGTTTTGGGGACTTAGGGAAGGTTATGCACCTTCTGAAAGCTTTGTGAATCAAGCCCCAAGAATACAATTCATAAGTGAGTGAAAATCTATACAGGTCCTATACAGTGATGTAGTTAAACCATCTATCTGTTATAAATAAAAATAGGTAGTAACTTAAAACAAACGTGGTGACACTTGGGCAGCTACATGTTCTGCCAGGGCATGCGACAGTAGGGGGAGGGTCCCAGTGAGGTGGGGAATCAAACAACTATGTGCAGTTACAGCTGCAGGTGGTGATTAGGTGTTGCCTAAGGGCAGATTTGAAGGGCCCTATTCTTAGTTGAGATGTGATATCAGAGGGGAGGGCATTGCTTCAGGCTGGGGCCCAGTATCAGAAGGACCTTTGGGCCAGGGATGTCCTGACCCTGGGCACTTGAGGTGTACACTTGAGTGTGCTCTGGGTGGAAATGGCAGGGACGAAGGGGGTGAAGATGGAAATTAGGCCTGGAGGTGCAAGGCCTGCAACAATTTTCTTGGTTAGGAGGCAGGTTTGGTAGTGCAGCCTTTTCTCAAGGCTGAGAAAATCAGCAAGGTCATATAAGGTACATGTGTGGGTGAGTCTGCTGGAGCCCGTAAGTAGGGGCAGGCTTTGTTCAGGGACATTTTCATTTTACTGAGTGTGGTTTTGTCTGCTGCACCATACACCAGGATGCTGTAGTCCACTAAGGATAGCAAAGAGGAGGTGATGGCCTTCCTTAGGGCTGCAGGTGGTAGGCAGCTCTTGTGGATGTACAGTAGGCCAACACGTGTTTATGGCTGTAGCGAGGGTGTATATGTGGTCATGAAAAGAAAGAGCAGAGTCGAAGGTGATGCCCAGGCATTTGTAGGTTTTTACCTGCTCGACGAGAAGGAGGATGCTAGACAGGACAGTGAGAGGAACGTTCCTGGATTTGCTTTGGGAATGTGAGAACAGCATGTGCTTCATCTTTTTATGTTGGCTCACGCTTGCGCGCCAGCCAACATATTGCAGTAGTAGCAGATTTGGAGGTGCAGTCACTGTGGGCAAATGCAGTGCACACATCAGTAGGTGCATCCTTCATTCCCCAATAAGCCAGCATGTAGGCACTGACACCAGCAATACATAAAGTGGTCACCATATCTAACAAAAGTGCCGCTGGAATGAGAGCCAAGTTCATCATGCGGCGGCACAATAACACACCTCCCGACGTGCCTTTACTGGTGAAGTTGTCCAATAAACATGGCAGCACCGAGTGCCGCTGCACACAATGCCAACTTCAGGGGTGCCCAATCCCCCTGTCGGCATGCCCTGACCCACTTCATTTGCCAATGGGGGAGCCCACTCCCTGTCAGCATAATGCCCCTCCTCACATTGCAATTGTGTGCCAAGGGGGTGCACAATCCCCCTCTGCATCATGCGCCCCCCAACAGTCTTTCTTTGCTGACAGGGGGCCCAATCCCCATTGGTTTCAGTCCCCCCTGCCCAGTTCAATTTGCTGATGGGGAAGCCCACTCCCCATCGGCATAATGTCCCCAACCCCTGATTTGTGCTGTGTGCTGAGGGGGTGCCCAATCCCCCTCGGCATCATGCATGCCCCCAACCCGTTTCTGTGCTGACAGCTGTCCCAATCCCTGTCGGCTGTGGTCCCCCTCCCTGTAATGCAGGTGGTGCACTGGGAGCCCACCCCAGTGTACCAAACAACACCTGCAAAAAAAGAAAACCGACCCTCATCTTTTATTTTTTTCCCCTGTAAAACAAAAAACTGTCCCTCGCGGTCTCTCTTGCCCCTTCCCCTAATCCCACACCCACCTTCTGTGTACCCTGCCTCCCCACACACCCCTCAGCCCATACTTACCTCCGGAGCCTGGCACGATGATCTTTGGTGGACCGGGAACATGTCTGCACTCTTCAAAGCCAACTGCGAACTGAAGAAATGCCGGTAAGCTGTATAATGGCATAAATAGGTTTTTTTCAACTTTGGTGCATATCTCGGGCATTTTTGGGAATTTTGGCACCACATTTTCAACATGGGATTATTGGGACCCCTCCTCATGAATTCAGTTACTGTAATGGCGTTATTCCATCCCGAAAGGTGATTTCACGGTCACTGTGCGGTATCACCTTTCGGGACCGAGTAAAAAAATAACAATGCCACTGTTCATGAGGTGGGCTCTCAAAAAGCCTTTGTTGCAAATTTGGTGAAAAAAATCCCAGAATTACTGTTTTATGAGCGTGCATTGTGCAGTTTCCATGCACACTTGTAACTTTGTGAATTTGTAATATTTTCACTCCACGTTTTCAACATTGGCATTTTTCCATACCTCCTTATGAACAATATACTGTAGCCGTCATTTTACATATCCTGGCCGAAATGTGTTTTCACACTTCTAGCGCAGAATAGCACGGTCGCTGTAGGAAATCAGTTTTGGGGACAGATTAAGAAAATGACAGTGACACTGTTCATGAGCAGAGGTCCTAAAATGCCTATGTTGAAAATCTGGTGATGAAAGTCCATAAAATGTTTGTGTTACAAGCATGCATTGCAAAGTTTCGACGCACCCTTGTAACTTCACAAATTTGCAATATTTTCATGCCAGATTTTCAACACTGGCATTTTTTCACACCTCCTTATGAACAGTACAGCTGTCATTTTTCACATCCTGCTCAAAATGTGTTTTCGCATCTGTGGTGCACAATGGCGTGGTCGCTGTGGGAAATCAACTTTTTGGGACAGATTAACAAAATCACAGCACCACTGTTCATGAGGAGAGGTCCCAAAATGCCTATGTTGAAAATGTGGTTAAAAAATCCCCAAAATAATTGAGTTATGGTCATGTGTTGCGTAATTTCTATGCATGCTCATGACTTCACCAATTTTTCATATTTGCACTCCAGATTTTCAGGGTTGCCATTTTTTTACACCTCTTCATGAACAATCAAATCTCTCCTCCCTCCCATATCAGTTGTAGACTGTTGTTTGTTCTAGCTGCCAAAATACTGTATATTTGATTTGATTTGATTTGATTAAATCAAATCACACCAGTCATCATGTTTCATTTATCAGTATGTGACCTATAAGTCGCTTCTCTGTCTCATATCAATGTTTACCACCTGCGGTCACCCTATGTGGTACCCTTGTATGTATATCCAGCCTGTATCATGTAACGTGTATTTCATGTATATACTGTTATTACCTATCTGTGTTCGTACTTTAAGTGTTTATGTCACAGGACCTCCTTGTGAATGAGCTTGCTCAATGGAGTTTTCCTGCAATAAACTTGAACTTTGAACTTGAATACAGCTGTAATTTTTCACATCCTGCCCAAAATGTGCTGTCTTGCCTGTGGCACCAACTGGCATAGTTGCTGTGCAAAACCACCTTTCAGCTAACAAACTGATAGTGCCACTCTTCATGAGGTGGGGTCCCAAAAAGCCCATGTTGAAAATTTGGAGTGAAAATACCAACAAGCACCTATGGTGTTAGGGTTTCCAACTGTAACACCCCAATCTGTAGAGACTGACAGGCATCAGGGGTGTGACTTGGGATCATTGGCTGTAATGCTCACGGCATTCCACCCCAACCCCCACCCTGCAGCCAGTGACAGGCATCAAGGTGTGCCTTGGAGTGTTCAGCCCTAAAGTTCACCCCATTCTCCTATACTGCACCCATCTCAGTGTATTTCCTTAAGGAATGGGGTAAGTATAAGGCCCAAAGACCCCAAAGCACACCATGACACTTGTCTGTGTCTACAGGGTAGGATGAGATAAAATGGCATGAGAGTTACAGCTGACGACCCAAAGGCACACCCCAATGCCTGTCAGTCTCTGCAGGGTGGGGGTGGGGTTGGCATCAGTTCAATACTTCACTGTCATTCCTATTATGCATCTCTAACTCCTGTACTACCAATGCCAATGCCAGCAAGACAACATTTGGCATTGACAAATGCTTGTTTAGGTTAATTACAAGGTGATGGTCCAGAAACCAGGATTCTGCCTGATTAAAACAGTGTTGCAGGGCACTTTGGAGGTGGGAGGGGGTCTGGTAGGATGTGAAAAGGACTGTGTCATCTGCATAGAGGAGCATTTTTTCTGAGCAGGAGCTGGGAATCGTATTTAGGTACAGACTGAAAAGCAGTGGTCCAAGGATTGAGCCTTGTGGGACACCCAAATAAACCTGTCAAGTGCCAAAGAGGGTACTGTTGATTTTCACACACTGTGAATGGGAGGTAAGGTAGCTGGAGAACCAGGACAGAGGGCCATCTGGAAAACTTAACTGGGGGAGGGTGGATTTGAGGAGTGGGTGGCAGATGGTATCGAAGGCTTTCGATAGATTGGTGTAGACTGCTCCCATGAGGAATCCTTTATCCAAGACTTTGTGTAAATAGATGGAAAACTCAAAGAGGGCAGTAGTGGTGATATCCCCCCTGTGGAAACCGTGCTGTTCCGCACAGAGAAGATTGTGTTGGTCAAGGTATTCGGTCATTTGGTCAGCCACAACTTTTTCTAGGAATTTCGAGGGGGGGCAGTATCAAGAGCAGTCTGTAGTTCACGGCGGAGGTACGGTCCCCACCTTTGTGTATAGGGGTGACCACTGCAGTCTTCCAAGCAAGGGGGAATTGGCCATGACAGAGTGAGTAATTGAGAAGGCTGGTAAGGGGTGCAAGGACTGCATCTAGAACTAGGCAAAGGAGTTTTGGATCCAGTGTGTCATTACTATAGCCAGCGTCACTGAAGACTTTAAGTAGGAAGGGTTTGGCCTCAGATGGTGTGAAGGCCCTGAGGTGGAAAGGGGGGTAGTGGAGGTGGGGGCAGGTAGGCAGGGGCAGGGTTGAAGAAGTTGGTGGGGAGGACAGCACTGAGGTCTGAGAAAGCTTCATTGAGTCTATCGGCGATACACTGTGGGTCTTTGGTGAGTGAGCCATTTACATCAAGCTGGGTGGGTGGGGGCATTGTAGACTTTCTGTTCAGCTCCTTAATATTATCCCAGAGCTTCTGGGCAGACCCCTAGGAGGAGGCAAGCATAGATCTGTAGTAATCTGATTTTGCCTTGCGGATGGCCCAGGTGCATTTATTGCGTGCAGCACTATAGGCTTGCCTATCTACAGGCTTGCCAGATTCGATTGCTCTATGCCAGAGGTCATCTCTACTCTGTAGCTAATTGATTAAAGCCGGGGCTATCCACTGGGAGTTATGCTCCTTAATAGATGATTTAGTAAGGGGAGCAAAGATGCCACACGCTGCATTAAACAATTGGACAAAGTAACCAAAAACAGTGTCAACATCAGGAGCTAGTTTATTTGGGGACCAGTCCCAGCTGGCAAGGTACTCTCTAAGTTGTGTTAGCTTGCCAGGGTGAATGCGCCATCGGAGAACAGTTTTTGGTGCTGTTTTTTTCATTTTACAGGACCAGGAGAGGGTGATAGGAGAGTGGTCACTGAGGGCATTGGGTAGTACGGTGGTGCTGGTGATTTTATGAGGTCTGTTCGAGAGGACATTGTCCAGAAGTGTGGCAGTGCCTTTGGTAAGGTGGAACCAGGTGGGAGTAGTTATCAACTGTGTAAGGTCGAGGGCTGCTATAGCATCCTTGGCTTGGGAGGCAGAGCTGGAGAGACAGTTAATATTGAGATCACCCATCGTGATCTGTTCCAGTTTGCTGAGCAGACTGGAGAGGTGCTCTAGAAGTGACTGAAAGGCAGGGAACTGGTGTCGAGGGGGAATATAGGTTGCCATGAATATTAGGGGGGCTCTAGAGGCATCAGTGGAAATTTTGAGGGAGATCGCCTGGGCACCATGCTCCAGTTGAGGTGGGGGGGGCGGGTGTTATTTTGGATGATTCTGATCCTGGAATCAGCTGCCAGATACTTTGAAATTCAGTAAAGTAGCCCCAGTTTTTGGTGTATGGATTTGACAGTATTTGTCTTATGCTTGTCAGATATGAGGCAGGGGTTAATATTTACATAGAAACAGATTTTGTTAGCAGAACATGACTTTTAGGCCCATCCAGGCTGCCCCTTGTCCCTGATTATTCTATCACCACTGACCCAAGTTGGCTATAGGTGTCACTCCCTCCCCCGTTCCTCTACCTAATATGCCCTGTGCCTATCTCATGCATGCGTGAAGCTCCCCAAAGTCTTTGGCCCCACTACCTCATCTGGCAGGCTGTTCCAGTCATCCACTACCATTTCTGTGAAAAAGAATTTTCACACATCTCTCTTAGCTTTATTGCATGCCCCATTGTTCTAATATATCTCTTTCTCTAAAATAGATCATTCACTTGCATCTACAGTAGTTAACTCTTGTGAGGTACTTGTAGGTTTCAATCATGTCCCCTTTCACTCTCCTCTCTTCTAGGGAGTAAATGTGAAGTTCCTGAAGCCTTTCCTCGTATGGCTTCTAGTACAACACCCTCAACATTTTGGCTGCCCTCCTCTGTACCGCCTCCACCCTTTCAATGTCCTTGTAGAGGTGCGGCCACTAGAACTATACACCGTGCTCCAGCTGGAGCCTAACCAGTAAGGGATATAACAACAGCACCACCTCCTTTCTCCTGCTAGAAATCACTCTTTCAATGCACCCCAGCATCCTTCTAACCTTTCCCACTGCTTTGTTACACTATCCAGCTACCTTGAAAGCATCTGATAAGATGACCGCTAGGTCTCTTTCTTGCTTGGTGACTGTAAACTCCACTCACCCAGCTTATACACAGCCCCTGGGTTTCAGCCCTAAGTGCATAACCTTGCACTTTTTGACACTGAAACCCAGCCACCCCCCAGACCATTCCTCTAGTTTCCTCAGATCTCTCTGCTTTCTCACCATCCCTTCCTGAATATCAGCCCTGCTGCAGATTTTTGTATCATCCACAAAGAGATACACCTTACCCGCAAGTTAATTTGCAATGTTGCTTATGAAGACATTGAAGGGGACTGGTCCCAGCACTGAACCTTGTGGAACCCCACTAGCCACTCTTCTGTCACCTGAGTGGCTATGGCTTACCACCACCCTTTGCCTCCTATCCCTTAACCAGTTTGATACCCAGCTTATCACTTTCTTCCCCGCCACTAGGCTGCTTAATTTTTATTTATTTATTTAGTTTTTGTTGACCGGGTAAGTGCACTATACAAATTCTGCCTATTTTCAGGCACGACCCAGGGGAGGGGGATACAGATGCATGCCAACTGACCTTGAACCAGATTAAGCTGCTTGAGGTATTTTGCTTTTAGTGAATGGGGGGGGGGGAATTTGGCCAGGGCACCGGGGAAATTCCCCTACTCTGTGGTAGGGGGCGCTGTGCTGTCTAGGCAGGATGGCAGACGGTGTCGGGCCACTGGAGGAGGTGGATGTGTTATGTGTTCAGCGGACCGAGGTTTCTCCCCCGACCTTGGATTTTATGCTTACGGGGGATATGGATGCCGCATTTGCTACTGAATTGGGTGTTTGTGTTCAGCAAGTAAACTTACTTGCTGCTCAAGATGAAGAGGTTTCTGCTCATTTGGAAAGCCCAAAATCTTCTGTAGCTGCGGTTCTCTTGGAGTCGGCTTGTGATGCGGCTGGGTCTCAGCTGTCGGCGGACAAGACAGTGGAGGTTTCTTGGAGTGATGATGTGGATGAGGACGGTATACGGAAGTGCCGTTCGGTTTACTCGGCTCCTTCTGACTGTCAGTGGTCTAAGGAGTGGCTCTTCTGGATGCCAGCTGGCTTTGCCTGAATAGCAAGTGGGTACCTGATAACAATTGGATGTCTTTTTCAACTCCTCCGACAGTTTCATGGGCTACAGATCTTGAAGGGCAAGTACTTTCTACGTCTAATCCAGGGATAAACATTGGTGAAGTTGTTAATCATTCAGATAACATTTCGCATGATTCTGGCCATGGTACTGTTCTGGACCCTCCTTCTCAGTCTCCTAGGAGAGATCATGCAGGACCAGGACCTAGATTTTCAGATCTTTTTCAAAGAAATGTCTTGGAGCAAGCACCTCGCCATTATGCAGTTCGGCTGCGGTATCTGGGTGGCTTACAGGAACATCCTGATAGACTGTATGTGGCAAGACAATTATTGAAGGACTTAATGCAATTTTTGGCTTCTGACATTTATGCTTTAATAAATGTGAGGGGGAAGACACTTGTGACATCAGTTTTAAAACATTTTCTGGCCTGGATAAATTTTGGGCTAAATATGAAAATTGTAAAGCTACTCCCTTGTGGGACTCTTTTTGGGTCATACCTCCTACTTAACCTTTATTTAAAACAATTAATGTCTTGTTCAGGAATGAAGGGGTAAATGTGGGGAATATTCAGTTTTGGCTGGAAAAAAAAAATGTTCTGTGTTAGGGCCCCCTACACCCATTTTTGATGATAAGGGAATCTGGACAGGCAGATGGAAATTTAAGGTTAAGCTCAATATTATTAATAATGAGGTACAACATATCCCGAATAGCTTCTTTTTGGGTAAAGATAGGGGGGTCTTCTTTTACCCTGGACAACCGAAAGCTTGTTATAAGTGTGGGAGTAGGAGGCATCTCAATAGTGCATGTGACAAAGTGAAGTGTATCTTTTGTGGAGATTTTGATCATGACAGTAGTACGTGTAGAAATGTTTTTCAGTGTAATTTATGTAAGGAAAAAGGTCATGCCTATCATCAATGCTTATGGGCTGGACCAAATAATCAGGGTGGTTTAAATAAGGAAGATTTATTAAACTGTGCACAGGACAGATTTTGGCCTGGATTCTCTAGTAAGGCCCAACCCCAAACAAGGCCTACTCCCTCTGACTCTAGTGCTACCGCCCCTGACCCTCCTGATCCTACCCCCTAGTCTGATGATTCTAGTACTCCAGTAACGGTAGTTCCAGCTGCTATTTCTACCTCCATAATTGCTCCTTTGGTTATGCCCCCTTCCCCCGGATAGGGAATTTCAGGTCCCGCATCGAAACAGAGTTACTTGAGTTTATAGCAGGAATCATCAACACCCTACAGGCCTTCCCACTCAAAATGTCTTCTCTTTTCTACAAGACCATGAGGGTGGATCAGAGTCTGATGTTTCCTCAATTTCAGGGGAGATGGAATGTGAAGAAGAAGGGAGTTCTGAGGTTTTACTTACTAAAAAAAAGAGTGGTCGGAAAAGAAAGAAGGACAGAACTCTTTGACTTCTTGTAGATGTCCACTCTTCGTTTGGTTTCCCTTAATACCTGTAGCATTAAAAGCTACAGGAAATGTTGGGCCTGTCTCCAATTTTGTACCTTTTTGACTGTAGATATTTATTTTCTTCAAGAGACTCATCTCATGTCTTTACAAGATGTTTCTCTGGCTAAACAGGGGTGGCATGCTGGGCCTTCATTTTGGTCCTTTGGTTCAGACTAAGCTGATGAATAGGGTATTTTGTTTGGTACTACACAGGTACAGGTTATAAGACTGGTGGATTTAGTTCCAGGGAGGGTTCTCATTCTAGATTGTTTCTGTAAAAGGTTTTCACTTAGATTAATTAAGCAATAAGGCATGACCAAGGGTTATGTTAATGATCTGTTAATCACCTTCTAGGGGTGTACTGTGGCACGAGGTGTAGCTGAGTGCCACATGCCCCTAGAGGGTGATTACCTGACCATTAACATAATACCTGGGAGTGCATTATTGCTATTATAATAAAAACCGTTTTTAAACAGTGTTAAACCTTGCTCAGCATATGGTTAAGCTCTACATGTATGTTAATAAAAGATTAACATAAGGCTGTTAGAATGTTTGCAGCCAATCAGAAAGCTCTATTTCTCAGACCCATTTTATAATTAATATTTATGCCCCCAAGTGAAGTCAGCCCAGATTGACTTCTTTAATCAGGTGCATCCCTACCTGTACACCCAGAGACATATTGTCTGGGGTGGGGATTTTAACTGCAGTCTAGATATGAAGATAAAAGATCATGTGCAACAGAAAGTCTATTGTGATACACATGCATTATTGGGTATCTTGGGTACTTCTCAGTTGAAGAATGCTTATAGATCCCTATCTTCAGATTCCGGCCATACATATTCTAGAAACATCTTTAGGTCTAGGATTGATTATTTTTTTCTCTCTAAATATTTAGTTCCTACTTCTTGAGTTTTACGATTTTGTGCAGTTTCTGATCATATGGCTTTAGTGTGTTGGGTAGGACTTTCATCTATCCCTCCTCATTTTCCTTCAGTTTGTAACAGGTGGAAGTCAAATTTGGCCCTTTTGGATCAGGACGAGGTTAGGAGTCAGTTGGCACATTTGTTTTATCTTAGAAAATCTGTGGCTGAGTTTTACGAGGATTGGGCTACTTGGTGGGTGGACACTAAACAAGAAATTTGTTAATTTTTTATGAGGTTTGGTAAAACTGTAGGTACCAGTAACTATATTAGATACCTAGATTATCGAAATCAATATTATAGGTTGTTATCCTTCCCTAATAATTCTGACCCTAGTCTTCAAGATCTAATTTGTAGGTTGAAGGATTTGATGAAGCGCCATCAATATGATAGGGCAGCATCTTTACAGGCAGAGATGAGATTCGGCTTACAAAAAACACCTTATGCGGATCCATTCTCTGCCTGTAAGCATCGCTTGGACACTAAATTGATGGAAGGTTTATGGGATGATCATGGCCGTGTCAGGTATTTGAAGGTGGAAATGCTGGACATTGTTTCTCAGCAGTTAAAGTCCCAGCATAGGGTCCCTTTTTTTGCAAAAAAAACAGCGGGAGGATTTTGTTTCTTTTCCAGTGCCAGTAGTCTCAGAGAAACAAATTAGTGATTTGGAGAAACCCATCTCTTTAGCTGAAGTTAAGGATGTTATTTTGCACCTTAAAACTGGGATTTCACCAGGCACAGATGGGTTAAAAAAATGAATTTTATAAGTGTTTTTTGAATGAGGTTAGTGAAATTTTGTGTCATCTTTATAATGAGATCCTGGGGTCTGGGGCTTTTCCTCCATCATTTTCTGAAGCGATAGTTATATTTTTGTATAAAAATAAGGATTCAAAACAGGATTTTGGAAACTGAAGGCCCGTTAGTCTTCTAAATGTAGGCTACAAAATCTTGGCTACCATTTTGTGTCATAGATTACAGTTTGTTGCAGAACAGGTACAGTAATTTGTCCTGTCCAGACCTGTTCTGTTCCGCATAGGAACATACAACAAAATTTGCTCTTTCTTAGAAATATTTGTGAGTTTGGTAGACAAAATAAGCTAAGTGGGTATCTCATAGCTTTGGATTAGGAGAAGGCTTTTGACAGAGTCTCTCAGGAATTTTTGCATAAAACATTGCTGATGTATGGTATTCCTAGCAAATTTAGGTCTTGGTTGCAGTATTTATATAAAGATGTAGTCATTTTTCTTTAATCAATGGACATATGAGTGGTAGCTTACCTTTTTTAAGAGGTGTCAGACAAAGGTGTCCCCTAAGTCCTTTATTATATACTTTTGTGTTGGATCCAGTTGTTCGATTCATTATTCATAATAATAGCATTTTTGGGCTTACACCTGCTCTCTCTCTAGCACCCTAGAAATTAACAGTGTATGCTGATGACATCTGTCTTATTGTCCGGGATCAAAAGTCGGCTGACAAGGCTTTACAAGTTTTTTCTGATTATGCAGCAGTTGCAGCATCCACTGTGAATTTTCATGAAAGTTTTGGGGTTTTTATTGGTCAGGGTTCTTTTTCTACTGTTATTGGACCCATACAGATTTCTGACACACCCATTAAAGTGTTAGGGGGCCTTTTTGGTTCTGGGGATTTAGCCTTTCTCAACTGGGAGGAAAAACTTAAACGGGGAGAAGCAAATGTTCAAAGGTGGAAGAATTGGTCCCTATCTAAAAAGAAACATATTATGATTATTACGAAATATTTATTGCCCCATTTTCTCTATATTAGCTCTATGTTTCCAGTCCCTTTTCAACTTGAGACTAGATTATTGAGTGTTTTCTTTCAGATGCTGTGGGGTAGTCAATTAAACCCTGTTAAAGGGGCATTTACATATTTGAAAATTCAGCATGGAGGTCTTAGCATGATTAACCCAGTGGTGTTTTATCTTTCTTTCTTTTTTAAATCAAATTTTGGATTTAGGACTGGTTGTGTTGAGTGCCCCTGGGAGAGTTGGACTTTATTTTGTTTAACCTTTTTTTTTTCAAAGATGGGCTTCTCAGCTTCCAAGGATTGCTGCTTCTCTTTTTGTCCCAGATTTTGCTAGACCAGCAATTTGGAAGCTCAGCCTGTGGGGGGTCACTAAGCTACATGTTCAAAGCTTAACACGGAAAACTCCTTGTTCTGATATTATGACCCGAAATTTTGCAACTCGGGTAGATTTTCCTCAATGTGTCCCTTCTAAATTATGTTTTGCATTACAACTTTTGACAAATAAATGCCTCCCTATTGATCTGTGGGATGTTCAATGGCTCTGCTGCCATGGCAGATTAGGTGTACGTGGCAATTTGAAGCATAAACCTTTGTTAGAAAGGCAACGTCTTCGAACACAGTGTGTTGCACAAGAGGAGACTATGAATCATTTATTTTATTCCTGTGCTTATTCTATGGAATTTTAGATCTCTTTAGCCACTAGATGGCATGTAACTTATGATATTTTAATTTGGGGGGATTATACAGGTCTAGTTCCCAGATATAATTCTAGTACTTTGACTGTGATTTTTGCATTTATTAAGTACTACTTCTGGCAAGCTAGAGGTAAATTTTCTCTGCATCATATTGATACACCTGTGAGTACTCAGATTAAACAACTTGAAACTGTTATTTTGCATCATAAACAGAAGGAACAAGCTATTATGGATTCTAGACTTTATAACGTATTATGAAGGAATGTACCTTGGGTTTCTTTTGGGGATGTTGGTTGAGATGTTTCTTTTATTTTTTTTCTCTTGTTATCAAACTTTTGTTATTTATATAGGATTGTATAATTTGCTTTTCATGTGATTTTCATTTCTGCTTTGTGACTCATCGGTTTCCTTTTTGTGAAGTTTTGTTTTTTCAATAAATAATTCCCCTACTCTCCTGTAGAGGATCCCTTACATCCTGGCACTCTGCTAATATGGCTGATCCTGGAGGTGTGGTGGAGAACATGGAGGTGTTGGAAGCAGGGGAGTTGGTCTCCTCCCCTGTCCCAGAACTGTTAGAGGCTGAGCTGACTGATGTATCGAAGAGTGCTGCTTCTTCTATGGTTGTTAATGATGTTCCCTTGAAAAAGTCTTCTGCTACCTGTTCAGACAGCTCTGTCTCAGGTATGGTGCAGATTTCAGTGTTGCCTGAGAAGCATATTGCACACCAGTCCAGTGTAATTCCTGACCTTTCTACAGCTGCTAGTTTATCAAATGACACTGTTGCATTGTTACTGGCTTTAGAAAAAAGATGAAATTTGGATAAGAAAAAAGAGATTTTAGCCCTGAAACAAACTGATACTGTTTTAAAAGGAGTTCCTTTTGATGACTCACCACTTTTGAATGAACCTGCTTTGCTCAATGACAAGTCTTTTTCTTCGTTGACACTTCTGCATTTTTCTTCATCTCAATCGCCCAGCCAAGCAGTACTTGTGAGTGAGGTGTCTGTGAAGATTTCTCTTGGGGTTTCATCCGGAATGGCAAATACGGCTTCTACTCATTCCGGCCTAAGATGCGCCCCTGTGTCTCCAAATACAGCATCGCGTATGGACTGGTCTGTAGATTCTGCATTGATTGCAGCTGGTTGGGAAAAAGACCCTGAGGCTGGGACTTGGCGCTCAGAGTCGTCACCAGTTCACATCAATACCTTGGATGTTGCTGGTAATGTTTCTGATTTGTCTACAGTCCCTGGTCTTTCTTTACCTTCAGAACTGCAGCTCACGCAAAACCCAATTCTGCCTCTACCTGGTATTGCTCCTGCTGAGTTGTCTGATACACCTTCAAAAACAGCTGCACCAATTTTAAAATCCCAGGGACCTGGGTCGATTCCTCCAAATGACAGAAACTCTTTTCCATCTACCTCCAAAACTTATGCATCCTGCTTTTCTGTCCCAATGCAGCAAGCAAAAAGACATAATGCGGTTAGGCTGCATTATGTGGGTGGTCTGGATGTCATGCCAGACTGTGTGTTTGTAGAGAGAACTTTGCTTAAAGAGTCCATGACATTTTTTGCATATGAAATTCATGCACAATGCATGTCTCTCAGGAACACAATTTTGATATCAGTTTTAAAATGTTTAATGGGTTAGACCATTTCTGGACAACATTTCATCAGTTAAAAAATATTCCCTAATGGGTCACTTTTACTGCTATCCCCCTTACTAAACCTGCTCAGAAAAATGTTACCATTTTATTTAGAAATGATGGGGTTAGTCTGAATGACATTATAGTTTGGCTAAAACAGAGATGTATGGTTTTAACTGATCCGGAGGCTATTTTTGATACTGAGAACCTCTGGACAGGGGGTTGGAAAGTGAGGGTGTTACTTAAAACCACAGACACTGGGATCCAACATTTACCTAATAGCTTTCTGTTAGGTAGGGACAGAGGGGTTCTTTTCTACCCAGGCCAACCAAAGGCCTGTTACAAATGTGGCTCCATTAGTAATTTGAGTAGCATTTGTGATAAGATTAAATGTGTGGTGTGTGGGGAATTAGGCCATGAGGGCAATCAATGTGTAGAAGAACCTAAATGTGTGCTCTGTGAGGAATCTGGTCATATTTTTCAGCAGTGTACATGGGTTGCTCATAACTCCCCAAACCTGGCTGATGGGGAAGAACAGAGGTTACTTATTACTGTGGCACGACGTACTAAACTTAATGATCAAAGCTCGGTTTCCTTGAAGCAGAGGTCTTCTCTTCCGCCTTTGGAACCAGAGCCCCAGTTTTCACATGTGGCCTCTGTCCCCCCTGACAAGCAGCTGGATGCCCCTGAACCTGTGATTCCTATCCCAGGAGTGTCTGATTTGGCACCCCCCTTCCTATCCAAACACTTCTACAGAGTTCTCTAGTGGGAAACATTTTGTATCTGCCCTCCTCCTGTTTTGTCTATGGGTACAATGAACCCCCCCACCTCTGGAATCTAATATTCCTCAAATCAGATCTACTAGGAGTAGTAGGAAACAAGGGTCACCCCTCTCTAAAGTACAAAAAAACAGAAACTATCCCCATGGGAAATAGATGTGACTTATTGCAAGATCCTTCTGAAAACACAGACTCTGATTCCTCATCTGTGGTTTCATCTCATCCGGAACAAACTACGGATACTGAGGTTCCTATTGATTATATAAGGTCCCAAAAATGCAAAGCCAAAGCTAAGGTAAAACATAAAGAAAGTGTCTCTTGAAAGGGAAAATCTAGATGAAAGGCACTGTGTTTATTAGAGGGTTTTGTTTCTCTTTCATGTTATAGCTCCCTCCTTTTCATTTCATACTTTAAATGTTAATAGTATCAAAAGGCATGTGAAGAGGGATACAGTCTTTTCCTTTTTATCCTGTTTGTCGATTGTGGTAATCTTGTTACAAGACGTGAGATTTCATTCCCTCATAGAAATCAAGCAAGCTCAGAAAGCCTGATTTCTTGGCCCATCTTTTTGGTCAACTGGTCAGGAAACCTGTTCAGGTGTAGGTATTTTATTTAGCATGACTGATACTGAAGTTTTTAAAGTACTGGATTTATGTCCTGGTAGATTGTTGTTGATAGACATTAAAATTTCTAACGTGTTGTATAGAATCTTGAACGTCTATGTACCTCAAAAGAAGTCCCTTCGGAGTGAGTTGTTCAAACTTGCACAACCTTTTCTGTATACTTCTCATTATGTTCTCTTTGGAGGGGATTTTAACTGTGGCCTATCTCTCAGAGATAGATCCCATACTTCTAAAACATCAAAAATGTTTTGTGACTCTAATTTTTTACATGCTGTATTGAGTTAGGCTAAACATATGGATGCTTACTTTTCTATTACTGCTACACATACTCCTACATTTCATAAAGGGCTTTTAGCTACTCGCATAGATTTCTTTTTTGTATCCAGACATTTACTGCTTGATACAGCCACTGTAGAGGTAGCTGAATTTTCAGATCACAATCTTTTAACTATCATCTTGGGTGGTGTCCAACCCAGACTTAATGGTCCAGTATATGGAAATTGAATACTTCTTTGTTAGACGATATCCTTTTATTAGACCAGATAAAACTATTTTTGCAAGCTAGAATATCTGTGTTTATTTTATATGATAATTTACAGCTATGGTGGTCTGATACTAAATTGGACTTGACACGTTTATTGAAACAATTTAGTAAACAGCATTACACTTCACAGTATATAGATTATCAGAATAAACAACTCCATTTACAGAAACTTTTGACTTTATCTTATACCACTGGACATGACTTTGCTAGACAAATTAGTACTTTAAAAACAGGTCTGACTGCTTATCATTCACAAAAAATTAAATTATTACAACACCAACAACAATTTGGTACTGCGGGATCCTTTTCTGTTGTGTGTCCTTATGAAAGCTGTGGAAAAAGGATAGATGATAAAGGTTTTGAGTTTTTTTGGATAGTAGACACCATGAATGTAAAACTAATTTGGAAATTCAAGCTTGTATTGCTGCATATACTGTAAGCTTATTTGGTCTATTGAAAACAATATTGAGGGGTCTCAGCATATCTTTCTCGCATTACAGTTCCCGAAATCTCTCCCTCTTTGCAAGATTCTGCTATTCAAGATATTCAACAATCAGAAGTTACTGAAGTCATTGGTAATTTGCGATCTGGAGTCACGCCAGGCTTGGATGGCCTCCCCAATGAAATTTATAAATTGATAGGTGCAGAATTAGGCCATTAATTGGCTGCAGTGTTTAATTATCTTCTTCAAGCTGACTCTTTTCCATTGGACATGAATATGGGAGGTTTTATTTATATATTTAAGAAGGGTGATAAAAGACTTCTACAAAATTGGAGGCCACTCAGCCTCCTAAACACAGATTTTAAGATTCTGGTTAAAATGTTAGCTCTACGTTTACTAAAGATAGCACAGCATGTTATTTCTTCAGCTCAATTTAGTACTGTTCAGGGCAGGAATATCTCTGACCATTTAGTTTTGCTGAGGGAAATAGTTGAGAGGGGGAATAATGATTTACTTCATGGTTATTTGGTCTCTCTTGACCAAAAACAGGCCTTTAACTCTGTTAATCGTGAGTTTTTGTGGCTTGTTTTGCAACATTACCATGTCCCTCCTAGACATATATCCTGGATTCAGAAATTTTACCAATCTGCTACTGTAGTTCCCATTGCTAATGGTTGGAAAGGACCCATGATACAGTTACCGGAGAGGGGTTCAACAAGGCTGTCCACTTAGCCCTATTCTTTATGTCTTTTTTCTGGATCCTCTGCTCCAGAACATTAATGCTTCAGTGGGGATTGTTTCAGTATCTACCCCATTATGTTCCACCCCACATACTGTTATGGCATACGCGAATAATATGAGTTTAGTTGTAGCTGATGTATCATCAGTTCAAGAAGCAGTGCATCAATGTGTGGTATTTGGGTCTATCTCAGGAGCTGTCTTGAACTTAGACAAGTGTATTGGTAGACGTTTGAGGACTAGTAGTCAACCTGTATCTATGGTTTCTAACATTAAGATAGGTCAGGAACCAATTAAAATTCTAGGTATTCTGTTTGGAGATGGTCCTCTGGACATTCTGAATTGGAGTCCTAAACTAGAAATTGCTCAAGCCAAGTGGCATGTTGGAACAAATGGAAATTAGGGAAAAAGAAAAGAGTTCATCTGATTAAAACGTTTTTGATTTCAGTTTTCCTTTTTTTAAGTTATGTATTTCCCCGCCTAAACTTTTTGAGACTAGAATTTTGAGTATCTTTTTTCAAGCTTTATGTGGTAATCATCTCAATCCAATTAAGTGAAATAATACTTATTTACCTATTTTGTTGGGTGGTCTGAACATGGTTCATCCTTTATTTTTCTATAATAGTGTTTTTTTGTTGGCAAATCTTAAGCCCCTTTTATTTAATTTAGGAAAAGGTTGGGAGCCCTTAGTTTTTGAGTCCTGCAGTCCCTGGTTTCGTCAATGGGACTCTAATAGTCTTAAAGTGGTTAAAATTGTCTCTTGCAATCCTAATTATATGAGGGAGACTTTCCTAAGGCTGAAATAGTGGCATATTTTGAGTACTATGATTGTGACTCTTCATCAAAAAAACTTATATAAGCATTTATTGGAACACAATTGTGCTGTTTCTATGGTTTTTCATAAGTGCCTAGAGTCATGTTGGAGCAGCCTTATGAATCTTTTATGGAATTCAAGGATTCCTCCACAAATGTGGGATATACATTGGCTGAGTTGCCATGAGCAGATTAATATAAAGGTGAATCAAAAACATAAACAATTGACAGATAGATTTTGTAGTCGTTTGGGTTGTATACAACAGGAAGAAACAACTGATTATTTATTTTTTCATTGTTCATATATTCAGGAATTTTGGGCTTTTCTTGCTGACCATTGGAATAAGCCTTTGTTTGCATCTATTTCCTATGTGAATTTAATGTATGGGGTATTTTCATGGAAATGGTGAAAGTGGAATTCTGATACATTGAATGTTATTTTTGCAATATTGAAATGGCATATTTGGACTGCACGCTGTTTATATACTTTACAACAGATAGAGCATTCTCATGATGATTTATTGCATAAAATTGTATCTGATCTGAAACGTGTATTATTCAGAATCATAGTCTATGCATACTCAAATGCTTTTAGAGTTATGGAAATGTTTGACATGGATTATTGATTCTGATGTCCCTATAACATGAATTATTTGTTTTTTCTTATTATTTTTTTCTTTTTTTGATTATTTTATTGTGATTGTATGAGTTTTATGTTTCTGATCTGCTTCAGTTTTCTTGTTCAATAAAAATTCCCCTACTCTTTTCAAGAAGTGCCATGGGATCTTTAGCATCCACCTGAACTACCACCAGAACAGGCAGATGGGACCTCGGTTTAACGTCTCATCT
Organism: Neoceratodus forsteri; assembly: GCA_016271365.2. NCBI lineage: Eukaryota > Metazoa > Chordata > Ceratodontiformes > Ceratodontidae > Neoceratodus > Neoceratodus forsteri. The sequence continues at coordinate 313,464,587 of CM057453.1, read as the reverse complement.
GAAAGATGGCAATATAGTTTCTTGACTAGACTCCTGTATGACACAATGTCAAAAGCCTTTAAAGTTCAGATAGGCCATGTCCACTGCTCTCCCACCCAGGTATTTCAAGGAAAACTTCCACCTCATGTTGGTCCCCACCTCTGTGTGAAACAGAGCCCAATTAGCAACTTAATAAATACAAGTATTTTTTGCACTTACTGTAGAAAATTTAATTTAAAATTTTATCTGGTTGATCCTGAGCCCTCCAAGCCAGCATTTTATGAGTAAGAGCCCTCCCTGGCATGCCCACAACCACCTGCAGCTGTCCCCAATATAATGTGTCATGCAGGGAGCAGCCAGGACCATGTATGGGATGAAAGGCACCCTGCCAGTCAGTACCTGGTCTCAGTATAGCATGGACACACATAGGCTCCAAACTGGAACCTTTTGAAGATATGGCAATACCTGTACAGTAATGTACATTTCCATTTCTTTAAATAGCTCCAGTTTGGAGCCTATGTGTGTCTGTGCTATACTGAGACCATGTACCAACTGGCAGGGTGCTTTGCAGCCCATACCTGGTCCCAGTAAAGCACAGGAACACCTAGGCTCCAAACCAGAGCTATTCAAATATAGAGTCACACAGTAAGCCAAAGAATGTGCCCCAGCTGTTCCCACATGACACATCATATTGGGAACAGCTGCAGGTGGTTGTGAGCACACTGGGGAGGGCTCTTACTCATAAAATGCTGGTGAAGAGAGTGCAGGATCAACCAGACAAAATTTTAAATTAATTCTGCCACAGTAAGTGCAAAAAATACTTTTATTTATTACAGATGTACTACAATTCTAGTGGGGGGTAGGAGGAAGTAGGCTGTTAGTTAACTAGGATCTGCAGCTTACCCATTAGGTAGGGAAATGGGCAGACTAGGTGGGCCAAGCAGTTCTTATCTGCCATCAAATTCTATGTTTCTATGTTTAAGTTGCTAATCAGGCCCTGCTTTACACAGAGGTGGGCCCCGATTCGAGGTAGATGTTTCCCTTTAAAATCCTCAACCACTTCTAGTTGGACATCATCTAAGGTTGAGATACTAAACTCCTGATAAAATCTTTTTACTCCAGGGCAGAACTAAATAACGATGCTTTTGTTTTTGGAACATTCAGGAAAAGGTTTTCTTTAATGAACCATCTTTGTAGGGAATGAATATTTGTGCCCAAGAACATTGTTTATTGTGTTGTTTCCCTCCCCATGAACATAAATGACTGTGTCATTTACATAAAGCAGTGCTTTGGTATTTTTTCAGATTTTTGGCAAGCTACAGTATTGATGAACATTGTAAATAAAAGAAAACCTAACATAGATCCATGAGGAACATCGCAAGTTATGGTATTTGCCTTGGATGTATCTTTACAGTAGCAACTTAAATAATCTGTGACCTGTTTGTCAAATAGTTAGAGAACCACATAGCTAATGAGCCCCCCCCCACCCCGCTCCAGATTGTCAAGTTTCCTAAGAGCAGATCATGGACTACTAAATGGAAGGCTTTGGTCAGATCCATGAATATGGCACAGGTCCTCAAGCCCTTATCCATGGCATGGTGGACTGACTCTATAAATCTAATCAATACTGTGCAAGCTCCATGGTCCTTTCTGAAACCATGTTGCTCCTCACAGATTAATCTTTGCCTTTCTAAGTAATAAGTGAGTTGATTATGAATGATCCTCTCCTGAACTCTAGCCAAGATTGATATGATAGAAAAGGGGCTATAATTATCTAGGACATTTTGCTTACCATTTTTGTGCAGAGGTACTACAGAGGCCAGTTTTCATATATCAAGAATGCTTTTGGTCTCAAAGGATTGGTTAACTATTTTGGTGATAGGTAGAACAATTTGTGCTGGAGCAACTTTAAGGAATGTGAAATTAAGCCATCACTGCCAGTCAATTGTTCTGCTTTTAGCTGGTTCAGTAGTTTGCAGACTTCCTTGACAGTGACTTTTTTAAAGTAAAATTGAAGTTGACATGCCACTGTGTTAGGCTTATTTAAATCAGGGGATTGTACGTCTTCACTAGTGGGATATCTGAATTTCTCTAAGTTCCAAAAGTGATCATTGAACGATTCTGCAACTGGTTTTGAGTCTGTATGCTTGATGCTATTGACTTAAGAGTCAGAGGGGTCATGGCTATTCTGTGATTGAGTGAGTAAGGAGTTAACAAAATTCCACAATGTGTTTGAGTCTCTCAGCTTAGCTATTTGCTTCCCCCTAAGGTATGCACTTTTGGCAATGTTAAGTTTGTGTTTGCACTTAAATAGAAATATAGAAATTGTCAGCAGATAAGGACCACCTGGCACATCTAGTCTGCCCATAAGACCTTGTACTGGATTACTGCTTCTGACTCACCCACAGTTCTACCTCTATGGTTCCTCTATGTCTGTCCCAAGCACACTTGAACCCATCCATAGTGCTCACTCCCACCTCTTCCTGAGGCAGACCATTCCATGCATCCACTACCCTCTCTGTGAAGAAGAACTTCCTCACATTTCCTCTTAACCTCCCACCTTCCAATTTCATGTTGTGCCACCTCATTCCTGTGCTCCTGTAATGGATGTATTTTCATGAATTCTGTACTAAGAAAGGTTCTAAGTACAGTTTATGTCAGGTATTTCATCCAAAAAGGACCAGTCAATGCACGACAGACTGTACAAGTTTGCTTGGATATTGAAACCTTTACAACTATGGTATGTGACATCTTTTTTGAACTTGGTTGCATATTGTTCCATTGTGCCTAAGACAATAAATAGTACAGTGGTCACTAACAGAGTCAAATAGTTGCCACTGCAACCTTATTTTGCCAATATTATTTTGTCAATATTGATGGCCAATAAAAACAAACTCTGGCCAGAGCCAATAGGGCTGCAGCCAAAGGTTGAGGAAGAGGAGCTGAAGGAGCAGAGATGCAGAACCATTTGCATCCACACCAAGAATGTGCCTGGTGGTCTGTGCATACACATTGGTGTGCATCCATTTTCTCGCTGTGACAGCGGTGCATCAGAAGCTCTCCCAGTGCTCCCAGACCCTGAGTTCACTTAGTTGGGGTCCAGAGACAGGAGGACCATGATGCAGAAGCCTCAAAACTATTTGTTTAAAGAGTGATAATGACTGCTCTGGGACTGAACGTATGCATAATAATGAGCTGCTCATGAACAAGGTTCATTAATATGCATGAACAGTTCATTATTATGTATATATATTCAGTCTCAGAGTGGTCACTGGCGCGCTCTTTAAACAAATAGTTTTGCTGCTTCTGCACCACAGCCCTCATGTCTCCAGACTCTAACTACATGATCTTGGAGTCCAAGAGCACTGGGGGAGTGCCTGATGTGCCATTATCATGACAAAAAAATGGATGCACGCCAACACGTATGTGCGGACCGCCAGTTTGCATAGTCTCAGTGTGGCTGCAAGCAGTTCTGCATCTCAGCTCCTCCAGCCCCTCCTTACAAGGAAAAATGTTATATGGGGCCAGTCAGAGACTGAAACAGCATCAGGGATTTGGGCCAAAGCAGCGGTGAGGAAACGGTGCAAATGGGCCCTCCAGATGGCAGAAAAATAGTGAAGCAGAGGGCTTCACAGACTGGAGAGGTGACTGTGATGCAACTCCTAAATTGTTGGGTTGGAGTGGAGTCCTTTTTTGCTCACAAAAGCTCTACAGGGCTCTGCCCACTAGAGCCCTAATAACACATATACATGTTCCCCCTTGTCACCCTGCATGCGCAAACCACAGAACAGTAACACAAACCACTTTGCACTACTGCTCCCTCTACTCTGCTCTCTCCATTGCATTTCTCTCACATAGAAGGCATATCCACTCTCTATCTTTTATCACTAAGTTCTGGCTTGGGTTTCTCCCTCCTTATCTTACCTCATACCTCACCCTAGCAACCACTCCCTTGTACTCTATTTGCTTCTGGGATCCCTGCACTTTCTCAGTCCCTCATCCCCACTCTAATGCTGGCAAGTGTGCTTTCTCTTATTGCCTACCTCTCCTATGGAATAAACTCACTCCCCAAGCAGTGTAACTCTTCCACCAACCTTTCCTTCAAAAAACTTGTTTGCCTTCTTCCTACTCCACCCAGTACCTGTCTCTCCTCCTCCTATGCACTGTGCTTCCCCACCCCATCCACTCCCCTCCCAACACAGTGACCCCAGCTGCAACTTAAACATACCAAATGGTCTTGCCTCCCCAAAGTCAGCCCACTAGGACATTTTTTGAGAATGTGTATGTGATTTTATATGCAAAACAAATTGTGTTGCCTTATCTGCACTTAAATTGTGTCTCTGTTTGTATCCCCATTTTGATATAGCTTTGAAACCTATTTCACAGCTTGCTCTGTTGATCTCCTGTTGTTATGTACCAATTATCAATCAGTCAATCAAACTTTATTTAACCAGACAAAATCATCCTTGAGCAAGCTCATTTGCAAGATGGTCCTGGACAAGTAGAACAGGTACAGATACAGAGTTACAACAGAGCTGAGGAATACAAACAAGGCGCAACTGACCAATATTACAATATTACAGCTGGTACAGAGATTCAATAATAATGAGTGCATCTGATAAACAGGTAAAATGACATGACAATAAAACAAAAGATAAAAGGAAAGAGGATAGAGAATACTAACCAGAGAAGGCCCCGCAAGGAGGGGGGTAAGAGGGAGGTGTGGTCACAAATGAAAGAGGCATAATTGGAAGGGAAGGGTAGAAAATTTGATTGGAAAGGTAGACAATAACAAGGAGAAGTGCTAAGGGGGTACGTATCAGTGCTAGGGATTTAAAGAGCCAAGGTGAGTGGATGGAATGTGGTCATCTGCAGCAGGCGTACATATCCCTCAGGTTGCAATCAAGCAACAGCCTAAAACTGTGAGAACCTGGGAGGGAAGATATCCTAAGTGTCTTTTGCATGGTGTTCCAGAGGGATGGAAGGGAGAAATTAATAGCAGCCGAGCCATGCCATGTCCTTGTTTTGGGCACCTTGAAGGAGACAAGAGATGAACTCCTTAGGCCATACATTCCCTTGGCACACTCAAAAAAGATTAGAGATATAGGCCAGGAGCTTATTGAATAGGGCCCTGTAGAACCACATGAGAGTATTTTTTTTTTGCCTCCTCAAAGTGAGAGAGGGCCATGCTAGCATCTGATAGAGCATGAAGTGATGGGTACAAAGTGGCATATTCAGGATAAACCTCAGAGCATGATGACAAAGGTGTCAAGTTTACATAACACCTGATAAGGACAATGGCTGTAGAGAAAGTCTGCATAATTGAGCAACAAAAGAAATGTGCAAAATCAAGGGGGCACAATTTGCAGATAGAGGGGGGATGGCTCAGAGGTAATGTGAGGAAGTATTTCTTCACAGAGAGGGTTGTGGATACATGGAACAGCCTTCCTGAGGAGGTCGTAGAGTCAAAAACAGTGTGGAAATTCAAGAATGCATGAGACAGACATAAGGCAATTCTAGTGGGGGGGTAGGAGGAAGTAGGCTGTTGGTTAACTAGGATCTGCAGCTTATCCATTAGGTAGGGAAATGGGCAGACTAGGTGGGCCAAGCGGTCCTTATCTGTCGTCAAATTCTATGTTTCTGTGTTTCTATGTAATGGTATAAAAGTTGTTTAGACTAGTCTCTTTCTGGCTTCAAGTGTAAGAAGGTGTCTTATTCAATAAACAATGCATAGTCGTTGTCTTAGTTTTTTTGTTAGCTCATTCAGGTGAGCCACGAAATTGAGCCGGTTATCCAGCCAGACGCCCAGGTACTTGAACTTGTCCACTATTTCCAGAGTTTTACCAAGTAAGGTGTGAATATGGCAGCTCGCTGTTGGCCCTAGAGTATGGGAGACATGTGGAGAGATTATTATAGCTTTGGTCTTTTTAGTATTAAAGGGGCACTGTCAGCTTGTCCTCTCAGTTACAGTATAATTAATTTTATAGTAGTGGAACTCTAAGCACATACCTGGGTAAACAATGTTGTAGAATGCCCCTGCATAAATGAAAATGCAAACTGTGTACTTGTTTTTTGTACATTATTAATTTTTTTATTACATTCGGGATGCATTTAAATGCTCTGCCAACTGCAAGCAGATTCATGGCAAGAACGTGCATTTACCATGAGCACTGTGCTCGATGTGCACATTTTAACATCCTCATCCCAACAACCATCTAATGCAGTGCATCTAGTTATTTTAAGGTGCTCCTGGAATTTGTAACAAACAAAATGAGCACTTGTTCAGCTACAAAACAGTGTTGAAATCTGGTGCTGAAATCCCAGGCATGTGCAATAGCAGCACATTCTTACACATGCCTGGGATCTTTCCTCCTGGCGCTATTGCGCATATGCAGGATATCGGCACCAGATTTCAACATTGTTTTGCAACTGAATGAGTGCTCTTTTTTGTTACAAATACCAGGAGCACCTTAAAATAATGATACACTGCATTACATGGTTGCTGGGATGAGGATGTTAAAATGTGCATGTCGGGCACAGTGCTCACAGAAACACACATTCTCTGCGCTTTCTTGCCATGAATCTGCTTCCGGTTGGCAGCGTCCTGAATGTAATGAAAAAATTTATAATTTACAAAAAACAGGTACACGGATTGCGTTTTCATTTATGCAGGGGCATTCTACAACATCGTTTACCCAGGTATGTGCCTAGAGATCCACTACTATAAAATGAATTATAACTGAGGGGAAAAGCTGACAGTGCCCCTTTAAGCAGGAGCTAGAGCTTTAGTAGGTTGTGCTGAAGGATGACGAAGTCATGCTGAAGCTACTTGTAAGCAAGATCTAGGGGAGGAGTTAATAGTATAGAGAATCGTATCATCAGCGAATAGATGTTCGTTGCCTGTGTGTATGTGAGAGTCAATGTGGTTTATGTAGATTGCGAAGAGAATGGGGCACAGAAACAAACCTTGCAGCACACTTCGAGGAAGGGTCTTTAGTGGGGACAATTCCCATTGATCTTTAATTTGTTACATTCTGTTAGTGAGATAACATTCAAACCACTTTAGGGCAGTAATGTCTAGGCCGATACTACTCAAGACATTACGTAGAATGGTATGATCCACGGTATCGAAGGCCTTGCTAAGGTCTAGAATGAAGGCATAAATATGTTGCTAAGTATCCAGAGTGGTTTGCTATTCACTAGACACTTTGGCTAGGGCAGATACAGTGTTGTGCTTGGGTCTAAATCCTGACTGGGCTGGGTTTCAGATGTTTTCAGTATCAAGGTACTCCCTAAGTTGTAGATTTACAATTTTCTCCAGGATCTTTGAAAGGGTTGGAAGAAGGAAATTGGTTGGTAATTGTTCAGGTTGGTTGGATCACCAGACTTGAAAAGGGGAAAAGGGGAATGCTGTATGCTATTTTCCAGAGTATATTCCAAATTATATTGTTACATTTACTGAATTTTGTATCTGTACCAAACTTTTCTCCTTGTTAGTGTACCTCACTGTAATATGTCCCCAGGTTGCACCTAGACATGAGCCTCGGCTCAGCGTTTCTTTCCTGGTCACCAAAATTTTAAGTAACTAAATAAACAAACAAAAACAAAAACATATCAAGAATAAAACTGGATGGCACTGTTAACAGCATGCAAATATGAGATAATACATTTTTATTCATATGAAGCTTGCTTGCTTTTCTACCAGACCAGTAGTTCCTAAAGGCAAGCTCATGATTTATTTATTTATTGAAATGTTTCACCAGGAAGGCACACTGAACAACAGGTTGCTCATCTCCCAGTGTGACCTAGGGGGAAGGGATACAATAAGGAAGAGACATTTTACATTCAAGATACAAAGATCAACATAGCATACAATTAATTAAGGCAGCTGTTACAGTGTTGCATACATATGTAATTTGTGAGACCAATTAATAAGTGCAATGGTAATAAGTGAACAAGTGTTATCATGAAATAAAGGGTGAAGAAGAGAGAGGATGAGATGACAGATAGTGCAAAGTCGTGCCCCAGAGAGACCCCTTCAGGATGTGGGGAACCATGTAAGGGGACAGGGTACTGGAGTAGGGATGAGAGAGAGAGAGAGAGACTGAGAGTAAGTGTAATTAACACCTAGGAGAGGAAATAAGGTCTGTCCCAAAAAGAGAACCCTTCAGGATGTGATGAACCCTGGAAGGGGCCAAGGAAGTTCAGGTGATTGTAAACCCTAGTGAGAGGGAGGAAGGGAATGAGAAATAACACCTGGGAGGGTATGAGGCCTGATCCAAGGAACTCATCAGGCTGCTGGGGATCCTGCAAGGAGACCTGGTAGGCCAAGGATAGGTAGATAGGTAGATGGGGAAGAAAAAGTGGCAGGCCTAGGCACTGTGAGACCCCTTCAGGATGCTGAGAACCCTGCAAGGGGAGTGTAAAGGCTAAGGAAAAAGAGGGAGAGAGTAAGGGAAGGGAGAAGGGTATGAGAACTAGCACCTAGGAGGGGCTGGTCAGTAGAGACATTGGGTAAATTCTGAAGGGGACGAACTGTAAGGAGCAAGATGAAGGAAATGAAGACAGGTCATAACAAGAACAGTTAGGTGCAAGATAGTTGGAGAGGGCAGTGTAGACGGAATAGAGGAAACAGGAGTGTAGGATTTGGGGAGGTAGAGAGTTCCATATTTTAGGGAAATGGTGAAAGTATCCAGACTGGCCAGAGAGTGTAGAGCAGCAGGGGACAGTTAGTGTGCGAGTGTTGGTACATCTGAGGGAGTGGGAAGGAGGAGGGAGTGTTACAAATGAGGGGAAGAGGTAGGAAGGGAGTTCACACAGCCAGTGTTTAGTGGTGAATTTAGCAGGGTGTGAGAGGCATCTATTTTTAAGGGAGGGGAAGGAAAGGGCTCAATAGAGGTCACAGTGGTGGGTGCGAGAGGGTGCATCAAGGGTAAAGCGGCAGAAGGAGTTGAAGAGAGTGTCTAGTCTGGTCAGGGAGGACCTAGGAGCAGCACCAAACACTACATCACAGTAGTCAAAAATGAGGAGGATCATCTTCTGGACAAGCTCACACCTAGCTACAGGAGGGATACAACTACGGGTTCCTGAACAAAGCACTGAGCTTAGCGTGCAATTTTTTCTGGATGGCGTCAATGTGTCCAGAGAAGTTGAGGTGTGAGTCTAACCAAACCCTAAATTATCTGAAAGATGAGGTGTACTCAAGTAGAGTCCCATCAAGAGTGTGGAAAGTTAGTAGGGAGGGAAGCCTAGAGAGTCTCTGCCTTGTGCCAAAGGTCATGGAAACTGTCTTCTTGGCGTTGAGGGATAATTGATGGTTTGCAAACCAAAGCTGCACCTTGTTGAAGTCATGCTGCAAGCTGGATATAACCTCAGCTGGGCATGAGCCAGATGCATACAGGACAGTATCATCAGTGTACATGCATATGGCAGAGGAGGGGGAACAGACAGATGGCAGGTCATTAAGGAAGATGGAGAATAGAAGAGGACCAAGCATGGAGCCCTGAGGGATGCCAGTGCAGATCGGGAGGGGTAGCAAGATGGCATCTGCAATCTTAACTGATTGGTTTCTACCAGTAAGGTAAGCCTTAAACCAGTTAGTGGCATAAGGGGTTAGACCAGCAGATGAGAGGGAACCAAGGAGGAGGGAGTGGGAAACAGTGTCAAAAGCCTTGGCAAGGTCGACAATTATGGCTGAAGTGATTTGGCCATTGTCCATGCCAAAGAGGATGGAGGCAGTGAGCTGAAGAAGGGAGGTGGTGGTAGAGTGTTTTTTCCTGAAACCAGATTGGAATGGGGTGAGGAAGGAGGTATCAGATAGAAAGGAGGTGAGTTGAGAGAGGGCTAGATGTTCTTGTGGTTTGGCTAGGGTAGGGAGCAGCGAGATGGGGTGATAGTTGCCAGGAGATGAGATGTCTCCACCTTTAGGTAGGGGGAGGACCATTGCATGCTTCCATGTGGAAGGGACATCTGAAGTTGAGAAGCAGAGATTTAAGATTAAGGAGAGGGGGTAGGCAATGGCTGGGGCAGAGAGAGAGAGAGAGAGATTTAGGTTAAGGTCACATGGGTAAGATTCTTTTGAGGGGCTGATGGCGAGGAGGGCATTTAGAGTATCTGTGGGGGAGATAGAAGAGAATGAGAAGGAGTGGTGTGGGGAAAGAGGAAGTGGAGTGTTTTTTTTTTTTGGGAGGGAAGATAGAGGGGCAGCCATGACATTTGAGGGGGAGGAGGGAGGGGTAATAGGGAGGGACTTCAGCAGTTTGGTTGCACAGGAGATATAATGGGAGATAAAATTCTGCAACTATGGCATGGGAGTTGGCTACAAGATTGCCATTTACCTTTAGCACTGGGGAATGGGGGTGGGACTGAGGGGTAAAGAGGACATGAACCACCTTCCAGAACTTGGAAGGGGAATTTATATTTTTAAGGAAAGCATTTTTGAAGTAATCAGACTTGGCTAGCCTTGTTGCCCTGGTACAGGCGTTTCAGAGCTTACAGTAGTCTGTGAGGTCACTAGGAAACTGGATGGATTTGTGGCTCTTCCAGGCACGATCTCTGGCCTTAAGACAGGGTAAGAATTATGGAGTAATCCACGGTAGGTAGTTACCCCTAACCCTGGTTTGTTTGAGAGGGGCAGAGGCATCCCAATTTGCAAGGAATATTTCTTTGAAGTAGGCTACAGCTTTATCAACTGAGAGGGAGGAGACTAAGGTAGACCAGTCAGAGAGAGAGAGATAGGTTGTGCAGGAGAGGTTCAAGCTCTAGGGATTTGAAGGAGCGAAGTTGCAAGTTATTATATGGAGATTTTGGTCTGTGGATTTTCATGATAATGAATATTGGGTTGTGGTCATGGAGAACATCTGGGAGGATGCCAGAGCGAATTACTCTGTGGGGGGTGGGTGGTAAAAGCCCAATTGATCAGGTACTGATTTTGTGTCTTATGGTTAGAGTGGGTGGGTTCCGAGATCAATTGTGAGAGGTTCAGGGTTCCAAGATCATTACATATTTTGGATGTCTTGGGAGACAGCCAGTTTAAGTTAAGGTCACCTAAGATGTATAGTTTCCCAGAGCGAGATAGGGCTGCAGTGAAGGTTATGAGGTTGAGAGCAATAGAGGGTTGGACATTTGGATGGCAGTAAATGCTGGCTAAAAAGATGGGGAGGGGTGAAGGGCAAAGTTAAATGAATACCCAGTGCATCGTGGCACACTGGGCTAGTGGATGAATAAATAATAGAATAATGGAGGGAGATAAGAATGTACATGGCAATGCCATCACCTCTACCTGCTCGGTTTTGCCTCAGGAGGGAGTAGCCAGGAATGGAGACTGAGAGATCCGGGATTGTGCTCTTTAGCCAAGTTTCCATGATGATCAGTATGTCAGATTTTAGAGTGGCCACTATGGTTTGTAGAAGGTTGATTTTTTGCAACAAACTATGTATATTTAGATGAAGGATCTTGAAACCCTTTGGGAGGACAGTGGGAGCAATAGAATTGGACACGGTAGATAATGGAGCATTCGGGGCATGAGATGCAGACGGACCAGGGTTAGGGTGGATATCTCTGCAGAAGAGCAAGAGTAGGGCTAAGATGAGGAAGTGAATTTTGGGGCATTTGGAGTTAGATGTCGAAGAACCAGTGAAACTGGGAGGGTAGTGCACATGAGAGCAGGGGAGCAGGAGATGAAGAGCAGTAAAGACAGGTGGGACAGTTAGTAATGAAGCATTTAGGATAGAGGGAGAATACAACCATAGTTCAAAGGGTGGGGAGGGAGTGATAGCAAGGATATAAGTAGGGGATTGGAGATAGAAGGTTGTAGAAGATGAGTTAATTGGCATTTGTGAGTAAAGACGAATTGGATGGGTTAGGGAAAGTACTAGGAATAGAGAAACAGGGAGAGAGGACAGGAGTTTCATGTTGTAGGGCATGATATGTGTAACAACAAAAAAAAGATGGGAGGAGCACGGCGAGGGGTGCTAGATCTAATTGTCTTTATTTAACAGATGCTTAACTAGAGCAAAGGAGAGGTATCTATATGAACAACATTCAGGGATCACTTTACATAAAGATTGTGTCCCTCTTATTGCAGTACTGTATAACTTGCTAATGGGAAAATGGACACACAAAAAAAGTGGTTGCAGCTGAAAGCAGAGGTAGACAGAAGGAGAGAAGTCAGTCCAATCAGTCAGCAGAGACAAGGTTTTAGTGTCCAATGAAGAGCCATCTTCTGCCAGAGTGCACAAATCAATCGTGCAACTTAGGATCTGAGCACCCAACTAAAGCAGTTACCTGGAAAGACTTCGGGGCAGGCGGGCAGAGACGGTGAATGTGGCCAGTCAGTAGGAATGCTGGAGTCACAGTTACAGTAGTGGTGCCCACTCAGGGCAGTCCTGGAAAGACTTTGGGGCAGGCAAGCAGAGACGGTGACTGTGGTTGGCCAGTAGGAACACCAGGGCCACAGTCGTAGCAGTGATACAAACTTAGGGTAGCACTGGAAAGACTTTGGGGCAGGCGTGCAGAGATGGTGACTGTGGCTGGCCAGTAGGAATGCCGGGGCCACAGTTGTAGCAGTAATGCCTGCTCAGGGCAGTCCTGGAAAGACTTCAGGGCAGACAGGCAGAGATGATGACTGACTGACTGGTAGAAACACCAGAGCCACAGTTGTAGCAATGATGCCCACTCTGGGAAGTCCTTGAAAGACTTCGGGGCTGGCAGGCAGAGATGGTGACTGTGGCCAGCCAGTAGTAACACCAGGGCCACAGTTGTTATAGTGATGCCCATTCAGGACAGTCCTAGACAGAGACTTCTGGGCAGGTGGACAGAGATGGTGACTGTGGCCGGCCAGTAGTAACACCAGAGCCATAGTCGTAGCAATGATGCCCACTCAGGACAGTCCTGAAAAGACTTCTGGGCAGGCGGACAGAGATGGTGACTGTGGCCAGCCGGTAGGAATGCTGGAGCCACAGTCATAGCAGTGATGCCCACTCAGAGAAGTCCTGGAAAGACTGTGGAACAGGCGGGCAGAGATGGTGTGTGGCCGTCCAGTAGAAATGCTGGGGCCACAGTCGTAGCAGTGATGCCTGCTCAGGGCAGTTCTGAAAAGATTTTGGGGTAGGTGGGCAAAGATGGTGACTGTGGCTGGTGAGTAGGAATGCCAGGCCCACAGTCGCAGCAGAGATGCCTGCTCAGAGCACACAAACCATGCCTTCAAATTACAACTTATCATTTCAGTCTTCCCAGCAGTTTATTACTAGAAACAACTACTCACAGACGGGAGGGTGAGCAATGTTTAGCTAAATTTTATATAAACGTTAATAGTGAATTATAGTTTTGGTCACAATTCATGTTTAAAAATAGGAGCAGTAACCTATGTTTCCTTACGTTGAATTGACACCTGACATCATAATGACATTGCATCATTGGGTCATAATTACACAGGATGTTTACATAGATACATTTTCATTGTATTTCTTTTTTTATGAATGCTTAGATCTAATTAATGCTGATTAGTTGAAGAGGACAAGTTCAATTGACTACTAAGACTCACAAGCCAATATTAGATATTTGGGGCTCTAAGTCTTCTTTGTCAATCCTGTCAGGTTCAGAAGATTTACGACTTGTGCTGACAAAAGGATCACGATGATATGGATCAGCATATATTTCATCTAGCTGAGCCACGTCCTCTTCATCAACATTATCCATGTTTCAGCATGAATTTGTTTAACACTGATACTTGTCTGACAGTATGGAGACTGTACTGAAGAAATGAGTCCCTCTGTCCGCTGTGTGAAGGCTGTTCTGGTCATGATGTAATCATGCTTGCACATGCACACTGAGCTGACAATGAACTCGCTGATAAGAAATATTAAAAACATAAACAACGAGAGAAAATATGAACAAATAAGGAAAGGCCGGGATATTCACCTGGAGCAACCCCGCATTGCGCCCCAGCGGGATATTGAAAAGGCTGCCTGGCGCAGCGCAAATCCCAATGCATCGGGGCACAATGTAATCCTATGTGGCACAGATGCAGGGGGCGTGCCCATGCATTTGCGGCACATTACCATATTCAGCCTGGGATATGCGGCACATAGGCTAGCGCAACTCTTACATGAGCCGCACATGGGTACTCAAAGTTGAACCGTGAAATATAGACTCAAACACTGGCCACCCACAGGCGGGCGACTGTATTACAAGGCGCAAGACAACGGCCACCAGCCATGGGAGAACACCGTCCTCAAGCACCCAGTACCCCCCAGACATCCAGTGCCTCCCCGCATGCCCGATCATGGGCAGTTGTCAGTATATGTTATTTCTGATGCCTGATCATGGGCTGTAGTGGCTACAATTAGATCCCTGGTGGACTAGTGGACCCCCACCCATATGTCCAATTGCAGGCTATATTGTATTGAAACAGATTCCTGGTGGTCTAGTGGAACCCACCCCAAAAGTCTGATGGGGGTCCGTAGTAATAACTGATGTCTACTGGTGGTCCAGTGGTACCCCACCGTCATCAGAGGGTGGCAGCACCCTGCCAGCATACCGCCCGTCCGCCTGCCAAATGACAGCATACAGTAGGGTCTGTTCACCCATTGGTCCACAGTGTGGACCAATGGGCATGCAGACCATACTGTACTACACAGGTCCAGATCTGTGAATGAACATGTTCAGTCACAGATCTGGATATGTCTAATACAATATAGTCTGCATGCCCATTGGTCACACTGTGGCCCAATGGGAGTACAGATCCTACTGTACACCGTCATTTGGCAAGTGGCTGGGCAGTATGTGGGTGGGGGTGCTGTTGTCCACCAATGACAGGGAGGTGCGGGTGGCTAGGGGCCTCTGTGGGTGGGTGGGGAGGGGTACCACTGGACCACCAGGTAGACATCAGTTATTACTTCGGCCCGCAATAGGGCTTTCAGGGCAGATTCCACTAGACCACCAGGAATCTATTTTAATACACAACAGCCCACGATGGGGCATATGGAAGGGGGGTCCACTAGCATAATAGGGATCTAAGTCTAGCCACTACAGCCCACGACTGGGCATCATAATTAACATATACTGACAACTGCCTGCGAGTGGGCATACAGGAGGGGGGTTCACTAGTCCACCAGGGATCTACTTCAAGCCACTACAGCCCGCGAACAGGCATCGGAATTAACATATTCTGACAATTGCCAGTGATCGGGCATATGGGGAGGAAGGGGGGTCCACTACACCACCAGGGGTTTGTCTATGCTACCTACTGCCTGCAATCAGGCATATGGGAGGGGAGGATGCAATAGCCCACCAGGGAGCAAACTCCCATTGACAGCAGCTTGGCAGGGTGCCAGGCGCATTTTGCTGGGACACCCAGTGCAACACATGCAAATGGGGCCATCATGACATGCAAATGGCCCCATTTGTGCCTTGTATAGATTATGGCCTCATCTGCATGCCTTCTGGCTGAATATCGTGGGTGATGTGCCTAGTGCAACTGCACTTGCAATGGCGCATCCCTGTGCTCCCTCTCTGTGGCTTGCACTGGTGCAGTGCTACTGAGCCATGTGCAGTCTATATGCCGACCATGCCATATTCAATGGTGCTGAGCCATGGCACATCACCATTGAATATTGCCTGGTCCTGGCTCCAGCGCAGCCCAGTTGCGCTGCACCGAGGCTTGCACCACTGCCTGGCACAGTCTGAATATCCGGCCCTCTGAGTTTTGCACTTTATTTTTAATTCTGATGGCTACGATACTCATGCCAACATCTTATAACGCTATTCTGTAAAACAATATAAAAAAAATATTTACTTACAACATATATCAATAGATATCGCTGTCCAGTGAGAAACACTTGCCGGTCTCTCCAACCATGCCCGATACCCCACACACACAAACTACAAAACTGTAAAATAAAAAAGGAAACCACATACACAGTATACAGTTGGATGTTACTGTTAACATCTTGTTAATATCAGAGAGTAAAATCTGATTCATATAGGACTAGTTTTGCTACCATACAACTACTACCTAAAGTCATGCTCATGGTATATGAATTCACAGAATCTTGACCACAAAGGTAAAAAACAAACAAAAAAATCAAATACAGACTACATGCATGCCACCTAGCCCCCCCCCCGTCCATCCCTGATAACACAATACTGATGTGATGGAATTATTCAGTATTATTGCATGTTCTTCTATAACACAAAACTAGAAAAACTAATGAAAGATACCAGAACAACTAAACCTGATAAACATCCCTTTCCAGTAACACCTATACATGCCCCCCCGTCATGCTGCATATGTGAACCACAAAACAGTAACACAAATAAAAACAAACACATATCCAGTATAAAACTGGATGTTGCTTTTAACAGCGTACAAATATGAGATAATACATATTGATTCATATAAGGCTTGCTTGCTTTGCTACCAGACCAGTACTTCCTGAAAGCAAGCTCATGATTTGTGTAAATGACATTAAAGCATGACTTATCATTTCAGCCTTCCAAGCAGTTTATTACTAGAAAAAATACAGATGGGAGGATGAGCAATGTTTGACTAAAGTTTACATAAACGTTAATCATGAATTATAGTTTTGGTCACAATTCATGTCTGAAAATAGAAGCAATAACCTATGTTTCCTTTCACTGAATTGACACCTGACAGCATAATGAAATTGTATTGTCAGGTCATAATTATACAAGATGCTTACATAGATTAAATTTCATTATATTTAATTTTTCAAGAATGTTTAGATCTAATTAATGCAGATTAGTTAAAGATGATGAGTCCAATTAACTACTAAGACTCACAAGTCAGTATTACATATTTGGGGCTCTAAGTCTTCTTTGTGAATCTCGTCTGATTCAGAAGATTCACTGCTTTTGTTGAAAAAAGGATCACGATGATATGGATCAGCAAAGGTTTCATCTAGCTGATCATGTCCTCTTCGTCAACATTATCCATGTTTCAGCATGAATTTGTTTAACATTGATACTTGTCTGACAGCACGGAGACTGTACTGAATAAATAAATCCAAAAGCAGGGCCATTCTCGATGCCCTACAGGTGGCATGCCTCAGACAGCTAGTTTTGGAACCTACTCGTGAGGGAGCAATCTTAGATCTCATACTCAAATGGGGACAGTGAGAGGATCGCAGATCTAGAAGTGGGTAGCCATTTGGGAACAAGTGACTATCAAACAGTGTGGTTCACGATAAACTCAGCTACAGAGTCAAGCCATACAAAAGTGAGGGTTCTGGACTTCAGGACGGCTGACTTTGGCAAGATGGGAGAGTGCCTTAGAAAAGCACTAGCAAACAGGCTAGAAGGAGGGGTGGAGCAACAATGGGGAAATATCAAAACTGCTATCACAGAGGCAATAAGCCTTTGTGTGAAGCAAATAAAAAAATCAAAACGAAAGAAAAAGCCACTATGGTTCTCAAAAGAAGTGGCAGTGAAGGTTAGGGAGAAAAAGATAGCATTTGGGAACTATAAGGGAACACAGAAGGAGCAGGATAGAGAACTATACCAGTTAAGGCAGAAGGAAGCAGGGAGGGTAGTCAGAATAGCAAAGGCACAAACGGAGGAAAAGATAGCCAACTCGGTTAAGAAGGGGGATAAAAACTTTTATAGGTATATCAGGGAGAGTAGAATGACAAAGGGAGGGATAGTGAGGCTGAATAGAATGGATGGCGGGTGGTCAGAGAGTCACAGTGAAAAAGCAGGGATACTGAATGAATACTTCTGTTCAGTATTCACAAAAGAGGAAGTGGGGGAGGTGCCTAATCCAATTAGCAGAAGCAATCTGGAGAGGGGGGTCGATCCCAGTCCTTTCACAGAAGAAAGGGTTCTGCAAGAACTCCTAAAACTGAAGGTGGACAAAGCAATGGGGCCAGGTGGAATTCACCCCAGAATTCTAAAAGAATTAAGCAGAGAACTAGTCACACCACTGACTACCCTTTATAACAAATCATAGGAGGATGGGTGCGGTATCTGAGGACTGGAAGAAGGCTGATGTGATTCCCCTTCACAAAAGTGGGAGCAAGACAGAGGCAGGAAACTACAGACCTGTCAGTTTGACCTCTGTGGTAGGGAAAGTGATGGAATCACTTCTGAAGGAAAGAACTGTTGAGTACCTAGAGGCCAGTGGGGCACAGGACCCAAGGCAGCATGGGTTCACAGTGGGAAGGTCATGTCAGATGAATCTAATTGATTTCTTTGACTGGGTGACTAAAGTAGTAGACCAGAGAGGGGCTGTGGACATGGCCTACCTAGACTTTAGCAAGGCATTTGACACAGTCCCACACAAAAGATTAGTAGTCAAATTAACCAGCCTTGGAGTGGGTCCCAGGGTGGTAGCCTGGGTAAAACACTGGCTGAAAAACAGGACACAGAAGGTAATTGTAAATAGAGTCCACTCTGAAGAAAGAGGGGTTATTAGTGGGGTACCGCAGGGTTCAGTACTGGGTCCAGTCCTTTTTAATGTCTTTATAAGTGACATTGCAGAGGGACTGGAAGGAAAAGTATGCCTCTTTGCAGATGACACAAAGATGTGCAACAGGGTTGATACACAAGGAGGTGTGGAACGGATGAGAAGGGACTTATCAAGGTTGGAGGAATGGTCAGAAGTATGGCAGCTAGAATTCAATGCAAAGAAGTGCAAAGTAATGTACCTGGGAAACAAAAAACCAGGGAAAGAGTACACAGTGGGAGTGGGGAGGTAGTAACAACAACAAAAATGGAAAGGGACCTGGGGGTAATCATATCAGATGACCTTAAGGTTGGCAAGCAATGTGAGAAGGCGGTAGGGAGGGCTGTGGGGATACTGGGATGTATAGGAAGAGGCATCACCAGCAGAAAACAGGAAGTTGTTATCCCCCTGTACAGACAGTTGGTGAGACCCCATCTGGAATACTGTGTCCAGTTCTGGAGACCCCATCTCCACAAGAACATAGACAGAATGGAGGCAGTTCAGAGGAGGGCAACTAAAATGGTGCAGGGTCTGTAATAGAAGCCATACAAGGATAGACTAAAGGAGCTTAATATGTATACCCTTGAGGAAAGGATGGAGAGGAGGGACATGATAGAAATGTTTAAGTACCTCAGTGGATCAACAAAGTCCAAGAGGGTAGTATCTTTCAGAAAAAGAGATGTGCAAGAACAAGGGGACACAATTTGAAGATAGAGGGGGGACGGCTCAGGGGCAATGTGAGGAAGTATTTTTTCACAGAGAGGGTGGTGGATGCATGGGACAGCCTTCCTTAGGAGGTTTTGGGGTCTAAGACTGTGGGAGAATTCAAGAATGCATGGGACAGACATAAGGCAATTTTTGTTGGTGGGGTAGGAAGAAATAGGCTGTTGGTTAAATAGGATATGCAGCTTATCCTGTAGGTAGGGAAATGGGCAGACTAGGTGGGCCAAGCAGTCTTTATCTGCCATTAAAGTCTATGTTTCTATGTTTCTCTGCCCTCTGTGTGAAGGCTGTTCTTGTCATGATGTAATCACGCTTGCATGTGCACACTGAGCTGACAACGGACTTGCTGACAAGAAATATTGAAAACCTAAACAATGAACAAATAAGGCAAAGTACTCTGATTTTTTCACTTTATTTCTGAGTGCCAAGATACTCTCACATGCACGTTGAGCTCACGGTAGCCAGCTTGAGCATGGTGTGCTCTTAGGGAAGTGACAGATGGCTAAGTGCTTGCTGGGAGAAAAACAAAATAGTGCCTATGAGAAGACTGCATTCATACAGCAGAGAGCTTCAAAGACCATGGAGGCTCCTCCTAAATTGTTGCTGGGTCAGAGTGGAGTCATTTTTTGCTCCTCCCACTGCAGCCCTAATGAGGATGTGATTCTCCAATTTAATGTTTAACCCTTGCACGGCCGAGGACTGATATATGAGTACAAAATTCCTATACGTTCTAATTCTGTCAGCAGCCTAAGGTTTAATCTAGTAGGTGCAGTGAGGATTTGCTTAGAGCTATAATCATCCAAGATGACCATGTATGCTGTAGTGTTATGTAGCAAATTTAGATTAAAATCTCCCATTATTATTACTTTGGTACAGCCTAGGTAGCTACCAGTTGCACCACTTCCTTGAGAACCTCCATTCTAACTTTAAGTGGAATGTACACACAGTTGAAATTTAGTTTTTTGATGTCCAAATTCAACTGTATTAGCAGTCATTAGCAGTCATTCACAATCAGTGGGGTTGCATATTTGGGGGTGCAGATCTCAGCATCCAGATCTAATCTGATGTAGACTAGTCTGCCCACACCTTTTTTATTAAGTCTAACTGTATGATGGACTGTATAGTTCGGTAGCTCAGTTTTGGAGTTTCTGATGCACGGTTTTATCCAGCTCTCAGTAATGGCCAAGATGTGCAGGTCATGCACAGAGACCATAGCCTCAACATTGTTTAGTTTAGAGACCAGACTGTGGACATGGAGATGAATTATTCTGAGACCTTTTGGGCCAGCCCAGAGTTTGTTGATTGCTAGAAATTATCAGTTGCATTAATCAGGCCAGGATTGCTGTCTGCATCACCTGATTTTACAAGCAGAAAGTAAATGAATTAAATACATGGAGATCATCATCGGAAGCAAGTACAGACTGCATTTTGTGACCGAGCAGATATAGGTGACTTTTTGCTATGAGTACAGGTAAATGACAGCTGATGTGATGTAAAAAAATGTTTCTTGCCATACTAGTCCTAGCATCCTCATGATTTGATATATTTTATTGGACCAGCAGAGATTACAGAAATACCTTAAGCATTCAACTTCAAAATGAGGTCTTCCTCAGAAGAAATGGTAAATATTTGGGAAAACTCACATTTTAAAGCCCAGAGAAAAAAAACATTTTAAACATGAGTGTGACAGATTAGCAATTAGTTAAGAAATTCAACCAAAGATAAGCAGGCATCACTGAGACTAGTAAGTCAAATGTCACAGAATGGAATGTTATGTAATAAATCCTCTGATGTTTCAAGTCTCACTGAAACCAAGTTAAAGAACGTGTGTGTGTGTGTGTGTGTGTGTGTGTGTGTGTGTGTGTGGACTAAAGCATATTAATTAGAAATATGTATAATGCTGGCACTATATGAACACGTTTCTGTCTGTAACTATGTGTTCATTTGCCAATATTATTTGTGACTATTTAAACTCACTCTGTTTGAACATGCGCAGTCTGCAACTAGTGTCCATTAGTCAATATTGTTTGTGAACATTTAAACTGTAACCTGAAACAGGACCACCTTGTAAACAGGTGAGCTGATTTGATAGGTATACAGTTAGAATAGTGATTCCTTGAACAGTGCTGTCTGAGCGCGCTGCAGGAACTGCATAATGCCTCAATAGTGACAGAGGTTGAAGAGCGAATGTCAACTATCACTATCCCTATTGCTATTTAGTTAGTGGTAAAGATGCACAGGTAACATAAAAGTTGCAGGTGCTGGAGAGTGGAAGACCAGGATTCTGTTCCTGGTCTCCTGATACAGCAGTTTCTCTTTCCCCTCACCCGAAGTGTACATTTTTTAACTAACAGCTACTACAGTAATTCCACCATCCCCCAAGTTTCTCCTTCTGCCCGAGAACTGGCCCCCCCCCCCTTGGAGCTGGATATTTAGTTTAGGGGGGTGCGCAAAACAAAAGAGTACAATGTAGTTGTTAGCAATGGTAACGGTCATTGGTGTGGTGTACAACTGCTACCACTGGTGCTGTTTTGTTCCACGGTAGTATGTCCTGGAGCTGTTGTTGACAGTGCTGTTTGTACTGTGCTGTTCTTGCTGGCGCTGTTGTTACTTACACTCTTGTAACCTAGTGCCGATTTGATATGAGGCATTTATAAGCTCATAACTATGAGCACAGATGTGGTGTTTGCATGGTGTTTGTAGCCAGTGCCTAACATAAGTGAAATAAACCCATTGTCAAGCATTAGTAATAAAGAACAGTAGATTACTGTATACCAGTGTAGCTCCCCTCTAAATGGTGGGGGCTTACATGGACTTCTTTGCCATAGACTGCCTATAGTACTTGTACAGTAGCAGCCACAGACACTGCCAGCTATTTCCCGAAATTTCTGTGATATTTCCAGAAATATCTCCTGCTTTCTGCATTTCCATTGTAGGGGCAGCAGAGAGAAACACTTCAGAAATTTCGAGAAATATCTGGAAATAACTGGCAATGTCTGTGGCTACTACTGTAGAAAGGAACCTATGCAGTGCTATTGCTGCACTGGAAACAAACAAATTAATGGATCATGGTCCCAGGAACATTTAAGGCCCTAGAAACATTCTACTGCATCCTTAAGCATGTGAAACATGAGATGTTTAAGTCCTGTAAAGCTAATGGCAGAAATGGAGCAATTAGTCAGCAGCCCGAGTGGGACTCGAGCATGGAAACACCCAGTCCTCCTCCCAGATTAATTATTACTGCAAACAGGTGGCCCTTTAAGGGACAGTACACAGAGGCTACACAGGCACTCTTTAGCAAATAACATTTAACCGGCCAAAGCGCCGAACACAAACCTGGCAGTAAGCATTAAGGCAAGCTCATGGAAGACTTTTCAGGAACCCCTACTTGTAGGGGGTTACATAAATGAAACAAAATGATGTAAAAAACACTATGGTTCTCAAAGGAGGTGGCAGGGAAGGTTAGGGAGAAAAAGACAGCATTCAGGGAGTACAAGGAATCACAGAAGGAGCAGGACAGAGAACTGTATCAGTTAAAGCAAAAGGAAGCAGGGAAGGCAGTCAGAACGGCAAAGGCCCAAACTGAGAAAAAGTTAGCGAACTCAGTTAAGAAGGGGGATAAAACCTTTTATAGGTAAATCAGGAAGTGAAGGAAGACCAAGGAAGGGATAGTGAGGCTTAATAAAGGGAAGGGGGTGGTCAGAGGGTGACTGTGAAAAGGCAGAGATACTAAACAAATATTTTTGCTCAGTATTCACAAATGAAGAGGGGAGGTACCTAAACCAAACAATAGAAACATTCTGGATATGGGGGTTGATACCAGTCCATTCACCGAAGAAAGAGTTCTAAAAGAACTCTTAAAACTGAAGGTGGACAAAGCAATGGGGCCTGATGGGATTCATCCCAGAATTCTAAAGGAACTAAGGGTAGAACTAGTGACACCACTTACTACCCTCTTTAACAAATCATGGGAGGATGGGGTAGTACCTGAGGACTGAAGGAGGGCAGATGTTATTCCACTTCACAAAAGTGGGAGCAGGGCAGAACCAGGAAATTACAGACCTGATAATTTGACCTCAGTGATAGGGAAAATGATGGAATCACTTCTGAAGGAAAGAATTGTTGAGTACCTAGAGGCCAGAGGGGCAAAGGACCCAAGGCAGCATGGATTTACGGCGGGAAGGTCATGTCAGATGAATCTAATAGATTTCTCTGACTGGGTGACCAAAGTAGTAGATCAGGAAGGGGCTGTGGACATGGCCTACCTAGACTTTAGCAAGGCATTTGACACAGTCCCACACAAAAGATTAATAAACAAGTTAGCCAGCCTTGGAGTGGGTCCCAAGATGGTAGCCTGGGTAACAAATTGGCTGGAGAACAGGACACAGAAGGGTAATAGTAAATGGAGTCCACTCTGAAGAAAGGGGGGTTACTAGTGGGGTACTGCAGGGTTCAGTACTAGAACCAGTCCTCTTCAATGTCTTTATAAGTGACATTGCAGAGGGACTGGAAGGAAAAGCATGTCTCTTTGCAGACGACACAAAGATCTGCAACAGGGTTGATACACAAGGGGGGGTGGAATGGATGAGAAGGGACTTGGCAAGGTTGGAGGAATGGTCAAATGTATGGCAGCTTAGATTCAATGCTTAGAAGTGCAAAAGAATGCATCTGGAAAACAAAACCCCAGGGGAAGAGTGACAATGGTGGGTGAGATACTAACAACAACAAAAATGGTAAGGGACCTGGGACTAGTCA
The DNA here is from genome assembly GCA_016271365.2 of Neoceratodus forsteri. NCBI lineage: Eukaryota > Metazoa > Chordata > Ceratodontiformes > Ceratodontidae > Neoceratodus > Neoceratodus forsteri. The sequence continues at coordinate 313,440,667 of CM057453.1, read as the reverse complement.
TATCAGATGACCTAAAGGTGGGCAAGCAATGTGAGAGGGTAATAAGGAGGGCTGGGGGATACTGGGATGCATAGGGAGAGGCATCACCAGTAGAAAACAGGAAGTTGTTATCCCTCTGTACAGGCAGCTGATGAGACCCCATCTGGAGTACTGTGAGCAGTTCTGGAGACCCAGTCTCTGCAAAGACATAGACAGGATGGAGGCAGTCTGGAGGAGGGCAACTAAAATGGTGCAGGGTCTGCACCAGAAGACATATAAAGGGAGACTTAAGGAGCTGAATATGTATGCTCTCGAGGAAAAGAGGGAGAGGGGGGACATGATAGAAACTTTTAAGTACCTCAAGGGAATCAACAAAGTCCAAGACAGTAGCATCTTTCAGAAAAAGTGGTGTGCAAGAACAAGGGGGAACAATCTGAAGATGAGGAGGGGACAGCTCAGAGGTAATGTGAGGAAGTATTTTTTCATGGAGAGGGTTGTGGTTGCATGGAACAGCCTTTTTGAGGAGGTTGTGAAGTCAAAAACAGTGGTAGAATTCAAGAATGCATGGGACACACATAAGGCAATTCTAGGGGGTGGGGGTAGGAGGAAGTAGGCCGTTGGTTAACTAGGATCTGCAGCTTATCCATTAGGTAGGGAAATGGGCAGACTAAGTTGGCCAAGCGGTCCTTATCTGCTGTCAAATTCTATGTTTCTATGTTTCTTGACTTAACAAAAGCCTTTGATCTTATCAATCGCCCAGTACTGGTAACCAAACTGTCCACACTAGGTATGTCCAAGCAGCACTCAAATGGTTCTCTAGCTACCTCTTGAACAGGCAACAATATGTTAAAGTGAACCAGCAAAACTCTACGCTTACTACCATCAACACCGGAGTGTCCCAGGGCTCCGTCCTGGGACACTGCTTTTTTCAGTATTAACAAATGATGCTCCTAACACGTCACTACACCGCAACACTCTCCTCTGCACCAACAATCTGGTTCTCTACACCAGCTCCAAGGATGTAGCTGAAATCATCTCAAAAATGAAATTCAATTTTGGAAGACTTCAGTCCTGCCTAACTAATAACAGCCTTATCTTAAATGTCAGCATGACACAGGCTTTGATATTCAGGTCCCAGCCTAAGCTCAGGACCTGCCCTGTTGGACTAGCAATCCATTGTTCTGATGACTTTCTACCCTTGTCTGTAAACCATTTCAAATTCCTGGGAATTAATCTAGACCCTGCCACGGATTTCAGCTTGCACAATTCTAGCATCTGCAAGACTGCTAACTCCAAACTCAGGTTGGCATACAAAATTAAATCAATCGATCGATCATCTTTATTTTACCAGGTGAAACACCATTGAGACAGATTCATGTGCAAGATGGACCTGGGTAGGTCATAACAAAAACACAAAAGCTAAATGTTGCTATGATACAATGAAACAATAGTCCATGTAGAGCAAATATGTGTTAGGCATAAATAACAGTGCATACAATGTGGCTAACGGTACAGCAGACCTCAAAAACTCAAATACAACATTGATAGGGCAAGAACAAAAAATATTTCCAGAATAATACAAATCAGTATTTACAATATAAACAATACCTGCCCAGTCGCAACAAGACTTATGGGATGGGGGGCTGGGTGTCAGGTAAGGGGAAGTCGGGGGTGTGTGAAGGGTAGGACAAGGTGAGGGCTAAGATGTCAGAGATGAGGGGAAGTCAAGGGGGGAGGTAGTAAAGGGAGGATAATAGGGTGTTTAAGAAGAGGAGGGTACTGGGTTGGCAACGGGGTGGACAAAGTAAGACTAGCAGTGCATGACATGTTGAAAATGTACAAGGGGAGGACAATGTACAAGTAGTATACAGGGTTCAAGATACAGGGCTTGGCTAGTTAAAGCAGTCACAGGGTTCACTGGCCTTATGAAGGAACAGAGCCTTAAAAGAGGCCCAGTTTACTGGTATTGCAAGCTTTACAACCTTTTGCATGTTGTTCCATATTGCTAGAAGGGCATGGCTTATAGCTACTGCTCCAAAGTGTGTCCTGATCTTAGGAACAACCAGAAAAATCAGGAAAAGGCTTCTCAGCATGTAGCAGTCAGCGGGAGAGATGGGTAGACAGTCATAACTGTATTTGTGGAACTTTGTTGATTATAGCCCTATAGGTCCAAAAGATTGCATTCCTATGGCATCTGAAACTAAGTGAAGACCAACCGACCATAAAAACATAGAATATGACGGCAGATAAGGACCGCTTGGCCCACCCAGTCTGCCCATTTCCCTACCTACTGGATAAGCTGCAGATCCTAGTTAACTAGCAGCCTACTTCTTCCTACCCCCACCCCCTAGAATTGCCTTATGACTGTCCCATGCATGCTTGAATTCCACCACTGATTTTGACTCCACAACCTCCTCCGGAAGGCCGCTCCATGCATCCACAACCTCTCTGTGAAAAATACTTCCTTAAATTACCTCTGAGCCGCCCCCTCTATCTTCAAATTGTATCCTCTTGTTCTTGCACACCTCTTTTTGAAAGATGCTACCCTCTTGGACTTTGTAGATTCCTTGAGGTACTTGAACATTTCTATCATGTCCCCCCTCTCCCTCCTTTCCTCGAGGCTATACATATTAAGCTCCTTCGTCTCTCTTCATATGTCTTCCGGTGCAGACCCTGCACCATTTTAGTTGCCCTCCTCTGGACAGCTTCCATCTGTCTATGTCTTTGTGGAGACTGGGTCTCCAGAACTGCACACAGTACTCCAGATGGGGTCTCACCAGCTGTCTGTACAGAGGGATAATAACTTCCTGTTTTCTACTGGTGATGCCTCTCCCTATGCATCCCAGTATCCCCCAGCCCTCCTTGCTGCCCTCTCACATTGCTTGCCCACCTTTAGGTCATCTGATATGACTACCCCAGGTCCCTTTCCATTTTTGTTGTTGTTAGTATCTCACCCCCCATTGTGTACTCTTCCCCTGGGTTTTTGTTTCCCAGGTGCATTACCTTGCACTTCTTAGCATTGAATCTAAGCTGCCATACATTTGACCATTCCTCTAACCTTGCCAAGTCCCTTCTCATCCTTTCCACCCACCTCTGCATCAACTCTGTTGCCAGATCTTTGTGTCATCTGCAAAGAGACATACTTTTCCTTCCAGTCCTTCTGCAATGTCGCTATAAAGACATTGAAGAGGACCGTGTCCTAATATGAACCTGCGGTACCCCACTAGTAACCCTCCTTTCTTCTGAGTGGACTCCATTTACTATTACTCTCTGTGTCCTATTCTCCAGCCAATTCTTTACCCAGGCTGTCATCTTGGGACCCACTCCCAGGCTGGCTAACTTGTATATTAATCTTTTGTGTGGGACTGTGTCAAATGCCTTGCTAAAGTCTAGGTAGGCCATGTCCCAACAGCCCCTCCCTGATCTACTACTTTGGTCACCCAGTCAAAGAAATCTATCAGATTCATCTGGCATGACCTTCTCGCTATGAATCCATGCTGCCTAGGGTCCTGTGCCCCTCTGGCCTCTAAATACTTGACAATTCTTTCCTTCAGAAGTGATTCCATCATTTTCCCTATCACTGAGGTTAAACTAACAGGTCTGTAGTTTCCTGCTTCTGCCTTGCTCCCACTTTTGTGAAGAAGAATCATATCTGCCCTCCTCCAGTCCTCGGGTACCACCCCATCCTCCCATGATTTGTTAAAAAGGGTAGTCAGTGGTGTCACTAGTTCTACCCTTAGTTCTTTTAGAATTCTGGGATGAATCCCATCAGGCCCCATTGCTTTGTCCACCTTCAGTTTTAAGAGTTCTTTCAGAACCCTTTCTTCTGTAAATGGCTGGTATCAACTTCTGTATCCAGAGTGTTTCTACTGTTTGTTTTATGTACCTCCCCTCTTCATTTGTAAATACTGAGCAAAATATTTGTTTAGTATCTCTGCCTTTTCACAGTCTCCCTTTGCCCACCCTCCCTCCCCTTTATTAGCCTCACAATCCTCCCTTGGTCTTCCTTCACTCCTGATGTACCTATAAAAGGTTTTATCCCCCTTCTTAACTGAGTTGGCTATCTTTTCCTCGGTTTGGGCCTTTGCTGTTCTGACTGCCTTCCCAGCCTCCTTTTGCTTTAACTGATACAGTTCTCTGTCCTGCTCCTTCTGCGATTCCCTGTACTTCCTGAATGCTTTCTTTTTCTCTTGAACCTTCAGTGCCACTTCCTTTGAGAACCATAGTGGTTTCTTACATCGTTTTGTTTTGTTTATTTGCTTCACACAAAGGCTCGTTACCTCTGTGATGGCAGTTTTTATTATTCCCCATTGTTCTTCCACCCCTCCTTCCTGCCCATTTGCTAGTGCATTCCTTAGGCACTCACCCATTTTGGCAAAGTCAATCCCCCTAAAGTCCAGTACTTTTGTCTTTGTATGGCTTGACTCTATTGCTGTGTTTATTGTGAACCATACTGTTCGATGGTCGCTAGTTCCCAGATGGCTACCCACTTCTACACCTGTGATCCTCTCTCCATCTCCATTTGAGAGAATCAAGTCTAATGTTGCTCCCTCTCGAGTGGGCTCCAGTACTAGTTGTCTAAGGCATGCCCGCTGTAGGGCATCTAGAATAACTCCACTCTTCGAAGTGGCAGCTGCAACTGCTCTCCAGTTAACATCTGGCATATTCAGATCACCCATCAGCAATATCTCCCCTTTTTCTGCCATTCTAAGTATACTTTCTATCATTTCCTTGTCCATTTCCTCCCCCTGAGAAGGGGGTCTGTATACAGCCCCTGTGTGGATTGTGGTGCCATTGTCTGTCTCCAAATTTACCCACAGCACTTCTTCTCCTCCCTGTTTACCCTTTTGTTCTGTTGCTTTGATTCCTTCCCTTATGTAAAGAGCTACTCCTCCTCCTCCTTTACCCTCCCTGTCCCTCCTGTAGATAGTGTATCCTGGTATGTTTACATCCCAGTCATGGTTTTGTGTGTACCATGTTTCTGTGACTGCCACGATATCCAGATGTTCCTCCTCCATCAAGGCCACTAATTCAGGAAGCTTGTTACCCAGACTACGAGCATTGGTACTCATTGCTCTCCATTTTTTGATGGCTTTACCTTCTGTTGCAGCAACCCCCCACTGACCGTTCTACCTCGGTCTTTTTCTCATTTAGTACCCTATTTTGTAGGGAGAGGCTGGGATTTTCCTGCTGCTTGTCAGTATGGTGTAGAGTGCAGTGATGGGTACAATATGGCAGATCCATGATAAATCTGATCACCCGATGATACAGTGTGTCTAATTTAGACAAGGCAGAACTTGAGCCTTGCCCGTAGATAAAATCTGCTTAATCCATGAGTGGCAGGAACATAGTATGGACTAGCCTAACCCTTGCTTCTTTTTTTTTAATTCAATAAACTTTATTGAGATTTTTTTTCCATAATTAAGTATGGTCAAAACCATAGCTGTGGTACAATTGGGGTTTCAAAATAGAAGTAAGAAACAAAAAGCACAAATGCAGATGTTTACATAGTATACTAATGAAGTAAATGAGGGTGCACCATCAAAGAAGAAAAAAGTAACAATCTAACTAACAGCCTTTCCTTCCCTCTCCTTCCAAAGACCTCATGCCAGTGTACAATGAATTTCAATACAGTAGGGAGATGGTTTAGTCCCTCTTACAAAACTAAGAGGCTGAGATTATGGCTTCCATAGGGAAAGAAGAGTATAAAGAGGTTCCCATATTTTATGATAAGCCTTGTGTCTGCTGTTCATACGTGAGATATGCTTTTCTAATTGAAAGGTTAGTAATGTTTCCTGATACCATTCTAAGACCGTAGACAAGGAGGCATCTTTCCAATGCCTAAGGATTGACATCTTAGCTGTAGCAGCTATCAGTGCCATATGCACTGTTCGAATTCTAGGAGTGCCATGAGGGAATATGTTAACTAAGCAGATCTCTGGAGTAAATGAGGTTTCCAAGCCCAGCAACAGATCGAGAACATGCTTAATCGAGGTCCAAACTCCTGGGTCTTTGGGCAGCTCCAGAGAAAATGGAAAAGGGTCCCTGGAGCCTCTTCACACCTTGGGCAAAGAGGGAAGGGGAGCCTACCCATCCTATGGAGCTTAACTGGGGTATAGTATAGGTTGTACATAACACTGAATTGGGTGAGTCTTAGTAGATCTTGCTTAATAAATCAATAAGTTGTACTCCAGGCAGTATGCCAGGTGGTTTTATCGGCAGGGAGCATGATTTCTTGGGCCCAATAATAGCAGATGCTGGTGAGGAGATGGAGGTCTAAAGATTGGAGATCTATCCCTTGCTGCTTGTGTAAGCAGGTTCTTAATCCTGAAAAAAAGACCTAGCCTCTGTTTCAGTTTCTTTGCAAGCTCCTCCATGTGTTCTACAAATGAAAGTTTGTGGTCAATCTACAGGCCCAAGTACTTGAATTTAGTCACAGACTCAAGGGACTAGTATAGTAGGGTGGTGACCTGCAGTGCCATGGCAGAGTTACACTCCTTTGGTGCAGGAACAAAGGGTGAAAACAACATTGCCTTGTTTTTTTTTTGGCATAGAGTAATAACTTCAAGTGCAGAAAATCTTTCTGCAGGGGGTTGAATTCGTCTTGCAGATCTGCACATGCTGACTCTGGGGTGGGCCTCACTATGTACAGGACTGTGTCATCGGTGAAGAGATGTACATTGGCCAAATTGATCCCGATATCAATATTGTTTATAAAAATTGCAGGCAACAGTGGGCCTAAAATGGACCCTTGAGGAACCCCCCCCTTAAAATGGGTTTTAGAGGGGAAAGATCTCCACCAGTCTTGACACTCTGGTGGCGATCTGTTAGATAACTTGTGAACCAAGTCACGGCCCACTAGTCTAACCCAAGATTTTTTTCTAAACTAATTTTATCACCTCCTTTACCCCATCAAACCCTCTCCGGTGTACTCCTGCTACCCCTGTCTCTACCTCCTGTCATGACCTATATCTACTCTGCACCCCCAGCCCGGCACATCCCTCAGATTTGATCCCTCTGAGGAAGGGCCGTCCTATCCACCCAGGGTGTTCTTACTACAGTTTTGAACTCCGGGCTGGGGGGGGCAGGTCAGCAGAGAGAGAGGCAAGCCCGACCTTGGGAGTGTGGATTGAGGAGGGGCAGCACCTTCGCCTATCAATGGGAGGAGGGGTTTTTGCTGAATGTCCCCAGACGCAGGACATGCACTGCTTCCCTGCCTGTGGCGCTGATGCTCCCACCCACATCCGTAAGGCAGCCACCTGACGTCTTTCCCTATGTGCAGCCCCAAGGCATTGCAGTGCCTCCGGTCTCTGACAGAGGCCACTGCAATGCCAGGCTTACCATGGATCCTACCCCAAGAGAGGAGAGCAGTCCTCTGGATGCTTGATCCTCTTTCTTCCCTGCTGACCCCCGATGGCCTGGGTTCGTTACTAAACCCGGGTCGCCAGTGTGGCGCAAGGTGTGGCGTCCAGTGTCTCAGTCCTCAGTGCCACCAGGCCGGCTTGATCTAACCCAAGATAACTGAGAGTAGTGAGAAGCAATGCAAGGTCGACTGTGTCAAATGCTTTGCTCAAGTCTAAGAACAAAGCGCAGATATGTTGTTTCTCATCCAAGACCATTAGCTAATCGTTGGATACTTTGGCAAGTGATGAAATTGTACTGTGCTGAGGCCTAAACCCTGACTGTATTGGATTAAGAAGGTTATTATTCTCGAGGAAGCACCTGAGCTGTGCGTTAACAACTTTTTCCAGCATCTTGGATAGAATAGAAAGCAGGGAAGAGGGTGGTAGTTATATAAATCACTCTGGTCTCCAGACTTGAACAATGGTATGATGTGCACTGTCTTTCACACCATGGGGAGGACACCCTGAGACAAGGACAGGTTGAATAGGTGCATAATGGGAGGAGATTAGGAACGATAGCCTACTTTTAGGTAGTATGGCTCAATCTGTTCAGCACCTGCACTTTTTCTTGTATCCAGATCCAAAAGTAAGTCTTCCATGTTTTTTACTGACACTGGAATGAATGAAAACACTGCACTATGTATGGTAGACACCAGGGATAGGCAAGCCGCATTCTGACTGCACAGCTGAGTGTGAAGAGCATTGGCAGGGGAACTATCAAATTCCAACCCCGCTGTGGCAAAGTGATCATTAAGGAGATCAAGTATCTTAGGCTTATCAGTATGGACAACTCCATCAGAGAAGACTTTGGATGGGAGTGAACTGGCAGGGCTGTGTCCCTCCAAACCTTTGCATGTACTCCAGAATTTAGAAGCACATTTGGAGGAGGATTCAAGCTCCCTACGAAATTATTTAGCCTTTTCTGCTCTGACTGGTTTGATGCTATGATTTCTAGCCACCCTGAATGCTGCCCAGTCATCTTGGTGTTTGTTTTTTCTTGCCCTTTTCCTAGGGGCATCTCTGTTTTGGAGGGTCGCCTTAAGCTCATTGGTGAGCCATGGACATGAACTTTTTCTTGTGCGGGTTTTAACTTGTGGGGCATGCTTATTAATGGTATCCTGTAGAATGCTATGAAAAGACTCTTATGCCTCATCCACAGTGGGGGCTAAGTAGAACTTTTGCCAGTTGGCATGCTGCAGGTCCCGAAGGAAATGCATTAGAATCAAAGTTCCCGCGGCTTCTTTTGAAAACATATGTAGAGGTAGATACAGTATATGTACTGTATATGTGTGTTCTTTCACATGCAATGAAGCGGTGATCACTGAGATCATTAAAGAAAACACTGCAATGGGTGTAAAGATGGGGTTTGTTTACAAATATTAGGTCTAGCATTGTGTTACAAGCCAGATTCTTGATGTTTGGAAGGGTGACTTCCGAGATACGTTGAGTGAGCCTGAAGGCATTGCAAAGGTCCTTTAAAGGTTTGGAGGAACCAGACAGCCAGTCAAGATTGAAGCTGCCCAGGATGGCAACCTCTGAAGTCTCTCTAACTCCTTCTGCCAGGCTAGTGAAAGCTAGGGGTATCATACTTTCCAGCCTAATATACAGCCTCCCCCTCCCCACTACCTCACTAGCTCTGCTAACCTCAACAAATGGAGTGTTGCTTACAATAATATTTGCCAGTCTGCCCTGTCCACTCACATATTGACTCATCACTGTTTACTGTATGCCAGACTAGGATGGCTATACCCTCCCTCCCATCAACTATTTGCTCTTGGATGCATGATCAACAACATTCTTATGTCCTCTAAACCTCCAGCCCTTGCATCCTTATTAGCTCCTCAAATAAATTTGTACCCCCTGTGCTCCTGTGACCACTCTCTCTTGGAGGTCCCTCAGTTTTCCACAAAAATGGGTGAGCAGGCTTTTGCCACTTTTGCCCCCAGAATCTGGAACACCCTCTCATACTACCTCTGAGCAGCACAGTCTCATCTCAGTTTCAAGTGAGCATTTTTCAAGTACTTATGAGAAACTGATGTCTGCACCTGTAACTGACTCTCAATTTCTCTTATCTTTATTTATTTACCTAATTATTTATTTTTTATTTATTTCATTTTGTCCACTGGATATGCCCACTGGGCCCCAAAATGGTCCCTTTTTCAGGAATGACCCGGAATTAGGTACACAGAAACTTGTTGCATATGGACAATATGTATAGATGGCACTTTCAGGAACATACACAGTAATTCCACACAATCACAGTAATTCCATCATCTTACACTTTAGAGGAGTAGACCTCTTCTTGTACCTCTAATTTACCTTTACTCTTGTAACACCTTTTGTCTCTCTATCCCCTCTGGCTTACAACTCTGCTTTAATGTGTACCCTTCCCTGAATCACCTTTGTACCACCACTGCAAATGTCTCCCCATCTGACATCCAACTTATTATATCATTAATTGCTACTCTCTTCTGTACTTATTATCTTATTATCTCATTGGTGTCCCAGCTATGTTCACTATTTGATGCTATTTTCTCCTGTAATTGTATTGGAAAAAGTTACTATCTTTTATTCACTGTACAGTATACTAATATGTGGTGTTCTGCTGTTGTACTATTGTTCTGTAACCTCCCGGGTCGAGCCTTGAAATAGGCAAAGTCTTGTCTAGTGCACCTTCCCGATCAATAAAGACTAAATAAATGAATAAATGTGAGGAAAACATAAAAGCAATGGAGATACGGGGAATGCAGGGTGTGCAGAGGTACTTTAGGTCACTCTGGAGATGGGGAACAGAGCTACTATTCGCACTGGCATGATCTACGCACCTCCATTACAGGGCGAGGTTGTAGATAAGGTACTGCTGGCAGACATTGGGAAAAATGGTAGAAAAGGGGGAGGTGCTGCTGGTGGAGGACTTCACTCTACCTGATGTCAACAAACATAAAAAACTTGGTGAGGCATTCAGGTGCACTTCCATGCATAATCTTAAACACGATGTTGGTTAAGGTTAACTGGGCGTAGTACTATGGTTGTAACCATCCAAGATTTTTTAAGTTAAAACAGTGATGGAACCTCAGTCCCTAGAGGGATGCAAATCTAGCAACCCTGTAGGGTTTTTTTTGCCCGTACAGTGTTGGTGGCCTCATCTATTACAATAGAATCATATTCTATCAGGAAAAGAATGCTATTTTGGGCAATTCTGATCATTGTATCAGCTGCCAAATATTTGATAGTATTTATCATGTTTGTCGAATGTGAGACAGGGTCAGTAGTTACACTCAGGTATTTTAATTCCTCAACCACTTCTAGTTGGACACCATCTAATGTGACATAATAAGCTCTTGAGAAAATCTGTTAGTCTTTGGGATAAAATCAAGTAACATAACTTTGATTTTGCAACATTCAGGACCAGTTTTTCTTTAACAAACCATCTTTGTTGACAATGAAAGTTGTGCCTAAGAGCTTCATTTATTGTGCCGATGTCCTTCCCATGAACATGAATGTCTGTGCCATCTGCATAAAGCAGTAATTTGAAAGATCCTTTCCTGAATTTTAGCCAAGGTCAGTAGGATAGAAATAGGTCTATAGTTATCCAGAACAGTTTGCTTACATTTTTGTGAAGAGGTACTACAGAAGCCAGTTTTCAAGCACCTGTATTAGGGATGATTTTGGTCTCAAAAATAGGTTAAATATTTTGGTGACAGGTGGAGCAATTTATGATGTGGCAACTTTAAAGGTATTAAGCCATCAATGCCAGCCAAATTGTTTGCTTTTAGGTGGTTCAACAGCTTGAGAACTTCTTGAGAGTGACTTTCTTAACGTAGAATTGAGGATAACCTGTCACTGTGTTAGGCTTGTCTAAATCTGGTGGCCATGCCTCTTCACTAGTGGGGTGCCTGAATTTCTGTAAGTTACAAAAGCAGTCATTGAATAAATCTGAAACTGACTTGGGGTCTGTATGCCTGAGGACATTGACTTCAAGGGTTAGAGAGGAATTGTGGCTGTTCTGGGACTGAGTAAGGAGTTAATGGAATTCCAAATTTTTTAGGGTCACTCAGGCTAGCTGTTTGCTGTGCCTTGAGGTATATACTTTTGGCAATGTAAATTTTGCATTTGCACTTATTCTATAAGCATCTGTATGCAACCCAATCAGAATGCAAGACAGATTTATTAAAGACGCCTCAGTGTCTCCTTCCTTCATTACTTTGAAGAGGCCTTTGGATAGCCATTTAGAGTTCAGATCTATAACTCTGTATCTGGTGATGAGGGTATGGCAATCAAACATAGAAACATTGAAACATAGACTTTGACGGCAGATAAGGACCGCTTGGCCCACCTAGTCTGCCCATTTCCCTACCTACAGGATAGGCCGCAGATCCTAGTTAACCAACAGCCTATTTCTTCCTACCCCCCCACAAGAATTGCCTTATGTCTGTCCCATGCATTCTTGAATTCTCCCATAGTTTTAGACCCCACAACCTCCTCAGGAAGGCTGTTCCATGCATCCACTACCCTCTCTGTGAAATAATACTTCCTCACATTGCCCCTGAACTGCCCCCCATCTTTAAATTGTGTCCCCTTGTTCTTGCACGTCTCTTTTTCTGAAAGTTGCTACCCTCTTGGACTTTGTTGATTCCACTGAGGTACTTAAAAGTTTCTATCATGTCTCCACTCTCCCTTAAAAGTTTCTATCTTGTCCCCCCTCTCCCTTCTTTCCTCAAGGGTATACATATTAAGCTCCTTTAGTCTGTCCTCATACGGCTTCTCTTGCAGACCCTGCACCATTTTAATTGCCCTCCTCTGGACTGCCACTATCCTGTCTATGTCCTTGCGGAGATGGGGTCTCCAGAACTGGACGCAGTACTCCAGATGGGGTCTCACCAACTGTCTGTACAGAGGGATAACAACTTCCTTTTTTCTGCTGCTGATGCCTCTCCCTATGCATCCCAGTATACCCCCAGCCCTCCCTACTGCCTTCTCACATTGCTTGCTAACCTTAAGGTCATCTGATATGATTACCCCCAGGTCCCTTTCCTTTTTTGCTGTTGTTACTACTGTACCTCCCTCCCATTGTGTATTCTTCCTCTGGGTTCTTGTTTCCCAGGTGCATTATTTTGCACTTCTTTGGATTGAATCCTAGCTGCCATACTTCTGACCATTCCTCCAACCTTGCCAAGTTCCTTCTTATCCTTTCCACGCCTCCTTGTGTATCAACCCTGTTGCAGATCTTTGTGTCATCTGCAAACATACATACTTTTCCTTCCAGTCCCTCTGCAATGTCACTTATGAAGACATGAAAAAGGACTGGACCCAATACTGAACCCTGGGGTACCCCCCTAGTAACCTCTCTTTCTTCAGAGTGGACTCTATTTACAATTACCTTCTGTGTCCTGTTGTCCAGCCAATGTTTTACCCAGGCAACCACCCTGGGACCCACTCCCAGGCTGGTTAATTTGACTATTAATGGACTAGCTTCATGAGCTCTTGCTTAAGAGTGTTAGACGGAGTGCAAATGGTCAAAAGAAGTGGAGAGGAGATTCGGAGACTGAATTGGAAGGATGCATAGACTACTCACTCCAGAGCCTGAGGAGGAGACTCTGAAAGCAGGATTACATAGCGTGTTTTATTTTATAACAGGTATATACAGTACTGTTGTCAGAGCATGTAATCTCTCCAGTAAAGCTTATTGTTTATCCGTCCTGGTCGGTGGGCTTCCCTCTTTTTCTGTTTTCACCTGCAGGTTTTAGCCTGAAGGGAAGTGGAGTGAAGGTGCCCTAAACCCACAGAATTGTACCTCGGTGTTCTCCACTACACCAATATAACAGAGACATCAGTCGGAAGATGATCGAGAAGTAAGTTTCAGCTTTTCCTACTGACTCATAAAGGAAAGCTTTCCAGTCTCAGAATTCTTATTTATTATCCCTATTACTTTTTAAAATGTATTGATTATCTGTGTTCTGTTCCTGAGCTTTTACCTCAAGTTTGTATATTTTTATTGTTATTTTATACATATTGTTTTATTTTTCCCCTTTTTCTTTTTATAGAGTCCGTATTTTTCTTTAAATAAATAAAAAGGTTTTTTTTTTAGTTTTGCGCACTTTAGTCATGTGACATGCTAATATAAAGAGATGCATGCTAGCCAGGTGAACAGATCGCTTTCTTCACTTCTGAGAAAACAGCGCTCCTATTCACATGGCAGCACTTTAGATACTCCAGAGTTTAGACTCATCAAAATAGTTCTTTCGGACACTAAAAGTAAGTTAACAAGCTTCTGAAACTTATGACAAACTGTATTGGTTTTATAAATTAAAATTAGGTAAATCCAGCTAGCGCAATGGTTTTTTCAGATAGATGGCAGTTTTTGTAAGATTTACACCTTTAATTGCTGCCTAAATAACAGTAGTTTTTTTTGTTTTATTTAGTGTATCTTACTAAAAGAACTCTGCAATTGGTTATACTGAGGCTGAACCAGAGTGGGAATAATAAAAGCAAATCTATTATCAGGCTGAATCAACTTTGCTTCTGGTGCTTAAATTTTAATTTTAGCATTGCTGCTGGTGCTTTACTCTTAATGCGAACAAAGGACAGTTTGATGGAGCATCAGATCTTGTGTGTGATTATAACAATGTATTTCTTGAGCGTTTGAAGACGCCATTTAGTGGACTTCCGTTTGGTATCCTGCTTCCTTGCTAGTTAATGTCAAACTCGTTCATGTGGAGTATTTCACACGGCTTGTGGAGAAGTTTCCTCTGAAACTGAAATTTTGAAGACCTGGTACTGGACTATTCATACATTTACTAGTTAGGTGTTTTGAACTGCAGTTTGGTGTTTATTTTAGATTCTCATTTATCGTTTTTCATTGTACAAATGGATAACTGTGAAATACTGTGACATATAGGCTTTTTAAGCCTTGTGTATGTAAGAATCTTAATTGCTGTATTGAATATACTATCAGTATTATCATGGTTCATACTAGGAAACAAACTTTAAAAATGGGGGGGAGAATTTAATGGTTATGGACCAGAATGAAAGTGGTAATTTGGTTTTGAGTTCACAAAAGGGTAAATCAGAAATAGAGTCCAATCAAGACAGCTTTAGGATTGGTTTAATGCACATGTCATCTAATTTACAATCAACTCTGGTTATAATCTGTTCTAATGCTGAGCACTCTGAGAAAGGAAATAAAAAAAAATAGGTAAATGCAAAGGTGGAAGTACAAAGAAAAAAACCAAAGATTTTAAAGGTAAAAATCATAAGGAAAGGGGGAAGGAAAGTAAAAATAATTCTAGCAAAGATGATGAATCTTTAAAATCTTGCCTAAATAGTATTCCTCCTGAAATAAAAGGCAATTAAAGCAATCTAATATAAAAGATCATTATAGCCCCTTAACCTTAGTTAAGTCATGCAACTCATGCAATACACATAAGGAACTGTTACATTTGGGAAAAGATAGTTCAAATGATGACCAAAATGAGCATATTGAAATGCAAGTTATGGATCCTATAGGGGTTGGGAATGATACTCATATGTTTACAGATGATTTAAATTCAGGAGTTTATATTAATTTAAATGCTTCTAAAAGTATAAATGAGCTTTCTACACATACTACCAAAAACATGGAGGAAACCTTAGACTTTTCACCAGAATACTTTATGGAATCTAACCCAGAACCAGATTCTTACTGGCAGAATGATTTAAAACACATAGCTGGGGAACTACAGGAGACCATAAATGGATTAAAACAGTTTACTGGTTTGAACTCTTATAAACAACTTGATAATGGTAAAACAGTAAATTTTACTACTGCTGTGAGTAAAGAATATTGCACAGCTACATCTAACACACATATTGCGCATTTAATGATTTTGTATCATTTAGTTGATCTGAAACATGAAATAGATCTTTTAAAAGAAAATATAGTAATAAATGGCTCTAGATTAGATGATGTTTTATTTAGACTTGATAAAATACCTCATTTTGAGAGTATATGCTCTTTGTCTGTTATTGAACTGGATTGTTCCCAATACTTACCTTGCCCAGACTTTTCAGCGATGGATTCTACTGATATGCCTTTCATAATACCCGAATCTTTAGATCTTCCACTTGTAACTAAGAATGCTCAAAGTAGTGAGGGTCTCAGTATAAGCAAAGAGTGGCAAAAGGAAATCTAATAAAAATAGGGGTAAAACTAAGAGATTGAGTAAGGGAAAGATAAGTTGTCAGCAAGAAGGAAAGAAGACCCTGGGAACACTAGATATGCACGATATAAGCATGGAAGAGATTATTACAAATATAGTAGGGTTAACTGTAAATGAAGGAGGAAGCTAGAAGGGGAGCAGGCCTTGGATAAGTCTACTTATACAAAAAAAAAAAACAAAGTCAGATGCATTCAAAGATTCTGTTTCCAAAAATGATCATGATTTGGTGTCTGGGGAGATTGTTACAAATATAGTAGGGTCAACTGTAAATGAAGGGGAGAAGCTAGGAGGGAAGTTGGCTTTGGATAAGCCTATTTATACAAAAAAAATAAAGACAGATGCACACAAAGATTCTGTTTCCAAAAATGGTCATGATTTGGTGTCTGGGGAGAATATTGTTTTAGATCCAGTTTGTAAAAAGATGCATGGTCAAAACATAAGTAAAGTAATGAAACATGATCTGGAGCTAGCTAAAGGGTTGGAGAAAACATGTATGGAAAATGCTATAGATCTCTGTAGCTGTGCAATTTGCCATTATGTGGTTTTAAGATTTTACACAATTGGTCATATGAAGACTCAAGGGATAAGATTGTGAACCTAATAAGGGCAGCGACTGGTGCTGATTTAACTGCATCTGATATTTTACAAATATGGAACGATAAAGATTTTATGGGCATAAACTGCTTATTTATACTTTGCACAGCTCCTCGAATAGCAAATCAAATCTGGATTAACAAAGTGGGTTTGAGAAAATTTGGATGTGGACTAGAATATGTTAACAGGGAACTCTTGAATGAGAAATTTCAAACACTAAGTAATGAGTCTTGTCAATTAAGTATGTTTGGTGTAAAATCACCTTTTTAGTGAAAATACAAGAAAACTCAAGAGTACCCTGTTGAATATATTTGGTCATGTCCCAAAAATCCCAGACCCAGAATTTTTAATAGAAAAAGTTTACAGTTGGAACAAAGGTACACGTTTGGGACAAGTGGACATTCTTGTTAAAAATCCAGAAGTAGCAAGAAGTATTCTAGGTAAAGCAACATTACTAGATGATGTAGGATTACATGTAATGGAAAGGAAAATACTAAATGAAAGAAGTAAACACAATAGACAGGAAGCAAGTGTTTCAAATCAGGAAAATGTGGCCGATAGAGTTCCTAAGATATTGTATTTTTATGGTCTGGAAAGAATTAAAAATGAGAATAATAACAATTTAAAGGATCTAATAGTAGACATACTAGAACAACTTTTTGAATGTTTCTATAGAATATCCTAATGTATTAATTATTACAAGGCAGGGATGTGATCCAGACTGTGATTTAATCATTGTTAAAATAGGCTTTTTAAGCTTATACAATAAGATCATTGAGAATAGGAGCCTATTGGATGCCTTAGTCATATACGTAGTTAACACAAATGATTTTTCTCACCAGATTATTCCTATATGTAAATCACCAAAAAGGACAAACCAGGAGAAATTGTTATTTAATGTTACTACTTGCAATAGATTTGAGTTGCTGGAGACACAATCAAATTGACTTACAGAAGAAAAAGAATTACACTTTGGGATGAAGTCTAATGGCCTCCTTTTAATTTCTTGGAATATTGCGGGTTTCTTTTCTAAATTAATGGATCAAGAATGGTTAGAATTTATACTTAATTTTAATATAATTTGTCTACAGGAGACTTGGCACAATAGAGATCAATAAATTTTATTGAATGGTTATCAAACTTTCCAGATCCCAGGAGAAAAGTTACTAAAAAGGGAAGAACTGTAGAGGGTTTAATTACCTTAATTAAAATAAATTCTGACATTACTGCAGATATTTTATATACCAATAAAAACATAATGGTTATTTATATTAAGGTTAAAAAAGGTAAAAATGTTTTCCTAATTAACACATACATCCCTCCATTTAATTCGAATTAATATTATTCAGCACTTTGGGACCAATTGGAGGACTTTATTCATAGGAGTTGGGCAGTAATGTCTTGTGATAATATATTACTTTGTGGGGACTTCAATGCAAGAATTGGACCATATGATGGTTATTCTGATAGTAACTTCCATAAGTGGTGTCATCTAGAAGCCTCTAATTGGCCCAGGTGTACAAAGGATAAGAGATTGAACAAAATGGGTCAGAGACTAATAGAATTATTAGCCCTATATAATTTAGTACCAATTAATGGCAGGTTACATGGTGATAAAATGGGAAATTTTACTCACTTTTTTGCTAAGGGACACTCAATTATAGATTTTGTGTTCTGAAATGGGAATATGACAGATTGGAAATCTTTGGAAATTCCAACTAGGGGTGAAAGTGATCATCTCCCTCTTGTTCTAAAAGCAATAAATATAAAATGTGTTCTAGATGTGCCAAGCAAACCTATACAATTTGTAATCTGTAATAACAAAATTCAATGGCAGGATACGTTTTCTCCCCTTATTAAACATCTTTTGCAGGACCTATCCATCAAGTTAAACACTGAAAATATGGGGTATGGGCATCTACATCATCTTTTTTTCTCAAATCTTGAGGAAATAAAAAAAATATTCTATTCCTCAAAGATTACAAAAAGTATAAATAATAAAAATACATGGTTTGATGTGGAATGCTGTAAAGAAAAAAAGAATTAAATAAAAAAATTAGGAAGGTAAGGCAAAATAATGATTCTCAAAATATTATAGAACTAAATAGATGCCAAGAAAAATACAAGAAGTTTCTCTTATTAAAACAAGGACGAGCCATTTATAATAAAGATTTTCAGACATATTGGTTATTAGTTGCTAAGGGAACAAATAACATTAAATACGAATTAGACGCATATATTACGCTGGAAACTTGGGTCTCTTTTTATTCTTTAAAAATTTTTTCCCCTAATTTTGAAAATGTAGGAATATCTCTGGATATTAGCATGCAGGATTTTTGACCTTTTTTAATCACAGAAGTGTATTTTGTCATTGCAGCTTTAAAAAAAAGAAAGGCACCAGGCCCGGATATGATTCCTTCCGACGTTTACTTGAGTGCCCCTGCTTTATGGTCTATAATTCTGACTAAATATTTTAATTTCTGTGTCCAGAAACTGGTTTTTCTGAGTTGGAAGGAAGCTACAATATTTTCAATCTATAAAAAGGGTGATACAACAAATCCTAAAATGTATAGGCCTATTTCATTATTAGATAATCTAGGGAAACTGTTTTCCAAGTTCATTTTAAATAGATTAAATGAAGAATTAGTAGGACTAGGGGGACTTTCTGAAGCACAAGCTGGATTTAGGGTTGGATATAGCACAACTGACAACTGCTTCATAATTAGACAGCTTTATGAAAAATATGTTATAATTAGGAAACAGTCCTTATGTGCTGCCTATATAGATTTTAGTACTGCATTCGACTTGGTATTAAGGAATGTACTTTGGCTTATAATGAAGGAAAAAGGATTCACAGGGGACTTGATAGCAATTATTAGGGAATTATATACTTCAACATGGGCCCAAGTGAGGTCAGGTACTAGGGGACAATTTTCCTCAACTTTCTGTACAAGTATGGGAGTAAGACAAGGCTGTGTAATTGATCCCCTTCTTTTTTCTATATATATATATATTGACAAGTTATTATGTGACTTAAATCTTAGTAATTCAGATTCTCCTTAGATTAGGGATAAGTGCTGTGGCATTTTGGCCTACGCTGATAACTTAGTATTGTTCTCCCTTACTGAATCCGGACTCCCAGCTAAACTAAACATGCTTGCAATAACTGCAAACGAGCTTAACTTGTCAATAAATATTCAAAAAAGTCAGATTCTTCCTTTTGCTTTGAAAGGTAAAAAAAAATAAAAAGAAATTTTGGGTGTTAGGTTCTGACAAAATAGAGACTGTAGATAGTCATACATGCTTGCGACTACACCTGATAAGGGATGGGAAATGGAATGAACAGCTGGAAATGATTCTAGCAAAATTAAAGAAGACAGCAAATTCTCTGCTTATATTTAATAAAAAATATTTTGTAAATACAATTAGGCATATTTTAAAGGCAGTTCAACCCAAATATTACGCCCAAGCTTTATTCAATGTTGAAATTTGGCATCATAACAAAATGAATATTCTAGATATTCCTGTTAATAAATAGCTACACAAATCCTTAGGTTTACCCAATTTTGTTCCTGCTGCAATACTGAGGGCTAAGACAGGTTATTATTCTTTGCAGGCAGCAGCTGATGCTAGAAAGGTTAATTTGTGGGTTAGAATTCTTCAACATGATCAAAACAGATTAACAGCCTTATGTTTACATGAAAAATACTTATGGTCTTCTTTAGGCTATTTAAAATCAGAATGGCTATCCCTGATATTCAAATTATTACAGAAAGTGAGGTTAACCTACTTATATCAGTATAGGGCAAGAGGAATTACTATTAGTCTAAAATATCAATCCCTCATCACAAAGGCATTTAGAGAATATTATAAGATCCTAGACTTAAATATTATTAAAAAGCTTAAAATGTTTCCATTTTTGAGGATAAATGATCCCTGTCATTACTATAGATATTACTTAGACACTCTTACAGAAGTAGAAAATAGAAAACAATATACTAGATACAGGTTAGAAGTATTTCCAAATAACATCTTGGACACAGTTTATGCGAAAAATACCACTCTTAGTTCTAGATTTTGCTCTTGTACCTGTTCCACACTGGAAAACTTGGAACATGTCATATTTGTATGCAAATGGTATACTATACCAAGAGAAAAATGGATATGGCCTCTATGCCAATCAATTCAAACAACAGATCAGAGCACCTTACTCATTATTTTCTTTACCACTAATAATGATATCATAATTAAGGCTGTGGCCAAATATTTGGTAAATGTCTCTAGAATACTTCTTGGTAAAAAAATGAAAAAAAAGAGGAACTAATATTTATATTATATATTGTCTAACAGGATAAAATCTGCATTCTGGATAAAGTTAAGCATTATCCTCACAGGTAATTGCACCTAGTTTACTATTGCCCTTGTATTTGTACTGTGCACTTTAAGAGGATGAAATAAATGATTTCTTATTTACTTATTTATTAATAAAGAGCATATTTTATAGTAGTAACTTTTTGTATCTTGCTTCTTATATTTTATGTAACTACTGGTCTATGTTGTCACGGTCTTTGACTGCTTAATAAACTTAAACTTGAACTTGACTATTAATCTTTTATGTGGGACTGTGTCAAATGCCTTGCTAAAGTCTCGGTAGACCATGTCCACAGCCCCTCCCTGGTCTACTACTTTGGTCACCCGGTCAAAGAAATCAATTAGATTCATCTGACATGACCTTCCCACTGTGAACCCATGCTGCCTTGGGTCCTGTGCCCCACTGGCCTCTAGGTACTCAACTATTCTTTCCTTCAGAAGTGACTCCATCACTTTCCCTACCACAGAGGTCAAACTGACAGGTCTGTAGTTTTCTGCCTCTGTCTTGCTCCCACTTTTGTGAAGGGGAATCACATCCACCCTCCTCCAGTCCTCGGGTACCACACCATCCTCCCATGATTTATTAAAAAGAGTAGCCAGTGGTTTCACTAGTTCCCCTCTTAATTCTTTTAAAATTTTGGGGGAGAATTCCATCAGGCCCCATTGCTTTATCCACCTTCAGTTTTAGGAGTTCTTGCAAAACCCTTTATTCTGTGAAAGGACTGGGATCGACCACCTTGTCAAGCGTGCTTCTGTTAACTGGATTAGGCACTTCCCCTTCCTCTTTTGTGAATTCTGAGCAGAAATATTAATTCAGAATCCCTGCTTTTTCACTGTCCCCTTTTGTCCACCCACCGTTCATTCTATTCAGCCTCACTATCCCTCCCTTTGTCTTTCTACGCTCGCTGATGTACCTATAAAAGGTTTTATCCCCCTTCTTAACCGAGTTGCCTATCTTTTCCTCAGTTTGGGCCTTTGCTATTCTGACTTCCCTCCCTGCTTCCTTCTGCCTTAACTGGTACAGCTCTCTGTCCTGCTCCTTCTGTGTTTCCTTATACTTCCAGAATGCTGTCTTTTTCTTCCTGACTTTCACAGCCACCTCTTTTGAGAACCATAGTGACTTTTTCTTTCATTTTGATTTGTTTATTTACTTCACACAAAGGCTTGTTGCCTCTGTGATGGCAGTTTTGACTATTCCCCATTGTTGCTCCACACCTCCTTCTAGTCTGTTTGCTAGTGCCTTTCTGAGGCACTCTCCTATCTTGCCAAAGTCAGTCCTCCTGAAGTCCAGTACCCTCACTTTTGTATGGCTTGACTCTGTAGCTAAGTTTAACGTGAACCACACTGATTGATGTTCACTTGTTCCCAGATGACAACCCACTTCTAGATCTGAGATCCTCTCACTGCCCCGTTTGAGAGTATGAGGTCTAAGATTGCTCCCTCACAAGTGGGTTCCAAAACTAGCTGTCTGAGGCCTGCCACCTGTAGGGCATCAAGTATGGCCCTGCTTTTGGATGTGGCTGCAGCAAATATGCTCCAGTTAACATCTGGCATATTCAGGTCTCCCATCAACAGTATCTCCCCTTTCTCTGCCATTCTAAGAATGTCTTCTACCTTATCCTTGTCCATTCCCTCCCCTGACATGGGGGTCTGTATACAACCCCTGTGCAGATTGTGGTGCCCTTTCCAATCTCCAAGGTGACCCACAGTGCCTCCTCTCCTCTCTGTTTACTCTTTTATTCAGTTGCTTTTATCCCTTCCTTTCCATAGAGAGCTACTCCTCCCCCTCTTCTCCCCTGCCTGTCTCTCCTGTAGGTTATGTACCTTGGTATGTTAACATCCCAGTCATGGTTCTCTGTGTACCATGTTTCTGTGACTGCTACAATATCCAGGCATCTCTCTTCCATCAAGGCCACCAGCTCAGGGAGTTTGTTGCCCAGACTACAGGCATTGGTACTCATTACCCTCCATTTCCTGATGGCCTTACTCCTTTTTGCTCCATCCCTGTCCTTCTTGCCTTTGTCACTTTCTCCATTTACCCCTGCCCTTCTCCCTATCGACACCTCTATGTTGGTGTTTACTGCATTTACTACCGTTATTTTTTTGGGGGGCTAGGATTTCCCTGCTTCTTTCCAGTGCCTCCCCCCTTGGCTAGTTTAAATGCTTGCCAATGAAGAATTTAATACTATCACCTAGGATTCTGCTTCCCCTCCTGGACATATGCAGCCCATCATGCCAGTATAGACTTGCATCACTCCAGGTGGACCCCCAGTCCCCAATGAAGCCAAATCCCTGAGCTCCACATCAGTTTTTCAACCACTGATTGAATCCCATGGTGAAGAACACCCTAGCCTCTCTTACGCCATAGATGGGCAGCACCTCCGAGAAGGTTACCGTGTGTGCTACTTGTCTAAGGCCCCTCCCCAATTTCACAAACTCTTCCTGCACTTCTTTAATCCCTTTCTTAGCCAGGTCATTTGTCCCTAGGTGGACAATGACATTCAGCTCCCTCCCCTGTGCAGCTGCTCTGACACTCCTGAGTATCACTCCCTGTCCCTCCAAACCATGGTGCCAGGCAGGCACCTTACCTCCCTGTCCCCTTCCTCCCCCAGTTCTACCTTCCTAGCAATGGAGTCCCCCACCAGAAGTTGTTTTCTCCCCTGTGGGGTCCCCTGCCACCCTCCTGTGGTCTCCTTTGTGAGGTTCCAGCATCCTCCTTGGTTCTCACTGTGGTCCTCCATAGAGGAACCACACTTTGCCAGAATGGTATAGGAATTATGGAGAGGTACAACTGAGGATGCACCTCTGTTCCACCACCCTCACCCTCCCTGAGCCCACTGTGGTCCAACCGTTCCTCTTTCTTGGCAACCTCTGAGGCAACGGCAGTGGCACTGGTGGTTCCTGGATGGAAGAGGAGGTCCTACAAATCCTGGTCAACTCAGCCTGGAGATGAGCAACCTCCTCCCTAAGGCCAGAGAGGTGCCTGCAAATGGGACAACACTGCATCCTCCAGAACGTCTCCCGGAAGACTGCTGCTCCACAGCTACTGCACTGCACCACTCCCATCATGTCTTATTTCTGGACCCTTAACTGTTTGCAATCCTTACTCTTTCCTCTATTTTTTTTGCCTTTCTGTCCTTACTTTCTGCCTGTGTGCCCTTTAAGCTCCTGATTGTCCTGTTCTGAGACAAGAATGTCCTATATTTCTCAGTAGACCCCTTACTTGCTCAGAGGCAGACCTCCAGCAGCTAGAGGGGGCCAGAGAGCTACTCTTGCCTGTCTAGGATGGTGGGTCTTTGGTGGCTCTGTGATCACTCACTTCATGCTCCCAAACAGGAAGTTTCTGTTGTCAGTCAAATCCTGTGCCTATAAAAGTAGAACTAGCTTTGGGTAGGAAGGAGGGCAATATAGTCCCAGTAGAGAAGTCCAGTCACACAGCAGTCCTTTCTCCTGGTGTCTTCTGCCAAGCTACTAGCAGAATCTTTCTAAGGCAGTCTTTAAATGTAGCTTCCTTGTAGCTAAGCCACTCCCCCTACTTACTAGATCTTTCTACAAGTAATTTAAACCTCACAGCTATCCTTTCAATCACCTGAGATTTACACCTAGATAACTGTTCAGATAACCATTCAGTTCAGTTAACTCAGACAAACACACCTTCTTTTTTTTTGTTTTGTTTGTTAGTTTTTTTTTACCCTAAATTAAAGGTCCAGGTGCAAGAGTTCTACTTCTTTAGTCCCACTAGAGAAGTCCAGTTACACAGCAGTCCTTTCTCCTAGTGTCTTCTGCCAATCAAGTAGTTTCATGAACTCTTTAATAAAATGGTTCACAGTACAGTTTACATCAGATATTGCATCCAAAAAGGACCAGTCAATGCATAAAAAAATCATGCAAGAATCCTTGGAAACTGAAATCTTTACAACTGCGGTATGTGACATCTTATGGGACTGTGCTGTGAACTGCCCGTTGTGCCAGAGACAGTAAATAGTAGAATGGTCACTCATTGAGTCAGATAGTTGCCCATGCAACTTGATTCTGTCCATATTGCTGGTCAACAACCAATCACTGAGGGTGTGATTCCCCACTTTAGTGTATAATCTAGTAGATGTAGTGAGGAGTTGCATAAGGTTATAGTCATCCATGATGTCCCTGTATGTTGCAGTGTTACTTAGCCAATTTTGGTTAAAATCTCCCATTATTATTATTATTACTTCAGTACAGACTAAGGTAGCAACCAGTGACACCACTTCCTTCAGACTATCCTTTCTGACCGTGAATAGACTGTACACACAGAAGAAATTTAGTTTTCTGATGCCCAAGTTTAATTGTATTAGCAGTCATTCACATTAAGTAGTAGCACATATTTGGATGTGCAAACCTCAGCATCCAGGTCTGATCTGATGTAGAGCAGTATGCCTGCATCTTTCTTCTTGAGTTTGACCTTACAATTAAATGTTGTGCTGACCCCAAAAAACGTTATGCCTATAGTACTTGTACAGTAGCAGCCACAGACACTGCCAGCTATTTCCCGAAATTTCTGTGATATTTCCAGAAATATCTCCTGCTTTCAGCATTTCCACAGTAGGGGGCAGCACAGAGAAACTCTTCAGAAATGTTATGAAATATCTGGAAATAACTGTCAATGTCTGTGGCTACTACCGTAGAAAGGAATCTATGCAGTGCTATTGCTGCATTGGAAACAAACCAATTAATGGATCATGGTCCCAGGAACATTTAAGGCCTAGAAACATTCTACTGCATCCTTAAGCATGTGAAACATGAGATGTTTAAGTTCTGTAAAGCTAACAAATGATGTCCCGCTTCCCTAGCTGGCACCAAGGCCAGATATAAAACAGATACTCACTCTGAGAAAACACAGGAGAGGATTTACTATCTTGAAGGAGGAACTTCACAGGAGCTGCTAATTAAGAAGTCATATTTATAGTACTATCTGAATGGAATCTGACATCATGCTCCAGGGTCCCACGCTTTTCTGTCCCAGGAGGAGGGGCAGGTGGATGCAATGAGAGATAAGCTGCTAAAATCTCTTCAAGCTGGAAGGGAGTTGTCCTTTAGCTCTCACAAAGGAAGATTTGGGGGGCTACTGACATAATCTATCACAGGCAGCCTACTGTTGTTTCCACAGCCACTTGGTCTGGAAGATTTAAAAGGTTTTTACAACCTTTAAAGTATAGAACCTGAATTGTGTGCTGCTGAGTGTGTCAGATGGACAGTTTTTGTGTTAAAAGGACAACTTTTGGAGAAAGATACTATTTCTGAGAAGGGCTGGTTAGTATTACTGCCAGGTATTAGCTTGCATACTACACCAGGGTCCAGAAGCCTAGACACATGTATGTGGCATGTAGCCCCTGCTGCTTGGATTGATCTGTCCTGTGGAAGAAGGAAAGGGAAGAGCAGGAGGTCCAGATGACTGTGACCAAAGAGCTTGATCTACATACATAGAGGTGAGACCTGTATTTTCTAGCTGTCCCCCCCCCAACTGCACAACTGGATCATAAGCATGACAGAACTGCCAGATGCAGAAAGGAGAAGAAGGAGCCCAAGTTCACAAGGAAGCTGATACATCAAAAACAGGAGTACTCACATAGGCTTGCCCTGCAACTGAGAAAGTTTGTACAAAGTTTTGCCATCAAATCTATGGATTTGGCCAACAGGCTAGGAACTACAAATTCCTCATTCAGAGGTCTGCCATTAAGCAACTGCATGGTCTATGGGGTTTTGCATTTAACTGTTCTGTTTGTTTTAAAGTGCACCACCACTGGTCAACCAGCTGCAACATCACTGGGCCTGCAGTGTTCCTATGGCTGGGTGCCCAGTTAAGCACAAGAAGCTCCCATTAAGATTTAAGGGTTAAACTAGTACAGGTGGGTAATGCCCCCAGTACAGGTGGTCTGGCAATACAAAAGGTTTCAACATTTATTCTGCAACTCTATTGTCTTACCTGGTGGGGGGGGGCACACTGTACTGTCACTGTTACTGTCATTATTAATGTTACTGTCACAGTTACTGTTACTGTTACATTTACTATTGTTTTAAAGTGTTTAGTTGGCCAAGTCTTGTCAGGCATTTAATTTTGGTCGTGCAACCAGAGTTAACACATTTCTGCCAAAAACAGTTTTGTTTTGCATTCCCCCATTCTTTGTGCAAAAAAATGTTGTAGGTGCCGTATTGGTCCTTTTAAAAACAGATCCAGAAACAAATGATTTGATACCTTTTATTGGACCAACATGGATGTTACAGAAAAGAACAAAGTGCTTTAGCTTTCGAACCTAGCAGGTCCTTCGAACTCGAAGAAGGACGGAGTTTATTCAACTAAACACTTGTTCTTTTCTGTATCCATGTTAATCAATAAGGAATCAATCATTGTCTGACCCATTCTTTGTGAACATTCCCCAATACATATTTTACTGATATTTCACATTTTGTCTTTTGAGCATATTATTAGTGGTAAGTCACTAATTGCATTTTTGTTGACTTTAAGGATGCACCGTGATTTTCTATGCGTAGGGGGACACTGCGGGGAAGTGGGTAGGTACTGCATCCCAGAGGCTTGTACCACTCTGATACCAGGACCACTTAAATTTTACTCTGTGTGAAAGCACCATGTTAAACTTAGAAGATCTGGATTTGACCCCCCCACCCCCATCAGGAAAATCAGAACCCAGAACTCTCAATCTTGTTTGAGCCCACAAAGCAGGGGTACTAATCTCAACATCCATGGTGACCCAGTTACACCAAGACAAAAACCTTTGAACACCATACTTGAGAAGAGGCCAGCTAACTGTTGTCTTTAGGGCTCCCTACACGATAGCTGATATTGTTGGTGCAGTGCACTCTCATTTAAAAGCACCTGACAATTCCACAGACTGTGGACCACCCCGAGAAGAGCAATGTGAGTAATGCTTAGAGCCTGACACCCAAGAAATTATTAGCTAGAAGATGGTAAAGTAGTACACTGCATGTGATCACCCAGACTGGGTGAGACATTGAATGCTAAAGTAGGCAGGGAGACTGGAGCATTATGTAGAACACATAGAAGGCCACCTAGGTAGATTGGGACACTAATCACAGTCAGAAGCTGGGTACAAAAAGTCATCAAGCAGAGACTACCCAAATGGGGTAAGCAAAGATTACTGCTGCATGCTTGGAGAATATGGCACTAGAAGTAGTCACCAAAGAGAGGATGTGACATAGACTATGACCTTCACAGGCTGAAGTAGACAGTAGGAAGAACCCAAAGGGAGAGGAAGCAGGGTGATAGAAATAAAGGGGGATGGGTGGGAACAGGAGCACTAAGAAGAGAAGGGGAAGGAGGGATAAGCAAGAGGGGAAAAAAGGGGGTTACAAGCAGAGTGCTAACAAAATCTAGAAGGCTATGTGTGTGATGCTAGAAGTCTAGGAAATAAGATTCCAGACCTCAACATGGCAGTGGCCGACCTGGATATTATGGCCATTACCGAGTTATGGTGCACTGACAAAGATGACTGGGACATGGCCATACCAGGCTATTCTCTGTTCAGAAAAAACAGAGTGTGAAGGAAAGGAGGGGTGTTGTGCTTTACGACCTGAAATCCACAGCCCAACATGATTTTGGAACCACCCACAGCACCACTACAGCACTAATACAACTAACAAATTACATTAAGTTTTGCGATGCATACCGGTATACTGATAGGCGCTGTTTTTTTTTTTTATAAAGGCAAAAGTCCTGGACTTTAGGAGGGCTGACTTTGCCAAAATGGGTGAATACCCAAGGAATGCACTAGCAAATGGGCAGGAAGGAGGGGTGGAAGAACAATGGGGAATAATCAAAACTGCCATCACAGAGGCAACAAGCCTTTGTGTGTAGCAAAAATGTAACTCCTAGGTGGCACTCCCTAGTACACCCTGCCTGCTTGGCTACCTAACAGGTTAAGGGTCCTGAGTTCTGAAACGGGTGCCTCCACCCAGAGATCAGAGTTGGTAGTGGTCAACCTAGCCTGGGCACAGCCCTCTGGGACACTGTCATCCCCCCACTCAGTTCCTGATAGTGGCCCACACAATACACAATAAGCACCTTCATGATTGACACTTACCATCAGGGTTGATTTCTCTAGTTCGACCCTGAGGACCCCCCGTAAAACAAGGTTAGGCAGCACAAATGACAACAGTAAAACCCAAAGCACAAACTAGAAACACAGTCTGGTTGAAGTGCAGAAAAAAGAGTAGATCTGATTTATTCAGGGACTATAACAAGGAAGGGGCATAATCAGGATAATTGGCTTATAAACTACATTAATCACACTGGAATGCATGCAGTACAGAATCTCCCTCACACAGTCACACACACACTGGGTACCCAGGTAAAAGGCAGATGGGCTAGCCAGAATCATTGCCCGGGGAAGGCCAGCGTCACAGCTGGTTGGGGCCCTGTGATAGAAACAATAAAATGCACACACACAATTTGTAATCCGGAGTCAGATGGTTCAGTTCGTGAAGAAATGGAACTAACAGAGGAATCAGATGACACACTTTGATTTAACCGAAGGTGCAGGGAGCTAGCCTGATATTTACTCACAGTACCCAAGACTGAACACAGGATGGATGAAATGGAGACTGCTGACAGGTAGTCTGGATGGCCAGGGAAAAACAAGACCCACACAGCTCAGCAAGGTGTTGTTTTCGTTCAGGTGTGGAGAGGAGGGCTGATCCCCTGGGCAGATCTCTCATCGATGGCTCTTCTCAGTGCAGCAGGGTAGTCTAGCAGGGTCCTTGTGGCAAGGCCCAGACACATGGAATCAACTGCGGATTCAGTCCATTTGTGCAGGCTACAGATTTTAGCAAGCAGCCCGCAGTTCACACAGTAGGGAAATACAACACGACCCACTGTATTCAAACAGCACATTTATACGTAACAGCAAGCAGCACACAGTTCGCACAGTGGAGAAATTCAGTACAACTCATTGTCATCAAACAGCACATTTATATGTAAAAGGTTCTACAATACCCGGCACACTGCTCCACGGTCCCAATCGCAAAGTCACTGCTCTAACAGGGAGCTCAGAAGTTGCTGGAGCTCCTGACAGGCCGATTGCATTCAGCAAAATCTTTGGTCTTCTACAGGTCAAGCCTGGTCCCAATTCAGTAGCTTGCTTAAAAGCACACAGCTTGGATTTAGTCTGAAACAATTCTTTCTTTCTCTGGGCCAAAAACAGGTAAGCAGGCCAGAAGTCAGGCCTTCCACAGTTCTCCTGTGCAAACTACTGCGCAAACAGCTGCTCGCACTAGAAATGCTGGTGCTCTCTCAGCTTACAATTTAGATCTGCTTTGCCAGCAAACAGCTCAGGGGAATTCCCTCAGATTCAAAAGGTTTGATTGGTCAGTTCTGCTGTCAGTCACAACATGCTTCCCCTGTTGGTGCAAAAAGGTGCCAACAGTCCAAAACTACAATTCCCAGAGTCTGGCTCCACATATCCCCCTAGTTGCAGGCTCTATTTTAGAGTCCCCACATACTCATTGATCCAATTCAGCAGTTTGGGACCAAAATGGTGGAGCCAAACAGAACAGTCCTTGCTGCAAAGAAGGCAGGTTAGAACAAACTACATTATCATTGCTACTTTAAAAGATTATCAGCAATCAGTTACATCTTTCAGCAGGGCTCCCTCTGCACAACTAACTATGGCAGAAATGGAGAGATTAGTCAGCAGCCCAAGCGGGACTCAAGCATGGAAACATCCAGTCCCCCTCCCAGATTAATTATTACTGCAAACAGGCGGCCCTTAAAGGGACAGTACACAGAGGCTACACAGGCACTCATTGGTAAATAACATTTAAACGGCTATAGCGCCAAACACAAACCTGGCAGTGAGCATTTAGGCAAGCTCATTGAAGACTTTTCAGGAACCCCCATTTATAGGGGGGGTTACAGAAACGAAACAAAATGATATAAAAAAAACACTATGGTTCTCAAAGGAGGTGTCAGGGAAGGTTAGGGAGAAAAAGACAGCATTCAGGGAGTACAAGGAATCACAGAAGGAGCAGGACAGAGAACTGTATCAGTTAAAGCAAAAGGAAGCAGGGAAGGCAGTCAGAACAGCAAGGACCCAAACTGAGGAAAAGTTAGTGAACTCAGTTAAAAAGGGGGATAAAACCTTTTACTGGTAAATCAAGAAGTGAAGGAAGACCAAGGGAGGAATAGTGAGGCTTAATGAAGGGGAGGGAGTGGTCAGAGGGTGACTGTGAAAAGGCAGAGACACTAAACAAATATATTTGATCAGTATTCACCAATGAAGAGGGGGAGGTACCTAAACCAAACAATAGAAACATTCTGGATATGGGGGTTGATACCAGTCCATTCACAGAAAAAAGAGTTCTGAAAGAACTCTTAAAACTGAAGGTGGACAAAGCAATGGGGTCTGATGGGATTCATCCCAGAATTCTAAAGGAACTAAGGGTAGAACTAGTGACACTACTTACTACCCTCTTTAACAAATCATGGGAGGATGGGGTAGTACCTGAGGACTGAAGGAAGGCAGATGTTATTCCACTTCACAAAAGTGGGAGCAGGGCAGAACCAGGAAATTACAGACCTGTTAGTTTGACCTCAGTGATAGGGAAAATGATGGAATCACTTCTGAAGGAAAGAACTGTTGAGGACCTAGAGGCCACAGGGGTACAGGACCCAAGGCAGCATTGATTCATGGCGGTAAGGTCATGTCAGACGAATCTAATAGATTTCTTTGGCTGGGTGACCAAACTAATAGATCAGGGAGGGGCTGTGGACATGGCCTACCTAGACTCTAGCAAAGTATTTGACACAGTCTCACACAAAAGATTAATAAACAAGTTAGCCAGCCTTGGAGTGGGTCCCAAGATAGTAGCCTGGGTAACAAATTGGCTGGAGAACAGGACACAGAGGGTAATAGTATATGGAGTCCACTCTGAAGAAAGGGGGGTTACTAGTGGGGTACCGCAGGGTTCAGTACTAGAACCAGTCCTCTTCAATGTCTTTATAAGTGACACTGCAGAGGGACTGGAAGGAAAAGCATGCTCTCTTTGCAGACGACACAAAGATCTGCAACAGCGTTGATACACAAGGAGGGGTGGAATGGATGAGAAGGGACTTGGCAAGGTTGGAGGAATGATCAAATGTATGGCAGCTTAGATGCAATGCTAAGAAGTGCAAAAGAATGCATCTGGCAAACAAAAACCCAGGGGAAGAGTAACAATGGTGAGCGAGATACTAACAACAACAAAAATGGAAAGGGACCTGGGGGTAGTCATATCAGATGACCTAAAGATGGGCAAGCAATGTGAGAGGGTAGTTAGGAGGGCTGAGGGATACTGGGATGCATAGGGAGAGGCATCACCAGTAGAAAACAGAAAGTTGTTATCCCTCTGTACAGACAGCTGATGAGACCCGATCTGGAGTACTGTGAGCAGTTCTGGAGACCCAGTCTCCGCAAAGACATAGACAGGATGGAGACAGTCCAGGTGAGGGCATCTAAAATGGTGCAGGGTCTGCACCAGAAGACATATAAGGAGAGACTTAAGGAGCTTAATATGTGTGCTCTCGAGGAAAAGAGGAAGGGGGGGGACATGATAGAAACTTCTAAGTACCTCAAGGGAATCAACAAAGTCCAACAGAGTAGCATCTTTCAGAAAAAGAGGTGTGCAAAAACAAGGGGGAACAATCAGAAGACAGAGGGGGAGACAGCTCAGAGGTAATGTGAGGAAGTATTTTTTCATGGAGAGGGCTGTGTTTGTATGGAACGGCCTTTCTGAGGAAGTTGTGGAGTCAAAAACAGTGGTGGAATTCAAGAATGCATGGGACACACATAAGGCAATTCTAGGGGTTGGGGGTAGGATGAAGTAGGCCGTTGGTTAACCAGGATCTGCAGCTTATCCATTAGGTAGGGACATGGGCAGACTGGGTAGGCCAAGCAGTCCTAATCTGCTGTTAGCTGTGAGGGCTACGAAGCTGCCAGCCCTCCCAGCAAGTCGGACAGCCTCAGGTGCGGGGTCACGGACCAGCGCCGACCCCCCCAGGACATCAGCAGGAATTGAAGGGGAATCAAGCTGGTAGCCATGAGGGCTATGAAGCTGCCAGCCCTCCCAGCAAGTTGGACAGCCTCGGGCGCAGGGTCGCGGACCAGCGCCAACCCCCCCCACCAGGACATCAGCAGGAATCGAAGGGGAATCAAGCTGGTAGCCGTGAGGGCTATGAAGCTGCCAGCCCTCCCAGCAAGTCAGACAGCCTTGGGCGTGGGGTCGCAGACCAGCGCCGACCCCCCCCCAGGACATTAGCAGGAATCGAAGGGGAATCAAGGTACGCGTGGAAGAGCTTACTGGCCTTCGACCGAGTGCTCGTTCTGCCGGTCTCTGTGCTCCAGTTGCAGCGTGGTGTAAGCCCTGCTGGCGAGGGTGACCACTCAGTTTGAACTTTTGGCACCTTTTTTAAAAATGTTAGCACTGTCTAGTGTGGAGACCTCCACAGGGCCAAGTGAAGCAGTAACCGAACTAGGGGCATAGTTTTTTGCTTCAGTTGTATTTTGCCTTATAATCGTGCTTGCATTTCATAGTCATAGGAACCATGCTGTTTAATTTAGCTTAACAGATAAAACCATAAAAAATACAACAAACTGTGCCAACTTGAGTTAAACTGATATCGGGAATACAGAGACATAGTGCATTTCCCCCTCCAGCAAAGCTCCCTTTCTGTGCCTTTCCCCTCTACCTCTCGCAACATTTTCCTGCATCCACTTCAGCTCTCCTGTTTCCCTACCTTGCACCACTTTCCTTTTTCAGCAGCCCTCACCTAACCTACCTTACTTTCGCCACGCCTCCTTGCATCCCTACTTAACCTCGGGTTTTTCTTCTCCTCCACAGCTGGTAGCCGTGAGGGCTACAAAGCCGCCAGCCCTTCCAGCAAGTCGGACAGCCTCGGGCGCAGGGTCGCGGACCAGCATCGACCCCCCCCCCAGGACATCAGCAGGAATCGAAGGGGAATCAAGGTACACGTGGAAGAGTTTACCGGCTTTCGACCGAGTGCTCATTCTGCTGGTCTCTGTGCTCTGGTTGCAGCGTAGTGTAAGCCCCACTGGCGCTGTGCACCAGCTCCCCACTGCCCCCACCACCACCCTTGGTCGGCTCGTAGATTTATAGGGAGTGTCACGTGATCGTGTGGGCATAAAAAACAATCAGCCCACTTTTCCATTTGCAGGTTATCTGCCTGCTCCACTAGTGGCCTCTACACCGAACAGATCTCCCTGCTGCAGCTTAACAATGGCACTGCTAGCTCTCTCTACTCCTGCTGGGACTGCCAGTAGCCTCTCTCCCCAACCTCATGCCTCTAAGGCAACTACTTTCTCATCTCCACCTAGTTGTTTCAATCCTAGAGCAAATGTGCTCACCCACACTCCCACAATCAGCACCTACTAGCCCCCCCCAACTGGCCAATAGGGGCAACCATTCTCCCCCCTTCTCTCTTCAAGACTGTATGTGCTACGCTGTTTCAAGGTTGATCACCTCCCCTCAGTACCTCACTCACATAAAAGCCATCGCACATACAAGACCTATCGGTTCAGGTTCTTACAGCTTGCCTCACTGCTCCTACTTTTAGCAGGGGATATTGAAACTAACCCAGGTCCTACCCCTTCAACAGCCCCAACCGCCCTGGCCTTACCAAAGGGACTAAAAATAATGCACCTAAACATATGCAGTGTCCTCAACAAAATCCCGGAACTCCAACTATCCATCCTATCACTTCGCCCAGACATCCTCATACTCTCCGAGACTTGGCTCAAACCCCAACACCCCGATTTCTCTGTTGCTATTCCAGGTTACTCCCTAATTAGGCAGGACTGAATGGGTAAAAAAGGTGGGGGTGGCCTAGCCATGTTTATTTCCGTCAAACATCAGTTCACCCTGGTCCCCACCCCTACTCCTTCGCCACAAATTGAGTCTCTAACCATCAAAATTGCTCTGCCCTTCTCCACTCCAGTGTATGTAGCAGGATCCTACTGTGCCCCTAACACCCCAATACCGTGCATTTTGGATCATCTCACCCACTTAAAGTCCACTGCCACAACAGGAGAACTATATGTCCTACGCGACTTCAATTACAACTGGCTAGCAAATGACTGTGCCAAGCTACGCTCCAAAGTAAATGCCCTAAACCTTATACAACAAATTTCCCAAACAACCAGACTAAACCTAAAAACACTCAACCACTCCCTTCTCGACTGGGCACTGACCACTCACCCCCATAGGACTATAGGAGCAGGCTTACTCCCAGACTCCCTAAGTGATCACCATATGGTATACTTAGTCAGAAAAGTACATAAACCCCTCAAACCTCCCTCCCGGACCATTCTAGCCAGGTCCTTCAAATCACTGTCTCTAACAGCACTCCTGTTGGATCTGTCCTTGGTGAACTGGTCCTTCATCTCTAGGGCCCCTTCAATTGACCTTGCACTTGACTACTTCCAAAATAGCTTCCTGCATGTCTGGAACCTACATGCTCCGCATAAAAAAACTAGAGTAAGGGGCTCCCACCTCCCATGGATCTCCGCTGATATCATCAGCAAATGCCGCACCAGGGACCAGGCTTGGAAAAAATACAAATCGACTAACTCCCATCAAGCCTTCCTATCTTATCGAGCCCTTCGAAACTCTTGCACAAAATCGATCAGACATGCTAAAACAGAACTACTTTTCGCTGGCCCTCAGCACAAATCTTAATCACCTGACCAAATTCTGGAAAACTATTAAATCCCTCCTATCCACGCCTGTTCAACCACCTACCCCGGCCCTATCCATCCTAGGCACAGCCGTCTCCGACCCCCTTGAAGTTGCCCTCGCTAACACGCACTTCTCCACCAGCAGTGCTTCCTCCTGTACAGAGCCTACCTCTTTCCCCTCTCAAGGCAACTACTGCTTCCACTTCCCAGCACACCTCCCCCCCTTCTCCTTCTGACCTGTCTCTCCTACTGAAGTCTACCATGCACTGCGTAACCTAAACCCCAACAAGGGTAAATGTCCCTCAGACATGGACTCCAGACTACTCCAGCTCTCGGCCCTTGCTATTGCCACACCGACAGCTGACCTGCTCAACCTCTCCTTCGCTATGTCAACAATTCCTTCAGCATGGAAGGTGGCAACTGTCATCCCTCTACCAAAAGGGGGGGACCCCTCCTCCCTGGGGAACTACTGCCCCATCTCCCTCCTCCCTACTCTGGCAAAAATACAAGAACAATTTGTCCTTGCTCAGTTCTCCCAGTTCTTAGTCGAGTCCTCTTTTTTCACCCCTTACCAATCAGGCTTCTGAAGATCTCATTCCACTGTCACCTCCCTATTAAGAGTCACAAATGACATCCTCTCAGGTATGGATAAAGGCCATATCACATTGCCCATTTTCAATGATCTAGCCAAAACCTTTGATACTGTCTCCCATACACTACGACTGGGCAAACTCAAGGCTGCTGGTCTATCCGACCATGCCACTAACTGGTTTCTGGTGTACTTGCATGGCAGACAGCAATCCTTGAGAATCGGCCCCAGCACATCATCCCCCCTCCCAATCACCATGGGTGTTCCTCAAGGCTCAGTCCTGGGCCCTATCCTTTTCTCAATTTTCCTGAATGAACTGCCGCAAGTATGCTCCCATTCTGCCATACACATGTATGCAGATGATACTGTACTTTACAGCACCGGCCCATCTGCAGATACAGTGCATGACCAACTGCAGCAGGATTTCAATGCTGTTCAACTCTGGCTCAAATCGAATCAGCTTTTCTTAAATGCAAAAAAAAAATCTCCCTAACTTTTGGCTTGCAACCTCGCCTCTCCTGACTCACCATCCGCCCCCCTTTCCTAACCCTGGATCTTACCCCCTTAGATTCCTGTACCGCGTTCCATTACCTCGGCATCTAGCTCAACCAATATCTAGACTACTCAATTCACATAGACTTCCTTCACAAAAAATTGCTTCCTAAACTGGGGGCCCTCTATCATAACAAAGGCTGCCTGCCTACCCCGGTCAGGCGCGAACTAGTGCAAAAAATGTTACTTCCGATCTTTGATTACGGGGACGTAGTCTATGGCACTGCCTCACCCTCCACTCTGACCAGCCTGGACACAGTCTTTCATTCCTTCTGCTGCTTCATACTGGAATGTCCTAAACTTACGCACCACTGTGACCTCTATAGTTCTCTTGCCTTTCCCTCACTCTCAGCCCACAGACAAATTCACTGCTCACGTGTTGCTGCTAAATTCTGGTCCCATACCCTCCACCTACCTGAATTCCACCTTAACTACTCAATCCAGGGCAGCCTACTCATTAAACACTCAGATAACAGGTGCTTTCATATCCCTTGCATGCGCACTCACTTGGGTCAGGCTTAGTTACCGATTGCCTAAACTCTGGAATGACCTCCCAACAGATATCCGCCATATCACTAATTCCAGTCACCTCAACTCCCACCTCCATGAACACTTTCTCACTGTCTGCTCCTGCAACGGGCCTACACATTAGTAGCCCTCAAGATCTCCTGGGCCTCAAATACCTCACTTAGTGGGATTTGTACCCCTTCCTAATTAGAGTCTACAAATCACTAACTACTTTTAAACTTAATTTTATTTGTACAATGAAATGTCTTTCTATGCATTGTCTCCATGCCTGCCTATTTCTTTTAAGCTGCATGGATACCTTAGCTACCAACATGTGTAGTCCTTCATATTTTGTGCCTCTCAATCGGTACATAAATATGTGTGTCTGTTTGCCAAAATGTTCCCCATTGTTTTCCCTCAGGTCGCATCTGGAAACGAGTAGCTAGTCGCTCAGTATGCCTGCCTGGTTAAACTCTTAAATAAATAAATAAATAAATATAAATTCTATGTTTCTTGACTTAACAAAAGCCTTTGATCTCATCAATTGCCCAGTACTGGTATCCAAACTGTCCACACTAGGTATTTCCAAATCAGCACTCAAATGGTTTTCTAGCTACCTCTTGAACAGGCAACAATATGTTAAAGTGAACCAGGAAATATCTGCGCTTACCACCATCAACACTGGAATGTCCCAGGGCTCCGTCCTTGAACACTGCTTTTTTCAATATTTATAAATGATGCTCCTAACATGTCACTACACCGCAACACTCTCCTCTGCACC
Organism: Neoceratodus forsteri; assembly: GCA_016271365.2. Classification (NCBI taxonomy): domain Eukaryota; kingdom Metazoa; phylum Chordata; order Ceratodontiformes; family Ceratodontidae; genus Neoceratodus; species Neoceratodus forsteri. The sequence continues at coordinate 313,402,955 of CM057453.1, read as the reverse complement.
AACAATCTGGTTCTCTACACCAGCTCCAAGGATGTAGCTGAAATCATCTCAAAACTGAATGTCAATTTTGGAAGACTTCAGTCCTGGCTAACTAATAACAGCCTTATCTTAAATGTCAGCATGACACAGGTTTTGCTATTCAGGTCCCAGCCTAAGCTCAGGACCTGCCCTGTTGGACTAGCAATCCATTGTTCTGATGGCTTTCTACTCTTGTCTGTAAACCATTTCAAATTCCTGGGAATTAATCTAGACCCTGCCCTGGATTTCAGCTTGCACAATTCTAGCATCTGCAAGACTGCTAACTCCAAACTCAGGTTAGCATACAAAATTAAATCAATCGATCGATCATCTTTATTTTACCAGGTAAAACACCATTGAGACAGATTCATGTGCAAGGTGGACTTGGGTAGGTCATAACAAAAACACATACGCTAAATGTTGCTATAATACAATGAGACAATAGTCTGTGTAGAGCAAATTCATGTTAGGCATAAATAACAGTGCAGACAATGTGGCTAATGGTACAGCAGACCTCAAAAACTCAAATACAACATTGATAGGGCAAGAACAAAAAATATTTCCAGAATAATACAAATCAGTATTTACAATATAAACAATACCTGCCCAGTCGCAACAAGACTTATGGGATGGGGGGGCTAGGTGTCAGGTATGGGGAAGTCGAGGGTGTGTGAAGGGTAGGACAAGGTGAGGTCTAAAATGTCAGAGATGAGGGGAAGTCAAGTCGGGAGGTAGTAAAGGGAGGACAATAGGGTGTTTAAGAAGAGGAGGGTACTGGGTTGGCAACGGGGTGGACAAAGGAAGACTAGCAGGGCATGACATGTTGAAAATGTACAAGGGGTAGACAATGTACAAGTAGTATACAGGGTTCAAAATACAGGGCTTGGCTAGTTAAAGCAGTCACAGGATTCACTGAACTTACGAAGGATCAGAGCCTTAAAGGAGGCCCAGTTTATTGGTATTGCAAGCTTTGCAACCTTTTGCATGTTGTTCCATATTACTAGAAGGGCATGGCTTATATCTACTGCTCCAAAGTGTGTTCTGATCTTAGGAACAACCAGGAAAATCAGGAAAAGGCTTCTCAGCATGTAGCAGTCAGCGGGAGAGATGGGCAGACAGTCGTAAATGTATTTGTGGAACTTTGTTGATTATAGCCCTATAGGTCCAAAAGATTGCATTCCTATGGCATCTGAAACTAAGTGAAGACCAACCTACCATGGTGTAGAGTGCAGTGACAGGTACAATATGGCAGATCCATGATAAATCTGATCACTCGATAATATAGTGTGTCTAATTTAGACAAGGCAGAAATTGAGCCTTGCCCGTAGATAAAATCTGCTTAATCCATGAGTGGCAGGAACATAGTATGGACTAGCCTAACCCTTGCTTCTTTTTTTTTAAATTCAATAAACTTTATTGAGATTTTTTTTCCATAATTATATACAGTCAAAACCATAGATGTGGTATAATTGGGGTTTCAAAATAGAAGGAAGAAACAAAAACCACAAACACAGATGCTTACATAGTATACTAATGAAGTAAATGAGGGTGCACCATCAAAGGAAAAAAAAAAAGTAACACTCTAACCTACAGCCCTCCCTTCCCCCCTCCCCCCAAAGACCTAGTGCCAGTATACAATGAATTTCAATACAGTAGGGAGATGGTTTAGACCATCTTACAAAACTAAGAGGCTGAGATTATGGCTTCCATAGGGAAAGAAGAGTATAAAGAGGTTCCCATGTTTTATGATAAGCCTTGTGTCTGCTGTTCAAACGAGAGAAATGCTTTTCTAATTGCAAGGTCAGTAATGTTTCCTGATACTGTACTAATACCATGGGCAAGGAGGCATCTTTCTAATGCCTAAGGATTGACATCTTAGTTGTAGCAGCTATCAGTGCCATATGCACTTTTCGAATTCTAGGAGTGCCATGAGGGAATATGTTAACTAAGCAGATCTCTGGGGTAAATGTGGTTTCCAAGCCCAGCAACAGATCGAGAACATGCTTAATCGAGGTCCAAACTCCTGGGTCCTTTGGGCAGCTCCACAGAAAATGGAAAAGGGTCCCTGGAGCCTCTTCACACCTTGGGCAAAGAGGGAAGGGGAGCCTACCCATCCTATGGAGCTTAACTGGGGTATAGTATAGGTTGTACATAACACTGAATTGGGTGAATCTTAGTTGATCTTGCTTAATAAATCGATAAGTTGTACTCCAGGCAGTATGCCAGGTAGTTTCATCGGCAGGCAGCATGATTTCTTGGGCCCAATAATAGCAGATGCCGGTGGGGAGATGGGGGTCTAAAGATTGAAGATCTATCCCTTGCTGCTTGTGTAAGCAGGTTCTTAATCCTGAAGAAAGAACAAACCTCTGTTTCAGTTTCTTTGCAAGCTCCTCCATGTGTTCCACAAATGAAAGTTTGTGGTCAATCTACAGGCCCAAGTACTTGAATTTAGTCACAAATTCAAGGGGCTAGTATAGTAGGGTGGTGACCTGCAGGGCCATAGCAGAGTTACACTCCTTTGGTGCAAGAACAAAGGGTGAAAACAACATTGCCTTGTTTTTTTTGGCATAGAGTAATAACTTCAAGTGCAGAAAATTTTTCTGCAGGGCATTGAATTCTTCTTGCAGGTCTGCACGTGCTGACTCTTGGGTGAGCCTTGCTATGTACAGGACTGTGTCATCGGTGAAGAGATGTATATTGGCCAAATTGATCACGATATCAATATTGTTTATATAAATTACGAACAACAGTGGGCCTAAAATGGACCCTTGAGGGACCCCCCCCCCTTAAAATGGGTTTTAGAGGGGAAAGATTTCCACCAGCCTTGACACTCTGGTGGCGATCTGTTAGATAACTTGTAAACCAAGTCACGGCCCATTGGCCTAACCCAAGATTTTTTTTCAAACTAATTTTATCGCCTCCTTTACCTCACTGAACTCTCACCGTCATCCTCCTGCTACCCCTGTCTCTACCTCCTGTCATGACCTATATGTACTCTGCACCCCCAGCCCAACACATCCCTCGGGTTTGATCCACTCAGGGTGTTCTTTCTACAGTTTTGAGCTCTGGGCCTGGGGGGGCAGGTCAGCAGAGAGAGAGAGGCAGGCCCGACGTTTGGAGTGTGGACTGAGGAGGGGCGGCATCTTCACCTATCAATGGGAGGAGGGGTTTTTGCTGAATGTCCCCAGACGCAGGACATGCAATGCTTCCCTGCCTGTGGCACTGATGCTCCCACCCATGTCTGGAAGGCAGCCACCTGACGTCTTCCCCTATGTGCAGCCCCAAGGCATTTCAGTGCCTCCGGTCTCCACCAGAGGCCACTGCAATGCCAGGCTTACCATGGATCCCACCCCAAGAGAGGAGAGCAGTCCTCTGGATGCTTGATCCTCTTTCTTCCCTGCTGACCCCCGATGGCCCGGGTTTGTTCCCGAACCTGGGTCGCCGGTGTGGCGCAAGGTGTGGCATCCAGTGTCTCAGTCCTCAGTGCCACCAGGCCAGCTTGGTCTAACCCAAGATTACTGAGAGTAGTGAGGAGCAATGCATGGTCAACTGTGTCAAACGCTTTGCTCAAGTCTAAGAACAAAGTGTAGACATGTTGTTTCTCATCCAAGACCGTTACCTAATCATTGGATACTTTGGCAAGTGATGAAATTGTACTGTGCTGAGGCCTAAACCCTGACTGTATTGGATTAAGAAGGTTATTACTCTCGAGGAAGCACCTGAGCTGTGTGTTAACTATTTTCTCCAGCATCTTGGATAGAATAGAAAGCAGGGAAGAGGGTGGTAGTTATATAAATCACTCTGGTCTCCAGACTTGAACAATGGTATGATGTGCACTGTCTTTCAGACCATGGGTAGGACACCCTGAGACAAGGACAGGTTGAATAGGTGCATAATGGGAGGAGATTAGGAACGATAGCCTAGTTTTAGGTAGTATGGCTCAATCGGTTCAGCACCTGCACTTTTTCTTGTATCCAGATCCAAGAGTAAGTCTTCCATGTTTTTTACTGACACTGGAATGAATGAAAAGACTGCACTGTGTATGGTAAACACCAGGGATAGGCAAGCCGCATTCTGACTGCACAGCTGAGTGTGAAGAGCATTGGCAGGGGAACTATCAAATTCCAACCCCGCTGTGGCAAAGTGATCATTAAGGAGATCAAGTATCTTAGGCTTATCAGTATGGACAACTCCATCAGAGAAGACTTTGGATGGGAGAGAACTGGCAGGGCTGTGTCCCTCCAAACCTTTGCATGTACTCCAGAATTTAGAAGCACATTTGGAGGAGGATTCAAGTACACTACAAAATGATTTAGCCTTTTCTGCTCCGACTGGTTTGATGCTATGATTTCTAGCCACCCTGAATGCTTCCCAGTCATCTTGGTGTTTGTTTTTTCTTGCCCTTTTCCATGGGGCATCTCTGTTTTGGAGGGTCGCCTTAAGCTCATTGGTGAACCATGGACTGGACCTTTTTCTTGTGTGGGTTTTTACTTGAGGGGCATGCTTATTAATGGTATTGAGTAGAATGCTATGAAAAGACTCTTATGCCTCGACCACAGTGGGGGCTAAGTAGAACTTTTGCCAGTTTGCATGCTGCAGGTCCCGAAAGGAATGCATTAGAATCAAAGTTCCTACGGCTTCTTTTGAAAACATATGTAGAGGTAGATACAGTATATGTATATGGGGTGTCCTTTCACATGCAATATAGCGGTGATCACTGAGATCATTAAAGAAAACACTGGAATGGGTGTAAAGATGGGGTTTGTTTACAAATATTAGGTCTAGCATTGTGTTACAAGCCAGATTCTTGATGTTTGGAAGGGTGACTTCCGAGGTACATTGAGTGAACCTGAAGGCATTGCAAAGGTCTTTTAAAGGTTTGGAGAAACCAGACAGCCAGTCAAGATTGAAGCTGCCCAGGATGGCAACCTCTGAAGTCTCTCTAACTCCTTCTGCCAGGCTAGTGATAGCTAGGGGTATCATACTTCCCAGCCTAATATACGCCCCCCCCACTACCTCATTAGCTCTGCTAACCTCAACAAATGGAGTGTTACTTACAATAATATTTGCCAGTTTGCCCTGTCCACTTACATATCGACTCATCACTGTTTACTGTATGCCAGACTAGGATGGTTATACCCTCCCTCCCACCAACTATTTGCTCTTGGATGCATGATCAACAACATTCTCATGTCCTCTAAACCTCCAGCCCTTGCATCCTTATTAGCTCCTCAAATAAATTTGTACCCCCTGTGCTCCTGTGACCACTCTCTTTTGGAGGTCCCTCAGTTTTCCACAAAAATGGTTGAGCAGGCTTTTGCCACTTTTCCCCCAGAATCTGGAACACCCTCTCATCCTACCTCTGAGCAGCACAGTCTCATCTCAGTTTCAAGTGAGCATTTTTCAAGTGCTTAAGAGAAACTGATGTCTGCACCTGTAACGGACTCTCAATTTCTCTTATCTTTATTTATTTAGCTATTTATTTATTTTTTATTTATTTCATTTTGTCCACTGGATATGCCCACTGGGCCCCAAAATGGTCCCTTTTTCAGGAATGACCCGGAATTAGGTACATAGAAACTTGTTGGATATGGGACAATACGTATAGATGGCACTTTTAGGAACATACACAGTACTTCCACACAATCACAGTAATTCCATAATCTTACACTTTAGAGGAGCACACTTCTTCTTTTCCCTCTAATTTCACTTTTCTGTTGTAACACCTTTTGTCTCTCTATCCCCTCTGGCTTACAACTCTGCTTTAATGTGTTCCCTTCCCTGAATCGCCTTTGTACCACCACTGCAAATATCTCCCCGTCTGACATCCAACTTATTATATCATTGATTGCTACTGTCTTCTGTACTTATCTTATTATCTCATTGGTATCCCAGCTATGCTCACTATTAGATGCTATTTTCTCCTGTAATTGTATTGGAAAAAGTTACTATGTTTTATCCACTGTACAGTATACTAATATGTGGTGTTCTACTGTTGTACTATTGTTCTGTAACCTCCCGGGTTGAGCCTGAAAATAAGCAAAGTCATGTCTAGTGCACCTACCCAGTCAATAAAGACTAAATAAATAAATAAATGTGAGGAAAACATAAAAGCAATGGAGATACGGGGAATGCAGGGTGTGCAGAGGTACTGTAGGTCACCCTAGAGATGGGGAACAGAACTACTACTTGCACTGGCATGATCTACACATCTCCATTACAGGGCGAGGAGGTATATAAGGTACTGCTGGCAAACATTGGGAAAAATGGTAGAAAAGGGGGAGGTGCTGCTGGTGGGGGACTTCACTCTACCTGATGTCAACAAACATAAAAAACTTGGTGAGGCATTCGGGTGCACTTCCATGCATAATCGTAAACACGATGTTGGTTAAGGTTAACAGGGTACTGTACTATGGTTGTAACCATCCAAGATTTTTTAAGTTAAAACAGTGATGGAATCTCAGTCCCTAGAGGGATGCAAATCTAGCAACCCTGTAGGTTTTTTTTTTTGCCCATACAGTGTTGGTGGCCTCATCTATTACAATAGAATCATATTCTATCAGGAAAAAATGCTACTTTGGGCAATTCTGATCATTGTATCAGCTGCCAAATATTTGATAGTATTTATCATGTTTGTCGAATGTGAGACAGGGTCAGTAGTTACACTCAGGTATTTTAATTCCTCAACCACTTCTAGTTGGACACCATCTAATGTGAGATAATAAGCTCTTGAGAAAATCTGTTAACCTCTGGGATAGAATCAAGTAACATAACTTTGATTTTGCAACATTCAGGACCAGTTTTTCTTTAACAAACCATCTTTGTTGACAATGAAAAGTTGTGCCTAAGAGCTTCATTTATTGTGCCGATGTCCTTCCCATGAACATAAATGTCTGTGCCATCTGCATAAAGCAGTGATTTGAATTATCCTTTCCTGAATTTTAGCCTAGATCAGTAGGACAGAAATACGTCTATAGTTATCCAGAACAGTTTGCTTACATTTTTGTGAAGAGGTACTACAGAAGCCAGTTTTCAAGCACCTGTATTAGGGATGATTTTGGTCTCAAAAATAGGTTAAATATTTTGGTGACAGGTGGAGCAATTTGTGAAGTGGCAACTTTAAGGATATTAAGCCATCAATGCCAGTCAAATTGTCTCCTTTTAGGTGATTCAACAGCTTGAGGACTTCTTGAGAGTGACTTTCTTAACGTAGAATTGAGGATAACCTGTCACTGTGTTAGGCTTGTCTAAATTTGGTGGCCATGCCTCTTCCCTAGTGGGGTGCCTGAATTTCTGTAAGTTACAAAAGCAGTAATTGAATAAATCTGAAACTGACTTGGGGTCTGTATGCCTGAGGACATTGACTTCAAGGGTTAGAGAGGAATCGTGGCTGTTCTGGGACTGAGTAAGGAGTTAATGGAATTCCAAATTTTTTAGGGCCACTCAGGTTAGCTGTTTGCTGTGCCTTGAGGTATATACTTTTGGCAATGTAAATTTTGCATTTGCACTTATTCTATAAGCATCTGTATGCAACCCAATCAGAATGCAAGACAGATTTATTAAAGACGCCTCAGTGTCTCCTTCCTTCATTACTTTGAAGAGGCCTTTGGATAGCCATTTAGAGTTCAGATCTATAACTCTGTATCTGGTGATGAGGGTATGGCAATCAAGTAGTTTCATGAACTCTGTAATAAAATGGTTCACAGTACAGTTTACATCAGATATTGCATCCAAAAAGGACCAGTCAATGCATAAAAATATCATGCAAGAATGCTTGGAAACTGAAATCTTTACAGCTGCGGTATATGACATCTTATGGGACTGTGCTGTGAACTGCCCATTGTGCCAGAGACAGTAAATAGTAGAATGGTCACTCACTGAGTCAGATAGCTGCCCATGCAACTTGATTCTCTCCAGATTGCTGGTCAACAACCAATCACTGAGGGTGTGATTCCCCACTTTGATGTATAATTTAGTAAATGTGGTGAGGAGTTGCATAAGGTTATAGTCATCCATGATGTCCCTGTATGTTGCAGTGTTACTTAGCCAATTTTGGTTAAAATCTCCCATTATTTTTGTTATTACTTCAGTACAGACTAAGGTAGCTACCAGTGACACCACTTACTTCAGACTATCCATTCTGACCCTGAATAGACTGTACACACAGAAGAAATTTAGTTTTCTGATGCCCAAGTTTAATTGTATTATCAGTCATTCACATTCAGTAGGAGTGCAAATTTGGGTGTGCAGACCTCAGCATCCAGGTCTGATCTGATGTAGAGTAGTATGCCTGCATCTTTCTTATTGAGTTTGACCTTACAATGGACTATATAATTTGGTAGCTCAGTTTTGGAGTTACTGATGTACAGTATGGTTTTGTCTGGCCGTCACCAATGGTCAAGATGTGAAGGTTGTTCACAGATACCATGGCATCGAGATCAGTCAATTTAGAGACCAGACTACAGACACTGAGATGTATTATTCTGAGATGTTTTGGGCCAACCTAGAGTTTACTTGTTAGTAATGGCTCAGTTGCATACATTAGGCTGGGATTGCTCTCTGTATCACCTGAGTTTAATGGCAGAAAGTATGTGGAAACCATCGTAGGAAGCAAGTCCCGACTACATTTTGTGACTGAGGAGATATAGGTGCTTTTTTGCTATCAGGCTAGGTAAAGGATATTGATTTTGATATGGGACAATTACAAGCTCATAACTAGGAGCACTGGTATGGTGTTTGTAGCCAGTACCTAAGGTACTGTAAATGAGATGAACACGTCACATTGTCCAGCAGTAGGAATAATGAGCAGTAGACTACACCAAGACAAACACCTTTGAATGCTTTGTTTAAGAAGACACTGGCTAAGAGTTGTTTTTGTGGCTCACTACACAATATACTACATTGTTCATGCAGTGCAGTGTCAGTTAATGGCAGCTAACAATTCCATATAACATGGGGTACCCTGAGTAGAGAGAGGCGAGGAATGCTTAGAGCCAGGTACCCAAGTTAAACTTCATTAGCTAGAGGATTGCAGAGTATAACATCGGATGTGGTTCAACCAGATTGGGTGAGACAGTGAAAGCTAAAGTAGACAGGGAGACTGGAGTATTATGTAGAACACTGTATGAGGGCCACCTAGATAGACAGGGACAATAATCACAGTCAGCAGCTGGGTACAAAAAAAGCAGCAAGTACAGACTACCAAGATAATCACCCACATAGGGAGTACCACCTATGCACAATATAGGGGTCATCCACATAGAGAGTACCATGCACACACAATATAGGGGTCACTCAGATAGAGAGGACCACTCTTTCAAAATATAGAGGTCACCCAGATAGGAAGACCACCTACACATAATATAGGGCCACCCAGATAGGAAGGACTACTCCCAAAGCAGTGAGACAGCACTAGAATGTACATGATGCAGACATTAGCTACGCAGCTAAGCAGTGGTACATGGTGCAGACATTAGCTAAGCAATGGTACAGGATTTACTTATTTATTGATTTATTGCAAGCTAAGATTCATACCTTTGAACAACAGCTCTTTACATAGGTTCTGCATCAAGGACAAGTACAGTGCATACAGACAAATCATTGTTACAGGTAAATTAAACAAGTAGTTTCCAGAGAATAAAAATACAGGGATAACAAACGGTACATAGCAGTCATCAGGCGGGTAAAGGAACACTCTTGTCAGGTAGCACTGAGTGACAGTCAGAGGTGTGCCAGAGGTGGCAGAAGGTGAAAGGAACTGGTCTGGTTAGTCTTACCAAGGTAGTAGAAGTGGGTTGCAGGTGATGAGGGAGGAGGAGGATGGGGTGAGAGGGAGGAATAGGTGGTAGGAGGTAGAAGAGCAGGAGGAGGTAAGTGCTAGAAGTGGCCTATAGGGTCAGATGATAGCAGAGGGTGCAGGCTAAGTGCAGGTTGACTGTAAGCCACAGAGGGCTTAGTGGTAGCAATCACAGGTAGCGCTTGTAAGAAGTTGATATCTTAGTTTATGCTTGAAGGGGCCTATTGTGGTGCTAAAACTTATTTTGGGCTGGAGTGAGTTCATCCAAAGCAGAGCTCGATAGGCAAAGGCATGTTGTGCTAGGGCTGTGCGGCACCAAGGTACATTAAAAATTTGATTGTTGGAGCTTCTGGTGCTTCGAATGGGCTGATGAGGGCTGAGAAGGTTCCAGACCCCCATGGGCAGCATAACGAGACAGATCTTCTTAGCTATCAAGCAGGTTTGGTAGCGGATTCTGTCCTTTAGTTGAAGGTAGTTTGCTTGAGTGTAAAGATCACAGGTGTGTGTTAGACATACAGCACCTGTGAAAAGTCAACATGCCTTGTTCAAGGCCTTTGAAATGCATTGAAGGGCTGTGTCAGTGCTGACCATAGACAACCAGACTGAAGTCAGTGAGGGCAAATATTGAGTTGTGTACTGCCATGCTCAGGGCATCAGGTGTAAGGTAGTGTTTATGCCAATAGAGCATGCTTATTCTCACATTAATCACTTTTGCAGTATTGGCAATGTGTGTTTGCATATGACACAACCTTACAAGCCATAGTGTAGCATATAGATAGTATGTCAAACTTAAAGGGAAACACCCAGCTCCAAGGATCCCACACTCAAGCGTGCGGCTGGTCCCAGTATGCGCTTTGTGTGCAAAAAACATTTTGGTTTATCTACTGTTTACTGTAGTATAGTAGATTGCATCAGACTAATTTTGTTTACTTCTAGGTTAACATCTTCTGTAACATGGGACAGACATAAGGCAATTCTAGTGGGGGGGGGTAGGAGGAAGTAGGCTGTTGGTTAACTAGGATCTGCAGCTTATCCATTAGGTAGGGAAATGGGCAGACTAGGTGAACCAAGCGGTCCTTATCTGCCATCAAATTCTATGTTTCTATGTAACTACAAATCCCAGAATATCCTGCAGCTGATATCAGAGCAGTACTACAGCTGTTGGAGAGTCAGTAGCCTGCAGTTCTTGTTAGAGTTTATATAAGCTCTTATCACTTGTTTAATAGTCCCACTGTCCTCCCTGGGCTAATTCAGTCACAGAGGACTGTACTTAGCCCCTGGAGAAAAGCAGAACTGAAAAACATCTGCTCAGAGCTTATAAAACTCTAACATGTACTGCAGACTATTGAATCCCCCATTGCTGCCTACTAGTCTGATGTCAGCTGCAGGGGATTCTGTGATTTGGACAGTAGTTACAGAAGATGTCAGCCTTGATGGAAGTAAAACTACTCTGATACTGTTTACTGTAGTATAGTAAATTGTAAGTAAAGCAAAATATTTTTGCACACAAAATGCACATTGAGACCAGCAGCACATTTGAGTGTGGGGCTGTTTGTGCTGACTGCTCCCCTTTAAAGATTTGGAGCAAGGTACAGGTCTGTTGCCTCTATCACAGTATACAATATGTGCAGTGCCTGAGCCCTAGGAGTCCAACTGATAAACTAGTGAGGTTCAGATAGCATGGTCGGCCACTGGCTGCCTTCAAGGTGGAAACCCATGACAGATGCCAGAGTACTTGCCTTTGGCATTGCAGCCCTTCCTGCTTCAGACTGTAGTGTGGAGAACTGCTTGGGAGGTTCAGTTAATAGTAAAAACACAAAGGAATTAGTGCACTTAAGGATCGTTCTGTGGTGTTTAAAATGATTTGCTCACCAAACATTCAGCAGAAACCCATAAGAAAGCATTCCAAGTAACCATGTATTGTCTGCAGACCCAAGCTTCAAATTCTGCTAAATAAGTTTTTATTCAAGCAAAAGGCAGAACTCCAAGACAAAGCCTCATACCCCTAGAGCCTCAGACCCACAATTAGGCCTTCAACATGGGGCTCAGTTAATCTCAGAGATGTAGTGCTGCCCATTGGTGCTCCTGATTGACTGTTGATTGATCCCCATTCATGTTGACTACCCAGTCCCAAATGCTGGTCGAAGGCTGGATGTGGCATCCATGGGGAAGAGGCAGACTGGAGCTAGGACCCCTCGCAACCCCTTCTTGAAGTGTCTGGTCCCAACAGTGAGGAGCAGAATGGTGCTGAACAAAGAACTTTCAGGTCCAGTTTGAAAAAGATGCCTTTGTGTAACACTGCCCCCTGGAGCGCCTGATTGACTGCTGATTGATCCCTGTTCATATGGATTGCCTGTCCCGAATGCTGGCTGAGAACTAGATGTGGCATCCACTGGATAAGAGGGACTGGAGCTAGGACTACTCATGATCCCACCCTGAATTATCCAGTCCTGATGGTGGGGGGAATTGTGCCTAACACCCAGCTCTCTGTTGCAGTTTTTAACAGGCGCCTTTGTCTAGTGCCACACCTGGAGCTTCTGGCTGGCTGTTGATTGATCTCGTATATGTGGACCATCCAGTCCGAAATGCTAGCCAAGGGCTGTAGATGGCATCCATTGAAGGGGATGGGGACTGGAGCAGTGAAGAAGCTATACTTTACACAGCACTACTAACCTGCTGTTCAGCATAATAATGAGCACTGCCAAAGTTTAACCAAACAAATTTGGATCCTCTTAGGGTAAACAAGAAAGAAATTCAATATTTTTGCACTCTTATGCCCTAAAGGGGTACAGGTGCTCAATTACCTCATCAGAGTAGGGAGGGAAAACTGAATCTTAAGAAATAGTAATAAAGTTAATTTGGAAAACATCTTGCATAAAATGTCAAAGTACTGTAATAGGTAAAGACAGTCATAACACAGATGGATGTCAGGTGTCTGTTTGGCACATTTTTGTCTCAGATGCATCATTTCTAAAAAACACTTTTCAGAAATAAATCTTTTCTCCAGTGCGCTGCACAAAATAAATGCCTTTTTACAGAATATTAAACTGATAGAAAGCTCTGTAAAGTGTGCCCTCTAATATTTATATGCCTTTCTGAACGAATCGTGGCATACAAAGTCATGGAATATGCAAAAATGTTATTGGAATCCCAATAAGGGCCATGTTACTATTACTACATCTGTAGGTGTCAGTGGTGCTCAATTGGTAACCATCTACCTCTGGTCCAGAAGGTCATGGGTTCTAGTCCCACACCAGGACTGGGCTCATACCATAAATGCTAGCACATGAGTGCAGTACTAATGGAATGCTGTACTGCCAGGGTGTGCTATCCTCCAGATGAGATACTAAACTGAGGTCCTGTCTGACTGTTCTGGTGGATGTTTAAGTTCTCACAGTACTTCTCAAAAAGAGTAGTGAATTTATTCCGGTGTCCTGGCCACTTTACCCTCATTCAATAAAATACCACCAACATGCTTAAAGTGGTTCAATTTCGGTCAGTTTCCATCTGTACTCCCCGCCCCCAAATAAAGCTGGAAATAGGCAGTATTGTCCAGCCCACCCTTCCTGGTCAACAAAAACAAACTGAACAAAATTCCTTTGGAAATGTTGCTACTTTGCTAATCTGTCTCATTGTTTTTGTCAGTATCAGAAGGCATCTATACCATAACTGTTCTCCTTTGATTTAGCTAGCTAGTATGGTACCTTGAAACCAAACATCAAAAAAAATGCATCTCTCTACGTTTGCTTGTTACATCTACCCACAGAAGCCCAGCAACAAAAATAATGTCCTAATAATGTTTTTGTGTTCACGTCCTAAACAGACAGATGGCATCTGAAGCATTGCAATCCTATTCCGAGACTATGAAATAAGTGGGGTCTGTGTTACACGCTCATGCAATCACAAATGGCTTAAACATCCTGTTTGTTTGGCCTGTTTGCTGCTGATTGGCTGCGGTGTATCAGTGCCCTGCTGACAGCTGGAAATTACTCCAGTGAAACATGCCTTTCCTATGACAAATATCCAGAGAGCAACAGTAACATGTGCCTGTCCATTTTTCCATACAAAGCTGCACAGTCTAGCAAATGAATAGCTCATTGGTTACATGGGTTCTGCTGGAACACCACAAAGGGCCCCCGGTGACCTTTGGAGGCCATCTGAGATAATAAATCCTTTGACCCCCAGTTCCGGAGTGCTTTGGGCAAGGTCAGGATGGCAAATTTCCCACTTCCACAATATCAGATGTTACGGTAATTCCTTTTAGCTAATGTGTAAGGGCAAAGGAATTTCTTCAAACCTCATCTAGGCCCTGTGGAATCTGTTGAAAATGCATTACAGCTGTGAGCATTGGCTGTGCCCTGCTTGTGAATGTATGAGATCTGGAAGCTGTTCAGAGTAAGGAAAAGGTGACTTTACACTCAGTAAGTCTCTCAATCACCCATTTCACACAATACAACCATATCAGAGCTCTTCTGTCATGGCTTTCGTGCATTCTTTATGGCTGAGTGCTCTGTGCCACAGCAAGCATGTAAATGTGCAGATGTGAAAGCAGGAAGAACTTCACAAAGCATGAGAAGCAGCAGCACCCACGTGATTCTATTGTTCTGCTAGAAATCAGTGTATGCAGTACAGAGCACCGTGTAGCAAAAAGGGTGTCCATGTTAAAAAGGATGCCTTCCCTCTCAAAGTTGAGATCATGCTGGGAAAAAAAGACATCTCACATATCTGCAAAAAGTTTAGTGTGCCAGAGGGAACCTGTCTCTATATCATAAATGTGCTATGGAAATTGTTTGTAAATACTTTTTTGTGGTGGGGATTATAGGTGAAGTTTAAGAATGATAATTGATCAAATGAAAATAAACTAATGTAGGGCCTATGTTCTAATGTGTAGCATGTGCATGGAAAATGGAAATAACTGTCATGTGCAGCTACACAGAGCAATACTGGGTAAAAATTATTTCTTTGCACTAATAGTGTCCACTTTCTGTGTGCGATATGCACTCAGACATGCAGCATTGGTGTTTTCCAGTGTGCATGCAGTATATGAAGGACTGACAATGTGATGTCCCACCCACTGACCTCAACATATGAAGGCATGCATTAGTGCACATGACAATCAGATCTAAAGGGAATACCATGGTTAGCTTGAGAAACAAAGCAGTAAGAGCTGCAGGCCAGACCAGTTGCTGACAAGGCTCTCAACACGGAGAACAGACCAGCCAAGAGGCCCTGGAAAGGGGTAGCTCATTCCCCCCAGGGCCAGTGACTCTGAAAGGGCTGGCTGATTCCAAGCAGAAACAGTGAACTCAGAAAGGGCCATCCAAATCCACCTTACCCAGTAACCCTGGAAGGGTTGGAGCATGCAGGTACAAGGGGATACAGGCTATATTACTGTTGCCTTCCACAGCCATGCCCAAACCTTCACACTGGCACAGATCTTTCTTGTGATAGATGAAGCCTGTGATAACTATGTCATCCTGCATGGTGGAGCCAAAGCTACATGACCGGCAGGACAGACAAGCACACATCTGGCTTAGCATTCAGAAAGACTTAAATACCAGTGGCTCTATTAATGGAGGCTATAAAATAGAAATGGAAGGACCTGTTGATGGTGGGCAGTCATAAGCTACAATGTTCACAGCTGTCCATGAATGCCAGTGGTGGCAGCCCATCCACACCTCCAAAGCTAGCACCTTTAGATGACATAGTGGCAGTCACATTTACCCAGACCACGCTGGATGGTGAAGATTCCAAAGAAGTGTTTAGAGTGGTGCACAGTTAGTGAGGGGGTGCTCCTGCTGGAGGTAGCTAACCTATATACAAAAAGAAAGAAAAGGAGTACTCCAGACAAAAAATAAATGCTCAACAGCTTTTTATTACATGCCAGTTGTAAAAATGAACCAGGAACCCCTGCGCTTCTTTTGTACATAAAGTGAATGGATAAAAAGGTCAATGTCATACATATTAAACATCTTCTTATGTCAGTAAATAAACAGTCTTATTTTGTCTTTATGGTTAAACAAGCACCTATAATATACCTATTCATCGGAGTCACGTGATGCAGAGGAACTGAAAGCAGCTTGCTGCTGAGCTCCCACCCTCTGCCTCTAAAATCATTTATTTTACTATGATAAAATTCGCCTTTTTAGGCTAATTGCAAGCTGTAAACATCGCTGATCACTTCAGTGATACCCAAGCTGTATAGGGTGGCGATTGGTGGCCTTAAAAAGGGATCGCGAAGATGGACTCAGAAATGAAAACTGCTGGTGTAAAGCATGCTCCCCCAGCTTCACCAGAGAAAGCTTCAAAAAAAGCTAGGAACGCTAATCCAGGACAATCGACCAAGCAATCGGCTAGTGGAGCTTCAGGCAATCCTTTGATGGAAGACCGATTCCTCCAAGAACTGACCCCTTTTAAAGAAACGCTACAAGAGATCTCGATGGAGATTAAATCGCTGAGGAATGATTTCGCTGATCTCTCGAGGAGGGTTGGCGATTCCGAAGCAAGAACAACCTCCCTAGAGCACTGGCAACTCAAAGTGGATCCAGAAATCATCAAATTAAGACAATTAGTCCAAATTTTACAGGTGAAAACCGAAGATCTAGAGGGCAGGAGCAGGAGGAATAACGTCCTAATCCTAGGCCTCCCGGAATCGGAAGAAGGGGGGGACATCATACGCTTCATACAACAATTCTTCAACAAAGTAATAGGCCCCTCTCCTATAAACCAGCAGTATCACATAGAGAGGGCCCACAGATCCCTTAGGCCTAAACCGCCATCGGGTGCTCCTCCCAGACCCATTATCGTTAAATTCCTCAGCTACCTAGAGCAACAACATGTCCTAACTAAGGTCAAAGAGCTGGAAGCAATCCACTGGAATCACACCAAACTGAGAGTCACTCAGGATCTCCCCTACGAAGTCCGACAAAACCGTGCAGCGTTTCATCTGATTGTCAAGAAGCTTATCGCTGCGGGCAAGAGCTTTAAAATGAACTACCCCGCCAAACTCTTGATCCTGATTGAAGGCACATGGCACGCATACGAGAGTCCGGAGCATGCCTCGACTGAGCTATCTAAGTGTTTCCCGGACTTGTTTAAATGACACTATCACTACTTGGAACCGCATCTGTTTCTATATTTCAAATGGCTGTTTTTCATTAGCTACTCTTAAACAAGTATCTTTTTCAGGTCTGATATTCTTAGGACGAAATATTTAGGCAGTTACCTGTTTTAGGGTCAGCCGGGTGGTCCCAGGCGGGTGGGTGACTAGAGTTGGTGTAGGCCGTGAGGCCTAGTCAGTCTGCCACTTGCTTACAGCCTGTGTGCTCCTCCAAATCCTTCCTGGGCACTGACAAACGGGGACGTGTTTCCGGAGGACACTTTTACTGACGGACCATCGGGTCCGACAGTAGTGCTCCTCCCCTTACTTCCACGTCTCTCGGTTTCCGGTCGGAGCCCCGATGGCCCTGTAGGCCTAACTCAGGTGTCCTAAGCCAGCTCTATTCCTCTCAGGTACTTTTTTTTTTTTTATTCTCCTTTGGCTCTCGCGTGCTCATTCTAGGTCTAATGGTGGTCTAATGGCGACAATATTTCCTGAAGGTACAACCTGGCTACGGAGGCCCCCTTTATGACCGTACTATATCTCTCAGTGACCTTAATCTCCACTGATTGGAGAGGCTGGGGGTTGGGGGGTTTGGGCAGATGAGTCGCCTCGGAACCCTGCTTTGCGGCCGTGTTGGGGATATGGGGGTACCAGGGCCAGTACAGACTGCATGGGATAGTCCCTTTTCCTTCAGTTGGATGCCAGCAAATGTGGATTTTTTTAAATCCATCTATAATGTGGTCTCCAGGGTTTTCCGAGAATGTTCATGGTACCCATGGGGGGGGGAACAACTCGGTTCTGTTCTCTGATGTTATGGTTCTCGTGTTTCTGGGGGTTAATTGTAAATAGTTTATTGTGTTTGAGGGGGCAGAAAATGGGGAGCTTAGGGGGGGAGATGCCGCCCGTCAGAGGAAACTAGTAGCAATGTTTAAAATTTAGATGGGACTCTTTTCAATTTCATCAGTGTACTGCTCATTAACCTTTGTTGCAGTGGATTTGCTGTACACGTTAACACTTGGGGGGGCAGGGCGGAAATTAGAAGGTGTCACCGCTATTCAGATTATCTGTGGTATTACATGATCCAGTCTGTATCAATATCTTCAACTCGATCTACAAATGGCCTCAGAGCATATTAAAGTAGCCACTTGGAATGTTAGAGGTATTCGGGAGGCAAACAAAAGAAACCAGATACTTTTAAACTGCTCCTTAATTGGAGTGGATATACTCTTCTTACAGGAAACCCATGTCACAACAGCGGAAGCCAAATCCTTAAAGTCCAGAGGGTTTTCCCAGGTTTTTGTGGCAGGCGAAACTACAGACTCCAAGGGGGTAGCCATTATGATTAAATGTAATGTGCCTTTTATACCAGGGAAATGTGTTCAAGATCTGGGGGGCAGATACGTATTTGTGCAGGGACTCCTCTACAATACAGACATAGTTCTCGGGGCCATATATGGTCCTGTCGGAGGCGATATTGATTTCTTGATGCAATTAACAGACAAGCTGAGTGCCTTTCTACCAGCACCTTTTATTCTAGGGGGTGACTGGAATATTGCCCCATCACAAGAGTTAGACAAAACTTATAGGCCCCTAAAATCCCCATCACCTGCACAATTGGCGCTGAAGGAACTGTATGACATGTTAGGTTTGGAGGACCCTTGGAGATTGTTAAATCCTTCCACTAGGTGTTACACTTTCTTCTCCCCGGTCCACAACTCCTGGTCGAGACTGGATTACATTTTGGTGAGCACCAGTTTTATAGCTAATATCTCCCTCACGGGCATTGAGCCTATCATTATTTCTGACCATGCACTAGCTTGGATTCAACTTGCACCAACTTCCCCAGGGCAGCGCGACACCAAATGGAAGCTCAATACCCAGATCTTGAAAGATGAACAGACCATCGCCCATATTCGAGCACTAATCCGGTCTTTTTGGAAACCAACCAGGGCTCAGTTTCCAGGTATGACCTAGTGTGGTGCTATTAAAATGTTTTCTCAGGGGTGAATTCATTAAAATATCCTCTGGAGAAAGAAGCTCAGGGTTGAGAAACTTGCCCTTTTATCTAGCCAGATCAAATTGGCGAAGAATCCCTTCTTCCTCCAAGTCCCAAAAGACTCTTGAAAACCTATACAAACTTAAGGATGAATATGAAGATCTAATTAAAGAAAAACTGAATTTGCCATTCTAAAATCCAAGACAAAATATCTGGACCAGGGTGAGAAACCAGGAGGTTATTGGCCTTAGACTCAAAGAAATAGAGAGTTCCAGGCTAATCCTCGCTTGAATGCAAATGATGGCTCCATTAAGACAGCTCCCAGAGACATTATGGATGTCTTCAAAACCTTTACCAAGACCTATATGGGATAAATCAGGTTGCGTCCTCAATCCCTGATATCAGACCCTTTTAGAGAATACCCCCTGCCCCACTCACGGAGGAACAATGCGCCTTGCTTTCAGCCCCTATAACTTTGGGGAGGTGGAGGATGCCATCCACAATCTAACCCCAGATAAAGCCCCGGCCCAGATGGCCTACCTCTAACTTCTATAGGACCTTCCCGAGTGAATTAGCATCGGCCTCTTAGACCTTTTCAGCTACATTTTTCCTCTGAGCCACTGGACCCTTCCTTACTAGAAGCCATCATAATTTTGATTCCCAAAACAAACAAACCTTCCTTGGACCCAGCCAATTATAGACCCATCTCATTACTCAACTGTGATGTCAAAATTTTGTCCAAGATTCTTTCACTGTGCATTAAGCAGGTGTGGCAGTCAATACTAAGCCGAGAACAAGTTGGCTTTGTCCAAGGCAGATCGGCAGCAGACCATATGAGGGTTCTCTCATATATTTTTCATGAAGCCCAAAATACCCAAGTACCCATGGCCTTAGTCGCCTTAGATGCGGAAAAAGCCTTTGACCGCGTAAACTGGGAATTTTTATGGGCTACACTAGGTAAATTTGGTTTTCCAAATAGTTTTATTCAGTGGGTCAAGGCATTTTATAGATTTCTCGGCTAGAGTTTACTGCAATGGGTGTTCTCACCCGATTCCTATTGTACTGGTACCCGACAGGGATGCCCCTATCGCCATATCTATTCAATCTCTATTTAGAACCCTGTTAGTATGATAAAACTTCACCCAATATCTTTGGTTGTGCCATTGCTCAACAAACGTTAACACTGTCGGTCTTTGCGGACGATATCCTATTACACCTTACCAACCCGGCAGATTCTCTGCAAGAGGTCTTAGAGATAGTAGAGCAATTTGGCATTGTTTCAAATTATAGATTAAACTTATCCAAGTCTGAAATATTCCCCCTCAATCCCTACATGCTCCATTCTAATGTGGTTCAATTTGGTATGAAATGGACCCCACATCACCTTAAATACTTGGGTATCTATTTGGCCCGAGAGGAGGGGATAGTCAAGAAACTTAATTTAGAAGATCTAATTGATAAAATCCAATCCGACCTCAATAGGTGGGACAAGCTTCCTTTATCCCTAGGGGAAGAATCAACATAATTAAAATGAACGTCCCTGCCACGCTTTATTTTACCCCTGAGTCTACTAGACATTTGGCTTCCTAAAGCCTTCTTTCAGAAGGTACTTTCAATGCTGACTAGATTTATCTGGAATAAAAAACACCCCAGATGATCTTTTTTCAAACTCTGTTTACCCAAAGATAAAGGAGGCCTACGTCTGCCAAATTTTGAATACTATTACTGGGCCAGTCACCTGGTTAAAATGGGTAAATGGCTTGGCTCTCATAATGCCAACCATACGCCCATATGGCTTAATCTAGATCTTAATCTCATGGGAAAACACAATATTGACCCCTCAAGTATTTTTACTACAGCTTTTCTGCTTTACCTAGGGATGTTCAAAACTCGGTGGTAGGGGTGTCGGTGAAAGTCTTAAACCAGTACTACTCTACCGCCAAAATCCAGTATACAAAAGACCCGGGCCAGCCACTGGTTTTTAATCCCAATATCAAGATTGGGACTAGTTGGCTGACACCACTATGGTTACCCCAGATCCAAGAATGTCTGGTTGAAGATTTGTATGTACAAGGTTGTCTTGGCACCTCAGGTGAATTGATGGCAGTTCTGAACATTCCCTCTCAAAAGATTTTCAAACTATATCAACTGAGGCACCTTATAGGTAAAGAATTTGGCATTCAGCTGTCAACTCCCAGAATTAGACCCCTTTTGACCAAACTCAAAGAGTGTGCAACCAAGTCTCATGGCGTGTCAAATCTATATCTACACCTCATGCTTACCAAAACCCCAGATGCGTTAGTAGGCTCTAAAATTTGGGCATCCATAATCCGGGACCCTCCTTCTTGGGGTCAAGTTTAAGGGACCTATACACATATAACACTTTAGACAGGAATAGGCTCATTCAGTTCTACATTATTAATAACATGTATTACACACCGTTGAAAAAGGCCAAATTTGACAGTTCTAGTTCCCCCAACTGCACCAGGTGTGGTAAGGAACTGGGTAGTATCCCCCACGTGTTTTGGTACTGTCTTAAGGTCGCCCCACTATGGAAAAGTATCCGTGACAACCTAGATCCAAGTCTAGGATGGAACGAACTTTTTGCCCTGAAATCTGTATACTGGGCAGCTATTCCAGTATCAAAGTCAAAGAGAGGAAGTACCACATAGCTTTTATTTCAATAGCAGTCAAAAGACTAGTGCTTCGCCACTGGTTGGATCATTCAGAGATTTCCTACTATGATTGGGTAGAAGAAATGTCCCTCTGCTTCAAAATTGAGAGATTAATAGCTAGCTCTAGGCATACTCTACCTGCTTTCCAAAGGAAATGGGGCAAGCTTACCTCTGTATCTTCATTGAACCTAAACCTGGATCTCACGGTTGCTAAAATTCCATAGCTAGATATGTCTCCCTCTCGTTGTTTACTATTTCTAGTTAGAGGCTAAACTCTACTAGAGTTAAGTAACCATTGCATCTAAGAACAGGCTGAAGTTTTCTCTGAAGCATGTAGTTTTCCTTTCTTTACTCTCTTTTAGCGGTGATGCCTTCTGGGGAGGGGGTGGGAGTGGGGGGATGAGCACTTTGTGGTTTCTGTACACTGTGTATGTATCTGTTTTCATTGGGATACTTGATGTATTCTTGTTCGAATCTGTTCTCACCTTGCTGTTAAGTAAAATGAATAAAATGAGAATTTAAAAAAAAAAAATATATACCTATTCATATTTATTCATTCATTTCTTTATGGTCTTATTCCTATCAGTAATATCTTTAGCACAGACCATATTTTAAGGTAAAAAGGTGTGTTATATCCAATGAAATACATTTAAGTTTCACAGAAACATACAAAAAGGAACAAGGCTTTAAACAAGTAAGCTAAACAGTTTAAGTCATAACACATAAACATATTTCAGACAGGAAACCAGAAAAGGAGAGGGCAGGGGTGGGAGGGCAAAGAGACAGTCTTGTTGCTTTTTGTATGTTTTTGTGAAACTTAAACTGTATTTCACAAAAGGAAAGAAAAAAAATTTTCTTTATTATTTATGTGTTACAATAATCACGTTTCACTATTACTTGTTTACTAGCACATTTAGGCACAGGTGTAGTATTTTGTTAATTGATGTCACATTTTGATGACATCAGAGGCTGTACTAAAGTGAGTTTGTAGCTTCTGTTAGCCAAACCCCCTTTGAAGGCACAAACGCCAAGGCACAAGGGTTCCTGGTTCATTTTTACAACTGGCATGTAATAAAAAGCTATTGAGCATTTATTTTTTCATCTGGAGTGCTCCTTTTGTTTGTTTTTGGATGGTGAAGATGATAGGATGGACATAATACCAGTTATATAAATATGTGGTGTCATCCTTTTCAATAAAATACTCAGTGAGCAGTCAATGGTATAACCATGTCTATTAACCAGTATGTCTGACACCCCATAGATTCCAGTCCCATGGAGGAATATGTTCTCAAGGAGCAGGGTGATGGATATGGAGACCAGAACAGGACAAACCGTGTGCTGGAGACAAATATTCATGCCTACCAGCCACTGCATGCAAGCAATCCAGCCAGCACAAGGTAGTAATGGTAGCAGTGGTAAGTTGGTTTACATTTTTTGAAGATTTCCTCCATAATTTGGAGCACTTTCACAACACATCTTATGTTAAAAATACCCTGTTAGCTGGCCTGGTGGCACTGAGGGTTGAGGCGCTGGATGCCGCACCTCGCACCACACCGGCGACCCAAGTTCAGGAGCAAGCTCGGATGCCGGGGGTCAGCAGGAATGGGAAGGGATTAAGCATCTCCAGGACAGCTCTCCTTTCCAAGGGGGAAGGCGCTGGGATTGTCCGGTGTCCCAGTGACCCCAGGTAGAGACCAGAGGTACTGCTGGATCCTGGACCAACTGCGTGGGGGAGCATGACTGATGCTGGCAGGGTTGCCATGGGCCATGGCGTCACTGCAAGCCATGCTCGGGGGGGACGGGGAAGCATCAAAAAAACCCTGTGGGCTGGATAGGCGACGGCATCCCAGTGACTTGACTGCCACATGCTCTGCACTGGGCCTCTGCCTCCACCCCTTGATCTCCTCATGGGCTTGGACCTGGGGGGCCTGTGGGGAGTGGTAATGACTTTGAGGGGGCAGGTGGTCACAGTGGGTGGTAGAGTGGCAGGTGAGTGGACTGCCCGAGAGAGTTCAGGACCCTTAGGAGACATAAATAGATTTACCAAAAAAAAAAAAAATACCCTGTTTACTTTTCAAAAGATTTATGTGGCTGAGATTCATACGGAACTTACAAAACTGGATTAAAAAAAAATGGTGGGCATGATAACATTAATCCTATTTTTTATAAATTGGCTTCCCATATTTTGGCACCTCATATTGCATATCTTTATAACCTGTCTGTTTACAATTCTTATTTACCATATGGCTGGAAAATTGTATCCATTTTACTATTTTTAAAGGAGGAGAACCATCTGACCAAAGTAGTTACCGACCAATTTCTATTCTGACCCCAGTCATAAGAATTTCTAAAAAAAATAATTCATAGGCAACTTACTTTTTATTTTACTATGTTTAATATTCTAACAGAATATCAATCTGGATTCAGAAAGGGATGCAATACTACAAATGTTATATCTAGGGTAACTAATGACATTTTTACTTCATTTGATTTTGGTAATAGCATTCCAGCTATTTTTTTAGATCTATCAAAAGCATTCAATATAGTGGAACATGTCATTTTGCTTAGTAAACTAAAGAAAACAGGTTTGGGTTACTCAGCATTGTCATGGTTTCAATCATACTTATTGCACTGACAACATTATGTTAAAGCTGGTAATATACATTCAGATTCACTGATTTCAGGTCGGGGGGTTCCCCAGGCCTCTGTCCTGTGGCCCCTTCTGTTTTTGGTATATATCAATGAACTTCCTAGTCACTGTTCCAAACTGACTAATACCTTCTTATACACAGATGATACTAAAGGAATAATGCATGACAGGGTGTGTGTCATGCTGGGATAATGCCACGCCTGGGGCAGTTGGGCATGAGGCTGCAGGCCAAGTGTATCCAACACCTCAGGCCTGGTGTTATCCATGACACAAACCCTGGAGTACATTACTCCTATTATACAATGGCTCGTGAATAGAAAAGAAAAATGAAAAAGATGAAAAAGTACATTTAAAAGTGTGTTTTTCTGTGTTTTTTTCTATGGGCAGGTACACTGATTAAAAAAAAGTGCTGATTGACTTGGCCAGTAGATAGAGCTGCTGTGGTGTTACTGTGGCTCTGTGGCTCTGTTTCCCTAACACTGTTTCCATTGTGGACAGTTTTGTGATCTAGCCTTTGTGCCTCTCCCAACCCATAAAGCTGCCGTCCTACGTCGGCTCTATGATGCATGAAAGTACCCCGCCACTGCTGTCGGGTCAGCATTAAGATTGGAGTTTTACTTTAGCTTTTACTGTGATTTTAACTGAAGTGCTGTGTCACACAATCAGTATTTTCAGGCCTGAAGACAAGCAGGGGCTGGTGAAGGTGCTAACAGTGAAGCTGACCACACTGACAGTTGAGTGATTTCTTTTACTTTATTAATGCAGTAATTTGTGTGGTGGGACTAGATCCATTGTGTTATGCCAGAGTAACACCATGGGTCCAGTCCCACACTGACCAATCAGAGCCTGAGATTCTTTCTTGCCTTTGTATAATATATTATATCATATACAACTCATAAATATATTAATACTGCAGTTATAAAAATCCAAAAAGACTTCAACACAATACAAGCGTCTTTATTTGATCTAAGGTCATTATTAAATGTAAAAAAAAAAAAACTCAGTGGATGATTTTTTTCTAAAAAGAATTATGATACATCTCACTTAAAATTATATTCACTCAGTGACACTGAAATTGTCAGAACTCATAGATGTTTAAGACTGGTACTGGATACCCAACAAACATTTAAACCACATTTAGATAACGTTTCATTAAAGCTTAAATATTCGCTGGCCTTTAAAAAAAAAAAATTAAGTCTTTATTTTGGGGTCTCGTTAGAAACATTTGGTTAACTATTTATGTGGGTTATTGATTATGGGGATCTTACTTACAGAAATACTACTAAATCAGTGTTCGGTGTCTTGGCCTCCTTATACAGTACCATAGCTCATTAAGATTCATTACAGGCTTACCGTGGAGTACACATCACTGTTGTTTATACACCAAGGTGGGGTGGGGTCCTTTAGCTCATAGAAGGCAATACCATTGGTATCTATTTGTTTATAATGTTGTGCTGGGTAAACTCCCATCATTTCTCTTGAATGTATTACAATTGGAACACTCAGATACAGTTTCAGATCTAACACGTTGAAGAAATTTACCAGCCGTAGCTCATGAACCAGGTTAGGTGATTTTGTTTTGTCAGTATCTGTTTCACAGACTTGGGAGGATCTCAAGAAAAGACTTAAATTGCAGGTTATAATTCCTATTTGTAGATTTAAAAATGATATTACAGGCACTTTACATAAGCAATGTGAATGTTTTGGATGAAATGTTCTTGCAGTGCAACTGATGATTAATGTGTGCAATATGTAATGTATATCTAATGTTTATTTTATCCCATATGTCTTACCTTTATGTATTATACTTTTTGTATTGCAATTTTATGTAATGAAACTGGACGCAATTGTAAATGAGAAAAATTTATCAACTTGCTCTCCAATAAACTTGATGATGATTATGAAGACTACATTTAAAGCCATAAGGCAAAGAAACATAGACTTAAAATTTAACTGAGAAAAAGACCAGATTAGCTACCCAAAAGTTGATCTCCAGTAACCCTTTCTACAGTTTGGCCAAATGCTTGTGATAGCAGGTGGTTTCTCAGATGTTTAAATAGGGTCAGGAAGCCAGCTGTAGAGGCTTCAACCAGGAGTGAGTTTCATGGAGAGAGGGCAGCCACTCAGAAACCTAATCACCTGCAGATTTCGAACATGAGGGTTGCACCCTCAAAAGCCCTTGTCCCCTGAAGTAAGATTACTCAGACATTAAATGTCCAATATGTCAATCAAGAGGCAACCAGTAACACTACTCTCTCTTCTGCTCCAAAGGTTGCTGCCCAGTGCCAGACAATAGAGTACAGCACCTGACCCAGGATGAGGAATAGGACAACCCCATTAGGAAGACAAGAACAACAATCTATTGTCATTCCAAACACACACCATTACAACAATCACTCTTCCAATGCCACAGCAGCCACACACCACCCATGAACTTGACACAGAATAGCAGAAATTACATTCCAACAGAACTGGCCTGCACAGGAGGAGGAGGAGGAGTGCTGAGGCTAGCATGCTAAGACTCTAATATTCTGAGTTCAGGATGCTGGAGCATGAGTGGTTGAATACTGATAAGGCTAATAAATAGCAGTTCAGGGCACTAAATACAAGAGGATCATGGTCTTCATCCTGAGGTCTTATGTATAGGAATCTTAAAGAACATCTACTCTAGCACCTAGACCACAGCCACCTATCATTAGCACCATTAGTTACACATGCCCCATCTCACCACCGTCACAGAGCACACAGCAGTCAGACATTACAACCCCTCCTGGTGCCACACCATCACAGCAACATGCAACATTCATACCTAAAGGATGTCCTAAGACTCTGCTGCCAGAAGAAGAATCCAGACAGGGAGGAAAGGCCCAGTGCATGAATGAACACATCACAACATGCTGGTCCAGATGACCCTTTATCCCTACTCCCCCCCAAAAAAATCATACACCTCAAATACATACATGCAGCATGGTGAAACTTGTAGAACCAACAAAAGGAAGCATTGGTTCAGTCAAAGGAAAGTACCAATTTGGTATTCACTCCCAGATGAAATTATAGGCAGCTGAAATATGGAAGAGTTTAAATTAAATTTGTATGCTTACTGTAAATCTGTACATTTGACGGGATACAAAATTACCTACGGTGGGCTTTGTGGACCACAATCTACTATGCCCTGTATTTTCTTATGATACTGTACACACACATGCACACTTGCACATGTATGGTGGCATATCAGTCCCACAGTGTTTAGTGTAATATATCATCACAGCAGTTGTGGGTATCAGCACACACACACCACCATGCCTGTCACTCACAGAAGCACACATATCACACGTTAAACACACCAAACGTACCATACAGTGCTGTATGGTTGGCCTGCTTCTCACTTGGTGCCTCTCTAATCCAGATATGCACTACAGTACATGCTCCTCCTGGTCTCCATATTGACTCATCTGGATTCTGTCCATCAAATATGCCAGGTGGTAAGAGTATTTGCTTATAAATGACCAGATTATGCAGCATGCTACGTGTCATGAACACATGACCTACCCTGCAAGGTGCCAACATCATTGCTCCACCAGTCCTATCCAGACAACAGAAATACATCTTAAGTTGGCCAAAACTTAGTTATGCAATCTTTCTAGCCTTCCCATGGGCATTGTTATACCAGTGCTCAGCATCACCATCAGGTGCCAAGAATGGTATCCTTAGATATATGGCTTCAGGGGATATCCATTGTCTCTTCTGTAGATAAGAGAATGATTAGGATTGACTGCCGACATGTTGGGTACATGCACAGACATGGCAATACTGAAAGCAAGGTTTGCCAGCTAAGAGTCAACCCAACAAACTGCATGATGAAGCATGACTGTTTTCAGATGTGACTGGTGGAATATAAAGGTGCCATGTGTGGTGCCTGGATATTTAACACACACATTGGTTATTAAGCACTCTGCATTGACTACAACCTGTACATTTATGTTTTTGTATAGAGGACAGACCACCTGTTTATTCATGAGTATAACATAAATAAGCAATAAGACATGATGGGGTGTGTGTTAGACAGTTCTAACACACAGCTAGGGTAAAGTCAAGCACGAGGCCACAGGCCGAGTGCATCCAGCCCCGTAGCCATGCATAAGAACTGTCTAATGCACACCTGGAGTGGCTTATTGTGCTTATAAAATAGGTCTTCATATTTTACATGAATGATAAAATTAATATAAATAGGTTAAAATAACAAAAAAGTATTTTTTTTTACATTTTACATAAAATAGTTCTTCCACCTATATCAGCTTGCTATGCATTTTTTTTATTTAAGTGTTTTGGCCTATTATGGCCACCATACCTATCCTAGTACTCTAGCTGGTTGCCATGCCCTCCCGCCCCCTGTATACACAGAGTAAAATATTGCAAAGTGGGTAAAAGGTTTTTTTTTTGTGTGTGTGTGTTTAATGAGTCAAGGACTGAGGGAAACAGACCGGGTGTGTTGTAGTGAGCAGCCATAGTATCCTCCCTCTCCCACGTGGAAGAACAGGAGAGTGAACTCTGTCTATATTTAGCCACCTGCTCCAAGGAAAGCAGACCACAATCTTGCAAGTGTTTTTTTTTTTTTTTAAACAGCTAGTCAGTGTGGTAGAGTGAAGGTTGGGAGTGAGCAGTCCATTGCTAGTGGGCGTGCAGAGATGTGATTAGTTACGGGAACCAGTGAACTGTCTCACTGTAGGGGAGATGCAAACTATGGGATTGGGAAGTTCAAGTTAAAAAAAATCTTGAACTATGATAGAATTGTGGCTAACAAATAAAAAAAAAGGAAAATAAGAAAGGGAGCGAGCGGGTTGTTAGGGAGCACAATACAGAAGTGAGAAAAGGACCAAGTGAGTGGTGGATCAAAGAGAAGTGAACAAAAATGAGAGAGGGTGGAGAGCACTTGTTAAATAACTTGATAAAAAAAGATAAAAAAAAAAAATAGAGTGTGATGGTTACTCCATTATCTTCTGCCAGACGAAGATGCTAGTCTATGGTAGGGAAAATCCTGTATTTGTGGTTAGCAGCATCAATAAAATTATGGCAATTTAAAAATGAACATTCCATTTGACTTTTTAGTAAATGCGGTTGTGGTTACCTGAACTTGTTGCTAGCCGTGCGTTAGACACTTCTAATACATGGCTACCAACCAATCAAAATACAGCATTTTCCCTACCCATTTTATAACCCGGTTTATCATAGAATCATCTGTGGTTTATGATGTTGGGCATTCAGCCATTTCTGCAGTTGATTACCTCATGTATTAGCTGTCTACTGTGTAGTACGTGCAGTCTGGTGCCATGGGGGTATATGCAATCCAGTGTTATGGGGGATGGTATGTACAGTCTGGTGTTATAGTGTGTGAGAGGTATATGCAGTCCAGTGTCATGTGGTGTAGGGGTATGTGCAGTCCAGTGTTATGGGGGTGGTATGTACAGTCTGGTGTTATAGTGTGTGACAGGTATATGCAGTCCAATGTCATGGGGTGTGGGGGTATGTGCAGTCCAGTGTCACAGGCAGAAATTGTGCAGTCCGGTGTCATAAATGTATACATGCACTCCAGTCAGTGTCCCATAAGTAAATGTGCAGTTACATGTCACAGGGATGATATGTGTAGTCCAGTGTAATGTGGTGTGGGGTATGTACAGTCCAGTGTAACCCCCCCAACAGCTGTTTGAATAGGCACCTGTTGCCCCATTTTTCTGTTTCATGTCATTGCAGAAATACCATGGACACTTGGATGCCTTATCTTGAAGCAGGATGCCAAAGAAGTACAGTAGATATGGACCCTATGCCAGCCCAGAAGCCAGTGAATGAGAGGGAGATGGCTACCGTGGTGATGGTTTTCTGGGAAAATGTAGTGTGAGGGGGCCTGTTGCTTTCTTTATTTAAGTAAATTATTTGAATTGACTTGTATTTTTTATTACTTGTCATATGTTCTTCCTTTTGTGGTCCTTCACATGACTGGAGGAAGGGGGTGCCAGGGCTGACTTACTGGCACTCTTGTGGGTATGTAACCTTTATGGAAGGGTGTAGGGTTGTGTAGTGCAGTTCCCAATGTGTGTGTGTCAATGCAGTCATGTTCAATTTAGTGCATGTGCTGTTCCTTGTGCAGTGTATGCAATTATATGGCCATACCCTCGTGTAATACATATACCTTTTGTCTGCACAGTGGGGCAAAATGACCATGGAATGTTTGGAGCATGTATGTAGTACATATGGTGTATACCACCCCTATGTGCAGTTCACACATATGCTCTCATACACCCACTTTACATGGTGCATATTGACCATTTCTACTTGCATTGGACCTATTACTCACAACAAACAAACATTACAAAATTAGTTTTTGCAGTTGAACATAACCAAATTCCAGTGATTTTAGTTATTATATTGTATCTTTGCATGTATCCATATGTCTTTGGGGATAGAGTTCTACATTGAATAAATTCAGAAGTTAAATGATGGGCTAAACAGTGAAGGAAAAATTAAGGGAAGTGCCTCTGGAGAACAAATGTAATTCCACAAGTAAGCTATATGCTGTGCATTTCATTACAGTGAAATGTCTCTGTCAAAGATTTAAGGAGTAACACATGGAGGGGGGAAGGGTTACACCAAATGGTCTCTGCAAAAAAACTATTTCTTCATAACAAATTGTAAAATGGCCCAAAGCACACTCCTTCCAAAGAGTTTTTGAGAGGTCTTGCCAGACCTCAGTCCTGCAGTCCTTCTGTTACCATTCCTCTTGCTTTCAGCCCCAAACCACAGTTCAGCACAGCAGATGCATACCCCTAAGTCCATTTCTAGTTTACTGCGTAATATTAGAACTCCTCAGTAAGTATGAGCTGAATGAAAGGCTCACGTATTTCCTCTCCAGTAACTATTTGGTTATTGCAAATGTATAATTCTTTTTTCTTTTTTTTGCCTTACTGAGATCCTGACTAGGAGGTGATGGATGGATCTAATACTAAGCAAGGGCATTAAAACAAAGATGTGCGGTATATTACATTTCAACATAGACATCCCATGAGTGTGTCATATTTCATGACATTATGTAGCAATATGCAAATACCATTGCCATGGTATGACTTTCCCTGTCCTCTATTTTAATAAAGACCACTCACAGGGCCTGTGGCTCCCTTAGTGACATTTACATCTACAGACAGCTCCACAGTTCCTGCCTCAAAAACCTGCAGGCTGCAAAAAGCATAATGCTGTATTTCAAGACCAATTCCAAAAGGAATTTTAGAAAAACCTGCCAAATTCTGGTAGGTGGTCCTCATCCTTTTCTTCCCAGTCATTCCCAGATCATCACTTTTATACTGCAGAATGCTGGTGCCCTCTCCCCTACCACGTCTGATGCAGCTGTGACCTTCATTCACTACTTTACAGTCTGCACAAAGTCCCTCTTTCCTGACCACTTGCATTTGCAGGTCTTCACTCCCAACCCCTCCCCTTCCCTAAGCCCCTCACTTGCCTTCTCCCCAGTCTCTCCATCTGATCATATGAAATTAAACAAACATTGCAAGCATCTCAAATTGATCTAAAGTCAACACACACAACTACATGTTAAACGATCACTGAAGTGAAGTTGCCTCTATGGTGGAATGTGGCAACTATTCTGTGTCAACTCAATACACAGCAGCTTCTCAACTCTCCATGTCCAGAAGCTAACCAGTGGATATTTATCCAGGTTAATCTACTAGTGAATTAGTGAATGTGGGGAAATTTAGAAAGGACACCAGGGAAACTACCCTCCGCTTTTTGAGAATTCCCAAGAGATGTTTATCATCTGCCCGAATAACCAGCACAACAGGCTAACAGGATCTTGATTTAACAACTCATCTAAAACATGGCAGCTCATGACAACAAATTATCTCCTCAAAGCCATGGTGGAACATTGATGTGGTAACTTATAACCAATGGAAACGTGCCCCTGCAGAGCTACAAACACCACGTCTTGTAGCACTTGGTGTTCACTGGAGGTCTCCCATCTGACTACTGACCAGGCCTGACCCTGATTAGCTTCTGAGATCAGATAAGATCAGCCTCTAAGGAGATATGGCTGTAGACTCTAAGGCCCTCTAAGTGACTGACTTTGATCATATTCTCTTATTTCTTGCCAAACCTGCTAATGCTGCCCTTCTAAACCTCCCCCTCCTCTCCTGCAAAGTACCTCATGCATAGAAGGTGGCAAAGGCAATCCCACTTCAAATACTACCAGCCCATTTTCTTTCTCCCAACCTGGCCCTTGCCAAGATACAAAAGCATTGTGTCCATGTCCAATGTTCTGCCTTACTATCTGACCTCTTCCTCAGTCCCCACCAGTCAGGCTTCCAATGTAAGCAGTTAACTGTTAACTCTATTCTAAGGCTCACTGATGCAGTTCTGACAGGACTGGACCAGGGTCTCCTCACCTCAACCTGGACCAGCACCTCAACATCTCCAATCACATTGACTACATTTCCTTAAAGCTCCATCCCAAGCTCATGGGATCCAGCACAGCAAATCCTCTCTCACCCTTGCTGCAAGACTAGATAGTGTTCATAAAATTATCTACCCCAGAAGGGTTACTAGTGCTGCAGTAGCACTACCAGCAGCCATTCAGATGACGTGGGCTTGGGCTCCATTCCCAGAATCTCTGGTACCTACTGGTAAGGTAGTTGTTTGATGTAAGTCTTAAATGCTTCCTGCCTCAAGGATGGAGGGAACCTCCTTTTACTGTACAACTATCCCCAGTGGCACAGGCACAGTGGGAGAGGAGTGCCATGTGAAAGGGCTGACCAGTCCCCACTCCACAATATATCGCCCACCCCTCAGCCCTGGTCCACATAGTGACAGCCCCCCCCCCAAGTTTCTTTTCCATTAAAGTCCATGGTGGGGAGCACATCTGGTAGAAGATATAGTCTTTATAATCCTTACAGGCAAACACACCAAACATTCTTACAAGGATATGGTTCATTTGCATATCTACATAAGAGGCATGCTAATGCTGCACCTATCTCTACAGAACAGTGACAGCGTTGCTCTTCATTTTCATGTGTTACAGGTTTTATGCATTCTAGAACTCTGAAACCACTCTATGGATTAACATCAAATTGTCAGAATCCAGAAATCCTGTCTCCAAATGACACATACTAAATTTCAAGTGATTCTGTTAAACAACGGCTGAGTTAAAAAGACAGAAAAATCCCATTTTAAAATAGAAGTGCAAACTTAACCCTAATTCTGTGCACTGTTGTGCACCTGTAATATATCATGGGAATATGTGTATGATACATATTAAATATCTTTATAGCATACAGTTTGCACATAAATCAGATACTTCATTTCAAATTGGTCAGTTGGTAATTGTTCACATTTATTTCAGATATTTAACGAATATTTTTTAAAAGGTCACCTACAAATATATTTGAAATATACATTGATTAAATGTATTTATTTCTTTTTCATATGAAAAGTAAGTGTGTGTGTGTGTGTGTGTGTGTGTGTGTGTGTGTGTCCCAACTGTTCTGTGAATGAAGGGGAATAAGGTGGCTAATTTGAAATGTTTAAGTTTACCTAAACTTATTAGGAAAGAATTTTTTGTAAGGACTAGGGCCATGATGTTCAGAAAACTAGTGTGGCACTAATATGGATAGTGTCATGCAAACCAGACGTAGTGTGTCTGAGCAAGGCAGGGATCATTTTCAAAGTTCCCTGGTATGCAGTGTTCAGTGGATACTGCAGTCATGCAGAATATTCAACTGCACCTATGCAAATGAGGGAAACCTTTTAAAAGGTTACTGTGGCAGTGGTATTTTCCATGTTCAAAACTCTGCCCAACAATGTGAAAATGGTGCGTGACCCCCCCACACCCTCAGTGGTGCCAGGGACACACTCCCCCTCCTGCCCCAATCTCCAAGATGGTGGGATTAACATTCCTGGCAGTTTTGTGATGCCTCTCCACCCAATTTCCAAGTAAATAATGAAAGATCCCTCATAGTCCACTGGTATTTCCCCCCTCCCACTCAATCCTTGAGTAAATAATGAACGTTCCCTGGTAATCTAGTGGTACCCCCCCCAGTCTCTGAATAAATAATAGAAGTTCTCTGGTAGTCCATTGGCACTCTCCTCCTACCCCGTCAACAACGTACTGTACATAACCTCCAAGCCAGTTAAGTGGATCCATATCCCACACTTATACCCATGATTGCATTTTACAGCCCCCTCTTTGATGCACCCACTCTGCAACTTCCACCCTTGTCTGCAACCTGATTCGCCCTTGGAAAGCCCTTTCCCACTGGTGTGCAGCAGTGGAGATGGCAACAGGCACAGACCCTCCTCTCACCTCCTTGCTTGGCCACCATCTGAAAGACAGAAAGTAGCACACATGTACTGTAGAAACAGTTGTTTCTACAATCTGCATGCACTCAGTCCCAGTCAGTAACATTGTGGCCGGCTGAGATGGTGAGAGGAGAATTTGTGCTGGTTGTAGTAATTCACTCTGCTCGTAGTCATGGAGGGACTTTTCTAGAGTGAATCAGGTACGGGATGGGGGTGGAGGGTGGTGGGCACTGAATTAATTGACCAGGAAGGGTGGTAGATAAGTCAGTTTACAATGGCAATCAGGGCAGGAGTGGAGGTACAACTGGACTGCAAAGGTTGATATGTCAATTACACAGTAAAGATTGGTCAGGAAGGGGTACCACTGGATTGCCAGGGTCATGTCTATTTTACAGTGGGGATAAGAGGGGAACCCTGGGATGGTTTACCCATGTCGGTGCGACATGTAGAAGGACAACCATCATTAGAGTGACAGCACAATGCTGACGGAAATCATGCTGCCCGATCCCTGTTGCACCCAATATACCATGGCAAATGCCAGCTGTTTGCAAGGGGATTTGCCCCCCACACCCACGATCATGAGTGGGGCTTTGCCCATCACACCCCTTGGAAATTACAGTAATCGCCTCCATGGCAGAGGTGTATCGGGGACAGGGTGCAACACCCATGCAGCGCTCTCCTTGCATGATGCTCCAACAACCAGTTTACTGTGACAGGCTAGCTGGTTGTGGTGCCCTCATTCCGTCACCCTCATTGTGTTGCTCCATCAATGGAATACCCCCCTGGACTATCAAGGTTGATGTCTGCTTCACAATGGGGATAAGAGTGGGAGAGGGTACTGCTAGATTGCCAGGGTTACAACATTTAATAATGGGGACTGGGGCAGGAGGAGGATACCATTGGACAAACAAACATTTAGCTACTCTACTCTTGCTCATTCACAAGCTTTTAATCACTTTTTCAATTAAGATTGTTAGTGTACGGCACTTAGTCAAAACAGAAGATTCAGTGCATATCCTCCCTCATGGCAAATCTTTCAAAAATTAGTTTTCTTTCTGCCTAAATTGGATGCTTACTTATGTTATCTTCCAGGGGAGTGAGAATCTCTTGGTGTTATGTAAGAGCTATTATATGAATTAAGCCCAGCCACAAAACGTCACAGTGTACCACCCATCTTATTGGGGGAACTGGCTTCCTTAAAATTAGGTGCATTCACAAGCAAATGTGCAAAATTGTTAAACTTGAGAGATTTGTCATGAAAAAGGGTGTGGACTGAAGTCTCTGTTTTAACTGATACGGTATGTGCCATAACTAAGAACACTCCCCAATGAGAAAAGTGATTCAACGTTTGTGAATGAGCAAGGGTTGAGCAGCTAATTTGTCTTTTGTTTAATAATGCTTGGGAGATGTACAATACAGTGCAGCCCGGCAGGATGCAGCACAATGCTGCAGCAGTCTACAGCAGAATTACTGCAGGAAACAAGGCAACTTCAACTGCCGTTAATCCGTTTTGTTATATAGTAACCTGAGGGACTGTGTTGCATCCCGGCAGGCTCCACTGTATGGCTTTCTCCACTAGCAGGCTCCCCAGCAGTTACCTGCACATTGGTTGGTGAATGCACATTATTTAGAGAAAGCCAGTTTAAGAAGTGCACCTTCTATTAAAAAAGCCTATTCAGGCAGTTACATTTTAGAATAGGGATCTGGGGGAGTCATGCGATGCACGTGTCAGGGTAGGAGCAGTAGGAGAGAGCTCCGTTTTCATCATGCATTAAATTCTGTCTTTTTACTACCCCCTGGTGTGTGTTTTTGGTCAGCTTTGCTCTTAACATCAACATTTATTCACCAGTCACTATGGATGCAGAGAAAATGGAATTGTTGGCTTCCAGCAACCCAGCTTTGCCACCCTCACCGGCAGATGATTCCATCTAGGCCCTCGCACCTGAGCCGAAACGGCCGTACCACAGTGTACCCGGTCTCCCCGGTGCTCCTGCTGATCTCTCTCTAGAGCAAGTGTAGCACCGAATTGTCCACCATCAAAGAGGCAGTGTTCGCCATTGTAGCGGACTTGAAAGAATAGGGATCTAGATGATGGGTGGTCCACCATGCCATTTGGTGGCTGGGGTTAATTCACATCAGAATTCTGAGATGCACACCAAGTGATTCTCACTACCCTGAGAGATAAAAGAAGCCATGGGGTGAGGGTGTGCATTAAATTATCTGTTTTAACTGATTTTGTACCATACTGCAGTAGCCCTACAATGAGAAAAGTGATTAAACGTTTATGGATGAGCAAGGGTCGAGCTGCCTGTGTTTGTTTAATGCTTGGGAGATGTATGACTGTCTCCTTTAGCAGGTTCCCTCCACCAGTCACCTGCACATTTGTTGGTTGGTGAATGCACCCTATTTAAAGGAGGCCAATTTAGGCAGTTACATTTGAGAACAGGGACTTAACTGAGAAGTGCTCCACCATGATGTTTGGTGGCTGGGCTTAACTCACAACAAAGCTCTGAAATAAACCACAAGAAAGCCCTACTGCCCTTGGAAATAAATAAATAAGTAGACTATTAAGACATAAAGAACACTCATTTTTAAGAGATTTGCCCAAGGATCAGGTTGCATGCACTAAAATCCCTGTTTTAACTCTTGGTACCAATACACTGCCAGGGTTATTACAGTCATTAATAGGGATCAGAGCGGAAGTGGGATACTACTAGACTGCGTGGGTTTTACTTTCATCATCTGGGCTAAAAGCACTGCAGTGCCTATACTCCTCCTATCTCTTAATTAGCTGATAAGGTGCTCTGCCATGGGAGATTCCAGGATGGAAGCAGGAGGTACATGTGCGCCATAGTGCAGATTTCTAACTAAAGCATTAACACACCAGTAAATAAGCAGGACTGGTGAGTAGCTGGCACATCAGCAATAAGAATGTGACCAACACGTGCATGTGCCCTCCGCTCATGTCTCACCTGGTCACCATGAATCACTAGGGTGCTACCTTTGTGTTTGTGAACTAACACTGCAGCCACAATTTCATGCCGGTGGATGACATTTCAAATAACAGTGACTGAGAAACATTGAAAAAAACACATACTGCAACCAGGGAGGCATTCTGAAAAGGACTTTAGCTCCCGTCCTTTATATTTACTTGTGTGTTAGTGTCCCAGTTACCATCTGCAATATGGTGCAAACACACTTCCTGCATTCATCATTGGGGATCTGGGTGGGTGGGGGTTACTACCAGACTGCCAAGGCTTTTACATCCTCAGCCTTGTGTGGGCGCCTCTGTTCCACATACAACATATGTTGTTTCACTCTCCTGGCACCATATTCCATCACCACTGCCACCTCTACCAGACTCTTGACTGGCTCCCACTACACTGCAGATATGATTATGGGCTTGGCTGCTTCCTGGACAGTGCCATCAGGCATGGTGAATCCTCCCGTTATACGTCTCTTCTCAAGACCACAACTCCCTGGAGTTGTCTGCATGCATCCTCAGCCCCCCCCCCAGATATCCCAAATGTCTCCTCAGCTATGGGTAGCAGAACATTATCTGTAGCTGCTACCACTTTGTGGAACAGAATTCCCATGCCCATCTGCTCTCTGGACTCCCATGCCACTTTCAAGACACATCTCAAATCCTGGCTGCTTGATGAGGCCATATGCCGTTGCTAGCTTGGATACCCCCCCCCACCTTTCTGACTTTTTCCTCTTGGGCTGCTTTGGCCTCCCCTGCCATCTCTCATTTCTTTGGACTCCTTTCTTACATCCCTCACTATCAGCTTCTCAGGCTCTCCCACTTGGCTATTGTATTTTTTTCCTTTTTCTATTATGCATTAATTTGCACTTATCCTTTGTAAATAATTGTATAATAATTGTTGCTTATCATGATGTACTTATTGTTTTTTTTTCAGGCTGTCATTAATTTTCTTTCCTATGTTGCTTTCTTTGTTCACCAATGATGTCTGTATTTCCACTTTGTGCACCAATGATATCTGTCTATCCACATGGCTTGTACTCATTGTATTACTTGTCACTACCTCTGTAACTGCCGCTTGCATGGCCCGGGTCATGCCTGAAAATGGTCCCCTGGATCAGTGCACTTACCCGGTTACCAAAAACTTAAATAAATAAACTATATTCATCAATACGGATTGGGGCAGAAGAGGGGTACCACTAGACTGCCAGGGATTTATACATAGTGTACGGGGATCAGGAGTGGGTGAGGGTAATGGCCAAGGCTCTACAAAATGCCTCCACACTTATAACTGTATGGAGGCATTGTGCAGAGCTGCAAATGATCTCAGAAAGATATGCAAACAGCCCCTTTGCACCTTGCATGCCATGCAGTGGGATCTATGATGCCAGTTCGACAATTTTGCAAACTGACATTACAGCAACAGATTTATGTTGACTGCAAATTAAAGTTGGCATAAATCGATCGGGTAAACTCTTTGTTTTATAGGGGGGCTTTGCCCACCCCCAAATCCCATGCAGGAGACTCCACCCCTCCGTACTTAAAGATTATCAACTATGAGTCGGAGTTGATTTGAGGAGGGGAGCAAGACCCGGAGAAAGTAGTGCCAGAGTCCTGCGGGTTCATTACAGCGCCAACATTGAACTGCCACTGTAATGTCGTTTGTTATCAAAATGTCGCTGTTCGATCCCCATACCATACAGGGACGCCCGCCAGAAAGAAGTGCAGTGTCACAGTTTCCTACATGACAAAAGGGATTAACTCCTATTGAAATTGCATTGTTTCCTGTGGTAACTCTGCTGCTGAATGCTTTAGAACTGGGTTTCATCCTGGTGAGCTTCACTGTATGTGGTCATTAGCATGTGAACTCTGAATATGGCACCCAGGAGCAAAGGCATTAAGTTGTTTGGGATGTGCTATCCCTCTTTGCTCCTGGGTGTCTTCTGCTACCAAGGTGGTGTGGTACAGTGTGTATATCTGCTTTGCACAGTGATATCACAGCAAGATATTGATACAAGCAGCATGCACGGGACATGGGGCACTGTCTGTATCAACATGCCTCCCTGGTGGTCGTGTGCTGTTTTGTTATGACTGAATATGGGCCCAATGTCAGTTAAGTCATTTACATACAATTAGCCTCTAATTAAAAGTGTTCAGTGCAACAACATTATGAAAATATTTCAAATAGATGAATTTGAAAAAAATAATTAAACTGCATCCTGTGAGAGAATACCTTTGAGAGTATTAACGTGAGGTAAGGAATCAGAGACCACATGGGGAGTTGTATATTAGCAAAACGGAAGTGCTCAGTACAGAAATGACAACCATGCTGCTACCTACTGTAGGTAAAACACCTGCCTGACGCGTGCAGTTTTAAATATTGTCAAACCATATTCTAGACTTCTCAAGTGAGTTGGTTGCCTTGGGAATCGGGTGCTCCTGGCTAATGAGATCAACATGCAGGCCGAAGAATAGCTAGGCACTCACCTTCCAGAAGGAAAATTAGGAAACGTTCCATGCTAGAATTACTCTATCTGAGTTTATTACATACAATTACAGACCTCCTCCCTCTCTGCCAACCTTTCATGCTCTCTCCTTGAAAAAGCACGAGACTTCAAAATGTTGGCCTAGAGGGAGGATTCTGTAATATTGTTGTGGATCCCTGTGAATTTTATCGAATAAAATCAGATTGACTAATTCTTGTGTGGAACTTTTCTTAATTTTACTTCTGGAAGGTGATTGCCCAGCTATCCTTTGGACTGCAAACCTATATTCTAATATATGACTATAATATATTAGAATCGTATGAAATAACACATGGTTTACAGAATACTGGAGTATAATTTTATGCCATGGTTTACAAAGTAACAGGACCTTTTAAAAGAAATTATGTTCCAGACACTCACTATAGCCCAGATTTTTTTCTACATATTTGGCATGTACAATTAGGAAAAAATTATACACCAGTATATATTGCATGCACTGCTCAAATGTGTAGTAGTATACTTTTGCTACAGTGTACATCTAACATGCTTTACGAACATATATAAAATATAAAATATACAGTATGGTAAACTATTCTATGCAGTTGTAAATATTTTTAGTTTCTATTCTTATGCTGTAGTTCATTTCCAATATATTAAAATGTTTACTCTGTATTGGACTGTTAAACCCAACAAATACATAATTTATTTTAGCTACTGAAGCATTCTTAATGAGGATAAATAATTTTTCCTCATCTTGGTCATTCATCCTCTCTGTAGACACATAGAAATTACCTTAAACCAATGGGTGGGTAGCTTGAACAATGCCTGATGACATAGTAATGGCCTCCACAGCCCTCAAAACAGGGCCATGACATGAAACAAAACCACTTAAATCTCCATAAAACACTAGGGCCTGATATTCAGAGAAGTGCAGAGAGCAGCGCAAAGTTTTGTGCTGCACTTTGCAATTGCACAGTAGTCCAAGGATGCAGTACTCAGTCAGATAGTGTACCAGCACTATCTGACTGCATATAAAGCCATGTCGGTGCAGTGGTAATTCGAGCAGTGCTGCCCGGACATGGCTTCCGAAGTGGGTCTCAAGAGTGGATAGCGCTGGAGTGCTATCTGCAGTTTTTAACGGGACCCATGCAGATGAGTCAGTTGGGCATGCAAGGCACTAAGGGTTCATTTGCATGCCCATTATGGGCCTATTTGCATTGGTAACAAAGGAAGGTTAGCGGGGCACTGTTCCCCCTATCCCTGATCAAAGAAATGTGTAGATATCTCTGGTGCCTAGGGTCCTCCTACCCACCAATCACCAGTCTATAATAGGAAAAAAAAAACTCCCTGGTGCTAGTGGTCCTCCCTTCCTCCCTCCTTTTGATTGCTAGCCCATAGTAGAAATAAATATCCTCCTACCACTGGTCCTCCCTCCCTCCGATCATTAGCCCCTAGTAGAAATAAACTCCCTGCTGCTAGTGGTCCCTCTCCCTCCCTCCGATCATCAGCCCATTGTAGAAGAAAGACTCCCTGGTGCTAGTGGTCCTCCCTCCCTCCAATTGTCTGCCCTTACTGAGTAAAATAAGTCCCTGGTGCTAGTGGCACCCCCCCTCATCACCATCCCATAATATAACTTAACTCCCCTGGCGTAGTGGTTCCCCCGGCACTAATCCATGGTACCTCAGTCAAAGTTCATAATCCTAGCACTTAGTACCCCCCACAATAGCACTGAGCATCCACCTCCCATCCTGCTTACCCATATCCTTGGTGTCACAGGTGCATGTGGTGACTGGCACAGCTCTTCCCACCTCCTTGGCCCAACTGTCATATGTTCCAGGTAGGAGGAAACGCCTATTTATAGGAGAGGGTATCACCCTCCTCATAAATAAGATGCATGCTCCTGCCTAGACATATGACAGTCATCCAAGGAGGTGTGAGGTGTAAGGAGGGCTGCGCCAGTCACTGTATGCACACCTGTGGCACTGAGGATACTGGTAAGGTCACTGGGGGGGTGGATGCTCGGTGCTTTGTTGGGGGGCACTAGATGCCAGGGATTATGAACTTGCAGCCAGAGTTACCATGGATTTTATTAAGTAAGGGCTGGCAATCGAAGGGTGGGAGGACCACTAGCACCAGGCAGGTTTCTTTTCCATTATAGGCTGGTTATTGGAAGGAGGGGAGATCATTAGCACCAGGGAGTTTTTTTTTTTTTAACTATCAGCTGGTAATCGGGGTGCCATGGACCACAGGTGGCAAGTGTGCTCCCCCAGTGGCCAACCAGCTAGTTGGCTACATTACTGCTGGCAGCCACTAGAGTTGCACATAGTAAGAGGGGGTTTTGTTTGGCAGTATTTGCATGGCACAAAAAGACCATGCTAAGCCCTTTTGCGTGACACAAATCTGCTGAATATCAGCTTGCACCAATATTCCTGTCCCCGCCCCCCCCATTTCTATACCACCCCCATTTTGGTTTACATGGGCACTAACCCTTTTTGCCGACACAACTGAGCCTATTCAATATTGGCCTGCAACGCAAAACCTGGTTTGCATGGATAAACACCAGTTAGTGCCCGCACAAACTTTTGAATATCAGGCCCTCTAAGTTAAAAGCTTTTCAATTTAAAATACATTGCATGAAGTGGACTGGACACACAATGGCTAACTCACAGTAAGCCATTTATCATCATTTGTAAAGGGGGCAGGACTTATATAGCTTACATGAGGCTCTGCCACTCATGAGTTATTGTCCTTCCCCCACACATGTGAAGATAAATGGCATACTCAGAGGCAACCCACTGCATAAGCCGATAGAGCGATATGTAAGGTGTGCCATCAGTGCCTCAAAACACTTACAGCAATGGCAATGTGGTCTCTGCAATCCGTTCAACAGTCACTCTGGTGATCAGGATTTTACAGTGCCTGCCGTCATTGCCGCCCCAGTGGTGTTGTCCTCTCTCCTCCTACACCTCGGACCTGGAGGTGATTATTTTATTTCCCAGCAGTTGAGGGGGTGAAGCCCCCCCAAGGTGGGGGATGCGGAGGGCAAAACCCCCTGTAAACAGCCAGGATATGCCCTGATGCTTTGGCTGTGATGGCAGTCAGGTGGTACAATTGCCGGTAACATGGTCGCCATCGGTATTTTGCTGTCACTGTAATGTCAGTTGACAATATTGATGTCAAACCAACATGATGGAACTGATATGTAACATATCAGCTTATTATCAATCAAAAATGTGAAAAAAATATATAGAATTCACAATGGGTATGGTGCTCTTTGAAGAAAACACTTGAAACAGTGGCAGGAAAGGAATGGCTAGAGACCAAGATTATCAGCAAGTGCTGCAGACAGCACTGAAGCCTTTTACCACTACATTTATAGAAAGAGGAAGATGAAGGATGAGATTGGGCCCTTGAAAACAAGGGTAGGGGAAGAAAGTTAGACCTCATGGCAATGGAGAGATGCGTAATGAATACTTTGCTTCAGTGTTCGAGAAAGGACAACTGGTGAGGGGAGGGAGTCTCATTGGGAGGGCCCATTATGAACATACATAATGCCTGCAGATAAAGGCCACTTTGATCTATAGAGTCTGCTTGAGTATGCAACTCTGTGTTGTGTATACTAGAGCTGCCCCCAGATCCCCCCTAGATTCTAAGTCCCTCCACCTCTCACCCCCTTCACTAACCCTTCCCCTCATTATGATCCTCCCTTTCACCCTATCCCATCCCCTCTTAAAGCTGTCCACTGTCCTTGAAATCACTACCTCTTCAGAGAGCTCATTCCACCCGGATACCACTCTTTCAGTGAAGAAGTTACTCCTTATCTCCTTTTTAAATTTTCCTCCCTCCAGTTTGAGAGAGTGTCCCTCAATTTCCCATTTCCCCTGATATTGAATATGCCTTCTGTGTTAATCTTATTTATATCTTTGAGGAACTTAAAGGTTTCGATCATGTCCCCTCTCTCTCTTCTCTCCTCCAGGGAATACATGTTGAGCTCCCTCAACCTCTCCTGATAGGGTTTGCCCTGCAGGCCCTGTATCATCTTTGTTGCTTTTTTGTACCACCTACAGTAAATTGATGTCCCATTTCAGGTGAGGGCACCAGAACTGCACACTGTCCTCCAGCTGCGGTCTCACCAGTGATCTGTACAGCGGCAGTAGGACCTCCCTTCTCCTTGAGATGTATCTTGTGGCAATGCACCCTAGCATTCTGGTGGCTTTTGCTGCTTTATTGTACTGGGCAGAGTGCTTCAGATTCTTAGTGATGACCACTCCTAGATCCCTCTCCTCCTCCTCCTCCTCAGTCCTAGTCACCTGAACCCTCCTAGCCAGTATTCTGTCCCTGGGTTCTTTGCTCCCAGGTGCATAACCATACACTTTTTGGTGTTAAAGGCCAGCTGCCAGATACCGACCACTCTTTGAGCCTAGCTAGGTCCTCCCTGAGTTCCTTTATCTCTTCC
Source organism: Neoceratodus forsteri (assembly GCA_016271365.2). Classification (NCBI taxonomy): domain Eukaryota; kingdom Metazoa; phylum Chordata; order Ceratodontiformes; family Ceratodontidae; genus Neoceratodus; species Neoceratodus forsteri. The sequence goes on along the minus strand of CM057453.1, from coordinate 313,358,440 downwards.
TCCATGTCCACTCTCCCACAGAGCTTGGTGTCATCTGAGAAAAGGCAGATTTTACACTTTATCCTATCCGCTATGTCACTAATAAAGATATTAAACAACACCGGGCCAAGCACTAAGCCCTGTAGAACCCCACTGGTTATAGGTCTAGGCTTCAAGAGTTTGCCCCCAACTACCACTCTCTGACTTCTACCATGAAGCCAGTCCCTAACCCACCCTACCAGTTTCATCCCCGCTCCTATGCCCTCCAGCTTACTGAGCAGCCTTTTATGTGGCACTGAGTCGAATGCTTTGCTGAAATCCAAGTACAGAATATCAACTGCTTAGCCTCTGTCCACAGTTTTGGTGACCCAGTCGAAAAAGTCCATCAGGTTTGCCTGAAAGGCTCTTCCCAAGAAAACCCATGTTGTCTACCATCCTGTAGACCATTTACCTCCAGAAAGTCCACCAGCCTCTCCTTTAGTATGGTCTCCATCAGCTTACCTATAATTGAGGTGAGGCTGACTGGTCTGTAGTTACTTGGTTCATCTCAGCGTTCATTCATGTGGAGAGGCACTACATGTGCCATTCTCCAGTCCCTTGGCATTCACCCTGTCTCGAGCGAGGCATTAAACAGGTCTGCCAAGGGGCTAGCCAGCATTTCTGCTAGCTTCCTCAGGACTCTCAGATGCACACCATCCTGCCCTGATGCTTTATCCACCAGAAGGGCTCTGAGGTCCTTTAAAACCCTATCCTCTGGGATAGCCCCCTCCGTTTCCCCCACCCCCCTTTCCGCACACCAATTTTCCCCTCCGGCACTGGTCCATCATTTTCTCTCATGAAGACCCAGCTGAAGTATTCATTTAGTTCTTCTGCTTCCTCCACACTGCTCTCTGCCCATTTCCCCCCCCCTTGCTTCAGTCTAACTATGCCATCCTTCCTATTCCTTTTTTCCCCTTACATACCTAAAGAAGTCCTTTTCCCCTACTCTTATCCCCTTGGCCAGTTGTAATTCTTTGCTCATTTTTGCTGTCCTAACAACTCTGCCTGCTTCCCTTGACTTCTCCAAGTAAGCCTCCCTGTCAGCATCCTTCAAAGTGCTTTTATACTTGTGAAAGGCTGCTCTCTTTTCCCTCATTCTAGCTGCCACCTCCCTGCTGAACTAGCTGTATTTTCTCAAGAATGGCTTTCTTGCTTCGGACCTTGGTACACATTTTAGTGGCCTTAATGAAACCCATCCTAACAGTGGACCACTTCTGCTCCACCCCATCTCAGGCCTGATCCTGGCAAGATGCTCCTTCAGGAACTCACCCCTCCTCCTAAAGTCATCCCTCCTGAAGTCCACCACCTTAGTCTTTGTCCTTTTTATTTCTTGTTCCAGATCTAGATAGAACCACACTGCTCTGTGGTTGCTGCCCGCTACAGGGTCTTCCACCTTTATTTCCTGGACATGGTCTCTATTGGTCAGTACCAGGTCCAGTATAGCACCATCCCTGGTGGGATCCCTGACCCCTGCACCAGAAAACTGTCCTGAAAGTCTTCCATGGTAGCCTGTTCTCTGTAGCAGAAGGTTGCTGGGATCCTCCAGTTAACTCCAGGAAGATTGAAATCCCCAGTTATAACTACTTTACCCCTATTTGCCTGCGACCTAATCTGCTGCCCTAGTTCATTGTCTATTGCTTCTCCCTGTGAAGGTGGTCTGTATACCACTCCCAGTCTAACCTTTGTCCCCTTGACTGACTGAAGCTGAACCCAAAATGCTTCTGGTTTACCTTCAGCCATTTGCTCCTTGGTACATGTAAGCTCCTCTCTCACATGTAAAGCCACGCCTCTTCCATTCCCCGACCCCATGTCCTTCCTGTAGATCTTATACCCCGGGATAATAAGGTGCCATTCATGGTGTTTGGTGGCCCACATTTCTGTGATGGTGGCTATGTTGCCAACCTCCCTCTCAGCTAACAATGCCTGCAGGTCCACCATCTTGTTTCCAAGCTTCTTGCATTCAAGGACACTACCCACCATCTTATCTTCTGTACTCTACTGCTACTGCCTGGCCCACTCTGTCCCCCTCATCCCTCCCCCTCTCTCTTTCCCCTCTGCCCATTTTGCATGCTCTCTTCCATTTTCTGCTTTTGAGGTGAGGTTCAGCCTCCCATTTTAGGTGTCTACTGATGCAGCACCCCCTGTCCCCCCCACCACCTTTTAGTTTAAATTAGTTTTGTTGCTATGAAGTCCTTCAGCTTTTTCTTTAATACCCTGGTTCTCTCCCTGTTTAAGTTTTGCCTGTCTGGCGCATACAGGTCCTTGTTGTCCCATGTCCTGCCCCATCCCCCTATTAACCCGTATCTATTTGATTCTCACCACCACTTCATCCAACTGTTAAATTCCTCTATCCTCCGCTTTCTTGCAGTATTGGCCCTGAGGACTGGGAGTACCTCCAAATAGGCTTCTGACCTCCCTGCCTCACTGCAAACCTTCCCTAACTCCTTAAACCTCCCCTTTACCATTTCTACCTCACACTCTGCAAGGTTGTTTGTACCTAGGTGGACAATAATGTGAGGTTTTTCATTTGCCTCGCCAATGTATTTTGCATCAAATTACATCAGGAGGAGCCCCAATACAGTCATTAGACATCGTGATTGCTCAGGTAGCTGACTAGATGGCATAGATCAAGCCAGGTAAGCCCCAATGGGTGGACAGGATTTATCTCAGGATTGTTTTTGATCCCATGTAACAACTGGTGGTGTTACTTGTAATAATCTTTCAGGAAGCTGTCTGGATGGGTGTGGTGTCAGAGAACCAGAAAGAAGCCAATCCCATCTTCAAGAAGAGGCATGGTAAGACCCAAGCCATTGCATTCTAGTCAGTCTGACAACAGTGTTGAGCAAGATCCCAGAGGCCATTATCAATGACATAATAATAGAATACTTTGTTGAGGCCAAGGTCCTTGCTTCTCAGCATGACTTTGTGAGGGGCAGATCGTTCCAAGCCAACCTGATCAACTTCATCAAGGCGATGACCAGGCAGCTGACAAGGGCAGGGCATGGACATAGTCTATCTGAACTTCAGCAAAGCCTTTGATACTGTAGCACATGACAGGCTTCAGGACAAAGTAAACTAGTCCAATATACACAAGATATGCACATGTTGAATTGCTAACTGGCTTCGGGGTGAGAAGCAGTGGGTGGCAGTGTACTAGCGCTACTCTGTGAGGAATAGAGTGCTCAGTGGCATTCCCTATTACAGAGACTCCAGTAGGACAAATGTCCCTAGCTAAAACCACACAGCATTCTAATGTAGGCAGAGGAACTATTTTATTACAAAATAAATGAAACATCTGAGTTTTAACATTTAAACATAAAAATTATTTTTTTTTCAAACATATAATACAGTGGCCCATTTTCTAAGTGCAATAATACCCTACAGGGTGGGCATTATGGGCTATACCGGACCTTCGAGGGGCTTTAAGGCCTTCCGCCTGTGGCAGTGGGCCTCATTACTTCCCTGAGTGGTCCAGTATAGCCCAATGCAGCCCACCCTATCAGGTATTATTGCTTATGTACAACATGCATTACATGGCATATGCATATCTACACCCATATTACAGAACACAGACAGTAGACACAGAAGAGACTGTGGCCTCTTTGAAGTTCCATAGGATACACCTGCCACCATAGCTACATGTAGACAACATATCACATGACATACTGTAGTCATCCACCCTGACACCACAGCTGCCATAGCAGGTGCATGGCTCAGAGATCCAAAGTAGGTCTTGTAATGTACAGGGCACAGGGGACATCTTTTGAGATAGTGGTTCCATACACCTGCATTGGTAAGATCAGGCTATTCAGTGGAGCAGGTTCCATAGGACAAAGCAGACACAAGAGAGACATACAGATGCAGTGCATATTCTCTCAGGAACAGTAATGCAGAGGTATGTTAGCATGGAAACATTACTGCTCACAGGACACAACCCAAACAATACATAGAGGCATCTGTACTCACCTAACCTTGGCACAGTGCCAGTCTCCACCATCACCCTCAGCTGATGCAGGCAGCATGGTTACCTGTGTGACAAATTATTGTACCAGTGCTTAAATTGATCCATGGTGCATGTAACCCTTGTGTGCTATGTCTGGCACCTCCCCATAGAGGCCCACACCTCACATCTGAGCCTGTCGGTATCAAACCTTTCATCCAGAAGAGCTGGTCCACTCTGGCCACCACAAGGTCAACCAAGTTAGCCAGCTCTGTTGCAGATCACCTGGTGTCCCTGTGCCTGACTGCTCTCCTCCTTCAGTCAGTCATTGTTACAATACAGCATCAAAAAAGCCTTGCAACTTATCCTCCCAAGTCACAAAAACCAAAGAAGCTAAAAGTGCGTGAAAAATACAATTTATTTATTTTATACTCACACACTACATAAATATAAAGAAAGCAGATAAATTGCCACCCCTGCAGTCCATCACTGAAGCCTGACGGTGTTTCACTCCCTTCTCCCAAAGCTGCAGTGTCCCTAGTTCCAGCTGTCACACCAAGCTTGGAACAAGTACCTGGCTCTGTGGATGTGACCTGCCATTTGCACATGTTTCAGAGTTAGCGCAGTGCTAATATTGGTTAATGCAGCACCTATGCATATTTCTGGTTGGGGAAGACCATCTACATGTGGCAGCATGAGATGACACATGCACATGGTGTGTAGGTACAGACCAATGTTGCACAATGGCATAGCACAACATCACAGTATGCATGCTGCACTGCATCATATCACTCCCGATGTGTGGCATCATGTCTCCATCTCATGGGAATGTAGTGCTAGTGCAATGTCAGTACTAGTGCTAGTGCAAATATGAAAGCACTTGGGGAAACCTGCAATATTGAAACATTGTATGCAAATGAGTGTTTCATAGTCAGAGGGCAAATTCAACATTTGCATGTTATTACTGGAATGTATTCATTCATTTGCATGCCTCATTTCGCCTGCAGCACACAAAATTAGCAAAGGGCACCACACAAATTCCACAGAGAAACTGCAGGTGGCTAGAGGTAAGTGTATTGTGGAATGGCCTAGTGTAGGGAGATGGGTGATGATAGCACTGTGTTTATGCTGTATCTAGACTAGACTATTGCTGTATCTGCACATGGCCAAGACCTGTATCAGGCAGGCAGATTGTTATGTGTTGGGATCAGCAATGCAGGAACACGTACATGTCTCCACCAGGGGGTAGTGAGATCTGCACACCACTGTACCTCTGCTCTGTGCTCTGCTGTGGGTATGAAATGCTCAGTGCTGTTCCTTCCCCCCACTTACAACAGGGGCCATGGAGGACTGCATTCACCAGCTAAAGCATAAATTTGATGATGAGGAAGTTCTGCCTATGTGTTTTGTGATGGCAACATGGCCAGGAGGAGGGGAACCAAAGCATAAATCCAGGCAGCCTTGGAGAACATCACGGAGGCAGTTAACACAGTGTGGGAGGGGTGAACCCACACCTTAGAAAACATCCATAAGAGGCTGACAGACATGAAGAGGTGTGCTAAGCAGGTCCTGGCCAAGGCACGCCAGAACTTCCAGGCCACAGACAGTGGCCCCAGAGCAGCTGCCCCATAGCCCCCACAGAGGAGGTGCTAGCTCTCACCCTTATGGCTGTGGAGTTGACCAGTGTGGCAGGAGGTGGCTACGAGAACCAGGTCAGACAGGCACAACCATGTGAGTTACTGCATTTGCTCCGTCACATTGGGGGTGTGTGTGTTTGTACACCAGTAGTGTTGGGGTGTGTAGGGGGAAGATTCTAGTGGATGGGCACAGTGTGGAGGCATGGGATGTAATGCACAGATCTGTGGTATGTGTACCCCTCAAACCATAGGCATAGTCAGGCATCATCCATAGTAGATGGGACACCACACATGGTAGATCATTGCTGCTGCATACCCTGTAGGTAATAGTGTACCTGTTTGGAGGGTTGGACAAGCCCACCATGAAGACATGATTGTTACATGGTACAATAATGGGGAACACACCGAGCTAGGTCTCAAATCTTCATGTAATATTCACATGCGTGTGCCTTCCAGGTTCCTCCCCTATTGATATCCTGGATTGTCCGCTGCATCTGCTTTGCTGTCGACACCCAGTACCTCAGACCCTGATTGTTGGAAGTGGTGCACAATGGATGTAGGCTGTTTGCTAGTAGCCTGGTGGGGTGGCCATCTGTGGGGTAATTCCCTACTGTGCCACATCTGTGTTACTTGCATGTGTGATCACTGGTGATGTGGTGTTTGGTGTGCATGGCAATGGGGGTGTATATGCACCTCACTGCAAAGGCAGTATGGGTGATGATACACATTACACTGGGCCTGAATGCTGCCATGATCAACACACACATGTATGTACATTACTTTGCAATAACTCTCTGTCTTCTCTGGTGTTAGCAGCACACTGAATCATAGAGGACACCATCTGTGAACATGTCTTGGGACCATCAAGGCAGTAACTACCCCTGTTGCCCACCCATGCTGGGAATCAATGAGACTTCAACAGGGAGGAGGAGGATGATGACGACAAAAACAAAGATGACATTTTGTTGAGGAGAGAGGGATCCAGCTTGCACCAGGTGGGATTGGCTACCCCTGCTGACCCCCCTACCAATGGGGCTCAGCCACCCCCTTCCTGGCACAGCCATCATCATGCCACCCCCACCCACTGTGCTTGACACAGCCACCGCTGTGCCACCCCAGGTCCCTACCACTGGCATGGCCCAAGCACTGCCCCCCCAGGCCAATTCCATGGGCCCAGCCACCACTGTACAACCCCAGGACCCCCCACTGGCATGGCCACCAACCAGACCACCCAGGCCAATCCCACTGGCCCAGCCACCACTGTGCCACCCAGGCCACTACAGCAGCATGCAGTACCAACCACAGTGGAAACATAGGCCACACAACATCCCAGGGGCCAGCCTGATCCTGTCCCCCAAGACAGTCTGCGGAGTCAGCAGAAGGTGGCCAACAGGTATCTGCTGCAGTCAGCTGTGGAGACAAAGGAGAGCATACAGGCCAAACTGTCACACATATGCCACATGCTGCAGAACAACAAGCAGCATGCAGAAGTCTGGCATGCGTGGCCATTGCGGCCTTGGGTGAACTGCAGCAGCCAATGAATGCTGGTTTAGATCAACTGATTTTCGCTGTGCTGGAGGCTGCAGCCATGGTCTGAGGAACTGCAGGGGCCAGCCAAAGCCCCAGACATTCCAGTGGAGGGACTGTCACCATGCCTGCAGTGCAGGTATCTTGATGCCCAGCACACCCCACATTCCCAGGACAACGTGCACCCCGGCCATGACTTGCTTCTCAGCGGGGGACAGTACTCCATGAGGCCATGACCATGGGTGCCATGCTTGTCTGCCATTGTGTGGAGGATAGCCCCCTATGACCATTCCTGCTATTGTGCTCACACACCATCCACCTCGATTCAAGTAGTACAGAATGTACAAGGGTGCATATTGCCCACAAGCCCCATCCCACATGGGTTACCTCATGCCCCCCACATTACCCATGTTTCCTCACCCCCTGCCTAGATGGCCTAGTAGTTCTGTTCATCTACCTTTCACCCTCCCCACCTGGATAGCCTAATATTTCTGTTCTGCCCCTTTTCACCAACCCCTGCCCAGATGGCATATTATTTATTTTCAGCCCCCTTTTAACCCTCCTGCCAGGGTAGCAAATGATTTATTTTCAGTCCCCTTTAACCCCCCCGATGGCATATTATTTGTTTTCAGATCCCCCCCTCCCTGCCTGAACGGCTTGTTATTTTATTCATGAACATTATCATTGCAGTCTCCTGTGTGGTCTGTACTCACCAACTGGGTCTAAAGCGGTCTGGGATGAAGTGGACTATATACTCCTATGACCTTCTGACCATCCTGCATTCACGCATGTCAAGCTTCACTTGCATCCTCTGGTCCACTGGCTCTGCATCTATTACTGTGTTTCCCACTGGGACCAGCAAGCATATTCCATGGTTCACTGTCATGTTGCCTAGTATGCAATAGACATGGAATATGTCACAAGCCTTCTCAGGGGTGTATTACAGGGAACCACTGTAATGGTCAAGACACCTGAACCACATCTTAAGAATGCCAGAGACCCACTCAATGATGTTGTATGTAGGCAGCTGATGGAGTGGAAGCCCTTTCTATTCATGTAGGCATCCATTCCATCGCCTAAGGGTGCCTGGATGGCAACATGGGTGCAGCCAATAACACCCTGTATGGCCGGTAGGTGCACAACTCAATAGACTTGCTGCATGGTTGCCGTTCACTCTGCTGGTGTGCTGAGGAATACAATGAACTCACCAGCATGGGCTAGCAGGGCATCTAGATACTGTCCCAACAGGCATGAGATGGCAGACTGTGTGATACCGAAGGTGTCCCCAACCAGTGTCTGGAATGTTCTGGTGGCCAGGAAGCACAGTGCTGCTGTCTTCTTGAACTCTATGGACATTGCATGACTGTGGCGGGTGTCTGTCTGGAGCTGATCATGCAGCAGCTCACACAGCTGCAAGATCACAGGCCCATTGAGTCAGTTCTGTACCATGGTTTTTTCATCACTGAGGACTTCAAATGTGACTCGTGGACGGTACTGTCTGTCTGCAGCATAGTGTCTCCATGGTCTATGCACTGACCCACTCCATATTCTACATGATTGCTTGCATCAGGTACATGATGTGTGCCATTTTGTTTTCTGGTGGGTTGGTGGGTGGGTATACTGTATGCTGCAGTGCCTCTCCCTGCCTCTGTGGTTTGCCCCAGGTTAAGACCTGCTTCTTATAATCCTTATTTGCACTGCCCTAGATTTCTTTGCTATTCTGTTAGTGTAGCACTAACCCTTTGAATACAGTGATGCACAGAATATGCATGTCACCACTTCCCTATTTGGGCACTGAATACATTAGGTTTGTGCTTGGCCGCTAGTGCTATAGGCACAGTGCTGCTCATTGAATATGGCAAAGGCAGCACTACTGCAATTTGTCTGCACCTGCTGCAAACCTTTTGAATATGGGGGCCTCCATTTCCCAAACAACAAAAAAGAAATATGGCAACAGCCGACACTGGCTGCTTTTGAACTGTCTTTTTTTCAGGGAGGTCCTGCTTTTAACCGTTTATAAAATACAGAATAATACTTGGAGTAGTGTGTACACACTTGAGGTGTTGGATGCTACATAACTTTACTCTCTGGATTTTGCAAGCATCCACTGACAGTGTGTAAAATCTGAGTTTTGCACACTACCCCATGTCTTGTTTTATATAAATCCCATCTCCCTTCTCCCCTCCCTCACCAAGCTGCAAGACAGGTTAGTCTCCTTCAGAATCCTGGAGTTCCTTACCTCTTCCACTTTTTCTCCCCATTTAAGTCTGGCTTTCAGAAGCTTCACTCCACTGTTTCCTCCCTGCTACCAGCATCTGATTTCACCTTCTCGGGAATGGATCAGGAGCACACTATGGCTGCCATTTTCATCGATCTGGCCAAAGCCTTTGACTCAGTGTCCTACTTACTCATCCTGAACAAGTTGAGCTCTTCTGGCCTCTCAGCTTAGTTGGCTGGTTCCACTCCTACCTAATGGGCAGTCATCAGGCAGTTCAGTTTGGAGACACCTTATCACCCCTTCCCCTGGGATTCCATAGGGTTCCATATTAAGCCCTATTTTGTTTATCATTTTTATGAATGACTTACCATCTGCCTATGCTAACTCACATATACACATGTATGCTGGTTACACAGTCATCTTCACCTCTGGCCCATCCACTGCTTCTGTGGAAAACCTGCTTGAGCAGGATTTTCACGTTTTATGCTGGTTCCACACCAACCATCTCTGGGTCAACACCAAAAAAAACAGTATCCTTGACCTTTAGTACCAGCCAAAAGTTGGCCAGGCTCTCGAGACTTCCAGTCTTCTGCACACTTGGTGACCCAGCCCCACCTCCACTTGATGCAGAACAATCCTTCAAGTACTTTGAGGTGTGGCTAGACAACAAGCTCAGCTTCTCAACCTACACAATGTCATCCATGCAAAACTGTGTCCCAGATTGGGTGCCCTGTACCATAATAAAAGCTGTCTTCACTTGCTGATCTGCAGTGATTTGCTCATCAAAATGGTGCTGTCAGTTTTTTGACTATGCTGACACAGTCTACAGTACTGTCTTCTCCACTTCAATTCCCAGACTGCACACCCCCTGTAGTGCCTTTTGTTGTTTCATGACAAACTCTCCTCCACATACTCACCACTGCTCCCTCTACTCCTCCCTTTGAATTGTCCCCCTAACATCTCGTTGCCTGTTATACTGCTCCTCCTTCATCTCCAAATACTGATTTGGTTCCCTTCCCTCCTACCTATCAACACCCTTCTTCCCATTTGTGCCTGTTCTATGCTCTCTCCACTCCAGGGACCAGGTTAACTTCTCCATTCCTCATCCCCATTTCTCTGCTGGGCAATCTGCCTTGTCAGATCACCTTCCAACTCTTTGCAATCAGCTCCCCTCCTGCCTCCACCGCTCCAACACTTCAGGCTCTTTCAGGTGCCAGCTGAAACTCCTTCTACCTCCGACCTGCTCCTGTTTCCCCTAAGAGGTCCTCCCTGTCTAACACTGGCACAAATAGGATCTGGTTTTCTCCCTATCTAAACTTGTTTCCTTGTGCACTGCCTGCTCATTTGGTTAACTTTTCTATCGCAACATTTTTTGCTGTATCTTGCATAGGCACTTGGCATGATACGGGTCTTCATATTCACACTTTCAATTGTTCCAAGATGTACCTGCAAAATATTATATGTTGTTTCTGTGACTGCACTTCTGTGCTTCAATTGCACTGTGATTTCTGTGCTCTTCCCTCCTATATCCCTGTCCCCTGGGTCACACCTGCAAACGAGCCTTGGCTCAGTGTGCCTTTCCAGCTCACCAATTTTCAAATAAATAAAGTAATTGCTGCGTAGTATTTTCTTGCCTTGCAAACACTACTCAGCAATTATAGAAAACAATGGTTCTGGTAGAGCAGTCAGGTTGGAGCCAGATTTCACTTTTATTTATTTATTTATTGTTTTTCATTTTTGCACAGTTCCCCCTAAACTTTACAGAAAGGAATAGAACAGCAACTTTATTTTTGAAAGAGCTTGTGAAAACACCTACTGTGAGTCAATTTACTGTGCACCCGTCGAAATGTATACACGATGCAGTCAGTGTACGCATGCTGTGGAGTTATGGTAATCCAGCATATATTCATCGCTATAACCAGCTGGTTATAACAGTGAATTATAGTCAGGCTTCCCTATGGAAGAAAATACTCCCTAGTTATTGTAATGTATTCATGCATGATAGCCATGCTCAGATGCAATCAAGCAATAATGCACAACAGGGCATATGTCTTGCTGAGATAATGTCACGCCTTAGGTGGTTGGGCATGAGGCTATAGGCCGAGTGTGTCTGACACCAGAGAAGTGATGTTATCCCAATGACCACATGCCCTGGAGTTCATTATGGTTTGCTTGTGGAAAAAAAAAGGAAAAAAGTTGAAAACATTATTTTTAAAATACATTTTTTGTTTCTTTTTTAATAGGTGTGATGCTGTGCTGAGATAACATCACTGTTGAGATGCCAAACCCAGTTTTTAGATGGGGTCCAACTTTTACCCATTTATGTACTGTATTTACCTAGGATAGCCCAGCCCAGATAAGATGCAGTGTCTATCAGGGTCACCAGAAGTGCAGGTGAGCCTAACTCCCTACTGGTCCCACTCTGGATGTGTGACACCTCCATATCACTTGCCAGGCCAGCAGCTGTATGCCAAGGGAAGGCCACTCAAGAGGGACCACATATTCATTCACACATAACACACCCTCCATGGGTCACTAGGGGCCAATCATGCAGCAGGAAGAGGTACCCTTCCTTTCTGAGGTAGGAAGTGCTTGATAAAAATACCCCACCTTCCTGGCTGACAGCAGGCATTCTGGGCTCAGGGCATCAACACAGGTTGTCTGAAGGAAAAGCAGAATCTCAACCATTGTACTAGCTGGCTGGGTTGCCCCATTTTTACATTGTATTTACCCAATGGTGCACTGCCTAGGTGAGATGCAGTATCTCTTTTATAGTGGATTCCCTCTTCTACCTATTTGTATATTGTATTTATGCAGATTACAGTAGCTCAGCTGTGATGCAATCTATCTTGTTCTCAGTTGGGGTACAGTTTTTATAAACTTTAACAGTGCATTTATCTAAGCTGGCCCAGGTGAGATTCAACATTCTTTTTGAAGGGTCCTGCTTTCTCCTATTTTTATGCTATATTTACAAGGGCAGATCAGCTGTGATGAAACATCTCATGAATACTGGAGGCCTGCTTTTAACTATTTTTGCATTGTATTTACTGAGCATAGCCTAGACCAGCTGGAATGCAGTGTCTTATTTTCATTAGGATTCTGCATTTGCCTATTTCTACAAAGTATTTGCCCAAGACAGTTCAATGGAAATGCCACATCTCTCCTTCAGAGTGGTTCTACATTTACTTATTGTTACACTGCATTTACACAGGACAGCCTAACTGAGATGCAATATCTTTTTTCAGCAGTGTCTTGCTTTTACTAATGTTACAGTATAACCTGGGTAGCCCAGATAAAATGCAATGTCTCATTTTCAGTATTTTCCTGTGTTTATCCTTTTTAGGCTGTTTTTATTTTGGATAGCCCATGTGAGATGCAACATTTTTTTTTTTTTACGGCTGCATGGGCAGAGCACTGTAGTCATTTTGGGATCACATCACTGTAGAAGAAAAGCAGAACTGATCACTGTGTTCTTCTACAGTGATGCGGTCTGTTGTCCACAGCGCTGAAGTCACTGGTGGTCTGTTCTTCATGGACACAGCTCCCCTCCATGGCACTCGGAACCCCTCCACCCCTGCACAGTACTTTCTGCAACTGCGGAAGTGACTTGGTGGCTCTGATTCAAACTGCACATGTGCAAGTATCGTGCATACGCAGGTCTATCAAAGCTGCCATCTTGTGCATGGCAGGTGGCTCTGATGTACTTACATGGCAGGCTCCAGTGCAGCTAAAGCTCTGTGCTTTTACCCACTCTCACCACACACATTCTCTCCAATGTGGCTCTGAGCAGCCATACTGGCTTTGACCAGAGTTTGTTTAATTTTGGCTCTGCTTACATTCATTTTATATAATGTTTACCCAGGATATCTAAGCTGCACTGTCACATCTTCATTTCAGTGTGGTGATGCTTTTACCCAATTTGTAGACCAGGAAAGGCACACTGAGACAAGATTCATTTCCAGGTGTGACTCTAGAAGGCGATGATAGTTAATAAGGGAGGAAATACAACAGAAAGTGGCAAATATAAGTATCGGTATAGCAACCTGGAACAGTTTAAAAATAATTCAAAATTTGCAAAATTATTTGCTGGTGGATATCCCAGATAAGGTGCAATATGTTTTTTTTTTCCCACTGGGGTTCTGCTTTTATTTATTTTGAACTATATTTACTGTGGCTAGCCCAAATGAGATGCAATGTCTCAGTTTCTGTGAGATTCTGATGTTTCCCATTTTTAGCCTGAATTTACCCAGGATATCCTAGCCTAGGTGAATTAGATACAGTACACAGATACATTGCATCTGACAGATGAAAAAGACACAATGGTCTAGCTAGTCTATCCATACGCCTACTGTACCTGAAGCAGTGTCCTGTCTACACTGGGCAGGAGGTGTTGTTCAGTATATGCAGTGGTTCTGTGACCCCCCCTTCCCCACAATACCCTATCCCCTTTTCCAATAGTTTGTACTATTCCCTTAAGTATATCCCACCCTTGGTTGTACCTAGTAATGTTCTTTGAGTTGACCACCTCTTTCAGCAATTTATTCCTCTCATCCACTACCCCTTCTAGATTGAAAAACTTCCTACATCTGTAGACAGCTCTTGTGCTCAGACATCAAAGACATTTGCCACTATAGATAAAGGTGGCACTTCCATGGCAGCAACTAGATCAGCAGTCACTCAAACTACCTACTGGCTGCACTGGACATAAGTGTGCATCTGTACAGGACTGGTTTGGAGTGCAGTTCAGTCTATGGACTGTGGGTTTGTGTGAATTAAATCTTTCACGAAGACTGACATCAGAACTACAGAATGGCAGACATTTTGTTGCCCATTGATCTGCTCTGCCATGACAATAGAGTTAAGTGGCACTGAGCCCACCAATCCAGATTTCTGGTTAGCTACAGGAGCCACAGCAGCTCATGGACTACTGGTGTGCCTAATAAATTCAGGTGCTTTTTCATCAGCCATGTAACAGACCTCCAGGACTGCCCATCCTGACTGACTATGCAACTGCCTTTCATTGTTCAGCTGTCAGCTGAAAGCATAAGTTCACACTCCATGCCTCTCTGTACTGGGTGAGTACATCAGGGAAGCTCTCCATTACCAGACTGTAGTGTGCTGACAGAGTCTTAGATGCTGTCTAGGGTTTCATTATGACCTGCTCTATAGGAGACCTGCTAGGAGTTATCTATGCACCCACAAGTTTCAGTAATTGTTGTCTAAATGTTAGAAAAATAAAGAATGAGTCAACTCCCAGGTAAACCCCTTTTTTTGGTACAAAAAAGATAGCAACATCCTTCCTTCATTCAAGTCAACCACCAGTCATACTCCTTTATCTTCCCAGCAGAGATGTCTCTGGTGCAGAAATACATCATATTTGGGCTTTCCTTTAAAAGCCTGGATAAGCAAGGCACCTGGGGATAGACCTGGTTTGTGATCAATGATTCTGTGGGCCTCTACTCGTGCTCTGGCCATGGCCCTGTCTAAACAGATTGGGTATTTTTACTGCCCAGAGGTCTGTCAGGCTAGGGGCCAGTACTCCCATACATTCTGGACATCTAAAAGTGTGTCTCCCATTTGTGCCCCTCTAGCTAGAGTATTCTGTTTGGTACTTTTGATAAATTCCAGCCAGCAGGCCAAATAGTATATATAAAAGTTAAGAAGGGTCAGTCTACCGTCTCTCGCAGGCCTCTGTAAGGCCACCTGTTTAACGTGAGCAGGCTTTCCCCTTCCACATGAATGTATACAAAAGACTCTTTGAGTTGGACAAAGAAGATTAGGGGTACATTGATGGGGGGAGACTGAAACAAATATAATCAGGGCCCCTACTTTTCTGTGGCACAGTGGGACCAAGTTCTGCGGCAAGACTACCATTTGCCACAGAACTTCTGCGGCGGTGGTTTGTAATTTCTTCGGAAGTTCTGCAGCACTAACAAACTACCACATCACAGTGTCAGCTTGTCATCCTGACTTCACTTTCATGACAGTGGTTATAGCAATTAGGATGGTGGAAAGCACAGTAACACTAATTCAAAAAATAACAGACTTATAAAAATAATTTTTGCCTAAAAAAGCAAAACAAATGTCTCTCCCTTAAGGTCCTAGCCTGTTGCATAAATGACATATGCAGAGGGGACCTTGTGTGATAAATAAGGTATTTCTATATGCTTGCTATCTATCCCACTAATGAGGTCTCTACTGTGTATCACTTATATATATTTGTATGTGCTTTCTACACCACTCATGAGGTTCCCACTGTGTACCACTTATATATTTATATGCAATCTGTAACATACATACAAATATATGTGTGTGTGTGTGTGTGTGTGTGTGTGTGTTGAGAGAGAGACAGAGATACTGTGTGTGTGTGTGTGTGTGTGTGTGTGTGTGTGTGTGTGTGTGTGTGTGTGTGTGTGTGTATATATACATATTTTATTTCCATGAACTTGCATCCTCATTCATACAGGTCCCATTGGAAATGGAATAGAGGAGTTATTGCAAAACTGTTTTATGTCAACCTGCTTTCCCTGACACACTGCGTAACACCATCAGGCCATGACATGCATGTGAACCGATTGTGAGATGGAGCTCTCCAGCCCATCACAATGTGTCCACATGTGACAGAACACTGCACCATACCTTCCCAGGCTCCATGCAGTGATGTGTTCCACCAATCCTTGTGCTGCCCAGCCAGCTCCCAGAGCTAACCTCTGAACCTGAGTTGCCGGCATGGAAACACAGCATGCTACCCTCTGGCCCAACAGCTGTCCCTGCACACAACATTTCTCCATAACTTTTAGGTGATTCTATCAACCAATGACAATATGTAATCAATAACCCTGGCAAAAATGCGTACAGGGCAATTATTTATTTAACAGGTCTATTCTTTCAACAGGTCTACACATTATTATATTCCACTTTTCATGGCATAATTACTTTATTTTTCTTAAAAATGACAGTTAAATTCATTTTACCAGTTATTCATTTCAGATGGCATCTCTATACCTTAAAGGCACAAATAGGTTTGTACAAAGTGAGGTATGGACTTAACAGGTCTGTGCTATTGACAAGGTTTTGTGTAAGTTGGCCCTAGTGCAATAATTAAAGACTGAAAATTGTATTAGGCTGTAGTGTAGGTTGAGCAAATATCCCCATGCATGATGTACTGTGCCACAGTCTCTGGCAGTGGGAGCTGTGGTAGATAAGTGACTGTTCATTTCTGTTGCAGAATGCAGTCATTTCATTAGCTAATGTATGATGTTATAGCAATGATAACATCACATTCAGAGCATATGGGGGGTTTGGATATAAAAAGAGGGGATGGGAATCAGATTCTATGGATACACAGAAATATTAATAACAAATCACCAAGAAGAGTGAATTCTGCGGCACAGCAGAAGTTCTGCGGTAGATTGCAAGTTCTGCACAAAATTCTGCGGCCACAGAATTCTAGGGGCCTTGAATATAATATCTTAAGCAACATACATATTTTTATCATTCTTATACACCCTATGAGATACAACGGCACGGATGTCCACCTCTCACAGTCAGCCTTTACTTTTCATAGTGGGGGGAGTAATTAAGCTCAAAAAGATGAGAATGTTTCCTGGGTGCATATATTCCTAATTATTTTAAAGTGTCTACCTCCCTTAGTGGTATTTTGTTCGACCTCTTCCCTGTGTTGGATTTTTTTCCTAGGTATATAATTTCACTTTTGTCCTAGTTAATCATGTGCCCTGCCATAAAGCCATATTTCCATAATACCCTGTGATGTTACACAATGATGAATGAGAATCCCATCAGGAACACAATGAGGTCATCCACAAATAATGATATCTTGAGGCCTTCTCCATCTACTTCCAGCCCACATATATTGTCTCTGACCTGAATGACCACCGCAAGGAGTTCAAGAGTCAGAACATACAGGACCGTTGATAGGGGATATCCCTACCATGTACAATGCATCAATTGAAACAACTGTGAAAGACAGCAATTGGTCATAACCTGGGCTGTTGGCTTCATGTATAGCATTGCCACTCACTTCCTAAATGTCAGCCCCATACCAAAGGCTTGCAGGGTATGTAGCATGTAGCCCCACTCTATATGATCAAAGACCTTTTCAGCATTCAATGTCAGTACCCCTGCCTCCTCTTTATGTGACTTCTATGACAGTTTTCAGATCACATTCAGGGTTTTCCTGATGTTGCCTTTACCCTACCTGCCTTTTGCAAAGCTTGATTATGCTGACTGAATAATATTTTGAAGTATTCCCTCCAATCAATTCACCATTACCTTGGCCATAATTTTATAATCAGCCATAAGGATGGGTATTGGCCTGTAGGAAGAGCACTGAGTGGGGTCTTTCCCATGCTTCTGGAGGACAATTATGCTGGCTGACCATATGGAGGGGGGTAGAACCCATTTCCAGACTCTCCTGCAGCATATCCATTAGGGGATCTCTGAGGATAGGGGTATATACTTCATAAAAAAACAATTGGTAGGCCATCTGCCCTGGGGACTTACCACCTCTGAGACCCCTAATAGCTCCATACACTTCCTCCCACTCAAGAGCTGCTTCTAGCTCCATAGCCTTAGCTGTGGGCACTTGCTGGATTGTGACCTTTGGGTAAAGAACTGTGATGACTGTGTTAACTGGAGCACCTTTGCTGCAGCCACAACCAAGAACAGGGCCATTCTCGATGCCCTACAGGTGGCATGCTTCAGACAGCTAGTTTTGGAACCCACTTGTGAGGGAGCAATCTTAGACTTCATACTCTCAAATGGGGACAGTGAGAGGATCTCAGATCTAGAAGTGGGTAACCATTTGGGAACAAGTGACCAGCAAACAGTGTGGTTCACAATAAATTCAGCTACAGAGTCAAGCCATACAAAAGTGAGGGTACTGGACTTCAGGAGGGCTGACTTTGGCAAGATGGGAGAGTGCCTTAGAAAAGTACTAGCAAACAGGCAAGAAGGAAGGATGGAGCAACAATGAGGAAACATCAAAACTGGCATCACAGAGGCAACAAGTCTTTGTGTGAAGCAAATAAACACATCAAAATGAAAGAAAAAGCCACTATGGTTCTCAAAAGAGGTGGCGGGGAAGGTTAGAGAGAAAAAGATAGCATTTAGGAAGTATAAGGAAACACAGAAGGAGTAGGACAGAGAACTGTACCAGTTAAGGCAGAAGGAAGCAAGGAGGGAAGTCAGAATAGCAAAGGCCCAAACTGAGAAAAAGATGGCCAACTCTGTTAAGAAGGGGGATAAAACATTTTATAGGTACATCAGGGAGCATATAAAGACAAAGGGAGGGATAGTGAGGCTGAATAGAAAGGACGGTGGGTGGGTAGAGAGGGACAGTGAAAAAGCAGGGATACTGAACGAATACTTCTGCTCACTATTTACAAAAGAGGAGGAGGGGGAGGTGCCTAATCCAATTAACAGAAGCACTATGGATGGGGGGGGTCGATCCCAAAGGGTTCTGAAAGAACTCCTAAAACTGAAGGTGGACAAAACAATGGGGCCTGATGGAATTCACCCCAGAATTCTAAAAGAATTAAGGGGAGAACTAGTGATGCCACTGATTATCTTTTTTTTTTATATATATATTATTTCTATTTATTCTCCTCCCCATACGGCCCCCATCTGACCAGCTCCTCCAGCTCCACCACCCCCCCAGAATTACCATGGCTTACCTTACGCCCGGTCCAGGAGCGGTGTCTGTGGAGAGTCGTTCGCCATCCTGCCACTGGTTTTCCAGTTTTTCCTCCATTTTCTCTCTATTTTTTCCGAGGGCCCCAGGAGGAGGTTGTATGCATATGGAGGCATGCATGCACCTTACAGCCCAGGTAACAACCCTCCTCCACCCACTCCATTGGCCTATTGCTGGCACCCTGCTTGCACAGCCCCTCGGCCTCCACCAGCGGGTAGCCATGAGCGAAGGATGCCATCCCACCTTCCCGGAGAGGAGAGCTGCCTGACAGCCACTCCATCCATCTCCACCCTCCCCCTCTGTGCCGACCTCTGATGACCCAGGCTCACTCCCGAACCCAGGTCACTGGCATGCCGCGAGGTGAGAAGTCCAGCGCCTCAGCCCTCTGTGCCACCAGGCTGGCTCTGACTACCCTTTTTAACAAATCATGAGAGGATGGTGTGGTACCTGAGGACTGGAGGAAGGTGGATGTGATTCCCCTTCACAAAAGTGGGAGCAAGACAGAGGCAGGAAACTACAGACCTGTCAGTTTGACCTCTGTAGTAGGGAAAGTGATGGAATCACTTCTGAAGGAAAGAACTATTGAGCACCTAGAGGCCAGTGGGGCACAGGACCCAAGGCAGCTTGGTTTCACAGTGGGAAGGTCATGACAGATGAATCTAATTGATTTCTTGACTGGGTGACCAAAGTAGTAGACCAAGGAGGGGCTGCGGACATGGCCTACCTAGACTTTAGCAAGGCATTTGACATAGTCCCATACAAATATTATTAATGAAATTAACCAGCCTGTGAGTGGGTCCCAGGGTGGTAGCCTGGATAAAACATTGGCTGGGCAACAGAACACAGAAGGTAATTGTAAATGGAGCCCACTCGGAAGAAAGAGGGGTTACTAGTGGGGTACTGCAGGGTTCAGTACTGAGTCCAGTCCTTCTTATTATCTTTATAAGTGACATTGCAGAGGGACTGGAAGAAAAAGTATACCTCTTTGCAGATGATACAAAGATCTGCAACATGGTTGATACACAAGGAGGCGTGGAAAGGATGAGAAGGAACTTGGCAAGGTTGGAGGAATGGTCAGAAGTTTGGCAGCTTGGATTCAATGCAAAGAAGTGCAAAATGATGCACCTGGGAAACAACAACTCAGGGAACATTACACAATGGGGGGGGGGGTAGTAACAACAACAAAAATGAAAAGGGACCTGGGGGTAATCATATCAGATGACCTTAAGGTTGACAAGCAATGTGAGAAGGCAGTAGGGAGGGCTGGGGGGATACTGGGATGCATAGGGAGAGACATCACCAGCAGAAAACAGGAAGTTGTTATCCCTCTGTACAGACAGTTAGTGAGACCCCATCTGGAGTACTGCATCCAGTTCTGGAGACTCCATCTCTGCAAGGACATAGACGGGATGGAGGCAGTCCAGAAGAGGGCAACTAAAATGGGGCAGGGTTTGCAAGAAAAGCCTTACGAGGAGAGACTAAAGGAGCTTAATATGTATACCCTTGAGGAAAGGAGGGAGAGGGGGGACAGGATAGAAACTTTTAAGTACCTCAGTGGAATCAACAAAGTCCAAGAGGGTAGCATCTTTCAGAAAAAGAGATGTGCAAGAACAAGGGGACGTAATTTGAAGATAGAGGGGACGCTCAGGGACAATGTGAGGAAGTATTTTTTCACAGAAAGGGGGGTGGATCCATGGAACAGCCTTTCTAAGGAGGTTGTGGGGTCTAAAACTGCGGGAGAATTCAAGAATGCATGGGACAGACATAAGGCAATTCTTGTGGGGGGTAAGAATAAATAGGCTGTTGGTTAACTAGGATCTGTAGCTTATCCTGTAGATAGGGAAATGGGCAGACTAGGTGGGCCTAGTGGTCCTTATCTGCCATCAAAGTCTATGTTTCTATGTTAACTAAGCAGGAATTGGGGAGCACGCAGATGTATATAGAGCTTGATAGTACTCTCTGAATCTGTCTTTAATTACTGTGGGTCCAAAGGCACCTCCACACTCCCTGTTTCAAACCCCACAATGTGTGACATTATTACCCTAGCATTTAACTGCCATGACAACCATTTTCCTCCCCTATCACCCTCGAAGTATCGCCAAACATTAGTCAGGAAGATCTGCCTTTCTAGTTTTGAGTCACTAGGGTGTTGTGTTCTATTTTAACCTTTTGTAGCACCTGTACTGTATTGTACAACTGGGTGTGGTGCTGGCCATATGCTCCTGTTCACATGCTTGTATTTTTTTCCTCTAGCTGAGAAAGCCTGCTCTTGCATTGCTTATTTTTGGCTGGCAAAGGCTATAGTCACCCCATGGATGTACACATTCTTTGTCTACCAGCGGGCAGAAGCAGGTATGTCTCCTGCTTTATTAGTTATTTATTGGGAAATGGCTTCTTTAATACATGCCCTATAAGCCTCCTAAGTAAGTTTGGGTAAAGTTTCCACTCTGGGGCAGGGCACTCTGCTCTCCTACCCCAATTACAAGTCACAAAGGAGCATGGCCTGATATCACTATAGGGCATGACAGACCTCGCATAGCCCCTGTGTTAATGTAATGTCCCTGAATATGAGATCTATATGGGTATATGAGCAATGGGCATGGGAGTAGAGAGTGTATTCCCTGAATGCTGTGTGGGAGTACCTCCAAGTGTCAGTCAGTTTATGAACCCTGATTAGGTCTTGCAGAGACTTAGAACTTCAAGATTGTATCAGAGGGATACCGGCTGATCTATCCATTATGCCTTCCAGACACAGTTTGTGTCCCCACCTATAAATACTGGGCCCCAACACATTGATATTTCTACTGCAAATTTTTGGTTGAATTCTGGGGAGTCATGGCTTGGGCCATACATGGACCGTACAGCAATCTTCTGATCTGTGTCTATCACAATCTGAGGTGGAGAAAATCTCCCTACAGGGTCCCTAACCACCTTGGTACATGTGGCCTGCAAATATGGTGTCAGTCAGATAGCCATCCCCCTGGCCTTTGAATTAAAATGTGCAGCTAGCCACTCCCCTTTCCAGCTATTCACCATGTGGGTTAGCTCCCAGTCAGTCATGTGGGTCTCCTGGAATAAGACTATGTTCAGCCTATGTTTTTTAATGTAGGTTAATACCTTCTTCCATTTAATCACTGTTTTTAAGCCGTTGATATTCCAGGACATGACTATCAGGTCGACAGCCATATGAGCCATAATGAAGAATCACTATAAACGCTCCTCCTGTGATTCGCTGCCCATAATCCCATTGTTGCCTGACCAGTCTCAGTCTACAGGCCTCTCGTTTGTACCTGTCAAGTACTAATCCATGATAACAACACAGGCCCCAACTAAACTGGGCCATTTTACTCCTATAACCTTCCCCCATTTGCCTCCCCACAGGTAACAAACACCCATTTGCTTGACCTCCCCTCCTCCCTAAAGGGCCAAAACCCAACTAGCTCCACAGCTATTTTCCAAATAAACTAGGCGGAGAGTTGAAATAGTGAGTCGTAGTGATTGTCATCCACAACCCATAGCTTCAGCAGAGTGCACTAATTGGTACAGCACAGATGCTGCATTTAAACATTGCCAGGGATGGTCCAGGAAGTCACTCTATTTGATAGCCCTTTCTTATAAGACATATAAAGAAAATTCAGCAGCCTTAACAGTTGGTGTTCCCTTAATTGTAAACTTGAACAGTGTGAAACTGCAATGGCTAGTTCTGTACAAGATATTGTCAAATAATATTGACTAACAGCAGCATGATAAATTACATAACATGAGAGAGAGCTGAGATGTGCTCCAAAAGTTTATCATCTCTACTCACTGACTGGGACCTAAACGTGCGGGGGTACACTATGCTTAGGAAGGATAGAAAGGAGGGCAGAGGGGGTGGAGTGGCTATGTTCATTAGAGATGACATAGAAATTGCTAGGGTAGAAGAGACAGAGGGAAACGTGGAGGCCTTATGGGTCACCTTACGATCCCCAGCAGGAGATAAGGTCAAGCTGGGTGTAGTATATAGGCCCCCCGGGATGAGTGATGTTCTAGAGGATGGTTTGCTGGACAACATCATTGCCCAGTGTGGACCAAAAGGGGAAGGAGTGGTGTTGATGGGGGACCTTAATATGCCAGGTACAAACTGGGGAACTATGTCCTCTAAGGTGGCCAAGGAGCAGAGGCTGCTGGATGGCTTCCAGGATGTGTTCTTAACACAGCATATGATGGAGCCCACAAGGGAGGGGCATGTCCTGGACGTGGTTCTGGCAGATGGGGATCTGGTAAGGGACCTGGTTGTAGAGGACCCCTGACTGGGAGCGACCACAATACTGTCTGGTTTCAAATAAGCATGGGGAGATCTAGAACACTGGCAGTGGACTTCAGGGGGGCAGACTTTGTGGGCATGGGAAATATTCTCAAGGATCACTTGAAGGGGATTACAACAATGACAAGTGTGGAAAGGAGATGGGAGGTCATAAAAAGGGGACTTCATGAGGCAGTCAGGATCTGTGCTAAGTTGAAACGTAAGGGAGCAAGGTCACGTAAACCATGCTGGTGGTCCAATGAGGTACAGGTAGCAGTCAGAGAAAAGAAGGCGGCCTATTAAAAATATAAAACAACAAGAGGGGATAGGGATAAGGAAATGTACCATCTTGCATCTAGAAAAGTTACCCGGATGGTGAGGGAAGCAAAGTCCAGTAAAGAGCAGCGGCTGGCACAGGGAATACATGGAGGGGAAAAGGGGTTCTTCCAGTACATTGGGGAGCGGAGAAAACAAAGAGGCCATCTCAGCAGATTGAGATCAGAAGGAGGGTGGGTGGAAGAGGTGAGGGACCAGGCAGAGGTATTTAACAAGTACTTTGCCTCTGTGTTCACTAGGGAGGGGGATGGGATATCTACAAAGCAAGGCATTATGGGGATAGAAGCGGCAGTGAGTGGGATCAGGGGAGCAACAGAAATGGAGCAAGAGGGAGGGAGAGGTACCCAAGGGGTGTCACATCTGGATAAGGATAAAAAGGCCAGTAAGGTGGAGGGGATGGATGATGCTATCTCCGCCAAAAGGGTGTGGTTAGCCCTCAAGGCCCTAAAGAAAGACAAATCTCCTGGGCCGGATGGCATTCATCCGAGAGTACTATGGGAATTGGCGGACATACTGGCTGCACCCCTGGCGGAGCTCTTCACCAGGTCACTTGAGACAGGGAGGGTACCTAGGGATTGGCAAGAGGCACATGTGGTGCCAATCCATAAAGGGGGGGTCAAGGGAAGTACCAGGTAACTATAGACCCACCAGTTTGACCTCAGTGGTGGGAAAATTATTGGAGAGTATACTAAAGGAATGATTGGGGGTGTACTTGGAGGAGGTGGGAGGTCTGGATAGTCGGCAACATGGGTTTGTGCCAGGTAGATCATGTCAAACCAATCTTGTGGAGTTCTACGAATGGGTAACATCAGCACTGGACAGGGGAAAGCCTGTGGATGTATTATTCTTGGACTTCTGCAAGGCATTTGACTCTGTCCCCCACAATGGTCTGGTGGAGAAACTGATGGGGTTAGGAGTAGGCCCTTTGATGGTCAGATGGATTGAAAACTGGCTAGCTGGATGCACCCAGAGAGTAGTGGTCTGTGGGGAGCTCTCGAACCCTAGAGAGGTTGGTAGTGGGGTACCGCAGGGCTCGGTCCTGGGTCCGATCCTGTTTAATGCATACATATCGGACATCAGGGAGGGTATAGGGTGTGAAATGAGTCTCTTCGCTGATGACTCCAAGATGGAAGCAGTAGTTGGGGAGAAGAGGGGAGGTTGGCCCTGCAAGGGGACCTGGACACCCTGGAAAGCTGGGCTCACACATGGAAATTAAATTTCAATATCACCAAGTGCAAGGTGTTGCATCTTGGTGGGGAACCCTAAACACAGATACACCCTGGGAGGGGAGGTGCTGGAGGCCTCAATAGGGAAAAAGACCTAGGGTCATGGTGGATGCATGTATGAATAACTCTGAGCAGTGCAGGAGGCGCTAGCAAGGCAAACAGGATGTTGGGATGCATCGTGGGGGGATCACCTCTAGGAGCAAGGAAGTGATTCTGCCGCTGTACAATGGACTGGTCAGACCACACCTTGAGTGCTGTGTACAGTACTGGAGACCACACTTGAGGATATACAGTTCCTGGAGAGGGTACAGAGGAGGGCAACTAAGATGATCGAGGGCTAGGGGATTTGGTGATGAGGACAGACTTGAGGAGCTCTGCCTGTTTTCATTGGAGGAGAGGAGAGACAGGGGCATGATTGAGGTCTTCAAGTACCTCAAGGAATAAATAGGGTAAACATGGAGGGATCTTTAGACTAAAGCAGGGAGGTATCACCAGAGGGCATGGTTTGAAGTTGGAAGGTGGAAGGGTTAGGGGGGAAAAGAGGAGGAGGTTTTTCACTGAGAGGGTGGTGGACCCTTGGAATGCACTGCCTGGCGAGCTGGTTCAGGAGATCCACAGTGGAGAGCTTCAAGAGAGGGTGGGACAGACACTGAAAGTGGATGTATCAGATGATGGCCTGTCCCAGGGGGGTGGGGATGGATGATAGGGGTTTCTGGAACACAAGGGAGGGGAGGGCCTCGGCACCCAACTAGGGATCTGAGGTTTGAGCAGACTCGATAGACCGCAAGGCCTAATCTGCTGGCAAATAGTATGTTAGTATGGACTACACCCCTCTTACACTTTGTTGGCTGTTGAAGTATTTTGTGCATTAAAAGCATGTCCACTAGCCCTGTACAAGCTCCTTGGTACTTCAAGAGATGGCTTCGTTTTGCTTGCATGTGGTTCTTCCAGGTATCGGAGTGTGCAGCCCTGGCAATAGGTGCCACAAACTGTTTAATATCCTCAGCTCTGTCCTAATGAATGCATATTTGCTGACAGTCCCAGTCCTTAACTTCGGTACATAAGTGTACTAATAGTGCACTAATAAGGAAGACACAGAGGCTGCTTTCACACATTGCCAGTCATTGTCTAGCAGTGCACTCTGCTTGATAACATATTTACAGTATCTATGCCAGTAACTACTGTATATATAGAAAATACAACACTCTTAACTTTGGTGTTCCCTTAATCACAATATGATACAGTGTATAACTTCAGTGTCCAACTACATAACAGGTAATATCAGTTAACAGTGGCTTGGGAAATAGCCTAACATGAGACAGAGCTGGATACAAAACTTCATTCCTAGACTGAAAGCATACACAGCACTACCCCCATCCCCTTCACATCACCTGTTTGTGGGGAAATTCCATGCATTGCAAGCACTTCCACCAGCTTTACATAAGCTCTGTGGTGCTACCAAAAGAGAGATACGCTTTCAATCACGTGGGTGCAGTGTGCATATTTATGGAACACATACAAACAGAGGAGAGAAAGAATAAGTCCCTTAGCTAGGACTTGAACCCAGGCTGACTGGAATACCATTCCAATGGTGCTAACCAGCTGTGCCACCAAGGCAACTGGAACCTGAGCTTTCCCAGAGCACACATTACTCTTTCTCCAATTCACAACCTGGTACTGCACAAATAATTACTTCATTTTCAATCACATGGATGCAGTCTGTATATTTATGGAAGACATAAAAACAGAGGAGAGAAAGAAGTAAACCACTGCAAGTAATTTACCAGCAGCTACCCTGCCCTGCCCCCTCCCACCCCACTGGCTTGGTTCTCCTTCAGACTTCTTCATGCTGATGTACATACCTTCACACTGTCCGAAGTAGGGAAAGGTATGAGGGGTAGTTGCTAGCAAGTAGTGCCTTCAGCATGTTCAGGACTCCCTCATGTGCATGAGCCTAAAGACGCAGCACAGCTGTCAGTGTGATTGGTGGTACATGAATTTGGATCAGTATTCCCCATACTGAACACAGTGGGGACTTAAGTGGAAAGCCAAGAGCAAGGGAAAGATGCCAGGGAACAAAAAGAGAGCAAGGGAAGTACCTAGTTTGGGTGTTGGTTCACCAGTTCTCCTCACTAAGCAGGCATGGTGGTTCTCTGGTTGGATCTCCCCACCACCGCTGTATCTGCTTGATTAACAAATTCTTTGGCCTCGTCAGCCATGGTGTAGTTGTGAAGACTGGTCCCCAGCTTCATATTTCGGAGTTTGTTCAGATATAAATGTTGAAAAAACCATCTCCTACCATGCAGCTTTGTTTTTATTGCACTGAGTTTCTGGTGCTGTTGTTGAAGCTGCCTGCTATAATCAGGAAACACATCTATTCAAATGGGCCCCACCACCCTGGCTGCTCTCAGTACTGCCTATTTGTCATGGTACCAGAGAAACTTGGCCAAAAAAAATGTCTGGTCCATTCTCCACTCTTTATCTTGCCTCCGGGAGTTCTGTGACCTCTGACTAGTGAAGTTCCTTGTCTCCCATCTTTAGAGTGTTCTGCAGCCATCATTGAAGAAATGCAATAGGGCCCTGTCCCTTCACTCCCTCAGGCAGCCCCACAATATGAATGTTTGACTGGTGGCCATGATTTTCCTGATCATCGACCTGCTCAAGTAGGGACTGTATTTTTTCTTTGTAATAAGTCTATCCTCAGGATCAGCCAGTGGCTTGATCTCCCACCCCTCCTGCTCTGTCCCTCCACCTCTTTTAGCCACGTGGAGTGAGCTGCCAAGGCTTCACTTAGCACCTCTATGATGGACTGCAGATGGGTAATTTATGTGGTAAGGTTATTGAAACTCTTATTTAAGTTCTTGGACTCGCCAGCTTGGATGCTATGGCTGTATCAGTGCCTCTGAATATTGCAGCTCTTTCACTTTTTCTGTGGCTCCTGCCATGTTCTATTCCCAAGCTCGTGTCTGAGTAGCAAGCCCCACTTTTTTTTCTGCTCACAACAGCTGCAAAGTTAAGATGAGCTCACTTCTTTTGCTGCCAAGCAGTACTCATATTTTCCAGGTATCTTTTTATTCTATGAAAGAACAAATTGCATAAAGGATACCTCTGGTACAAGTTGGGTTGTGGATGTTGGTGGGAGATTCCAATTAACAACCAGCCACCATTGCCATTGGCTAGGCTACAACCCTTGAATTCTGCAGAATTATTGCAGAAAACAATAACAGTTCAGTGGCAATTCCTACATTTTGTCATGAAGGAATCTGTGACACTGTGCTGCATCCTGTTCAATTTCACTGCCGTTTGGAAGCATTTAACTTGATTTAGGAATCTGGCCCAAAGATTAAAAATACTTCAATTTGAGGACTTGCCATTTTTGCATTTGCATGGTCTTTGGGTTTGGGGATGAACTGTTTCATTTAGTATTGCTTAATATTTAATTCAAAGTGCACTACCACTGGTCAACCAGCTGTACCATCTGTACACCTACACCATTTCAGCCTCAGGGTACTCAATGTAGCAATTTTCTCAATCAAGCAGGGGAAGAAGGATTGTTTATTAGAATGCCAGACTATGGCGCCTGCTGATTGGTACAGCCTCTGATAGCAATGGGAGGAGTTTAGAATGCCAGTTTTGGGTATGAGGAAAAAGTGGCAAGATGGTAGAGTAATAGGAGGGCACAAGTGTGCCTTTGGGGCACCCTTGCCTCAAGCTGCTTTTCAGGGCACCTAAGAAAGCAAGGTCCCTCACCTGCAGCAGTTGACTATGGATCAAGTGTGAGAGAACAACATAACTCTTTATCTCATCATCTTGTAGCTTCCAGTGACAGACACCAGGACAGTGGTGACAACTGAGAATTTGGACTCTGAAGGCTATTTAGTGTAGGTCACCATTAACACTGGTGGCAGTGTTGGGGAGACACTGGAAGGGTGTTGAGTATCCTAAGTGACTGTCCCTCAAGGGACGTTCTTGGCAGGCGTGCAGCACATGGAGACTCTCAACAAAGCAGGTGTTCACTTTTTGGGATCATTTCAGTCATATTACCGAGAGATGCAATCAGCTGTGCTGAAGATAGTGGGAGATCTGGGAACAAAGATGAGCCACTGAAACAGGTAGGAGTTGGGGTTGCTGTTTGTATGTGGAATCCCACGCTGGGTTGTACATTGGAGATGCTGCTTCTGGCAGATGATTTGGGGAGATTGCCAGCCACTGCCAGAGGGCAGGCTGAGGTACATGCCGTCTTGCTGGTACTTTGCACACCATCCTATAGGAGGAAGGATCTGGTTGATGTGAGGTGCCCAGAGCCAAACTGAACATCAGTCAGAAGTGTTAATTGAAAGTCCTTACAGTGCTGCTGCTTCCTGTACACCATCTGAGACAACTGCAGTGCTATATAGTATGTGAGAAATGGGTGAACCCATAGCTCATAGCAAGGTGGTAAATGTGGTAAATTCAGAGAAACAATAGGAAAGGCTCTCTTCTGCAGTATATTCTCACCCACTGTTGAATTGCAAGGAATAAGAGGAGATATGGGGCTCCTGTTGATGTTTAGAGGGTGCAGCCTTAACCAAGGAACCCTAAGGTTCTGAGTGACTCATTTCTGGGATCAGGATAAAACCTGTCTTACAGTGATGACTAGAAGAGTGGCTCAGGGAATGTATTCCTGTGTGTGTGTAACCCTGTATATAGTTCAGTGAAACTTAACAGCAAATCACTGCAGAGTGATTTATTACTGTTTTGTCAGAAAAGAGGACTACAGAGTAGAGTACACTAGGGAATGAGAGTGAATGAAATATGTACACAGCAAGGTGGATTTTTATAGGGACTGTCTGGCAAGCAGATGCCACCTCACCCCACAGAGGGTAATTCAGGGCTATGACCAGTCCACTGGATATCAGGAGGGGGTTATCATCTGGTCCATGGGTTGCAACCTAGTAATTTGTTGGGAGCTCATAGTTAGTGAAACAGGGTAAATTGTGGGTACTAGCAGGAAGAAGGTAGCGTCTCCAGCGCAGAAGTGTAGGAGTTCAGCACTGTATTGCACATTGTGGTGTGAGAGCCAACTGAGTGTCAGGGCTCTGCCTTGTAGGGCATTTTTGGTTTGGAGTGTTTAATTTAGCTTTTCCTGTATAGAGCATATGAAGTATGGTCCCCATCTTTGGACTTCCTACGAAGGGCAACCAGCACAAGACTAGACATTTTGTACTACACTACCTCATTCTGCCTTCTAACCCCTCTTTCCCCCTCAGGGTTTTGCCACACTAATAAACTGGTGTATACCATTTGTATTTATTAGTCTGCTTCCATCTATTTAGAGTTAACTACATGCTTATTGGGGACTGTATAGCCATTGTGTGGGTTCACAGTTGGGGTGACCTTGGTGGCGAGGTACAACATCCTAGGGGATGTACTCACCAATCATTAGGCCCATTTAAATTTTTAAGCATGGAAAAAACATGCACAGGAGATGCAATCACAAAAAGAAAAGACACAGATGCCTAGGTGTTGCAATGGTGGCAAAAATCCTAATGTTATTTTGGTAACAGTTATACGGGAACTGAAAACAAATACAAAAAAGACACGATAGGACAACCCTCACCACGGTACCTCTAGTCTCCAAGAACTCTTCATCAGGGTGGAGCTCGGCAGTAACTGCTCCAAACTAAAAGCCCTGAATTAAAGGTGAAAAGTCCCTACCACATAAGACCTAGAGAAAATCCCAGGCGTATAGTAAGAAAAGGGAGAGGATGCTCAAATCTTTCCTGGGTGGAGGCAGTGCACTAGTTCTACTATCAGGATACAAACTTCTCTCGGTGAGCAAACAGCTAATGTGGGCAGGAGCCAATGAGACATCTACAGTGAGCTGGTGTGATTGCAAGGTAGCTGTGACCCAAACCCCTAAGGCATATGGGTAGGCACCCCCACAAGAGACCTTACATATCAATCTTGAACCTTTCACCACTTACATTTTCATCATAGTCCCTGTTTGCTCATGACAAGGTCAATGTAGTCCCCCCACCCCATTGATACCTCACAAGTAGTGATGGGCGAAGTGGCCCCAATTCGCTCTGCAGTGTGATTCGCTCATTCCATTTCTGCAGCTGCTGCAGGTTGGCCTTTTACACTGGGCTCCTGCTTGCCTTGCCACCTTTTCCTGCCCACAAAGAAATCTGCAGCAGACACGACAGACCTCCGTTGAGCTCGCTCACTCCCCTTCCCTCAATCACTCATTCTGTTTCTGCCACACTGCTGGCTGGCCTTTTGTACTGGGCTCCTGCCTGCATTGCCGCCATTTGCAGCCCACAAAGAAATCTGCAGCAGTCACGATACAGCTCCGTTGAGGTCGCTCACTCCCTCTGTCTCACTCACTCATTCTGTTTCTCCTGGTGCTGCAGGCTGCCCTTTTGTAGTGGGCTCCTGCCTCTGTTGGTGCCTTTTTCTGCCCACAAAGAAATCTGCAGCAGTCCTGACAGAGCTCCGTTGAGCTCGCTCATTTCCCGCTCTCACTTTCTCGTCCCATTTCTGCCACCGCCCAGGCTGCCCTTTGTACTGGGCTCCTGCCTGCGCTTGCCGCCTCCTTTGCCCACAAAGAAAATCTGCAGCAGTCATGATAGAGCTCCGTTGAGCTCGTTCACTCCCCTCTCTCTTGCTCATTCTGTTTCTCCCGCTGCTGCAGGCTGGCCTTTTGTACTGGGCTCCTGCCTGCTTTGCCACCTTTTCCTGCCCACAAACAAATCCGCAGCAGTCACGATAGAGCTCCATTGAGCTCGCTCACTCCCCTTCTCTCACTCGCTCATTGTATTTCTTCTGGCACTGCAGGCTGCCCTCTTGTACTGGGCTTCTGCCTGCGTTGGCACTTTTTTCTTCGCACAAAGAAATCCGCAGCTGTCCCGACAGAGCCCTGTTGAGGTCGCTCACTCCACCTGACTTACGCATTCATTCTGTTTCTCTTGGCAGTGCAGGCTGCCCTTTTGAACTGGGTTCCTGTCTCTGCTGGCACCTTTTTCTGCCCACAAAGAAATCTGCAGCACTCCGACAGAGCTCCGTTGACCTCACTCACTCCCCCTCTCTCACTCACTCATTCCACTTCTGCTGGCGCTGCAGGCTGCCCTTTTGTACAGGCCTCCTGCATGCATTGCCGCCCTTTTCTGTCCACAAAGAAATCCACAGCAGTGACAAAAGAGCTCCATTGAGCTCGCTCACTCACCCTCTCTCAGTCGCTCATTCTGTTTCTTCTGCTGCTGCAGGCTGCCCTTTTGTACTGGACCCCTGCGTGCATTGCTGCCTTTTTCTGCTCACAAAGAAATCTGCAGCAGTGCCAATAGAGCTCTGTTGAGCTCACTCACTCACTCCCCCTCCTTCACTTGCTCATTCTGTGTCTCCTGGCGCTGCAGGCTGCCCTTTTGTACTGGGGTCCTGCCTGCGTTGGCACCTTTTCCTATCCACAAAGAAATCCGCAGCAGTCCCGACAGAGCTCAGTTGAGCTAGGTCACTCCCCCCTCTCTCACTCGCTCAATTCTAATCTGTCCCAAACACTGATTTCCGACAGCGACTGCGGTATTCTGTGCCGGAAGCTCGAAAACACATTTTGGCCAGGATGTGAAAAATGACAGCTGTACTGTTCATAAGGAGGTGTGGAAAAATGCGAGTGTTGAAAATGTGGCATGAAAATATTACTAATTTGCAAAGTTACAAGGGTGCGTGGAAACTGCACAACGCATGCATGTAACAGAGTCATTTTATGGAGTTTCATCACAAAATTTTCAACATAGGCATTTTAGCACCTCTGCTCACTAACAGTGTCAGTGTGATTTTCTTAATATGTTCCAAACACACTGATTTCCCACAGCAACTGTGTTATTGTGCACCGGAAGAGCAAAAACACATTTCAGCCAGGAGGTGAAAAATGACAGCTGTACTGTTCTTAAGGAGGTGTGGAAAATGGCTATGTTGAAAATCTGGAGTGAAAATATTTCAAAGTTGAGAAGGTATGAGGGTGCATGGAAACTACTCAACACACGCTCGTAACACACACATTTTATGGACTTTCATCACCAAATTTTCAACATAGGCATTTTAGGACCTCTGCTAATGAACAGTGTCACTGTCATTTTCATAATGTGTCCCTAACACGGATTTCCCACAGTGACCGCGCTAGTCTGCACTGGAAGTGTGTAAACACATTTTGGCCAGGATCTGAAAAATGACAGCTATACTGTTCATAAGGAGGTGCAGAACAATGGCAATGTTGAAAATCCAGGGTGAAAATATTATAGATTTGCTAACTTACGTGCATGTGTGCAAACTGCACAATGCACGCTCGTAGCACAGTCATTTTATGGAGTATTGGCACCAAATTTTCAACATAGGCATTTTAGGACCTCTGCTCATGAACAGTGTCACTGTCATTTTCGTAATCTGTCCCGAACACTGAGTTCCCACAGCAACCGCGCTATTCCGTGCCAGAAGTGCGAAAACACATTTCGCCCAGCATGTGAAAAATGACACCTGTACTGTTCACAAGGAGGTGTGGAAAATGCCAATGTTGAAAATCTGGCATGAAAGTATTGCAAATTGCAGAGGTATGAGCTTGAAGCGTAGTAACTGCGAACGTGACGCCAGAAAGAGCCTTCTTTTGATTTTTTCCACCAAATTTGCACATAGGCTTTTTGAGAGCCCACCTCATGAACACTGGCACTGTTGTTTCATTACTCTGTCCTGAAAGGTGATTCTGAGTGACCGGAAAATCACCTTCAGGGCTGATTAACGCCATGACAGTGGCAGAATTTATGAGGAGGGGTCCCAAATACCCCATGTTGAAAATTTGGTGCCAAAATTCCAAAAAATAACTGAGATATGCATCAAAGTTGAAAAAACCCTATTTATTCCATAATACAGCTTACTGGCATTTCCTCAGTTCGCGGTCGCCTTTGAAGAGTGCAGACATATTCCCGGTCCACCAAAGATCATCGCACCAGACTCTGGAGATAAGTATGGGGTGAGGGGGGGTGTGAGGAGGAAGGGTGCTCAGTGGGTGGGCGCGGGTTGCGTGAGGGGGACAGGGAGACCAGCGAGGGACTGTTTCCTTTTTTCACAGGGGAAAAAAAATAGAAAACATCGCAGGACTGCTTTTTTTGTTTCAGGGGATGTGGCACACTGGGGTGGGCTCCCAGCCTGCCAACGGACTCTTTTTTTTGGGGGGGCCAGCTGTAGTCGATGGGGGATTGGGCACCCCCGTTGGTTCACAACAAAAGGGGAAGCCACATCATGCCAATGGGGATTGGGCACCCCCATCGGCACATACTGGTATGGGGGGGTCTCATGAGCCAAGGGGGATTGGGCACCCCCACGGCACACAAGAACTTGCAGCAGGGGACATGCCGAAGGGGATTGGGCACCCCATCAGCAAAAAAAAACAGGGGAGGGGACATGATGCTGAGGGGGATTGGGCACCCCCTTAGCAAACAGGCGGAGAATGCAAGGGAGCCCTGCAATGAGGGGTCGCTCCCTCATTGCAGCGGATGATGCTGCAATGACAAGGCAGCCCCTGATTGCAGCGTCTAAAACCTCTCGAGGTTGTGGTACGCTGGCTGAACTAGTGTCAGCAGCAGCATGCCATGCCATTGGGGAAAGCGGGCCAAGCCTTTAAAGGCTGTGGGAGCATTGGCCACAACAGTGCCGTGCCTCCACAACCTGCTTCTGGCAACCTGCCGCAATATGTTTCTTGTGCATGCACGCAATCAACATAAAAATAAACAGTCCTTGTCTTGAAAAGTAACATTTCGTTTGGCATGTGATTGAGGCATTGTGCTTTCCCTTGCTTGGATAAACTCTGCTCTGATAGCAAGAAAGTACTTTCTGCATTTTTGTGTAGTCAAGCATAGGTCAGGATAAAGATGCAGCTTATTCCCCTCATACGTAAACTCCTTCATCATTCTAGCCACCTGGAGCATTTTGTTTCATTCAGAAATGGACACAAAAGCACAAATAAAGTATCTTGCTCCTTAGCCAGTCCTTACAGTTTCATCTTTCATGGTGTCTTTATTTGGGCTGTGGGCTGAAAATGGACTCCAAAAGAGTAGGCTGATCAGGAGAGAGACTCAAGGATGGTATCTTCTCAACCTCTGCTTTAAGCTTTATGTTCCAGAATTGTGCTAAAAGTCCAATCAAACAAAGTTTTTTTTAAGAGCAGAGTGCTCTCTATTTTCTCTAGCTTGGCCATTGTATATTGCTGTTTGTGCAAACAAGTACTAACTGCACCTTTCACAGGCAGGCTCCATTGTGTCAGCTTGTCTGTGTTCTTTTCTGCTACATCCATCTACGCCTCCACCTCCTCCAGATTTGTTTCATTGCTTGACATCTATTTGCTATGTCCTCCAGGGAGCTTTGTATCATATAAAGTGAAGCCTTCGTGCCAGTCTGGAACTCTTGAAGAAAGGCTTGTATGGAAACAAGTGTCACTTTTGCAGGTGTCTTTGCCTTATTGCCCATCTCTGAGCGTGTTGCTATTGGGGAAGCCACTGTTCCACCCAAGTGTGGAGAGCTGCTTGTCTTCCACTGCAGAGCATCTTTTCCCTTGTCTTGGGGGGAAGGACATAGAAACATAGAAACATACAATTTGATGGCAGATAAGGACCGCTTGGCCCCCCCAGTCTGCCCATTTCCCTACCTAAAGGATAAGCTGCAGATTCTAGTTAACCAGTAGCCTACTTCTTTCTACCCCCACCCCCTAGAATTGCCTTATGACTGTCCCATGCATGCTTGAATTCAACCACTGTTTTTGACTCCACAACCTCCTCCAGAAGGCCGTTCCATGCATCCACAACCCTCTCTGTGAAAAATACTTCCTTACATTACCTCTGAGCCACCCCCCCATCTTCAAATTGTGTCCCCTTGTTCTTGCACACCTCTTTTTTTGAAAGATGCTACCCTCTTGGACTTTGTTGATTCCCTTGGGTCATCAGTCTGGTCAGTTCTACCATCTGCTACTTCTTTAGAGTTGAGATTTTTTTGTGCGGCCATTTAACTGCATCAAACACTGAATCAGAAGTAGAATTTGGCAGCAGAACAGTGGAGCTCTAAAACTTATGTGCAGCCATGCTTCTCTCACCAGCAGTCCCCAGCGATTTTCATAAGCATCCCATAATGCCTTCAGAAGGGAAAAGAGGAGCAGGGGGGAAGGGAACAAAGATGTAGTGATAGAGGAGGATAAAGTGTAGGTGGGACTGCTGGCATTGAAGGTGGACAAATCACCAGGCCTGGACAGAGTACATCCACAGGTACTAAAGGAACTGGCTGAGGAGTTAGCAGGGCCACCGACAGACATATTTAAAAGTTCACTAGAGTCAGGCATGGCACTGCAGGACTGAAGCACAGAACATGTAGTGCCCCTTCACAAAAGCGGTCCCAATGATGACCCAGGGAATTACAGATCAGTCAGTCTGACCTCCATTGTGGGCAAGCTCATGGAGACCATACTAAATGAAAGGTTGGTGGGATACCTAGAGGAGCATGGTCTTCAGGATGTGAGCAGCATGGGTTCATGGGGGGAGATTGTGTCAAATGAATCTGATTGACTTATTTGACTCTGTCACTAAGACAGTATACAGGGGCCAAGAGGTAGACATCCTCAGTCTTGATTTCAGCAATGCCTTTGACTCTGTGCCCCATAAAAGGTTGATCAGGAAGTTGGTGGATCTTTGGGTTGGGGAAAAGATGGCCAGATGGGTGGAAAACTGGCCAAGGGACAGAACCCAGAGGGTGATTGTGTGGGGGGAGAATTATCTGGCACCAGAGAAGTAACCAGTGGGGTCCTGCAGGGTTCAGTGCTTGGGCTGGTGTTGTTCAGTGTCTTCATCAATGACATTGGGGATGGCATTAAGGGCAAAATGTGCCTATTCATGGATGACAACAAGCTCTGAGAGAGAGTGGACACAGCTGAAGGGATACAGCACTTACAGAAGGATCTGGAAAAGCTGAGGAGATGATCCAGGATCTGGCAGCTTGGCTTCAATGCCAAGAAATACAAAGCTATGTGTATTGGAACCAAGAATCCCAGGACAGAGTACTACCTGGGTGGAGTCTGAATAGCTGCATCAGAGGAGGAGAAGGACCTGGAAGTGATAATCACTAATGATCTGAAGCATTCCACACAGTTCAAGAAAGCAGCAGCAAGGGCAAACAAGACGCTGGGATGCATATCTAGGGGGATCAGTAGTAGGAGAGAGGAGGTTATACTGCCCTTGAACAGGTCCCTGGTAAGGCCTCGTCTAGAATATGGGGTTCAGTACTGGTGCTTACACCTCAGAAAGAACATTAACCTGCTGGAGAAAGTCAGGAGGAGGGCTACAAAGATGATAGTGGACCAGCAGAGCAAGGCATATGAGGAGAGGTTGAGGGCACTGAACATGTACACCCTGGAGGACAGGAGAGAGAGAGAGAGAGGGGACATGACTGGGATGTTCAGGTACTTGAAAGGGATAAATAAGGTGGATAAGGAGAGTCTCTTTAAGCTGAGTGGCAACCATAACACAAGTGGGCACAGTCTTAAGCTGGAGGGTGAGAGGTTTAGGAGAGAAGTCAGGAAGCACTTCTTCACAGAAAGGGTGGTGGACACTTGGAATACGTTTCTGGAAGTGGTGATCTCATTGAAGACAGTGGACAGCTTTAAGAGAGGCTGGGATAGGCATGGAGGAAGGTAAGAATGATGGGTAGGTAGGATGGGAGGTGTGGGGAGGAAGGGCAGGGACAGTAGCTCAAACTGTGTATCCTGCAATACAAGCAGACGAGATAGACGAAATGGCCTTCTTCTGCTGGCTTCTTCATATGTTCATATGTTTGTTTATGAGTGATTTTATATTTCTTTGAAATCTGGCATTATTGCCAATTCCGTTTTTGGGAAACTCTTGCCTCAGTGCTCTGCTGAGGTTCTTTGTCTTTTTAGCTTGCTCTCTTATTTTTGATTTATTTCCCCCTACATTGAGCTATAGATGAGGCACACTGATGATTCCAGAGAAGAATGAAACATATGTCTATGTCTTCATTCCTCAGTCTTTGCAGATTGTGTGACAGACCATTAGCACCATAAGCTCCTATTTAAGGCAGAACCACTCTAAATTTGCATGGTGATTAGCATATGCATCCCTTGATGCTTTGCATTATGGGAGTATGTGTGATTTTCTATTTCTTTGAAATGTGTATTTGTTGCCAATGCCCTTTTTGGGTGACCCTTGCCTCAGTGCTTTTGTACTGAAGTCCTTTGTCTTTTTAGGTTCTACAAAGTTAATTATACCACTTTACACATACCACCAGGATAAGATATGTGTAACTCGTACATTAACATGTACATTCTTCTGCTGGCTTCTTTGTATGTTTGTATGTTTACTACTATTCTGCTCAGTTTATAAAACACACAGTACAGTACATATTATTAAGATTACTATATAAATACATAGTGAGTTTTGGACCCTTTTACAGTTACTGACAGGTATATGTACAATTCAGCTTGTACTTTATTTTCTCAAACTCACTCTGACCCCTGATATCACATAAGTTATTACTTCCAAGTTTTTACAATCGCCTTTAATAGATTGGCTGTACATACTTCATACAGATGACATCTATACAGAAGTACAAGATTATATTGTTAGCATAAACATACGTTATAGAACACACTACAGCCCTTTGCCTCAAGGTGAAGAGCTGCTGATATCATCATTCTCTTTACCATTAGGCTCTTCCAGCCAACCCTTCTACTTAATGCTGCTACACCCACAGAGGTAGTTACAGCCAGAACAAGTAAGGGTTTTCCAATTTGTTCTCTGTTTCCTGTTTCTCCCTATGCCTTTCCATGTAAGTTCTTTTAACCCCTTCAGACCATTATCAAAGGGAAAAGAAAAAAACCTTTCAAACATTTGGCTTCTTCGTATTGTATCCCTTTCCATAATACTTTATATATGTTTTTACTGTAGGTAAATGGGATGTCCAAAATGTCTCTTTGCTAATCAAGAGTGTCATCTTGGGGCATCTTTGTGTTTGAGAACTGTGAAGTGAAGCTAAGCAGTCCTGGAACACAAAGATGTCTTGAGATGACACTCTTGATCAGCCAAGAGATATCTCAGAAATCTCATTTAGCTTTTATTAAACATACTTGTTTTCCATGTTTCACATCCCAGGACTTCTACTCATATTACATCAGGTTTCAAAGTTTGTCAGGGTCTCTGTGTGGGACAAGTGTCACGGAGCCATATTCACACACTAGCTGACTGACTCTGTGCAGGGTTTGTAGAATGCTGTTGGTACACCTTCCTCCACCCTGCATCACACACACACACATGCACGCATTTAACTATGTTATTTTTTAACTTTTTTAAGTTGGTTCTGGTGTTGTAATTATGGTTAAAAGGGAAATGGACAGATGAACAAAAGCACATTTTTTTTTAATCATGGTCAATTCTGTACAGCTGATCAGGGATTTTCATCACTAAATGAACAGGTATGAGATCACAGAGGTCTTTTTATAGTTCTTTCGCTGAGGACAGCATAGCATTTATATGATGACTGCCAGACAGCTAAAGTTTGATTTAAAAAATAATGCAGAATGCTGCTGCATTGTCTGGTTGCAATGTATGAAAATGTTAACTCCTTTTTCAATAAAGTGTTGATATTGATACACAGAACATTTTCTATGTATATGGGAGGGTCCCCGGTGTCCAGGCCAAATTTCCCTCATTCACTAAAAATACCACCAACAGCTTAATCTGGTTGAAAGTCAGTGGGCATTTATCTGTATCCCCTTCCCCCAGGTCGTGCCTGAAAATAGGCAGAATTTGTCTAGTGCTCTTACCCGGTCAACAAAAACTAAATAAATAAATACTGAGACAGAAGGCCATGAATTTGTGGAATGGCTTAACAGAAATGACCTTAATCTGAAATTTACAGCAAAGATTGACCCTTTTGAAGTTGATTTTTTAGACTTCAAATTGAGTGGAGACCCTGAGAAGAGGCTGTATCATTACAAAGAGACACAGAAAGGAGACCTCAACTAATAGCTTCCCAAGCTAAGATAGCTCCATCCATTGACTCTAAAAAAATTAATTCCCTTTAGCCAATTCCTATGTATTAGGAGAAATTGTACTACACCTACACATTATGAGGAACAGTCAGAAGAACTCAAAACTAATTTTGTACAGAGGGGCTATGATATTCAGCTGTTAAGCAATGCACAAGATAAGGTCAGACTTAGGGGAAAGGGAAAACATTTTGAAACCAAAACAATAGGTTACTGAGGGTACACTTGGGGGGGACTCCCATCACTTTCTTCACTGAATATACTGCAATGAGATAACTGGCCAGATAGGAAATATTGCCTGGAGTAACTGGCAGGTGTTACATAGCCATGATAAAGTTGGAGAGGAGGCGGAAGCCAACTCTAGAATAACTTTTAAAAAAGCACCTAATTTACAAGATAAGTTGGTGCGGAGTCAGTTCGTAACCAGTGGTGGGACTTGAACTAGTTGGCTACTACAGCACCCAAAAGGGTTTTTAATTTTTAATAGGTGTAACATCTGCAAGCATGGTATTCAGGGGAAGAATTTTAAGAGCACCATGACCCAGTATGACATGATTATTAGAGATTTCATCACTTGCACAACAAAATATGTTGTTTATGTTCTCTGGTACCACTGTAACCTCTGTTACATGAGAAAGACCATCAGAATGGTTAAAGACATATTCAGTAACATGTTAGATCCATTGTAAATAACAGGTTAGACACACTGGCAGGGCAACACTTTATGGAACAGCGTGGAGGGGACATCAGTTTAGTGAGATTTATGGCATTGGAACATGTAAAAACTCCTAGAAGAGAAAGGGACAGGTTTGATTTACAGACATTAAATCCTAAGGGAATGAATGAGCATTGGGATTTAAAACCATTTTTAAGAGATGTATGAAAGAAATATGTTACAACCTTACTGTATGTCCAGTTCTTTCAGATTCTAACCTACCCATTAACTGAACTTTAAGAGAATTTGGGAACCAGGAATGCCCCCTGCCCCCAAAATAACAGGATATATATTGAATATAAATAGACTACTAGTAGTGAGCTGCTTATATTCTTGAGACCCTCTATTTATTTTGCTTCCTTGCCTACTCTAAATCATTATAAACCAATTGAAGTACTGTTACATCTCTGTAATACGTTCTATGTAATATATGTACTGTACAGCTACAGAATTGTGAGAGTCCAGGTATTGTTATTCTAATGGCTTCTGTTTTTTTTGTTTTTTGTTTGTTTTATGTTTTAGGTACCGCATGCCAGCTCTGATCTACACAGTGTTTAGTTAACTGGAACCAACAAGAAGCACTGGATTTTGTCTGCTGATCACCATAGAAAAAGACTGGGGTCTGTTCATTGGTGGATCACTCTACTTAGCTTCATTTCTCAGTGGCTCTAGCCTAACACCTTGAATTTTAAACCATGAGGGAATGCTGGAATTAAGTGATGATTCTGAATGTACCTATTTCATCGGTAGCTCTTGACATGCGCAACTGCAATTGAGTGAACCGCAAAATGGCGACTCAATTGCAGCATATGTCATGGGGGCTACCGACAAGGTAGGGTGACCAGATGGGGTGGGTTGGCACATGTAGTGACAGGATGTCACTACGCATATTCGCATGTGGGGGTGGTGGAAGTGAGCACGCTCAGTGAAGGGCAGGAGGGATTTTGAGGGGTGGTGCTGAAGTGGACAATAATTAAAAATGTAAGTCACCAGTGGCATTTTGCTATGCACCGGAGAGTCACAGCACTGAAATTGATTTTTGGCACTGTGACTTCACCGTAATGGCGATCGCCTTTTGGTGGTCGCCGTTATGACATAAAAAAAAACATTTCATCTAGCTTGTAATGAATAAGGTCATGCTTTGTATTATTGGATATGAAATAATTTTATTAATCACTGGTGCTGTGTTCTCTTTTTTGATAAAATGTTTAACATGAGTTTTCAATTATATGCAAAGAGATAATTAAATGTGCACTAGTTAAAAGTGTGGCACTTAATGTTAGTCTCCACCCCTTGTTAAAGCCTTTATGGTGAAGCACTGGGGTGAGTGATATGTGTGTGTGGCAGCACTTGTTCTCTGATTTTGTTGAAATAAATATGTAACACAATTAATAACTTGAAAGCTTGGACAGTACCTTGTTTGCTTGAGTGCAGCAGTTAGTGGATCTCTAGACCTACTGGGGGAATAGCCACCCTATTTCTGCTTGCACCTCTCCTGATTCAACTGAGACACTGCTGATTTTTATGGGACCAAAGTGTGAAGACCACTTGGTTGTATTAGAGGTCTTCATCATCTGCAGCTGCTACCACGTATACCCATGGACATAATAAAGAGATGTTTTATACATTTGCTACAGAGTCTATGAGTCAGAGTCTGGCACTCTCAAATGGGGATGGAGAGAGGATCTCAGATCTAGAAGTGGGTAGCCATCTGGGAATAAGTGACCACCAAACAGTGTGCTTCATGATAAACACAGCCACAGAGTCAAGCCATACAAAAGTGAGGGTACTGGACTTTAGGAGGCTGAGTTTGTCAAAATGGGAGAGTGCCTCAGAAAAACACTAGCAAATGGGCAAGAAGGAGAGGGTAGAGGAACAATGGGGAAACATCAAAACTGCCATCACAGAGGCAGCAAGCCTTTGTGTGAAGCAAATAAACAAATCAAAATGAAAGAAAAAGCCACTATGGTTCTCAAAAGAGGTGGTGGGGAAGGTTAGGGAGAAAAAGATAGCATTCAGGAAGTATAAGGAAACACAAAAGGAGCAGAACAGAGAACTGCACCAGTTAAAGCAGAAGGAAGTGGGGAAAGTAGTCAGAATAGCAAGGGCCCAAACCGAAGAAAAGATAGCCAGTTCAGTTAAGAAGGAGGATAAAACCTTTAATAAGTACATTAGGGAGCAAAGAAAGATGAAGGGCGGGATAGTGAGGCTTAATAAAGGGGAGGCTGGGTGGGCAGAAAGGGACAGTAAAAAAGCAGGGATACTGAATGAA
Organism: Neoceratodus forsteri; assembly: GCA_016271365.2. Lineage (NCBI taxonomy): Eukaryota > Metazoa > Chordata > Ceratodontiformes > Ceratodontidae > Neoceratodus > Neoceratodus forsteri. Next base: position 313,315,484 of record CM057453.1, on the reverse strand, counting down.
TACTTCTGCTCAGTATTCATAAAAGAAGGGGTACCTAATCCAATCAATAGAAGCACTCTGGATAGGGGAGTCGATACCAGTCCTTTCACAGAAGAAAGGGTTCTGAAAGAACTCCTGAAACTGAAGGTGGACAAAGCAATGGGGCCTGTTGGGATTCACCCCAGAATTCTAAAAGAACTAAGGAGAGAGCTAGTGACACCACTGACTACCCTTTTTAACAAATAATGGGAGGATGGTGTAGTACCTAAGGACTGGAGGAGGGTGGATGTGATTCCCCTTCACAAATGTGGGAGCAGTGCAGAGGCAGGAAACTACAGACCTATTAGCTTGACCTCAGTGGTAGGGAAAATGATGGAATCACTTCTGAAAGAAAGAATTGTTGAGTACCTAGAGGCCAGCAGGGCACATGACAAAAGGCAGCACAGATTCACAGTGGGAAGGTCATGTCAGACGAATCTAATAGATTTCTTTGACTGGGTGACCAAAGTAGTAGACCATGGAGGGGCTGTGGACATGACCTACCTAGACTTTAGCAAGGCATTTGACACAGTCCCACACAAAAGATTAATAAACAAATTAGCTAGCCTGGGAGTGAGTCCCAGGATGGTAGCCTGGGTAAAACATTGGCTAGGCAACAGGACACAGAGGGTAATAATAAATGGAGTCCTCTCCGAAGAAAGGGGGGTTACTAGTGGGGTACAGGGTTTAGTATTGGGTCCTTTTTAATGTCTTTATAAGTGACATTGCAGAGGGACTGGAAGGAAAAGTATGCCTCTTTGAAGATGACAGAAAAATCTGCAACAGGGTTGATACACAAAGGGGGGTGGAAAGATAAGAAGGGACTTGGCAAGGTTGGAGGAATGGTTAAAAGTATGGCAGCTTAGATTCAATGCAAAGAAGTGCCAAGTAATGTGCCTGGGAAACAAAAACCCAGGGAAAGAGTATCCAATGGGGGGGGCAGATAATAACAACAACAACAAGCATTTGTCAATGCCGAATGTTTGCTTGCTGGCATTGGCACTGGTAGTGTAGAAGTTACAGAGCTGCATAATAGAAATGGCAGTGAAGTATTGAACTGAAGCCAACCCCTCCACCACCCTGCAGAGAGTGACAGGCATTGGGGGTGTGCCTTTGGGTCATCAGGTATAAAGGCCACGCCATTTCACCACATCCTACCCTGCAGACACTGACAAGTGTCACGGTGTGCCTTGGAGTCTTTGGCCCTTATGGGCACCCCATTCCATCAGGAAATACGGTGAGATGGGTGTGGTATAGGAGAATGGGGTGAACTTTGGGGCCAAAGAGTCCAAGGCATATCTCAAAGCCTCTCACTGGCTGCAGGATGTGGAATGGTATGAGCATTATAGGCAAGAATCCCAAGTCACACCCCTGATGCCTGTCATTCTCTACAGGGTGGGGCGTTGTGGTTGGAAACCCTAACACCTCAGGCATTCATTGGTATTTTCATTCCAAATTTTCAACATGGGTTTTTTGTGACCCCCACCTCATGAGCAGTGGCAATATCAATTTGTAAGCCGAAAGCTGATTTCGCACGCACAGTGACTACGTCATTTGGCACCACAAGTGCGAAAGCATATTTTGAACAGGATGTGAAAAATGACAGCTGTACTGTTCATGGGGAGGTGTAAAAAATGGCAATGTTGCAAATCTGCAGTCAAAATATTAAAAAAACTGGTGAAGTCAGGAGCTTGCATAGAAACTGTGCAACGCACACCCGTAATGTAATTAGGTTGGGGATTTTTTACAGCAGATTGTCAACACAGGCATTTTGGGACCTCCGATCATGAACAGTGTCACTGTGATTTTCTTTATCTGTCCCGAACAATGATTTCCCACAGCGACCATGCATCTCTGCGCTGAAAGTGTGAAAACACATTTCGGCCATGTTGTGAAACATGACAGCTGTACTGTTCATAAGGAAGTGTGGAAGAATGGCACTGGTGAAAATCTGGACTGAAAATATTACAAAGTCACGAACTTACAAGGGTGCGTGGAAACTACACAATGCTCACTCGTAACACAATCATTTTATGGACTTTTGTCACCAAATTTTCAACATAGCCATTTTAAGACTTCTGCTTATGAACAATGTAACTGTGATTTCCTTAATCTGTCCCAAACATTGCTTTCGCACACCAACTGCACCATTGTGCACTACATGTGCAGAAACACATTTAGGGCAACATGTGAAAAATGGCAGCTGTACTGTTCAAAAGGAAGTGTAATAAAATGGCAATGTGAAAATCTGGAGTGAAAATATAGGAAATTCGCAGGTTACGTAGCGTGCAGTGGAACTGTGCAGCACAACCTGTCAGAGAAGTCATTTTAGAATTTTTCACCAAATTTTCAACATAGCCATTTTAAGACCTCTGCTCGTTAACAGTGTCACTGTGATTTTCTTAATGTGTCCCATACATTGATTTTGCACACCGACTGCGCCATTGTGCTCTACATGGGCGGAAACAGCGCTTCATATAATTTTTTTTTGGAGGAAGTCAAATACTTCCATGGGTTGAAATTTGGAAGTCATTTCAGTTTTATTGGAGTCAAAATACTTCCAGCTGTCAATTTTTGGAAGTCAAAATAATTCCAGCCCACACATTTTGGAAGTCAAATACTCTAAATCCTATTGTTTTTGAAGTCATAGGTAGGTTACTTTGCCACTAGAGATGAAAGGGGTAGGATGGAAATAATAGTGCCAATCTGCTGTGCTGAAGTGAAGGTATTGTACAGGAAGTACAAAGAAGCAGACAGGCACATGGACAGTCTGAAAGAGACGGAGAGACAGACTGGTGTGATGTGATTGAAGACAGACACAGACACATCAGCCAAGAGGAGAGAAAGGTGGGTCACCTGGGGTAAGCTGTCTACCTGGTCTGCACATCAGGGGCAAGCTGGGCAAGTGCAACAAATCTCCAAGTCCAACATCAGGGTGGCAACCTGGGAGCATAAGGCTTATTGCTCTCAGTAGAGGAATGGCACTCTGTCTTACCCTTACCAATCCAATCAGAATTTACCAGAAGGAAAAAGTGCTGAATGACCAGATTCACATTGTAGCTATGCCTGAGACTTTGAAACATAAAACATAATGAAATGGGGTATGGGAACACTACGGAAAAGCAATCACACATCATTTTCATCACAGGTGCAGTATTTGGCTCTAATGGGGTTTGAATCTGAACCCCAGATTCCCAAGTCAATGGGTTAACCATTAGGCTACAATGTATTTATACTAGCCAGGCTACACAAAACTGGGACTAATCACACTGGCCCAAGGCAATATCCAGTATTCATATTAATGTTATTTACTACGTATGCATGGCCACAGGATCATATAACGATAGTGGATTGTTCTATTCATTATAACAGCCTTGTTGCTGTGTCTGTGGAAGCGGACATCAGACAGCCCACCTAATCTAGTTACATAACTACACATTTACATTGCACCATAAGATAATCAATGTATGTTATCTGACATATTAGGAGTCGAAGAAAGCGAGTGAAGCACACACTTCAAACCTAGGATAAACCAAAGAGGTGTGTCCTGTGTGTGTGTGTGATGTCCAAATTCAAGATACAGTCCGTTTGCATGTATCACAGCAGAGGCATTTAAAAGGTGTTTTAAATCCAGCAATTTTTTTATTTTATTAATTTAATTCTTTGGGAACCAGCTAAGGCCCTCTAGGCACATATGCCTCTTTTCAGGGATGACCCGGGAGCACTGGGAAGGTTAAGTGATTTGTTTAGAGTCACAGAGTATGCAAGTAGTGGTTGTGGGAATCACACCCAGGTCTGTTATCTGCTGGATGTACCAAACTTTCACAGCTCGTTACTCTAACCCCTAGGCTATACTGCCAGGACTAATAATAATACTAGTGCATAACATTAAACAAATGGTAGTCTTTAAGCACATGAAAGTTCAGAACGTGATGTCCATTCTGCAGCATGGACACAAAACAGTCATGCCATATCATAAGCAGCAATAGATGAACTGGCAATGCTGTTGGAGAGGGAGGGGCAAACAGTGAGTGTTGCCCTGTGGGAAGTGCCACACTGAAGATTGGATATACCCATCTCCCTGCAGCCAAACTTATAAAGTGTCAGTGTTGTCAGTGGCTCAGCAGGTAGCACACTCACCTGTGAGGCTGGGAGATCAGAAGGCTGAGGGTTTTACAGAGAACAAGTTCTCACATGCTGTACAGTGGTGACCTGATGAAGAACCTAACAAGCAGCAGCTGAAGAGTACCCAAGGGTTTCTGTAATCAAAAAAAAACAGCACCCACGGCAAACAGACACATGCAGGACTGCAAAAATAAGGCAAAATAATCCTTTAATATAAATATTGTGTTGCAAAACATACTGCAAAAAAATCAGGAGCTTACAAGCTGTTGGCTAGGCCACAAAAAGTGATCTATTGACCATGATCACAGAGCAGTTTAAATAGTTACAGATCATGTGACTATACCAACCAAGTGTCCAGTCTCCATTAACTTTACCATATATGGCAGTTCATTCAAATTTAAGTGAAAACACCTACATGTCAATACATGTCATAATAAAAATGTTAATATATTTCACATAAACTATTATTTTAAAAACTTAAACTCCATTAACCATATGATCAGGGATGGACACCAGTGATATCACTCTTGTGCATTAAACATTTTTTAAACATACCTCCCGATAGCAAGGTATGGTATAGAAATTACCCCTTTATATTAGAAATGCACAAGCGCTCACACTGTGCCTCTATCCAGGTACTAATTGTTCTTAATCCACAGAGGGGCAACTTTTTTTATTTTTTTTCTCAGAGAACATTTCAACAACCATTTCTTATGAATATCAGTTACTATGTCAGATTCAGACATAATGGGTCCTAGCACCTATATTTTTTCAGAAAGGCAGCTAGGTCTATGCTATCATTAAGGCTTGTAAGCTCCTGATTTTTTTTTAAAGTACGTTTTGCACTACAGTATTCCATTTTTTCTAGCACCATGGCATTTGTCCTGGTGCTCTGTCTCTTTACCTTTGCATACACATGGGTTTCAGGAACAAAACACACAGACCCTAAGCATGTGATAACAGTAAGAGACAGTGCAAGTTGCACTGAAAATGCTGTAGCTGCAATTAGCACTGAAGAGTGCTCAGAGAGGGGATAAAATAAAATGCATTTTAATCTCCAGTCACTAGACAGTCAGGCATTGTCTAATAGCTATATAATGAAAAATAAATAGCTTTTTTTAACTTTTTCATGACCGTGTGGTGGTAGATACTGCACTGGACACAGAAGGCCTACGGCCTGCCCCCAGCCTCTGCCCTCCACAGGCACGCACTGTTTTAATTTAAATTTAACTGCGATTCGCAATCACATTAGCCACTCCAGGCCAACTTAAGCTGCAGCAGTTTAGTTATTTTTACCACCACCGTCCGCCTGCAAATTACTCAAGCTCCCTGCTGCTGGTCTGGCTGGCTCACAAGGAATGTGTTGGTTGGGAAGTGATCAATCATGGATTGGGAAGAGGGAACCCAAGTTACCCAACCCAGCAACTGGCCTTTGCTGCATTCAGCCTTCACGTCCTCAGGGCCAGCCAGCTTTTGTCTCTGCCCTCTTCCAGACAACCTCATCTCTTTAGTGAAGACTGGGCCCCGCTCTGCTCCACTGAGGTATGTGGCGCCATCCACGTCCATCTTCCGACCATCGCGCCTGGTGCGACCAACAGCAGACTCCTCCAGCTCTCAGTCTCTCCCAGGTTCCCCACCCTAGGGTAGGCTCCTCCTCCACTCTGCTACAACCGCACCCCAGGCCGTGGGCAGCCAGCATTGCCCGCTCATGTGGTTTGTGACCTTCTGGATCCTTGCCTGCCCACTCCTCTGATCACTGTCCTCACAATGACAGAAGGCACCAAATGGACTGTGCTTGCGCAGCATGCACGAAGCGAATGCTGCCGGGTGGGGCGGGACAGAATTTGGGATAAAAAAAAATACCATGGCAACTGGCTGGCAATTTGGAAACCCACAGTCCACATGACTGAAAAAAAAACATTAAGGCGTGATGACGTCCGCTCCATGAAAAACGGAAGTCAGCCTTAAAGAAAATAAATTTTAGTGGATGTCAATGACTCCAGAGACTACATTTCTTGACGTTTTTAGCTAATTTTTGAACATAAAATATGTCCAAAATAGAGTTATCTGAAGGGCTGGGCAGAAACATGTTTTGGGCAAGATGTGAAAAATGACAGCTGTACTGCTCATAAGGAGGTGTGGTAAAATGGCAATATTGAAAATCTGGAGTGAAAATATTGAAAATTCGCGAACTTACGAGCGTGCGTAGGAACTGCTCAATGCACACTCGTAAAACAGTCATTTTTAGAAATTTTTCCACAAAATTTTCAATATAGGCTTTTTGAGAGCCCACCTTATGAACAGTGGCAGTGTCATTTTGTTACTCTGTCCTGAAAGGTGATTTTGCGCAGTGACTGCAAAATCACCCTTCGAGCCTGATGAATGCCATGACAGTGAGATTATTGATGAGAAGGGGTCCCAAAAACTGCATGTTGAAAATTTGGTGCAAAAATTCCAAAAAATGGCTGAGATATGCAGCAAAGTTAAAAAAATCCTATTCATTACATTATACAGCTTACCAGCATTTCCTCAGTTCACGGTCGGCTTTGAAGAGTGCAGACGTGTTCCCAGTCCACCGAAGATCATTAGCCAGAGTCCAGAGGTAAGTATGGGGTCAGGGGTGTGGGGAGGCAGGGGCGCAGTGGGTGGAGTGCGGGTTGTGGGAGGGGCAGGGAGACGGCCGAGGGACAGTTTTGATTTGCAGGGTTTTTTCTTTCGGTGACGATCGGGACATTTGCCACGCTGGGGTGGGCTCCGCATGGCACAAGAGGACGCTGGTGGGGCGTGGGCTGACAGAGGATTGGGCACCCTGTCGGCAATAGCATCTGTTGCCATGCTGGGGTGGAGCTCCCCAGCGTGGCACCTGTACTGGGGGAACAGTGGAGCCAGCAGGGGTTAGATTCGACTGCTCATAATGTGTGGCCACGCTGGGGTGGGCATCCAGCGTGGCATATATAACTCTGCTGGGGGGGCACAGCACAGCCAATGGGGGATTGGGCACCCCCGTCGGCTACACAGTGTGCGCGTGGGGGGGGCTGAGCACGCAGCATGCCTGCCTCTGTGTGTGTGTGTGTGTGTGTGTGTAGGGGGAGCGCGCATGAGCAGGCAATATCTGATCACTGCTCACTGAAGCGTGGCTCCCCCTTTCAACTGTACTCCACTGCATTTTGGAGCTGTCCTAGACAGCTCCAGCAGGCATTGGAGAACTGCGGCTGCACCTGCAAACACACTGACTGAATTGAAAGAGGGCTGCCACACCTCCAAAAACTCGGATGATGGCACTATGTTTCTTGCACATGCGTGCAAGCAAACATAAAAATGGAAAGGGACCTGGGGTAATTATAACAGATGACCTAAAGGTAAGCAAGTAATGTGAGAATGCAGTATGGATGGCTGGAGGATACTGGGATGTACAGGGAGAAGCATCACCAGTAGAAAACAAGAAGTTGTTATCTCTCTGTACAGACAGTTGGTGAGACCCCATCTGGAGTACTGTGTGCAGTTCTGGAGCCCCCATCTCCACAAGGGCATAGACAGGATGGAGACAGTCTAGAGGAGGGCAACTAAAATGGTGCAGAGTCTGCAACAGAAGCCATACAAAGAGACTAAAGGAGCTCAGTATGTATGCCCTTGAGGAAAGGGGGGGGGGCATGATAGAAACTTTTAAGTACCTCAAGGGAGTCAACAAAGTCCAAGAGGGTACCATCTTTCAGAAAAAGAGATTTGCAAGAACAAGGGAACACAATTTGAAGATAGAAGGGGGACAGCTCAGGGACAATGTTGAGGAAGTATTTTTTTCACAGAGAGGGTGGTGGGTGCATGGAATGGCCTTCCTGAGGAGGTTGTGGGGTCAAAAACAGTGGGGGAATTCAAGAATGCATGGAACAGACATAAGTCAATTCTAGTGGAGGTAGGAAGAAGTAGGCTGTTGGTTAACTAGGATCTGCAGCTTATCCAATAGGTAAGGAAATGGGCAGACTAGGTGGGCCAAGAGGTCCTTATCTGCCGTCAAAGTCCATGTTTCTATGTTTCTATATGTGGGCTTTTCTTAACACAGAGAACACACCATTCCATGAGGGAAGGCAGCATTTTCCACTTCCTTCCAGTCACACCCATACTCATGCCCAGTAGCTATGCCAAGCAGCATTAAAAGAGCAATCTGGTGTGTGTGTGTGGGGAGGGTTGCAGACCTTCATGTGAAACAATTAACAAGAAGAATAGAAACTGCTGTTTTAAGAACCACCCGTTTGGGGTGAATGTGAAGCAATTAACAAGAAATAATAGGAACAGCAGTGTCAAAATTGAATCAGTGTACACTTAGCACTTAGAAACTTTTAAGTTTCTGAAGCAAAAGTAACATCCTGTTGAAAAGGAGATGTTGCATTGCAGCTTATTTATGATATATATATAGAATAACCTACTTGTAAAGCACTTTAGGATATGGCCTTTGAAAAGTAATACATAAATAAAAGTTCCTCTTTTCCTCCAATTCAAAGAGCCACAAGGAGTGTCAACTCATTTGCTTTGCAATGGCCCAGCAAAGAGCCATATAGAGCTAAGAGGTTGCTTGAATGAGCAACTCTCAACAAAAAGCTTAAAAACACTAGATTTACAACACTTATGTTTAAACTTCATTGTTTTCTCGTTATTTTTTTGTTTGTTTTTTTTACTTTCCCTGCTATTGATCTATTAACTATTGTAGGTGATATAGCATTTATTTTACTGAGTCTTTTAAAATGTATCTGACTCTCCCCTGCTAACCACACAGTTGCTGTTTTGTGACACCACAATCTGTTGCCATTGTGAGCAATATGATGTCCTACACAAAGGTATTGTGAGGTTAACATAAGAGAAGCAAGTTTTTTTTTATACAAACTTTTTAGAAAGAAGTGCAGAGTTGCTCTTTAATCATTGCCGGCCCACAAAAGGACCAAGATAATGGTGCACACAATGAAGTCACTCCTCCAGCAAAAGGGTCAGTCCACTACAGACCACAGTTATGCAACACCCATCACTGTCAGAAGTAACATACCTAAAGTACAGCATAGATTAGAAGCTGTTTGACAGAAAAGCAATATATAAGCTATAAGAAAACATAATTTGGATGTTTTGGTTTTGTAAATCTCTCTAAGCCCCCTACATTCATTCTAATGTCTCGATCCCAGTGGAAAGCATAATTGGTATGCAAAGTTTTGGGGAGGGGATAAAGTGAAAAGGAAATGTCTCGACTAATACTACATTACGTTTACTATGCCACTGCTCATCTCTTACCACTGTTAACGCACACCCACTCAACATATTCTGAGTCTTCCTATAATATGCAAAATAACATGCTTGACAACAAGTTTTTCAAGCTTTGCTTCAGGCCTAAAAGAGCAATCTACTTGAAGGGGGCCTCCGTGTAAAACAATTACCAGGAAGAACAGGAACAGAAGTATCAAAATCAATTAGCTTAATGGCACCGTCTATACAATGCAGCATAGCAGGGTTCTCAAAGCTTAGTTTGGATTAAAATCAGCAAAAATGATTTGCAATTCCATTAAACATAGTTTCAAAACATTTTTAAAAATCATGCTAAAGCCAAGGCCCAGGAGTGGTCTGGAAGCCATTTTTTAAAACATTTTAACCAAACGTGCTTTTACCATGCAGTCCAAATGGTAATATTAACCAGTGTTCCAAATGGAGTTTATAACAGTATAAGTTTAAAATGTTTTCAAGCACCACTAATGCAAGTGCAGTGTAGATGCAACACAAGCATGTTTAAAGTGTGATTCAACCATGTTCAGACAGGCTTTGCAGGTAGTCTGGAAACACTCGCTCAGTTTGCTCAAAATAGGATTAACAGTCTGGACAGGGTGTAAAACTACAAAATATGCTTAAATACATTTTCAATTCAATTTGTTTATTCAAGGGGCAAAATTTGAAGATGGGGGGGTGGCTCAGAGGTAATGTAAGGAAGTATTTTTTTTCACAGAGAGGGTTGTGGATGCATGGAATGACCTTCCGGAGGAGGTTGAGGAGTCAAAAACAGTGGGGGAATTCAAGCATGCATGGGACAGTCATAAAGCAATTCTAGGGGTTGGGGGTAGGAAGAAGTAGGCTGCTGGTTAACTAGGATCTGCAGCTTATCCAGTAGGTAGGGAAATGGGCAGACTGGGTGGGCCAAGCGGTCTTTATTTGCCAACAAATTCTATGTTTCTATGTTTCTGTGTTGAACCACGGTAAAAATATACCAAGGTTATTACAAAGGTAAACAAGCATTTGTCAATGCTGAATGTTTGCTGATGGTAGGCACCTCTTTTTTTATATATATATTTAAAGAGAGACTACAGGACTTCAATATGTATGCCCTGGAAGAGAGGAGAGAGTGGGGGAATATGATAGAGACCTTCAAATACCTCAAGGGCATACATAAGATACAAGAGGGTAGCATCTTTCAGAAAAAAAGATGTTCAAGAACAAGGGGTCATAATATGAAGCTGGAGAGGGGGTAGACTCGAGGGTAACATGAGGAAGCATATTTTAATTGAAATGGTGGTAGATGCATGGATCAGCCTTACAGCAGAGATGGTGGAGGCCAAAATGGTAGAGGACATAGAAACATAGAAACATAGACTTTGACGGCAGATAAGGACCGCTAGGCCCATCTAGTCTGCCCATTTCCCTACCTACAGGATAGGCCGCAGATCCTAGTTAACCAACAGCCTATATCTTCCTGCCCCCACAAGAATTGCCTTATGTCTGTCCCATGCATTCTTGAATTCTCCCACAGTTTTAGACCCCAACTTCCTCAGGAAGGCTGTTCCATGCATCCACTACCCTCTCTGTGAAATAACACTTCCTCACATTGCCCTAGACACCCTCCTTCTATCTTTAAATTGTGTCCCCTTGTTCTTGCAAGTCTCTTTTTCTGAAAGATGCTACCCTCTTGGACTTTGTTGATTCCCTTGAGGTACTTGAAAGTTTCTATCATGTCCTCCCCCTCTCCCTTCTTTCCACAAGGGTATACATATTAAGCTCCTTTAGTCTCTCCTCATACGGCTTCTTTAGCAGACCCTGCACCATTTTAGTTGCCCTCCTCTGGATTGCCTCTATCCTGTCTATGTCCTTGTGGAGATGGGGTCTCCAGAACTGGACACAGTATTCCAGATGGGGTCTCACCAACTGTCTGTACAGAGGGATAACAACTTCCTGTTTTCTGCTGCTGATGCCTCTCCTATACATCCCAGAGTATACCCCGGCCCTCCCTACTGCCTTCTCACATTGCTTGCTAACCTTAAGGTCATCTGATATGATTACCTCCAGGTCCCTTTCCTGTTTTGTTGTTGTTACTACCTCCCCACCCATTGTGCATTCTTCCCCTGGGTTTTTGTTTCCCAGGTGCATTATTTTGCACTTTTTTGCATTGAATCCTAGCTGCCATACGTCTGACCATTCCTCCAACCTTGCCAAGCCCCTTTTCATCCTTTCCACGCCTCCTTGTGTATCAACCATGTTGCAGATCTTTGTGCCATCTGCAAAAAGGCATACTTTTCCTTCCAGTCCCTCTGCAATGTCACTGATGAAGATATTACAAAGGACTGGACCCAATACTGAACCCTGCGGTACCCCACTAGTAACCGCCCTTTCTTCAGAGTGGACTCCATTTACAGTTACCTTCTGTATCCTGTTGTCCAGCCAATGTTTTACCCAGGCTACCACTCTGGGACCCACTCCCAGGCTGGTTAATTTGACTAATAATCTTTTGTGTGGGACTGTGTCAAACGCCTTGCTAAAAGTCTAGGTAGGCCATGTCCACAGCCCTCCCTGGTCTACTACTTTGGTCACCCAGTCAAATAAATCTATTAGATTCGTCTGACATGACCTTCCCACTGTGAACCCATGCTGCCTTGGATCCTGTGCTCCACTGACCTCTAGGTACTCAACTATTCTTTCCTTCAGAAGTGACTCCATCACTTTCCCTACCACAGAGTCAGACTGACAGGTCTGTAGTTTCCTGCCTCTGTCTTGGTCCCACTTTTGTGAAGGGAATCACATCGCCTTCCTCCAGTCCTCAGGGTACCACATCTCCATGATTTATTAAAAAAGAGTAGCCAGTGGTTTCACTAGTTCCTTCCTTAATTCTTTTAGAATTCTGGGGTGAATTCCATCAGGACCCATTGCTTTGTCCACCTTCAGTTTTAGGAGTTCTTGCAGAACCCTTTCTTCTGTGAAAGGACTGGGATCGACCCCCCTATCAAGAGTGCTTCTGTTAATTGGATTAGGCACTTCCCCCTCCTCTTTTGTGAATACTGAGCAGAAATATTCATTCAGTATCCCTGCTTTTTCACTGTCCCCCTCTGCCCACCCACCGTTCATTCCTATTCAGCCTCACTATCCCTCCCTTTGTCTTTTCACGCCGCTGATGTACCTATAAAAGGTTTTATCCCCTTCTTAACTGAGTTGGCTATCTTTTCCTCAGTTTGGGCCTTTTTATTCTGACTTCCCTCCTGCTTCTTTTTCTGCTAACTGGTACGCTCTCTGTCCTGCTCCTTCTGTGTTTCCTTATACTCCGGAATGCTATCTTTTCTTCCTGACTTTCACAGCCACCTCTCTGAGAACCATAGTGGCTTTTTCTTTCATTTGATTTGTTTATTTGCTTCACACAAAGGCTTGTTGCCTCTGTGATGGCAGTTTTGATAATTCCCATTGTTGCTCCACACCTCCTTCTAGCCTGTTTGCTAGTGCTTTTCTGAGGCACTCTCCCATCTTGCAAAGTCAGCCCTCCTAAAGTCCAGTACCCTCACTTTTGTATGGCTTGACTCTGTAGCTGAGTTTAACGTGAACCTCACTGTTTGATGGTCACTTGTTCCCAGATGGCAACCCACTTCTAGATCTGAAATCCTCCTCACTGCCCCAGTTTGAGAGTCACAGTCTAAGATTGCTCCCTCACAGTGGGTTCGAAACTAGCTGTCATGCCTGCCTGCCACCTGTAGGGCGTCAAGAATGGCCCTGCTCTTGGATTTGGCTGCAGCAAATGTGCTCCAGTTAACATCTGGCATATTCAGGTCTCCCATAAACAGTATCTCCCCTTTCTCTGCCATTCTAAGAATGCCTTCCATCATATCCTTATCCATTCCTTCCCCCTGACATGGGGGTCTGTACACAACCCCTGTGTGGATTGTGGTGCCCTTTCCAGTCTCCAAGGTGACCCACAGTGCCTCCTCTCCTCCCTGTTTACTCTTTTGTTCAGTTGCTTTTATCCCTTCCTTTACATAGAGAGCTACTCCTCCCTCTTCTCCCTGCCTGTCTCTCCTATAGGTTATGTACCCTGGTATGTTAACATCCCAGTCATGGTTCTCTGTGTACCATGTTTCTGTGACTGCTACGATATCCAGGCATCCCTCTTCCATCAAGGCCACCAGCTCAGGGAGCTTGTTACCCAGACTATGGGCATTGGTACTCATTACCCTCCATTTCCTGATGGCCTTACCCCCTTTTGCCCCATCCCTGTCCTTCTTGCCTTTGTCACTTTCTCCATTTACCACTGCCCTTCTCCCTATCGACACCTCCATGTTGGTGTTTGCCACACTTACTACCATGATTGTTTGCGGGGGCTAGGATTTTCCTGCTCCTTTCCAGTGCCTCCCCCCTTGGCTAGTTTAAAAGCTTGCCAATGAAGCATTTAAACCTATCACCTAGGATCCTGGTTCCCCTCCCGGACAGATGCAGCCCATCATGCCAGTATAGGCTTGCATCATTCCAGGTGGACCCCAGTCCCCAATGAAGCCTAACCCTGAGTTCCACACCAGTTTTCAACCACTGATTGAATCCCATGGCACGGAACACCCTAGCCTCTCCTATGCCATAGATGGGCAGCACCTCCGAGAAGGTTACCGTGCGTGCTACTTGACTAAGGCCCCTCCCCAATTCCACAAACTCTTCCTGCACTTCTCTAATCCCTTTCTTAGCCCGGTCATTTGTCCCTAGGTGGACAATGACATCCAGCTCCTTCCCCTGTGCAGCTGCTCGCAATCCTGAGGATTCGCTCCCTGTCCCTCCAAGCCATGGCGCCAGGCAGGCACCTTACCTCCCTCTCCCTTCCTTCTGCCCAGTTCTACCTTTCTAACAATGGAGTCCCCACCAGGAGTTGTTTACTTCCCTGCAGGGTCCCTGCCACCTCCTGTGGGTCTCCTTTGTGGAGGTTCCCAGCATCCTCCTTGGTCTCCACTGTAGGTGCCTCCATAGAGGAACCACATTTTGCCAGAATGGCATAGGTTGTGGAGATACAACTGGAGGGATGTGCCTCTGTTCCACCACCTCACCTCCCTGAGCCCACTGTGGTCCAACCGCTCCTCTTCTTGGCAACCTCCTGAGGCAATGGCAGTGGCACTGGTGGTCCCTGGATGGAAGAGGAGGTCCCACAAATCCTGGCCAACTCAGCCTGGAAATGAGCAACCTCCTCCCTCAGCCCAGAGAGGTGCCTGCAGATGGGACAACACCGCATCCTCCAGAACATCTCCGGAAGACTGCTGCTCCACAGCCACTGCACTGCACCACTACAGTCATGTCTTTATTTCTGGCCCCTAACTGTTTGAAATCCTTACTCTTTCCTCTGTTTTTTTTTCTCTCCTTACTTTCTGCCTGTGTTCCTTTTAAGCTCCTGATTGTCCTGTTCTGAGACAAGAATATCCTATATTTCTCAGTAGACCACTTACTTGTTCAGAGGCAGACCTCCAGCAGCTAGAGGCGGGAGAGCTACTCTTGCCCTTCTAGGATGGTGGGTCCTTGGTGGTTCTGTGATCACTCACTTCCTGCCCCTAAACAGGAAGTTCCTGTTGTCAGTCAAATCCTGTGCCTATAAAAATAGAACTAGCTTTGGGTGGAGGGGAAAGAAGGAGGGCAATATAGTCCCAGCAGAGAAGTCCAGTCACACAGCAGTCCTATCTCCTGGTGTCTTCTGCCAAGATATTAGCAGAATCTGCTAGAGGAATTCAAATATGCATGGGATAGGCACATGGGAAACCTAGCAGTAGGAAAGAGAGGGTAATAGCCGGCGATAAAGTAGGATCTGTGGTATTGCAGTATAGGCTGCAGCCCTGCCATGGTGCAAGCCCTGTTACGTCCTGGTGCACCACCTGTTCTGACGCAAGGGTGGTGCAGGGTAGTTTTGATGCATGGCTTCTATATTACGACGCAGCCCATATTCGAAAATCAGGATTGCTGCAACATTTGGCGCAAGGTGTCACTTGCATCAAACCCTTTTGGCACATGCACCTTGCACAAAATTTCAGCATTTGAAAATTGGTCCCATTATTTAAATTTTTTTCATGGTTAGTACGTGATGTACCAAGCTCTAATGCTTTTGATACTATCATATGTAGCTATAGGTTTATTTCTCAGCACTGCCACTCAAGCTGGTATTTAGAGCTACAGCATGCTTTCAGAAGCTTGATTTCTGAACAGTAGGCTTGATTTTAAAAGCCAGTTTAGATCAGCAAATTGTGTGGCAAATCATCACCTGTGGCAAATGGGTGCACTGGGGTCCTTGCACCACATTTAACAAGAACAGGTCCCAGCACCAAAGTCCCCAAATTTGTAGTAAGCTAACTTATGCTCTGAGCAAACATTGCACATACAGGGAATGCTGCAGGCTGCAGCACTGGCTTACAGCATCAGTGGCCAGTGATGGCAAGCTAGCTTCCACCAGTCAGGGACATGGCTGGGGGTTATATCAGAAGACATGAAGGTCGTGAAATAGTATGAAAAGGCAGCACTAAAGGCCAGTGGCATGCTGGGTTGCACTGAGAGGGGAATCACCAGTTGCAGGAGGGCAGTAGTGCTGCCACTCTACAGGTCACTTGTGCGCCCCCACGTGGATTACTGTGTACAGTACTGGAGGCCACACCTCAAAAGGGACATTGATAGACTGGAGATGGTGCAAAGGAGGGCAATGAAAATTATTCAGGGGCTGTACCAGCTAGCATACGGTGATAGGATGAAGGAACTCAACATTTACTCTCTGGAAAGAAGGAGGGAGAGAGGGGACATGATTGAGACCTTTAAGTATATTAGGGGTATAAATAAGGTTAAAGTACAGGAGCTGTTTCAGACAAAGAAGAGAGGTAGAACTAGAGGACACTATATGAGGATGAAGGGTGAGAATTTCAAGAGCAATGCTAGAAAGTTCTTCTTTACCGAGAGGCTGATACACTCATGGAATACCCTACCCCAGGAGGTGGTGGGGGCCAAAACAGTGAGAGAGTTCAAAAATGCATGGGATAGGCACAAGGGTATCATTTTATAGGAAGGCAAAGTGGGGGTAGCATCCTATTAAAAATTGTTTAGGCAGACTAGATGATTCTTGTGGTCCCCTTCTGCTGTCACTTTCTATGTTTCCGTGTTTCTAACCACCCACCAACTGGTCACCCTGGTGACTGGCAGGTCATCTGGAAGATGCCCTGGCTTGTGGAAGGAGGTTGGGAAGGGTCCAGCTGGGGGGCAGCAGGGACAGTGCAGGTCCATTGGGGGGGTGGATCCACTAGCACCACCATGGGGGGGGCTTGCAGGCTCTCATCTGCAACAGAACACTAGCCACTCCAGTGGTAGTCTGGCAGATGTCAGGGGATATCTGGGCACCTTGCCCATGGGGCACAGGGTCAGCCCCTACCAGCGAGGATTGCCGCAGTGGTGCATGGCATCTTAGACCAGTTCCAGGCTGATCGAACAGCAGGGTCTGTCTGCCCCTTGGGGGGACTTGCAAAATTCCAATGTAAAGGATATTGCAACCCTGCCTGTGTGCAAGCCCTCTTCTGCCATGGCACACTAGTGCAGCTGTCTCAAGGATGATGTAAGTCTGGTTGATGCAGGCAGTACCCCCAGTGGCACACAGTCCCTTACAAAATTGAGACTGGCAGAAGGAGCCCTTTGTGCTATTTCTCCTTGCCACAAGTCCCATATGTCAGTCCCGAACTTTTGAAAATCAGGCCCAGTGTTTCTCAAATGAGACTACCATGACTGCATGCAGCCACCAATACAATATTGTACTACCACAGAGCTCTTTAGCGCTGCAGTTGCAAAGGTAATGAAATGGAATGCAACATTTCATATCTTTACATAAACATGGGAGATACACTTCAAGTAAAAATACACCAGGGACTTGATTTTATATATGCTGTGTGAAAAGAAATGTGCCATAGGATCTTTGGTGTGTATCAGGGTGTCTGCGGTAAAAAATAAGGAGTGAGGCCACCAGTAGGTTCGGGTGACTGCATTTTATGGCCTGTTCAAGCCACCAGAATTTGGTGCTTGAGAACCACTATGCTAGAACATACTATGAAACACAAATGTAGCAAAACAACACTGACACATTTTACATCAAGTGCCACACTTGTGGCAGTTTGGTGTTAGTAGCAGTGTGGGAAAAGCCCGCCAAATGTATCCATTTCAGCCACTTACAAGCTATTACAAGCATTTGTCAATGCTGAACGTTTGCTAGTGGTGTGCACCTCTTTTATTTTATAAGTTTGACCTCAGCTTTTGAAGATACTTGTATTAGGATTCCTCTTATGGACATGACATGTAGCATTTATGGTACATTGGCCGAAATGTAATTTCGCACCAGAAGTGCGAAAACACATCTCTTCCAGGATTTAAAAGATGACACATCTTACATTTGTGAGGTTATGGAAAAATGGCTATGTTGAAAGTTTGGAGTAAAAACATTCCAAATTAGAGAAGTTATGAGTGAACTATGAAATAGTGTAATATTCAGTCAAAGACTGGGCATTTTACTGTATTTGTACTCCAGATTTTCAGCATAGCCTTCTTATTACCCCACCTAATGGACCAGACAGGTGAAGATTTTCAAATCCTCACCAAAATGTCATTCTGCACCAGCAAAACATCATTCCGTGCCACAGATATGAAAACACGTTTTGCCAGGATTTACAAAAATGACAGCTATCACATTCATGAGGCGCTGCAAAGAAATGGCTATGTTGAAAATCCGTGGTCATAATACTCAAATTTACCAATGTTACAGGGACCTGATTCTGTGGTTTTATCCATGAAGATAGGAAATGGGTGACTGGAAATAGACATGAAAGGGGAGACCATCAAATATTACAAAAGAGGTGGTTGATCAGCTGCACTCGAAAAGAGGGGTTTCGAGTCTCCTTCTATATAACTGGAAACAGAGACATATTGTAGGGGAAGGAAACGGGCTGCATTCAGGAGAAGGGTTTCAACAATAACTATATGAAGTATTTTAAAGCTATTACAGAAAAAAAACACTGCATCTATACAATCAAAAATGGCAGTAACACCAGTGCAAATACTTTCTCTTAGTATTAATGGGTTAACAAACCCAAACAAAAGGTCAAAGGTATTTCATTATTTTAAAAGATAAGCTCCAGATCTGATATACATGTAGGAGACACATTTGTCTCTGGAGTAACATGGTAAATTGTCCTGGGGAGGGAGGTATCAAATATATGCCTCTTCTTACAAAAACGGCAGGTGTAGGGGACTTGTGATCATGGTCCCAGCTACCACTTCATTTGTACTGCAGCAGAAACATATTGGTGCAGTGGGCTGCTACAGTATACTGACTGGTTTACTTTATAGCCGGCCAGTTACACTGGTAAATGTGTACTTTCCCCCTAATTCCCCTCCATATAAATATCAAACTTTTTTAAAAGCAAATTTGCTTCAAGGGTGCCTAATAATGGGAGGAGATATAAATCTTACTCTACACCACAGCTGGATACTTCAAGCTGCACACAGCATCATTTAACACCCTCCCAGAAATTATTTTGGGCTCAAATAGACTTACTGGGGGTGGTTGATACATGGAGGATTTTTAACCCCGAACACACAAGCCAGGTTAGATTACTTGTTTATAACTAAAGAGCACACAAGTTTAATCCAAGATATCACCATTCTTCCACGATTCCTTTCTGACCATTCACCCCATTATTGAAACAGGATATGGGACGCCCCCACAGAAAACCTCACACTGGCATTTGAATTTATCATTACTTAGGGATCCTGAATTTAAAAAAATGATTAAGACTAAAATTCCCCAGATATCAATAGATAACTCAACCCCAGAAGTGACAGCATCCATTATATGGGATACATTAAAGGTGATGCTCCAAGAAGAGATGATAGCATACTCTTCATATAAACAGAGGCAGCGGGATATTAAATATGCAAATTTAGAGAAGGAATTAAAAGCTATTCAACAAGTTTTGTATCCAATCCCTTCACAGGGACAAACTCGAATCCATCAAATAAAAGTTGAACTGCAGAAGATATTGGATGAAAAAGTCCAACAGGCCTTATTCTATTTAAAGAAATATAAATTTGAGGGTGGACCCAGAGCTGCCAGAAATCTGGCACATAGGCTGAGAAAGCAAAAGGCTGCATCCAATATTACACAGATACATTCCCATCACTCACAGGGGATAACCACTTTACTTCAGGAAATACTATCACACTTTGAACAATTCCGTTCCTAATTATATAAGGCACCTGAGGAAGCACTCAAGGGAGTGATGACCCAGTTTTTTTCCCGTATTACCCTCCTGACCCTAACTCTTCAGCAACAGAACATGCTGCTTACGTTGATATGGCCTGAAGAACTCAAGACAGTAATAGCAGAAGATAAAATGCAGAAGTGTCCTGGCCCCGAAGCATTGCCATCTGAATGATATAAAGCCTTCAATAAACAATTAGCCCCTTCGTTGTTGGCATCATTCAGGGAGATACAGAAGGGAGACCCCCCTTCCACCCTCCTGGGCGTATGTGACCATATCTCCAATTCTGAAACCAGGAAGAGATTCTCAAATAACATCATATAGACACATTTCCATTCTCAATATGGACCATAAATTATTTATGTCAACTTGGGCTCAAAGACTGAAGAATATCCTTCTGGCTATTATTCACCCAGATTAATCAGGATTTAGTCAATCCCAGCAGACAGTGGTCAATATCCGATGTATAGTCCATTTAATAGATCACTTCAATCAAAGACAAATCCCGGCAACCTTGATCAGTCTTGACACAGACAAGGCTTTTAACTGTGTATCCTGGTCTCTCCTATGGAAGACTCTGGAAGGTTTTGGTTTCCCAGAACATTTTCTAATCTGGCTTAAATCACTCTACGTGGTGCCCAAAGCATATAGTGGTATTAATAGCCATCTCTTTTCCCCTTTCCCACTGACATGAGGAATGAGGCAGGGCTGTCCCTTTTCCCCACTTCTGTTTTACCTGTATTTAGAACCACTAGCAATAGCAGTTAGAGAGAACCTGGTATTGAAGGAATACCAATAGGTGGACAAATATACAAACTATTCCTTTAGGCTGATGATGTTCTTTTGATCCTACTAAATCCTGAACAGTCTGTTCCAATTCTCTTGGACATCTTACATTCATATGCAGAATTATCAGGATATGTGATAATTGTTCAGAAGACTGAGATACTAGCTCTTAATTTCTCCCCTTCAGCAGACTTGAAAGGGATTTTTCCTTCAAACATAGAAACAGAGAAACATAGACTTTGACGGCAGATAAGGACCTCTTGGCCCATCTAGTCTGCCCATTTCCTTACCTACAGGATAGGCCGCAGATCCTAGTTAACAAACAGCCTATTTCTTCCTACCCCCAAGAATTGCCTTATGTCTGTCCCATGCATTCTTGAATTCTCCCACAGTTTTAGACCCCACAACCTCCTCAGGAAAGCTGTTCCATGCATCCACTACCTCGCTAGAAATAATACTTCCTCACATTGCCCCTGAACTCCCCTGTATCTTTAAATTGGATCCTTGTTCTTGCACATCTATTTTTCTGAAAGATGCTACCTCTTGGACTTTGTTGATTCCACTGAGGTACTTAAAAGTTTCTATCATGTCCCCCTCTACCTTCTTTCCTCAAAGGGTATACAAATTAAGCTCCTTTGAGTCTCTCCTCATACGGCTTCTCTTGCAGTCCCTGCACCATTTTAGTTGCCCTCCTCTGGACTGCCTCTATCCTGTCTATGTACTCCAGTGGAGATGGGGTCTCCAGAACTGGATGCAGTACTCCAGATGGGGTCTCACCAACTGTCTGTACAGAGGGATAACAACTTCCTGTTTTCTGCTGCTGATGCCTCTCCCTATGCATCCCAGTATACCCCCAGCCCTCCCTACTGCCTTCTCACATTGCTTGCTAACCTTAAGGTCATCTGATATGATTATCCCCAGGTATCTTTCCATTTTTGTTGTTGTTACTACCCCCCCATTGTGTATTCTTCCCCGGGTTCTTGTTTCCCAGGTGCATTATTTTGCACTTCTTTGCATTGAATCCTAGCTGCCATACTTTTGACCATTCCTCCAACCTTTCCAAGTCCCTTGTCATCCTTTCCATGCCACCTTGTGTATCAACCCTGTTGCAGATCTTTGTGTCATCTGCAAAGAGGCATACTTTTCCTTCCAGTCCCTCTGCAATGTCACTGATGAAGACATTAAAAAGGACTGGACCCAATACTGAACCCTGCAGTACCCCACTAGTAACCCCTTTTTCTTCAGAGTGGGCTCCATTTACAATTACCTTCTGTGTCTTGTTGTCCAGCCAATGTTTTACCCAGGCTACCACCCTGGGACCCACTCCCAGGCTGGTTAATTTGACTATTAAACTTTTGTGTGGGACTGTGTCAAATGCCTTGCTAAAGTCTAGGTAGGCCATGTCCACAGCCCCTCCCTGGTCTACTACTTTGGTCACCCAGTCAAAGAAATCTATTAGATACATCTGACATGACCTTCCTGCTGTGAACCCATGCTGCCTTGGGTCCTGTGCCCCACTGGCCTCTAGGTACTCAGCTATTCTTTCCTTCAGAAGTGACTCCATCACTTTCCCTACCACAGAGGTCAAACTGACATGTCTGAAGTTTCCTGCCTCTGTCTTGGTCCCACTTTTGTGAAGGGGAATCACATCCGCCTTCCTCCAGTCCTCAGGTACCACACCATCCTCTCATGATTTATTAAAAAGAGTAGCCAGTGGTTTCACTAGTTCCTCCCTTAATTCTTTTAGAATTCTGGGGTGAATTCTATCAGGCCCCATTGCTTTGTCCACCTTCAGTTTTAGGAGTTCTTGCAGAACCCTTTCTTCTGTGAAAGGACTGGGATCGACCCCTCTATCAAGAGTGCTTCTGTTAATTGAATTAGGAACTTCCCCCTCCTCTTTTGTGAATACTGAACAGAAATATTCGTTCACTATCCCTGCTTTTTCACTGTCCCCCTCTGCCCACCCACCGTTCATTCTATTCAGCCTCACTATCCTTCCCTTTGTATTTCTATGCTCGCTGATGTACCTATTAAAGGTTTTATCCCCCTTCTTAACCGAGTTGGCTATCTTTTCCTCAGTTTGGGCCTTTGCTATTCTGACTTCCCTCCCTGCTTCCTTCTGCCTTAACTGGTACAGCCCTCTGTCCTGCTCCTTCTGTGTTTCCTTATACTTCCGGAATGTTATCTTTTTCTTCCTGACTTTCACAGCCACCTCTTTTGAGAACCATAGTGTCTTTTTCTTTTGTTTTGATTTGTTTATTTGCTTCACACAAAGGCTTGTTGCCTCTGTGATGGCAAGGTGGAATTGCACTAAAATAAAATACTTGGGGGTTTTACTACCTAGGAATTTTGTATATTTGGAACTAATTAATTATGAGCCCTTGACTTGATCAATAGAAGCAGAATTGGGAGCCTGGTCTCATCTTCATCTGTCCTTTCACTCCAGAATAGAATCAATGTCAGTTGGCATTCATCTGTATCCCCCTCCCCCAGGTCATGCCAGAAAATAGGCAGGATTTGTCTAGTGCACTTACCCAGTCAACAAAAACTAAATAAATACATAAATGTGGATGACCATCTTACCAAAATTTTTATATTTATTTCAAACCCTTCCATTGACCCCAACCTTATTTTATTGTACATCCTGGAATAAATATTTAACAAGGTATGTCTGGGCTTGCCAAAAACTGAGAATAAGATGGTCTCTACTGATGCTGTCTATAGAAAAAGATGGCTTGAACCTACCAAACTTACAAGAATATTGTGATGCAGTGTTGTTTAAAACTATATTGCTATGGCTCAACCCACAATATGAAGCAATATGGAAGAACATAGAATTTGTTCTTAATGAGCTGCGCGATATTAGTAGATGGCTGTTGGCTCCATTGACCTCACTTCCAGATTTTTAAATATTCACATCTGGGACTAAGGACACTGTAATACACCAGTATAAATTAAGAACCACCCTGAATCTGATATTCCCTTTTTATTTCTTCAAATTAATAACTTCTGAAGAAGATTTTTTGCCAGCACACCGCTCTTTGATATTCTTGCAATGGCAGAGACTTGGACTTTTCATCATTCTTCAGTTTCTAGATGTCAATGGAGTAACTTTGTTTGCACAACTGCAAGCAGCTTCCCAGCTTCCTCACAGAGATAATTTTCACTGTTTACAAGTATGTATGTATATATTTACAACAATCGGGTTCCCCTTGGAATCTGTTACCAAATCCCACTCCACCATTGATTAAATTATTAATGAATGCCTGTAGTGGTATATACTATCTCCATTTAATAGGGCTAGCCTATAAAGCATTAAGGGATACATGGTGGAAAATACAAGCTCAATTTTGTGGGCACGGAATTAGGAACTTTCAGCTGCTATCCCTTATGAAAAATGGTTAGAACCAGTCCTACCTTTCTATGACCATACTACAGGCTCCGTATTGGAAATAATTCATATGGAAGTGTAGGATCAGATATTTCAATATACCAGCAAAATTATTGAAATACCTATCTCCTCAATATGGGGTATGCTGGAGAGGATGTCGGGACCCCCGAGCAAATGTTGTACATATTTTTTGGGTATGCCCTAATTTAACCTTATTTTGGCACAAGCTAGACATGGCAGTTAAACAAATAATAGGATCAGACACATCTTTGACCTCACAGCCGGTCCTTTTATACATAAACCTTGATGAAACTGTACCTTCTTGCCAGAATATGCCCTTCTTAAACATAACAGTGGCAAAAAAAGCAATTACCCGCCTTTGGCATAACCTGGTGGCTCCTATGCTCACTCAATGGCACTCTATCATGAATGAGGTATATTATCTTGAATGTCTAATAGCATATCGACTGGACCAACAAAAAGATTTGAAATTAAATGGAGCCCTTGGGTGTTTTCTATAGCTAATGAAGATTCAACATGTGTCCCTTAAATCAACTGAACAGTATTGAATATAATAGTGCTCTAATTGATTAATCTAAGATATAACAGTTTAAATATTAATTTTATATATACTGTTTTTAGGTTACACACTGTTAACTTGAGATTGATGTTGTACTGTAGATACCTGTATTAGATATAAGGACGTGAATCAAGTATCCGGACTGAACTAAAATGATGTATGTATAACATATGGTTTATATACCCTGTATCTCTCTGCATGATATAATAAATAAACAATATAAAAAAAAATACCAAAGTTATGAGTCTGCATTTGCAAATTTCAATGTAGGCTCATAACTTTGTTGTTTCTTAATATTTTTATACTAAATTCTCAACATAGCCTTCTTATGATCTCACCTGACGAACAAGAGCAGAGAAAATGTTCAGCTCCTGCCCAAAATGTAATTTTGTACAGTTACTGCAAAATCACCTTTTTGGGACAGGTTTAGCTAACATCACTTGCATTGTCAATGAGGTGGTGTCCCAAGAAAGGTATGCTGACAATTTGAGGCACAAATATGAAAAAAATGGGCAAGTTATGCCACTAAGTTCAAACCCCCATTGTAATACATTGAACCACATACATGATTGCCTGAGTTCACAGTCCTGCTTTAAAGAGTGAAGACATGTCTGCAGTCCAGAGAAGATTGTGGCATCAGACCCACAGTGAGTAAGTAAGGGCTTGGGAGGGTGTGGGGTGGTGGGTGCTGATTGAGGGTCAGGTGGAGGGAAAACTAATGGTTTAACAGACATCGATGGACATTTTTCTTTTTTATGGATTAAAAAAAATGCTGAGTGAAGGTTTTCTTTATTTCCAGTTTCAACACTGGGGGATTGAGCACCTCTAGTGTCAGTGTTATGTTTGGGGGTGATGGGTGCTGAATGGGAGAGTTGAGTGGTGGTGACAGTTACAGGGGCACCAGCAGTAGGCACTGGAGGCTTGGGCACACCCAGTGTCAGTGTTATAAATGGCAGGGGGTGGGTGGAGTTATGGTGGGCTGCAATAGACATCGACAGACTGTTTTCTTTTTTATAGGGTGTTTATAAAAAAATTAAATAGGAGGCTGGGGGGTTTAGTTATGGTGGCGGTTGCAACAGACATCAATGGACCGTTTCCTTTTTTACAGAGTATATAAAAAAATGTTGAGAGAAGGTTTTCCTTATTTCAGGTTTTGACACTGGGGGACTGGGCATCCCAGTTTCAGTGTTATGTTTGGGGAGGTGTAGGGTGCTGAGTGGGAGGCTCGAGTGGCGGTGACAGGTCACCAGCAGTGGACACTGGGTGATTAGGCACACTCAGTGTCTTTGTTATAAATGCCGGGGGGGGTGCAGATATGATGGACTGCACTAGACATTGATGGACTATTTTCCTTCTTACAGGGTATTTAAAAAAAATAATAAACTATGGGTTGGGAGTTGCAGGTACAGTGGTGGCTACAACAGACATCAATGGACCATTTTCTTTTTCACAGGGTATAGAAATAATGCCACAGGAAGGTTTTCTTTATTTCAGGTTTTGACACTGGGGGATTGGGCACCCCCAGTGTTAGTGTTATATTTGGGGGCTGAGGTGGTGGGTGCTGAATGGGAGGGATGGTGGGGCTGACAGTTATGGGGCACCAGAAGTGGACACTGGGTTGGGCACCCCAGTGTCAGTGTTATAAACAGTGTGGGTGGGTGGGCAGTTGCAGTTATGGTGATGCAATAGACATCAATGGATAGTTTTCCTAGTTGCAGGTTTAAAAAACAAACACAGAGGAAGGTTTCTTTATTTTAGGTTTTGACATCGGGGATTGGGCACCCCAGTGTCAGTGTTATGTTTGGGGGTGGGGTGGTGCTGAGGTGAGCTGCCAGGGTGACAATTTTCAACATAGCCTTCTTATGATCCCACCTCATTAACAAGGGCAGAGAACATTTTCAACTCCTGCCCAAAAGGTGATTTCACACAGCGACTGTGAAATCAACTTTCGGGACAGATTTACCTAACATCACATGCATTGTTTATGAGGTGGTATCCCAAAAAGTTACTTTGAACGTCTGGGACAAAAATATCAAAAAATGGCCAAGTTATGCCACTACATTCCAACCCCCATTGAAATAAATTGAACTGTATACCTGATTTCCTAGATTTGTGGTCCGGGATTGAAGAGTGAAGATGTGTCCATGGTCCAGAGAAGATTATGGTGTTTGACTCCTGGTGGGTAAGTAAGGGTTTGGGGGTGTGAGGTGATGGGTGCTGAATGTGAGGGTCAGATGGTGGTGGGAAACTAACAGTGCAACAGGCATCAATTGATGGTTTCCTTTTTTACAGGCTGTAATAAAATAAAATTAAAAAAACGAATGCTGAGGGAAGGTTTTCTTTATTTCAGATTTTGACACTGGGGGATTGGGCACCCCCAGTGTCAGTGTTATGTTTGGGGAGGTGGGTGGTGGGTGCTGACTGGGAGGGTCAGGTGGGAGTGACAGTTACAGTTGCACCAGCAGTGGACACTGGGGGATAGGGTACCCCTAGTGTCAGTGTTATATTTTGGAGGGTGGGTGGTGGATGTTGAGTGGGAGGGTCGGGTGTGGGTGACAGTTACAGGGGTACCAGCAGTGGACTCTGGGGAATTGGGCACCCCAGTGTCAGTGTTAAAAAGGGGGGAGTGTAGTTGCGATAGACTGCAATAGACATCGATGGACCATTTTCTTTTTTACAGGGCATAATAAAAAAAGTTAAAATGGGAAGTGGGCAGGTTGCAGTTATGGCTGCAACAGACATTGATGGACTGTTTATTTTTTTACAGGGTATTTAAAAAAAATGTAAAGAGAAGGTCTTCATTATTTAAAGTTTTGACACTGGGGGATTGGACACCCCCAGTGTCAGTGTTATGTTTGGGGTGTAGGGTGGTGGGTGTTGAGTGAGAGGGTCATGTGGGGGTAACAGTTACAGGGGTGTCAGCCATGGGCACTGGGGAATTGGACATCTCCAGTGTCAGTGAGATAAGCGGCATGGAGGGGTGCAGATATGGAGGGCTGCAACAGACTTCAGTGAACCATTTTCTTTTTTACATGGTATTTAAAAAAATAGGAGGTGGGGGGGTTGCAGTTATGGTGGCAGCTGCATCAGACATCCATGGACTGTTTTCTTTTTACAGGGTATTTAATGTAGAGGGAAGGTTTTCTTTATTTCAGGTTTTGACACTGGAGAATTGGGCTCCCCCAGTGTCAATGTTATGTTTGGGGGTGGTAGGGGGGTGGCTGCTGAGACGGAGGGTCAGGTGAGGCTGACAGTGAAGTCTGCCAGCAGTGGACACTAGGGGATTGGGCACCCCAATGTCATTGTGTGATAAATGACATGGGGGAGTGCAGTTACAGTGGGCTGCAATAGGCATCGATGGACCAGTTTATTTTTTACAATGCATTTAAGAAAATAAATAAAATATGAGGCAGGGGGTTGTAGTTATGATGGCGGCTGCCATAGACATTGATGGACCATTTTCTTTTTTACAGGGTATATAATTAAAAAAAAAGCAGAAAGAAGGTTTTCTTTATTTCAGGTTTTGACATGGGGGGATTGGGCACCCACAGTGTCAGTGTTATGTTGGGGGGGTGAGGGGTGGTGGGTGCTGAGTTGGAAGGTCGGGTGAGGTGACAGTTGCAGTGGCACCAGCAGTGGACACTTGGGGATTTGGCATCCTCAGTGTCAGTGTTATAAATGTAGTTACAGTGGT
The DNA here is from genome assembly GCA_016271365.2 of Neoceratodus forsteri. Taxonomy (NCBI): domain Eukaryota; kingdom Metazoa; phylum Chordata; order Ceratodontiformes; family Ceratodontidae; genus Neoceratodus; species Neoceratodus forsteri. Next base: position 313,287,369 of record CM057453.1, on the reverse strand, counting down.
GCAATAGACATTGATGGACATTTTTCTTAGTTACAGGCACACACAAAATGCAGAGGAAAGGTTTACTTTATTTCAAGTTTTGAGACTGGGGATTGGGCACTCCCAGTGTCAGTGTTACATCTGTGGTGGGGTGTGGTGGTGGGTGCTGAGTGAGGGTGGGTGGGGTGACAGTTACAGGGTGCCAACAGTGGACACTGGGGATTAGCACCCCAGTGTCAATGTTATGTTTGGCGGATTGGGGTGTGTGTGCTGAGAGGGAGGGTGGGGTGGGAGAGAGTTAGAGGGCACCAGCAACAGTCGTTGATGGATGGCTTTGTTGTTGCAGGACTTGAAGTAGCAGTTGCACACTGGTAAGGTCCATAGCAAACTTCTGGTGTGCAGTTGCATCTGTTTTGAAAGCTGATCAGCTGTTTGCTGACGCGGTTTCATGCCTTAGTGAAACAGTTTGGGGGGGATAAGAGAGATCTCCGCTCATCTAGTTGAAAGCTGATCAGCTGTTTGCTGATGCAGCTTCTTGCACATCAAAGGACCGAAGCCCTCTCTGATTGGAGAGGCTTTGGTCCTTTGAAGTTCAGGAAGTTGTAGCCTGAGTGATTTCAGGACTACAGACAGTGTGTGGTTACTGGTGCAGACTGTCTTGCACCTTGCAGTTGCAATGGCAATGGGCTTGGCAGTGACACACCTCCAAAGTCCAATTGTACTCATCCCAACATGTTTGGTAAGCAAGCTCAGCAAACTCAAAAAGAGAAAAAAAAAGTTGTTGTTTTTTACACGAATACAAAATATACATTTATTTATTAAATGTTTCACCAGGAAGACACACTGAGTGACAAGCTGCTAATCTCCCATTGTGACCTGGGGGAAAGGGGTGCAATAGGAATGAGACATTAAACATTCAAGTTACAAGATCATCATTAACATACAGTTGTAAGGCAGGTGTTACAAGCAGTGCTACAACAGTGTTGTGTGTAATAGGTAGAAAGAGTGATCAATAATAAGTGCCGGGTTAATAAGTAAACAAGTGCTTATGTAAAAGAAAAGAAAAGAAAAGGGGGGGCAGTGAGAGTGGGAAAGGAGAGGGAGGGGTAAGATGGGAAGGGGGAAGAGTCATGTTCAAGTTACATTCACGTTACAAGATCAACATTAACAAACAGTTGCAAGGCAGATGTTACAAACAGTGTTAAAACAGAGTTGTGCATAATATGTAGAAAAAGTGAACAATAATAAGTGCCATGTTAGTAAGTAAACAAGTGCTTACGTTAAAGAAAAGGGTGGAAGGAGAGGGAGGGGAGAGATGGAGGGATGTAGGGGGAGGGGAGTAGATGAGGGATACAAGCCCCTGGGGAGGTAGGAGAAAGACACATGGAGAGCATTTGGTGTCCCTTACATTCTGTGAGAGGTCAAGGGAAAACAGAAAGGGGGAGAAATTTGGGGGAAGGGGAGGAGAGCTAGAAATTTTGGGGGTGAGGGTGTCACAAATGCACTCAGCAGGTCTGGCCCTCAGCTCCCACAGTGTCAACCTCTGAGTGTAGTAATGTGAATAGGTAACAGACAGGGTAACCCTCCTCTCTGCTTTTGGGTCCTAATCACCTTTAGTCTCAAGTTCTGGGGGATTCAAACTGTGAACCTTATGCTAGCATGCTCAATGTACAGGCTCAGATACGTACCCTCTTCAGGGGATTGTGGTACAATCTTTCACCAGGGGCACCAAGCCAGGCTTCCGAAAATGAACCCTAAAAATTCTATAAAAGAACTTGGGTATATTCTTACCTTTTCCCAGTTTGGTAACACCATCAAGCTTTTGAACAGTTATTTTTTTTGTCAGTCTTAACCCTCTATATGTCACATGCAAAAAGAACTGACAGACACACCCAGGCAGTATCTTTCAAATAAAGATCTTACTAAAAGATGATAAAAATATGAAAAATGTAAACACAGAACAATATATCAAAGAGCTCACAATCACATAAAAGAACAAGGGAAGATTACAAAACAAAATCTCCTACCACAATACAATTAGACTTTTTCTATCTTATGTATTACCTCTGTAGTGCTTATAGTTAGATCCGAGATTTGTCTTTCTTGAGTCCCAAAATGATATGTCATATTCCCCAGTTACAAGGATACATTTCAACTCTATCTCCCCACCCCCAGGTGAGTCATCTAGCTCCTCCTTTTTAGATATATTAAAAAAAAAATACAAACATGATGTTCTGTAAGGAGGTATGTTAAGTAATGTCACATCAGAAGGAAAAGCACTTCCTAAATATAACTCCTTAATTAAACATTTTCTCTTTAATCTTGTGAGGTTTCCTGTTCCCAAGGCTGATTCAAAGGTTTTTTTTCCACTCTGCTGTTTGTCAACTAAATGCGCGATAGCTGACAAGAATCAGCTAAATGATGTCATGTCCTGTAATACTTAGCTTCCCAACTTCCAAGCGGCCACAGGTCATAAAAAAGGCCATAGAATGCAATGTCTCAAGGAAGTTAATTACATTACAGAGATCTCCTGGTCAGTTATATATATCCTTGTAGCTTTACTGAAACCTGGAGGAGGAGGGGGCACCCATGGAATCCCAGGCTGTCTTATGGGAGACAATTACAAACTGTATTTTTATATTACAAATAGCATACAATAATCATAACCAGCTGGCCAAGCATCACAGAGGGTGCATAGAGTAAAATGAAGGTGACGCTATAGGAATAGGGTTTATCCAGGGCTTATAGGAGGGAACTAGGGAGGGACATGGCGGGAACAGCTAGACACAAGGTAATTTTTGAGGGCTGAGCTGATGGGAGTAGGTGGAGGATGAGTGTCGGATTTGAAGGGGGGAGTGAATTCCAAATTTTTGGGATATGGTGAGAGTAGGTGGATTGGCCAATTAGGGTGGTTCTGCGGAGGACTACCAGGGTTCAGGAGTCAGTTGATCTAAGGGAATGGGCAGATGGGGGGGTTATTATAAAGGAAGAGGTTAGGTCGGAAAGGAGCTCTATTAAGCAGTGCTTGGAGGTGAATTTAGCACAGTGAGAGAGTCACCTATTTGTAAGAGAGGGGAAGGATAGGACATGATAAAGATCACAGTGGTGGGTACGAGCGAGGGTATCCAGGGCAAAGCAGCAGTAGGAATTAAAGAGGGTGTCCAGTCTGGCCAGGGAGGACTTACGGGCAGCATCATAGACTATGCCACAGTAGTCAAAAATTGGCAGTATCATCTTCTGAACAAGTTCACGCATAGCCATAGGAGGGATGCAACTATGGTTCCTAAACAGGGCACCAAGCTTGGGGCTCAGTTTTTTCTGGATGGCATCAATATATCCAGAGAAGTTTAGGTGTTGGTCCAACAAAACACCTAAGTACGTGAAGGAGAATGTGTCCTCAAGTAAAGTCCCATCAAGGGTGTGGAAAGTTGGTAGGGAGGGAAGCCTAGAGAGTCTCTGCCTTGTGCCAAAGGTCATGGAGACAGTCTTCTTGGCACTGAGGAAAGGTTGATGGTTAGCAAACCAGAGCTCAACCTTGTCAAAGTCTCACTGTAATCTGTTTGTAACCTCAGCAGGACATGAACCAGATGCATACAGGACTGTATCATCGGCAGACTTATGTATAGTGTTGAAAGGGGAACAAACAGAGGGAAGTTAATTTAAGAAGATGGATAAAGAATGGGCCCTAATACAGAGCCCTGGGTGATGCAAGTGCTAATTGAAGTGGCATCCAAGATCTTAACTGATTGGGTTCTGCCAGTAAGGTAGGCTTTGACCACCCTGTGGCAGAGGGAAGTAAGCCAGCTTCTGGGAGTGAATTGAGGAGAAGGGAGTGAGAGACGGTGTCAAAGGCCTTGGCAAGGCTGACAAAAATGGCAGAGGTAATTTGCCCATTGTCCATCCCAGTAAGGATAGAGTCTGTGAGCCGTAGGAGAGAGGTGGTGGTCAAGTGGTTTTTCCTGAAACCAGACTGGAAAAGGGGTGAAAAGGAGGTGTCAGATAGAAAAGAGATGAGCTGGGAGAAGGCAATGTGTTCTTGAAGCTTGGCAAGGGTAGGATGGAGAGAAATGGGGCAATAGTTGCCAGGGGATGAGGGCTCACCCCCTTTGGGTAGAGGGAGGACCACTGCATGTTTCCATGAAGAGGGAACCGAGGCAGTAGAGAATGAGAGATTTAAGATTAATGAGAGGGGGTAGGCAATGGCCAGAGCAGAGAGGGAGAGGAGTTTTGGGTCGAGGCCATTGGGGGAGGCACCTTTAAAGAGGTTGATGGTGAGGAAGGCACTTAGGGTATAGTTTGGAGTTACAGTAGTGAAAAAGAAGGGGAGGTGGGAGGGTGGTGGAGGGGACATGCCAGCAGAGGCTAGGAAGGGTGATGGATAGGAAGGGAGGGATTTCAGTAGCTCAGTGGCACAGGAGGTATAGTAGGAGTTAAATACTGCTGCTACAGCTGGTGTGTCAGACATTAGTGAGCTATTTACTTTAAGTACCTAAGAGGGCGAGATGATGGGTTAAATTGGGTGTTGACCACCTTCCAGAACTTTGAAGGGGAATTTATGTTGGTCATGAAGGCAGATTTGAAATATTCGGACTTGGCTAACCTTGTATCCTTGGTGCAAGCATTTCAGAGCATGCAGGAGTTTGTGAGGTCACTAGGATGTTGGGTGGCTTTATGATGCTTCCAGGCCTGATCGCTAGCCCTCAGACAGGCCAGATGTTCAGGGGTTATCCAAGTTACCTCTGACTCTGGTTTAGTTTACTGGGGCAAAGGCATCCCAGTTTACAAGAAAGTTTCTTTGAAGTAGGCAAGGGCCTTATCAACCATGGGGAAGGAGGTTATGGGGAACCAGTCAGAAGTGGCAAGGTTACTCAGGAGAGGTTCAAGGTTAAGAGACTTGAAAGGGCACAGTTGTATGGTTTTATGTGGTGATTTAGTTCTGTGGACTTTCATAACTATGAATATTGGGTTATGGTCACTGAGAGCATCGGGGAGGACACCAGAAGTAATGACACGGTGAAGGTGCTGGGTAAGGGCTCAGTCAAGTAGGGAGTTGTTGTGTCTCGTGATTTGGGAGGGTGAGTTTGGAGATCAGTTGAGAGAGGTTTAGGGCTCCAATTTCATTTTTAGTTTTTGTAGTTTTAGGTAACAACCAAATTATAATGAAGTTGCCTAAGATGAATAATTCCCCAGAGTGAGCAAGGGAAGTGATGGAGGTTAGGAGGTCTAGCACGACTGAAGGATGGACATTTGATGTAGTAAATGCTGGCTATGAAGATCAGAAGAGTGAAGGGGAGGGTCACATGGATAGCTAGGGCATCATGGGCCTCAGGACTAGAGGATGGGTAGATAATAGTATATTGGATGGAGGCTAGGACATAAATGGCCACACCACCACCCCTGCCAGCACGGTTTTGCCTTAGCAGTGAGTAGCCAGGAATGGAGACTGAGTGGTCAAGGATAGTGCTCTTTAGCCAAGTTTCTGAGATGATTAGAATGTCTTGTTTTAGAGCGCACTCCATGGTCTGAATTTGGTCCATTTTTTGCAACAAGCTGTTGGTGTTAAGATGTAGAATCCTTAAGCCCTTTGGGAGGGCTGAGAGAAGAGAAGGGGGTAGTAGAGGAAGCACCAGAGGAGCAGGGGGCAATAGGGCCTGGGTTGGGAGGATATCCCTGGCAGAGAGCAAGAGGAGGGCAAGTATGAGAAAGTGAAGCTTAGGGGATTTTGAAGGGGCTGGCAAGGAGGTTGGTAGATTTGAGGAGAAGGGAGTGGATGAGTGAGGAAGAAAAAGGTGGAGAACCACAGTGAAAGTGGACACCATTATCAAAGCTGCATGAGGAACAGTAGTAGAGTGAGACCATATTTCAAATGGGGGGGGAGAGTGATAGCATGGATGTGGGCAGGGGATTGGAGATAGTAGCTGATGGGTTTGGGAGAGCTATTAGGAATAGATGAGTAGTGAGCAAGTGGAGGCGGTAAGGAGATGTTTATGATCAGAACAAGGGGAGAGAGGAGAGGAGAGGATGAATTGTTCATAAAGGCAGAGAAAATTGGTAAACGATTGATTTATGAACAGGAGGAATATGTAAGCAAGGAGCTCGGGGGGGGCTGATCAGATGGAGGGGGTACCCGTAGTTTAGGAAGACATCCATAAGAACAGACAGAGATCCCTTTAGATAAAGATTGTGTCCCTCTACTGGCAGTACAATATAACTTGCTAATGGGAAAATGGACTCTTAAATGTTTATTTATTTATTTATTCATTTAAGTGTTTTACCAGGGAGGCATGCTGAGCAGACTACTGCTCAATTCCAGATGAGCCCTGTGGTAGGGGGAAATAGGAGAGCATACAAACATATACAGTAAGGTCAATTACATGATTACATAAGAGAATGGGAGAGCATACAAACATATACAGTAAGGTCAATTACATGATTACAGAAGAGAATGGGAAAGCATGCAAACATATACAGTAATGACAATTTACATGATTGCAAGAGAAACATTAGCAAGGTAGAGTGCAAATTCACAGGCAGATACATAACCATGGTTTCAATATGGTAAAACATACAAGGTACATACTGTAGTTTGTGGTAGTGAGCTTTTACTATAGGAGCAAAATGAGTCCAGAAGACAGGAGACTTCTGGGAGGTTCCATCATCAGGTGGGTGGACGGAACAGTGGAATTTGGGAGTGGTCTGTGTCAGTGGGAATTAACCTGATGCATGGGTTTGAGGACTATCGGTTGGTGAGCTCCCAGGGGTGCAAGCGCAGATAGGGTGGAAGTTTGTCTTCAGTAGGGAGTTAAGGTGCCTACCAGGTGTGGCATGCCAGATGTCCGATGTGAGAGAATTCCAGAGGCCGGGCAAGCGGAAACTGAAAGCTGACTGGCCTGCCGAGGTTGACATGCATGGGATGGCCAGTAGACGTGAATCTTTATTTCTCAGTGCATAGCCCTGGGGGGTGTGGGCCGAGAGGACTGTGGTAAGGTACATGGGGAAGGACTGTGACCAGTATTTGGCCATGAGGCTCGCACAATGGGCTAGGCACCGGCCCTGTAATGAGTGGAGGTCTAGGTTCCTGTACAGGATACAGTGATGAGTGCTAGGAGAACAGTCAAGAGCAAAGCGGCAGAAGGAATGGAAGAGGTGGTCCAATCTGTCCAGGGTGGACTTTGGAGTGGCACCATAGACTATGTCCCCATAGTCAAAGATGGGGAGAATCATTTTCTGCACAATGGCAAGTCTTGCTGGCAGAGGGATGCAGCAACAGTTTCGATAAAGTGCACCAAGCTTGGGATGGAGCTTTTTGTGGATGGCATCAATGTGTGCAGAGAAGTCAAGGTGCTGGTCAAGCCAGACCCCGAGATACCTGAAGGTGGATCATGTTTCAATAGCAGTCCCTTCAAGGGTGCAGAAAGAGGGGGTGGGGGTTGCCTTGATTGTCTCTGCCCTGTGCCGAAGGTCTTGGAGATAGTTTTGCTGACACTGAGAAAAAGCTGACCTGAGCAAAACCAGTGCTGAACTTCATTGAAGCCCTGCTGGAGTCTGGTCACTACTTCAGAAGTCGAGGCTCCGGATGTGTACAACACTGTATCATCTGCATACATGTGAATGGATGTACTGAGGCAGGCGGCTGGCAGGTTGTTGAGGAAGATAGAGAACAGGAGAGGGCCAAGGACTGAGCCTTGCGGGACCCCAGAGGTGACAGGAAGGGAAGCTGAGGTGGCATTTCCAATTCTGACGGATTGGGATCTGTCTAGCAGGTAGGACTGGAACCACCTGGTGACCAAATCAGAGATCCCTGCATAAGATAGTTTAGATAGCAGGAGTGTATGGGAGACAGTGTTGAAGGCTTTGGCCAGGTCAACAAAAATGGCGGAGGTGATTTGGCCTTTGTCCATACCAGTGAGAATGGAGTCTGTGAGTCTTTGGAGGGAGGTGATAGTGGAGTGCATCTTCCGAAAGCCAGACTGATAAGGTGTGAAAAAGGAAGAGGAATCAAGCTAGGAGGGCAATTGATATTGGACTAGTTTTTCATGGATTTTGACCAGGATAGGAAGCAGGGAAATCAGGCGGTAATTACCAGGTGCCAAGGGGTCACTGCCTTTTGGCAGCAGGATGACTGTAGCATGTTTCCACTCAGTGGGGACCACAGCAAGAGAGAAAGAGAGGTTGTAGAGATCTGCTAGGGGGGCGGTGCAGACAAGTAGAGTAGTTTGGAGTCAAGGCCAGTGGGACATTTGCCCTTGTCAGGATTTAGGGCAAGTAGATCTTTATAAATTTCTACTGAGGTAATCTGGCAGAAGGCAAAAGGGTTTCCTGTTGGGGGAGTATTTTGAGGGTGGGATGGTTGAGAAGGTTGGGTGTTTTGAGGGTTGGTGCCCAAGAGAGCTAAGGTGCAGTCCATAAAGAAGGAGTTGAAATGAGAGGCCACGTCCAGGGGGTCAGTAATCATGGGGCCACCAATGTTAAGGGTAGGGGTAGGGGGGTGAGCATGAAGGCCAAAGAGGGATTTAACCACCTTCCAAAATTTAAACCATTCCATTTGTGAAACATACCATACGATTCATAAAATAAAAAGTGAAAAATGCAAATATTCCAAAAAGAGTAGCTGGCAATCCCATTTAGTATTGTTTAAAAGAGTATGAAGAAGGAAACTAATAATTAAAGAGGATATTATGGTGCTTAACCTTGGGCTTTGGGTTTTGAATTGTGTGTTTTTGCATTAATTGTTTTCTGTTTGGCCTCTGATGAGAAAAAGACGGCTATCAGTTCTGCATGTTTGTAGGTAAAAGGGTATAAAAGTATAAATGTAACATCATAGAGTTATTGTAGCATGTTAGAATATCTTTCAAGTATTTAAACCAGAGATCAGAATATTTTGGGCAATGAACAATCAAATCAGCTAAAGTTTCTGGGGTATTAAGATTACATCTGCAGTTGAGTTCTTTAGCTGTCCTGTCTACTCTGTCTCTCTTATTAAAAACAGGAATGTTTAGAGTTTATGAAACCAAACCTTGCAGAGGTAAATATTTTTCTATAATTTGGATTAAGGGGCATGGGGAAGTAATCTTCCATATAGTAATTTGTTTTATTCATTCTAAACCAAAAGGCACATTTATGTGCTCTAATTGTCTACATATCTTTATTTGTGCAAATATGTAGTCTTTTTCTTGTGAACGGTTTATACATAAAGACATTCACGTAATGCCACCCATTGCTTGTAAGGTAATTATACTCTGTTGATCTGACTGGAACAGAGATTAAGGGCAGTGTTCTCCTCATACATATTTAATACTTTTAAGATGATTTGCCACACTATTGGCAGTTCATTTATTTGTGCAGGAAACTACACTTTCACTTTCCCATTTACATGCTGACTGTGTTCTTCAGTGCCTGCCCTTTGTTTCCACCACTAGATTATATAGTGGCATCCAGATTCTGCTGGCCATGTGTACACAGAGCATGAAACATGTACAGTATTTGGCCTGATCTGGAGCACTGGGCGATGGCACACACAAAAGTATTCCATCGTTCACTGGGTAATTTTCCTACTTCCTTCCTACGGACCTACTATGGCATGACCACATAAAGTCTGTTGGCAATGCCAAGCAGCCTTAAAAACAATAACATATTTATGGGGACCTGCAGGTGAAACAATTAACAAGAACAACAGGAACAATAGTTTCAAAATAAAATCAAAGCACCAATGGTACTAAGAGGTTTCAAGCTTTTCCAAGCATAAGTTGGACCCTAATGAAAACGTTCATAGGGCTACTGGACAGGGAGGGCGAATATGAATATAATGACATCCTGTCACTATATAATTTCACTCACACGGGGGCAAGCATGCCTTGCACAGGCAGAGGGAGGAAGGGCTTGTGGTGTGGTGTGGTGGTGGGCTGCCAAGTTGGCCATGTGGCGTGGTGGGTTCGTGGCAGGCTAGAGTTGGGAGGGTGCCAGGTTCGATTCTGGGCATGTCGGTATTTTTGCACTGGTCCAGGATTTCACTTTTATTTTGTTTTCACCCTCCGTTGGCATGCACCCCCCTGGAGCTGAGAATCCTTTAGTGGGGGGGGGGCTGCGAGGGAACAGCCCCCTGCATAAACAAAAAATGCTATGTTTTCAGTGCCCTTTTGCTCTGAGCCACGACTGTACATCGCTGAAATTGATTTTCACCGATGTATACTTGCCCTATCGGCAATCGCCTTTCCACAATCACCGTTATCACATAGAACCCTTCAGCGCAGTGACCAGTCCACTACAAACCAATTTACTTATCTAATACTTGTCAAGAGATTAGCCAGGTCATAGCCCATAGGACCAGGCCTTCATTTGGATTCAAACATTTTAAAGAAATATGCCTTATTTCAACTGGCCATGGATACAAATGTGCCCCAAACACCAAAAAGCATATATCGTTGTTTGTGCCTTCAGTTTTTGAAATCCTGGCTACTCCACTGCCTGTTATAGTCTTAAGTAACATACCTGAAGAACAGCATAAAAAGAGGCTGTTTAAAAGAAGAGCACTGCCCGTATGTCAGATGCAAAACAATACGTTGTTTGACAGGCCCTTATTTCCCCGCCACTGAAGAAACACATGCTACAATGAAACATTGACGAAATGGCCACAACCATGCATTTATTTATCAATATTACATCATTTTTGGAGTGGCTTGCACAGCTCGGGAATCTCGCAAAGTGCATCTCAAGCCCTCTGCTCCCCTTCTTGAAGGGCCAAATGGACTGATAGAAAGTCATACCTCCCAGGGCTGAACCTCAAACCCCAGCCAGTGGGGGGGTCACATGGCCAGTTTTCCAGTGCCCACCCCATCTGATGGTGCCATACCCATGGGCTAGCCTGATGAGGCTGGCCACTGGCGCTCACACTAGGTACCGGGTCACATGCCCCTCCCCACCTCATGCTGACCGGGGAATGGAGCCTTTCAGAAGAATATAACTTAATTCCCTTTTTTCCTCTTGTGCCATTGTCTTGCAAGAATCCCAACCCACCACCCTTACAATGACTGTGACAATATTAACTACATGAAGCTTGCTAAGATTTAAATCTCCTTGGGCAGGTGAAAAGCACAGAAAAACTTTTTTTGTTGGAAAACTGGGAAAATTCCTCCTTGACCCCTAACCACACTCTTCCAGTACAGACAATGGGTTCCATGACTGACCTGGCCCTCTAGCTCTGCCTTTATGAGGGCAGATGGGTGGGTAATCTTTAGACTGGAAAGGGATGAATGAGGGGAGCCCCAGGCCTGGCTTCTTCTTTAGCTCTTCAGTCTCATCCCTCCAGCCTGAAGCCCCCGCCCTGTGGGTAAACTTAGATGTCCTTCCCCTGGATGTGTGGCTCCCTGGCAAGCCCCCACTCCAAGTGGAAGGGACCTTCTTCATACCTGCCATCAAGAAGCTGGGAGAGGGGCCCCAGACAATGGTCTATCTGCTGCTATTACACATGGCAGACTCTTTTAATAAGACAAATATATATATATATCCATTCCGTGGGGGGGTGTAAATCTCTCCAAGCCACATGCCTTCATTCTAAAGTGAAAGATTACATTAACACATCAGTTAGGGTTGAAGATTAAAGACAAAAAAGTTAAGGAAATGCAACATCAGGGTTGAATGAGCTGTGTTAATTCTGCAGCCTGGTGTTCAACTGGGTTTGAACGATCATGTGACGCAGTTTTGGCATTGCCCTAACTTCAGCACCCAGTCTCTAGGCATTGTTGTATTTGTACTTTGCGGTGCCTGGACAGAATGTGCTAAAGTTAGGACAATGCCAATGCTGTGTAGTGTGATCATTCACACTTCTCAGAATGCCAGGCCACAGATTCACAGCAGGGCAGGGGACCGTTAGCCCTAACACCACCTTTCCTTACTTTCGTAGCTTTCATCTTCGGCCTTAACTTATGTTTTACCATAATTACTTGCAATAAGTAGCTAATAATAATGAATACAGTCCCAAATGCACATGGTGAAACATTTCAATGAATAAATACAAATTTAAACTCAACAACAACAACAAAGTAATGCTCTGTCAGTGTAAATGTTCAGCATTCTCTACCAGCAACATTTAGTGACTATACAGAAGTTTCTACATACCACCTTAAGATAGGGAATATATAAAACTTTGCAGGATTTCTGCCTAAGCACTGTGTGAAAACCCCATAGAGCCTTTTTCTTCCATTCCTTTGACAGTCACTTCCTCTCAAGCAATGGGGTCCTCCACAAGCAAGTGATCTAATCAGGGTCCCTCCTTTAAATAATCAAAGACAGGCTACAGCTCGAGCCGAGATGTTAGCTTTGTAGTATGGAAAATCGACCACATCTTGGCAAAGAACTAAGTCTCAAAGGATGACGTTAGTTACGTCGTGGTAACCCACAAAATGACATCAGTCATAGTATCTTTGCACATGGTCTCTATTTTGCCACATTTTATGTACATTATGAACACAGTATAAATGTGCCTAGCTGTTACTTGACTTAAAATGAGTTACAAAAGAACAGGTTCTCAGGAATTAAATTGGCATTATGTGCTCTCAGTGCATCACATGGAGGGCAGTATTCTTAATAAAAGCACACCTTCATTAGATGTGCATCAGTGTTTTAAACAAATGACACTAGATTTCTAAATGTATTCCAGCAAACAAAGAAATGAATAAACATTGCACAGACTCCTCCTTTCTAGCTTTGTCTTTAAATTTCTAATCTATATGTGCTAACTGAAACAGTGTGGTCTCCTTCAGGGAGTCCCTGTTTAGACTTGGGCATTCACCATGGTTGCTGGGAATGGTAGCGTGCCTCAACGCTTGATGCACGTGCTTTTCATTTGGTACCTCAAAACGATGCAGTCACATGATATGAACCCAAAAACATGTGGATGGAAAAAGTTTGCAGGGGCAATAAGTATCATACTGTATTTGAGAATGTTAAAAGCCCTGTCAGTCCTAGATCTGCCATCAGATATAATCTGTACTCTGCTCTGAAAAGGAACTACTTTGTTTTGTTAGGTCTTCAGACATACTTGCATACTGACTATACATGAGCCCCTAAATATTGTTTTCAGGGCAGTTGCAGTTTTCTCAGGTTTTGTTTTCTCTTATAATGTTTTTATTAAGTTCATACTGGAGAAAAAAACTATTTCCACTATATTTCACGGGATTTAGTTAAGATAAGCTTAATTGAATTGTAAGAACGCCGCACTAATGACTGCCCCATCTTTACTGAATTTGCAGAAATATGATACAGAACAAAAAAATTCACTTCCCGTGCACATATCATTAAACATGCTGGTTAGCTTGCTTGTTGCTGTCAAAAAGAAAGAGTAAAAATCCATGTCCAGTATCTGGTTTACTCTGTGCTGTAGTAAGAGCAACTAATCACAGTAAGAAATGTCATCTCATGTAAAAGAGCATCAGTACAGGCTGGATCTGACAATGCAGTCCCCATATGACCTGCTTCCAATCTAAAATGCAATTGGGCCTCATCCATTGGAGGGGCTCTGATGGAATGGTCCTGATGTATGCTAATTGATATTTGCCCAGGCATTATGAAGCAATAATCCATAGGAGCCACAGAGGCTTTTATGATGGAAAGTCGAGTGAACAGAGTTTTGATTGGATTACTCCAAGTCCACACCCAGCCAAAGCTGACTTACAGCTCTTCATCCCACCACAAAGATTCTAAAAATAAAGCATAGAATTTTTTGTTCCCTTTTAATCCTTTCTATTATGTGGTCTTGTACTCCGTCTCACGCAGTTGGTGCTTAAATCCAAATTGTGAGCTGCAGTGACACTCCCCAGCATGCCTTGTTTCATGTGTATGTGGCTGACTGGCACATGCAAAGAATCATACTGGGTTACAGATGGGATCACCAAATTTCCTCAAGATCAGCCTTTCAAACCATATGCATAACCTTAAAAGAAAAAAAAAGCATTCCAGTTGCTACTTGGCATATTACTGTAGCGGATTCTGTACTAGAAGTCTCAAGTTACTTTATAAAAGCCACGAGCATCTGAAACCTCTTTTTTTATTGATAGCTCTAATATTTCACTTGAATGTACCATGAGTTCAAATGGAAATACATTCCTCAGGCTTAGAGCTGTCTTTGACAGGTTACAACATGGTAAGGGGGATTGGCCTTGTACTTGGATTACCTTGGTTGCCTGGATCTCATATTTAGTGTTGACTTATTTCAGGGCAGAAAGAAGAGTGAGAGAAAGAGAGAGGCCATATCTCCTACTTGTAGTCTGTTTATGGATTTAGTACAGTACTTCACTCAGTCAATCAATCAAAATCTTTATTTAACCAGGCGGGCACCATTGAGTAAGGTTCATTTGCAAGGTGGACCTGTGACTTCTACTTTCAAAATATATTGCACAGACTGTCTGAGTATTGTAAAGTTCAACCCAAGTGTATATGGTAATGATGCTTGAGTCCATTATGTAAACAATAAGACATGACGGGGTGTGGGTTGTTGTATGATGAAAATATGCCCCAAGTATGTAGTAAGGCACAAGGCACTTACACCAGATGCCTTCAGTACCTAGAAAGGGCTCCTAAGCACGTAACAACTCACATTCCTGAAGTGTCTTATTGTGCTTATAAAGTGAGTCCAACAAGTAAATATCAAAAAAGTGTTTACAAATTTAGGGGAAAAACTGCTTTTTTGGGGGGTAGGAGAAATTATTTTGCTGTTGTATACAGATGGCAGTATAGCCACTGTAGAGGCTGTGGTGTTCCACTAGAGGGCACTTTCCCACTCTTAGTAAAGTTCTCTCCTCTCCCACCACCTGGCTTTCCTTGGAGGAGAAAACCATTTATATGTTAGTATTTGTTATTTGTGATTGTTTATTGTCCAATCTGCATTTTTGCACGGAGCACATTGAAGTTAGGACGTGTTTTCTGCACGTAAATAAAGTCATTTGGGAATTCAAGTATTCCTGTGTGCTTAGGGATATATCTGGTTAGCACCCAAGTGCTGGAGTCAGCTTGGTTTATGGCAGCACACTCCAGCAGGCAGTTTTTTTATTTATAAAAAGTATATAAAAATCTGGTCACTGTAGCACTGATGCATGCCCCTCAGAGTCAGCCAGAAGGATTAAGAGAGCGAGTGATCAGCAGCAGATGCAGTGCTGTATTCAACTGAACTCAGACTGTAGCTTCACACAGCAAGAAGGTAAATGGAGAACAAAAGAGACAAAGAGCTGGGAGAAGGGGTTCTGCTGTATTATTTAAAGATATTAGGTGATTTTATTTTGTGGAGGGAAGTGGGCTTTGCTTTCATAATAATAACTGTAACAATCTGTGTATTTGAAGTAATGGAGATATGTGTGTGTGTGTGTGTGTGTGTGTGTGTGTGTGTATATATATATATATATATATATATATAGTGTGTATATATATATATATATATATATATATATATATATATATATATATATACCTACCAGAACATCTTTTAACAAGTTCCTGGGAGGTTATGATATGTTACCAGAAAAGTACCTAGTGTACTGTTTATGGGTCAATAAGGACATGGTCCAGAAAGCCTTTCAGCCAATCAGAATGCAGTGAATTCCCTAACCCATTTTATAATTATATATTATGGGGGTGTGGTCACACCCTTACAGTTAGGTTGAGTAGGCACTTCAGTGTTAAATCTCAGATGTTGCACTTTTATAACTTTGCAACTGTTTAACAGATTTGCATGAAAATATGTATGCACTATTACTCAGGGTAGATATCTGGTTGTGCCAAGTTATGTTCTGGTCGGATGTGTGGCTTCCATGTTCCAGAGAGGTGAAAAAGTGACTTTTGGCTCATTGACTTTGCTGGGTTTTTCTTTGAATTTGCCTATCACCCAGACACTTTGGAATCTTGGTCTGAAATTTTCAGGGTAGAAAGGGACTGGCCCACATATGTGCCTTTAGTTAGTCTGCTGAAAAAATAATTATCCATTTAAAAGTTGTTTAATTTTTAAATGAAAAAAAAAATTCTGAACATACTCAGTGAGCAGTTCAGGATAGCTGCATGAAATGAAAAAGGAATCCCGTTTCATATTGAAATATTCCTTTTTAATTTGCCACCATCTTGTTTCAGTTTTTTCTAAAAAAAAAATATTCAAAAGTTATAAAACTGACATCCTTGAGAGAAGTGATAAAGCCAGATAGTGGTTTCCTCACAAGACAGTGAGAAAGCAGGGAAACCTCAGCTCAGAATGGCAAGATAAAAGGTCATGCTTTTTCCTGACCAATGGAGGCAGTCACCTTATTGTGGTGGTCAGACTTTATCATAATTCAGTTGGATGATGAGACTAAGAACCCCTCCAATAATTCATAACAAGTAAGAATATTAGACTTATTTGAAGAAATTGTAAGCTTTAAAGCAGCAAAGTGGGGGGTGCAAGCCCCATAAAATGTGTCCCCCAAGGACACAAAGTTATACTGTGGGAGCTGGTCTAACTTGTTGCGTTTGGTGCACGGGGCTTTCGTTAGAGGGTTTGCAGCAAACATCTTTACAAAATCACTCTTGCTGCAAAGTTTGGCACAAGTCGCCCCTTGTGTCTCTTGTGTCGCCCCTCTGCCACAAGTCTCTTGCAGCGATCTAACTCCAATGTAAAATGGGGCCCTCTGTGTTTAAAGAAAAAAAAAGGTAGCCAGTCTTTCAAGCATACTATTCATGCCAACACGCTGGCATCAGAGTATAAAGCATGCATTTTTTATTTAAATTAATGCTGAATTAAATAAAAAGCACACCGTTTACGTAAGCATAACTGGGCCATTCAAAAAGGGAAAAAGGTCTCTGTTTAAATTGTGCATGTTGGTTTGGTGGCTTAATATGGACTACTGCTTTAAACTACTACTCACAAATGTCTGACTCATTTTCTGAGTACACCTGTATCTCTCTGTCTTGGGAGATTATCTGTTATACAACAGGAAATTGTTAAACTTTGCCCTTCTTCCCAGATGCTGACAAGCAACTGAGATGTGTGTTGCAATAGAGTCCCTCCCTAACCCTGATATTATCTGGAACTACTGTACTTGCACTCCATTCTATTTTTCATCTTGTACTATCAGTACGGTACTGTGGAAGCTTTACAGTTTTCCCATTAGGAGTCCGACACACAGTTGCAAGGTGTGATGGTGCAATAACAGGGCATACAAGGTTTTCCCATTCAGCCATCACACTTTACAACTATACACAAAGGTGGCAAGCTGTGATCAGGGAGTGGAGTCCCTGTGCACCATTGTTCCCCAGTCTCATTATGAAAATGCATTACTACAGAATTTAGGAGGCACAGCCTAACATGGTGGAGTGTGACAGGCACAGGGGTTGGTTCATGGCATAGTACCAGTGGCATGATGATATGCCATAGTCAGTGCACTGACCTAGTGATGCTACCACCACAAACTTCCTCTAACCACCTCATGCCCATACCTTAAGACCGCCTTATGTGTTTGGTGTGAATGGAAGTGAAGGGACAAGGAGAATGTGAGGAGGGTGCGGAAGTGTGCGAGAGTGAGCAGGAGAGTGCGAGGGTGAAGGGGTGCCACAGATTTGTTCGCTTGGGGTGCCATCAAGTCTAACCTTGTCCATCCCCTGTATATTTTTGTTTCCCTGGTGTCTAGTGGCACCTCTCACACACTAATCACTGTCCCCCTCCTAGATTGATATTGCTCTGGTGTCTAGTAACCCCCCGATTGCTGATCAATATCCCAATACCTAAAATACAGAAAACGGTCCTTGATGGTTTTTTTTCTACAAAACATAAAAGGTCCCTGCCAATCTGACCCCTCACCTCCAACTTATCAACCACTACCCCATACCCCCCAGTGCATCTCCACACACCCTCACTCACCTGAACAGGTCCCAGGTTCAAAATCCACTCTCCGATTGAAGACACGTCTTGCTACTGGAACCAGTGACTGCAATGTGGGAAACTAAGATAAATGTAATTCAACATATTTCAATGGGGTTTTCAACTTTGATGCATAACATGGCTATTTTTGCATAGTTTGACACCAAATTTTCAACATGACCTTTTGAGGACCCCACCTCATGGACAATGTTACTGGTATTTTGAAAATTCATCCCAAACGGTGATTTCCTGATCGCTTGGTGAAATCACCTTTTGGACCTGATTTGGGCATTTTCACTGCCTTTGTTCAAGAGGTGGGGTCATAAGAAGGCTGTGTTGCAAATTATGTACAAAAGCAAAGTTATGCACCTGCAAGTAAATTTTAACTATGCTCGCTCATAACTTTGGTAATTTTAAATATTTTCACCCCAAATGTTCAACATAGCCATTTTTTTACATCACCCCATGAATGTGACAGCTGTCATTTTTCAAATCCTGGCCAAAACTTGTTTTCTCACCTGTGGTGCGGAGTGATGTTTCAAATCAGCGAGGATTTGACAATTCTCAGCACAGCGTTCATGAGGTGGGGTAATAACAAGGCTATGCTGACAGTCTGGTTGCTGTTTTGGCTGAAATGCTTCCATGGAAACATACATGTATGCATCTATGGAGGGATGGAAGCACAGGGCCTGGAGGGTAGCAGTAACTGCCTTGCGCTATGCTATCCATGAAGCTATTTAGGCACGTGCTATTGTGGAAGTGTGATTCTGATAGCACTATTATGGAAACACTGTTTTCACCCGGTATGCTGCAAAACCAGGCGTGGGGTGTGACTGGGGTTCTCCAGCCTAATGTTCATTCCATTCTCACACACTGTACACATATCAGCTTCTTTACTGACAGAAGGTGGTGAGCGTTAGGCTGGAGAATCCCAAGGCACACCCCATGTCTGGTTTGCTGCCTGCAGGGTAGGGGTGGAGCGTTAGGGTTGGGAACCCTAATACCACATTTCCCTACTTCTGTTGCTTTAACGCTAACTGATGCATTAAGAGTTTTTTTTGCAAGGAATATATGTGTATATATATATACTATATATATATATATATATATATATATATATATACAGGGGAGTGGTCACACCCCTATAGTTAGGGCTGAGTAGGCACTTTAATGTTAAACCTCAATTTTTGTGAGTTAATAACTTTGCAAGTGTTCAACATATTTGCACGAAATTTGGAGTGCATGATCTGGTATGTTAGATCTCTTGATTTGCCAAGTTGTGTTTTGGTTGGCCTTACAGTTTCTGTGCAGCAAAACACTAAAAATGCATTTTTCACCACTTTTGGCACGTTTTTGCCCATGGCGCTGTGACCACACTGTGTGGTCTTTTAGTCTGAAATTTGGAATGTAGAAGTAGCTTGGGTCAAGAAACAATCCATCATTGGTTTGGTAAGAATATGTTAATCTGTTCAAAAGTTATTCAGTTTGTAATTTTCAAGTTCTGAGCATGTTCAGTTCATTCCAAAATGTATATATATTTTTGATGAACTAGGACTGGTCTCATGGTCAAGGATTTTGTCAGCTCGCAGACTAGGATTTAAAAAAATCCTAGCCCATCAGAAAAATTCCTTGTCAGCGAGCCGCTATATTGTTTTCAGTTTTTCCTCCAAACAATATGTTGTAGCTTTCTTCATGGGTGACTTTTGGGCCAAATGAGGCATGGGTTTTGCTCAGGGTGACACCCTCTACAAAGCCAAGCCTTTGGTTTGGCTGGTTTTGGCCAAAAAATAGCTTTTTAAAATGTAAAAATTATTTGACCATGACTCGCTAATGATCTTGGTCCTCGAGCTGACAAAATCCTAGTCCACGAGATGATCTTGGTTCTCGAGCCTTGTCCATCATTGCATGACCAGCTGTCCATGATTTCATGACCAGATGTCCATGATGACATGACCAGATGCCCGCTTGCAGATCTGGATTAAGCAGACAGACTAGAATTTTGCTACCTTGCAGATGGGGATTGATCTGACGGCCCATGATTTTGCTACCTTGTGGACTAGGAATTTTTAAAGATGTAAAAACTTAACCATTGCATTGTTAATGAATGGTTTGGTCTTTTTACTTGCAGTTTTCAGGATATTGAGGGGATGCTCTACAGGTGTGAATTATGCTGTTTAGGTGTTGGGGAATTATGCCATTCCATAGATATGCCATTACGAAATTGAGATTTTCCCTTTAGGATAACATTGTGGCACCCATTGTGCTTTTCAGCTTCAGTATCTCGGAAACAAAGTGAGATACAAACTTTTTGCTACTGGCAGCTTAGGTGACATAAGCTGTTGGAACAAGCTGGGAAACCACAGACTACACCAGCAGTGAAATTTTTTGTGGGTTGCACGGTTAATGAGATATTGTCAAATTAGTATCACAAAGGTTCAAAGAGTGCCTGTCCAGTGCTTTTCATTGCCTGTATCTCGTAAATGATGCAAGATATGGTTTGGTTGTTTATTGTTGCATGCAGTACTTGCTGTCACAGTTACAATAACACTTGAATTTTTTTTCTAGCTGTTATGGTTCCTGAGATATTTGCAAATTAGTGTTACAAGGGTTCCTTGCCCTATAAAGCTGCTGTATTGCTCTGTAGCTATGCGTAAGTGGGAGCACAGGGCCCAGAGGGCCCGTGCTTCCACAGATGCATATTATTATGAGAAATGGTCAACTTGGTGGGAGCGCAGGGCCCTTTGGAACCCGCGCTACTACCAACATTTGTTATTTACTAGTTATATTATACTTTTTCAGAAAGTAAGGAAATTCATGGCAAAAAAACTGCATTTAATGCATCAGTTAGGGTTAAAGCACCAAAAATGAGGAAATGAAATGTTAGGGTTGAGCCCCTCATCCCCTTCACACATCTCACACCCATATCCTCTACAGACTGACAGATGCCAGAGTGTGCAATGAGTTTATGAGGCCTAACTCTCACCCCATTCTCCTTTACTGTAGCATGTCAATCTGCTTACACATTAATGGGGGAGAGCGTTGAGCCACACAACTCCATGGCACACCTCAGCGTCTGTCAGTCTGTGGAGGATACAGGTGTGGGGTGTGTGTAGGGGTTGGGGCTCAACCCTAATGTTTCATTTCCTCACTTTTGTTGCTTTAACCTTTACTGATGCATTAAACGCAGTTTTTCACCATGAAAAAAAAAATATATATAAATATATATATATATATATATATATATATATATATAAACTTCGTTAGTGTATCAGTTAAGCTTAAACTGACAAAAGCAGGGAAATGTGGCATTAGGGTTTCCAACCCTAACACCCCATTCCCCACATTGCACAGATCCACAGGTAGGCTGGGGGTCTGTCTTGGAGCTCTCAACCTGAACACTAACATATGGTTAACACCTTTACCGACACCCTTGCATACCTCTGGATCAAAGCACACAAATATATTAGACACAAACCAGCTATCTCTGGAGCCACCTCTATTGTACAGACATTTAAAGGGAAAGAGGGTTACAATGTGTTTCTGCACCAGGCTTCTGAGATAGAAGTGATTAGAAGTGGAGACAGTTGGTGACATGTTTGAAGATGTGGTTATGCAACCCTTTAGTATGTTGAGGGGAGCTGTAAATATTCAACCAGGTGATTTTTTTTTGCATATCTTAGAGTTCAACAGTTGCTCAAATGGGCTGGAGAACTCTCTGCTAGACTAACTGACTTTTCACCAGCTGAAGCTATATTATACAGATACAACCAAATTCTAGACCTCTGACTTCCTTTTATGGACTAGTCCTAGAAGGTAGCCCAGACCCAACTGAAGACACTGTAGAAAAGTGGGAAGCTGACCTCAGCCAGGTAATATCACCTCAGATGTGGGGGAACGGCCACTGCTCATTGTAACAACTGTTCATATAACAATTGCCAAAGACAGGTTCAGTTGAACTTTCTTTATATAACTGACAGCACCCCAACCAGCATGCACATGTTCAGCACGGATAGGTCTTCAGTTTGTCCCAAGTACAAAGTGAAATGGAGAACTTTTTTTTTTGTATACTTTGTTTATACTCCGTACCAATGGGGAACTCTCTCTCAGGCATCCACCACACACCATGAGCTCTACCTCCCACCTGAAGCCTTCTCCTCACCCCACACCGGCCTGGCAGATCCCCTGGCTCTGTACCCCACAAAGTGGGGCCACCATATCTGCCCAGGGTGCTCTATCTGAAATCCAATGAGCTGGCTGGGTAGTCAGCCCGGTGAGGAGAGAAGCCCAGTGATGGAGTGTGGCTCGATGGGGTGAGGCGCCATTGCCTATCTCTGAGGATGAGGATTTTCTTAGTTTTCTCCCCTAGAAGTGTGGTGTGCAGTGACGCCTGTGCATGGCTGCCCTGCTAGCATCTGCCGCACTCAGCTCCTTGCATCAGCTGGTGTATCTGCAATGCCCCGATCTCCATCAGGGGCTGCTAGGACACTGAGCCACCCTGGATCCCTCCCCAGAGACAGGAGACCTGTTCTCTGGATGCTCCATCCTCTCCCTCCTCAGCCAACCCCTGGATACCCAAGTCCATCACTGAACCCAGGTCACTGGCATGGCAAGAGGTGTGGTGTGCAGCGCCTCAACCCTCGGCACCACTGGGCTGGCTAAGAGGGAACCTTCTTGCACGTCACTGACCTGTGACAAAGTTAAACCATTCTGGAGGAAAGTGCAGAGACCTATGGAACTTGTGCTGTATTGTGGGCTGCCAAAAACCCCCATAGAATTCATTCTAGGGCGCTGACAGTTCATGATGACCCACTCCTGCTTCTGAAACGGAACTGTGGGCCTAGCTCTAATGAATGTATGGAAAACCATTGTCCACAGCAACTTAGTAACAACCCACCCTCTATTGCTTTATAGAGCAAACATTTGCTTATGTGCTATAAATTAGAGAGAACCCAGCTCTGTGCAAATAGGAATGTGGAACACTTTGAAAAAATGTGGCAACCTCTCCTAGCAGCCCTGGATGATGGCATATTTTCATCATGACTGCCAAAACAGAGGGAGGGCCTTAGCTCAAGGATGTCCACAGGCATACAATACTCAGTGTACTTTGATGAGTATAGTTAATTCTGGAAAATACAGGGGCAGCATGAGCCTCAGGCCAGGACAACAAACACAAATGGAGCCTGATTTTTCTCCTCCCTAGATGCTTTAGTGTGAGTTTGTGAATGATCTTTGGAACATGAGCGGGTGCTAAAG
Organism: Neoceratodus forsteri; assembly: GCA_016271365.2. Classification (NCBI taxonomy): domain Eukaryota; kingdom Metazoa; phylum Chordata; order Ceratodontiformes; family Ceratodontidae; genus Neoceratodus; species Neoceratodus forsteri. The sequence continues at coordinate 313,264,268 of CM057453.1, read as the reverse complement.
TTAGAGGCCATAATTGTATGAGTGATCTGACTGAACAGGTATACACAAGCACTGGTGTGAATGAACTTCTGTAAGGCTGTCTACCTTGATGTGGTACAGAGGCTTATCACAGCCAACTTCTGTCTTAGTGGCAGCGTGTGTGTTAGATAAAATAAAAGGGTGTGAATCTGTTAGGATCATTGGCTTATTACATATTATTAAATGAAATGGGCATGGGGCAATGTCTGTGTGGCAGATGTGTTTACAGAAAGGGGGGGCAACAGTTTTGACAGCTGTCAAGTTAAAGGTTAAAATTCCTGGCTACACCCCTGCCTTAGCAATGAATATTACACAGGATATTGGTTGCATGAGTTAAGCTTCAGTGAGGTTGGGGACAAAATTCATTACTTATTTATTTTAATTTATTTATTTAAAAGTTTGATAACTAGAAAAGGCACACTGAACTGAGGGTCATTTCCAGGTGTGACTGAGGTGGGGAGTAGGCAAACAGCCAATTACAGTCATCAGAAATGCAATAACAGCAAATACAAGTGCAAAACCCAAATGGTAACAATATAGAACAGCCATAGATGGATTTAGAAGGGGGGGGGACTAAGGGTTCTATAGCTCCCCCATCATGGAGCTCCTCTATTAGTAACACACTGTGCTGCATTCTTACTCGGTAGGCACTAATGCCTCCATGAAAGCCACCTAAGCCACACAGGTCTCATCTGTCTTCCAGTGCCCTGGTAGTGCAGTAAACAACCACCTCCACCCACATTACATAGTTGATACCCACCCCCCCCTCCCACTGGAAAAGCCGGTCACCAGCATGAATTTCTTACTAACTTTCATCCTGTGCCATGTGGTCATGTCCCAGCACTGTGGCAGCAGCTGGTCTTGCCTTGGTGAGTCTGAGCATTCATTCTCTACTTTTGCATGCTTGGTGCAGCTCCTTTGCTCATGTGCGGGGGGGCATGCACAGGGGGTACAGCTGCAGCAAAGTGGAGTGGACCTTAACAATACAGATCTCAACCAGGTCGCCTGGTGCTCACTGCTTCTGTTTTGCTGTTGCATCCAGTAGTGGATGTGGCTAGCCAGTGGTGCCTTCTTTAAATGTCTGGGCTACTGAAACAAGAGTGAGCTGTAATTCATTCACTCAGAAGATTAACATCGGCGCAAGAGAGGAGTGAGTGTACTACTGAGGAGCAAATGGAAACAGAGAGCAGAGCCCACAAGTGAAGAGCAGAGTCCGGAGTTTCAGGCGGCAGCAATCCAGTAACTCGGGGTCAGTGCGGCCTTGGTAAATCAGCACAAGGAGTTGGAGTGAGGTTTAGGTCATCTTCCGGTAGCTGAAGCAAGCTGTAGCTGAGAGCTCTGCTCATTAGGAGTCATGGGGTCAGTGTGCTGTCTAGAGAGAAAGAGTTTGCCAGCCAGGTGACCGGAGACAGTACTCAACTAGGAGCACATAGACTTCAGCCTGCTGAAAATGGATCAAGTCTTCATTTAATCAGTTACTTCTTGCTTCAAAAAGAAAGACTTTCAGAGTCTCAAACTATGGTGGGTGGGAGGTGGCTGCTGGGATGGAACAGGACATTAGTGTTCCATCAAACTGGGTGTGTAATAAATGTACAAGTGTTATTAATTTCTAGTATGGGGTGCTTAAATTCATGACATTAAAATAGTTTAAGGTTACTGCTGGTTTTGTCCTATATGGCAAATTGATTTTGGTGTGGATTCACAGGAAAGGGAGTTGGAGGGTAGTGCCAACTGGTAGCATGCTAGAAGTAGTACAAAACTAATGTTGTGGCAGGTCTGGTTTCAGCAACAGCAAGAACTAGGAGAGGCAGAAACTGGTACATGAGACCTTTGAACTGAGGTAAAAACTTCAGCATGTACTGTATGTCTAATCTGTGTGGTCTTTTCAGTTGTGGTTGTACAGTGTGAATGAGCACAGAGGGAAGTAATAGACACTGGGGTTTTGAAAGTGTTCTGCTGTATATTATGGCATGTGCAGGAGTTTCTGCATGCTTGGAGAGCACAATTAGCAACAGAAGTCATAAGACCTTGTTTGGCACATTGACACAGGCAGTTACAAAACCAGAGAAAAAAGTGATAGAATCAAATATTTAGTTCATGTAGTTATATGTGTTGAATTGGGGGGGGGGGTGCAAGTTGTGATGTACCCAAGCAAGTGCTATTGCTAATAAAAAAATGCATTTTTATATTCATTTAAAAACTGTGTTCTGCTGTCTGCTTACTGACTTCTTGGGTCTATCATAAAAATGAGATGCCTCATACCATGGGGTTATCCCAGTAAAGGAAATTTTTAAACAATAACAAATATTTTATTTATTTAAAAATGGATTTTCTTTGGAATAAGTTGCTCTACAGAGCAAAATCTGTTTTGCAAAAATAGCAAGCAAGCTTGAAATTATATTTTCAGAAACTAGATAGCAAAGTGACTTTGTTTCCATATTTCTATAGTTATTGTATTTATTTTTTTACTGAGGTAAGGTTGGAGGATAAGTTAATCTGTACTGAAGGACAAACTAGGATGGGTTGGCTTTATGGTAATGTCATAACGTGCTTGAGTGACTGACATTTGTGAACTTGTTTACTTGGACTGTCATTTAATTTGTCTGCAGTTTGTCTTTATCACCAAGTCTCTTTCAACTTGTCTAATTTTTATGTGTTTCGGATGTGCTGCTGTCCAGCCGCAGTCTTTTAGTATTTTGTTTTATTTTTGGGGTGGGAGGGTATTTTGGGCAACATATTGTCAGTTGGACTGTGGGGACTCTTAGGATGGTGCTAGAGTACAACTCACAAAGCATGGGGAGGGAGGAAATGGGTAGAAATTGCATTAGAAATACCCTCCAAAATGCACCAGAATGCACCAACATGTTAAACAATTTCTGGGGACTTAGACGGCCCAGCCAGACCTCCGGCCTATTATTTTTTTTTATCTTACTTGAGCTCCTCCATCTATAGGACTCCTGGATCCACCCCTGGAACAGCAGATATACAAGGATCAGAAATGGTCTAAGAAGCTCACACTAAACATGAGTAGGCAGTGCAAAATATTGCAGATGAGATTGGGTGAGTTTTGCCCTCCAGGGAGAGCAGACTGCTGGGAAGGAGTCCAGAGACACCAGGAAATAGAAGCCTTAGTATAGACAGGAGAGTGGAAGCTGTGGTGAGAAAGGGAACAGAGGAATCAGGGAGGGGATGACAGGTACATGGAGGGGGATGGAGAGAGCCTTTGTAGGCATTTTAGTGATTGAAGTTAGGGGAATAGACAAAGAGGATAGGGTAGCAGGTTCCAAAGGGAAGGGAGCTGGTAGAAGAAAGCGGCTTAACTGGTATGTGAGTGAGGGTGAGGAACAGAGAAGGTACAGATGTCCCTTGGGCATATAGACATATAGAGTAAGAGAAGGGGGGTGGGAGAGGAGAGAAGCTAGGTAAGAAGGAAGAGAGCCAAACCAGTATTTGGCAAAGAAGGTGGTGCAGTGGGACTGGCGACATAAGGGAAGAGGGGAGACGTAAGGGGAAGAGTAGAAGGAGCAATGGTGGGTGTGGAGAGGAAAGTTGAGGCAAAGAGACAGAAAGCACTGCAGATGGTATCCAGTCTGGCAAGAGGTGAGGGAGGGGAAGAGTAATAGAACACATCCACATAGTCCAAGATGGAGAGGATCATTTTGGTTATCAGCCCCCAGTGGACTTGGATGGGGAGGTAGTCCTTATTACAGTAAAGGACACCAAGCTTCAGGAGGAGTTTGGAGTATATGGTGTCAATGTGGACAGAGATGTCTAATTTCCTATCTAGTCACGCACCAAGATATTTAAAGGCATGGATGACCTCTAGCTGAGCGCCATCCGGGGGACTGGAGAAGGCGAGAACCTTGCTAGTTTCTAGGTAGTGCCAAAGATCATGGACACAGTCTTTTTGGTGTTAACTTTGAGCTGGTTGGCCTGGAACCAGCGTAGTACATTGTGGAAATCACTTTGGAGTGAGGCTTGGACCGCAGGTGTAGAAGGACCTGATGAGTAAATGGCCATGTCATCAGCAAACATGTGTATATGCGAAGAAACATAAGCATAGAAACATTGAAATCTGCCAGCAGAAAAGGACCAATTGGCCCATTCAGTCTGCCCAAATACCCCTCTGTCTGGTTTATCTTACCCCCTCCATCCCATGCCATTCTGCTTTTATTTAGCACCATGTAGTTGTCCCAAGCCCTCTTGAATTTGCTCACTGAATCTACGCCCCCCCCCACCACCCATTCTGGCAGCCTGTTCCAAGGACCCACCACTCTCTCAGTGAAGAACTTTCCCTTCACATATCCTCCAAATCTGCACCCCCCAGCTTGAACGCATGTCCCTTAGTTGATTCTTTTTCACTCCTCCTGAATATGCTACCCTTCCTCATCTTTTTTATTCCCTTCAGATATTTGAAGGTTTCTACCATATCCCCCTTTGCCTCCTCATCTCCAGTGTGTATAGGTTTAGTTCCTCTAGCCTGTCCTCATATGATCTGTGCAGCCCCCGAACCATTTTGGTTGCCCTTCTCTGGACCCTTTCCAACCTACCTCTGTCACCCTGCAAGTGTGGACTCCAGAACTGGACTCTGTATTCCAAATGTGATCTGATCAGTTTTGTATAGTGACATGATCACCGCCTTCCTCCTGCTTGTAAAGCCCATCCCTATGCATGCTAACATTCTACTAGCCTTCCCCATCACCGTATTGCATTGGTTCCCCACCTTCAGGTTATCTGAAATATGATCCCCTGATACCTTTCCCACTCTGTTACCTCAAGTCCCCCCCCATCCCAGCCAGTATTTTGCCCTTGGATTTCTACTCCCTACCTGCATAACTTTACATTTTTTGTGTTGAATTGTCATTGCCACTTCCCTGACCATTCCTCCAGCCTGACAGGTCCTCTCTCATTCTTTTCACCCCTCCCATTGTGTCCACCCTGTTACAGATCTTCTTGTCATCTGCAAACAGACACACCTTCCCATTCAGGCCTTCTGAAATGTCCATAATGTATATGTTGAATAGTATGGGACCCAACACGGACCCCGAGGAACCCCACATGTTACCCCTCCCTCCTTGGATTTCACCCCATTTACCACCACCCTCTGAGTTCTACCCTCCAGCCAATTCTCCACCCAGTTTGCTATTTTGCTCCCCACCCCTGAACTATCTAACTTGCTTATTAGTCTCCTGTGATGGACAGTGTTGAAGGCCTTTCTGAAGTCCAGGTAGGCCACATACACCACCCATCCCTGTTCTCATAGCTTCGTTATTCCATCAAAGAATTCAATCAGGTTGGTTTGACACGATATACCCCTTATGAACTTGTGCTAGCTTTCATCTATGAGCCCCTCCTCCCCCAGATAATGTGCTAGCCTTTCCAAGTGCCTCCATCAGCTTACCCACCACTGAGATAAAGCTCACCTTATGATAGTTGCCTGGCTCTTCCTTCCCTCCCCCTTTGTGCAATGGCACCACATCAGCCCTTTTGCAATTTCCTGGGACTCCCCCTTGTCTAGAAACAGAATAAATAACTTTGTGAGTGGTGCCGCTAGCTCCTTCCTTAACTGATTGAGTACCCTGGGGTGGATTTCATTGGGACCCATTGCCTTGTCCATCTGCAGTTTTCCTAACTCCTCCAATATCCTACTCTCTGAAAATGGGCTTGTGTCCATCTCCCTGCCCACCCTTCCCCTGTTTCTTAGCTCTGGTCCCTTTCCTACTTCCTGAATCATAAAGGCTGAGGGAAGGTATTCGTTCAACAAATTTGCTTTTTTCTCATCTTCTTCTATCAGAGCTCCCGCTCCCCCTTAGCCTCATAATCCCCTACTTGCTTTTCCTGTGTTCAATTGCATACTGGAAAAATTTCTTGTCTCCCCTTTTCACCTAACTCACTATTTTCTCCTTTGTATCTGCTTTAGCGCTCCTGATTTTTTCCCCCAATTCCTTTAGCATCTCCTTCTAAACTTCCCTATCTTCCATCCCCTGTGAAGTTTTCTAGGTCCTGAACACATTCTTTTTTTTTCCTAACTGCTCTTTTCACCTCTGCTGTAAACCAAAGTGGTTTTCTCCCTTTCTTGCATTTACTCACTCTCCTGATGCATTTTTCTGTCACCAGCAGAATTCCCCTCTTTATTGCTCTCCATAATTCTTCAACTCCCTCTAGGTTCTTTTTCCCTTCTAGTTCTTTTTTGAAAATTTCTTTCATTTTTTTGAAATCAGCTATCCTGAAGTCCAGTACCCTAATGGAGGTCCTATTTTTATCGGGCCCAGTCTTAAGACTAAACCTTACCATCCTGTGATCGCTATCTCTCAGATTTTTTCCGACTTCCACATACTCAACACTATCCCCATTTGTCATTACCAGGTCAAGTATGGCCTCACCCCTAGTTGGTTCCCTGACCAGTTGTTGAATAAATGCCTCCTGTACTAACTCAAACAGCTTCCTGCTCCTTTCACATGCTGCTGTTGGGATCCTCCAGTTCTCATCGGGAAGATTTATATCCCCTACTACCAGAACTTCTCCTTTGCCGGCCATTCATTGTATTTCCCTAGCCAACACCCTATCTACCTCCTCTCCCTGGTTTGGTGGTCTGTATGCCACCCCTATCCTAACTACTTCCCTGGTCCTCTTAGTTATCATGACCCAGAGGATCTCTGCTGAGCTCCATCCTTCCCCACTCACCATTGCTTTTATCCTGTCCCTTATGCATAGGGATACCCATCTCCCCTTTTCCCCTCTCCTTTCCCTTCTGTAGAGATTATACCCTGCTATTTCCACTTCCAAGCTGTGGTTATCAGCCCACCATGTCTCTGTTACCATTATCAGGTCTAGGTCATCTGCCCCCACCACTGCTTCCAAGGCCCCCTTCTTATTTCCCAGACTCTTAGTGTAGGGAGTTCTTAGGTGGAGAGGAAATCATTAAGAAAAATGGAAAACAGTATAGGGCCCAGGATAGAACCCTGGGAACACCAGCTAAGATAGAAAGGGGGGAAGCATGCCATGCACCTGAACTGACTGTTGATGGCCCATATGGGCAGAACCACTCAATTGCAGGAACAAGGAGGCCAGCTGAGAACAGCTTCTTCAGGAGGAGGGGGTGGGATACCGAGTCAAATGCCTTCACAAGATCAATGAATATGGCTGCAGTGATATGTCCCTGATCCATCCCAGTAAGGATAGAGACAGTGACATGCAGCAGGGAGAAGATGGTAGTGTGGTCTCAGAAGGACAGGTTCAGGAGGTGAGTGAGTGGATGGATGACAGCAGAAGCAGATATATGAAGAAGTTTGGGGTCCAACCCATCATGAGCTGTATTCAGAGGGGTTAAGAGACATGAGGGCAAGGAAAACTTCATGGGGAGACAGGAGGGAAGCTAAAGCCTTAAGATGAGACAGAGGAAGGAGGGAGGAAGGAATCATTGAATGACAGGCAGGGAAGTGCACAGGTGGTGAAGAAGTTGTTAGAAAGGGATGTGATGGTGAAGTAATCGGAGACCGGTGAGCCATCTGCCAGAAGGTGGGGGACAGCCTGGGTTGGTGGTTTGAATAAGGAGTGGATCACATTCCAGAATTTGAATGGGGAATTTAGGTTGGACTGAAGGTTGGACTTGAAGTAGTGGGTCTTGGTTGTCTGATTTTCCTTGGTACAGGAGTTCCTTAAGAACCTATAATGTTGGTGGTCAGACATGGAGTGTGTGGTCTTGATATGAACCCATGCAAGGTCACTAGACTTACACATCTGAATAAGGTTAGGTGTGATCCAAAGATGGTGAGAGTATTTTACTCTCATCTTACAAATGGGGGGCATGTGTGTTCCAGATGTTCATTATTTAATTAACTCACAGACATTGGTAAGGTTTTTACCTCACTCTTGCATCAATTTTATTTTATTAAATGTGTGTTCCTGTTTACAGATGCAGCAAAATTTTATTTCACCAGTGAAATTCTGGGGAAATCGGGAATTTGGCCCCACTAAATATTTCACGAAATTTGTGCATTTCCCCGGAATTACGCCAGTGCGAAATGCGAAATTTCATATTAAGAAAAAAGTGTTTCCACCCTCCTGTCCAGAAAGCATTAAAATCTATCCCCACAGGACCCCACATCCCTGGTGTCTAGTGGTCCCACCCCCCTGGCCGATTGCCGGCCCACAATATGAAGAATTACCTCCCACCACCAAGATACAGCCCAGTATCCCATCCACAATTTCCAATAAATAAAAATACATTTCCCTGATGTCTAGTGGCCCCAGACCCCCTGGCCAATTGCCTGCCAAATGAAGAATGACCCCCCCATTACACACCCATTCCCCCCTCCCCCCATTGTCTGTAAGTTCTGGGGCCAAGTTGACAACATTAGTCCTCTAATAAAAAAAAAGAAACAACTGACTGACAGAGTGGGGGGTCCACTAGACACCAAGGAAAGGTTCATTTGTTTCCTTTTTTTTTTACAAAAGGACTGATGTTAGCAACTTGGCCCTGGCACTTATGGACATTGGGGGGGAATGGGTGTGAATCAGGGGTGTTATTCTTCATTTGGCCAGTAGTTGGCCAGGGTGGGCGGGACCACTAGACACCAGAGATGTGGGGTCTTAGAAAAACAATTTTTTTTGTATTATATCATCCCCCCTGGCTCTCAAATGTGGAATTACACCCATGGATGGTGAAATTCCACATTTTGCCAGCGAAATTAGTATTTTGCAGGTGAAATTCCACATTTCACCAGGAAAAATGTTGCATTTCACACCCGTGAAATATTTCACGAAATGTGGGGATTACACAAAATATTTTGCTGGGCAAAATGTTTCAGTTTAGCACAACACTACTCCTGTTACTCTGAGTTAATGAAACAGCTGTGAAGCAGAATTAATGTTACATATGTCTGAGTGGATAACTGTCTTTTGTAACTTGTGTCCAGGTCTCTCCATGTCCACTGTGTCTCACCATATTGATCGTATGATTTTTTATAAATGTATGCTGTATGCATGGTGCCATGTATCAGCTCCACTGTATGCAATGCTAATTTGTTCAATAAAATATATTTCCAAAACAATGAAGATTATTAATAGTCACTAGGAAAATGATGGTTACACCCACAGATTGTTAAAGGTTTGCTGGTGACACCATTAGTGATAGCAAAAAAAACTAAATTTAAAGGACAGATTGTGCCATTTTATGTACAGAATGCCTGATCAAAAAAGAGGTACAGATTGGTTGAAAAGAGCAATAACAGGGAGTTTTCCAAGTGGAATATGCATGTGATGCTTACATGCATATAAGCTAAAAGAATTTAATAACACAGCAAGAGATGAAAAAATCACAAGAGACTTCATTACATGCCTAACTCCTCATCTGATCTACAGTATATAATCAAGTATCTATGTGACCTTACTTACAGTGTGTAGGCATGACAACCAAAGCCTTAACTAAAAGCATATCAGGGCACCAGTGTGCTATTAGATGTAAAAATATGTCTTTCCCAATAGCCTGACACTTCAAACAGAAAAAGTCACACCATTCAACAGCTTAGGTTTTGGGACTGGTAAAAATAGAAAAAATGTTTGGAAGGGCAGACTGGGTGGGCCATGGTATACTGACCACACAGGACAGGAATACTGCAAAGACCATGACAGCGACATTTTTGGCAGTTCACTGTGGTGGTCTCCTTGTTCCCAACACTGATGCCGGTGGGATATTTGCCCCTTCCCTGAACTAACTCCGACTGGAGTTAGTAATCTAAAGTGTGGGGGGGCAGAGCCCCTTGCATGGGGGATGAAGCCCCCCACAGAAAATACTTGTTCCCCAAGCAATGGAACAACACCAGCTGGTGGTGTTTTGCTGTCACTGTGCCAATGGTCGACAAATTTCTTGTTGCCGTGGCACTGTGGAACCATGGGCCATAAGCCCTTAGCTGCTAACAGTGTCTATGTATCTATGTATCTGTGTAAGAGGGGATTGGAAAAAAATTATTAATAGAGGCTCAATGGATACATATATTGGACACATTAAACCCCAGATTTGGGTTAAATGAAGAGATTAACTAGTAAACTTATTCCAACAGACAATGGAGAGAAGTAACAGGCTAGGGTTGATGAGTTAGAATTACTTGCCAGGTTTAAATCCCCTTATAGGTAGCCAGATTATCTATTGGGATCTCTATTATGGACAAAGTAGGGAAATGATAAGGTAGCAAAATGAAGAAAAAACATTAACATTTTTATTAATATTTAAATTTTTGTTTAACAATTTGTAGTGAGTTTAGATCAGGATCCCTCAAGAACTGTATTGACACTGTGAAAAGTGAAAATCCAACTATAAAATTGTGTTTATGCTTTAAAATATAACATAGATAGGGCATATTAATATGAAATACAATAGATAGAAAGTAAGCTTGAAAGTATTAGTGCAATAGCCAAATCATTTTTCTCCATTTCATATGTGAATGTATATGTTGAAAACACTATCAGTTGCTTATCTAGACAGCTGCTAATTAAAACAAACTGAATAGAAATGGGAGAGTGACTCTGAGGAATCATTTGATGAAACTGTGTTGCAAAGTGGTACATCATGATGTCATAACACCAGTGAGCCTGTGATGTCACTCCGTGAACATTCAATTTGATGCCAACCCAAGAGGGTTCAAAAGACACGAATTTGGCATCTTTCAGTCCCTGGCCACCATTAAGAAAGACAAAAATGCTGTAAGAGGTGAGCTGAGAAAGAGAACAATTTTAAAATGAAATAAGTTTATATGAAAGTGGCAAATAAAGCAATGAGTTTGTTACTTATTACAGGTCAGAGAGATGACCTAAAATAAGCTTGGAGACAAAAATGAAACGTGTATATTAGCAACGTATTCATTATATAAGAAATGCTAGTAAGTGAAGTTTTTGTCAGGAAGATATGAAGAGAGAATGATACTGAAATCAGGTTATATATTTTATTTATAGATTTGTGGCACAGGGAGTGACAGGGATAAGATTATAAAAGAAAGACTACAAAGGTATGACACTAATACAGTGTCTAAGCAGTGTGTAGATATTGTATATTATTTTATTACGTTTCATTTAAGAAGCTTCAAATGAAATTGAATAGCTTTTTTTCATTTCTAAGAGCTGCCAACTGAATTAATAAAGTTACACAACAAGGAATAGTAAATGATTATATCCACATAAAGTAATTTTATTTATAGTTAGAATGCTTGTTGATAAATAATTTATAAAAAAACAGTTACAAAAATAAATTTTGTAATCTGTAAATTTATAATGGTCATTATTTGTCTGAAAAAGCAGTGTGATTGCACTGTGAGATGTTGAGTTTATGGATATATGACCTACTGAATATGTTAACAATAAAGAGATTTTGAAAAATAAATTTGGTGATTAGTGTTTATTTGCATGGACTTATCTAACACTATGAGTGTCCACCCATGTCTCAGTCAGATGCCTCCGTAGTGTTTTAACCTTTGCAGAGGAGGATTGGACTTACTGGTATTTTATTTTGGAGCCAAAAATAATAGCGTTAAGAATACCCTTAATTTACAGAGTCTGCAGATGAGAAGGATTTGGCATCATCTTGTCTGATGATTTTGAGAATACCAAACAGTGTAATAAAGTATTAAAAAAGCAAATGGGTTTCTTAATATAATAAGGTTGCATTTTGAAAATAAGTCATAGGTAGTACTGCTATTACTGTAAAGAACATGTGTGAGTCCCCATGTGATTACTGTTCCATTTTGGGGAGGTTTAGGGGAGCAGACTCAAGACAATCATATACAGATGATAACAAAAATGATGAAAGATATGGAAAATATGAAGTATATCAATAGACTTTAACAAGTGTATCTACATACCTTACATAGAAAGAGGATAATGGGAGACTGCTTGCTCTTGTTTAATATAACAGACAGCAAAAAACTGATGGTGGAACTGGGTTTGTAACAAGATCAACAGCAAGTGAGCTAGGGACCACAGTAAACAACTCTGTGTAACCCACTTTAGAACAACACTAAGGAAGAAATTCTTCACACGGTGGGTGGTGGGCATCTGGAATGCTTTGCCAGAGGACGTGGTAACCAGTGACACCAGCGCAACATTTAAGGCAAGAGTAGACAGATACATGCATGCACAAAAATTGATGGATTACTACCATTGTATGTGGGGTACATGCTGTATACTGCAGAATGCTGTCATATACATACATTTTTCTCTTGACATGTGGAACACAGTACATGCTGTACTCTGTAATGCTGTCTTACAGTGTCTGCCTTACTTTTATATTTTCTGGGTCCCCTGAAAACATGTTAGTTCCCAGTAGACTTACTTGGTTATCAAAATTAAATACATAAATAGATATATTTTCAGTATGTATCCTCCATTTATTCTTTGTTACTAGGGTATGTGCTGCAAGCAGAATCTTTGCTATTTGTACTTAATCTGGTCCTTTTGCTTGTCTACATGAGATCAAAATTTCATGTTTATGATATCACAATAGATATGATAACAGTATCATAAGCACAGGAATAGAATATAAGTTAGTAGGCTCTCTGAGGGATATATCTTGTCATAAGAGACTCCTCTCCTGAGGTTTGGGTGAGAGGACCGCCAAGTGAAGCTGAGTGGTTCAATCTGTTCAAACCTTAGTAGAGGAGTCTCTTATACCATAAATAACATCTCCTGGAAGCCCTGTTAGCTTACTGTAAATCACTTGAGATTAGTTTGCGTGATTTATAATACGTTTATAGTCTTTTTACATGGAAAATGGGTACAGTAGCTCTGTATGCTGATTGTCTGAAATCACGTTACAGATTTATAATATCAGATGTAGACAAGTAGCAGCAGTACATCAACTCTAACAGACAAAGATTATATTTTCTAATGCATTTCTCAATCATCATTAAAGAATATATAGCTGGATTTTCAAAGAAATCTGCCCCATTTCAAGTGAACTTTCATTCAATTGTGTCTTCAATTTGGATGCTGCTACTGTAGAGCAAAGGGTCTAATAGCTTCCAAACTTTAGACTCATCTATGTGAAACTGGCGCAGAACTCTGAGTTTGCATCAAATAATTATGTATGCATCATTCTTTTGTTGCAAGGTGCTTCCAAACAGAGAAATTGTCACTAATACTCAGAAGCCTATGAAAATAAGGCTCCCAGATTTAAAACAATTGGACAGATGCTGAGGGATGCGAATATTGCCCCCTTTGAAAACCCTACTCCCATACAATATAAGCTGAATTGTGTCCAAATGCAAAATTTCTCCTAAATGTTTCAGTATCTCTTTAAGTTTTAAGTTACTATTGTATAAAGGACAGCTTCTGAACACAGTGATCAAACTCAAAATCCACAATTTATCACCACCGGTAAGGAGGCAGTGCTTTTATAATTAACTCTTGTCTTCTGCACTTGTAAATTAAGATCTTGCTTCTTCACAACTGCATATTTGGTGTCAGGCCATGGTGTATCATATATATTAAAATAGTATATACTTATGCCACACTTGTGAGTATAACACAGATAAATACATGATGTTGTCTTACAGTTATCATTGGGATAACGTAGCTACTCTGAGGATAACCTGAAATATTATCCTTACAGTAGCTATTTTATTTATTTATTTATTTACGAGTTTTACCAGGAAAGCATACTGAGCAACATGTTCGATTCCAGATGCGACCTGGGGGCCGAGACCCACTTACATATTAGCAATGTTTAGACAGTACAGAGTTGAAACAAGGATTGTTACAGTACATTTGTGTGGGAAAAATTACATAGCTGGGGGAAGGATTACAGTCAGGGGTAGGATACTTACAAACATTATAGAGAAAAACAGAGGGAAGATTACAGTTCAGTACATATGCGAATATAGCAGCAAGACATTTAAGTAAGAGTTCTTATCTGATACATGAGCAACTGGAGGTGAAATGTGTACAGAGTAACTTGTTTTGTAGGGAGGTATTTGATGCGTGGCGGATGGGGGCTAGTAGGGCGTTCCAGGTCTGAGGTATTCGGTACTTAAAAGCGGCCTGTCCTTTGGATGTGCACATCAATGGGACATGGAGCAATTTATGGTCATCCCGTCTAAGGGAGTATGTAGGTGCCGGTTGTTGGGAGAGAGCAGAGGTCAGGTGGGGGGGAGGGAGTTTGACCAGATTTGGCTGCAAATCTGGCACAGTTGGTTTGTCTACGGTCATGTAGGGATGGTAGAGTTAGCAAGCTATAGAGATCGCAGTGGTGGGTTGATTTGTGGCAGCCGAGGATGAAGTGGCAGAATGAGTGGAACAGGGTGTCTAGGCTGGCCAAGGCTGACATGGGGGTGATGGAGTAAATTATGTCACCATAGTCGATTACTGGGAGGATCATTTTTTGTACAATGGCATGCCTTGTTTGTGCGGGGAGGCAGCTTTTGTTACGGAACAGTGCTCCAAGTTTAGGGAGTAACCGCTTATGAAGAGAGGTGATGTGAGCAGAGAAATCAAGCTGTTGGTCTAGCCATACACCCAGGTATCTGAAGCTCGTGCAGTTTTCAAGGGGAGTTCCGTTCAGGGTTTTGAAGGGGGGGGGATCTTGGCGGGAGAGTCTTTGAGGGGTACCAAAGGTTAACTATACAATTTTTTTTGAGTTAAGAAATAGCTGGTTAGTCCTAAACCAGTTCTGGATAGCGTTGAAATCTTCCTGAAGTTGGGATGCTACGCTGAGGGTTGAGGGACCAGAGGAGTAAAGGACAGTGCCATCTGCGTACATCTCTATAGAGGAGAGTGAGCATGCTGCTGGGAGGTCATTCAGAAAGATGGAGAAGAGAAGGGGACCCAGGACTGAGCCTTGCAGGACACCAGTTGGGACAGGCAAAGGGTGGGAGGTGTGAGATGCTATTTTGACTACCTGACTCCTGCCTACTAGGTAGTCATAGAACCAGTTTGTGGCCGAGGTAGAGAGCCCTGCGGCAGTGAGTTTGGAGAGTAGTAGGGAGTGGGAGACTGTATTGAAGGCCTTGGCTAGGTCTATGAAAATGGCAGAAGTGATGTGACCTTTGTCCATACTTGTGAGGATGTCACCTGTGACCCGAAGTAGGGAGGAGGTGGTGGTAGAGTGGGATTTATGGAAACCCGATTGGAATGGTGTGAAAAAGGAGGAGGCTGCTAGGTATGGGGTGAGATGGGACAGGACCAAACATTCCTGGAGTTTGGCCAGGATAGGAAGTAGGGAGATGGGTCAGTAATTGCCTGGGGAGGAGGTGTCACCTGCTTTTGGCAGAGGTGTAACAGTGGCCAGCTTCCAGTCTGTAGGTAATTTGCCCAGGGAGAAGGATAGATTGAAGAGGTCGGCTAAAGGGGCAGCAATAGCTGGGGCGGAGAGGTAGAGCATTTTTGTATCCATGAAAGTGGAACATTTCCCTTTGTTTTGATTTAGCGACCGAAGGGAGCAATAGACATCGGTTTGGGTAACTGTGCAGAAGGAGAACGGTATGGTACAGGAAGTAGAGCATGGGGCACATGTGTTGAGGGCAGGCGCCGTGTGGGGTAGGGAGGATAGGAGCTTATTTGCGCAGCTGGCAAGTGAGTGTTAAAACCTTCAGCTACTTGGATAGGGTCGGAGATAAGGGAACCTTGGTCTAGTAGAGTTGGTGCGGCCGGTTGGGTGGGTGGGGGAGCAGGGTTTAAGAGATTTCCAGAAATCCATTGGGTGATTTAAATTTTGTTAAAGGACGATTGGATGTAGGTTTTTTTTTCGCTAGTCTTGTGCTATTTGTACACTTGTTTCGAAGGGATCTATAGGTAATGAGGGAGGCCTGAGTGCCCCTCTTTTTATATAATTTCCAGGCGTGGTCCCTGGTGTGGCATAATTTGAGAATGTCTGCCGAGATCCAGGGGAGATGCGCTCCACGGACTCTTTTCATTCATAGAGGGGCGTGTTTATCCCAGACTTTTAGGAAGGTTGTTTTGAAAGCCTCGAAAGCTATGTCAATGGTGGGCGCCATAGGGATGAAGGACCAGTTTATCTGTCTTAGGTCAGACAGGAGGGTGGCAAGGTTAAGGGAGTTATAAGACCTGGTAACTAATGTTTTTGAGGGTGAGGCGGGGAGACAGTGAACCTTCCTGATCAAATAGATCATATGATAGTCACTTATGGAATCAGGTAGGAGGCCAACACTTACTATTCTATGTGGGTGGGAGGTGAGTGCCCAGTCCAGTAAGGTGCGATTTAGGGGTTTGTGGTTTAGCCTGGTGAGTTCTGTTACGAGCTGAGATAGAGATAGTGCCTTAATTTTAGTCTTTAAAAGTGCTTTATCAGGACCGATCCAGTTTATGTTGAAATCGCCAGTGATATGAAGTTCTCCCCCCACTGCATGTGATTGTAGATTGCCAAAGTGGGAGAGAATGGCCTCGGGTGGAGTGCAGGGGGGGGCAGTAGGAGCCAGCCACATAGATGGGGTTTGAGCTAGGGAGGGAGATTTTTATGAGTAGGGCATCAATGTTCCCAGGGGATACAGGGAGGTCCATTACAGAGAACTGACGGCTATTTGCGTTATACATAGCTGTGCCTCTGCCTCTCTTATTTCCTTGGCAGTTGGACCTGATTATGGCATACCCTGGTAGGGATACCTCTGCATCATTATTATGCGGTTTTAGCCAGGTTTCTGAGATGACTAGGATGTCAGGGTGCAGGGTTAGGGCCAGTGGTTGCATAAGCAAGAATTTAGATAGGAGGCTGCAGGTGTTTAGATGAAGGATACGGAGGTATTTTGGGAAAGAGAAAGGAGGGCTGGTGGCAGAAACGGGGGGGGTTGGGACCAGGGTTTGCCTCTATATCCCCAGACAAGAGTAGGAGAAGGGTGATTAGGTTTTTAAGCTTGATCCAGTGAGGTTTAGAGACATTAATTGTGGTTCGAGAGATAAGGGCTGGTGGGGGGGTGATAGGAGGAAGTGCTTAGAACCATAAGGCCCATGTGAAACTGAGTGGGTAGAAAAGCTGCACTGATGCAGCTGTAATGGACGTTGGCCGGTGCTAGAACAAGCATGTGTCCGAAGGCATAGTAGTGGGGTATGGAGTTTGAAATGAGGGCATTGAAGATGGCTGCTCTATGCATAAGAGGGTAGTTGGTGGAGGGGAATTGTTTCCCAGTTGAAGGAGCATGATTAAAGTTGGCAGCAGCAGCATTCTAGCTAGGAATTGTGTTGGGTAAAGGAAGATTTTGGACGGGAGCCCTCTGGTGGTGACAGCTGATAAGCTGCAAGTGAAGAAGTGGGCTGATAGGTTTTGGACAGTCATGTGACACTCCTATAAAGGAGGAGCTCACCAAGGGTGGTGGTGGGGTGGCGGGAGCCGTGCAAGAGCGCCGTGGGGTGTGAAGCAGGCAGACAGTGGAAGCAGAGTTTCCTTCTACAGGCACCACAATTAAATTCAAAATGGCGCCTGTGGCATCAAGCAGTGCTCCTTCCACATGTTCCTCGTACCTATGCCTCGGGGGGTCCATGATCGGCGACTCTGTGGGGAGGGCAGCTGAAGATCTTGTGCCCTCGCGACCCTGCTCCCTTGTCCTTCCTGTGAAGAGAAAGGAGTGGAGTTAAGAGCACTGAGAGGTATGTGGGGCTTGTTTATTGGCCCAGCTACAGTGCTATTGTCCCCCAAGTTGTGAAGGAGAGTTGTAATTTAGTCCCAGAGGTTGCTAACGGCTAGAAGAATGTGTAGGACCAGAGGTGTTTTTACTTTCAGGCAGCCGTTTATAAAGCGCTTTCTTCAAAATTGTGTTAGAGCGGGATTTCCCCTCCAACTAACCCTTAATCAGAAAGCACTCACTAAATTCGTTACAGTAAGGGCTTTCGAGGAGGGAGAGGGGAAAAAGGTTGAGAATAGGTTCTTTTAAGCTCATTCCAGCTTGCTCTAAAATGCGTAGATATTTAGCAGATTTAAACACTGAATTAATTTAACAGCTTGCTCTAAAAAGTGTAGATTTAACAGAGTAAGCACTGAATTAATTTAACAGCATGCTAACACACAGAGAAAGGCATAGACTGAATTCTTAAAACTCCTTCCAGCTTGTTATAAAGGCATAAACTAGGTTCTTTAAGCTCCTTCCAGCTTGCTCTGAAAGTGTAGATTTAACAGATTTAGCACTGAATTAATTTAACAGTACGCTAACACACAGAGAAAGGCATAGACTGAATTCTTAAAGCTCCTTCCTGTTTGTTAAAAAGGCATAGACTAGGTTCTTAAAGCTCCTTCCAGCTTGCTCTAAAAAGGGTAGATTTAGCAGATTTAGCACTGAAATAAAACTATCAGCACACCTGTGCCGACTTAGCAGGCAGACAGTGGAAGCAGAGCTTCCTTCTACAGGCACCACAATTAAATTCAAAAATGGCGCCTGTGGCATCCGAGCAGCGCTCCTTCCACATATTCTTCGTGCCTGTGCCTCGGGGGGGGTCCGTGGTCGGCGACTCTGTGGGGAGGGCAGCTAAAGATCCTGTGCCCTTGCGACCCTGCTCCCTTGTCCTGCCTGTGCCTCGGGGGGGGGGTCCGTGGTGGCGACTCTGTGGGGATGGCAGCTGAAGATCCTGTGCCCTCGCGACCCTGCTCCCTTGTTCTGCCTGTGCCTCGGGGGGGGGGTCCGTGGTCGGTGACTCTGTGGGGAGGGCAGCTGAAGATCCTGTGCCCTCGCGACCCTGCTCCGTTGGCTTAGAAGTTCTTTGCCATCATGGCATAATTCAATCTGTTCGAGAAGAGCTGCTCCAAGGCTGATGACATCACAAAGTCCAATGCCACATTTAAACTTTAGCAGCTGAATGTCACAAAATACTTAGATTCTCATAAATTCAGTCCATTTAAATGCAACATTACTTTAAGATGATGTGTAATGAATAGACATAACAACTTACTACATACTGTATTCCTTACATACTGCTAATATGAGTTTCTAAATCAGCTGGTAGAACATTTTATTCTACTCTCCAGACTTTCTTTTTCTGTTGTACTTCTCCAAATGTTACTCCCACTGTTCTAAATTACACCACTGCTCTGTAAACAGTACTTCCTTTCCCTTATCAGCTGCACATATCCAATATAATTTGAGACATCAATTTGTTTCCAAGTTTGTTTTGCAAGAATGTTAAGAAGAGTTGAGCATGCAGTTCTGAAGAACCTAATCCTAACACCTGCACCCAATCCAAACTTGTGTCCAGTTTGACAGAATATGAGCCCCTCCTTGCTCGTTATCTGAGTAACATTGACAAACATGGTCAGTGTGTGTATGGAGGGTGGGTACAAAGATAACAAAGTAGAACTTCACGTTCGGTACTTCCATTGACAGGAATTAGTTAAGATAAATTAAAACGCAAGGACCTTGAAAACATCCTCACTTTACACACTCAGTGACACAGACAGAAAGGTTTTAAGCCCCCTAAATGGACATGACAGGTGGTAAAACAACAATTGCACCTGATTTGCAAGTGACAGCAATATTGGAGCTTGCACAAATGTAACCCCACTTCTAAGTGTGACCAGTTGCAAAGTGATCAGGTTTGTGGGCAGTAGAGTTTTCAGAACTACTTCTAAAAAAGATTAGAACCCTTTTAGAACCCAGAGATCCATGTGCCAATTTAGAAATAGAACACCTATGGGTTCTAAGTGTTAAGGGTTCTAAATACTAAATAAAATGCATTTCTTTTTTGTTCATACATTTCAAAAACAGGAGATGCCAGCCTGGAAAACAAACTAATTATTAGGAATTACATCCTAAAACATTTTTGACAGAGACAATGACAGAATGTGCTGCTCATATGCAGATGTACCATACACATAGAACTGTGATGCTTAACATCTGAATTTTGAAAGGCACATTGTGCTTCTTTTCTGCATGTGCAGTGAAACAATATTATTGCTGTGCTGAGAATGCAGTTATTTTATTAATATTTCTTTTCCTCTCAGTATCTTTATCTGTTCTTTATCTCCAGTCCCACACACAAAAGAGTTTGTGTTCTAAAGAAAATTAGGACCCTAGTACAATTTGCAAACTTCTAGACCAGAACCAGAACCCAGAACTTTAGTGGATTCTGGCAACCCTAGTGGGCAGTCAAGAAAAGTGGGCACTAATGTCATGCATGCTAGAAGCCACATTTTTGCTTTTTAAGCACTCCCTAGCTTGCATAATGTGAAGGAAACTTAAGAGGCTTGAAGGGCCAGGGGAGGTGGGAGCATTTCATGATACTTTAATATAACAGGACACTGTAGCCCCTGTAGGCTGACAGGATGGCATACTTTATATTATGCCAAGACCTGTCAAAAGAGGATAAGGTATTTTGGAGGTGGTGAGATACTGGGTGTTATGCCCATACACCAACCACATATGCACTATGAAAGGTATACATTCCAGGAAATGACCACAACCTGATCTTGCAGCAGTACCAGCTGCACCAAAACTCCCTCATGGAGCTGTGTGGGACACTCTGTGGGTAACTGCAGACTCAATGCCACGCCATTAGAGTGTGACAAAGCCAGTGGAGCTGAAAGTCAAATCAGCCCTGTGCTTTCTTGCTGTTGGCACATACCATGGACATTATAGGGGTCATGCAGTCAGCTATGTCAAACCACCAAAGTCACTTTCAAGAAAGCAAGAGCCATGCATGAATTTTACCATTATTCTCATGGCTTATTCATCCAGTGGTAATGCACGTGGTTATCTGCGCACAATCAGAATGTACGTTGAGTACCTTTATAATTTACAAGGTATTCCATCCATCAACACCCAGATATTTTATGATGCCAAGAAACAAAAGAAAAATAACCTTGTGGTGCCACTGGCAACCAGGAGATGGCATACAGAAGAGCAGACAAAAACAGAGCACATGCAAGATCCAGATCTTAAATTTATTATAGCAGTTCAATAGTGAGAAAAGTCCAGTGGCCCAAAAGCACAGAGTTATCTGTGTTTCCTGCATAGCACTACACAGTGCAGTACATATGGGGGTGGAGCTGGCTCAGTCACTTCTTTTATCCTGTAACTTTGAAGAAGCAGTGCAGGAACAATACACATATAACAGTGATCTTGTTTCAATACAGTGGCCATAGTCAGCTTTAAAGTGAAGACAAAGACTTGGAATGGTGCATTCCCAAGATGATAAAAGAAGTTGATTGCGCTCACTGTATTGAACAGAGAACATTGTTTGAGCCAGGTCCTTCCACTGAGGAGACTGCAGTGTGCAACACTACATAAGGGATACCCCTTACTCTGTGCTTTTTTTCTCCTTTATCAAGTTGTGTTGATACAATAAATTCCCAGTTTGGTTCTAATATAACCTGTTGTTTGTGCTGACTATTTACACTAGAGAGACTATATCTGCCAACTTTAGAGTATGATGCCAAGTGTCATATAACAAATGTTGTTGTCGGGTACATAGCAGTAGTACAAGTCCTGGCAATACATCTCAGTTTTTGCCCTGTCATTCCTGCACATCCTCTGGTGAAAATGAGTGCAGAGAGAATTCCCACAAATAAATCCACAGTACTATATATGAGGGCAGGTTGACAGCATCTACCTGTCCTACTGTAGGCTATACCAGTAACCCCATAGGGGCTGTTTCACAACTGACTAGTGCAAAAGAGTGACATACCGTTAGAGTACACAGTAAGATAACTTAGTATTTTTAGGTTAGAAGGGACACTAGGTCCACTGCATCTGTCCCACCTATATTCTAAGTAGAGATAAATAAATATTCTTTGCAAAATGAACTAATTTATACAGATTTCCCTATCCTCTCTACTACCCAGGGTACCTTGTTATTTTCTTGATAAGCTGAAATTTGCCAACGCTTACTTTGATGACCTGTACTATCTTCTTGTTCATCATTTCCATTGGTCAGCTGTTGAATAGGTTCACCACCTACTGAGAGAAGATGTGCCTCCCACAGTAACACTACCTCTGAATATAGCATTTCTGAGCCTCAGGGTGTTTCTCTGCTATGCTATGTTCTGGAGGACACCACATCAAACATCTCTGTTCAGTCTTGCTAATAACCTTGGAAAAGACTGAGTCCCTTATTAACCTCTTTTCCTCCAAGGTTAACATTACGCGCCACCAGCCTTTCCTCATAGCTCTTGTCTCCAAACTCCTGATCACTTTGTGGTCTTGCATCATATCCTCTCATCAACCTCAATGCCCCTTTTGTAAAGAGTTCCTCTGAAATGCACACAGTACTCCAAGTGGGATCTGGCCAGGGTTTTGTAAAGTGGAAAGGTGATATACTCATTGTTGCAAAAACAGCTCCACTGCATGAGTGTGCCAGGTACAAAAATACACAAATCTAAGCAAACACTGGTACCACTCAACTGCATACAATATAAGCTTAATTTAGGGAAAAAGATAAAACATAGCACCCAACAGCTCAGGTAATCGCTAAGAAATCCCAACTGGTTTTGCAGTCAATGCATCATGAGGGGGATGGGGAAGGGAGAAACAGCAGTGTTTAAAAATAGTTAATTTAAAGTGAAAGCCTGCTATACTTAAAGTCTTACAATATTGACAAAGTGCTCAGTGTGAACAATCAAAAATCACCACCATTCGAATATTAACTTAAGAACTGTAGCTAACAGAGTGAGCCAAAATTAATATGTTCTAAACTTAATTAACTTCAGTAACAATAATCTCCAGTCCCATACATTTCACTATCCCCTCCTTATGCTATGATTCCAAATTGTGTGTGCCAACTTCTCATATGGCACTGTGTCTAATGCTTTGCTGTAATCCAGGCACATCATTCCTATTTCTGGCCTATTGTAATGTCCAACATTTTATTCACTTCCTCAAATAAATTTTTTTTATTTATTTTATTTGAAATTTGTAACTGGGTAGAACCAAGGAGCATTAGATGCTCATTTTCAAGGGGGAGCCAGATGTAAACAAAAGCAACAATACAGAATAAATATGCAATACATCAGAGCTCACAGTAATCAGGTAACATTACACTTACACACTGACAAATCCAGACAGTATGTTTTAACACCATTGTAACTGTATTCTTTGAAATGATAGAGTGTAACAAAGCAGGTAAATTATTCCAGAATGTAATTACTTTTTTAAATAAAAGAAATTTGACTCAGGGAGGAATGGAAGAGTTGGGGGTATTATGAAATGTGTATGAGCAAATCGAGTACTCTAGAAACCAGCATCAGCCATCAACAAAATTTAACAGGACCTTTAAAGAAACTTTTAAAACTGATAAGGGTAAACTGAGTAATGCATAAGTCAAAAGAAAGCCAGCCAAGATGTTTGTAAAAGTACAGTGATAAGAAAATATGGGGCAAGAGTCAAGAAATCTGCATATGGAATTGTACAGAATTTTAACTCTTTGCATGTCAGTGACATTAGCAGTGGCACTGAATGGAAGTTCATGGTCCACTAATGATAGAACTAAGGACTGAGCCAAGACTTTCTTAGAATGGGTGGACAAACCATTTTTCAGTCTATAAAGCTGACCATTAAGAATGTGCACTGATTTAACTAGTGTGGAGATATGTTCTTCAAAAGAGAGAGTCTGGTCTATAGTAAAACCGAGATACCTGAAACTGTTGACTCTCCCTACAAAGGTGGAGCTCAAATCTTTAATTAAATCAGGGGGAAGGGATAAAGCCTTAATTTTTTGTTTTGTTCCAAAGTACATATACTTGGTTTTATCAACTGCAACAGATTGGTCTTCCACAAATTCAGCCTGCATTGTGTTATTAGGATTCACTAACATTTCAGATGCCTGCAAGTGTACTCAGTCACTGCTACCACTCAGCATACAAACTCTCTAAGGGTATTTCTAGGTCTGAATCCATCCACAACCACTGCTCACACAGTACAGTGCTCCTTACTCAATGGCAAATGACCTCTGTCACAGCAGAGAACTGCTTAATTTAGAAACAAGATATGGTAACCATAGCCTTCTCTTCAGAGGCAGAAATTCAGTTTTTGTCAGTTATAAATCAGCTATCTAGACCTTAAAGGACTCAGTCACTGAAGCATGAAGTATATAAAAAATAATATATTAACTACTTCAGGATATTTACATATATAATATGGGATACTACACATGGACTGTGAGGAACAGTAATTCTACAGAAATAGAAATAAATGTTTGAACAGTAGGTAACACGCAGAAAAAAACAACCTCACTCTTCTCTTTTTGGCAATAGTATAATAGCTCACCACACAGGACACCTTGGTGAATTAGGGTAGACTCAAACCTTAGATGTTAGCTGTTCAAAGTCTCAACCTAGACTCTTTCAGGCTCTTTCAGACCTCAAAACTCTCCAGCTACCCCACCAAGACATGCCATCTTTTATGTCACTCTGACATCATAGATTCATCTTTGTTTTGAGTCCTGGGAAACTTTGCATCTGAAAAGACTGGACCAAACTGAAATCTGGGGTTTCATATATTGTAAGATCCACCATTTGGTTTTCCCTCCTGTCTCACACAGCAGGAGTGACTGCTCCTCTTATTAGCCAAATCCCTTCATTAAACATGAAAGGGATGCTTCTGCTTTTGGCACTCCCATTAACTGGCCAAAGAGATAATCATTCTCCAGAGGCATCTGGCATGTCTCTGATCTGGCATGCCTCCAGCAGATAACTTTATCAGACAGTTTTTACCTCGGCTGACATACTGACAAGAGGTCTAGCTAATAATAGAAATTAATCAAAGAAATATGAAGACACAAAAATACACGAAAAGTGTTACACCAATATTCAATAGAGGGTCATATTTTAACAATCATTGTTGTGTCTGTTCAATGTCAGGCTGCAAATATTTGGTTATTCAGTGATACTCAATATCCTTCTGTACTGCACAAAGCAATATCATTGGCATACATGACAATACAAGACACAGAGCTATGCAATGTGTCAGCTAGACTGTTCAAAAAACATTAAATAAAATAAGTACTTTGTTAGTAATTTTGATGAGTGGAAAAGAAATGGATTCCAAAGAAACTTATCGAGATCTGTCAGTCAAGTAACTGTGGAACCAGGATGAAGCACATACATCTAGACCAAAGGCCTGAAGCATGGCAAGCAGGTGACCATGGTGCACCAGATCAAATGCTTTGGAAAGCTTCAGGTAGAGCACGTCAGCTGTGTCCCTGTTGTCCATGGCCCCCTTGAGATCACCAGTGACTAAAATCACAACTGTGAACATGCTGTGATTATATGTAAAACCATGCTGGCAAGGTGTTAGCAAATTGCCGGTATCCAGGAACTCCTTAAATAGGTCAAAAACTCCTCTTCTTGGACAGCAGGGCAAGCAGGGATATTGGTCCGTAGTTTTTGGTCAGACTGTGCTTTCTAAACTTAAAAATAGGAACTACAGTTTCCTGCTTCCACAGCTTCAGCACCTCACCAGCAACTAATGAATGGTTATACAAAATGCACAAAGGAAGAGTCAGTGCACCAACAACAAAGGAAAAAAGTTTTAGATCAATATTGTTGTTCTCAAGTTCATATTCATAAGGTACTTTAATGTTTCACATACAGTTAGTGATCTAAATCGAAAACTGGCATCAGCACCACCACAGCTAGCCCAAAGCAACTCAAGATCTGAGAGACTGACCAATGGAGCAATTTTTGTGGCTCCACAAAACATATTATTGAGCTCTGTGGCAATTTCAATTGGATCTGTTAAGTTACAATGTTCAGTAGTAAAAAGTGGTATTGATGTAGAGCTGGACGTTCCCATAAGATTGTTTTTAATATTTTCCAATTTGCCTGTTGACCATTCAAACAGTGAAACTGATAGATTGAATAATATTCCAGTTTTGTCTTTCTAACCATTTGTTTACATGTATTCCTTAGTTTTTTTATATTCAATCAATGTTTCATTTGTTTACTGTTTCCTAAAAGCTTTCCAGGCCCAGTCTCACTCCTGCATCATTTGTACCAGACAAGGGATGAGCCATTCCTGACTTCTATTTTTAATACATAAGTGACAGAAGGGGGAAATGATTGCAAACCATGTTATATTCCTGCATAATATAATCAAACATCAAATCCACTGAGGGGATGGTGTGCAAAAGAGACTAGGCAATTTGTGTAATAGCATTGCTTAATTCTCTGTTGCTTAGATTACGAATGCATCTGGAGGTTACATGTAAAGGAGGGGAGCAAGGCCTATAAGCATTCCAATATTATATAACCAGAGAATGGTCACTTAAGTTATCTGATAAAAGATAGGCTTGATGGCTATGATCTGGTGTAGAAGTGATTATCTAGTCTATTAAGGATTCAGTATTATCCGTGTAATTTAGTCCAGTGGCTGAGGAAATCAAGTGCTTAAGGTTTAAGCTCTCAAGATGGTCTCTGCATCCCCAATTTCCTTATCATTCCAATTAATAATGGCATCATGCAAGAGAAAGATTTATTTTATGTCATGTTTGGTTTGCTTACACACAGACAATAACGCAAGTCCATCCTTAGAATAACCTGAAGGAATTTAAAGTACAGCTAATGATAAGTGCTTGGCACACCAACAAACATAATATGACAGAAAGAAATCAAAGGATGAATAATTATTATTGCTTACACTCAGACAATAAAGCAAGTCCATCCTCGGAATAACCGGGAGGAATATAAAGTGTAGCTTATGATGAGTGTTTGGCACCCCATCAAACATAATGTGACAGAAAGAAATCAAAGGATGGGTAATTATTAATAAAATCGAAGAGACAATTAAACAAGAGAGAATTGCCCAAGAAGAGATCATTAAACAATCTGAGAACTGTTATGTCTATCTTGATTACAAGCAGGTCCTGAATAGGACTGTTAAAAAAACAGGACCAGAAAATATTGACCACTAAACAAAGGACGTTTAATTGACACACAGGTGATTTCAAGGAAGGCATGATTTTCACCTGGAACAGGAAATCATACGACAAAACAAAATGAGATACATTTAAAAAATCCTACTGACACTGTAACCACTAGCGGATCAGAGCTCAATAGTGATTCTGTATCTTCAGTTTCTTTTTTAGATGAGACCCATGGGCAGCGAAGAAGAGGGAGGCAGCAGACATCATTGCAGTCACACACTGAAGCCCACACTTCCAACAACAAAGAGAGGCCAGAAGAGAAAGTGCCCCTGAAGAGGAGGCACGAGAAGAAGGAAACCCAGGGAGATAGACTCAGAGTAAAAGATTGTGAATCCAGTCATACAAGAGGAACAACTATCAGCCTAGGTGCAATAGACAGAATTACTGAATACATCAGGTACTGCACATCACAAATGGAACAAACACACACATGCTTGTCAACAGAGATGAAAAAATCAGAAAAACAAGGCAAGTGTGAACATTATAAATATTTCTTAGTATACATCAAGTGAAATAGAGACATCAGTTTTACAAAGAGGTCTGAAATTAGTGCCAACTAGGGGTATTACTGAATTTGACAGTTCTGCAGATGTGCAAAAATTCACAAAGAATTTGAATCTGAAACATTTTATATAGATAAAACAGAGGAGAGAGACAATACTGTTGAAATTTTTAAAGAAAATCCACATTCATGCCACCAATAAACCACTCTGCAGCAGCATACAGAAATATGGTAAAGCAAGATTTAATAAAATTATGTCATCAAGGCCAGAGAAGAAAGTTTTCAAATTTAATTGAGGAAGAATAGACGACATTAGAACAACTGGAGAAAACAGAGAAAATCACTATAAAGCAGGTAAATAAAGGAGGCTCAGTAGTAATAATGGGCACTGAGTACTATGAATCTAACCTCCTTTCACAGCTAGACGTTTGTGAGTTTTATAACAAACTAAATTCTGACCCCACAGTCACTTTTAAAAAGGACATTGATCTCTGTGTAAAGACTACATTTAAAAACCATGTTAAAATTGAAAACCTATGTGAGTTTATAAAAGTGGATTTTCCAGTGCTTGCCACAATATACACATTACCAAAAATGAACAAACATTTGTACTGGCCACCTTGATGCCCCATAGTGTCAAACAGTGGTTTGGTGATGGAACCACTAGCTAAGTGTGGATGATTGCATCGAGGGGATTTCTACCATATATCCATCTTACGTATGACATACAAGTGATTTCCTACATGCTTGAACAATGTACAAGTTGAAAAGGAGTCATTCCTCTGATGTTGGATGTAGTGTCTTTATATGCTAACATCTCACACGATGTGGGCCTAAGAGCACTGAAGAAGGGCTTAAGCAGTGATACCATGATGACTGAAGCCCAGATAGAATTCATCACACTTATGGTGTGATGCCATGATGACTGCAGCCCAGATTGAATTCAGCACACTTATGGTGGAGAAGGTATTGAAATATAATGTCTTCTCTTTCCTCTGTGAATAATACCTGCAAATAAGGAGTATGGCCATGGGGGTGGAATTTGCTCCAAATTATGCAAACAACTACCTTGGGGTATCAGAAAACAAAGTTGTGGTTGAGCCAGACAAAAATAATATCTTGGGATCACTGATATGTACCACAGATATACTGATGATTATAGTGTCACGGTAGTGCCACTATAGTAGAGTTACACAGGCTGTTTAATGTTAACCCCTTAACTTTGTTCTTATTAGCTTAGTCCCGTTCAATGGATTTGTAAATAATTTTGCATGCATGGTCTCAGTGGCAGGTTCACTTGATGTGCCAGGTTTCGTTCTGATCAGAAGTGTGAATTCTAAGATCTGGATAGTGAGTGAAAAAAGTGAAAAAAATTTGGTATTTTTGCTGCTTTTTTTTTCATAGCCTTGCACCCAGAAGGTTTGGAATTTTGGTCTGAAATTATCAGGGTAGACAGGGTGTGGCCTAGATGGTGCCTTTCATTAGTTTGGTGAAAAGTATTAATCTGTTTCAGAGTTATAAGGATTTGAAATTTCGGTTCAGAGCATGCACATTATGCTCTTCTGGATAGCTGTTTCATATGAAAAAAGAATTTGACCAAATAAAAAAGGATTCTGTTTCACATGGGGGTTATCTTGTTTTGTAAGAAACATTTCTTTTTTCATATGGTGGCCATCTTGTTTCCAATTTTTTTTTGGAAAACTCATAAATGTCATATCATGCAAAGAGATCAACACATGTATCTTGCTAACTGGGACCCCATTAGCTGGATTTTGTACTTATTTTTTTGAAAAATGACCCAGATATGTGTTTTTAACACATTTTAAAAATATTTTTTCATGACACGATTTTCTTTTTTTGGTATGGCAATACAAAACAGGAATAGAGCCATACAGAACAAGATCACATTCTTTTTTCTTAAGAAGGAATCCTGTTTCATGAGAATGATACAGTCTCACAAGAAAGGGTTCCGTCATATGAAATAAATAATTTGGACTGACCCTTATACAGTTTCTCATATGAAAGCATTTATTACTCAATCGTTAAAGGAAAATGTACATACTATTGAAGCAAAGGATTTATTGTGGGGGTCAATGAAAGCACTGAGGAGGGGGGAATTTATTAGATTAGCCACGGTAAGAAAGAAAAAAATCAATGTGCAAGTGGAAGATTGGCTGTCCCAGATAAAAAAGTTATAATCAGCATTATCTCATCATCAGAGGAATTCAAATGGCAGGAGTCTGTGTCTTTAAGGGCTAAATACACCAGCTATTTGTTCAATAAAGTTATTCACACTGCTTCCTCTGTAAAGGCTGCCTAAATTGGCCACGGGGGAAAGGCTGGAAAATTATTGGCGATCCAGCTGAAATAAAAAAAAAGAAGTCAAGGTGGGTAAATGCTTTGAGAGATCCCATTTCAGATACATTGATATCAGACCCTGAAGAGATGGCAGGAAAGTTTAAATCCTTTTATCAGACCTTGTATACAGTCCCACCTGAGACATTGGATTTCCAATCCAGATTCAGTGCTTTCTTAGGTGGTTTAGAATTGCCTAAATTAACTACCTCTCCACAAAGTGAGTTAGTGGGCCCTGTTACAGAGGCAGAAGTGCTCAAAGAGCTGCAGGCCCTTTTAACCAATAAACCCCAGGGCCTGACGGCTTTGTTCCTCTTTATAAAATCTTCAAGACTGAATTAATCCCCATCTTGGGTTTAGTATTTGATTATCTTTTCTATTTAAATTTTAAAGGAGTTGCCTTATTCGAGGTTAAAATAGTGGTATTGCCGAAGCCTAAGAGGGATCCCACTGTTCCAGGAAATTATCAACCTATTTGCCTTCTAAATATTGACATTAAAACATTAGCGGGTATTTTAGCTTCTAGGTTTAAAAATGTTTGGGCAGGACTGTTAGGATAGGAACAGGTGGGATTCGTGGCAGGGCGGTATGTCAGTGACCTTTTTCGAAAAATCTTCCATTTGCTCTCCGTATCCAGGGAGACAGGCATTGAAAATGTGCTCATCAACCTGGATGAGGAGAAAGCTTGTGATCGGGTTGCATGGAACTTTCTATTCAAGACCTTACCCAGCTATGGCCTGCCCTTAGAATTTCTCCAGTGGTTTAAAATATTTTATACCTGTCCTTCTGCAAGGGTTTTATGTAATGGGGTGATATCACCTTCCTTTCTACCTATGAGGGGCACATGTCAACGACGCCTCTCGTCTCCAGTGTTGTTTAATTTATACATAGAGTCCTTAGCAAGAAAAATAATAGCCTCTTCCCAAGTTCACGGTATCTCAACTGCGTCTAAATCCTACAAGATCATTGTGTTTGCAGATGACATACTGCTGCATATCTCTCATTGTAAGAAATCATTTCCAACTGTATTGCGCTTCATAACTGACTTCAGCAATATGTCAGGATACCAGTTAAATCTGCACAAAACTACAGTTTATCCTTTGTTGCCTTCTATCCCTCAGGAGGAGATTATAAACCTAGGTCTACACCGGGAAACTCGTTCCATTACATTTTTAGAGATGAAACTTTCTAAAACTCTATCACAACTTAAACAATTAAACCTTGACTCAATGGTTAAGCAATTAGAATCTGACTTGATCCGCTGGCAACACCTCCCAATGTCACTTTGGGGAAGAGTCAATATTCTTAAAATGGTGGCCTTGTCTAGACTAATGTATCTCCTTTCAATGTTAAATATTGTACTTCTCAAACTTTGGTTCACCAAAGTAAATGCTAGCTGGTCAAAATTCCTTTGGCTGGGCAAGATGCCCCGCCTTGTGCTCTTGAAATTGTGTAAGCCTAGAGAACTAGGAGGTCTGCAGGTACCCCACTTGTTACACTACTATTTCCCTATCATGGGTCAAAATATTTTCAATGGGTCTATCAGAGAGATAGTCTGTTCTCAGGCCCAGTGTGGCTAGAATTGGAAAGGGACAGAGCAAAGCAGAATCAAATTTCTTTGCCCTCTTTCTTACATGTTTCGGTAGCTAAAGTACCTAAACCTTTAAGGGACTCTCCTATCAAGCGGTCAGTTAGAGCCCATTTGCAGCTATGTCATACATTTCGTTTGCAAAACCAGAAAGATCTGCAACAACCGCTCTTCAATAATCCCAACATTATTATTGACAAAGAAACAATCCTGTCAAGTTTGTGGATAGAAAATGGGGCATTTTGTTTTACTTATTTTAGAAAACAAGATGGTTTTCTTTCATTTGGAGAATTTAGGCAAAGGTTTCTTCTTGCAGCATACCAATTTTTAACGTCTGCCCAACTTAAAAGGTGCTTGCAAACTCTCCTAAGTAACCCACCATGGCACCTGGAATCTAGTGCATTTTTCAAGGTCTTATCTCAGCTGGCTAGTCTAAATAAGGCTATATCAAGGATTTACAGGGAATTAAATTCCCAACACTGGTTAACTTGTTCTCCTAGAGCCTTTTATTGGCATCAGACTTTACATTTGAATTATGATTCAACTATTTGGGCTCTGGTTTGGAGGAACATGTACAAGTATATTAAACAAGACAGACTGTGCTTAATCCAATTTAATATTTTACATAACTTGTATTACAAGCCACATGGAATGTTTCTATGCATAGATGGGAAGATCCTGTGTGCCATAAATGTTCCCAGGCAGATGGCACTTTATTCCATGTGCTCTGGGCATGCCCTAGGGTAAAATATTTATTGGACTCGGTTAAGGACCTGGTTAATATACTTGTTGGTCATGTCAATTATTTCACACCGGCAATATGTCTATTGGGCTGATTTGATTTGATCAAACCTAGATCACATGGTATCTACATGCAAGCTACAGTCACAGCCAAATACATGGTCAGATATTTCTTGAAATTTCTGAGATATTTCTAGAGAAATCTCCTGCTTTCTGCACTTCTACAGTAGGGGCAGCAGAGAGAAACTCTTCAGAAATATTGCAAAATATCTGACCATGTCTGTGGCAACTACTGTATAGTGGGGGTTTCTAAGCTCTATTAATGCATCATTGGAAGGGGGATGAACTCCTCCCTGTTAGGGAATGGGTTCAAGAATTCTTAACTGCAATTAATGCAGAAGGAATGGTAGCTGCCAGAGGCTCTAACTTAAATAGCATCCAATCTATGTGGAATATCATACGTCAATTTTTTGCAGGGAGATGAAATCTTTTATTATCTCAAGGATACCCTCTCCCCTGGTTACTACATCATCTCTCAGTAATAAGGTGATGTGTTGGAAGCTCCAACATTATGTATTAGGTAGTTCTCTTATATGCTGGCCTTTTTATTTGTTGCAGTTTGTGGGAGGGGATTAAGTGGGATTTGTTCTAGGGTGGGTGGGAGAGTGAGTTAATCGTTATTTTTCTCGGATACGCCAGATGATGATTTTAATACCAATGTCATTTGTATGTGATTGTTCTTTATTTGTATCTCCTGAGGGTCATTTCAACTTGTATTTTAATTATATTGTTCTTTCTTTGTGTGTATATTTGTATACATGTCTTCAATAAAGATTACTGACTTGCAAAAAAAAAAAAAGAATCTGGACTTAGTTTTTTCCACATTTCAAATTTAACAAGCCATAACTCCATCAATATTTGCAGTTAAGGGACAATCTGTATATCAAAAGAAAGGTCCTAATGAGTACTACAGCACTAGCACACAATACGCTACAAAAGAATTCAGGGGCCATATAAAAAAACATAACTATCAAAGAATTACAATTCCCATAGGATAACATTGCAGCTTTAACAAGCTGTAACTCTGTCAGTCTTTGGAGTTAAGGGCAATCTATATATGAAAAACATGGTACTTGAAAGGGATAAATAAGGTTGATAAAGAGAGTCTTTTTAAGCTGAGTAGCAAACCATAACACTAGGGGGCACAGTCTTAAGCTGGAGGGTGGGAGGTTTAGGAGGGAGGTCAGGAGGCACTTCTTCACAGAGAGGGTGGGGGACATTTGGAATGCACTACCGGAAGAGGTCACCTCACTAAAGACAGTGGGCAGCTTTAAGAGAGGCTGGGATAGGCATAGGGGAAAAGTAAGGTTCATGGGTAGGGAGGATGGGAGGAGTGGAGAGCGAGAGTAGGGACATTAGCTTAAGCTGTGGACCCTGCAATATGAGCAGACTTGATAGACCAAATGGACTTCTTCTGTTGGTTTCTTCACACGTTCATATGTATGTTTGTACAGTATGGTCTCAATGAGTACTACAACAGTAACATAAAATGCCCCCCCACCCAAAAAAAGTAAGGGCCATAAAAAAACATACAAATTAAAAAAAATAAAATTCCCATAGGATAACACTGCATCATTCACAAGCCATAAGTCAGTCGCTCTTTGGGGTTAAGGGACTGTCTATGTATAAATGTAACCATGGCACCATTATGCCAAGTGCTATCATCCCTGCCTATATCCCTACTAACAGTTAAGAGGCCTGGGGTCATAACTACCTAGTATTGGGGGGGGGCCCTACCAGTAGTAGTGCTATAATTATGATGCATCCACATAGAGAAATTAAGTGGGTAAATACCACAGTAGGTACAGCCCTCTGGGAAGCTAATATCACCCACAATCCCACCTAGTAACCCTTTACAAAAACCTGAGCAGTTGCAGTGTCCAGCAATTACCAGACAGATTAACCATTAATGATGTGCTCACAGTCAGCCCACTTACCAACAGGGTCTGGCTCTCTGGCTTGTGTCCTGCTACCCCTGCAAAGGCAGTTTTAACAATACAAGCATGCACTTTCTTTTCTTTTTTTAACTTTCTTTTTGTTGATTTACCATATGGAATACATAGGTATCTACCCACATAGATAGGCATACAACATCAACATATGCATTGCAAATAATGCTTAACAGCAGTATTACAGTAAGGATTCTGTAAGCCCCTACAACTTGACACTACGGGGGAGGGATTTACTGAAGGACTAGTAAATATTCCTGTAATAGTAATAAGATTTGCCATTGCTACCATGAGCATGGATTTACCAAATACATCTTACATTATTGTCACATCTTTTACCCTATCCAGCGGGTTAAAAACCATCCCCTTCTACAACGGTCAGTTAAATTGAAAATTCCAACGTTACTCCTAACTACCCCAACAGCCCAATACAATTATTTGACTCATACATCGGCCTCAAGATCCACAATATTAAACAATCTAATATTAACAAAGCAGTTACTAAAATACTGTATAGTCTTTTAAACTGTGGCATGACCTAAAACATTTTCGACTTTGCGCACATATGAGAAATCCATAGTGACAAATGATAACTTCCCTGACAGACAGCAAGGTCATTCTGCTTGTCTATGACAGCGCCACTTTAAATTTTTAATTTTATACTTATTTGCCGCAGCGAGGAATCCTGACCACCAAGACCTGATGGCCGTTTTCAACAGTACCTGGTTCATTTTTAAAGTCCCAAACAATAATCAAAGTCTTATGACTGTAGGTAGTCGTGGGTCTCAGTTCACTGTGTAGAATTGGTGACCTACTGCAGGAGGTTAAAAAGATATTCAATTTTACTCACTGTCCCCCAAATCACTCTGAGGGTTGTCTTCCTTAGTTTGAAATTCCTTCTCGATACACTGCAATAATTGACTTGCCTCCACAGCATCTGCAAACTGGTATGACTTTCCACCATAGAAAATCCTCAAACTAGTGGGTACCAGCAGCCCATGTTGTACTTCCAACTGCCACAACCTAGTTCATATGCCATCAAAGCTTTTCCGTCATTGTCTAATGGCGTAACTTAAGTCAGGAAATATATATGTATTGTTTGGCCTTCCCAGTTGATTGGGCTTCTACTTTTTGCTTGTGCTGTTACTATCTCTTTATCTTTAACTGACCCAAACACCACTAATAAAGTATGAGGCTGAAGAGTGTTGGTAGCAGATCACTGTCTTGCACCACGTGGAGTAATCCTGTAGGCCTGAAGTACAAAAAGTTCTTCTTGGATTTGCATAGTTTCCAAGAAATATTTTTGCAGAAAGCCCAGAGAGTCCTCCATCTCCACTCCTTCTGGCAGTCCCAAAATCCGAACATGGGTAGCACTGGATAAATTCTCAAGATTTTCAAGTCTCCTCCTCAGTACTGCATTCTCTTTTGTTAATCCAGCTGTAACAGTTCAAGCTGTGGATGCCGATTTGGTTGCCATTTCAGTCTCTTCTTCTAATGTGGTAATTTTAGTGTCCATGCTCTTAAACTGAGCTGAGAATTCTTCCATTTCCTGATCTAGCTTTTGTATGGCGTTCAAGAGCGCTTCATTGGATGGTAGAAAGGAGGGCTCCTCTCCTGTCCCCACATTAAAGTCTTTGCTAGTGCCCGGTTTTGGGTCCTTTGCCTGGACTCCTTCCCCTCTCCCAGTCGCTTTATTTGTTCTACCCATTACTTCCAAACCTGAACAGGGATTGAGGAAAAAATTAGATCACTAGAGTCAGTGCACTTTCTAGATTCAGGTGGTAGCAGTCGGCTTTCAAGTTGCAAAGTACTTTTTCCCAAAATTAAAGAATTAGGCTGTAGTAGCTGGAGCTCCGTCGGGAAGCTGCTATATGCTCAGTGGCTGGCCATGCCCCCTCACAAGCATGCACTTTCAATATGTTTTGCAGTACTTAAATTACTTTAGGCTAGGTAATGATATGCTCACAAGCTAGGTTAACATCAAAACAGTAAATCAGATTTATTAAGGGGGACATGAACAAGGGAAGAGCAAGAATTGAAGCAAATAATTACTTTACTATAATTAAAATAGACTAGGTTATTTTTCATGACTTTAAAGTCCTAAATTTATCAGTCCAGCAACTACTGCGTACCCAGAATGGAACAGAGGCATGCCTGAGGCAGTGCCACGGGTTGGCTGGCTTTGCAGTCGATGTTGAGACCCTTGGTGGAAAGAAGGGTAATTAAATGAGAGCAACACATTTGGGAACCAAAAACCATTTGTATCCAGGGCCTGATGGCCCAGTCACTTTTAAGCACATTAACTTGCAAACAAAATCAGATGGTACCATTAACAATTGAGGATTCGTTGCAGGGAGCTACGCTGATTTTACTCACTGTGCTCAATGTAGCAGAAGACAATGCTGACTAAATGAAGACCTGGTGCTCCATTTGGAAGCTGGTGGGGAACTGGGCTGAC
The DNA here is from genome assembly GCA_016271365.2 of Neoceratodus forsteri. Lineage (NCBI taxonomy): Eukaryota > Metazoa > Chordata > Ceratodontiformes > Ceratodontidae > Neoceratodus > Neoceratodus forsteri. The sequence continues at coordinate 313,227,759 of CM057453.1, read as the reverse complement.
ACTACTCACCTCCTTTTCACAGCCTTTCCCTGTAGGTGGCTGCTGAGATACAGAGAGAGAGAAAGCAGCCATAGATTCCTTAAATCAAGAAGGTTATTTTCTAGACTACACTGAACTGGATTATTACTTTTTGGACCTGTGTAAGTAACTAGTATTGATTCTATTTTTGGGGTTGACTTTTCTTAGTTTTAACTTTAATTTGCCAGGGAGGAACATTAGCTGGGAGATATTTGGAGTCATTTGTGACTAGAGCTGGTACTTAACCTCTGTGAAATAGGTGTCTGAAAGGAAGGAAGGTACTCCCCGGGGTGGAGGGTCAGAGTTGTAGTTGATTGTTTCTGGACGGTATAGATTTACTCCTTCCCACCCTTCCGCACACCCAACCCGCCCCAAGTGCATAACTTCCTTTATAGCAGGGGTTCCGACATCACTTCCCCAAAACTGCTAACAACATACACCTGTTCATATCCTTAAAGGCATAGCACACTGAATAGGGGGTAGAGACACTCACAAGCTTGCACACACTAAAACAAGAACAAGAAAAACAACTAAAGAAATGTATCTGTAACATGACGAGAGGAAGGGACACATACATGTGGGGAGTGGTGCAATGTACTGGCTGTGGAGCAGCAGTCTCTGGGAGACATTCTGGAAACTGCGTTGCTGCTCTATTTTCAAGCACCTCTCTGGTCTGAGGGAGGAGGTTGCTCATCTCCATGCTGACCTGGCAATGATTCAGAAAACCTGCTCCCCCACCCAGGGACCACCCAGACTACCACCTCTACCTCAGAGGTTGCCAAGAAAGAGGAGTGGTTGGACCACAGTGGGCTCAGGGAGGGTAAGAGTGGTGGAACAGAGGTGCATCCCTCCAGTTGTGCCTCTCCACAATTAATTCACCACTCTGGTGGTGCATGGTTCCTCTATGGAGGCATCCACAGAGAAGACCAAGGAGGATGCTGGGAACCTCCACAATGGAGACCCACAGGAGGGTGGCACAGGACCCCACAGGGGAAGGAAACAACTCCTGGTGGGGGACTCGATTGTTAGTGGGTAGAACTGGGGGGAAGGGAAAGGGGTAAGGTGCTTTCCCTGCACCATGGCTTGGAGGGACAGGAAACAAATCCTCAGGATTGTGGGAGCAGCTGCAAGGGGGAATGAGCTGGATGTCATTATCCACCTAGGGATGAATGAACTGGCTGAGAATGGGATCAGAGCAGTGCAACATGAGTTTGTGGAGGTGGGGAGGGGCCTTAGACAAGTAGCACACACAGTAACTTTCTCAGAAGTTCTACCTGTCTATGGCATGGATGAGGCTAGGGTACTCCACACCATGGGATTAAATGACTGATTGAAAAATTGGTGCAGAGCTCAGGGATTTGGCTTCATTTTGGACTGGGACTCCATCTGGAGGGATGCAGGCCTATGCAAGCGTGATGGTCTGCATCTATCCTGGAGGGGAACCAGGATCCTTGGTGATAGGTTTAAATGCTTCATTGGCAAGCATTTAAACTAGCCAAGGGGGGAGGCAATGAAAAAGAGAAGGGAAATCCTAGCCCCCCAAAAAAGTCAGGGTAGTTAGTGAGGTAAACTCCAAGGTAGAGCAGTTGATAGGGATAAGAGCAGGGCTAAATGGAGAAAAAGACAAAGGCAATGAGGACAGAGATGGGGTAAAAAGAAATAAAGCCAGAAACAAATGGAGGGTAATGAGTACCAATACCCATAGTCTAAGTAAAAAGCTCCCTGAAATGGTGGCCTTGATGGAAGAGGGATGCCTGGATATCATGGCAGTCACAGAAACATGGTACACAGAGAACCATGACTGAGATGTCAACATACCAGGGTACACAATCTACAGGAGGGACAGGGAGGGAAGAAGAAGAGGAGGAGGAGTAGCTCTCTATATAAGGGAAGGGATGAAAGCAACAGAACTAAAGGGTATACAGGGAGGACAGGAGGCACTGTGATCACCCTGGAGACTGGAAATGGCTCCACAATCCACACAAGGGTTGTATACAGACCCCATCTCAGGGGAGGAAATGGGTAGGGAAATTATTGAAGGCATCCTTGGGATGGCAGAGAAAGGTGAGATATTGATGATGGGGGACCTGAGTATGTCAGATGTTAACTGGCACACCTTTGCAGCAGCCACATCCAAAAGCAGGGCCATTCTTGATGCCCTATAGGGGGCATGCCTCAGACAGCTAGTTTTGGAACCCACTTGGGAGGGAGCAATCTTAGACCTGGTACTCTCAAATGGGGAAGGAGAGAGGATCTCTGATCTTGAAGTGGGTAGCCATCTGGGAACAAGCGACCACCAAACAGTGTGGTTCATGATAAACTTAGCTGTAGCATCAAGCCACACAAAAGTGAAGGTACTGGACTTCAGTGGGGCTGATTTTGTCAAAATGGAAGAGTGCCTCAGAAAGCACTAGCAAAGAGGCAATAAGGTGGGGTGGAGCAACAATGGGGAAACATCAAAACTGCCATAACAGAGGCAACAAGTCTTTGTGTGAAGCAAATAAACAAATCAAAATGAAAGAAAAAAACACTATGGTTCTCAAAAGAAGTGGTGGGGAAGGTAAGGGAGAAAAAGATAGCATTCAGGAAGTATAAGGAAACACAGAAGAAACAAGACAGATAACTGTACCAGTTAAAGCAGAAGGAAGCAGAGAAGGCAGTCAGAATAGCAAAGGCCCAAACTGAGGAAAAGATAGCCAACTCAGTTAAGGAGGGGGATAAAACTTTTTATAGGTACATTAGGGAACAAAGAAAGACGAAGGCAGAGATACTGAGGCTGAATAAAGAGGAAGGTGGTTAGGCAGAGATCGACAGTGAAAAAGCAGGGATACTGAACACATATTTCTGCTCAGTATTCACAGTGGAAAAGCAGGGGGAGAGACCTAGCCCAGTCAATAGAAGCACTCTGGATAGGGGGTTGATATCAGTCCTTTCACAGACTAAACGGTTCTGAAAGAACTCTTAAAACTGAAGGTGGATAAAGCAAGGGGGTCTGATGGGATTCACCCCAGAATTCTAAAAGCACTAAGGAAAGAACTAGTAACACCACTGACTACCTTTTTTAATAAATCATGGGAGGATGGAGTGGTACCTGAGGACTGGAGAAGGGTGGATGTGATTGCCCTTCACAAACGTGGGAGCAAGACAGAGGCAGGAAACTACAGACCTGTTAGTTTGACCTTAGTGGTAGAGAAAATTATGGAATCACTTCTGAAGGAAAGAACTGTTGAGTATCTAGAGGCCAGTGGGGCACAAGATCCGAGGCAGCATGGATTCACAGCAGGAAGGTCATGTCAAACAAATCTTATTCATTTCTTTGACTTGGTGACCAAAGTAGTAGACCAGGGAGGGGCTGTGGACATGGCCTACCTAGACTTTAGCAAGGCATTTGACACAGTCCCGCACAAAAGATTAATAAACAAATTAGCCAGCCTGGGAGTGGGTCCCAGGGTGGTAGCCTGGGTAAAACACTGGCTGGACAACAGGACACAGCGGGTTATAGTAATGGAGTCCTCAGTGAAGAAGAAGGGTTACTAGGGGTACCACCAGGTTCAGTACTGGGCTGGTCCTTTTAATGTCTTTATAAGTGACATTGTGGAGGGACTGAAGGGGAAGGTATGTCCCTTTGCAGATGACACAAAGATCTGCAACAGGGTTGATATGCAAGGTGGGGTGGAAAGGATGAAAAGGGACTTGCCAAGGTTGGAGGAATGGTCAAATGTATGGCAGCTTAGATTCAATGCAAAGAAGTGCAAAGTAATGCACCTGGGACACAAAAACCCCAGGGGAAGAGTACACAATGGGGGGTGAGATACTGACAACAACAAGACTAGAAAGGGGAGCAGTCATATCAGATGACCTAAAGGTGGGCCAGTAATGTGAGAAGGCAGTTAGGAAGGCTGGGGGGATACTGGGATGCATAGGGAGAGACATCACCAGTAGAAAACAGGAAGTTGTTGGCCCTCTGTACAGACAGTTGGTAAGATCACATCTGGAGTATTGTGTACAGTTTTGGAGACCCATCTCCATACAGACATAGACAGGGTGGAGGCTGTCAAGAAGAGGGCAACCAAAATGGTGCCGGGTCTGCACCAGAAGACATATGAAGAAAGACTAAAGGAGTTTAAGATGTATAGCCTCAAGGAAAGGAGGGAGAGGGGGGACATGATAGAAACTTTCAAATACCTCAAGGGAATCAACAAAGTCCAAGAGGGTAGCACCTTTCAAAAAAGAGATGTGCAAGAACAAGAGGGCACAATTTGAAAATAGAGGGGGGACAGCTCAGAGCTAATGTGAGGAAGAATTTATTCACAGAGAGTGTTGTATATGCATGGAACAGCCTTCCTGAGGAGGTCATAGAGTCAAAAACAGTGGAGGAATTCGAGCATGCATGGGCCAGACATAAGGCAATTCTAGTGGAGGGGTAGGAGGAAGCAGGCTGTTGGTTAACTAGGATCTGCAGCTTATCCGTTGGGTAGGGAAATGGGCAGACTAGGTGGGCCAAGCGGTCCTTATCTGCCATCAAATTATATGTTTCTATGTGTCTATGATCAATTGCTGAGCAGGGGTTGACTCTCCAAGTCTGATCTCTCACCGAGATGCTGAAAATGGTACAGGAACAGTCTGGCTGGGCCCGTCGATGGCAAAGACCCAGAGGAAGAAAATGTCTCTTTTAAGGTTAGGTTTGTTCTGCATGCTGGTGAACCATCCAGGTGGACTGTAAAAGTAAAACTCTCTTCTGGCTGGAATGGTTCCTGAACTTTGGCACACGAGTCCCTGGTTCAACATCTTCACACACGCAGTAGGCCTCAGCACATGTTGCTGAAGAAACATCAGACTTCTCCTTTGTTCAATTTCTGGCTGGTTGAAATCTCAGCCAACTTGCTGAATAGCTCTTTCTGGTCAGCCAGTAGGCAGTTCCAAGTTCTGATCCCCTTTTGGACCGGAGGATTTCTCACAGGAGGTGATGCAGGCCTCTCCTGTGGAACAGCAGGACAGAGCCATACAGGCTCCCCTCTCCTCACTGTCTTGAGCTGAAGCCAACTAAATCTCCCTCAATTCAAACAGTCCTTCTTAAATAAAGGGCAGAATTCCATCAATCTGGTTGGCAGCCTAAGCTGTCAATCACGGTCTTAGCCTTTTAATTGGCTGGATCTTTGGCGCCAGGGATTTGTCCCCGATTTCTCTCCCACAAGTCTCTTGTATTGTCCCATGAGTCGCTGGCTGAAATCCAGGCCTGTGATTGGTTGATGCACTCCCAAAATGGTGGCTGCATATGCAGTTCCCCCCACAGTACACACAGTTCCCCAAGTTCAAAGTTCTGGTGCAGCCAGGATATTTATTTTTAATTTGTAATTTCCCCACACACACGTAGTCCTGACTGTGCCTTTTCAATTGAGCCCACATTTTTACATATAGCCCCTGTAGTTTTAGTGTCACTGCTACCATAACACTGGCCCCCAGGAGGCAGCAGTAGCTTCATGAATATTTATGCGGTGCTTATGCATATTAATGAGCCCCGCTAGTTGCCCCAGTTTTAAACATTTTAAATTAGCCCCCAAGCAGCTTTTAAGCTGCACTGCTCTGGCCAATGGCCCTCATTCAGAAGAGGAGAGGCACCCAGATCGTAAGATCTCGTTCCTGCCGAGGCAAACTCGCTGGTCGGCAGATCAAAGGTGCTGCTCACGCCTGCGCGATCCCCATGTGCACCGAGGTGTCCTACTAGCAGTGGGCAGATTGCACTTTAAAGTTTAAGCCTGAATAGGGCTAAATAAATTATATGGGCAGCATGGGGAATCTTGGGGGGCACACAGGAAACATAGGGGCACCAGAAGGACTTGGACATGAGGTGGGGAACAAATGGGATGCCTGCAGCAGCAGAAGGAAATGGGAAGCTCCGGAGGACATGGGGCAATTAAGGTAAGCCCCCAAGGAGGAGTTACATCTCTCCCCTGCCTGAAAAGCTTGCCACACATGCAAAGACTATAATAAACTAGCATTCATAATAACTCTTTACTATACACACTATTGGACATGTTCTACATTAAAATATTATTTACATTATCAGGCCTGATGAATACCAACTATATATAATTCAGCATGCTATCACTTTAAATGGTACATTTTAAATATATTGTACAGTTAACACTGTAATGACATTTTACATTCAGTCATTACACTTTTTGCATCTTGGTTAACCACAAAAATGACATTTGACCTTTTTGCTATAAACCATTAAGCATTTGTTTCATCAACACATGTATCGGGCACCTTTCAATTGATCCCACTAACTCTGTAAGGGGTGACCTCTAAAATACTGGGTGGAAGGCTTAACTATCACTTGAGAAGATGCAGTGAACACTAGCTTGGACATGGAATTTGCTGTAACATATACCCCTTTGTGAACTACATTCATGTGCAGATCTACAGGCATTCCTGGTGTGTCATACATGAGTCGAACCACTGGTTTTACTGCTCTGCCTGAATGTCTAGGTGAAACAGGCACTGACACTTGTCTTTCAGCATTAGCATTCGGGGTAGCTACTCCTGGCTTATTGCCCACTAATAAGACAGCTTCTGAAGAAAACGGTACCACTGCACTTGGCTGAGGTTCAGAATTGGAGTTATTACTTGCACTTGGTGTAACACTTGAACTTTCAGGTTCTTGAGACTCGGGGTTCATCTGAGAGACATATGTCTACAAAGTTTGAATAATTTAACACACTGTTAGCACTTGCAGGAATAACACCATTGTCTGGCTCTTGAACTAGTTCATTAGGCCACTTGTTTCAGCATCACTTGAAGGCTCACTGATAGGTCCAACATTTTCTTGATCAGAATCCGATATTTCAATTTCTGATAGTTCCACCAGGTATAAAGAGTTGGCTACTTCAGAGCTCACACTTTGGACATCACTGTCAGAAGGTATGGGTTTAATTGAGCGATCAGGGTGACCTGGCATTGTTGAACTACTTGGATTGTCTCCTCTATTGCACAAAAGATTTCCATGAAATACTTGAGCTAATGGAACCGACCAGGGAGGCGCGGGTACTGGAAGTGATCTTGGCAGACGGTGACCAGATTGGGGGCCTGGAGGTAAGGGACCCATTGCCGGGGAGTGACCATGCCATGGTCTGGTTCTGCCTGGACCTAGGAGGGGTAGAAGGCTGCACAAAGATGGGGGTAACTGACTTCAGAGGGGTGGATTTTAAGGAAATGAGAAGGATCCTTAAGGAGCATTTGGATGGGATTGGCTCAGACATGGATGCTGACAGTAGGTGGGAAATCATCAGGAGAGGGGTGCAGGATGCTACCAGCACCTGTGCAAGAATAAGACAAAAATGTGGTAGGGCCTGAAAACCCTGCTGGCGGACCAGGGAGGTCCAGGAGGCAGTCCGGGGAAAGAAGGCAGCCTATAGGCAACTCAAGTGCTCAAGGAGTGAAAGGGATCAAGGGGAGTACAAGCTGATGGCTAGAAGGGCCACTAGGGTGGTGTGGGCAGCTAAGGCAAGAAAGGAGCAGAACCTGGCTAGGGAAATTAGGAGAGGGAACAAGGGGTTCTTTAGATACATTAGGGAAAAACGAAGGGTGAAGGGGCAGATTAGCAGGATTAAAACAGGGGAGATATGGGCACAAGACCTGGGGGAGCAGGCTGAGGTACTAAATGAGTACTTCATCTCAGATTTCACCAAGGAAAATGGGGGTGCTGCATCATACATGGGAGGAGACAGTGATACTGAGGAGGGGAACCCTTACCGATCGGCGGGTCTGGGAGAGGGAGGCATCACTGGCAGGAGGGGGAAGACTAAGCAGGGGAGAGATGTGGCAGGAAGTAAATCACATCAGAGAGAGTGAGGAAGCTCTCAGGTCCCTTAAGATGGAGAAAGCACCGGGGCCAGATAAATTACATCCCAGAGTGCTGAATGAACTTGCGGATGTCCTGGCAAAACCCCTGGAGGAGCTTTTCACCATCTCTCTGAGGACTGGGTGGGTGCCCCAGGACTGGAAGGTGGCACATATAGTGCCTACCCACAAGGGGGGGATTAAGGGAGGTGGCAGGGAACTACAAGCCTGTCAGCCTGACATCGGTGGTGGGCAAGGTGATGGAGGCATTGTCAAGGAGAGGCTAGGGGGACTTGGAAAAGTCAGGTGCCTTGACGATAGACAGCATGGATTCGTCCTGGGAAATCCATGTCAGACAAACCTTGTGGAGTCCCAAGGCTGGGTGATGAGTGCCTTGGACCTGGGTAGACCAGTGGACATCCTCTTTCTAGACTTCAGCAAGGGATTTGACTCTGTTCCTCATGTGGGCTTGTTGGATAAGCTGGGAGAAATGGGGATGGGGAACCAGATAATCAGATGGATAGGCAATTGGCTCCAGGACCGGAAGTTGGCGAGATAGTCATATCCCAAAGAAGGGTCATAGTGGGGTCCCACAGGGATCAGTCCTTGGACCCCTCCTGGTCAATGCTTACGTCTCTGGCATAAGGACAGGTATCAGGAGTGAGATGAGTCTCTTTGCAGATGACTCAAAACTGGGGGCGGTGGTGGATGGGGAGGAGGGAGGTAGCCCACAGGGGACCTGGAGGCTCTGGACAGATGGTCTAGAAAGTGGAAGCTGAGGTTCAATGCAGGGAAATGCAAGGTACTGCACAAGGGGGCCAGAAACCTGGGCCAAGTGTACGCCTGGGGGGGGGATGCTACAAGTCTCGATGGCTGAGAGGGACCTGGGGGTGGTGGTGGATGTCAAGTTTAGCAACTCGGAGACTTGTAGGAGGGCAGCAGCCAAGGCCAACAGGATGCTTGGATACATCGTTAGGGGGATCACCTCCAGAAGGAGGAAGTGATACTCCTCTGTATAATTGCTTGGTGAGGCCGCACCTTGAGTACTGGGTGCAGCTTTGGAGGCCACACTAAAGAGGACATTAAACCTCCTGGAGAGGGTCCAGAGGAGGGCAGCCAAAATGATTTGGGGCTTGGGGACAGGACCCATGGAGGAGAGGCTCGAAGAGCTAAATATGTACACATTGGAAGAGAGAAGGACTGGGGGACAAAGATAGAGGTCTTCAGGTACATTAAGGGGGTAAATAGGAGAGGAACAGTCAGGGTGCTTCGAAGGAAGGAGGAGGGGCCACTAGAGGGCATGGGTGGAAGCTGGAGGGGGGAAGATTTAGGGAGAAAGGAGGAGGTGCTACTTCACTGAGCGGGTGGTGGAGCCATGGAATGCGCTGCCTAGGGGGCTGGTGGAGGCAGAGATGGTGGAGGGGTTCAAGAGGGGGTGGGACAGGTACAGGGGAAGGGTTCTGGAAGCAAAATCCAATGCAGCGAGAATATCCAGAACTGGGAAGGGAGAAGCCAGAGAAGGCGAGGGGCGCAGCAAGGTCAGCTCCCAGGGTGGGGGCTGACCAAAAGAGCAGACGCGAAAGACCATTAGGCCTATTCTGCTGGCATTTTAGTACGTTAGTTCAAAAGAAGGAAAGAAAACAGTCACAAAATCACTTTCATCATCATCTGAATTGACGCCATCATGGTCTGTACTGGTTGTAGCAGAGAGTAGCAACTATGCATAACTGGAGGTGTTGATTGCTTGTGTGCAGCAGAATGAGGGATAGGACCTGTTAGAGTAAGATTTGGCAATGCAGTACCTGTAACTATTTGCCCAATGGGTAACAGATGATTTCTATGAATAGTCTTTCCAACCTTGGGGTCGCCTTCTGAGTGTACTTTGTATACTGGCAAGTCAGCTAGCTTACTGATTACAATGTAGGACTGGTGACTCCATTTGTCAGCAATTTTATGTTTTCCCTGGAATCCCAGATTTCTCTTTAATACTCGGTCCCCAGCTTGCAAATCTTGAGCTTTGACCCTTTTGTCATGATGTACTTAGTTTGCTAAATTTTTCTCGGCAGCCATGGTGTGGGGAAGTTGTTGCGCATGGTTTAGTTGTGCTTTCAGCTTTTGAACGTATTGCAGATAATTGTCTGAACGTGCTCCTTCGGGCGAAACTTCAAAACAGATGTCAACAGGGAGTCAAGCTTTGCGATCACACATAAGATGATAAGGGGAGAAACCTGTGGCGTCATCCTTCATACAGTTATACGTGTGGACTACGCACTGATTTGTTGGCTCCACTTTAGTTTGTTTTTTGGATGCAGGGTGCCAAGCAAATCTAACAATGTTCTATTAAACCTTTCAGGTTGAGGGTCTCCTTGTGGGAGGTCCTATATTTTCGAACACCTCAGACAGATAAAATGTCTTTAATTAAATGGCTTTCAAAGTCCCAACATTGGTCAGAATGTATGCACTGGGGAGCACCACAATGGACAAATAATTTCTCCACTAGGACTTTAACTGCTGTGGTGGCTTTCTGATCTTTTGTTGGATAGGCCTGAGCATATCTGGTAAAATGATCAGTGACAACAAGCACATTTCCAATGTTCCAGAAATCAGGCTCTAAGCTTAGGAAATCAATGCATACAAGTTCCGTAGGTGCACTGGTGGTTATATTAACCAGAGAAGCTGCTCGTTGGGGTTGTGCCTTACGCTGGAGACATTTGTCCATACCCATCTCGGGCCAGTAAAAACATGCATGAGCCAAGTCTAAAGTTACTTCGCTACCCAAATGTCCCATCTGATCATGGAGAGCTTTTAAAACCACATTCATGAATTTGGAAGGGAGTACTAGCTGTTTCTTTAGCACCGTACCTTGACTATCTGTAAGTTCTCTGTACAACAATCTCTCTTTGAGCTTAAGTTTAGACCTTTCTCAGAACAACAAAGCAGTACGTTGATCACTTGATCACAACTTGGAGACATCTTCCCCTTTCTGTATTGCGTTTAAGACTGGTCGGATCATAGGGTCATAATACTGTTCTTTTAAGATGTCAGCAGGAGTGAGTTGAGACAAAGTGCTTAGATCTAATGCTGCAAAGCTACAGAAGGCTGGTGGCAAACAGGAATCAGGTGCTCCTAAGCAATCAGCTAAACAGTTTACTGTCTCAGGGGATGGGGTTTCATCTCTTTCAAACTTATGACATAGGGTCTTGATAGAATGTTCTGGGGTGCGTACCCACTGTTGACAGGAATTTGGCCTCCTGGAGAGAGCATCAGCATCAATGTGATTTAGGTCAGGCCTGTATTGTACTGCTTAGTCATATGTGAATAATGCTGAGAGTAGCATTGTGTGCAACTGGAAAATGGGAAAAATTTGCGCCACAAAATATTTTGTGTAATTTACGCATTTCGTGAAATATTCTGGTAAATGTGAAATTTCACCCCGGCCGGTGAAATTTCGCCCGCAAACTGGCAAAATTTGCTGTTTGCAGACAAAATTTCACCACCCATGGTGAAATCTCACTACCTGTGGGAGTAATTTCGCCTCCCATGGACGAAATTTAAAGTGGCCACTGGCCAAAGTTCTCCCTGGTGTCTAATGGTCCCCCAACCCCCCTACCACCCACTGGCCCACTCCAGCCACTCACTGGCCCACATTATTCTTCCTGGTGTCTAGTGGTCTGCCCCCAGCCGATCACCAGCTGTAATTGAATAAAGCCCCCCCAGTTGCCCTGGCACCTTCATGTCCTTTAAAAAAAAAAAAATGAAACCCACAATCCCTGGTGTCTAGTGGTCCACCCCATCCATGGCCGCTCACTGACCCAAATTATTTTCCCTGGTGTCTAGTGGTCCCCACCAGCTGATCACCAGCTGAAATTGAATTAAGCCCCCTCCCCAGTTACCTATGCCCCCTCATTTCCTTTTACTAAAACAAATAAATAAATAATCAGACCCACACTCCCTGGGGTCTAGTGAATCCCCAACCTCCCCACCTTGTCATCATGAGCTAGCCCCCACCCGCTCCCTTCACAGTACCTGATTGTCGTTTTCAGCACAGCTTTCACTCACCTCCACAGCTGGGAGCCTGACTGAGCGCTTCAATGAATGAGCACGTGGAGGTGAGTGGAGGGCTGTGCCAGTGACCTGATTGAGGTACTAGACGGAAGTGGAGTGGGTACTAGCTCATGATGACAGCGTGGGAATCCACTAGTCACCAGGGAGTGGGGATTGAATTTTTTTTAGGATTGGGTGTCCGGGGAAAAAAATGAGTTAGCTGGGGTGGGGGCTTGATTTATTCACGTTATAGCCTGGTGACTGGCCAGAGGAGGGGGGACCACTAGACACCTGGGAGAATTTTTTTTTTTTCTTCAAAATTTGGGTCAGTGAGTGGCCAGAGGCGGGATCAATAGACACCAGCATTAGTGGTGGCTGGAGGGTGAAACTGAGAAATGTTGCCACAATTTTGAGAAACATTTTGCATGGTGAAATTGACGATTTGCTGCAATTTCGCCAGTGAAATTTTTTTTGCTGTATCTCTAGCTGAGAGCCATCGGTGTCCAATTGCATCTAGCTTGGCAGATGTCTGAACATAAGTTAATGGATTATTGTCTGTCTTTACTAGGATCTTTGCACCATATAAGTACTCATGGAATTGTTCCATGATTGTTCTACAGTAAAGTGAGAAACTCCAACTTGTGCACCGGACAGTTTTTGTCTGATGGAGTCAGACTTTGGCTAGCAAATGCCACTGGGCACAAACATTCTGTGTATTCTTGATAAAGCATGAGTCCCAGGCTACTTAGGCTAGTGTTGGTATGGAGAACATAAGGCCTAGATGGATCAGCATAAGTTAGTACAGGTGCATGCATGAGTTGATAGGGGGTGCAGGGACTGCATCAGAAGACATATGAGGACAGATTAACGGAGCTCAATATGTATACCCTTGAGCAAAGAAGGGAGAGAGGTGATATGATCGAAACATTCAAACACCTTAAGGGTATTAACAAGGTGAAAGAGTCTAACATGTTTAAATATAAGAAAAATAGCAGGACAAGAGGACACAGCATGAGAATAGAGGAAGGCCGATTAAGGAGGAATGTGAGGAAATTCTTTTTCACAGAAAGAGTGGTGGATGCGTGGAATGGCCTACTTCAGGAAGTGGTGGCTATAAATACAGTGCAGAGCTTCAGACAGGTGTGGGATAGGCATAAGGGAGTAATACAGATGAATATGGATAGATAAGTCATTGACAGTGTAAAGGTGTGTAGCACATTCATAAGGTAGAAAAAATGGGCAGACTGGATGGGCCTTGTGGTCCTTATCTGCCGTCAACCTCTATGTTTCTATGTTGATAAATGATTTCTTGGAATGCCGATTCACAGTCTGGGGTCCATATTTGCCCAAAAAGTTCATTTGGACAGAAATATGTTATATCAGTCTCTTTAGCGGCACTCTTTTTGAATTTTTGATGAGTGAGTGGATACCCTTGAGCTAAGTTCAACGGGGGCGTACTATCTAGGTGTAGTCTTTGACAAAACGGCAATTGTTGCCACAAAAAAAACAAGAATCTGCAGTTTTTTAGATTGTTTGGACTTGATCAGGTGGTTAGAGCTTCCACTTAAGCAGGGTCTGTCTGAATTCCTTCCAAGAACATGATGTGGCCAACATATTTTACTGAGCTCTGGAAAAACTGACATTTGTCCATTGATAATTTTAACCCAAATTCTTCAAGTCAGTTCAGTACTTTGAAAAGACGGGCCTCATGCTCTTCAAGGGTCTTACCAAAAACTATGACATCATCCAAATAAACATGGCATTCCAACAAGTTCATATCTTCCACTGCTTGTTCCATTAAATGTTGAAAAGTTCCTGGTGCATCAGATATGAATTGGGACATGCAAAGAAACTAGTAGAAATGCAGAGGACAAATGAAAGCAGTTTTTTCATGGTCTTCTGGAGCCATTGGGATTTGGTAATACCCACTTTGCAGATCAAGTACGATAAACCACTTGCTCCCATTTAGACAGTCCAAAGCATTTTGGATGTGGGGCATGGTATACTGGTCAGGGACTGTTCTTTTATTTAAAGTTATGTAGTCGACATACAGGTGCACTGAGTCATTCTTTTTGTGAACCACTACAACTGAAGAAGCATAAGGACTGTGTGACTCTTGTATTATCCCTGCTGCTAGCATTTCTTGCAGGTGGTGCCTGACATAGTCAATATCTGCAGGGGCCAACCAGCAGGATCTTTCTCAAAAAGGCCTTTCATCATGAAGGCATACTGTATGAGATGCCTTGCACCAGCGACACAACCAACATCCCATTCTTTCAGAGAGAACACTTTGCTTCATGCAGCCAATTTCTGGCTGATCCTATCTTTCCACCCCTCAGGAACAGGTGAGTCACTGAAATCAAATGGGTCTGGGGCTACATCTTCATCTTCTTCCAGTTGCGGCTTGGATGGCAAGACTGCAGTATCTGCACAGAAAACTTTGGCTGGAGTGCAACCTCGACTGACTTTGAAAAACTCTATCAGTGACATTCTGAATCTGAACCACCACCCTCCTGGCATAGGCATGGGCACGAACAGAAAGCACACTTGGTTTGTCCATGAGCCCTTCAGGTAGCTTTCCAGCTTCTGCAGCATCCAGTATGAGAATTTGATTGGTCACATCTTTCTGCAGGTAAACCTCTCTGTCAATACTGCATTTGGCATTTGGAGAGAGAATGAGAGTTGAAGGATCTTTTTTCCACACCAGCCCCACAGGTTCATCATTATTGTTTTCTTTTGGGTGCATTTGCTTTTCTTACTCCTGATGGACCATAGAATGGATATGTAAGGCTCTTCCAGATCTTGCATTTTGATGTTCTAGGCAGAACTGACCTAGGTGCCCAAACATGTGAGCGTTGGTGCTGATGAGTGCTGGAACTCCATCGTATAAACCAGAAGGTGGACAGACTAGTGCAATGGTCTCCACTGATTTGTTCACAACTGCCACAGTGGACGGGAGCAAAAGCCACACTCTCAAGAATCCCAGGTATGGATAGGACTTTTTGCTTAAGCCCCACACATGCAGTCACCCTAAAGCATGTAAGGGATGATTAGACAGATGTTGATCGTACCAGTACTTCAATATTATTGTGACTTGAGGCCCACTGTTGAGGACCGCTCAAGCTGGGATGCCATCTTCATGCACAGTAGTCTAAATTGAGGGACATACCATCTCTGACCAATCTAGTGAGGCGTTTACAGACATTTCAGGAGTGGGCACAAAACCCTTGGTCACGGATGCATTTTATCGAGACTGGGATGAGATTCCACTGGCATTACCTTGTCTTGGGTACATTTTCGCAGGCAGCCTGTCTCTCACCCTGGCTGGGTCTCCTCTGGATTGACACTTGCTCTTCTGGTGGCCATCCTTTCCACATTTGTACCAGAATCCACCTTCTCTAGGCCACCTGGGCTGTGATGGGACATCGGGATTTGGCCAGTAGTCACAGTAAGTAGGATGTGAAGGATATGTGTTGGGAATCTGGACAGAGGTAGCGGCAGCAATGGGCCCTTGTTGGGTTTGAACACTGCATTCCATCAATTCTTTCATCATAGCAGACAATTCACTCAGTTGAGTCTTTTGGCTGCCATCTACAGGGGGGGCTTAAGCATGCACTCCCACTCCCATTGCAGATGCATTTTGAAGGGTGCCCTGCCCTTTATCAGCGACAGTCTTAGGGCACTAGCTTTCAGTTCTCTGATCTCTTTAAGCATCTCTGTCCATGGTGGAGCATATCCAACAGTCTCTTCCTCACTGGGCCTTCTGAGCACTGAAGCTACTCTGGGAACACCTGCACAAGGATCCCAAGCTTCTTCCTCACCTTCAGCTTCCCTGAGTTCTTTTATTAGAGCACAATAAGTATGGGGATGATCTCTCCTATCCTGGAACTTTAGCTGGAGGATTAACAATCTAGAATATATGGCAGCTCTGAGTATATGGTCTAGTCCAAGTCACTGCCTAATATTCCACCCTTTCTGTAAGCTGTCTGTAAAGCCCTTTCCAGCCAAGTGACATATTCAGACAAGCATTCACCTTTCCACTGCTTTGTGGATTTGAATTTCCATACTAAATCTTCCCCGGCTTCAGTACTACCAAAGACACCTTTGAGAGTAGACAACTATTCTTGGGTCGAAGCATCAGGGTTTGTGGACCTCAAACATTTTATGGTCTCAAGTGCAGAACCTCTTAATCTTTCCATGAGCCTTTTCTGCTTTTCAGCTTCTCCACACTGCCACTCTTGGACCAGGGGGATTGCATAGTCCATCCAAGTCTCTAAATCATCTTCCCTTTGGGGTGTGGGAAGGGTGCCAGAAAACACATGCAGACTGTGGTAGGAATCATGACTAATTGCAGACACAGTATTAGGTACAGGTACAGGTACAGGTACCAGTATCGGTGTGGGCACAGGAACTGCATACATGTGATATCTCCCTCTTTACACAGGAGACTCCTGTTTTATTTGACTGAACTCCCTCCCTCCCTCCCTCCTGGGAAACAAAATCTCCTACTTAAGTAAAATTCTGTCCAAAATATCCATGTTTTTTGGGCAGATAAAGACACATAAAAATTAAATCAGTGATGAGCAATGTATCCGATAACTTTATATAACTAGTTGTTTATTCTTTTTTAGTGCTTATTCTTGATAAATGAAATACATTACATTTTTGTAATGACTTTTTTCTTCTTCTTTTTTTGATGCCATTTAAGGACAAACTCATGACATTACAGCATCTTCCTACTAGCAGGCCACTCTCCCTCCTAATTTGACCCAAATCTCTCTCTTAAGCAAGCTGGACATATCACATGTATGTAGTTGGTGCAGGTGCCGGGACTGGTGCAGGCCCCAAGGAAGGCGTCAATAATTTTCTCAACAAGTCCTCGAGGGTTTGACCCTCAGCCTGTAACCATTTGGTAAGCTTCTCTTCAAGACTTTCAGGGAGGAGTGGGGGTTCTGGCTCTGAGGGACTCGCACCGTCCCTGGATACCACCCACCAGGCTGCTGGAGACCCATCAATGGTGATTATTTTAGGCACCTTAGTATTATCTATGGAGTTACAACACTCCACTAGAACCATTAGTGTTTGGACGGTCAGGTCAACTTGTCAACCTACTACCACAACCTCTGCCAAACAGTCAGTTTTTGAGAGTGCCTCCTCCATAGTGTTCTTACTAGTGCCCAGGAATATATCAAGTAATAACAAAGCATTCTGGGGATCGATTTCTCTCCCCATACACCAACTAATTAACTGATGCATAGCCATCTTTTCAGGGGTACTCATAAACATTTTAGTTGAAATTTTTCATTTTGACCACTAGGGGGCAGTGATGCCAGTGGTGCCTCTAAAGCTCTAACCCTGGTGCCATTATGCCAAGGGCTACTACCCCTGCCTGTAGCCCTAATAACAGGTTGAAGGGCCTGGGTTTAAAACTACCTAGTATTGGGGGGCCCTACCAGTAGCAGTGCTATAATTATGGTGCCTCCACCCCGAAAAATTATGTGGGTGACTATCACAGTATGTACAGACCTCTGGGAAGCTAATACTACCCACAATCCCTTCTCTCTCATTAACCCAGCTCAATCTGGCTTCCGGGCTAATCATAGCACAATCACTGCACTAGCAAAAGTAACCAATGATTGGATCTCTGCTATAGATGCTAAGAAGGTAACTGGTGCAGTCTTTTTGGACCTCAGCAAAGCTTTTGATACTGTTGATCACAAACTATTAGTCAATTGCCTTGCAAAGTTGGGTGCCACATACCATACCACCCAGTGGTTCTCTGCTACTCTAACTGGAAGATTTCCAAAGTAAAAGGCGGGGCTTTTTTCTGCTGCCTTGCCAGTTGCAAGAGGAGTCCCCCAAGGATCCATCTTAGGCCCTATCTTGTTTTCTCTGTACATCAATGACTTAGATGCTAACATATCTACGTCAAATCTGCACTTTTTTGCAGATGATACTGTGTTGTATACTTCTGGCTCATCGTTATCTGAAGTCAAGGGAGTGCTTCAAGTGGACTTCGCACAACTTGAGCATAATTTAATAAAGGCAAAGCTTCTGCTCAATGCCAAGAAGACTAAAGCGATGATATTCTCTCGCAGTGCTGTCTCAGGCCCCCAATACTCTTGCCCAAGACTTCATTGTCACCACGCTAAACGAGCCTCTGGAAGTTGTAACCAAATTTAAATATCTAGGTATCTGGATCGACAATAAATTATCTTTCAGTGACCACATCGAAGATGTCTCTAGAAGGTTAAAAGCAAGGTTAGGTTTCTTCTACAGAAATAGGTCCCTTTTCCCCCTTGAAACTTGAAACCAGCTTGTACAGACCACTTTTCTCCCCCTACTCGACTATGGCGATGTAATCTATTCCTTCACCACTCTTGCAAATCTAAGTAAACTGGACGTCCTTTATCATCGTGCATTACGGTTCATTACCAACTCCCCTTACCGTTCACACCACTGTGACTTATATGCAGCTGTTGGTTGGACATCCCTAACTACTAGACGCCTGCTCCATGCTGGGCTATGGACTCTTAAACTGCTCCTGCAGAAATTGCCAAGCTATCTCTCTTCCCTTATTAGTATCTCACATAGTGCATACTATTAAGAAAATCTGACTTTATTATGCTTGACATACCAAGGGACGCGGACTTCCTTTGGTAAGCGTGCTATTGCATATGCCCTTCCTCCATTTGGAACTAATTACAAACCGTACTGAAACTAACTAGCACAGTTTCAATAAACTTCTACAAATCGCTAAGTTCAGCCAAAATAAAAGACACCTGTAACTGTCATTAAGTCTCTTCCTTCCCCATGTGTGCTATATTTATCCACTGGTAAGGTATAATTGATTTGTCATATTAACTGCTTTCCTTCCCTTCTACTCCTGGCTTTATCTTTGCTTACACTCCACTGCTACTCTATCAAATTTCTCCTCCCTCCCATATCAGTTGTAGACTGTTATTTGTTCTAGCTGCCAAAATACTGTATATTTGATTTGATTTGATTTGATTAAATCAAATCACACCAGTCATCATGTTTCATTTATCAGTATGCGACCTATAAGTCGCTTCCCTGTCTCATATCAATGTTTACCACCTGCGGTCACCCTGTGTGGTACCCTTGTATGTATATCCAGCCTGCATCATGTAACGTGTATTTCATGTATATACTGTTATTACCTATCTGTGTTTGTACTTTAAGTGTTTAAGTCACAGGACCTCCTTGTGAATGAGCTTGCTCAATGGAGTTTTCCTGCAATAAACTTGAACTTGAACTTGAACTTGAACAATCCCACCTATTGACAGTTAATGAAAACCTTAACAATTGCAGTGTTCAGCAATTAGAATACCAGACAGTTTAACCATTAATGATACGCTCACGGTCGCCCACTTACAGTACTAATAGGGTCCGGATCTCTGGCTTGTGCCCTTAAACCCCCTGTAAAAGACAGTTTCAACACTACAAGCATGCACTTTCAATATGCTTTGCTTTACTTAAATTACTTTAGGCTAGGTAATAATATGCTTACAAGCCAGGTTAACATCAAAACAGTAAATCAGATTTTTTAAGGGGGACATGAACAAGGGAGGGGTGAGAATTTAAGCAAATGGTTACTTCACTATAATTGAAACAGACTAGGTTATTTTTCATAACTTTAAAGTCTTGAATTTATCAGTCTAGCAACTACTGGGTACCCAGAATGGAACACAGGCATGCCTGAGGCGGTGCCGCGGGTTGGCCAGCATTGCAGCTGATGTTGGGGCCCTGGGTGGAAAGAAGGGTAATTAAATGAGAGCAACACATTTGGGAACCATAAACCATTTGTACCCAGGGCCGGATGGCTCAATCACTTTTAAGCACATTAACTGGCAATCAAAATCAGATGGTACCATTAACAATTGAGGATTCGTTGCAGGCAGCTACCCTGATTTTGCTCACTGTATCCAATATAGCAGATGACAATGCTGATGAAATAAAGACCTGGTGCTCTATCTGGAAGCTGGTGGAGACTTGGGCCAACACGACTCACCTCCTTTTCACTGCCTTTCCCTGTAGGTGATCACAACCTGCAATTGATTGCTGCACAGGGGCTGACTCCCCGAGTCTGGTCTCTCACCAAGATGCTGAAAATGGTACAGGAACAGTCTGGCTGGGCCATTGATGGCATAGGCCCAGAAGAAGAAAATGTCTCTTTTTAAGGTTAGATTTGTGCTGCATACTGGTGAACCCTCTAGCTGGGCTGTGAAAGAAAAAATCTCTTCTGGCTGAGATGGCTCCTGAACTTTGGCGCAGGAGTCCCTGGTTCAACATCTCCACACACGTGCTAGACCTCAGCACTTCTGGCTGAGATGTCTCCTGAACTTTGGCGCAGGAGTCCCTGGTTCAATATCTCCACACACGTGGTAGACCTCAGCACTTCTGGCTGAGATGACTCCTGAACTTTGGCGCAGGAGTCCCTGGTTCAATATCTCCACACACGTGGTAGACCTCAGCACTTCTGGCTGAGATGGCTCCCGAACTTTGGTGCAGGAGTCCCTGGTTCAATATCTCCACACACATGGTAGACCTCAGCACTTCTGGCTGAGATGGCTCCTGAACTTTGGCGCAGGAGTCCCTGGTTCAATATCTCCACACATGTGGTAGACCTCAGCACATCTGGCTAAAGAAACATCAAACTTCTCCTCTGTTCGGTTTCTAGCCAGCTGAAATCTCAGCCAACTTGCTGAACAACCCTTTCTGTTATGCTGGCAGGCAGTTCCAAGTTCTGATCCCCTTTTGGACTGGAGAATTTCTCACAGGAGGTGATGCAGACCTCTCCCGTGAAATGGCAGAACAGAGCCACACAGACTCCCCCTCTCCTCGGTGTCTTGAGCTGAAGCCAACTAAATCATCCTCAATTCAAACAGTCCCTCTCAAATAAAGGGCAGAATTCCAGCAACTGATTGGCAGCCTAAGCTGTCAGTCACAGTCTTAGCCTTTTAATTGGCTGGATCTTTGGCACCAGGAATTTGTCCCTGATTTCTCTCCCACAGGTCTCTTGTATTGTTCCATGAGTCTCTGGCTGAAATCCAGGCTTGTGACTGGCTGATGCACTCCCCAAATGGTGGCTGTATATACAGTTCCTCCACAGTACACACAATCCTCCAAGTTCAAAGTTCTGGTGCAGCCAGCATATTTACTTTTAGTTGTAATTTCCTGATACACATGTAGCACTGCCTGTGCCCTTTCAAATGAACCCACAATTATACATATGGCCCCTGTAGTTTTAGAATCACTGCCACCATAACGTTGGTCCCCCAGGTGGCAGCAACAGCTTCATGAATATTTATGCGGGGCTCATGCATATTAATGCAACTCGCTGGTAGCCCCAGATTTAAGCATTTTAAATTAGCCCCCAAGCAGCTTTTAAACTGCACCACTCTGGTCAACAGCCCTCATTCAGAAGAAGAGAGATGCAGGGACTGCAAGATCACTTTCCTGCCAATGGCAAAATCACAGGTCGGCAGATCAAAGGCACCACTCATGCCTGTGCAATTCCTGTGTGCACAGAGATGCACTACTAGCAGCGGGTAGATTGTGCTTTAAAGTTTAAACCAGAACAGGGCTCAATAAATGATACAGGTGACATGGGGAACCTTGGGGGCACACAGGAAACTTAGGGGTATCAGGAAGACTTGGGCATGAGACAGGGAACAAACGGGATGACAGCAGCAGCAGAAGGAAACAGGAAGCCCTGGAGGACATGGGGTAATTAAGGTAAGCCCCTGAGGGGGAGGGTGTTACATAAAAAAAGGTCTAAATGAGTACTACAACACTAACATATAATACCCCCACCAAAAAACAAATTAGAGGCCAAAAAAAATAAAACATAAATATAAAAAAATGAAAATTCACATAGAATAACATTGCAACTTTAACAAGCGATAAGTCCATCAATAACTGAAATTAATGACAGTGTATATATCAAAAAAAGTGTCAATGAGTACTACAAGACTAACATATAATCCTTCCCCCAAACATTCATGAGGTATGCACTGTACCCCAAAATTACCTCCAATTTTCACCATGGTACCAAATCTAGAATGAAAGTCTGATCATCATCAAAAATGCACCAAAGGTGTATCTCATCTTCCACTACAACCACAGCAAATTTCAGAGCAAACCAAACATGTACTGACTTATAGGTAAAAAAAAACAATATACATTTTTGCTCATATACAATCAACCACTGGCAGTTAAGAGGGACACATAATATAGTTTTTCCTTTGAAGTGAGCCTCACAAAGAAAAAAACAATTACAACCAAGCCCATAAATTGCTTTTATGGAGGCATGGAAGCATAGAGCCCACAGCCAGATGGATGTGTGCATCTATGGAGGGATGGTCCTGTGCTTCCCTAGCCAGATGGATGTGTTCATGCAGGTTCCAAAGGGACCTGCATGAATGAGAATATGATTCTACTAACTGAAAAAGTAAGGACAGTCTTTGTAAAAAATGGTGTTCATGCACCAGTTAGGGTGCAGATTAAAGCAGCAAAAGTAGGGAAGTATGGGAAATATAGCATTATGGTTTCCAACCCTAACTCCCAACTCCCACCTCCAAGCAGAAAACATTATGGTTTTTGCTGTCCTGACTGTTGGCAAATCAGGGGTTGGGTCCTTCTTGGGGTTCTGAACCCTAACACTCACCCCATTCCATGACCAAATAGGGTGACATGTGATACAGTATGTTTTCTTCTGGTAGAGCCTACAGATTGTTGGCAACATGTGGGGAAACACAGTTCTGTATGTTTGAAGACTATATCACAATGGGGTGAGCATTAGGGCTCAGAACCCCAAGGAAGATCCCACCCTTAATTCACCAACAGTCAGGACAGTGAAAACTGTAATTTTTTTTCTTTTTCCTGCTTGGGGGGGTGGAGGTGGGGAGTTAGGGTTGGAAACCCTAACACCACATTTCCCTACTTTTGTCACTTTAATCTGAACCCTAGCTGGTGCATTAACTCAGTTTTATTACAAATAATATATTTATGATCTGGAGGAAGCTAGTGGTTCAGTTGCATGAAGTTATGCAATATCATGAAGAAAACTGAGGGCTTTCAATTTCTGCTGGTGGTGAGAGGACCATTGGGGACAGGAAAACTGAATTTCCCCATGCTGCTGCCACCCCACGTACATTACCCCATCAGACCTCCACCCTGTGGGGACAGGACTATGGGAGGTGACACCCACCCCCACCACCCCCGAGAGGGAGAGCAGCCCAAAGGCTTGCTCAATCCCACTCCCTCCCTTTCCCTCAGGCTGCCCCCGATAACCCAAGGTCATTCCCGAACCTGGGTCTCTGGCGTAGCATGACATAAGGCGTCCAGAGCCTTAACCCTCAGCACCACCAGGTCAGCTCAGCAAATCATTTTCTGAGGTTGAAAAGAATCTGAGATACTGAAGAAAACTATCAACTGAGATCAGTATAAATGCATTGCTCCCAGACTGATTTGACATTTTTCTGTAACTCCTTGGAAATTTTCCTATGTGTTCCTGTAGATTACATTATTTCCTATGTAAGCCAAATTCCATTATAATTAATTCAAGTCTATGGGAACAATTTCACTCTAAATGACTTCATTTTCCTGTAATATATAGGAATCTCTGTAGATCTGGGAGTCCTGTATGGTGGACAGGCTCAAGCAGAGAGGGTACCCTGAAGATATTATAATGAGAGGCAAATGTTAGGCAGACAGTAAAAACAGACAGTGTTTGCTGGGTAACAATTAGTGCTGTGTGGAATTTTCATATTCCAGTGGAATGAAATTTCGTGGAATTTTCTAAATTCCCCAAAATTCTGCTGAATGTCACCAGAAACAGAATGACAGAATACCGTGGCAGAAGAATGCAACAGTTCCACAGCATTTTATTCCACGAATCTCAATATTTTCCATGGAAATGATTGCAGAATGATTTTCCATGAAAAAAATGCTATTCTGCAGAATATTATTCCACAGATCTCAATATTTTCCTCAGAAATTGTGTTCTCAGAACTTATTACAATCACAGGGAAAGAGGTAGTTTTCAAAATTTAAAATATCTTTTTAAAACTTCAAGAAACAAGTGACACTTTATTTTCCCTAATATACCACTTGTTTAATGCAGACCTATAATTACCAGAGGCAGTGCCCAGCATAAATTGGTCTATAGAGATACATTAGTTCCTAATCACCCAGTTTATATATTACTATCTGGCATGGAAATAGCTAAGAAAATCTGGGCTAAACAAACGTATTTAAATAAACTTGATATTTTAATTTCTTCCCCAGTCAATTGGTCAACTATATGGATGTATGCATATGGGAATACAAATGTATTATTAAGTCCACTGATCTCTTGTGAAATCATAACCTCAACTTTAACATTGCTCAACTGGAACTTTGATAAAATACCAGATACAAATTTTCTTTCCTTATTTGGAATAGCGAGATTTGAAGGAATTAATAGTCACAGCTTTCTTCATTAGAGTGGTTAGGAGAGTTCATATGGATGATTTAGATACTCAAATCGATCTAGAAGTAACATCAGACACTTTATATAGAAATGCATTACTTAATGCATTCAAATTAGACAGAACTCAAGTATTTCTTACTGATTTTCAGCCTCATGAAAATCCAAAAGGATTTAGCCCAGAAAACAATATCTATCTATGACTATCCAATAATCAGATTACTTCATCATATACAGATGAACCCATAGCATATAATGATCCACTAACTCCTAGTTTTTATAATTTCATGTCTTGGAATATAACAGGTCTGAGGACAAAACTGGTTGATCCTCACTGGAAAGAAATGGTTTCACAGTATGAACTTTTGCTCTTTCAAGGGACATGAGTAACTACAGAACTGTATTTAAACGGTTATGAAGCATTCAGTTTGCAAGCAATAAGGGAGAAACAGTATGGTATACCGAGGGGCGGTGTAACCACTTTTATAAAAATTAGAATGGTATACAAGTAATTGATCAAATTGAGTTTAAAAACATATCAGTGATAAATATTGTCAAATAGGATCTCTTTACTTACATGGTTGTGAGTGTGTATATTCCCTCTAATATTCCAATTATAAGGTATGGTGACTTGTGCTCAGAGCTCTCCCAAACCATGGATTCTATTTACACCAAATATCATATTGATACAGTATTGATAGAGGGTTATTTTAACGCTTGGATAGCCACTTTTGATAATCTTCTTATATTGCATTCCCTTATTTATTTGGGAAATTTAGCTCTGAGAAAATCAATGGATACCACTGTTAATATAGCTGGTTTTAAATTAAAAGAATTCATAACTGAGAATAATTTATTGATTCTGAATGGCAGGGGAGCAGGGGATTCTGAGGGAGGATACACATAATTTTCCCCTGTTAGGAACAGTGTAATATATTATGTATTAATATCTCATGAATCTTTTGAGTTTATACAGAATTTCTGCATAAATATCAGACCAGAAAGTGATCACACTGTTCTTACTTGCACCATAGTCACAATCAAAGATAAGAAAACTTTGCACTCCAATGACCCTTATTCTGTTCCAATAGTCCCTACAAGGAAATTCATACTAACCTACTAACCTTGAATAACAGGAAAATGAAGAACATAGAACATATTATTTTTTCTATACCGATTCATTCACTTGTTCATGTTCCAGAAATTGAAAATTCAGTTCAATACACTATTGGAAATGTTGAGGAACCTCTATCCAGAATTAGTAGGGAAATATATGAATATAAGGATCATTCACCTCTCCCTTTATCATGGTTTGATGCTCAGTGCCTATATCAAAGGAAAAAAATTGGGAAAGTTAATTAGGGACAACCTTAAAAACCCATCGAACTGAGGTAAAGTAAATCTAAACCATGCTTTGAAAGCTTACAAAAAATTCTTAAAGATTAAAAAATATGAATTTACTCAAAAATGATGGGAAACAATTCAACAAACCATAGTAATGAATGATAATAAGGCTTTTTGGAGCATGGTTGCAAGAGGAGTTAAATCGTATCAAACCACACTTACTTCCTATATCCCCAAAGAAGCTTGGGTCACTTATTTTACAGCTTTACTAAATAAAAAATATTTTCACCACAGACGAAAGAAATTTTTCACACTGGGTATTAACACTCCCAATATACACCCCGATCTTTTCTACAGGTGATGTTCATTTGGTGATTTTAAAACTTACAAACAACAAAGCTCCAGGCCTGGATAAAATCCCAGGTGAGATTTACAAAGAAAATCTGAATCTTTGGATCCCTTTTCTGATTAATCTTTTTAATATTTGTTTAAAAGAATGCTGTATTCCTACCTCATGGCAAAAAAATATAATAATCCTCATTCATAAAAAAGGGTCATTCTATAACCCTAGTAATTATCACCCAATAAGCTTACTTGATATTGCAGAAAACATATTTGTCAGCATTTTGTTAAATAAACTACAATTTTGGATAGATACAAACAGTCTCTTTTCTAAATCCCAAGTTGGATTTCACCATTGATTCTCTACAACAGATAATGTTTTTGTATTATTCCATCTGTTAGAGAAATATGTACTTTTTAGGAAAATGAGTCTGTTTGCATTATTTGTTGATTTTTCTGCTGCCTTCGATTCATTAGAGAGGCAGACCCTTTGGGAAATTATTAAAACTTGAGGTCTCCCTCCATCCTTACTTTTGCCCATTTTTTTACTTTACACTAATACTTACACAGCTGTGAGGTTTGATCAAAAAGGAAACATTACAGAATATTTCTCAACAAATAAAGATGTCAAACAGGGATTTTTACTTGCTCCCTTACTATTTAATATTTATATAGACACTTTATTAGATTATGAACCAAAAGAACAATGGGATTCACCAAAAATAATGAACCAACAGATGCATAATTTAGCATATATAGATGATTCAATTCTCTTTTCTTTGACTTCTAAAGGATTACAACTAAAATTCAAATCCCTCATGGATAAATGTAAAAAAAAATTAGAGTTGGGGATAAACTTGGACAAGACAGAAGTCATGGTTTTCGGGAAAGTCAGCTACCAAAACCAAGGATTTTTCATAATGATACAGTATATCTATTGAAATGGTGACATCATATAAATATTTAGGCATAACGTTACATTCCAAAAACTTCTGGACACCACATATCAAGGAACAAATCAATAAGGCAAAGTATGCAGCTAAAGCATTACAAAGATTTAACTATTAAAGCTGGAGAGGCAAAAATCACTCCACTTCTTCTATATGGAGCAGAAATATGGGTATACAATTATTATCCACAACTGGAAACTCCTCTTTTATATTATTATAAATCTATCCTACAAGTACCTTTCTCAACAGCCAGATCAATAGTAAGAGCAGAATTAGGTAGAGTACTCTTGACTACTCTTATTAAATTAAGGATAGTTACATACTGGCTGAGATCAATAAAAAATGCAAACAATGATTTGCCTTTAAATTGTATAAAAGAAAAAGAAATTTGGCACAATGATGGCTTCCTCTCACCATGGTTAAAATCTCTTTTTCAAATATTACACAGCATAGCGTCTCTGCACTTATGGCATGACTGGCAAGCTAATATAAAAATACATGAAACTTATAAAGTGAACCTAAAAAAAAAAGGTTTTGCCCTGGCTACAGAAAATCGGATGAATCAAGTACGGAGCCAAAGGCAAGCTCTTTGGTTTGCTCAAAACAAAATAGATTAGAATCTGGAAGAATACTTGTAACTTCCTTTATTACCACATATTTGAAAAGCCATAACCTGGGCAAGGCTTGAGCTGATTACATCAAAATACATTTACTTTAATAAATTGAAATCATACCGGTCTCTTCAGGATAAATGCCTTTGTAATAAAGGATTTAGTGAATTGTTACTACATGTCATAACCCAATGCCCTTTATTAGGCTACATACATTTGAAATACTTGGGGAAAATCTTGACAAAATATGCAGATTTATCATATGATGTGATATTTATACTGATGCACCCAGGGACAGTTGAAGATGCAATATTGATAGGAGAATTTACAATGTCTGTAATTAGTTTCAAGAAAAAAGCATATCGAAAGAGGCTTAGAGATAAATAACCATCTTTACATATTGTAAAGAATTTTTAAACCTCTGTTTATAAACAATATATCTCGCTATAGAGATTTTTATGGAGATAAAGTGACTTAAATTATATTTTTTATTTCTCTTTCCTTTTTTTGTAATTCTAATCTAATAATCTTGTAATGTCCAACATTTTGTTAAATTATTGGAAGAACAATAAACTTGAAACTTGACTGCACCAGTGTTGCCATCTGGACACCCACCAGCATAAGGATAAACACCTATGTCAATAGGAAGAGGTAACACTCCATCAACTGCCAGGCGGTGTGTGATAAAACAGGGTACATCATTGATGTCCTGGCATGGTCCTTTGGCTGTGCCCATGATGCTTTCATCTGGCACAGGTGTGAAAGTGGGGACATCCCTAGTGGCCACCTTGTTGGTGAGTATAATCCAAACATTTCTTCCCCTCCATGTGTTGCAGATGGTGATACTAATCAATGCCCTTTACCTACACAGGGGACAGTGCATATCCCTTGCATCCAGAGCTCCTCACACCTGTCCTACAATCCATATCCATTGTAGAGGACAGGTACAATGTGGCACACAGTGCCACATGCAACATCATTGAGTGTGTTTTTGGACTGTTCAGTATGCAGTTCTGGTGCAGGATTGGAGGATATTTTTCCTGTCCGTACATTCAGGCTGGGTGTGCTGTTGGCTGCTCTGTAGCATCCTCATCTTAGTTTTTAAGTTTTTAAGTTTTATGTTTGCTTTTTTGCTGTCTTCTCACTTGTTTATCTGTATTTTGTTTGGATTAACGGACTATTGGACCACCAATCATTGACCAGTCTATTGCTGCCTTGTCGTTCGTTGGTAGTGTTCTCTTCTGAATCCTCCAGAGGGATCGAACTAGCTGAGCACACCGAGTTTGGAAGCGATATCAGAGCATTGCTTGGACTTCCTCAAAGTGTGCACTGGGGCTGTTTCAGTTGGCCCCGTTACCGCACTGGTATTCTCAGTGACCGGGCCTGCTACTTCTTTCGCTTCTAGATTTTGGCTGATCACACTACTGGGTGTCCCTATGTGGTTCTTTTGGGCTGGATGTGCTACATGAGTCAAGGGGGGGGGGCTGCAGAAGAGGATCTGGTGCAGTACAAGTGAAGGCTTTGGATTTTGACCCCAGAAGCTTGCAGTGGACGTTAATCGCTTGGACTCAGTTGGCAGGTCGGTGGTAAAGAGGAATGGCTTGGCTTGGAGCAGGGTGTTGTTGGCCTCAGTCTTTTGGGTAGGTTGAGCATAGGTTTGTGGTGGTGCAGGGGTCTGGGCCCTATTTTGCCGGGGGGCCGGCGGCTGGGGCAGGTGGTCCCTAGGGATTCCCCATCAGTCCTACTGGTTGGTTGGTTTCGACAGGGACCCATGGCAGAAGCTGTAGACCTAGGTCAGCCACCCGAATAGATTTTTTGGGGCCCACTCCTGGCCTCAGAGTGACTGATTTATAGAAGAGGAATTTTTGAACTCCCACCTCTCCTTTCAACTACGGTGAGATTTTCAACTTTATTTATTCTGTTGGCAGTGAGAGTGCCGCATGTCATTTTCTAAACTCAGGCAGTGAGAGTGTCTGAGGACTAGGAAACATTTGGATTTATCTTATTGGGAGAAATTATCAAGATACTTTTATCTGTCTGTTCAGGAGGTGTGAGCAACTGAGGGTTTTCAATTTCTGCTGGTGGTGAGAGGACCATTGGGGACTGGAAAACTGAATTTACCCTGATACTTCTTTTTAGTTAGTGTAAAGATTTATCAGTTAACTCTGACTGATTCTGCACCATTCAATCTGCTGTTCTGAACTAATGATTGTGATGCCTTATTTTATTTATTTTATATAGTCAGTTTAAAAATGCCTTGTTTATCTCCCGAGGCAGTGAGAGGACCTTGGGGAGGTGAAGATTTTGCTATTTTTGTTTGATTTACTTTTTGCATTCTGGTTTAATTTACAGCATCAAGAAGACTTATCACTCATTTGTGACTGAATTCTTTTCAAGCAGATTTACTGTACTTCTATACAAGATTCTGAGTTGTTATATTTTTAATATATCTTAGCATTTTAATATAGGGAAGGTGCGCTTTAGGATTATTTATTTATTTTATTAAAGGGGTTGGGTGTTTGAGGGTTATTTAATTTTCCCTAAGTGTGAGTTTTGGTTAATTCTGTTTTATTTTACTTTCAATATTATTTTTGTATGTTTGTTTTAGACATATAATTGGTTTAGTTAAGGGAGAGTTGTTTTGATATATTGGTCACCAGAATGTGTTGGAGGCCTACCCCCACAGTTGTGCGCTATTCACCTTCTGCTCTCCATGCCCTCAACCCCTTCTTCCAACCCTCATTGCAGTTTACAACTTACCAGTGCTGTAGAGTGCTGGGTATTGCTCATGGGGGAAGGGGGGCAGGGGGTGCGAACAGTGGAGGGTGAATGAGTGGGGCCACCACATCAGGTCATAAGATCCAGATGACGCTCTGGGGCAAAATGGAACCAAGATTGTGGTCCACCATGTCTGGTCTCCATGCCCAAGGGCACTACCAAGTTTGGTGGGCAGGTGGTTCGGGAGGCCTGGGAGGCTTAATCAACTTGGGCGGTGCTATGCAATGCTAGGTCCATTGAAAACAAGACTGAAATTATTACAGATCTTGTAGGAACAGTGGACATGGCTTGCATCGCTGATACCTGGCTGGATGAGAACTCTGGCCCCATATTGGAGGCTCTAACTCCAGCCGGGTACTCAGTGAATCACCGCCCAAGATTGGATCGCAGGGGGTGGGGGGGTTGCAGTCTGTTTCAAGACTGAACTTAATCTGACGAGTGTACCAGTTGAGGAGACTGAGTCATTTGAGTGTACTGTGGCAGCAGGTGTAAGTTGTAGGATTGCCCTCATCTACTGTCCACCCAGAGATGAGAAATGGTTTCTTCAGGAAGTGTCGGACTTCGTCATTGACATGGCGTTTGAGTCATCCAGGCTGATGGTCCTGGGTGACTTCAATGCCTGGGTCGATGATGAACTCTTGCAATTTGGACAACACTTCCTCCAGTTGATGACATCTCTGGATCTCACACAGATAGTTACCACTGCTACCCATAAACACAGTCAGTCTCTTGACTTAGTCTTCCTCCTGAGGATCGAAGCCTCTGATTTGGGGGTGGAACCAGTTGGATGGTCCTATCAGTACACCGTGGGGTTCAGTTTTAGCACCCCCCTTTATAGGCCTGCCCCTGTGGAGATGGTCAGGTATTGCCCTTTACAAGATGTAAGCTCTGAAGGCCTGGAGGCGGTACTTGACCTATCGTCCCTCCTAGTGGCAAACAGTGACTCAGAGGTGCTTGTGTTGGCCTATAATTCAGCCATTTAGGCCCTGGATGTAATTGCTCCTGTCCTTGTTTGTCCTCTCTCCCTTCACCCATGGTCTCCATCATTTGATGGGACTTTGAGGCAGATGCAGTGACTAGGATGAAGGCTATAGCATTGCTGGTGGAAATCCGCCCTTGATGCCGACCACCTTAGAGTGATAGACCATTATCAAGCCTATCAATCTGCAATTACCCGTAAGAAGGCAGAGTTCCTGTCCAGGGAGATTGCAGCCACTCAGAATCTACCAGTTCAGCTTTTTTGAACTGTGGATAGACTGTGCAGCTCAGCCTGCCTACAAGTTCAAAAAGCCTTTTCACAAGTAGAGTGCGATAAGCTTGCTCTAGTCTTTGCAACTAAGGTGGCTGACATCAGGCCGGTATTCCAACAAGCACACTGTATGGGCATTGCTTTGGATTGGCACAAGGACACTGCCTCTCAGCTTTCCTGGAGTACCTTCGACCAACCGAAGATCATGGATGTCATACAGATTGTCCAGGGTGAGCACCCTATGTGTTGTAGCTTGGATCCAGGACCAATTTCCCAGATTTTGGGTTGTATTGATTCCATCAGTCCAGTCCTAGCATGGATAGTCTGGTGTTCCTTGGAAACAGGTGAGTTTCCCAGCTCCCTGAAGGAGGCGGTGGTAACATCCCTCTTGAAGAAAGCTTCTTTGGACCCAGACTGCCATGCAAACTACAGACCAATCTCAAACCTTCCCTTTTTAGGGAAGGTGAATGAGAAAGTAGTGGCCGTACAGCTGGAGAAACATTTGACCATCCGTGACATCTATGAACCTCTCCAGTCTGGTTTTTGAAAGAGACATAGTACTGAGACAGCGCTGGTTCGGGTGCTCAATGATCTCCTGATGGCCAGAGATTGGAAAAACTGCTCCATCTTGATTCTTCTGGATATCTCATCAGCATTTGACACTGTGGACCATGGGGTCCTACTCGGTCACCTGAGGTTTATCTGTGGACTGTTGGGTACAGTCCTCAGGTGGTTTACATCTTTCCTCACTGGAAGAACTTAGAGAGTGGTGTCCGGGGTTTATTCCTCTGACCCAGTTCCTCTGTCGTGTGGGTCCCTGATGGTCCAGTGTTGTCCCCCATGTTGTTCGCAGTGTATATGCTGCTCCTTGGAGACATTGTAAGAAGGTATGGGCTGAGGTTTCACTGCTATGCTGATGATACCCAGCTCTACCTTTCTTTTGCTCCTGACCAGGATGGAGCTCTCTCAGTCTTTAACAGCTGCCTCACAGAAATTCAGGAGTGGATGGATTCCAGTTGGCTGAAGTTGAACTCAGAAAAGACTGAGCTGCTAGTTGTGGACCCGATGCCCCGGATAGGGGGGGTTGGGGCAGGTTCGCCCTCAGGCCTTTTTCTTGGGGACTTATCACTCCTGACCTCTGAACGGGTGCGAAACCTGGGGGTAATTTTTGATGAAGGGCTGACTCTACATTCGCATGTGTCAGCCATCATCAAATCCTCTTTTTACCAACTGAGGAATATCTCCAGGATTAAGCATCTCGTTCCATCCGGTGATCTTCCTATGCTGGTCCATGCCTTTGTGTCCTCGCACCTATATTATTGCAACTCCCTTTACCTAGGGCTACCTGGGGTGGAAATCCACCACTTGCAGCTTGTGCAGAATGCTGCGGCCTGGCTTTTGATGGGAACTCCCCGGTCCTGTCATATTTCTCTGGTGCTGCGCGGACTGCACTGGCTGCTGGTACAGTGGCGGATCAGCTTTAAAATTGGTCTTCTGATTTTTAAAGCCCTACATGAACAGGGCCCAGACTACCTGAAAGAGCTTCTGGTCCCTTACTGCCCTGGGCAATTGCTCTGCTCAGCTGACGAGGGGTTGCTAGAGATTCCAAAGGTGTGTTTCAAATCTTCTAGGGCCCGAGCATTTATGCATGCAGCCCCAACCCTTTGGAATTCTCTACCCCATCGGTTACAGGAGCGCATGACCATGAAGGGATTCAAACAAGCTTTAAAAACATATCTGTGGTATCACGCAATTGGCGAATGATTTCTGTAACAGTATTAGTTGTTTTTACACTATTTATGATGTTGGGATGTTTGATGTGTTATTTTAAACTTTGTTAGATGTCTTTGTTTATTTGAAAGGTGCCATAAAAATAAAGATTACTATTATTATATTATTGTTCCAGTGGTGCCCTACAATGCAAAACAAGCAAATATAAGACCGCTCACAGCAGACCGTTACCAAAGCTGTCACCGCACAGATTCACAGTTGAACCTCCAACACTGCAAAAAATAACAAAATGGTGCACACACCATGCTGGAAGCAATTAATCAAATTTAATGAAGCTAATCTTCATCCATTCAAACACCACTACGTAGCATTGCTTGACAAAGGCTTGGCAAAAGTGCCACGCAGAGGTATTTGCATAGGTAAAGATTAGTTGCATTAAATTTGATTATTTGCTTCCAGCATGGTGCGTGCACCATTTTATTATTTTTTGCAGTGTTGGTGGTTTGGCTGTAAATCTCTACATATGTTTCCAGCATGTTGTGTGCCGTTTTGTTATTTTTTGCAGTGCCCTACAACAACACCCCTCAGAAGACCTGTGCCATATTCCTTGCCTGTTGTATACTACACAACATGGCATTCAACCATGGAATAAGCATGCCTGCCCCATAGGAACAACCTGCAGTGGATTCAGAGCTAGAGGACATGGGGATACAGGAAAAGCTTAAAGAGACATGACCCTCAGATGATCAGAAGGGCCCAGGAGTACAGAGCCTGCCTCATAACAGACCTCTTCTGAGACAGAGGTTAAGTACAGGCCACACAGGAGACGGTAATGTGTTTAGTCAATATATTACCATGTAACAATACCAGTACATACATAGATGCAATCCAGGCAGAGGCAGTATCAAAAGAGGGGTTAACAGAAATACAGTCCATCTAGGCGGGGGGGAAGCAAATATACAGTTCATTCTGTCAAGGGGTGTTCTAAAGGGGTATATATATATATATATAAATATATATAGATAGATATAGATATATATAAATATATATATATATATTTATAAAATGGGTAGAAAAAAAAGTAGCTCATCTAGTGGACAATCATCATCACATGACCATGCATGTATCTAAGCGCGACTGCACACCTGCACTTTTACCCCCCCAAAAAACAATTTTGCCATTTTATAAGATAGATAACCCACTCTAGGATGTGCAGTCACCCTCTGATATACGCACACCTTGGGTGGTTGACACACTCAGCCTGCGGCCTCATGCGTACAAGGCACACCAAGGCATGCATATAGCAGAGTGCAACCGTACACCTAAGAGTGGGTTATCTATTATATATATATACATACATACATACATACATGCCTGCCAAGCAGGGGGTTCCCAAAGAGGGTCATAAACAGAATGACAGACCATCAAGGCGGGGGGGTAGCCAATGGGGCATACACACATACTGCATACAATCCATTCTGGTGGGGTGGGGGTTCTGAATGGATGTAAACATATATACATGCTAAGAGGGAGGCACAGTAATTTGGGGCATTCAGGCAGGGGAAGGAAATGGATGCGATGTGTCACGGGACAGGGATCAGTGACACACGGGTGATGTGAGGGGAGGACTGAGGGGGCATTTGTTGGAAGAAGTTGACAATTTGCACCCTACGTGCATCCTGTACCACCTCCCCGAGTATGGACAGTATATGTTCACCATACCCAGTATGGTTGAGGGGCATCATCATCCACAGTATGAGGGATGAGCATGGGGACATTATTAGCCACTCCCAGCCACAGCCCCATGAGGTACTGACTCTGGTGAGGAGCAGGCTGTGTCCTGGTGTGCATGGTGTTCTCGGTGTTTTGGGTGTCCTGGGTGTGCTGGGCATTCATTTTCCAGCACTGCATGGCATGAGCAAATGCCATGTTGTCCACCATGGGGTGACACTACTCCCACTGGACAGACCACGTTATTGCTAGCCCCATGGTACTGGCCACCATGTCTGCAGCCTCCAGCACAGAGGCACACAGGTGATCCATGCTGGTGACAATATCCTGGTGTAGGTCACGGATGGCTGCCATGTGCACTGCATGACATGCCTCCGCCCACTCCTTGGCATGCAGCATATTGTCATGCAGCATGTGGTGGCTGCATGTCAGTTCCTGCTGTGTGATACTCTGTGCCTCCATGATAGACTGCAACAGTTGCCACTTGGCAGTTGCATCCCACTGTTGCTGGGGACTGTCCATTGAGACAGGGTCATGCTACATCCTCTGCCATTGTACAGCCCAGGGCTGCCTCACAGTTGGTACTGTGGTACATTGTGGGCATTGTGGGCCAGCTGTGACTGAGCCAGTGGGAATGGCCTGGAGTGGCACGGCTGTGCCCGTATCAGTGGAAGGATCATGGGGAGGCACAGAGGTGGCTGGCCCTGTGGGATCTGCCAGGGGACCAGCAGGGTGATTGCCATACTGGAGGTGGGCCCATGGGGTGGTACAGCAGTAGCTGTGCCAGAGGCTGTGGGGGCAACACTGCTGTGACCACAGTGCCATGTGGGTGCAGTGGCTGGGCCCCATTGTTATGGGGCTGGCAAGGGTGGACAACCCCTCCTGGTTTGGGGAAGACCTCTCTTGTCCCCAGCTCCTGACAAAGTTCTTGTCATCATCGTTCACGTCACCCTCTTCACTGGTGTCAGTCAGCAGTTGCACGGGTAGCCAGCAGGGGCAGTTGCCACCAAGATGTGCCTGCAGCATCCTGCACTGTGTCTGGTACAATGGGGTGAGCTACTGAGAAAGGAGAGGGGAGATATATATAACAATGCACCATATATAACTTTGTGCTGACTGAGTCAGCACCCCATCGCCAGTGAGCACATATCCCAGCATCAGTAAGCACACACCCCATCAGCAATGAGCACACATCACAGCACCAGTGAGCACACACCCTATCACCATTGAGAACACATCCAAGCACCAGTGAGCACACATCCCAGCACCAGTAAGCACACAGAAACGTGATCTCACACACACACACACACGACATAGTAGTGGATTACTACACTGATGACTACATACCAGGAGACATGGAAACAGGCATGCAGCCTTCAGCCAATGTGTCACATAGTGCTGTTATGTGTATGCACCAATACATACATACACACACATGCCCTGTGAGACTGAGCACAGATGGTCACTCACATAACTGAGCTGCCCCCACTTGGCTCTCATAGCCACCTACTGTCACTCCCATCAACTCCACAGGCCATAGGGTGGAGACTACTGCGTCCTTTGCAGGGGCTAGGGTACGTGCTGCTGCTGATGCCTATGGACCCCCACCTGTCGCATGCATCTCCCTGCATGTAGTCAACAGGACCTTCTTTGTCTGTCTCCTCTTGTCTCTGAAACACTTACACACTACCTCCATGGGCCTGTTTTGGCCACCAACAGCATTGACCATGTCTGTGATTTCTACTCAGGTCTGCTGTGCCTGGGCATTTGTGCTCTGGCTCCAGGAAATGACCTCCTCCCTGAGCTTGTAGCCTGTGCCAGGACCTGTAACTCCTGCTTATAGAAGTGGTGGGCCTGTAATCTGTCTTGGCCATCCACGGTATCAGCCAGATGTGGGATGTGGGAGGTGAGCATGGAATACCTATAGTGCAACACAGGTAAAAGGTACATTGAGGTGAAGCCCTCATTGCCCCTGTCATGGACACGTAGGTGTCCTGGCAATGCATGTCATAACATAGCTGGCTGGCAACCTGCCTGACACAGATCGCCCATATGAAGAAACAGCCAAAGACAAGGGCACATACAGACAGAGACTGAATGGAGTAGGGGCCCAAAGTAACTCAGGTCTGCCAGCTCCTAAGCATGTATACAAGAGTACCACAGCCTCTGTCATCTTTCTCCATTGATTAATAAAGATGAGATCCACCACCTAGGCATGACACCACCACCAATAAATCTAGAAGTTAGAGTTCCACCACCTCAACATTTCCACTGTATCACTGCATATGGCATACACACAGTTCAATGATCGCCCATGTCCCTTTCTATGCCATTCCACAAAACACCTACCTGTAGCCACCTGCATTTCTTCTATGGAATCTAGGTAGTGCACATAGAGGATAATGTATGGTCAGCTACCAACAACAAGCATATGTATTCATCAAGAAGTAGCCATGGCAACCACTGAAACCTTGAGAGCGAAGCTCGATAGGTTTTGGTCACCATGGCTACCTCGAGATGGATAAACATGCTTAGTTGTGGTTAGCTGACCATACATTATCTTTGTATGGTCCCATCTCCATGTAAACACAACAAAATAAGCCATACTGTGGTTTGAACAACAAAATAAAAAAAAAAAAACAATTTCTCTTGTGTGAAATTTACTCGCTCTCCCATCCCATGGGAACTACTAGTTTCTTTGTAAGCTACAAAGAATCACGGGATGAAGTCCAATTCCAGACAACAAATGTAATGAATTTTACTACTTACATACATGGTCAAATTGATTTATGAAATGTAAATGCCCACTAAAATATAATTAGGAACTAGTGTAAAAAGAAAAAAGAACGGCAGTCTTTTTTTTTTTGGCCATTTCCTTCCATACATCCACAACTTCATTGAGTGTTTATGAAATGGGCTGGTGTTGCCACAGAAACTGATTGCCCTGTGGAAGTAAAAAAGGAAATGAAAAGGTTAAATGTACTTATAATGAGGGTGTGTAAACAACTTGAGCAGTTGCTTGTGGAAGACTGCTGGATTGTTTGACTCACTCTCACTCATACAGTGTTACAGATGGCAGCCGTGGTTTGAACAGAACTAGCTCGAGACAGCATTCCATATTGTTATGCTACAGTAGCTACATATCTAGTGCAGCATAACAACAAGGATGACATAGCTACTGCAGCATTACAACCCTATGCTAAGTATGGATTTTAATCCATAACAACGTTCCACCATACACTATATTGCTCTTTTATATGCTCCAGGCACGATTAGGCATTCTAATGAATGCATACATTCCAATAATGACATGCTAATGTGGGTGTTTGTCCTCAGACTGCAAAATTAGCTAATTTGCATACATTAGTTGAATATTGCAGGTTTGCCCTATGCACTAGCGTTGTTGTTCTAGAGCTGCTCCTGTGCTTGTGCAATGTCAGCATATGGTGCAGACATGATGTCACATGCCACAGATGCCATCGACACACAGCACGGTCATGCACGCCATGCCATTGCACAATGTTGGGATGCGCACACTGCTCATGTGTACCCTGCACACATGCCACTCTGTGCCTGACATGTGCTTAAGGACCTACCCCCCTGCCAGAGGTAAGCATTGACATTAGCGTGGTGCTACCATGGAAATGTGTTGCACAAATCAACAGGACACACCCATACAGCCCTGAAACTTGCAAGAGCTTGATGTGAGGGCTAGGCCTAGGCAGGAGAGAAAAATATCAGGCAGATGGAGAAGAGCTGTGCTGCAACAGG
The DNA here is from genome assembly GCA_016271365.2 of Neoceratodus forsteri. NCBI lineage: Eukaryota > Metazoa > Chordata > Ceratodontiformes > Ceratodontidae > Neoceratodus > Neoceratodus forsteri. The sequence goes on along the minus strand of CM057453.1, from coordinate 313,188,855 downwards.
ACCAGAGGTGGTCTACTGCAGAGCTGAAAAATCTGGTTGACCTGGTAGTGGCGAGGGAGGACAAGCTAGTAGGTGAGGGGGATCTAACAGGCCAAGGAGTGAGGTGTGGGCATCTGTAGGGCTGCACCTCACAAGACGCATAGAGGTCAAATGCACCGGTGACCAACATCGCAAGAATTATAATGGCCTACAGAGGAGGGAAGCATGCCATCTGCAACAATTGTGGGCACTGGTGAACAGAGGCAATGTGCCAAGGCCAGGCGAGTACAGATGGCTGTATGTATAGTTTGGGTAGTGTCCTGTGCACCATATTGTTCCATATACATCCAGGGTACTGTCCCTCAGGGACTGCGAACTGTACCCGTGTGTCTCTGTTGTGCCCCATCTGTGTCCTGTGCGATGTACTCTACTGCTTAGCCTGGAGGTATATGGGCCCATTGTCCCAACTGACATCTCCCATTGCCCTGTACATTACAGGACCTATGTAGTTCCACAAGGCATGCACCTGCCATGGCAGCATGGTTGTAATGTCAGGGTGGATAACAAGGAAATGTATAGTTTCATTGAATGTTATTTAGGGTTTGGTTACCAGGCACGGTACACAGGACACATTAATGCCTATTGTCAGGTATGACCCAGGAGGATGTCACATGTGTTCTACATGTAACTGTGCTGGTAGGTGTACCCAACCGCATGTGAATGTGGCCACCGTCTGTGTCCTGTGCACTGTCCATGTTATGCTGCATGGGTGCCAGAATGCATATGCCAGGTAATGCATGGTGTTTTTATACTGCACAGGGTGTGCCAGGCATGTACCAGCCATTGGAAGGGGCTATACCTTTGCTACCCTCCCCTCCTCTATGGTTGCACTGGTACGCCTGTATGCCACTGGTGCATGTGCCCTGGTGCTCCATGCATCCAAATGCATACTATGAGGTGTACAGGGCCTGTAGTTGACATGTATGGGTATGTTGTACAGGGCAGGGAGGATAGCCGGATATGTGCACTACACAGGTCAGCATACACTTTGCCAGGACATACATACAACACTGGGATGTATCATTCCTGCTGCAACTGGGCCATGGCATGTGTGTGTGTGTGGTGCCACAGCTGTTCACAATGGTACAATGAGGCCCTGCTCAGTCCTGTCCATCCACAACACACACATGTAGCAGCTGGTGCACAGTACCAGCACATTGGTTTGCATACTGTATAGGGTGCATGGTATAGTACACTGTGTTCCACTGCATATTATTTCTCACATCTTCCTTGCCCTCCTCTACAGACCTCAGTGGACAGTAGGGCCAGGCCAGGGCCCTGGAACAGCAAGAGAGCAGATGGGTCCAGTCCGAGGACTTACCAGGCCATGATGAGGCCCAGCACAACCATTCCCCAGACAGGCATCCAGGCAAGTACCCTGCATTGTGCATTTCAGATTCAGGTTTGTATGTCTGCACTATGCTACATACTTCTATTTTGGAGACAGATGTCCATGTGTGATCCTTCATGTTGCATGCATGCGTATGGTGGCATCAGTTATGCAGTTGTGGTTGGGTACCCTCACTCTGCACTTTGTGTATTACCCCACTGCCAACACTGTGGTGTGTTATGATTTGTGCAGTCTACTGGTGTGCACTTATTGTTGCAAGCATGCTACCCTGTGTGTAAACGGTGTCATTGTATGCCTTTCGCCATGCAGCAGCTTGTCTCCTGTGTTGCTGACCCAGTGCACCAGACAGTTTGGATAATAATCACAGCCCCAGTTGTTATGCCTGTCATTGTTGGTCGGGTGTGTTGTACCACATGTCTGGGACTTGTATGTGTACATGTTATCCATGGTGGGCACAGACCAATGTAATTCCAGTACACCACTATGTCATGCTGTGTGCATCATATAGCACCCATGCTAGTCTGCCTGCAGTGGTTCCATCTCCAGTGTCATGTGCACTGGATGTCAACAGAGTTGGGCATATGTGCCATGAGGTGAGTGGCAGGATGAGCATTCATAGCATCGACTGTTCTTTACCATATGTGATGAACATTATTATGATGCAAGGCTGGTAGTGTCTGTCCAACACAGTGATGATTGGTGTATGATTATTCCACTGTACACAGGCAATGCCATGCATATATTCAGACCCAACTGTGTCTTTGCAGGGCCCACTGTCCTGCACTGGCTTTGTATGGGTGGCCACCTTGTACCTAGGGTGTGGTGGGCTGGGGGGTCTTCCAGCTGGTTCTCCAGAACATGTTACACTGGTGTTGTTTGCTGAAGTGGTGCAGTGTTGAATGTACATATCCACATACAACACAACTGCACACATGTGTTACCTTTGCTGCACACAGTGCTGCATGACAGTCCCATCCATCTACACCTGTGTTGTGTGAGCCATGTTTGTGCCTGGGACTGTCCCTGCAACTGCCAAAGGTAGCTCATGGATATCTTTAGGCTTTCACACCTCTGTCAGCTTGTGCACTGGATTACTTGTCTGAAGGGCCCTGGGTATATGTGTATGACTCTAAGCCACATGGCCCATCACACTACCGATTAGTCTCTGGCTTGGCACTTCTCACATCTGGCATGACTGCCATTGTCTTGTGTCCCCTCCACATCTTGGCCATGCTCCATAGCAGCATGGCACACTCATTTTATGTGCAGTTCTTTACTGTTCAGGTCAACAATTCTGTCCCTGGTATGCCAGGCACATATCATTGCAGCTGTTTGACTACCTCCACTCATATGTAGCATGGTGTCCTACGTGTCTCCTGGTTGTACTTCTGTTATGCACATTATGCCACATCATGTCCCTTGCCCAGTATGCACAGCTGACTGAGTGTGGTGTATTTCCTGTACACAGGTGCCCAGAGGGATGCAGGATCATGAAGGGGATGCTGCTCTAAAAGAAGGCTGTGATGACTTCCTATGATGGCAGGTCTGCCTGCTCCGGGGGGTAGCGCACTATCTCCAGAAATGCACCAGCGCTGTTTAGGAACTACAGCAACAGCCACCACCACCACCTGCAGCCCCTTGATGAGGCTCTGGATGTTCCCACTGTCACAAGCACACTCCACAGGTCAGGCCCTCTGCTCCCACAGTGCCAGACCTCAGAGTGCAATATGTGAACAGCAGACAAACAGGGTAACCCTCCTGTCTGTTTTGGGTCTGAGTCACCTATTAGCCTTGAGTCCTGAGGTAAAATATGAACCCTTTTTCATTAGCACGCCCAGTTAACAGGCTCAGATATCGCACCCTTTTCAGGGAAATGCAGTGCAGTACTTAACCCAGTGGGCACCCAACCTGGTTCACAACTTTCCCCTTTTTGACTCTGTTTGAGACCTAGGTATTTTCTTAACTTAGCCAGGTAGTAACACTCTTAAGTCGTTAACAGTTTTGTCAGAATTATCCAATACTGTCTCAGCATTCACATGCAAAGGAAAAGACTCAAGCAGGATTAAGGAAACCAAAACATTTACCGAAATTAAAAATAGTAAATACATACAACACATAGAACATATAACATAAATATTTACAGTCAAAAGAAACTGGAAATTACAAAACCCAAAAAATCTCCTGGCACTTGAATTTCTAGTTCTAACTCAGTTTCTAGTTGGTATTACTTATTTGTTACAGAAGTGCCTTTTTTTTCAGAACACAGTTTGTGTGTTCTCTTAGAAGTCCAGAGATAGATGTGTGTCCACTCCTTTCAGCCAGAGTGATAATAAGCCAAAATGCCCTTCCCATCCTGTGAGGTCACAGCTCATGAGGTCACTGTTAATCCTGTAATTAATTTGTAACCTGACCAAGTATATCCAAAAGGGTGTCATTTTACTGCTGGCTGGAAATCTGCAAAGTTAGCAATATCAAAATATGACAGTCTCTTTGATCAGAGCATTCACCTTTGATAATTAGAACACACATCCTGACAAACAGTTTTCTTCTAGTGGTGAGAGATGTAACAGATAGCTGTTAGAAATTGCTGCTTCCTATGATGTCATAAAAGATGTAGACTTCTATGACTTTCCTGGACTTCAAAGTAATTGAAGTTTTATAATGTGTTATATAACAGCTAACACAGGCATGACAGGAGTTGGCAAAAGGAAACCTCTTAATTGATTAGATCACTGAGTCAGTGTTCCTATAGCCAATTGTTTTCAGCAAGCCAGGGACTTTGGGGTCAAAAGGTTAGGTCCCTTTAAAAGGTACTGACTGCCATTTCCCTAAACAGACATTCTAAAAAACATATATTTATATCACAAATACAATTATAACTAGTAGAAGATTAACACGTTACACTCCTTCCTCCTAGACTAAACTTAGGGGAATCTTCCTAGGCATGGGATGAGTTCCCGAAATTCAGTTCACTGCTCAATCTGAAGTGATAACCCATCTGCATTTTTGTTTGCTGCCCCTGTCCTGTGTGAGACAGTCATGTCATAACCCTGCAAGGCAAGGCTCCATCTTAGCAGCCTACCATTTGTTTTACCCATTTGTGCCAGCTAAACCAGGGGGTTGTGATCTGTTGTGCCAGCTAAACCAGGGGGTTGTGATCTGTTTGTACCTAAAAATGCCACCCATGTAGGTATGATTCTAACTTCTTTAGTGCCCGCACCATGGCAAGACATTCTTTATCCACTGTAGAGTAAGCCTGCTCCTTGGGAAGTAACTTCTTACTGAGGTATGCTATTGGGTGATCTTTCCCTTGGTTAGACATTTGACTAAGCACTGCCCCAATACCCACATCTGAGGCATCAGTCTGGACTACAAAGGGTTTACTATAGTCTGGACTGGCTAATACAGGAGCACTGCAGAGTGGCTCCTTTAGCCATGTAAAGGCTTGTTCACAGGCTGGTTCACAGTTAATTCTTTTTGGCATCCTTTCCTTTAACAGGACAGATAGGGGAGTGGCCAGGGCACTGTAGTTTGGTACAAATTTCCTATAGTACCCTGCGATCCATAGAAAACTCTGAACCTGCTGCTGTGTTTCAGGTCTGGGCCATGCCTTGATTGCCTCAATTTTTGCTTGGTTAGGACGGAGCTGTCCCCGGCCTACTACTGTACATGCCTGAGGTATGCCACCTCAGCCATGGCCACTTGCCACTTTTATAGCTTTTACAGTAAGCCCAGCCTGCTGTATCCTGCTCAGCACTTCCCTAAGGTGGGACGGGTGCTCCTCCTAGCTGATACTGAAGATGGCAATGTCATCCAGGTACACCACGGCGTACTCCTCAGCACCATTTAACACCTGGTTCACCAACCCTTGAAAGGTGGCAGGGGCGTTCTTCATTCTGAAAGACATTACTTTAAACTCAAATAACCCTATCGGAGTGATGAAGGCTGACCTCTCCCTAGCTCTGGCAGTTAACTCTACCTGCCAATACCCTTTTGTCAGGTCAATAATGGTAAGGTATGTCATGCCTCCCAACTTATCCAGGAGTTCATACATCCATGGTATTGGTTGGGCATCTGACTTTGTGACTGTGTTGAGTCCATGATAGTCCACACAAAAATGAGTAGAGCCATCTGTCTTGGGAACAAGAACTACATGTGAGGCCCAGGGGCTGTGGGAATTTCTGGATTACCCCTAAATCCAGCATTTCCTCCACCTCCCTTTTAATGTCCTTTTGGATGGCTTCGGATACCCAATATGCTGTTTGCCTTATGGGCACTTGCATCCCTGTCTCCACACCGTGCATCGCTAAGGGGGTAAGTCCAGGCTTGGCATTAAACAATAGGGCCAAGTCTGCTAAAAGCTCCCTTACTTCCTGGGTCTGGTCTGGGGTCAACTGGAGTGATATTTTAATTGCCTCCTCAGAGGACTCCTTCTTACTTTCTTCTGGCACATCCAGACGGGGGGTCCCATTCTTTCATCCTCTCCGCAGGACTACACACTGCAAAGACCATGTCAGTCCTATTTGAATATGGTTTCATCATGTTGACATGGTACATTCATTGGGTATGTCTCCTGTTAGGTAGTTCTGTAATGTAGTTTACATCATTCACCTGTCTGACTACCTTGTATGGTCCTGTCCACTTGGCCTGCATCTTATCTTTCTGGACTGGGATTAGGACCATGACCTCCTAACCAACAGTGTACGAGCGAGCTCTGGCTCTGCGATCATACCATACATTTTGTTTTTTTGGGGCAGCTGCCAGGTTGCTCTGGGCTGTTCCCATAAGCTCCTTCAGCTTTTCCCTAAACTTAAGGACATAATTCAATAGTGGAGTTCCCTGGGTGGCATGCTCGCCTTCCCAGTCTTCCCGTATCCAGTCTAGGGGCTCACATACCCTGCGTCCATATAAGAACTTGAAGGGGAAAACCCTGTCAACTCCTGGGACACCTCCCTCTATGCAAACAACAGGTGGGGAAGGTATTTCTCCCAGTCCCTCCCATGCTGTTCAGCAAACATTTGGAGCATCAATTTCAGGTACCATTGAATCTTTCCACAAGACCATTGGCTTCCGAGTGATAAGGTGACATGCTCTCTACACCACCCTACACTTCTCCCACAGACATTTCAAAAGGTTTGACATGAAGGAACCCCCTCGATTGGTGATAACCTCCTGTGGAAACTCAACACGGGAGAAAATCCTTAGTAAGGCATCTGCCACTTTGTATGTCCTCAGTGAAGATAGGGCTACTGCCTCTGAGTACTGGGTGGCATAATCCACCATGGTTAGAATAAACCTCTTCCTGGAGGAGCTGGAGGTATTCAAAGGACCCGCAATATCCATTCCTACCCTCTGGAATGGCTCCTCCACTATGGGCAAGGGAATTAGTGCAGCTTGGGTTTTCTTACCCACCTTCCCTATTTCCTGGCACCAGTGACAAGACCTGCAGTACTCCTTCACCTGCTGGGTGAAGTTGGGCCAATAGAAATTCTGGGCCAATTGTTGCTTAGTACGGGCATTTTCTAGATGACCAGACAGGGGACTATCATGAGTAATCTTGAGCAACCGCTCACTGTACACCTGGGGAACAACAACTTGCCTGACCATCACTCTTCCTTCTGTCCTTACATCCTGCGTATACAGCAGTCCATTGTCACAATAAACTTTATGTTTCCCATCATCTCCCTGTGCTCCATCAGAGTCTGCCCAAGCCCTCAGCTTCTCTAAACTAGGGTCACTTTTCTGAGCAGCTGCAAAATCTTACACATTCCCAAGGCATGGGACCGGTCCCTTCCAGTTTCTAAACTAGGGTCCCTAGCTCTAGCATCAGGGTATTCAGTGTCACTGCCATCCATAACCCTCTGACTACTGGCTACATCTCCTTCCTCAGGGTAACCTTCTGTAGTGGTTCTGTTAACTGCTACCTGGGGAAATTTCTACCCTACCTTTCATTATTCTCCATATCAGGAGACACAAGACTGCATCTGTCCAGGAAGGGAACAAGTCTTTTGAGCAATTGGTTTAAATGCTTCATTGGCAAGCTTTTAAACTAGTCAAGGGGAGAGGCACTGATAAGCAGCAGGAAAATCCCAGCCTCTGCCTACAAAACAGGGTACTAAACGAGAAAAAGACCAAGGTAGAAAGGTCAGTGGGGGATGCTGCAACAGAAGGTAAAGCCATCAAAAATGGAGAGCAATAAGTACCAATGCCCATAGTCCGTAACAAGCTTCCTGAATTAGTGGCCTTGATGGAGGAGGAACATCTGGATATCATGGCAGTCACAGAAACATGGTACACACAAAACCATGACTGGGACATAAACATACCAGAATACACACTATCTACGGAGGGACAGGGAGGGTAAAGAGGAGTAGGAGTAGCTCTTTACATAAGGTAAGGAATAAAACAATGGAACAAAAGGAAAACAGGGAGGAAGAAGCACTGTGAGTAAATTTGAAACTGGCAATGGCACCACAATCCGCACAGGGGTTGTATACAGACACCCTTCTCAGGGGAGGAAATGGACAAGAAATGATAGAAAATATACTTAGAATGGCAGAAAAGGGAGATAGTGCTGATGGGTGATCTGAATATGCCAAATGTTAACTGAGTGCAGTTGGCAGCCACTTCAAAGAGTGGGGTTATTCTAGATGCCCTACAGGGGGCATGCCTTAGACAACTAGTATTGGAGCCCACTCAAGAGGGAGCAATCTTAGACATGGTTCTCTCAAATGGAGATGAAGAGAGGATCACAGATGTAGAAGTGGGTAGCCATCTTGGAACTAGCAACCATCGAACAGTATGGTTCACAATAAACACAGCAATAGAGTCAAGCCATACAAAGGCAAAAGTACTGGACTTTAGGAGGGCTGACTTTGCCAAAATGGGTGAGTGCCTAAGGAATGCACTAGCAAATGGGCAGGAAGGAGGGTGGAAGAACAATGGGGAATAATAAAACTGCCATCACAGAGGTAACAAGCTTTTGTGTGAAGCAAATAAACAAAATGAATGATGTAAGAAACCACTATGGTTCTCAAAGGAAGTGGCAGTGAAGGTTCAAGAAGAAAGAAAGCATTCAGGAAGTACAAGGAATCACAGAAGAAGCAGGACAGAGAACTGTATCAGTTAAAGCAAAAGGAAGCTGGGAAGGCAGTCAGAACAGCACAGGCCCAAACCAAGGAAAAGATAGCCAACTCAGTTAAGAAGGGGGATAAAACCTTTTATAGGTACATCAGGGAGTGAAGGAAGACCAAGGGAGGATAGTGAGGCTTAATAAAGGGAGGAGGGTGGGCAGAGGGTTACTGTGAAAAGGCAGAGATACTAAACAAATATTTTGCTCAGTATTTACAAATGAAGAGGGGGAGGTACCTGAAACAAACAGTAGAAACACTCTGGATACAGAAGTTGATACCAGCCCATTTACAGAAGAAAGGGTTCTGAAAGAACTCTTAAAACTGAAGGTGGACAAAGCAATGGGGCCTGATGGGATTCATCCCAGAATTCTAAAAGAACTAAGGGTAGAACTAGTGAAACCGCTGACTACCCTCTTTAACAAATCATGGGAGGATGGAGTGGTACCCATGACTGGAGGAGGGCAGATGTGATTCCCTTCACAAAAGTGGGAGCAAGGCAGAAGCAGGAAACTACAGACCTGTTAGTTTAACCTCCAGTGGTAGGGAAAATGATGGAATCACTTCTGAGGAAAGAATTGTTGAGTATCTAGAGGCCAGAGGGCACGGACCCAAGGCAGCATGGATTCACAGTGGGAAGGTCATGCAGACAAATCTGATAGATTTCTTTGACTGGGTGACAAAGTAGTAGATCAGGGAGGGCTGTGGACATGGCCTATCTAGACTTTAGCAAGGCATTTGACACAGTCCCACACAAAAGATTAATATACAAGTTAGCCAGCCTGGGAGTGGGTCCCAAGATGACAGCCTGGGTAAAGAATTGGCTGGAGAATAGGACACAGAGAGTAATAGTAAATGGAGTCCACTCTGAAGAAAGGGGGTTACTAGTGGGGTACAGCAGGGTTCAGTATGAGGACCGGTCCTCTTCAATGTCTTTATAAGTGACATTGCAGAGGGACTGGAAGGAAAAGTATGTCTCTTTGCAGATGACACAAAGATCTGCAACAGAGTTAATGCACAAGGTGGGGTGGAAAGGATGAGAATGGACTTGGCAAGGTTAGAGGAATGGTCAAATGTATGGCAGCTTAGATTCAATGCTAAGAAGTGCAAGGTAATGCACCTGGGAAACAAAACCCAGGGGAAGAGTACACAATGGGGGGTGAGATACTAACAACAACAAAAAATGGAAAGGGACCGGGGGGTAGTCATATCAGATGACCTAAGGGTGGGCAAGCAATGTGAGAGGGCAGCAAGGAAGGCTGGGGAGATACTGGGATGCATAGGGAGAGGCATCACCAGTAGAAAACAGGAAGTTATTATCCCTCTGTACAGACAGCTGGTGAGACCTCATCTTGAGTACTGCGTGCAGTTCTGGAGACCCAATCTCTGCAAAGACATAGACAGGATGGAAGCTGTCCAGAGGAGGGCAACTAAAATGGTGCAGGGTCTGCACCGGAAGACATATGAAGAGAGACCTAAGGAGCTTAATATGTATAGCCTCGAGGAAAGGAGGGAGAGGGGGACATGATAGAAACTTTCAAGTACCTCAAGGGAATCAACAAGTTCAAGAGGGTAGCATCTTTCAAAAAAAGAGGTATGCAAGAACAAGGGGGCACAATTTGAAGATGGAGGGGTGACTCAGAGGTAATTTATGGAAATATTTTTTCACAGAGATGGTTTTGGATGCATGGAACGGCCTTCCGGAGGAGGTTGTGGAGTCAAAAACAGTGGTGGAATTCAAGCATGCATGGGACAGTCATAAGGCAATTCTAGGGGGTGGGGGTAGGAAGAAGTAGGCTGCTGGTTAACTAGGATCTGCAGCTTATCCATTAGGCAGGGAAATGGGCAGACTGTTTGGGCCAAGCGGTCCTTATCTGCTGTCAAATTCTATGTTTCTATGAACCTGCCTCCCAGTGTTTTCCACAGGGGCTTCTATGGGTCCAGGGAACTGCAATTCACCTTTGCTGCTTGACTGTGGGTAACTGCACACACCATCCTCTGTTGGAGATTGTTCCCAATAATTACATCTAAAGCAAGATTCTCTGCTACTGCAGCTTTTTGCACAGTCTCTCCTGTTTCACCCTAGTCCAGGAGAACACTAGCAAGTGGCAGCATTTTCTCCTCTCCAGTGAATCCCCATACAGTCACAGATTGGTTGGGTATAAGCTGTTCAGGCTCTACCAAATCCCCTTTTACCAAAGTCAATGATGCCCCTGTGTCCCTTAATCTATGGGTCTGTACCCCAGTCACAGTAACTGAGTGTATGTGCTCCCTTATGTTTACTGGCATGCTTTCAGGGATACACAAACAACCCACCTCTTTTCTAGCACCACTTTGTGCACTGTTTGCCCTTTTTGGACACTGCCTGGCAAGGTGCCTAGGTTATCTGCAAACCCAACATTCATTTCTTTTATTAGGCAAATCTTTTCTTTATAACCTGGGACTGCCTGATTTCAGTGGAGGCAGGGAGGGTTTTAGCTTCCCTGAATGAGCGCTTTTCCCTTTCTGCGCTGCCAAGCCCACCCCATTCCCTCTCAGAGCAGGTTTGCTCCTGGCATAGTGGTCCAAGAGTCCAGCAGCCTCCTGCACTGTTTTTGGATCTCAGTCCTCTAGCCAGGTTTTCAGCTCTGCTGGGCATGCCACCCCCCAAAAAACTGCTCTAATAGTACAAAATTTTCAATTTTCTCTTCAGAGTCTGCTTCAATCCCTTCCCACCAACATTTAAAAAACTGACATTGTTTAGTGGCTAGCTTCTCGTATCTCATATCAGGGCTTCTGCTGAGCTTACAGAATTTAACTCTGTATGCCTCTGCTGTTAAATCATATTTCTTTAATAAAGCAGCTTTTAGTTTGCCATAATCATTACTGTCCTGATTGTCCATTTGACCCAATGCATCGCGAGCTTTCCTGGTATGCAGCGGGGATAGCTGGAAGCTCCAGGACTCTCTGGGAAATTTTTGCCTAAATACATACATTTTCAAATGAATTTAAAAATGCATCCAGATCTTCCCCCTCTTTAAATTCAGCTATCAATTTAGAATTTAATTTGTAATCCAGTCCTGGAGTTCCAGGTGTATCCAAGCCACTTACCTGCTCTGGCGCTGGTCTTGGGAGTTGTAGCTTCTCCTGTCCAAATTTCCTCTGGCTCTCTTTCTCCTGTCGCTTGGCCTCTTGCTGTTCTCATTCAGCCTGTCACTGCTCTTGCTTCTCCTCTCTCTTTGTTTCTCTATCTCCTTCTTTCCCTGTTCAAGCTCCCTTTGCTGCTGGGCTTCGAACCTTTTCTGTTCAAACTCCAGCTCCATTCTCTGCAACTCCATCTATAGCCTGATCTCTTCTGGCTCCAGAATGTTGATGACCTTCCCCTGCTGCTGTGGCTCATGGCTTGCACTGGTCCTGCTGTCCCCCTCCCTGGGTCTGGACACTGCATTGAACACTTGCCCTTCCATGCCCAAGGTTTGGTCCTTTCCAGTCACCGACGGTGACTCGAGGTCTTGGGCATCAGCTGCCTCAACAGCCTCCACAAGATGCTTTTTGGCTCACCCTTCATGCTGGATTCCTGTCTCTTGGCACAACTGCCTCAGGCAGTCTGCAGTGTACTCACTGTAGTTGGAAGCCATCTTCTTCCCTAAGCTACAGCTGCACTAGCTTACACCTGAAAAAAATAAAACAGCTAGGGAACTTAGATTGTAAGCACAATTATATAGTTCTTTATTTTTAAAATCACTGCCTTATTTTGCCTGTGAGCTGTTATAGTTATCAATCTGACACCCTGGACTGTTAATGCTCGTGTTACCAAATACTTTTAATTCCCACCTCTGACACCAGATCTGTCACAAATGCACTCCGCAGGTCAGGCCCTCTGCTCCCACAGTGCCAAACCTCAAAGTGCAATATGTGAACAGGAGACAGACAGGGTAACCCTCCTGTCTGCTTTGGGTCCAAATCACCTACTATCCTTGAGTCCTGGGGTAAAACATGAACTCTTTGTCGCTAGTACACCCAGTTAACGTTATCAGATATTGCACCCTCTTCAGGGAAATACAGTGCAATACTTAACCCAGTGGGTACCCAGCCTGATTCACAACTTTCCCCCTTTTTGACTCAGTTTGAGACCTAGGTATTTTCTTAACTTAGCCAGGTAGTAACACACTTAAGCCGTTAACAGTTTTGTCAGAATTATCCAATACTGTCTCAGCATTCACATGCAAAAGAAAAGACTCAAGCAGGATTAAGAAAACCAAAATGTTTACTGAAATAAAAAATAGCAAATACATACAACACACAGAACATATAACATAAATACTTACAGTCAAAATAAATTGGAAATTACAAAAAACAAAAAAAGCCTGGTACTTGAATTTCTAGTTCTAATTCAGTTTCTAGTTGGCATTACCTATTTGTGACAGAAATGCTTTTTTTTTCAGAACAGTTTATGTGTTCTCTTAGAAGTCCAGAGATAGATGTGTGTCCACTCCTTTCAGTCAGAGTGATAATAAACCAAAATGCCTTTCCCATCCTGTGAGGTCATAGCTCATGAGGTCACTGTTAGTTCTGCAATTAATTTGTGACCTGACCAAGTATATCGAAAAGGGTGTCATTTTATTACTGGCTGGAAATCTGCAAAGTTAGCAATATCAAAATATGACAGTCTCTTTGATCAGAGCATTCACCTTTGATAATTAGAACACACATCCTGACAAACAGTTCTCTTCTAGTGGTGAGAGATGTAACAGATAGCTGTTAGAAATTGCCGCTTCCTATGATGTCATAAAAGATGTAGACTTCTATGACTTTCCTGGACTTCAAAGTAATTGAAGTTTTACAATGTGTTATATAACAGCTAACACAGGCATGACAGGAGTTGTCAAAAGGAAACCTCTTAATTGATTAGATCACTGAGTCAGTGTTCCTATAGCCAATTGTTTTCAGCAAGCCAGGGCCTTTAGGGTCAAAAGGTCAGGTCCCTTTAAATGGTACTGGCTGCCATTTCCCTAAGCAGACATTCAAATAGACATATATGTATAACCCCTGCCCGGTCTTCTGTTTGTATCTGACAGCAATGCCAGGTGGGCTGGGTTCAGGGAGGAATAGGTCACTCGGCACAAAGACTAGGTTTGGCTACTCTGCACAGGGGCACCCAAGTAATTCCGAACACAGGAAGCAATAACTGTAATGTCCAATACCAGAAGTGGGATTCTAAAGTGTGGCTTTTATTCACATGCAAACAGCATAAACAAAGCATAGATGGACCCCCACATGGCTACACTCCTGGTAATGCAGATTAAAGGACACCAGAACACATCCATAGCACTTTAGCCCTCAGGCTCTGAACCCACTGGGCACACAGCCCGGACTTGCACACTGCTTTGGGTTACACAGCCCAAACTTGTACACTGTTCTGGGTTTTCCCTGGCTCAGCTCCCTTGCCAGCCACTTGAACACCTTCCATACTTCATGGAAGCATTTTCTGGTGGCTCCCTAAACCACCTAAGAGCACCTTGGCTCCATCAGGGAATCTTCCTTTTAATCCCACATCTGGGCACTTTCCTTAGGCACTGGCCAAGTACCAGAGAGAAGCAAAGGGTGTCTCAAAGCAAATCCATAGAGATGAATTTGGTTACTACTGATGGGGGGGGTCTCCCACCTCTAGCTCCCACAATTCATACCTGGCCATTTCTCTGGACAGTAAACACCTCATCCTGTAAAGCTTTGCAACTTAGATTCTTGCTAAATATATTTCACATTCCATCTACTTGTCTTGTTTCCCATTTGTGCCGGACTTGAACATACTTAAATTAGGTGGCATTGTCCATTACTCTAGACTCCCCACAGGTTAAGCAGTCCAATCCCCACATCTTCCAACTGTAATTGGCTGTCTTTTTCCTGACCCCACAGTAACAGTCCCTTTAGTTTCCTTCTGTTTAGGTGAAAACACTTAGCCCTTTTACAGAGTGAACACACCCTTTGGTTGCAGGTGCCCCACAGGCATTTCCTCCACAAGGAATCTACCTCTCAGAGCTTCTGGTGCCTCAGCACAACTTGAACAGGCAGCTTCTTTCCTTTAGCCGGACCCAGGGGGGGTTGCCCCTGGAAAACAGGCAAACACCTTCCCCTCATCCCCTCAGGGAAGGGGTTACTGAACCACTGAAAGTGGTCTCCACCACTTCAATTACCAGTTCCTGTGTTCCTCTTCAGGTGGAAACACACACCTTACACAAAAGTAACTCTTAAACAGAGCTTAAAGCTCTGAGAGCCTGCACACACTCTCTGCACTACAGTCTCTCTCTAAGACTGCACACAGACTGACTTCAGATTCCCCAACGTTCTACTCTAATCTCCAACTGCAACATTCCAGTGTGGCTTATGCAACTGTGACGGTTCTAAAATGATGTCATCCATCAGTCTCAGCTGAGACAGAACAGAGTGAGACAGTGTGAAATCTATTTAACTGGAGTTTTACAAGCTGCCTTCCCTGCCTACCACTAGGTCTTACTGGGATTCTAGTAACCCCGGGTAACGGGGGGGTTACATATGTATATCACAAATATAATTATAGCTAGTAGAGGATTAACACGTTACACCCACTACCTGGTGTACAGGGCTGTTGTACTTATTCTTTGTTCCCCTTGTTCATTGTTTCTCACCACCCTCACCCCTTGCTGTTGTTCTTGTATTAGTTAGTATTCTTCATATTGTTCTTTGTGTTGCATCATTTTGTATGGTCTGTTTTCAGTTATTTACAGTAAAGTTTATTTTTGACACCTATACTACTGTGTTGTGAGTCTTTCTTTGGTGCCCCTCTCACACTCACTGCTGCCACTTGTGTTCAGTGCTGTCCTAGGTGCTATGTTTAAAGCTGCACAGCTGCATTGCAGTGCACTAGGGCATTTCATTTACACAGTGGGCAGTCTGCCCTATATTCAAAGGCTATAGTGCCAGTGCAATGCCTATAAATATGTCACAGTAGGAGACTGGCGCAAGCACCAGTGCAAACACAGTGCAATTACAGCAATAGCATGCTTTTCTATCAGGCCCACGGTGTTACTAGTAATGTTGCCTGTGTCCCTCTTTACAGGGCACTTCTTGTCACTTTAAGTCTAAGCAATTGCACTTTAATGGTTTTTTAGCAGTTAAGCAATCATTTAATTAACTCACACTAAAAAGGCACCTAATGTTGAGACACTTGCAAGAATTGTGATCAAGTGCCTGTTTAAATGTGATAAAGTTTGGCTTAATTTTCCTCTGACTGCTGTTTGTGAGTACTGTGCCTCCATAAACCTTGCTTGTTTATAATAAATTATGTTTACAAGATGCAGTCTGTTTGAGGCTTTATATTCAGTGATGTATCCCTGGTTAAGTGCTACAGACTGTTGGAGAGTCCGGCACCCCCACTTCACTTGGAGTGGCTGCTCTGTGTTTTTTATTAGTGAAATTATTGGCCACCACTGAAAAAACAAGACTTGTAATAGAATAAACTCCACCCCAGGTTTTCTTAGCCTATCTTGTCTTAATAAGCCATTTTTAGGAATTGGAAAGGCTTTGCCTGGAGTTCAGTGGCCAAGCAGCCAGCCACTCCCAGTTCCTGACCTATATAAGCAGTTCCTCTCAGCCTCATTGAGAAGCATTTTTTTCTTTGCAGCCAGAGGCTTTGTTGGTTTGTCCTCTGAACTGGCTTCCCCCCACCCCGATTGCTGTTTCTGTGTGTCTCTGATGGACTTTGGTGTTTGTTTTCCTGCTTCTGGTTTGTATCTTTCCTCCAGTTGTGTGCTTCCCTGTGTTTTTACCTCTTGTTTTTGGGTCTTGTTCCCTGTTTTCTGTTTTGCTGTGTTTTGGTTTGGTCTTTTTTGAGGGGGTTTGTTTCTTAGCTCTTAGCATACTTCTTCTCAGAGCTCATGCTACTGCTTTCAGTTACCTACAACTGCAGTCACTGCTACTGTTTACTCCAATTACTATTGTACCCAGTGCTTGTGTTTTTATATTGTGCTCACCACGCGCAAACTATTGCAATGCAACTGCAATCATCTGTTTCAGCTCAACCATAGCTGTTCCATGTTGCATACTCAATTTTTATGTTTGCTTGCATGCATGTGCAAGAAACATAGTGCCATCATCTGAGTTTTCGGAGGTGTGTCACCCCCTCTTCCAATTCAGTCAGTGTGTTGGCAGCCACGGCCCCTGTCTGCCAATACATGCTGGAGCTGTCTATGACAAGCTCCAAAATGCAGTGGCATACAGTTGAAAGGGGGAGCTACGCTTCAGTGAGCAGCGATAAGATATCGCCTGCTCATGCGCAGCTCCCCTTACACACACACACACACACACACACACACACACACATATGCATACTGCATGATCTTCCTCCCACGCACACACTCTATAGCCGACAGGGGTGCCCAATCCCCCGTCGGCTGTGCTGCACTCCCCCCAAAGCCTTCTAAATGCCACACTGGGTGCCCACCCCAGCATGGCAAATCAATGGTATAGCCAACAGGGGTTCCCAATCCCTGTCGGCTTCACTGTCTTCCCCCCCAGTACAGGGTGCCACGCTGGGAGCCCACCCCAGCGTGGCAACAAATGCCATGGCCAATGGAGGTACCCAATCCCCCATCAGCTCCACGCCCCCCCAGCTGTCCTTCTGCCAAGCTGGGAGCCCACTCCAGCATGACAAATGTCCCGCGTCGTCTTTTTTTTTTTAAATACCTGAAAATTAAAACGGTCCCACAGCGCTTCTCCTGCCCCCTCCCACAACCGCACCCACCCTCGCACCCCACCTCCCCACCCCCCTCACCCCATACTCCCGAGTCTGGACAGCGATCTTAGGTGAACTGGGAACACGTCTGCACTCTTCAAAGCCGACCACGAACTGAGGAAATGCCGGTAAGCTGTATAATGGGATAGATAGGGTTTTTCAACTTTGTTGCATATCTCAGGCATTTTGAATTTTACCACCAAATTTTCAACATGGGGATTTTGGGACCCCTTCTCATGAATGCTGTCACTGTCATGGCATTATTCAGGCGGAAGGGTGATTTCACAGTCACTGCAGGAAATCACCTTTCAGGACGATTAATGGACTAACACTGCCAGTGTTCGCCAAGGTGGGCTCTCAAAAGCCTATTTTGAATTTGGTGATAAAATAGCGACTTTCTGACGTCGTTGCGCGGTTCTCTTGCGCTCGTAAGTTCTAATTTTCAATATTTTCACTCCAGATTTTCAACATTGCCATTTTACCACACCTTCTTATGAGTAGTACAGCTGTCATTTTCACATCTCACCCAAAATGTGTTTCCGCCCATGTAGCGCACAATGGCGCAGTCGGTGTGCGAAATCAATGTATGGGACAAATTAAGAAAATCACAGTGACACTGTTCATGAGCAGAGGTCTTAAAATGGCTATGTTGAAAATTTGGTGAAAAATTCCTAAAATGACACATTTCACGAATGCGTTGCGCAATTCCTATGCATGCTCATAAGTTTGCGAATGTAATATTTTCACTCCAGATTTTCAACATTGCCATTTTGTTACACTTCCTTATGAACAGTACAGCTGCCATTTTTCATATGCCAACCAAAATGTGTTTTCGCACATGTAGCGCACAATGGTGCTATAGAGTATGGCGGAACGTCGTTCTCCACAGAAATCGATCGTTTTCGAAACCTTGTAGTCACACACTAGTGACGTTCGCAGTACAACAGAATGATGTTTTCTACTGTACTGCGAACGTCATGCTGTGTCCTCGCGCAGCATTTGACAGTTAGGGCTCACTGCATAGACAGGACACATGTATAAAGCAGCAATATCGGGGCAGTATTAATGGTTAGTGTGAAAACGTTCACAATGTAAATTCTTTTTTCCCTTCTAGTAACTGTTTTTTTTTTTCCCAAAAGACGGTGTTCCACCATACACTATAAAGAAAAGTGCATGGGGAACAGTTGACAACAGGGCATCTTTCACCTCATTGGCACTATGACAACAGATTACCTCTTGAGCTGCGCTCTCGAGGTAATCCCTCGTCATAGTGCCAACTCGGTGAAAGAATAGCCCTGTTGTCAACCGTTCCCCATGCACTATCCTATATGTTGGTGTGCGAAAGCAATGTTTGGGACAGATTAAGAAAATCACAGTTACACTGTTCATGAGCAGAGGTCTTAAAATGGCTATGTTGAAAATTTGGTGACAAAAGTCCATAAAATGACTGTGTTACAGTGAGCATTGCACAGTTTCCACGCCCCTTGTAAGTTCATGACTTTGTAATATTTAAGTTCAGATTTTCACCAGTGGCATTTTCCACACTTCCTTATTTACAGTACAGCTGTCATTTTTCTAGCGTGGCGAAGTGTGTTTTCACACTTTCAGCGCAGAAATGCGTGGTCGCTGTGGAAATCATTGTTCGGGACAGATAAAGAAAATCACAGTGACACTGTTCATGATTGGAGGCACCAAAATGCCTGAGTTGACAATCTGCTGTAAAAAGTCCCCAACCTAATTATATTACGGTGTCGTTCACAGTTTTCTATGTCTCGTGACTTCACCATTTTTTTAAATATTTTTACTGCAGATTTGCAACATTGCCATTTTATACACCTCCCCATGAACAGTACAGCTGTCATTTTTTACATCCTGTTTGGAATGTTTTTGCACCTGTGGTGCTAAATGCCGTAGTAGCTGTGCATAAGCAGCTTTCGGCTAACAAACTGATATTCCCCTGTTCATGAGGTGGGGTCACAAAAACAACATGTTGAAAATTTGGAGTGAAAATACCAATGAGATGCCTGAGGTGACCAGGGTTGCCAACCATAACGCCCAACCCTGTGAGGGTAGACAGGCATCAGGAGTGTGACTTGGGATTCTTGCCTGTAATGCTCATACCATTCCACCCCTGCAGCCAGTGAGAGCATCGAGGTATGCCTTGGACTCTTATTAAAGTTCACCCCATTCTCCTATATTGCCCATCTCACCGTATTTCCTAATGGAATGGGGTACGCATAAGGGCCAAAGACCCGAAGGAACACCGTGACACTTGTCAGTGTCTGCAAGGTGGGGTGTGGTGAAATGGCATGGCCGTTATGCCTGATGACCCAAAGGCACACCCCAATGCCTGTCACTCTCTGCAGGGTGGTGGTGGGGTTGGCTTCAGTTCAATACTTCACTGCCATTCCTATTACGCAGCTCTGTAACTTCTACACTACCACTGCCAATGCCAGCAAGCAAACATTCGGCATTGACAAATGCTTGTTTTCACCTGACACAGTTTACTCCGACCCTAGCTATGCTGCTCCTTCCTGCTCTCATTCTACTTGCAGCTTCATTGCACTGCCTAGCTACACCTGCTTTCAGAGCATTGTCTCCATGTTTTATGGCAGTTACAACTCTGAGGTCAGCCAACTAAGCACCTGCTGAGACTGTTAATATAGCTTTATAAATAAATCTTGCCTCTCCGCCAAAATCCTCAGTGTATTTGTCACCTTGATTTGGCTATTCATGTCTGACTGGCTTGCCCCCAATTCAGTGCTATTTCATTTCTATACAGTATGTTATGCAGACATCCGTGCAGGTCCACCTATCACTTCTACTGCTTATTGACCTACATACAGGTCCACGCTTGCTTCCACTATCACTGCTCATTGCTTGTGCAGATCATTGCTTCATGCCTACTGCCATCATCTCGGCTTCAGCCTCTGGGATTCTGCTGCACTCAATCTGCAATTGACCTTGCAAGGTCTCAGCACTCAATGCTCATTACAATCTTAACATGCCATGCTCATTCAGCTCACCAGATTTTCAGCTCTCAATCAATTTCTGGGGCATGCCAGCCATTCTATTCTGGTGCAGGGCCCCTGCAGCCAATGGTCTTGCTCTGCATTTAGTCCGCATCTCGAGCATGTCCAACTTGGGGTGGGATCCTTCTCACCTGGCCCATTGCTGGGAATGTCCTCACCCTGGGCTTGG
Organism: Neoceratodus forsteri; assembly: GCA_016271365.2. Lineage (NCBI taxonomy): Eukaryota > Metazoa > Chordata > Ceratodontiformes > Ceratodontidae > Neoceratodus > Neoceratodus forsteri. The sequence goes on along the minus strand of CM057453.1, from coordinate 313,168,385 downwards.
CTTTAGCTGCCTGCTATGTGACAGCAGCTCCTGATGTTGAATTTAAGACTAGTGGTGAAGGGAAAGTTACCTTCTTTGGCTCTAGTGTTCCACTATAATAGTTAGCCATTGACTTTAGTGTTTTCCCTAGCAAGGCACCTTCACTGCATTCTCCCTACAACTGCCTCTGGTTCACCTGGTTTGATTTAGGGTGGGTAGGCCGGGTGAGTGTCTCAGCAGTTGTTGCTCTCCTCCTGCACCTTGAATGCACATATTGCTGCAGAGTTTTCTCGCAACCTTCCACGGTATTCCCGCTAGAGGATTTGAGTGAGAGCCTTCCTCCAAATTGGAATATTTCCACCCCTTTAATTGGGTTTTCCAAATTGCAGCTGCAGAGCCATCACTAAATAAACTATCCCAAGCCTGGAGGGAAGGCGACCTAGGCCTTGGATCAAGAGATTTCCTCCTCATGGAGTTTTTTCGCTCCTTCATTGCTTCACGTCATAACACTTAGTTAGCATAGTTGTTTTCCCTAGTTTCTTTAGGTAGGTTCCACTGTTGGATGGAGGTGGAAGATGTCCTGCCTTTCTCTCCCCTCCTTAGGGGATCCCCTAATCTCAACGCAAACTATCAGTATCATGCTACACAAGACTGGGCATTCATTATGTTATCCAACTGAACATCTCATTACATTATCAAACTGCCTGTGCTTCTACTACTAGATTACAGTTACTGCTCCTACGTCACAGTTACTGCTTGCTCATCTGCTTTGTGTTGCCTCCTTCTTTGGGGATGATTATACTATATTTCTTTTGGGGATTCTTAAGGTACCTTTAGTCATGGGAATTGTCCTGTGGCACCTCTAGGGATGGAACCCTCTCTGAGGGATCCTTGCCTTTCGTACCCCTACAGGGTGGTAATTCCTCAGGAATACAGAGTGCGAACGGCCAAAACCAAACTAATGCAGTTGCACAAGCATAACACTACACTGGCTGCATAGGTCAGTGAATTGGAAAGGCTTTGCCTGGAGTTCAGTAGCCAAGCAGCCAGCCACTCCCACTTTCTGAGCTATGTAAGCAGTTCCTCTCAGCCTCATTGTGAAGCATTTTTTCTTAGCACCACCATCCTCCCCTCCTCCTCCTCCAGTGGCAGCGCTCTCTCCTTAGGGGGATTCCTAAGGTACCTTTAGTCACTGGAATCATCCCGTGGCACCTTTAGGGGTGGAACCCTCTCCGAGGGTTCCTTGCCTTTCGTACCCCTACAGGGTGGTAATTCCTCTGGAATTGAGAGTGCGAATGGCAAAAACCAAACTAACACAGTTGCATAAACATAACACTGTACTGGCTGCATAGGTCAGTGAATCTCAGTTTCTGAATTGGATATTTGTTTGATGCCCATGTCTCAGACACTGCACCAGATCAGAATCATTCCCCAGCACTCGTGTACTTAGTTCATCTACTTTTGATAATACACTTCTAATGTTTAAGTGAACAACTGACAAAGCATGTTTGGGGGTCACAGTGTCTACATCATGTTCACCTGAGAAAGGTTGAGGACTGGGGTGAATGTTACCAGTTGAAAGCAAAAGTAGCGAAACAAGGGCCCATTTCCTAACAGCTAAAATGGAGCAAAATTGATCAGGCTGATCTGACAAGAAATCCAATTGCCTATGATAACTCTCCTCCATTAGTTTGTATTTATTAAGATGAATAGGGATTCTATAGAAACAGAATTTGTTGGCAGAAATGGACTGCTTGGCACACTCAGACTGCCAAGATGTTCCCTTCCTAATCTGCTCTGCAGACCCTAACTGATCTCCGGGGCTCTCCCCCTGTCTATTTACTTACATTATATTATGTAACTCCCATGCATGCTTGAAGCCTCCCCCCACAGTTTTCACCACCACCACTTCAGCTGGCAGCCTATTCCAGTCATCTACCACCCTTTCAGTGAAGTAGTACTTCCTCACATCCCTCTTTAACTTCCTCCTCCAACTTCAACATATGTCCCCTGGTCCTGGTGCTCTTTCTCATTTAAAAGAGACTCTCTTCCTGCACCCTGTTCATCCCTGTGAGGTACTTGTAGTTCTGCATCATGAACCCTCTTGTACTCCTCTCTTTTAGGGTTTACATGTTGAAATCCCTGAGTCTGTCTTCAAAGAGCTTCTCGTGCAACTCCCGAGCCATTTTTGTTGCCCTCTTCTGGACAGACTGCCATGTCTATGTCCACTCTGAGGTGTGACCTCCAAAACTAGATACAGTACTCCAGGTGGGGTTTCGAAAGTGAGCAATACAGTGGCAACACCACCTCCCTCCTCCTGCTTGAGATATCTCTCCCTCTGCCCTCCCTCCTATACTCTGCTCCTAAATTTTTTATAACAATCTCTCTAATCCTACTTGAAATCAATGTCAGGATAACTAGTTTACAATTCCTTGGGTCTTCTTTCACTTCATACTTAAAGAAATGGATCAGCCACATTGGCACACTGGTGGTCCAAATTCTTGCTCAAAGACTGGGACAGCAGGGGTAAAGGCCAGCTAGGAGGAGTAAAGCATATGTATAGATGCTCACCCCTTGTGAGTCAGGGCTGAAGAATCATCACTCTGATAGTGGTTCCTGTCCCGGTAGTGGCATCATATAGGTGTTGTTGTTGACACCGATGACCACACACCACTTGGATCCATCCTAAGCCAGCTGCCAGTGTTATCAGCCATGTGACAGGGAGGGCAGGGACAAAAGCAGTGGAAATAGACCAGCTTGGCTATTCCAGTTGATGGCCTCCAGGTGCTCAAGCACACATGCCACCAGGCAACTCTAAGCAATGCAAATATTCCCCAGCCCCAGTCCAAGGACTTAAGGTGCTTCTACCACTTCTTCCGTGCACATGAAGAGGTAGGGGATCCTGGGGAAAGAACAAAGTCAGACCCAGATCAAGGGACTGGGGATACCATTGGGAGTCAGGTAGTGTGCAGTGCCAATAGAAGTGAGCCCGATGGGTAGAAGGGTGGACCAACTAGAAGAACCAAGAGCACCAAGCACCGTGTACTGAGGGTGGAGGTAAGCAAAAGAAAGGGTCAGGTTTGGACTACTGGAACATAGGAAATGCTACACAAAAAAGAGCAAGGAACTATTAAGTTTGCCTCCTACCATCCATGTAGCCACTGCATTCAGTAGTATGACAAATCATTGCAAACATTGTTCAGATAAAATTGTATGTTAGACTGCATTAAATGGGGAATAACATGCCATGCAAGTGGTTTGATTTTGCCACTTTATAGAGCACTAGTAAGCGATGGGTCAATCAATTGGTTTCAAATTCCCAGAGGTTTCTGTCACTGGTGTTTTTTCCTCTCCTCACTGCCAAGGTATATAACATCAGCTTGTACTACTTCCCACTGGCTCCACACACTGCTTTGACAGCTTCAATGTTGTGCATCTATAATTTCCTATTGTTTTCATGGTCTGTAGCTGCCACTTAGTTTATGATTTAAACAGCAACCCCAACCTGAATTCCTTTGGCTTAAGTTGAAGGTCTTAACACTTGTTCCTCTGGTTTTCATTTGTCATTGTTGGCCAACTTCCGCAGTAAGTTTTGGTTGTTTTGTAGACTGTCTTTGTTCTCCCTGTAATATGTCACCCTCATTATCTTGGTGTTAACTACACATTTAATGACCTTAATTGTGACCCCTGTCTTCAAATCTTCAGTAAAATACTGACCAATAGGGGCCCCAGTACTGACCACTAGGGAAACCACTGGTGGCATCCTTCCAGTCCAGTGATGTCCTACTCATCGGTACTACATAAGCCCTGTTATTTAACCACCTATTTATCAGCTGTGCACTGTTCCCTGCAATTCTAAAGTTCCCTTAACTTTGGTACCAACTTATGATGATGCATAACACATTAATTAAGTCTAAGTATACTACATCAACTGCCTCCACCATTCTACAGTGCAGTAAAGAAGACAGGACATTATTTCTAATTGGCAGCTGTTTGTAAGGTTCCAGTATTTAGAAAGTATATTCATATCCCACAATGATTCATATATAATCATATCTGAATAAAAGGTGATTTGAAAAACTATATTTTTCATTGTTTCTGTTTATGGGCAACATTCTGTACAGTTTTCTTCATGGAACCAGTAATTTGGAGTTTTGATTATGTCATGGTTTGTGTACAGAACTTGGAGCACTGTTTTTTTTGCAATTCTTTTTTTACCCTCCTTCACACTGCCGACTGGGACTCCTTTGGCTGACTCTTGCACCCTTATTCCATCCAGCCCAGATCTCCCTGCTCAGAGCATTGGGTCCCCCTGGTCCACCAGTGACTCACCCAATGGCCAGGCTCCCTTCACTTGCCCTTCAAGGTCACATTGCCTTTTGCACCTCAGCTAATCCCCCATACAATCTGGTTGACCACGGGAAGAGGTAAAGGGCAGAAGCTCCCAGGCCTGAGCAGGGAGGAACCAGCAGAGGATGAGATGGCTAGAAGAGGCATCTCACACCCACCTGACAGCCTTTTTCCTCCTATTTCTGTCGCCAGATGACTGGATGTGCAGTGATGCCATGACATCATCTCACGTGCTCTTGCACATGGAATGCTGGCATCTGTCAGTCCTCTGCCCTTATCTTGCAGTCCCTGTCCTCTCTTTACCCAGCCACCACTAGCTGTCAGGCAGATGATGAGCACTACAGTCCTCCAACCCTGGAGTAGGAGAGCAGTCCGTCAGATGCTCACTCCTCCTTCTCCTGGCCTACCCTTCAGTGACTTTGGCTTGTTCCTGAACCCAGGTTGCCAACATATCAAGCGGTAACTCTACCACTGCACTAATGGGCCAGCTTCTGAGCACCATTTTGATTGGCTAACAACTCATCCTTAACATTCTGTACAAAAACTGTGATACAGTCAAATCTCCAGATCACTAGCTCCATGAATAGAACTGTATAGATTGCTTTCCTTAAAAAGAAAACAATGTGCCAGCCCAGTGGCACTGAGGGTCGAGGCACTAGATGCCACACCTCACGATATGCCGGTGACCCACATTTGGGAAGAAGCGCGGGCCACCAGGGGTTGGCAGGGAGGAGATGGATCAAGCATCAGCTGGACTGCTCTCCATCTCCTGGGAGGGGGGTGACAAGCAGTCGGTGCATGCCTGACCCCTAGCAGATGCTGGGGCTCGATGATAAGCCACCACAAAGAACATGGGCCGCACGCGGGTGAATGCTCAAGCCTGCTGAAGGCATCATTACATGTCATGCTGTTGCATGGAGGAGCAGAAAAATGGAAAAAGAGACCCTGGTGGCTGGTCATTGCAGTTTGATGGCCATCCCCACACTCCACTCCAGAGGTAACGCCCCCGAACTGGATCCAGAACCTGGTGGTTGAGTAAGGGAGACTCCTCACGACCCCATCATGGGGAGTAAGCCATTAGAGTTACAGGGGGTGAGGGCCTGAAGGAGTGGAGTGGCGGGATGGTGGCCGGATGAGGAGCTGACTGGGGCAAGTGAGGGAGAGAGACAGATAAGCAAAAAAAAAAAACAATGCAAACACAGTTTTTGACATCAGTGCTTATTCCGATACAGTGAAACATGGATCCTTGGGAGCTATGAATTTCATTTCTGTAAATCTGAGTATTAGAAACATCTGTAAATTTGCAAAAATGTCCTGCCCACTTTAAACTGTTACACCAATTAATTTGTTTTGCATTGTTTTTTTTTTTAAGTTTGCAACACACAGGCAACTCACATTGTATTCTTTTTCAACACTAAACAAGGTCAAGAGCAACTTCTATAACACATTTTTTGTAATGCAAGTGAAATGCATCTACACTTAGAATGCAATGCAAAATTGAACTGAAACTCTTCGACAGCAGTTTTTGCAAGGCTTTGTGCTGGATGCAGAAACACTTATGCAACTCATTGTGAAATGCTAATGCAATTCAGCGTAACAGTTTAAGGTAAATTGTACTGTAGTTCTTTCTTTCACAAAGATTGGGAAAGTTTGGCTGCCATGATCTCCACTTCCCAAACCTATATTAAATCTCTTTTAACTGCTAGACCTATCCAGATGTTCCATAATCTGATTCTTGATAATCATCTCCTATAGTTTACCCACATCTGAGGTCAAACTCATTGGCCTATAATTTCTTAATTTGCTCCCACTTCCATTTTTAAATGAAGGGGTCACATTGACCTTCCTGTGGTCCTCTGGTATCTTGCCAGAATCCAGTGGCCTCTATAAAATCATTGCCAGAATGCCCTACAAAAATTATTTCTTTTAGCTCCTAGGGTATCTTCGCATGCATATCATGAAGTCCTTGGGTATCATTCACCTTCCGTTTCCCCATTTATTCAGTAGCTAAGCCCAGTGCTGATACTGACTGTGCCACAGGCATACTCTGCTGTTCTCATTAATGTCTAATCCAGGTGTAGCAAGTTTACCAACTGCTCTGTAATAAATACTGTGGCAAAAAAGTTATTCATCCTTTAAGCAGCCAAGCCATGACCTGATATCATCCAGTCACTAGATTTGGTGCACAGCAGTGCCATGCTATCCTTAACTGCCCTCTTTCCTCAGATACACAGTAGCTAATGTTGTTTTTATGATCAAGTTTCCATCTCTCGCCATGCCATTTTTAAACATCTCTGTTGCCATTCTGAAGTCTGTTTTACATTTTTCAGCACTTGCTTAAATCTGGACTTGTTTTTCATGGTGTATATTTCCCTCTGTGCGGGATAATTCTTCAGCTTTGCATACTTAGTCACCCTGTTGCATACTGATCAACTGCATTCCATATTAGCCCCTTGAAAGAGTTACACATCACCCCCCCACACACATACACACACACACTTACACACACACACACAATTTCCAAAACCATGGGACTTAGATTCTCCTTGAGCAGACTGCTCAACAATATTAAAGTCTGCCCTTTTGAAGTTTGACACATTTATTTCCAGTTGCACCCTTGCCCATGCTATGATTTCATGTGTTACCATATTATGACTGCAGGACCCCAGATGTTCATCCACCATCACAGAAGAAATCTGAGCGTAACCATTCAATTCAGTTTGAATTTATGGGAGAAAAACCTCCTGAAACGACTTTGAGATTTAAACACTATGATAGTGCAAAATACCCTATTACCTTTATTTTCACTTTTCATTTTCATTTTTTATTTTTCATACTTGTTAACTTGATGAGCATGACTGCCCATTTTCACGAGTGACAAGTTTCAACAACAGGACAGCAAGACATACATTATATATACATATATACAAAAAATATAAATAGACCTTACAAAAAACGGTCTTATGACCTAGTATTCCCCATAAAACACATACATATAGTACAGCAATCTAATCAGGATTTCAATCTAACTTTAAATGTGTGAGGAGATATACAGTTAGTCAAGGAACTTGGAATACAGTTGAAAAATACAGGTGCCCTGAATAACAGCGATTTCTAAGCAAAGGTTTTTTTAAACAATGGAATCTTAAAAACAAATTTACCCTGGGACCTAGTCCCCAATTCATTTATTCTTCTTGAAAATAAAGAGAGCATGGAAAAAGGGAGTAAACCCCTAATGGCCTTAAAAAGAAATAACCCTATTTTAATCTTAATTCTATTTTCCAAAGATGGACTGTTGGCACTTCTCTGTAATCACATCTGTGAGTTCTAAAGGGAGAATCAGTCATAAATCTTAATACATTATGATATGTAACCTGAAGCCTAGATACCTACCCATCCATTTTGTCTCACATCTTGCCCTTCTAGGGACTGCCTGTTCTCAATGCCTCTTACCTTGGGAGTTGAGCATATGTTATCCCCTATATGTTGTCTGCATTCAGTCAGCCATGCAAAGAATGAAACCTATGAGTAGTAGGAGCTGCCATACTGGCAGCTGGCAGCCATGTTTTTGTTTCAACCATCACCATGACTGTGGTCCATCCTGTCTCCACAATGACCTTGTACAGGAAGCAGGGGGGCATGTATCCAGAATTCTCTTAAGCCCACCACAGTGGTTGCTGAGGGAATGGAAATATGGAAACATGGTACCTCTCTCCTTAACCTTATCTCCCCAAAATATGTTTTTGTGGTCAATTGTATTCCATTGTTTTGGGGTGGGATTAACTAGTAAGCACTTATGTGGTCATGAGGTGGTAACGAGAACATCATTTAATTTTAGCGAAAAAAACATAAGTAAAAAGGTCATGAATAAAAATAATTTAGGGAAAATCTGTCTTCACATATGGGCAGTTCACCTTCTTTTGGGCTTAGTTTTTGTTTGCTTCTACTAAGATGTCCCACAATTACTGTATCACTATATAGACTGTTATAGCAGTACAGTTCTTGAGTGTGGCAGACAGTGGCTGGTCATGGAGGTGAGTAGTGGGTCTGTGCCAGTGGCTGTTTCTGGGATGGCAAGGGTTTGGGGTGGGCATCAGTTCACTGGGCAAGGATAAGGGTCCACTAGACTACCACAGAGGGTTTTCACATATGATTACATTGCAGATGGGGATTAGGTGAGGGTAGGAGGGTCACTAGACTACCAAGGAGAGTGCTTGCATGTGATTGCATTGCCAGTGGGAATCAGTTCAGTGGGGACATTAGACTATCAGGGAGAGTTTTCACATACTGTGTGATTACATTGACAGGATCGGGTGAGGGATGGGGTACCACTTGATTATTAGGGGAGTCTATATCATATTCATAACTAACATTTGGATGAAGAATGGGGTGGAGGAGACAGTAGCTTTTTTGTATTTTGTTTGTTACATACACAGCACTACAGATGGGAGGCAGTCCTCCATGCAATCCAGGGAGCACAAGCTAGTGCCTCACAAATTAATGAGGCTATAATAAGAGACACATGAATGCCTAGCTCCTTGTGTGGGCTAAGGCATCATTTGCATGGGGACTTTTGAATATAGCAAGTTAGGGCACGAGCAATAATAGATTTGGGATGCCTGATCTGCTGTTGCTCCTTGACAACCTACAGTATGGTACATACTGTATAGGCATATTCCTCTCTGTGGCCAACAGGAGACTGTGCTTAGTGCCGAGTATACCTTTTAGTACCTTACTTAGTCCTTTGCTCTCTGGTGCTGTATTCAATCATGTTTATGGCACTCATGCTGTGCTCCAAACCTGTTTCAATATAACAGATTTTGGACATTGAGCTAATCTGTGCTCAGGATAGGAACTTTGTGTAGTACAAACTGATACCTCTGCATACAAGGCCCTGTTTGCGTTACTATTATTTATTATGCAGCTGCTAATTTGTGTTCTATTTCTGCACTTTTTTAATTCTCTCCTGTAATCCTCCCCTCCCCAGATCACAGCTGTAAACAACAGTGTTTATGTCTGTATCACTATCCCCAGCTTAAACATTATAAATAAATCAATGAATACACACAAAGGTATTTTATCCCTATTATTACCCTCAGTTGGCTCCATCCATAAGGATTTGATGTTGCCACTGCTATCCTGTTAACTTCTTTTATTTTCAAAACTCCAGTTCCTGTTTTACGTATTAATGCTACATTTCTCTGCCCCTTTCCAGTTCATCTGTTCTAAATAATTTATACCGTATCCTTTTAGATTTGCATCTGTCAGCTGGAATCATTCCACCAAGACTCAATGGTGCTGGTGACATCATACCCATCTGCCCCAGCATAAGACTTCGACAGTAGGTCACAGACTTTTTTTTTATTAGCACTCCTTCTATTCATGCAAGTACATTTCTAATTCAATCACTCAGCAATATCTCTGAGAACACTACTTAAAATGTCTTTCTCCTGAACTTTCTCCCTAGTTCCTTAAAGTTTGATTTAAGTACCCCTAGACTACACTTTTCTATGTTTTTTTACGGCAGCACTGATGAACCCTTGGTTCTTCCTTCACCCCTCTTCCAATATTGCCACCCATGACCCTCAACCTTTGTGCTCAGGAGGCAAATTACCATTCAGTTCTTGTGATCCTGCTGCATAGAACCCTACAAATCTGATAATCCAATCCATTACTATCACATACTATTTTATGTGCTCACTTTGGCCCCTCCCTCCCTCTCTGACAAACTGTGGGGCTGGTCAGGTGCATGACCTCATTCTTCTGGCAGCATCTCCCATTCTTACAGTCTTAACAAATATTTCTACTGGTGGTGTTGCTAACTCAATTATCTCAGTTCCCTCAGTATACATGACCTTCCAGTAGGTGCCCCTGCCACCCTTTGAGGACCACCAAAGATGCTCTTTCAGATTAATCTGAGCTTTATGTTCAGTAGTAGCCAGAGATACATCCTAGTACCTGTATATCTAGATAAATATCTGCCAGTGTACAGTTTTATGGTTCAGTATTACCTGGAATACTGCATACAGTTTTGGAGCCCACAGCCATAAAAAGGGCATGGGATAGAAAATAACCAGCAGAGGGTTTTAAAAATGATGCAGGGGCAGCAAAGTGGTCCAATGAGGAGAGTCAAGGCAACCTCAACATGTACTCTCTCAAAGACAGAAGAAAAGGGGGAGTCAGGGTTGAGATGTTGATGTCCTATATTTGTATCTCAGCAAGTCCCTTGATTCAGTGTCACACAGTAAGTTGGTGATGAGGTTAGGGGACCTAAAGATGGGGGGGGACTATTGAGGTGGTGTAAGAACTTGTTGGGGAAGGACCCAGAGAGTACTGGTAACTGGCCAACATAGAGGGAAGAAGCAAATGATTTATACAGTATGATACTGCAAGGATCAGACATAGAGCCAATTCTGTTTAACTTGATCTGCAACATATGGGAAGGGATAAAGGGCAAGACTAGCCTTTCTGAAGATGATACCAAGCTATGTGGGAGGGTAGACAATGAGGAAGGTATTAGGGATATGAAAAGGGATCTAAGTAGATTTAAATACTGGCCATGGGTCTGACATCTCAGGTTCATGCTAAAAAAATATAAAGTCATGCATATCAGCAGAAACTCAAATCCAAGTATTGGCAAAGAGGAGTCATAGTAGCCCAGACAGTGGAGGACAGGGACCTTAGGGTGATCATTGCAGATACCTTAAATGTGATGAGCCAGAGTAGCAAGACATATGGGAAGGCAAAATAGGATGTCAGGGTGCATAGGATGGAATACTATAGAAGGAGCCAGGAGGTGATTTTACCCCCATACAGATCCCTTTTGAAGAGAAATAGGGACAATCTAAAGACCGTGCAAAGGAGAGCAACCAAGATTATTTAGGGGTAGTGGGGAAAACATGTAATGAGAGACTAAACTACCCTAATATACTGTAGGCAGTGATTGCTGAGAGCATGGGGATGTAACTGAACTTCCCAAGTTTCTCAGGGAATGAAATTGGCTCAACTGCCAACTGCTGTTGTTCAGGTGCAGTGAAGGGTCTACAACTAGAGGATATGGGTATAATTTGGTGTTGTAGGGTGGGTGGGGAGGAATTCAGGAAGGACATGAAAAGAGTGGTGGAAAAGAAGAGTTGGTTGCTCAGGTATGCATTCAAAAACTAGCTGAAGCAGCAACCAGTTGGATAAGCCAAGCTCCGGACAAATGTGTAACCAAGTTTCCTAAAGAAGACCATGCTAAGGCAACACAAGAATAACATAAACCACTCTGGTTTGTCTGATTCAAAAAAATGTTTATTGCATGAGTACTGGCTAGTAGAACTTCTACCATGCACTGCCAAATGTTTCTGAACACACCTGTGTTCTTTCTCGAGTGTATTATCTATGTATATATCCATATACTGTACTGTATCTAGATATTTCTCAGGAAATCTTCATCCATTTTAAAGGGATTTCCTGTGATTTACCCAGACATTTCTATGGATTTACTGGGATGTATCTCTGGCTACCACTGTAAAACCCATTTGTATTTTTCTTTCAGCAGGAACCATTCTCCCACTGACAACATTACTATCACCCTAATGAAATCTTGGATTGCAGAAGATGGAGTTATGAACAAAGTTAAAACCTTATGAAAGGAAAAATACAACTGGGTGAAAATGAAACCAGTTCTAGAACTGACCTTTAAAAGTTGTTTTCTTTTCTGAAGAAAGGAAATGTAGAGCTGCTTTTCCTTACTTTGGATCTGAGACCTGGAACTTTTGATGAATTAACTGAAGGGCTACTTTAGGCCATTTTCTGTCTATTAAACAGCAGCTGACCAAGCAGCATTCGAAACAATCCTTCTTTCTCCAGAAATGCTGTACAATATTTTAACATAGCTGACTGTGGGTTATTGCAAATAGACAGTGGAGTTTCATTTATGTTAAAAATAACATTCATGTTTGAAAAGTTGTGCATTATTTATAGTGTATAAACTAAATTTGTATGTCTTATGAGCTCGTACTTGCTCTCTGATGGTGGCATTGAAAATGAGTTCTGTCTCAATAACTTATTCCTAAACTTTAAATAAACATTTACTACTACTGAAAAGACAAGAAGATAAAAAAAATAAAACCACTGAAACTTTTTATAGACATATTACACTATAATTCACAACATTATGCAATTAACCAGTTCAAAGGCACTATGTTTTTGGTTTGGGACTAGACTAAAAATAAATACTACTGTACCACATCTAATCCACTGATGAGTACTGTTGAAAGTATAGCAAACAGGGACAGTAAGCACCAGTTTCTCAGAAGCTGTCTGCAGCCACCTACTGTACGTAAGCCACAGCCTTTAAACCTCAGACTCTCTGCTGAATCCAACAGGGCAAATATCAAGCCAAACAGGATGTTGGGGTGTATAGGCAGAGGCTTCTACAGTAGAAGGGGGAGGTGATCTTGCCAATCTACAGGACCCTGGTGAGGCTACACCTTGAGTTGTGTGACCAGTTTTGGAACCTGTTTCTGAAGAACAGAGACAGGATAGAGGCAGGGCAGAGGAAGATCACCATGAAGGTTCAGGAACAGCAGGGCTTGGCACATGAGAAACATCTTGCCAACCTTAATATCTACTTATTGGAGGGCAGGAGGGAGGGGGAGATTATGAGAGAGATGTACAAGCTTCTCAGGGGTATAAATAAGGTGGATGTTAGGTCCCTGCTCTCCAAGAAAGAGAGCTCAGTAATGAGAGGACACAATTGAAAATTAGGGGAGAGAGGTGAAAGAGCAATGCCAGGAAGTTTTCCGTCACTGAAAGAGTCATTGTGCAGTGGAATAAGCTCCTTAGGGGGTCATAGAGGCAGGGATGGTAAAAGGGTTCAAAGTATGGTGAGCCAGATATATAAGATTATTAGGACAAAGGGGGTAGCAGCTGGGGAAGGAAAGCTAGACTCATAGTCCCTGTCAATATTCACTCTCCCCTCCTCTACCTTCCCCCTTCCTCCTATTGTCTATGCTCCAGGACCCCTGCACCTTCTCCTTACCTCACCCCTGCTCATGTTCTGGCCATGCTGCCTTCTCCTACTGGTTCTCCTCCCTGTGAATCCTGCTCCCCTATCCTCTTTGCCTTCCCCCTCTCCCTTCTCTAAAGCATCTACTTAGGCTCTCTCCTCCTCCTCCCGTTCCCTGTTCCTGTCTCCTTCCCTGATTCTTCTTTCTTGTTGCAACTTTATCAACTCAGTTGTGTACCCTCAAATATTATTGTATGCCCATCAGTTTATATTCCCTGCACTTTTGTCGCTCTGTATTGCTGCCCGTTGTATACTGCACTTATTTAATATTAATTTGCTCCTCTGATGTTTGTATCTGCCTGTATGTCTAATGCCTCTCTCCGTTCCTCTGGGTCACACCTGGAAATGTGCTCAGTGTGCCTTTGCCAATTATCAAATTTTACACAAATAAATAATATGGCAGTAGGCTTATGGGACATTACATGAATGTTAGCAAGTTTCAAGGGCAGACCGTATGGACTACAAGTCTTTTTCTGCCATCACCATTTATGTATCTATTATAGGTAAATGGGATGTTTTGAGACATCTCTTGGCAAATCAAGAGTAAAGGCCTATGGCACATTCATAAGGTAGAAAAAAAATGGGCAGTTGGATGGGCCTTGTGGTCCATTTATCTGCCATCTGCTTCTATGTTTTTTTGTCATCTGGGGGCATCTTTGTGTTAAAGAACTGTGAAGTGAAGCTGAGCGGTTCTGGAACACAAAGCTGTTTTGAGATGGCACTTTTGATTTGCCAAGGGACATCTCAAACATCCCATTTAACCTTAATTAAGCATTTCTTTTTTTTTGTTTATTTGTTTAGATTTGCTTCCCAGTGTTTGCTTTTCTCTTGTCTCACTCATTCTGACCCACCTGTTAACTATTGCAGATGTCACAAGTGTTTAACATCACCAAGAGAGCTGTCCTAAAGAATGAAAACTCTGAACTTTTCTGTTGTTGTTGTATTTCTGCCAAATGTTTATGATAATCTCACTTTATTATATGGACTAGTAATCTAAAGTTCTATGGTGTGTGTTGTACCCCCAGTGTTGTGCGCTTTTACAAACCATAGATTTCAGACCAGCCAGATTTACATAGATTAGGATGAACTAAAATTACCATGTACTAATGGAAACTAACATACTTTTTAAATTAGATGGATGAGGGAATACATACACCTGACAGGTACTGTAACCAGCAGCTGTGTAATTGAGCACTTTGGGAAGACGGGAGTATTCACCTTTCTTCACAAATGCCATATTTTAAACTTAGACTTTTTGAACAACAACAAAAAATGAATTAGGAATGTCAACCAAGAATGTGACTGTGCACAGAGCCTGTAGCACATGAAGACCTTTTGGCTGTATAAGAGGTCTTCACATGTTGACACCTCTAACATGGATTCCTATGACAAACAAAAAAAATAATGCTTTATACAATAAGTACAGTATGGTATCTATATAATGTCCTCATATTCCCTTTTCTGTCCCCTGCTTCTCATACTGATGGTCGGGGGGGCACCACGGCAGCACCTATCCTCCTGCCAGGAGGATGAGGGGGCAGCTGCCTTTACAATCAATACCACGAATACTCCTTAGCTGGCTAGATGCCGGGGGGGTAGACCAATGCTGACAGCCATGCCCTTCTTCCTCAGGGAGTTTAGCATCTCCCCTCCAGGGCACACTCAACTCCCAGTCATCCTCAACATGGATTTCCTAGGGCTCAAATGTAATACTGTCTCCCAGTTTGGACCTTGGTGGGGGACTATGGAAGTGTTAATAACATATTATAGCATAGTGATATGCTAAGCTATTTGTGCTAGTGCCAGACTAAGGAAGTATGTTTCACTTTTTTTTTTATTTGTTTGAGATAGGGGCTCTCACCTCCCTAGTAAAAGCAGCAGTATTTGTTAGTTGGCACAAAATTTCTTCATATAGTTTTGTAGAAAAATGATTTCTA
Organism: Neoceratodus forsteri; assembly: GCA_016271365.2. Lineage (NCBI taxonomy): Eukaryota > Metazoa > Chordata > Ceratodontiformes > Ceratodontidae > Neoceratodus > Neoceratodus forsteri. Next base: position 313,153,064 of record CM057453.1, on the reverse strand, counting down.
ACATCTTTAGATTCATCCTTGAGTATTTTCCTTTTTCTTAGATATTGATAAAACGACTTTTATAGCTAATTTTGTGATTAATCACTTACATCATTAAAGAAGGCTGCCACTCACAATTTTCAGAAATCTCTTCCATTGAGGATACATGTTGGATGTACAAACTGGATTCATACTGTGGATGTATTAGGCTGCTGTTATCAAATGTTTCTGATGGTAAACTGCAGAACACTATACCAACATATTTAGATTTTTCACGGTGGACATGCAACGGAAGTAGGGACTTTTGAAAACTTCAGAATATCATATTGTGGTTCAGGAATGAAAGAAAATGGAAAAAAAACTGTGTAACTTGTTATGTTTGCCAGACAAACATTTCTGAAAAACTATATGGTGATTAACAAATACTGCTCCTTTAAAATAGAAACAAATATGGGGCACCCCCCCAACTTAAACAAATTAAAAAAGAAACATTGCAACAATCAAAGGTAAGTACAAATGTCATAGTGTGCCGCACTACGCTATTAGCGCTTGTCCGTATTCCTCCACCAGCGCTGCAGGTTGTGGTGTAATGCACCACCATTGATTGGCCCAGTCATGACTTTTATTTAAAAAGCTGAGCTATACAGGACTGATACTTGATAACTATATTATATTATATTATATTATATTATATTATATTATATTATATTATATTATATTATATTATATTATAATCAACGATATGGTTAAATCTTACAGTGGTAGACTATTTACAGTACTATCAATTTGTAAAGGGCAAATATGCACATTATTATATGCACATGTTGCTCATGGCTTACTTGAGCATGTTTTATCAGCCTGTTCCTTTATCTGGACCAAGTCTTCAACACTCAGATAAACCCTGGGTTGTAGTAAGTACTAATGTTTCAAGGCTGCACACAAGCACCACTGAGTGAGCTGTTGCAGCCATGCCACTCACACATCCCCTGCTGGGGAAAGTGCATCATGTTGACCTAAAAGCATAACTTCTTAATGCCATCAAAGGCAGCAAATGTTTTCCAGCCAGTGTGTCTGTGTGTTTGTCATGCTATGCATGGAGCTGTGTAATTTGCTTTATACTGAAGTGAATTCCAACAAAGTTCTTAGCTATGTACCCAAACCTAATGAATGCATCACACAACATAATTGCTGCTATAGCTCGTCACTTCCTATTTCAGTTAGTATGTAGTTATTGGCTTCTAAAGAAATGCTAGTTGGAAACTCTATTCAAGGCTGTTAATTAGGGATAGATTCTCAGAAAAAAAGTTTATAACTGCAGCACTGTAACTAGATGAAAACCTCACAATGGCAGTTGGATTGTCACAGGAGGGAAGGCCTCCTCCTGTTCTTACAGTTCTATAAATCTAAGATTCTAATTGCGGTAAATGACTGAAATAACATTTCAGGACATTTCAGACCACAACATCCACCTCAGTTAATCTTGGATACTGACTTATTTATTTTGTTTATTTAACTAAAACTTGGTAACTGGGAAAGGCACGGTGAGCTAGAGCTCATTACCAGGAGCCACCCGGGGAAAAGGAAAATGGGGTACGATAAGGGGACTTGTGCTTTTTTTTTGTTTAATGTGGATATCTGACTAGAACATAAGGTAAGGTAAGTAAGGTATTTTATTTTTATGTAGTGCCCCACCCAAATGGCTCAGAGTGCTTCACAATGTGAAACACGTGGAAGGAGTGGACACTGTTCAGGACACAGGTAGCTGATATCCAGAATGCCTAGACTCAGACCATAGAGTAGCTGATTGCATTCCCTAATGGCTGAATACATGATTGCATTTGTTGGGTAGGGCCATACCATGGTGTGATCCCCAGAGCACAGGCTTGAGAGGCAGGTTAAAATCCCACCAAAGACACTGCTTAGCTTCATGATCTTGAGCATGTCATGTAGCATCCCAGAGCTTTAGTCTACTGAACTGTAAAACTGGTTAGAAGAAGGGCTTAACTAAAAATGAGATGTTTTACCTCATGTGTGCTATCCTGGATAAACATATCACCAAATAAATTGCCATGTACAAGAGGCATCACAAAAGTTGATTCTGATCTAAATATGTCTGATTTTTGTTAAGCTTGGAGAAAATAATTGTCTCATTTAGAATTCATAATAGCATTAGGTAACTTTGCCAGCATTCTCCTAACTCCACTGTACCGTCAGCCCTAGCTACATAATATAAATTTAACACATTTGTTACAGATATGACTATGTACAGTACATGAAAAAAATTAAAACAGGTATCTGTGGAAACAGGTGCTGTGACTTCTGATAAATCTTGTCCATAGACTTTTAACTTGTTTTAAGGTAAAGTAAAAGGAAGTTTTCAAACTATTGACTAAACCTGGAGGAAATAAGGGTCCAGGTGTAGATGATTTACCTCCAAGATTGTTAAAATTAGCTGCAAAACAATTGTCTGAACCAGTAACTTACTTGTTCAATTTATCTTAATGTGAAAATTATGTACCAGATCAGTGGAAAATTGTGATTATAATGCCTATACATAAGGCAGGAGATAAACAAGCACTTACAAATTACAGGACAATTTCTGTGTTACTTGCATTGGCTAAATGTTTAGAAAAACATTTAGAAAAAGTGGTGTTTGATCAATTATCAAAATATTTGGAAAACAATCAACTCTATTTGGAAAAGAATCAACTCTTATTATCAACAGACCACTTCATCAGAATCTTCAATGAAGCCTGCAACATATTTGCTCCATTAAAAAAGAGAAAAGTAAAGGCCCTCTGCAACCCCTGGCTCTCGGGTAACCTCCTAAGGTGACTAAAGGCATGGGACTATCTTTGGGAGCTCGCCAGAAACACCGAAAGACAAAATGACATTGCAAACTACAAACTTGCATGAAATGACTGCACCAAAGCTATCCGGGAAACAAAATCAGCCTTCTTTAAGAGTGCTCTTACAAACTCCTGGGGCAACAGAAGAGATTTCTGGAACAACATTAAAGAAGTCATAGGGAAACAGTCTAAATCCTCCCCCCATCCATACTCTGCATTAATGGTGATACCACACTTGACCCAAAAATCATTGCTGACACATTCAATGCCGCTTTCACCAACCTTAGTGCTGTGCTATCACCAGATTTTTTCAAAGAGGATGACACTTCAATTTCCCCTATCTCCTTTGCCTCCACCAGCCACCCTCCCTTCTACTTTAAATCAGTTAAGATATACCAGGTCTGTAGCTATGTTACCAAAGCCATTAGCAAGTCCAGATCCAGCAATGACTCTCTTGACCTCAAACTTCTAACACTCACCATTGAAGAAGTACTCATGCCACTGACCAGAATCTTTAACCTCTCACTCAGTTTAAGCCAGTGCCTGGACAAATGGAAATCTGCAACGGTAACCTCTATTCATAAAAGTGGCACCAAAACTGCACATGAGAACTTCCATCCGATTTCCATCCTACCTCCACTCTCCAAGGCCCTAGAGCGTATTGTTGCAGACCAACTTACTGACTTCCTGAACAAGCATAACATCTTGTGCAGACAGCAACATGGTTTTAGAAAGGGTCACAGTACCTCCACGGCCCTACTTAAATGTGCTAGCACTATCCACCACTCACTGGACAACAGAAAACTGGAGCTACCTTCATTGATCTAACAAAAGCCTTTGACACCATCAACCACCGTCTTCTGCTTATCCAACTTCAGCTCACGGGGCTATCACCTAACACAGTGAACTGGTTCAAAAGCTACCTTGAAAACCGGTCCCAAAGAGTAAAAATTGCCGATACTCTCTCAGATGCTAGACCTGTTCACTCTGGTGTCCCACAGGGTTCTATATTGGGCCCTCTCCTTTTCAGCCTTGTTTTGAACATGCTTCCAGATTCCTGTCCAGAACAAATCTTACTCTACGCTGATGACGTGGTTATCCTAAGCTCCCACCATGATACAAATCAGCTACAAGAGAACCTCCAGCAGGGTTTCATTGCAGTCAAAAACTGGTTCCTAAAACACAAATTGATCCTAAATCAGAAAAAAACAAAGTCAATGTTTTTCTGTAGCTCCCACAGCAAAAATAAACAGTATCAATTCTCCATGTTAACCAAACAAGGAGTCACCCTAGAACAAGTGCATACTTTTAAATACCTCTGCATCACCCTGGACTCCAAACTCACCTATGCTGACCATATTAGTAATGTTGCAAAAGTGGCAAACACCAGACTGGGTCTTCTGTTCAGCCATAGGAACCATCTGACCCAGGAAGCCTTGACTGTGGTCATCCAGAGCTCCATTGTTAGCATCATAGACTATGGTCTCATTATCTATGGCTCTGCCACTGCCTCATCTCTCAAATGGGTTTCCACCTCCCTGAATAAAGCCTGTCGACTCATCGCTGGAGTCTATCATCTCACCCATACTTGTGACCTCTACTCTCTAACTGGGTGGCTGCAACTGAGCCACCAAATAAAGTATCAAACTTGCATCACAGCAAAGAAAATAATGATGGACATTGCTCCCCCAGGACTCTGCTCCTTCCTGAAACAGAGAATCAACAACTGCAACACCAGGAGCTCTAAACCCCTAACCCTGCAAATTCCATATTGTCTCACAACCCAAGGCCAAAGGTCCTTTGCATATGGGGCTCCTAGCTGGCTGAACAGTCTCACTACTGACATCTCTAACTCACCAACACTGGGTGCTTTCAAGGCTAAGCTCTGCCTCTCCCTACTAAGATCTAATACCTGTGACTGCCTCATTTAATGCAATTCTTTCTCCACTCTACAGCCCATGGTTCCAGACATCTGCTGTTTTCCTCTCACCTAGCACTTCTTCCTTCCACTGCCCAACAAAGGCTCTTTTCCCATGTTCTGTCATGACAAAGCCTCCTGGCTGCCTTAATCAGTCCTACCACTCCCCTCGCCATTCCCTCCTCCGCCCCTATTTCCTTTGCTTCCATCTCCTGGTGTTTCTTGTATAGTTTTTGTAATGACATTTAATGACGATCGAGTGCTGATTGTTCTAAACTGTATCTTGAAACTTGTATGATCTTTATGTCTGTACTTGCTGACGTGGAACCTTTGTAAAAGAGCCTCGCCTCAAAGGTATTGTGTAATCCTAGATTCAAATAAACAAATAAATAGATCAATATGGTTTCGGGGAGGAAACAGCATATCAACGGCCTTGGTCAGGTTGACTAGTGATACATACGATGGTATGGATCACAGTTTGCATTCTGGTGGGATATTTGTCGACCTGACCAAAGCCTTCAACCTGGTGGACCACTCCATATTGATCCAAAAGCTTGGAAATATTAGGATGGGGATTTACACTCTTGAATGGTTCAAACAGTATTTGGTAAACAGGAGGCAGCTTGTCAAAACTGGGGCAGCAAGATCCTCCATGAGGGTAATACACACAGGAGTTCTACAGGTTTGGTGCTGGGCCTGCTCCTGTTGTCAGTATTTATAAATGATTTACTAAAAATCTGCAACAAAGTATCAACAATAATGTATACAAACAATACAGCGTTTTATTCCACTGGGAAGATGGGAGTGGACCTGGAAGTGAAAATGCAGCCACTGTATTTTGTCCTCCAAGACTGGTTCATGGAAAACAAGACATTGTTAAATGGAAAAAAAAACAAACTAATACCATGACATTTGGAACTAAGCAAAGACTTGAAGGAAATAATATGACTATAATAGGAAATAATGATTTGTGTTTAGAGGGGGATAACTACCTTTTTACATTTAGGAATAACATTTACTGATGTACTGTCTTTAAATGAGCATATTACAAATTTGACTAAAAAATTAATAACAAATTAGGTTATTCATATAGAAACCAAAATAGTCAAACAGTACAGGAGAAAAGAATAATAGCAAATCAGGTGTGTCTACCAGCTTTGGAATATAATTTCATATTGTTGTTGAATTTACCAACTATGCTGTTAAAGAGATACTGTATACAGTAATGTTTAACAATATTATTAGGTTTTTTACTGATTCAAAAAAACAGGAACATCTTTGTAATCTATATCAACATGTTATTTATTTTATTTATTTATTGAAATCTTGGAAGACACCTGTGAGCAGATATTCAATGCGAGGTTCCATGTCAGATACATTAACACAGGAAGACACAATAAAGTTACAGTAATTATACCTACAGAGTACAAAAAAAATTCAACAGTACATGGGCTGCAATGACAAAAAGTTACACAAATTGTGCTGAGGCATAGTACATGGTATGCCAGTGTCCTGCGGAAGAGAGAGAGAGAGAGAGAGAGAGGGCATAGGTAAACTGTTAGGATCAGGTAGGGAGGGGCAGTGGGAGCTGGGATAGGAAGGGCAGAGGGAGAGAAAAGAGCCAAGGGGTAGGGGGTGGGAGGCAAGTGCTAGGGCAAAAGGGGTGGGAGACAAGTGCTTGGGCAAAGACTTAACTTGGCAGGTCAGGAGTTGGAAGTGCTGAGGCAGACTAAAACTGTGGGTGCAGACTAGCGGGGGCACCTATAGGTACAATTATCAGTGAGGTGCTGATGGAGTTTGCGCTTAAAGGAACCAAGGGTTGTGGCTCTGGCTATGTCAGGAGGTAGGCCATTTGTCCATGGGGGGGCCGTTGAGCAAAGGATCACTGGACCATAGTTGTGTGGCACCTGGACACATGGAATACTTGTGTAGTCGAGCTCCTGGTGTGCCTGACACGTATAAGTGGTGACAGAAGGCTAAGAACTCCTTGACAAAGTAGGTTTAAAGAGACTTTTTTGCAACTAGGCAGGTTTGATAAAGTATTTTGTCCTTCAATTGAAGCCAGCCTGATTGCGCATAAAGCTCGCAGGTGTGAGTGAGTTTTGGGCATTGGTGAGCAGGTGGAAGGCTTTGTTTAAGGCTGCTGAGAGGTATTGGAGCACTGTGTTAGTAGTGGAGCCATAGACAGCTAGGCCATAGTCAACCAAGATGATGAGTGAACTGTTAATTGCCAAGTTCAGAGCTTCATAGGTCAGGCAATGTCTGTGCCTGTAGAGGATACCGATCCTGGTGGTAAAGGCTTTGGCCGTGGTATCAATGTGCTGTGTTAAAGACAGGGCAGTGTCTAGTCTGATTCTTAGGTACTTGAAATGGGGGACTAGTTCCAGGGTGTTACCAGAGTCATTCTGAATCGCCAGGGGACAGCCTTTTAGCTTGTTTTGGGCAGTGGCGAAGAGCATGATCTTGACCTTTTTATAGTTCATGACCAGTTTTTGCTCTTTGAACCATTTTTCAGCTGTTGTGAAGCCACTCTGGAGGTCATATTCCAGCAGTGCAGGGTCAAGGTTGCTACTAAATATCACCGCATCATCTGTATAGAGGAGCATGTGACTATTGCAAGCTGTTGGAATAATGGCACCTAAACAGAGAATTTTGAATGCAACCTCGATGTTCCTGCATAGAGCTATGAACTTAGACGTTCCAATAGTGTTAAATAATAGGTTCTTATGGGTAAAAACAACAAAAGTATTACATACATCATACGTAAAACAATAGCATGAAACTAAGACAAAGATTGCAGAATGGTCATTGACATTTTATGGCCCCAAATTGTTTAATGACTTATCAATAATGGGAACTGGTATCTTTTCAAAGAAACATGCAGTTAAAAATAGTGTGCAGACTTATCTAAATACATCTTCTGTGTGCTGTTGTTTTGATAATACTTGATCAATTTGTAACACTATTGTAATAATTGTTTACATGCTATTGTATTCATGTTTGTATATTTTTAATTTAAATTTAGCTACTTATTGTATATTTTAGGTTATTTGTTTTCATTCAATTTTAGAAACTGTAAACTTGCATTGCATACTTATTGTTACCCCCCTCCCTTCCCCAGATGTGCCTGAAAACAGGTCTTTGATCCAGTCCACTTTTCTGGTAAATGAAATGAAATAATACAGATGGGTTTGTAATTGAATTCTTTTATTTTATTCATAGTTCCTGTCTAAGATCATATGTGCAAAATGCTTACTAAAACCCAACACACATGAGTGAGCTGCCCACAAATGCCCATGCTCCCTTCTACCGTCTGAAGATGCTGTTTACAAATGGGGGCAAGGTGTTTTGATACACAGTAATAAGTTAATTTTTGAATGCCTCAAAATGTCAGGAATCACCAGCAGGGAGTATATAAGTTGGCTGGGATTTTAAAAGGTGCCCCCAAAATGATGCAGCTGTGTCAAAATATGTACAACCGCATCATGAGGATGTGGCAACATACCTGCATCGTATTTTCATGCTTGTGCCACAGATAACATGACTCAGTGCAAGTAGAAACTTGTGTCATAATTGCAACGCAGCTGTGACTATACTGATGCAAATTTATAATGCAGGTGCATATTGTCCAAAGTGTCCTGGGTGTATGAGAGAAGAGAGCAATGGCCAGCAAGTGAGAGAGAGAAATAGAGTGAGAAATCATGCTGATGGGAAACCATGCATGTCATCTTACATTGGTAAGTGTGGTACTGCTAAAAATGGGGGGTAGGCAATATAAAACACAGGTGATGTGTCATATTTCTGTGTGTGCATACTTCTCTGGAGACAGACTGTAATGACTAACAGAATAAGTAATGTCATAGGCTGCATTGGTGAGTCTCTTGACTGTAGTGAGTATTGTACTGGACCTAGCAATGTTGAGGGAAATCAGCGGACAGTGTTGCTGGTGTGCTTGAGTGTTCTGTATGACTCTCACACAAACAGACATACACAGTTACAAACTGTGACATACTTATGGTTCTGTTTGTTATGTATGTGAAAGTACTATACACAAATAAGTTAGCTCCAGGAATCAAGATGATTATGGTCCGTACACCATGTACTTGTACATGATCAAGATGGACAAGATGTAATACATGGTGTACGTGTACATACCACATGGGTTATATGTGTATTGCTCTGAGTGGTCCAGTGTTGGCACTGTCTCACATATGCACAGCCAGTGGTGGTGTGAGCCTCCTGTGTACAGTATCTTGATGCATGGCATATACTGGTGATGCCAATGTACAGCACTAGCAGCTGCATGATAATGTGATGGATGAGGATGACACACAGATACCACAAACAGATGTGCTTGATAATACGGAGAAGGATGCTAAACAAGCACACAAATACAGAGGTATGCAAACTACAGCTGTATTAGATGGAGGAGTTGGGGGAACAGGAAGAGTTGGTTGCAGGCCTAAAGAAATCGGATGAAACACAGATTATGCTCAGGACATGTGCGTCATCATATAACAATGCATTCAGTGCTCACCATCTTGTGGGACAGGCACATATGGGCATTGTGACCTTGACAGAACACACATTGACCAGGCCACATATATCCCAGACTTGCCAAAGAGCACCCCATGGTGATAGCCACACATAATAATATATAATAATAATAATATTCTTTATTAATAATGTGCCTTTCACTTTTCAAGGTGCAGTACAGGTTAAGACAATATAAAACAGTAGAAAACAAAAATAATAAATATGCAATACTATATAATTAAAAGCTATTTTCCTCCTCCCCATATGCCTTACTCCATAAAAACGTCTTAAAAGCTTTTTTAAATCCCCCCAGGGACATGCACTGCCTTATCCGATGAGGTAGAGAATTCCAGAGGTAGGTACCTAAGCGTAAATGCCCAGGCCCTGGATGATTTTGAAACCCTCGGAACTCTAGCAGCCCTCTCGATTGAGCTGAGCAGGACGTGACAGGGAGTAAGGAACCAAAATTTCTTTCAGGTAGTTGGGACCCAGACCGTGTAGGGCTTTATACATAAGTAAACTGACTTTGAAGGTGATCCACCACTGGACAGGCAGCCAATGCAGTTCCAGCAGCACCGGTGCTATATGAGAAGACTGGGGTGTCCCCATCAACAACCACACTGCGGAATTCTGCACCAGCTGCAGGCAGTGGATATCAACCCCTGGAAGGCCAAAGTAAAGGGAATTGCAATAATCCAGATGCTCGGTCACAAAGGCGTGGATCAATGTAGGAAGGTCGCTGGATGGAACCAGGTGCTTGATCCTCTCAATGTTCCTCAGATGATAAAAGGATAACTTCATGACAGCCAACACCTGAGATCGAAGTGTCAGCCCTTCATTCAGTATCATCCCAAGGTCTCTCACCTGTTCAGAGATCAGGAGCTTGGAGTCCCTCAGGAATATTCCCGAAGGTTGACCTGCCCCCAACCCTCCTATCCGGCTACCCAGATCCACAACCATCACCTCAGTCTTTCCAGGGTTCAATTTCAGCCTGTTGGACTTCATCCAAGCCTGGATTTCAATGAGGCAGTTGTTAAATACCAAAAATGCTCCATCCTGGTCGGGTGCAAAAGACAGGTAGAGCTGGGTATCATCAGCATAACAGTGAAACCTCAGCCCATACCATCTTACAATGTCTCCGAGGGGCAGCATGTACACCGCAAACAACATGTGGGACAGCATCGAGCCCTGGGGGACCCCACATAACAGAGAGGTGGGTTCAGAGGAAAAGATCCCCGACACCACCCTCTGCATTCTACCAGTAAGGAAAGAGGTAAACCATCCATGGACTACCCCAGCTATTCCACAGATGAAACTCAGGTGCTCAAGCAGAACCCCATGGTCCATGGTGTCAAAAGCTGATGACAGATCAAGAAGTACCAAAATGGACCATTTTCTCTGATCTTTCACCATCAGAAGAGCATTGAGCACCCAAACCAGTGCCGTCTTGGTACTATGCCTCTTTCGGAAACCAGACTGGAGAAGTTCATAAATGCTATGGATGGTCAAATGGTTCTCCAGATGTACAGCCACTACTTTCTCAATAACCTTCCCTACAAAGGGAAGGTTAGATATTGGTCTGTAGTTTGCAAGACAGTCTGGGTCCAATGAAGTCTTTTTCACTAAAGATGTCACCACTGCCTCCTTCAAGGAGCAGGGGTGTTCACCCGAGTCAAGGGAGCACCAGACTAGCTGTGCCAGAACCGGGCCGATAACATCCCAACAGCCCATAATTAGGCCTGTCAGGCCCGTATCTAAATGACAGCATGTAGGGCGCATACCCTGGACAATCCGCATAACATCCACGATTTCCAGCCGGTTGAAGGAACTCCAGGAAAAAGGAGGGAAGGTGGCCTGGCATCGATCATCAGCAACTCCCACAGAGTGTGCTGAACAGGTCTCCAACCTGATGTCGGCCACCTTACCAGCCCAGAACCGAGCAAGCTCTTCACACTGCAATTGTGAAAACACCCTACGAACTTGCAGACAGGCTAGGTTGCACAGCATGTCCACAGTTCAAAAAAGCTGAGCTGGTCGGTTCTGCACAGCAGCAATATCCCCAGACAGGAACTCTGCCTTCTTATGGGAGATCGCCAACTGATAGAGTCGATAATGCTTCAGCAGTCTAAGATGATCGGCATCTAAGCCAGATTTCCACCAGCATCGCTCTAACCTATGTCCTAGTCACTGCAACTGCCTCAAAGTTCCATCAAACCACGGAGACTGAGGGCGGAGGGAGAGAGGACATACACAGACTGGAACAATGGAATCCAGGGCTGAGGTAATGGCCTGATTATAGGCCAAAACCAAAACCTCTGGATCCATATTTGCCCTCGGAAATTCTGATAGATCAAGTACTGCTGCTAGGCCATCAGGAATAACATCCCGTAAAGGGTGATACTTGACCATCTCCCCCTGGGTCAGCTATGTGGAGGGGTGCAAAAATTGAATCACACAGTGTAGTGCTCTGACCGTCCAACGGGTCACGTCAGATGCCTCAATCCCCAGGAGGAAGACCAGGTCAAGACAGTGTCCCTTTTTATGAGTAGCAGAGGTAACCACCTGTGTGAAGCCCAGTGATGTCATCAACTGGAGGAAGTGTTGTCCAAATGGCGAGAGTTCGTCATCAATCCAGGCGTTGAAATAACCCAGGACCATCAGCCTAGATGATTCAAATGCCTGGTCAACCACGAAGTCCGCCACTTCCTTAAGGAATAAATTCCCATTGCCGAGTGGATGGTAGATGACAGACAACCTATAACCCACACCTGCTACTAAGGTACGCTCAAATGATTTGGCCTCCTATGACACATATGCACCCACATTTTGCACATCATGTACAGTAAGTGACAGACAACTCAGGACACTCTGGAGGGATTACAGTCCACAATCTGTAGAACTGGAGTGGAGGGAGCAGAAGGCTGGCCTCCTCCAAACTCCAGCAGTATCAAATGAAGCAGTTATGTGGGAGATTTGCTGGCAGAGGCTGCAGCTGTAGGAGCATGAATGCTGAACTTATAAATGCCATAGTTGTTATGTTGCACTCCTTGAAGCAAACACTAGGGGGATGGAGCAACAGGACACAACATGACATAACTTTGGAGTGTTTAACACTGGCCCATACACATGCACTCCAGCATGCTGTAGAACAACAAGCAGTGTGTCTGGGTGCTGTGTGTGTGTATGTGTGGAGTTGTTCTTTTGTAGGGTGTTTTTCAATTGCATGTGATGTGTTTATCCATATTTACTTATGATACAACTGTCTATTTTTTATTCTATGTCTCTCTCATGTCTTTTATCACTGTAATCTGTTCAATTTGGGGAGGGGACTACTCTGCTGTTATTATACCTTCCACATGACTTAGACCACATTTTTTTAGTGGCCTATCATATGTGTCATAACTAAGATGCAAATAGTTGATGAAAGTATTGAAAATTGTCCTTACTCTGAAATTATATAGATATTACTGTTTCAGAAAACTCAGCACTGCAATTTTGTGTTATCGCTGTTCTTTATTTTTATGTTTCTTGCACGCATGTGTAAGAAACATAGTGCCACCATATGCATTTTCATAGGTGTGCCACCCCAGCTTCCAATGCCCTGCTCTTTTTTGCAGGTGCGGTTGCACCGCACCAATGAATGTCCGAGTTGTCTATGACAGCTGTTCAGATGCAGTGGCATACAGTTCAGAGAAAACCACCGCTACAATCAGCAGTAGTAATGTGTAGGCAATTTGCATTCTGCCATTGGCAGGAAATCTGCATACTGCCATTGACAGTATGCAAATTGCCCACACGTCAGCACTGCATCTGAACTGCTGTCATAGACAGCTCGTTTTTTTCCGACGGAACAGCCCAGTCCCCATCGGCTCTGGTGCCCCCCCCTACAAACACCCAGGTAGCATGCTGGGAGACCACCCCAACATGCTCATGCCTCTCCTCCACCCCCGCACACTGTATGGCCAACAGGGGTGCCCAATCCCCCATCGGCTCCACTGCCCCCCCAAACAAACTTCCAGGTGTCATGCTGGGAGCCCACCCAAGGGTGGAAAAAGTCTGTATGAACTCCGGGGGTGCCAAATCCCCCATTGGCTCCACTGGTCCCCCAAACAAACTTCCACGTGCCACGCTGGGAGCCCACCCAAGCATGGCAAAAGCCCTGCATCATCTTTTAAAAAAAAAAACTATAACAAAAGAAAACAGTCCCTCATTGACTCTCTTACCCCCTGCCCCAATCTGTGTCCACCTTCTGTGTATTACCTTCCCACCCCTCACCCCATACTTACCTCTGAGGTCATGCACATGATCTTCGTGGACTGGAACTGCAGTTTCACTGCGCTTGTGACTTCACCATTTTTTTTATATTTTCACTCCAGATTTTCAACATTGCCATTTTTTACACCTCCTCAATGACAGTACAGCTGCCATTTTTCACATCCTGTTCTTAATGTGTTTTCGCATTTGTGGCGTCAATGGCACAGTTGCTGTGCAAAATCACCTTTGGGCCAACAAACTGATAGTGTCACTGTTCATGCAGTGGGGTCACAAAAAGCCCATGTTGAAAACTTGGAGTAAACATACCAAGAAACACCCAGGGCTTTAGGGTTTACGACCATAACACCCTACCCTGTAGGGACTGACAGGCATCAGGGGTGTGACTTGGGATTGTTGACAGTAATGCTCATGCCATTTCACCCCCACACCCACCCTGCAGCCAGTGACAGGCATCAAGGTGCACCTTGGACCCTTTGGCCCCAGAGTTCACCCCATTCTCCTATGCTGCACTAATTTCAGCATATTTCCTTATGGAATGAGGTGAATGTAAAGCCCAAACACACCAAGGCACACCTTGATACTTGTCAGTGTCTGCAGGGTAGGGTGAGATGAAATGTCGTGACTGTCATGGGCTATGACCCAAAGGCACATTCCAATGCCTGTCCATCTCTGCAGGGTGGGGGTGGAGTTGGCATCAGTTCAATACTTCACTGCCATTCCTTTACTGCATCTGTCTAACTCCTGCACTTCCACTGCTAATGCCAACAAGCAAACATTCAGCATTGACAAATGCTTGTTTAAGGTTATATTGTCTTCCTTGAATGCCTCAACAGTTGCTGTTTTATTTATAGTAGAAATGGTGATGGCCATTGGAAAGGAAAGGTTCATGTAATATCATGTGCAAAGAGTCCAGGATGTTATGAAGTGTCATTTGGTATACTTGAATTTTTCAATAAAGATGAAGTTACAAAAAAGAACTGTCTTTACTCTAACACAAATGTGGTCTAAGTAATTTTTCTGCCACAAATGTGGGTTGCGTCACAAATCACAGCACAATAGTGATGCAAGTGCAGACACAGCAGACAGTGTAGCAACCATGTTTTGATGGTTGTACCACATCCTTATGTAGACATAGCTATCTGCATCATTATATTGACACAAATTGCACTGGTATCATGAGCAGCTCTGAAACTCCGGGCCCTTATCTCTGCCACAGAGAAGATATACTGTGACTGATACTTAATCCCTCAAACTGTGTTTTTTTTTAAATAAAAAGCTGCTATTTTTGGCTACATCACTTTTCCAGTGTTTTCCTTTCATCTGATGTGATAATGTTTAGATCACTTTATGGGGTGTGGTGACATTGTGCGGCTCTTTCCATAATTAATTTCTAGAAGGCTAAAAGCTCTCTGAACTACTATAGATCTGCTTTGGCTAGAAGAAGGTTTTCTAATCAGATGTCCAACCATCAGCCTTGCTTCACCATCACCTCCACCACCCTCAACACCGTCATTTCTACTACCCAGGACTTCCTGGCTGTGCACAGGGCAGATAAAGATGTATAAATACTAAAACAAAGTAAACTAAAAGGAGTGAATGCTTTTGTGGCTGGGGTATCACCTCTAAGATTTTGCAATTGAGATTTCAAAGCCCTCATCAGTATAGAGAGCTAATTTTTGAGAGGCAAGGTCTGTGTAGAGCACCCCCCCCAGTAGGCTCAGAAAGTATGTTAGCAAATGGTACTTTGGGAGTCCTAGACTAACACTGATATTTTGTCTGGAGGGAGAAGGTTGTAATCAAAAACATCAAAAGGAAACAAGCCAGATGCTGCCAGCTGATTAGCTCTGCTAAATCCGGAAAAAAACTAACCTTTGTGAAATTTCTTGTAATAGCAAACCAACATAAACAAATAAAATGAAAACTTTTTTTATCCTACCATGACTATGTCTGTTGATGTTGCTGCTTCTAGTTTTTGACCTCTTCTGCTATGTCTTTACTATTTTGATGTTTGTTATAGTAAGTGACTACCCAGCAAAGTCCACTTCTAATGCACATTTTCACTGCTCAATTTACTGTAGTGGTTCCCTGTGAGCTCAAGGTTTAGACAGATTAATTACCAGACCTCTGATCTTGGGGCAGTTGGATCAAAGGGAGAGTTGAACCCAGGATAAGCTGACTGAGAGGCAGTTGAACCCAGGAGCAGTTGAACAGCAGCACTAACCCAGGGGTGTCACAGTGGGGGACAGCACAGAGAAGACAAACTTCCTATGTGAATTCTTTCAACTACGTCTTTCCAATAGAAGTAGGGAGTCCACTATCAGCATCAAGTTTGTGGGGAATGGAGCAGAAATACAAAATCCTATGTACTACAATAATGCAAAGCATCATGGGACGTATATGGAAATCACTATGAAATAATTTGGACTGATTCTGCTCTGTGCATGGAGCAGAAGTTGGGGGAGTGGTCACTGAGGCCAAAGTACTAAAAGGGCTGCAGGGCTTGAATGTAAATAAATCCCCACACTGACAGTTTACAACCCCAGGATATTAAAAGATGCAGTATGGGCTCTGGCAGGGCCACTGGTGCACATATTTAATTGCATCCTTCAAACAGGGATGATGGCTGGAGAATAAAAAGTGGTAGATGTAATATTGCTGCATAATAGTGGAGCTAGAAAAGGCCCTGTGAACTATAGGCCAGCGAGCCTGACTTCCACTGTGGAGAAGCTACTGGATACCATAACCAGTGTGTGATTAGTGGACTTCCTAGAGCTGCATGGGTTGCAGTAAAAAAAACAGCATGGTTTTGTTAGAGGACAGTCACAGTGACATCACTGGGGGGGTTAAAACATGGATCAGATTATTCCAACTGCTGTAAAATGTATAGTTTTCCTTTTATCGTTTACATTTCCAATTTTAGCTGTTGTTACAGACCAGGTACATTGCTATGAAGTCACTATAAAGTGGAAGGTGGGTCATTTTTGGGCAGGCTACAACATTTCCCTTTATTCCCCACTTAGCCATTATTGGTTATGCAAACAAATTTGATAGATTTCTTTAATCCAGTGATGGAGACAGTGGACAGGGGACAGGCCATGGACATCCTTTATCTGGACTTCAGTAAGACCTTCTATTATAGTATAGCGCAGTGGTTTAAGGCTCTGAGCTGCAAATCGGGAGACCTAGGTTTGAATCCCACAGCCCCCACTTGCATACTGTGTAACCCTGAGCAAGTCACTTAACTTCCCTGTGCTCCCAGGCTGCACCTGTAAACAAGCTTTTAGCTTAGTGTGTCTCACCTGGTTAAACAATTGGGAAAAAAAAAATGTTGTGCCACATAAGAGGCTGGTTATAAAGGTGAGGGACCTGGGGATAGGGGAAAGGCTGGCCGGGTAGATAGGCAGCTGGCTAAAAGGGAGGACCCAGAGGATGTCTCTTTACAGCAAATGTTCAAGAGTCAAGAATGTCACTAGTGGGGTTCCCTGGGCACTGGCCTAGGAGCTACATGTTTCAACATGTGCATCTTAAACACAGGTGAAGGGGTCAATACAAGATGTTTCTGTCTATGGATAACACCAAGCTCTGTGGGAGGGTGGACAGTGCAGAGGGAGTATGGGATATGGCCCGTGATGTGAAGTGGCTAATAAGTTGATAGAACATATGACAACTGCAGTTTAATGCCAAAACTGCAAGGTCATACACATAGCCAGGAAATATCCTAGAATGAAGTACTAAATAGATAGAGTATGGGTGACACAAGCAACAGAGGAGAGAGACTTGGGGGTTATTTATTTATTTGTTTAGTTTTTGGTTACTGGGTAAATGCAGTAGACAAGCAATTGCATTTTTCAGGTACGACCTGTGAGGTTACAGCCATACAAGCTATTACAGTACAGCTACAACATTCTTTGTACAGGAGAAAATAGTAGAAGCAAGTATCAACAGTATATTGCAATACAGGTATAAAATATAACTTTACAGAAGATACACATTTTATAATAGGGCATAAAATAAACATAAGTTCATAGGTCACTTTAAACACAAGCTCAAGCAGACATAGGTAGCATGCACATCAGTGAAGGCACTCATGGCTATTACACTGATGTTACCTAAAATCAAATGTTTTGTGCAATAAACCTATGGAAGGGCCAGCAGAATGCTGGGCGCATGGGGAACAATGTCATTGTATGAGGAGGGAGGTGATTCTACCTTAGTATAAATCACTGGTGAGGCAACAGAGATGATAAGTGGTCTTCAGAAAAGCAGACATGTTGAAAGTTTAAAGATCTTGAGCAGGTATTGCCTGAAAACCAGGGTGGGGTACAAGTTTCTACAAGCAGTTAACAGGGTGGATATAGCAGAGCTGTTTACAGTGCAAAGGTACCCAGTCAAAAGGGGTGCCTCTATATGTTCTCAGAAGATAAGTTCGAAAAACAGATGAGGAAGTTTTTGTTCACAGCGAGGGAGGTGGAGGGCTAGAATGGCTTGCCCAGTTAGGTGGAGAATGCTGGCAGTGTGGTGGAGTTCAAGGTTGTGTGTGGTAGATTCAAGAGTTTGTTGGGTGGTTCAGGGAAAGCCAGTTCAAAGTAGCTGGCTGGTGTTTTGTGATAGGTAGGATCAGGGCAAACTGGATGGGTAATGAAATTGTTTCTGTTATCAGCATTCTGTGTTTCATTGTTGCTAATCGTACAACACAAAACACAATGTATACCACAAAAAAATAATATAGAACACATTAAAGTGCAGAAAAAAATCAAAACCTAGTCATACAAGAATATCGTAACAAATTAAAAATTTACAACTACAGCAGTCATACAGTATATATATCATGCGAAGTGGAACAAAGTTAATGTTGTACTTACTTTTAGACAATGCAGCGTTGTACACAAGCTTTCCTTCAGCTGTAAGAATTACCCTTTGTGAGGTGTGTGACTCAAACAATTACAGATTTGTAGTAATGTTTACTTCTTATGTCATAGCTATATTGTTTGGTGCTGATATCACCACTGAAAATTACGCCTGCAATACGCTATATTTTATACAGTAATTAGCATTCACTGTGTATTATAATTGGACAAGTATCAGTGCAGGATAGGTTTACAAACAGTGCTGAAGAGTTTAGGAGAAATTAGTTTGCATTTTGAGGTATGACATGAACAAGTAGTATAAAACTGAAAAAAGTTGGGAACATCAAACAAAATTGAGCAGTTAGAAGTATAAGGCAAATTAAATGTAGTTGAATAATCTGCAGCAGTAAAACACAAAATGCAATTTAATGCAGCCTGGAGTACAACAGCAGTTAAAACCATGAGTTAAATGTCAGTCAGTTTAACATCAGAGTTTAAAGACAGTTAGTAACTCTAGCCACAATGCCACTTTGCCAGCTCAGGACAGATGCTGCAGCAAGAAGTAGATTAGGAATGCCAACAGTATTGGGGAAGAGGCAGGCCCATCATTTGTTATAGGTGAAAGAGGAAGTTGTTGGGACCAGCATCGGAGCAGTGTATATCATGCATTGTAGGGCTTGTGAAACATACACATTCATGAGTGTGACCATGGATGGGTTCTTCTGTGATTGCTGCAAGTTGATTGCAGCACAAGGCCAGAGTTAGTATGTTTGAGGGGTAGCTGACAATGCTCCAAATAAGGAATGTTATTTATGTATGTCAGAAGTGAGAATGGAAACTGTGTGGACGTACTTAGGAACACCTTGAAAATGAGTTCGCCCATTGGTGTTTTTATCCAATTCATGGCATTTTTAAATAAAATATATTACTACCACTAATACTTCAGAATATGAAGAAGAAAGAGACATGAGCTGTCACCTAGCAGACAAACTATGCTTAGGCAAGGTCAGCTTGTTGTGGGGTACGTAAAAGGGAGGTCCAAGAATTAGAGAATAGGACCGGATTGGGAGGTCCAAGAATTAGAGAAAAGGACTGGATTGGCATAGGTTTGAGGAACATGGAGCTTTGGGGTTTAACCCTAAGGCAAGGTAGGTGCCACCACCAGTGAGCAACTGAAACTGATACTAGCCACTGGCAGAAAAAGAGGAAGGAGACCTAAGAGTAGCAGGTGGTATTGCTGGGGACATTAGTGCAGGGGATCCATCAGTGGAGGAGGGACAAAACTGAAGGCAAACAAGGACAGCAAGAAGGTAATGATGGTAACAGACCCTACTGTGAGGTATATAACCACAATAAGTGGAGTGCTGGGTCATCAGAGCTGGGTGAACAACTCAGCCACTTGCCTACCTTGTACTTGGGTAACTGACATCATGGAGAGGGTGGAAGAGGGTAGACAGGTCAGTGCTAGAAAGGGAAAAAAGAAGTGACTATCATAGAAACATAGAAATTGATGGTAGATAATGACCACTAGGCCCATCTGGTCTGCCCATATACCCTTCCTGCATCAGCGGCCACTGACCCTACTTGGTCATCTGCTTTAACTTCTTCCCACCTCTAGGGTACTCTTATGCCTATCCCATGCATGTTTAAATTCCCCCACTGTGTTCCCTCCCACCACCTCCTGGGGTAGCTTATTCCATGCATCCACCACCCTTTCCATGAAAAAACTTCCTCACATTCCCCTTATCCAGCCCCCTTCCAATCTCATGTCATGCACCCTCATTCTTGTACCTCTCCTATACTGAAAGATGTTGTTCACCTGCACTTTGTTTATGACCTTAAGATACTTAAAGGTTTCTATTATATCTCCACATTCCCGCCTCTCTTCCAGTGTATACATATTGAGGTCTTTTAATTCTCTCCTCATATGTCTTCTGGTGCAAACTCTGCATCATGTTAGTCACCCTTCTCTGAACTGCCTCCACCCTGTCCATGTCCTTATAAAGATGTGGCCCCCAGAACTGTATACACTATTCCAGATTTGGCCTCACCTGTGTTTTGTACAGTCGCATCACCACCTCCATTCTTCTGCTCGTGATACCCCTTCCCATGCACCACAACATGCCACTGGCTCTCCCTACAGCCTTTGTACTCTGCGTGGCCACCTTTAGGACATCTGAGATGATAACTCCCAAATCTCTTTCTTCCCTTGGTGGCTGTCAGCAACTCCTCCCTCCATCCTGTAGCTCTTCACAGGATTTCTGCACCCCAGGTGCATGATTTTGCACTTTTTCACATTGAACCTCAGTTGCCACACTTTAGACCATTTTTCCAGCCTTCCTAGGTCCCTCCTCATTTATTTCCATTCTATACGGAGTGTCTACCATGTTGCAGATCTTGGTGTAATCAGCAAACAGGCAAACCTTCCCTTTTAGTCCCTCTGTAATGTCACTAATGATGACATTAAAAAGGGCTGGCCCTAGGACTGATCCTTCAGGTATCCCACTGGTCACCCTCTTTTCCTCAGATTGGATCCCATTTACCAACACCCTCTGCTTCCCTTCCCCTAACCAGTTTCTCACCCAGTTCACCACCTTGTGTCCCATGCTCCAGGCTACCCAATTTGTTTACCAGTCTTTCATCTGGAACGGTGTCAAAGGCCTTGCTGAAATCAAGGTAGGCGACTTCCACTGCTCCCCCCCCCGATCCACCTCCCACGTCACCCAGTCAAAAAAAATCTATAAGATTTGTTTGACATGACCTTCCTGCTATGAATCCATTCTGTCTCAGATCCTGTACTCCATCAGATTCCAAGTGTTCCACAATCCTCTCCTTAAGCAGTGCCTCCATAATCTTACCCACTTCTGAGGTGAGACTGACCGGCCTGTAGTTTCCTGCCTCCTCACTGCTTCCATTTGGTACGTGTTGGCACCAATCACATAGTCGGAGGCAGACTGAGGCTCCAACAGCAGAGAATTAGGGAGTGTAGTAGGAGCCACAGGAGCGGGAATTAAAGGCAGTATTCTCAGAGACGCTGTTAGTGCCACGTACAGGGCCAGTCAGGCAGCAGGGAATTAGGGAGTGTAGTAGGAGCCACAGGAGCGGGAATTAAAGGTAGTATGCTCAGAGACGCTGTTAGTGCCATGTACAGGCCAGTCAGGCAGCAGAGAATTAGGGAGTGTAGTAGGAGCCACAGGAGCAGGAATTAAAGGCAGTATTCTCAAAGACACTGTTAGTGCCATGTACAGGCCAGTCAGGCAGCAGGGAATTAGGGAGTGTAGTAGGAGCCACAGGAGCGGGAATTAAAGGCAGTATTCTCAGAGACGCTGTTAGTGTCATGTACAGGCCAGTCAGGCAGCGGGAAATTAGAGAGGCAAACACAAGACTAAGGCTTTAATGCAATTATTAAAGGTTTCCAATCTTTGAAAACTGCATGGCATTTTAGGTCAGGGGGAGTCTATATGCAACGGATAGACTCCAGAGAGCCAGAAAGGGTGGAGTTGCTGGTGCAGGATAGATAAAGTGATAGAGAGGTTTAAAAATGGGACATGGGTGGGTAGGGTTAGGTGCAGGAGAACACTCATGCTCTAGGCAGGAACAAGGGGGTAAAGAAAAGTCAATTGTGTGAAGCCTAAAGATAGGAAGGAGACACTATAGTCCCCTGTCACCATATATAAAAGTGTATATGAGGAATGCATCAGGCAGGCTAGAAAGTGAGCTTCATGAGGCAAGCTATGATGTAGTGTGATTCACAGATACCTGGTGAAAAGAAATTAGCTGGGACACCAGGACAGAAGGCAACCATCTCATCAGAAGAAACCAGGGAGAGGGCAGAGAGGCAGAAGGGCTGTTCTATATGTTATGTAAGGGATTGTGCCAAGTGACAAAGATACAGTATCCTGATGGATAATGGGAGTCCCACTGTAACACTTTTGCAGGGAACAGTATCCACAGTATAAAAAAAGTGTATTTCTAGAGTATGTTATAAACCATAATGTAGTGCAGGAAAACAAGACTTGAAACTGGTGAATGAAATCAAGAGGGAAACCACCATGAGGCTCTCTGATCTCATGGGGTATTTAAACATGTCAACCTGACACTGTCTAAGAGATACAAAGTGTCCATGGAAAACAAGAAGGTATTTTTTGTTAATAATGAAGGACGCATTCCTTCTTCAGCACATCAGGGTGAGGGAACAGCGTTCTGGATCAGCTGAGCAGTGAAGGTGACATTATCAGGTTATTCAGGGTTTATAAAAAGAGTCGGGAAATCCTGTATTTTGATTGTTTGTTAGCTGTGCATTAGAAGTGTCTAATGGATGGCTAGCAACAAGTTCAGGTAACCACATCCGCATTTACAAAAGTAAGTATTAAGAAGGAGGCAATATGGCACAGTGGTTTAAGGCTCTGAGCTGCAAATCTGGAGACCTGGGTTTGAATCCCACAGCCCCCCCTTGCATACTGTGTGACCCTGAGCAAGTCACTTAACTTCCTCATGCTCCCAGGTTGCACCTGTAAAAAAGCTTTCAGCTTAGTGTGTCTCACCTGGTGAAATAATTGGTTAAAAAAAAAAAAGTCCAATGGAGTGTTCATATTTTGAATCACTGCCATTTTTTCTTTTCATTCTAGCAAGGAACTTGACTAAATCCTTTAAGGCTCACAACCATCTATAATGGCACATTATGCCTTACAAGTTGATATTAAACTTTGCTGCAGACCAGCTTCTTACATTTGAGAAATTTTGATGACCCGTTCCGGAAGCTACAAAGCCACTGACAGTCAATGGAACCATGTCTCTGCACCCTCCCAACTCCAAGCCTCTTCTTGTTCACTTGTTTTTTTAATCTTTTTTAAAACATATTCTTGCAAACTGCAATACAGTTCACTAAAGCCCCAGCAAGACTTTACTACTGCATCTTCAATGCAACATGATCACGTCTCCACCAGCGTCTTTCTTCATGACCGCTCGTTCACTTCCCCACTCCTGTGCTACTACTCTGAGTTCATTTTTCTGTACTCCCCGCTCCCAGCATTTGCTTGTTTGCTTGCATTTAAAATATTTTCTAATATATTCTTGTGAACTGCAATACAGTTCACTAATTCCCTGGACAGCCTGGTTTCCATACAAGTACATCTCCACTGCAATGCAAACACATCTCTGCCAGCAGCTTTCCTTTTGATCGTTCGTTCCCTTCCCTGCTTGGCTGCTACAATATACAGTATAAAAATGAAAAATATATATACACACAAATTGCAAATTAAATATTTCAAATATTTACAATCCCTGTGTCTCTGTAACTGTGTGTGTGTGGAGGCAGTAACCATAACAACTAGTTGGTAACTATGACAACCAGTTTCCTGTACACAGGTAAGGAGGCTCCAAATGGGAAAAAACCACATTAATGCAGGTGGAGAAACTATTTTTCTTCAAAACAAATGAACAGCTCTATTTTGTTTCTATGTGTGGGTTAAATGTTGAAGGTTGATGGTTGTAACATTCCCGATCTTTCTCTCTGTAACTCTGTGGAACTGTAATTCTATTGTGATGTACCACTACTTACATCATTTGTATTGTGTACCATCTTGATGGCCTGGGTTGTGCGTGAAAAAGGACCACTTGACCAGTGTTCTTACCCAATCAACAAATACATAAATAAATCAATTCACACATATGCATTTATTTTTCTTTAAACATTTCAAATACAGTTACCTATTTTAGAAGCACATAGAATACTCCAGGGGTGTGCATTAGACATTTCTAATGCATGACCAGGTGCTGAAGTCCTGCAGCCTCTCATGCCCCACTATGCCCCAGGCCATGTGTTAGAAATGTCTATTGCACATACCCTCATGTCTCATTGCTTACATGAGAATGATTGGGTAACAGCAACTATTAAATGACAGTCCTGGAGGTGATATAGGAAAACCCCTCAACAAAGAATAAAACCAGGTTGTTAAACATCAGGAAAGCTAACTCATGATAAGCTATATGTTCATAAAAGGCCCTGAACAGAATAAAATAGAGGTAGTAACAATTTATTTATATTTTATTTATTTGAAAATTGGTGACCGGGAAAAACTCCATAAGCCAAGATTCATTTCCAGCTGTACCCTGCCCATTCCCCTTCCCCCAGGATGCATCTGGAAGTGAACAATTTGTTCAGTACATCTTTCCTGGTGGAACTCTTGAATAAATAAATAAACTATTGGAGGTGATTGGGCTTTAACTGATGAATATGTTATTGAGTGCTAGAGCTGACATCAGAGAAAAGGCCCTGAAACAGAATAAAATAGAGGTAGTCACAATTCATTTATTTTTTATTTATTTGCAAATTGGTGACCGGGAAAGACACCATAAGCCAAGACTCATTTCCAAGTGCATCCCAGGGGAAAAAAGACTAAAAGGAGGAACATGAAAAAGAACAACATGATGCACCGAGCATAGTAGCAAGTGAAGATACTATTAAGTACTAGGAACCTAAAATAAGTATATACATAAAGCATATTGCACTAATGACATATTATGCATAAGTAATGAAACTAAAGTATAAAAATATGCATAAGGTGCAATCCTTTAAATCCCAGTCATACAAGCCAAGGGGCCCGAGTGCTGATTTCAGTGGAGCAGGCATTGTTAGCCTTGATTACCAGCACTGAGGAAAGGCTAGTGGCAAGAACAGGAGGAAGAGTAACCACTTTTTAGAAGAGAGTTGAGAGACAGGTAGGTGGAAGGGAAGGGGAATAGGAACTGGAAATTTGTTTCAGAGAGTGGTGAGCCAAGCAAAGAAAGCATAATGCCCAGTGTGGCAGGCCAGCAGGCAAGAACAGAAACATTCTGTGACTCAGACAAGCTGAGGGAATAGTTGGAAGGAGGTAGAGTTGATAGGAATTAAGGTAAGGGAAGAGGGATTATAATTTGGAAAGAAAATAAGCACAGTGTAATAGATGCTGGGCGGTAAGAGAAGGGGGAGAGAGAGAGACATTGGTAAAGAAGACAGTTATGAGCAAGATGCAGTTTGTGGCAAAGCAGCAGAAGGAATGGAAGAAGGGATCCAGCCCAGGACGGTTAAATGAATCCCTGAGGGTAACAAGGCAGAGTGTGTTAGGTGGAGGCTTCTCTGGTTGTCCAAAGACCTGCAAGGGGGAAAAGAAGGTGTATGATAAGCAAAAAGGATTTTGGAGAAAAGACCAGGGAAGCAGAGTAAAGGTAATTAAAGAGAGAAAGCAGGCCTCAAATTGTACAGGCTAAAGTACTACTGGAAGAAAAGACTATGCACTGGATCAGAGGGAATAATGAATCTTTTATTTAATATAGAGGGAATGAAAAGATAGTCAAGGACATAGTGGATGACATTATCATGGGGTAGAAGGGGAACATTAAGTAAGGCAGAGGGGATGGTAGAATCACTGAGTAACTACTTTGTGCCAGTACTGTCTAGCTCGAGAGCCCCTGATCGGGCTACTGCCTTCCTTTCACCCATCAGCTGTGACTGGAGAAGCTAGCCAGCCACACTCACACCATCTGTCTGAGGAAGAGCCTCCGAATTGGGCTCGAGAGCCCCTGATAGGGCTACTGCCTTCCTTTCACCTGGCGGCCACTGCTGGAGAAGCCAGTCGGCCACACTCACACCATCTGCCCAAGGAAGAGCCTCCAAATTGGGCTCAAGAAGCTCCTGATCAGGCTACCACCTTCCTTTTGCTTGGCAGCCGCAGATGGAGAAGCCAGATGTCCGCTCTCATACCATCTACCCAAGGAAGAGCCTCCGAATTGGGCTCGAAAGCCCCATATCGGGCTACCACCTTCCTTTTGCTCAGCAACCACAGCTGGAGAAGCCAGCCAGATGCTGTCATACCATCTGCCAGAGGAAGAGCCTATGAATTGGGATCGAGAGCCCCTGATTGGGCTACCACCTTCCTTTCGCCCGGTGGCTGCAGCTGGAGAAGCCAGCCGGCCACGCTCACAACATCTGCCCGAGGAAGAGCCTCCGAACTGGGGTAGGCCTACTCGCTTTGCTCAGAATACTTTGCAGCCCCGATTGGCCAGCGAACACCCAAGTTCTTCAATGATTGGCTGCTGCCCCAGTCTCACTGCTCTTAGTGGCTTTTCTGATACCCGTTCCCTGCCCTGGGCGCCTTAAGCTTGTGTTGCAATTTTCAAACTTCTGTTGCTAGTTTTACAATATGGTTGCTCTTTGATGTGAAAATGTGATAGTTACTTGCTGATGTGTTAAAAATGTGATGCTTTTTTTAATTTTAAAACAACTGTTTTACTCTCTCCAATGTCACTGTTAAAAAACCTGAACCTACTGCCTTTCTCTTTCCTGCAACCTTAAAAATCTACTCCTTTAGACCTTAACTGTTCCCACTTCCCTCTCTCTAACATTCTTTCATTTGCAATATTTATTTCTACCTTTGACCTGGGCAAAATGGCGTTGATCTAAACTACAGTGTCATCTGCCCCTATCTACTCCCCCACCCTCCTCTAGCCTTTGTCTTTCTCCTTACTGAATCGCACCCCCGCCCCCTGATTTATCTGCTTTGTCTGTCTTTGCCTGTTTTGTCCTGCCTGCTCATATCTAACCTGTCTACTCTGTCTCTTTCTCTAACCCAAGAGCCCCTAATTGGGCTACCGCCTTCCTTTCACCCGGCGGCCGTAGCTGGAGAAGTCAGCCGGCCGTGCTCACACCATCCGCCCTAGGAAGAGCCTCCAAATTGGGATAAGCCTACTCGCTTCACTCGGGGAATACTTTGGAGCCCTGATTGGCCAACGAACCCCAGAGTTCTCCAGTGATTGGCTGCTGCTCTTATGGCTCTGCCAGTTATTGGCTACCCAGTCTCACCACTCTTAGTGGCTTTTCCAATATCTGCACCCTGCCCTGGGCGCCTTAAGCTTGTGTTGCAATTTTCTTCCCACACCACCTGCCCTGACCCCAGCCTCTATTAAATGCTCTTTCTCTGAGTGCTTGGCCAGCCCACTATCTGCTAATTGGTCATTTCAAGTTCAGCCATACCTGCCTCCCTGACTGCATTCCTTTGAGGGCTCTGCCCTCTTAAAGAAGCTTTGCATTGATCTGTCAAGCCTGTGCATAATATCAGCATCAAGTGACAAACTACTAATGAAAATGCAACTAACTAATACTCTTCTGTGTAGTTGTCTCCTACTTCTAATTTTTGCATCTTTCAGATAGAAGGCTCCTAAGCTCTGCCCTAGTCAAAAATCCACCTTTGACAATTACCAAGATCTGCCCCTTCCCAATAATCAATGGCATTTCAGAATGGGGACATCTCCCTCATTGCTATGCCCTTACTCATGCCAAGCAACATCTAGAGACCTTGTACGAATGCCTCTAACTTCTTCAGTCATAGCAATTACCTGTGCATTAGCTTCCTCAAACAGCAACAATTCCCAAAAAACAGCCATTACTAAACCAATCTTCACAAGATGATGCAACAAGAGACTACTTAGCAGACTAAGACAGCACCTTAAAAAATTACTGCTACTCCTCCTATTCTGCTCTGGAAACATGGAATTAAACCCAGGTCCACCCATCCTCCTAGAAACACCAGCGGATCTCCCTCAGTATAAAGGTCTTAGCTTTCTCCATATCATTGCTTGTAGTTTTCTAAAAATATTGGACCACTTACAGATCTGAGCTCTACATGCAAGTCCCAATTTCCTCATGATAATTGAATTCTGGCTTAAGCCGTCTACCCCAGACAAATATATCAGCATCCCAGGATATAATACTTACCGCAGTGATAGGACAACTAGAGGAGGAGGGGTCATAATATTTGCCAAAAACAAACTTGCAATCACGGTCATTGACTGTACCTCGAAGCCCAAAGAATTTGAATGCCTGGCTCTAAAACTATCACTCTCCAATGAGAAGTCACTCCTCATTGCAGCCTGCTACAGGCCCTCGTCTAGGGGCTTGGCCCTGCTACCACATCTTCAAAACCTAATGAAGTCAGTTAACTCAGAGTGTATCCTTTTGGGGGATTTTAGTTTGAACTGGAACGATGACAGTCCCAAGAAACTGAAGGATCTTGCTGATGCAGTTGGTCTGGTACAAATAACACCTGCAAACACCAGACTGAACAGAAAATATCCAGAGCATAGCTCTCTCTTGGACCTTATGCTAGTAAACAAGCCACATAACTTTTCTCATGCCAGAGTATTCTGCAATGATGTAAGCGACCATTGTGCTATTGCCTATATCAGACGCCCCTTGCAAACAAAATCAGCCTCCAAATTTAATTTGGTAAGAAATATGAAAAAGTTCTCCCAAAACAAATTTCTGAAAGATCTAAGTAACATCAGATGGCAGAATTTCTATCTAGCTCCCTCCCTTAGCCAGGCATTTAATATCTTTCACAATCTCCTACTGGGTCCTTTAGACAAACATGTCCCACTAAGGTTGATCAGGTCTAGAAAAGACTCCCTGGCTGGTTCTCTTCCATTTTGGAGAAAATGATTGGGGACAGGGACTATTGGTGGAAAAGAGCAAGGAAATCTCGCATGGAGGCAGACTGGGTAGCATTCTGCACCTCTAGAAATGCCTGTACCAAGCTAATTAGATCCTAAAAAGCTAGATGCTTTCAAGCAGAACTAAAAGCCAAAAAAAACAAATCTGCCAAATTCTGGAACATCTTTAGAGAGGTTGAAGGTTGCTCTGCCGACACATCAATCCCAACCAAAATTTTGTCCACTGGATCCACCTACACAGACAGAGTCGATATACTAGAGCAGTTAAATGAGCATTTCGCCACCTCAGGACTAGTGTTCAACGCCTCACCTATCAACAAAATCATTCCACCGGACATGCCTACTACTGATCCTAATGTTAACCCTACCCCTACCCCACCTTATCCTACTACATTCAGCTTCCACACAATTACATTTAAACAAGTAGAGGACCTACTACTATCCCTGGATACTAAAAAGAGTGCAGGCACAGACAACATCGAGCCTTACTTCCTAAGACTCGGCCATCTTTACTTGACCACCCCCATCACCCATTTATTCAACATTTCATTGAAAAAAGGAGATCTTCCTCTGCTATGGAAAACTGCCTACATATTACCATTATTCAAATTCGGAGATCTGTATGACCTGAATAAGTATCACCCTATATCTATATTATCCATCCTGTCAAAACTCCTTGGAAAAATCGTCAATGTCCAAATCAGAGAACACTTGGATTCACACAATCTATTAAACCCGGTACAATCCGGATTCAGAGCCAAACACAGCACTGTAACTGAATTTGTAAAGGTAACTACAGATTGGCAAATTGCACTGGATTCTAAGAAATATGTGTTTGCTCTTTTTGTCGATCTTAGTAAGGCCTTCGACACTGTGGACCACAATGTTTTGCTCTTAGTCTTGAGCAATATCGGGCTCTATAGTTCAGTGATCAAATGGTTCTTCAACTACTTCACCAATAGACTACAACAGATCAAAGCAGCAGGTGATCTGTCTCCACAAAAAACCCTTCTAAGAGGTTGTCCCCAAGGTTCCATACTAGGCCCAATCCTTTTTGCAATCTACATCAATAACTTGTATTCTAGTCTCCACTCAGCTAATGTCCATCTATTTGCAGATGATACCGTACTATATACCATAAATTCCTCCTTGGACATGGCTCATGAGAGTCTACAGCAAGATTTTATCACTCTCCAGCATAATCTTATCAAACACAAACTCCTCCTTAATGCCAATTGCCAAAAAGACTAAAGCTATGATTCTCTCTCCAAAGCCAGCCTCTGGACCAACACATATTTCCCAGATCCTAATACTTCTTGATAAACCTCTTGAAATAGTTGAAACCTTTATATAGCTTGGGTTCTGGCTGGATAATAACTTAACTTTCTATACCACCTGAATGAAGTCTCAAAGAAATTAAGACAGCGGTTAGGCTTATTCTACCGTATTAAACATCTGCTCACCTCAGAAGCTAGGAAGAGACTAGTACAATCCACATTCTTACCCTTATTGGACTACGCTGACTTTCTTTATATGCATTGTCCTGCAGCAGTGCTCAACAAACTTGACACGCTCTACCACAGGGCCCTAAGATTTATCTTCAACCTACCTCTTCGCACTCACCACTGCCTACTGTACCAGGAATCAGGGTGGCCCTCACTTCCAGCTAGGAGAAAAGAAATGCTCTACTTTGGCTTATAGAGCACTATCCAATAAGCTGTCTACTTACATTTTGTATATGGGCCAAGGCATCTATGGCTTGAGACATTTCTCCTTACTCTGCTTACAGAATCCTAGAGTGAACACATCATATGGCATGGCTGCCATCAATTTTTCACTTCCATCGCTATGGAATACCGTGCAAAACTCATTAAAACTTGCCTCACTCCCAGGCATATTCGCATTTAAAGATTCACTAACTGTACTGTTGAAGGAAGCCTGCAACTGTTTTCATAGATACTGAACAACCTTCATCATGCTCCTCACACAAAACCTATGGCTAAAATGTTGATTAAGATACCTCCCTGTTAAGACTATCTAGCTCTCTTAACTCACTCCTTTTCATTCTGGCCTTCCTCTTCCTTTCATCTTCCTCTAACATACCCATTATCTTCTCACCTGCCTCCCCCCATTCTTACCTATACTACTATCTGTAGAGTGTCTTGGATTTTTGCTCCTCTACTTTTACATAATTTTTGCTCTGAATTGTATGTGTTCACCATTATGATAGGCTATTAGATACCGGCGTTCTGCGGTTCTCCTGTATAATGTTTTTACATTTTTGTTACTACCCTAATTGTGTTATGTTTGTTCTGAACTGCAATGTACTATTGTACAATGTTTCCTAAATTGTTGTTACTACCTTAACTTTCTGTATTTTGCTTGTACTGAACTGCAATATCCTATTGCCAAGGACTATCTTGAAAATTAGCTTGCTCAATGGTGTATATGCCTGGTTAAATAAAGTGATTGATTGATTGATTCAAACAGTAAGTCAGAGGGCATGACTAAGAGGGGGTGGGTGTTGCAGAAGATGAGCCGACTGATCAGAAGGCAATATTGGTCAGGTTACTGGGTGTGTATCTGGAGGGTGTTAAGCTGGTAAAATCCCAGCATCTGAATGGTATGTATAATGAAATTAAAATGGCTTCTTTCTGGGCCCATTGCTACATATGAACATATGAACATATGAACTTGCCAGCAGATAAATTCCTAATGGTCTATCAAGTCTGTTCGATTGTGCAACTAGCTGCTCCTACTCTGCAGCTACCCCTCCCTCTTCCCCTGTCCCATCTCATTTTGAAGCAACCCACAGTTCTACAGGATACCACTTCCACAGGCAATGCATTCCACCCAGACACCACTCTCTCCATAAAAAAGTGTCTTCTCATTTCCCTCCTGAACCTCCCCCCTCCAATCTCAGACCATGGCCTTGAGTGTCCCCCCCCAACTTGAAAAGCCCCTCCATGTCTGTCTTGTTTATACCTTTCATGTACTTGAAGGTTTCAATCATATCTCCCCTGTCCCTCCTCTCCTCTCCTCCAGTGAGTACATGCTGATTTCTTTTAGTACTCCTTACAGACAGAAATAGTGCAAGAGGACTGGAAATATTCCAAAAATAGCCACCCACATATTCAAGAAGGAAACAAGGCCAGACACTAACAACAACAAAAATGGAAAGGGACCTGGGGGTAGTCATATCAGATGACCTAAAGGTGGGCAAGCAATGTGAGAGGGCAGCAAGAAGGGCTAGGGGGATACTGGGATGCATAGGGAGAGGCATCGCCAGTAGATAACAGGAAGTTATTATCCCTCTGTACAGACAGTTGGTGAGACCCCATCTGGAGTACTGCATGCAGTTCTGGAGACCCAATCTCCGCAAAGACATAGACAGGATGGAGGCTGTCCAGAGGAGGGCAACTAAAATAGTACAGAGTCTGCACCGGAAGACATATGAAGTGAGACTTAAGGAGCTGAATATGTATAGCCTCGAGGAAAGGAGGGAGAGGGGGGACATGATAGAAACTTTCAAGTACCTCAAGGGAATCAACAAAGTCCAAGAGTGTAGCATCTTTCAAAAAAAGAGGCGCAAGAACAAGGGGCTAATTTGAAGATAGAAGGGGGTTGCCTGTGGAGGTAATTTATGAAGTATTTTCACAGAGAGGGTTGTGGATGCATGGAATGGCTTTCCAGAGGAGGTTGTGGAGTCAAAAACAGTGGTGGAATTCAAGCATGCATGGGACAGTCATAAGGCAATTCTAGGGGGTGGGGGTAGGAAGAAGTAGACTGCTGATTAACTAGGATCTGCAGCTTATCCATTAGGTAGGGAAATGGGCAGACTGGGTGGGCCAAGAGGTCTTTATCTGCCGTCAAAATCTATGTTTCTATGTTTCAGACCCAGATAACTGCAGATCTGGAAGCCTCACCTCAGTGCTCAGCATTGATAATAACAAATGTAGTGGTTCAGCACAAGAAGGTAATGGGCTGATCTTTGGCACATAACATGGCTTCACAAAAGATAGATCCTGTCAATTCAACCTGATTTCCTTCTTCAAGGAAGTAATCCAGGACATGGATGGGGTCATGTAATGGATGGACTCTACCTAGACATTAGCAACACATTTGACACCATATACCACATGGAAAACTTATGGAGTAAGAATCACAGTATGGGGTCTACAGGATAGCAAATTGGCTAACAGGTAGGAAGCAAAGAATAATGGTGGTGGAAGGTCACCATTCAGAATGGAGATGTAGTGTATTAAGTACCACAAAGCATGGTGCAGGGTCCACTGCTCTCTAACATATTCAAGAATGACCTTGAAGAAGGAGTCAGCAGCCTGCTAAACTTTAACGAAGACTTAAAATGAGCTGAACCAGTGGTCACAGCAGAGGAAGTATATTTTATGTGCTGCAGTAGGACCTACACAGATGCTGTGCACGGGCTGAAAAATTGGGACTTATGTTTAATGTAGGGAAGTGCAAGGCAGGGGCAAGGAATCCAAGTTGCACTTACACCCTGGACAGCATAACCAAGGAAACAGAGCTGGCGGGATAATTGTGGACAGTAAGCTAAAGCCAGGGAAGAAATGTGCTGAAACAGTCAAGAGAAAAAAAATGCAATGCTGAAATGCATAAGGAGGGGACTAAGTAGCAAATCAAGGGAGGTGATCTTCTCCATCTACACGGCCTTGGTTAGATTGCACCTGGAGTACCGTGTCTAGTTCTGGTCACCACAGCACAGAAAAGACATTGAAGAGGTTAAGAGGGTCCAGCACAGGACTACCAAGCTGATTAGTGACTTAGGGGTTAAAGGGAAACTGTCACCACTAAAAGTCCGACACCCAAGTGCAGGATTGGTCTGAATTTGCAGTTAGTGTGAAAAACCTTTTCCTTTTTCTTACTGTTTACTGCAGTATGGTAGATACATCCAGCTGATTCTGCTGACTTCCAAGCTGACATATCCCATAAGTACAAATCCCAGAATTCCCTGCAGCTGACATTAGAGCAGGGCTGCAGCAGTGGGAGATTCAACAGTCTGCAGTGCATATTAGAGGCTTTATAAATGCAGATCAGTTGTTTGCTGGTTCTACTGTTCTTCCAGGGCTAAGTACAGTCCTCTGTGACTATACTTAGCTCTGGGAGGACAGCGGGACCAGCTAGCAAAAGATCATAGCTTACAAAAAAACTCTAAGATGCACTACAAGCTATTGCATCTCCCGCTGCTGCAGCCCTGCCCCAATGTCAGGTGCAGGGAATTCTGGGACTTCTGGTTATGGCAAATGTCAGACTGGAAGACAGCAGAAGAGGCTTTATACAATCTACTGTACTGCGGTAAACAGTAAGTGAAAAAAAATGTATTTGCACACAAAATGCAGTTTGGAACCAGCCTTACACTTAGGTAGGGGGCTCTTAGTGGTGGCTGTTCCCTTTAAGAGAAAAGATTGGACATATTCAAATGATTTAACCTTGGTAAGTGAAGGTTGAGTGAAGATACGATCATGGTGTTCTGAATACTAAAAGGGATGGACAGGATGGAGTATACACAGATGTTTGAGCCAGTAAGTACTAGCAAAACTACAGTATAAGATATACACGTCATGAGTAGTGGTGGTGATTTGACAAACAAGTTTGATGTGTATCAAACTTTATATAGTCACTGTGTGGCAGAAGGGATGGACAAAAAGGACCTTAAGTTCCTTCTAACATAGTACTATGCGGTTCCAAGTCATAACGATGGACAAAAAAACAGCGGCAACCATGTAAGTGAATATACAATAGTGCAGCCCCAAACAGCAAATACACATAGCATCGAACATCAAAACAGTGACTACACAACCCCCCAAAAAATATATAATAAGCACACAGCTTCAGTGCTCCAAAATCTCTCTCTTTACAACAATAAGTTAACACAATACAGAGTACACGGTCACT
The DNA here is from genome assembly GCA_016271365.2 of Neoceratodus forsteri. Lineage (NCBI taxonomy): Eukaryota > Metazoa > Chordata > Ceratodontiformes > Ceratodontidae > Neoceratodus > Neoceratodus forsteri. The sequence continues at coordinate 313,118,241 of CM057453.1, read as the reverse complement.
ACAACTAATACTTGTCAGAAATGTTAAACTGAAACAAAAACTACACAACAGTTCACCACTACAGTGCAACCACAAGGAACAATCCAACTACACAAATAAACAAACCTGGAATCAAACCCAGGACACAATGCAATGAAGAACTTCGAAACAATGACCCTATCTATCTGCCTAGCACCCTACTCTACCAACTACGCCATGATGGAAGGACAATCAGCACCCGAACCAAAGGAGCACATATTACCACACAAACACATGTCACACACCAAATGACTTCATAGCAAGAAGACCAAATAAAGGCACATCTCCTCACAAGAAAAACACTTTAAAGATCAACACTTCAAACCTCTTCACAAGGGAAACAATATGAAGGTAAAGGCTGCACATGTCTTTATAGGTGCAATATTTTAAAGCTAATAACTTTAAAACACTTTCACAAAAAGCATTTTAATGTGGGGGGCTTTGCCATCCCACACTCCCCACTGGGGGATCCCCCCCGAACACCCAAACATCTCCTAATTAATTTAACTAACTCCAGGACTGCACACCCTCCACAATCACTCAGACCCCTTCACAATTATTCATATTAATCCTGCACCATTTATTCTCAGTCACTGTAATGACAGTAGCTATTGTTGATTCACTCAAATTGAGTCACTCATTTGACGCAATACTCTACCATGCTGCTCTGTTACAAGGGCATGTGTCATGTCTTATACCTATGCCAATCTCTTGTAGTATACATCTCTCTCTTTTTTAGGGGTTACTCTTGTTGTACATCTCTTGTAATTACAATAGTATCTTTATGTGGGCTTTGGCTGGCATAATCAGGATTGCCCTCAGCAAATGTCCCTGGACATCAGCTTTCATAGTACTTTGATGTCCATTCAGCTCAAAGGACTAGACAGCAGTATAACACTACCATTATCATAGAGCATATGCAAAACAATGCTAGTAACATGCTATGTTCTGTACTAACTGAATACATTCATGCTGTTCACATACAGACATCAAGGCACACTCATAAAACGCAGGGTACTTTGCTGTTGCACCTCTTCCAAATTAAAGTACCTCTCCTATACACAGATAGTTACATAAATACAGCATGTTGGAATGTTAGTAGATAGTGTAGGCAACATTTTCAACAGAGTACAAATCTGCAAATCTGCATGCTTCTAATTCTATTTAAATATTGTTTAGAATATGGATAAAGGACACTGACGTATAAACTGTATCAGTAGTTATTATTTTGCTTTCCCAAAAATGTCTCTGATGGTAGAAGTGATTTTTTCAACGTGAATGATTAAAATAATAAGTGCCCCTTAATAAATGCCTCATTTCTCATCATAAAGTAGAATCACAAAGATGTGACATTTGCTGGAAGAGTAGGTTCTGTCAAGTATAAAGCATTGGCTATTTTATGAAAAAAATGAACATGTTGTTTAGGTTTGAAAATTATTATAGCTCAGTACTGAGCTATTGTTCAGTGAGCTTCAGCATTGCTGAACAAGTAAGTTCTTCTTAAACCATAAGGCCACATCCTGCTCGATTAGAAAAAGTAGAGTTTCTGACTTTAACCTACAAGAGAGGACTCAATGTTTTCAAAGCTAAAACTGTGTGCAAACTACATGTTTTTCCTTTTTTATACAAAATATTTGCAAATGTTCCCTCATATACATATCAAGACTCTCTTTAATTTCTTGGGGTTTTAGATTGCTTAGCTTCCCTCTGTGGCCCTCTCATCCAATGTCAGCATATGTGATTGTCTTCCAATGCCTATAAGTATATCAAAGAGGCAGATAATGAGCAGACAAAGGCTGTTGTATGGTACATTATGACCACAAATATTATCTGGCACATTATAGGAAGGCAGCTGCAAAGGCCAACATAATGTTGGGTTGTATTACAAGGGGTATATCCTCGAGGAGGGAAGAGGTGATTCTGCCACTGTGTAGGTCATTAGTTAGACCACACCTGGAGTACTGCATGCAGTACTGGCACCGTATCTGAAGAGGGACATTAAGTTACTGGAGGGGGTGTAGCGCAGGACAACAAAGATGATCAAGGGGCTGGGGGACTTATCATACGACAGAAGGCTGAGGGAGTTGAACATATACTCACTGGAGGAGAGGAGGGACGGGGGGACATGATTGAAACCTTTAAGTACATGAAAGGAATAAACAAGACAGGTACAGAGGCTGTTCAAAGTAAGGGAGGGAGGGAGGGACACCAGGGGCCATGATATGAGACTGGAGGGAGGGAGGTTCAGGAGGGAGATGAGGAGACACTTTTTTACAGAGAGGGTGGTGGCTGGGTGAAATGCATTACCTGCAGAAGTGGTATCCAGTAGAACAGTGGGCTGCTTAAAAAGGGGATGGGACAGGACAAGGGGGAAAGTTAATGAAGGGGAAGTGTGGGAGGGAGGGGCAGCTGCAGAATAAGGGGTGCTAGCTGCACATTCGAGCAGAATTGATAGACCTCTAGGCCTTTATCTGCTGGAAAATTTCTATGTTTGTATGTTCGTAGGAAGATTTCTGGCTATTACAAAATGATAAACAAATGTATTGTCTTCCAGGTTTTAACCACAGGAACCTAGAGATGTAAGTCTGGTAACCAGGAGGTTACAGTTTTGAGATTCTGATGTGTGATTGTCAAGGAGATGATGTTGAGGTGGGAGAATAATTGTGGAGGATGGAAGAGCTGAAAACTACCAAGAACGTCAAAAGGCACGGTAGTTACAACATCAAAAAAGACCACAAGATGGGCGGATGTGAGACAGACAGACTGAAAGGAGAAGGGGTCACAATAACAGAAACTGTAATTAAGAAAAGCGTAGAAGAAAATCTGGAGATAAGAGTGTGGAAAAGGAATTCGGGGGGGAGGATGACCAATGGGTCTGGATGCAATGTTAACCTGAGGGAAGCAGGACTTGTTAGCATACAGTATGTCTTGCAAGTAGTGTTACTTGTACACCAAAAATCAGTATTTTTTTAAGTAATTACTGGTAACAAGGTTTACAGTGGTGACAGATTTGTGACAGGAGTACAAAAAGCCAAGCTGTTTTAAAGGACCATTGCCAGCAGTGTCAGTGGCTCGGCAGGTTGCACACTCACCTCTGAGGCTAGAAAATCACAAGGCTGTGGGTTCCATCCCCACACCAAGAACTTTAAATCCCAATACTGACACTGTAGTCAAGTATGGGGGGTGCTGCACACCTGAGGTGCCATTTTTCAGATAGATGTAAAATTGAGGGTCCTGTCTGCCTGTTCTGGTGCTTTTTCAGGTTGATGTTAAAGATCCTATGGCATTTCTCAAAAATAGTAAAGGAATTTTGCCAGTGTCCTGGCCAAATTTCCTCCATTCACTAAAAGTACTACTAGCAGCTTTTGGTTCAATGTCACTTGGTCTCCATCCATTGCCCTCCTTTCCCTCTCCCCAGGACAAGGCTGAAAATAGGCAGACTTGATTAGTCCTCCTTTCCTTGTCAACAAAAACTAAATACATAAATAAATTGTAATAGTTATTCTTACTGATAGAGCCTGAGAGAAGGGGTGGGAGGCTTAATGTCTAAATAGTTCCTCAGAAATCCAAATAGCATACAATTGTTACTGTAGTGTTTCAGACATTGTTAAACACCAGGAATGAACCAATAATTGTAATTATAGTGTGATTTTAATTTAATGGTTACCCAAAAGTAGGTATTAATAAAGAGAAATGAAACTCCATAGTATAGAAGAGAGAGAAAATATTATGAAGTGTAATGAGCAAGACTAAAGCTTTCACTATTTGAATGCCCACAATCAAAATGTTACTAGGTGAAATGATTCTTAATTCTGATAGTTATGGATCCCTGTGGAGAGTATGTCTTCATTAAATAATCTGAGACCCAGTGGAAAAGCTTGTATAATATAGATGCAGTGTGGAGAATAATAAAATGAGGGTCAATGATTACTCCTGATGAAGCATTAGATGACATGCAGTGTGAAGAATAATAAAATGAGGGTCAAAGATTACTCCTGATGAAGTGTTAGATGACATGCAGTGTGGAGAATATTTAAATGAGAGTCACAGATTACTCCTGTTGAAGTGTTAGATGACATGCAGTGTGGAGAATAATAAAATGAGGGTCAAAGATTACTCCTGATGAAGCGTTAGATGACATGCAGTGTGGAGAATATTTAAATGAGAGTCACAGATTACTCCTGATGAAGCATTAGATGACATGCAGTGTGGAGAATAATAACATGAGGGTCAAAGATTACTCCTGCTGAAGCGTTAGATGACAAGTAGTGTGGAGAATATCTAAATGAGAGTCACAGATTACTCCTGATAAAACGTTAGATGACATGCAGTGTGGAAAATAATAAAATGAGGGTCAAAGATTACTCCTGATGAAGCGTTAGATGACATGCAGTGTGGAAAATAATAAAATGAGGGTCAAAGATTACTCCTGCTGAAGCGTTAGATGACAAGCAGTGTGGAGAATATTTAAATGAGAGTCACAGATTACTCCTGATGAAGCGTTAGATGACATGCAGTGTGGAGAATATTTAAATGAGAGTCACAGATTACTCCTGATGAAGCGTTAGATGACATGCAGTGTGAAGAATAATAAAATGAGGGTCAAAGATTACTCCTGATGAAGCGTTAGATGACATGCAGTGTGGAAAATAATAAAATGAGGGTCAAAGATTACTCCTGTTGAAGTGTTAAATGACATGCAGTGTGGAGAACATTTAAATGAGGGTCAAGCATTACTCCTGCTGAAGTGTTAGATGACATGCAGTATGGAAAATAATAAAATGAGGGTCAAAGATTACTCCTGTTGAAGTGTTAGATGACATGCAGTGTGGAGAACATTTAAATGAGGGTCAAACATTAGTCCTGATGAAGCATCATGTTTTGACATGTGAAGCACCACAGCTTGGTGCCCTGTTTCCTTTCCTTAATTTTACCAATAAATCATGATTTGTTTTGCAGTTTTTGGTACTTGCCAATTTATTGTCATGCCTAACAGAGTGCAGCTTCTTGTGATTTCTGTATCTGCAGTTTCAGATCACCCTCTTCTCTACTGTGAACAAGTGGTTGTAGTGTTGCTCAAAGAGGGAAAATTAAATAGAGAAATGTTAACTTAATATAACCAAACAGTTTCATTTTAGATAAATTCATTAATACATATGACACACTACTTCAATATATTCATAACATATTTATACTGATCACAGAAATTGAATCAGGCTAATTTTATCATTTAAACAGTAAGGCTTAAGTGTCTTTAAAATGACAATCCACCAACTTTCATGCTGCAACAGAATGTGAATTTAGTCAGCTACTTTCCAGCTTTTGGTGACAGGGTCAATGCCCATAAACTATGTTAGATCAGAATTTGAGCCATAAGACTCACAGAAGTGTGCACCCAAGGGGCTATCCAGTTTACTATTAACTATCTCCTTAATGTGTTATTAAATAATCAGTTTCAGGAGCGTGATAGTTCATTACTTGTAAATCTTTACAAAAAGGTACCAGATCACATTCACAATAATTTATTCCTCGTTATAAATTCCATGATTTCCATTTTTGTATTTGCAATGAGTGGGTGCTGGAAGGAGCTACAGTACCATTATCTGCATTTTTAAAATATACCTATAACACGATGTGTTTTTGATAAATCTGGTGCTTTCCTTGTTGTAAATCACGTTGAGCACCCTCAATCAAAGAACATTTTAACAGAGGTTGGGGACACCAGTCTCTAATAGCTGTGCCACATGTGTGCAAAAAGAATTTCCATGTTAAACTTAAAGCAGTAGTGCATCAAACAAAATTGTAAGCCGTACAGTATAAAATCTACTGGATCTGATCTCTGTCCTGGCCACATGTCAAAACGTGTTCTACAGTGAATACACCATCCTGATATTTCATAGATGTGTATAGTGATTCTACATTTCTCCAAAGTCATACATAATCCAGTTCACAAACAAAAATCATGATACTTCTGTAGGGCATATCTGTTGCCAGCTGGGGTTCATCAGGTTCAAATGAACATCCTTTTTTGAACCTTATTTATTTATTTATTTTGGGTTTGTTTTATCTGTCTCTTTACTTCCCCGGTAGTGCAGAGACTGTGGTCCACATGTTCCCTGTGCTTCCTGTTTTCACACGCCCCTCCCAATGATCTGCTGCCAATCCGTGTGACTCCTGAAGTCAGCATGAACCTGTATGCACTGCTGGGAGAAGGAACATGAGCTGCCTGAAACTACAGTGGGAGAGAAAGGTAGCATGAGCTGAGCAGCCCAAGACATGGGAGGAGAAAGGTAATGTGAGCCACCAGAGCCCAACTGACAGTGGAAGAGAGGCTAGCATGTCAAGCGCAAGCCACTCACTCACCTGGCACACAGTACAGTGATTGAAAAAGTGCAAGTTACCAGAGTCTGTACGACATGCAGCATGGCATTGACTGTGGGCCACTGACCCCACCCGACTTGTACAGTATGGGCGAAAGGTAGCATGACCCATGCCTGATATGCAGAGAGGTAGGGGTCAGGCAGATGGGGAAGTGCGGTGGTGGCAGTGGGTAAAGTCATGGCAGCAGATCAAACTCTAGCTGGAGGTAGGCAAACAAGATGAAGAAGCCGAGAACAAGCAGAGACAGCAGGTGGGATGCTATGATGCAGTAGCCATGCACAAATGGGTGAAATAGGCAGCTGACCAGTAAGGAGCATGACAACACAGGAAGGTCAGGAAAGGGAAAGTGGGGGAAATGGCAGCCCTTTGGCTGCTGTAACAAACTGTTCATCTGAAGGCTGCTGGGGTATGCATGGCTATGAGAGCTTTCCCAAATCTTATTCCCGGTTCCCAATTGTAGTTGTACTCCAGGTATAAAACAGTCAGACAGCTTAGGCTGCCTGTTGGGATATTTGTACTAGCACAGTCGCACTTCATAGTTAAAGCAGAATCATTGCATTAAATGAATTGATAAGTGGAATTACCAAACATAAGTCCCCAAGCTTTCTTGGCTCCTGTGTTTGAGCAGCCTTGCCCTGGCACTTTGACTCTGTCTTGAGTCTTCCTCAGGGGCAGTGGGTGACTCACACTATGCCCCCTCCGAGAAGTACTTATTAATTTGTTATTATACTGCCCCGCCATACCACTGTGAAAGCCTTCAAAAAAAATAATAATAAATAAACAAAGGCCATGTGGTTATTCAAAGGGCCATGACCAGTCCTGCAAGGTGACATAAGTTAAAAAACTAATCTAGAATGCATGTGTATGTGTTCTTTACATAACACTAATTATAGACCCCAAGCGCTTATAGCAATTATAAAATAAATGGGTATCTTTGCAGTTAATATCTTTTCAAAAAGAAAGCATGTTGTCAGCAGTTTACAATTTGAAGAAGGTTGAAAATACACAAAATGTAGCTGGGAGGCTGAAAACAAAGGCTGAATCCATTCATAATTATAGACCTCAAGCACTTTCAGGAATCATAAAATAAACATGTATCTTGTGGCTGAAATCTGTTGAATAAGAAAATATGTGTTGTCAGTGGTTTACAGTTCATATAGGAGGAGAAAGGTAGTGCAAACTGCTAGAATTTGCCCTGACATACAGCCAGCAGAAGAGGGAGCACGAGTACCAGAAGTAGTTAGAAGAGTTCATTTTTAAGACCATGATTTTTCTGAGAGGCTATCACAACATTTTGAGAATCTGAAATATAAGACTCAAAATTTAGATATTGGAAAACATTGATAAAATATGGGTGAGATATGTTTAAAAGAGCTGGGATTTGGGGACAGAGCCCTGATGCAAAATTATGACATACTAGCTAGCTACAAAAAACATAATGATTTAGAAATGATGGGCAGTCTTGTAAAATCTCATTAATCGTATTTTCTGGAAATCTCATTTCTGTTTCAAACATGTCAACCCCAAGAGGCAATGTGAGTCAGCCGAGAGCATCCAAAATACCATGGAAGATAGGGTGACTACCCAAGCTACAGTACCCCTGTGCATGTCATGTCAGTGTTTACTGCCTTTCTGAAAGTGTTCAGAGAACTCAAACAATGAATGTTATAAACAGTAGTCAGTGATATAAAAACAAATTAGATCAAGTTGTTCATTTATTTAGTATTTTGCTCACCAGGAGATAAGATTCACTATCTTATGTTGGTAAGGGTCCCAATGAATAGAAACATAGAAACGGGTGGCAGATAAGGACTGCTTGGTCCATTCAATCTACCCATTTCTTCCTATCTACAATATTACCACAGACCATGCCCAGTCTACACTTTTCTTCCTTTGTGCTTATCACGTGCATTCTTGAACACCACCACCTCCACTAGAAGGCTGATCCAGGAATCCACTACTCTTTCTGTGAAGAAGTATTTACTCACCTCTCTGCTGAATCTACACCCCCCAGCTTCATATCATGTCCCCTTGTTCTTGAACGCCTTTTCTTCTGAAAAATACTCCCCTCCTGTACCTTATTTACCCCCGTGAGGTATTTAAAGATCTCTATCATATTCCCCCTTCTCCCTCCTCTGTCCCATGGTGTACATATTGAAATCCTCATAGGGCTTTTGATGCAGACCCTGTACCATTTCAGTTGCCATCCTCTGGACCAACTCCACTCTACAGTATGTCCTTCCAGAGATGTGGTCTCCAGAACTGGACACAATACTGTAGGTGGAGTTTTGCCAGTAGTCTATATAGAGGCAACAACATCTCCCTCTTTCTGATGGTGATACCCCTCCCTATGCACCCCAGCATCCTACGCTCCCTCCCTACTTCCTTGTCGCACTGCCTGGCCACCTTTAGGTGGTGCCCACTGTACAGTAATCAGTTAGTCTGTAACACCTAATGACCAAATAAATAGCCCAGTAATTTACAATGCTTGTAAAGATATAATACTGTGGAAGTAGGGCAGTAGATTGTCCCCCTCTCCTGTCTCATTGGATATATCCTTTTATGTTGTTATCCTTCATAGTTGTCAATCTTATTTTTAAATATAGTTTTATTTTTAGACTTGGTTCATTCCAGATTTCTGTCACTCTCTGGGCATAGTAGTATTTTATTTTATTAGTTTTAACTATATTAGTATGGACACTTCTCTTGTGCACATGTGATTTGGAATTTGATGACAGTGAAGCCATAGCGTCCAGTTTGTTGCAAATGTTTGTGCGGTGGCTTTTAGGCTGTTAACTAGAAAAATAGTCGCTAGGTGCTTGCTGTCATGGAGGAAACAATGGATGGCACACAGTTAGCATTGTTCATGGTTGTGTAGTCAAGTACCTTGCAGTCATTTCCTGATTGCTTAAAATGGCAGTAATTAAATGCCCCAGGTAATGACCTAAGTGCACTGATACTCTCGATCTCTGTATTCTGGTATCATAGAAACACAGAAAGTGTTGGCAGAAAAGGAGTGGTAAGCCCATCTAGTTTGCTCTGTTTTTAGTGACACCTAGACCCCACCTTTAAGCAAGCATGCACAACAGCAAGTTAGTATTGTACAATACTCAGCCAGTCACAGCTTCAGACTCTATGCCTCAGGTACAGTTATTATCAGCTTCTTGCTAGCCTCCCATATTGAATAAATATATGAGTTCACCCTGCAGCCAAACAGATAATAATAACTTTCCTTGGAGCAAGGGGTACAGGAGAGCTCAGATAGGAGTTATTTAGCTTCAGAATAAGCCATAAAATACACTACAGAGCATATAGAACTCCAGGGCTTCTGGGGGGCCTGGCAGCCCCCAGCCCCCCTTTTTTGAAACAATCACAGAGTGCAAGAAAAGATCCCGCCCTTATAAAAATCCTCACAACAGGCCTGTAGGACATCCAGAGGCACTGTCCTGCAAAATGAAATCAATAAATATTACCAGATTTGGGGTTAAGGATCCTGCCCCTGACACTCCGGTGGGTAAACTTTGTTTTGTGGACCCGAGACAGGGTAAACAGTGTTGGCATAACTGGATATCTAGTTTAAAGAAACAGATTCTTTATTTATTTGGGTTTTGTTAACTGGGTTAGTGTACTACACAAGTGAATGCCTATTTCCAGGCATGACCCAGGAGTATACATAGCAAGCATACAAGGTAAATACAACAGGAAATACAGAATATTATTAACCAAACAATCACGTACAATAATAGAAGCATAGTAATTAAGTACAGGTACATACATTTGTAGAGAGCAAGTGATTTTTAGTACTGTTCTAAACACATGGCGGGTGGCAAAACCTGTAATACCCACCAGAATAGCTCGCATTTGGGGGAAAGATGGGAAAATGCTAGCTCACCCATGTTTGTACTGCACCTCGGTTCAGTCAGCAAGGACTGGTGCAACGTGTTGTTTCTGACAGCTATTTTCTGACTATCTTCACAACATTATCCCATTGCCAACAGGGTTAATTTTGAAGTTATTTAGAATCATAGAATCATAGAAATCTGGCAGTAGAAAAGGACCCAATTGGCCCATCAAGTCTGCCCCTTACCTCCACGCCCTACTTGTTTCTTTTGTCCAGAGATCTCCCACTCTGTCCACTATTCAACCCCTTGTGTCTGTCCCAAGCCATCTTAACTCCTTCCACCATTTCGGTCCCCACCACCTCTTCTGGCAATCTGTTCTGGGAATCCACCACCCTCTCAGTGAAGTAACACCCCCTCACATTACCCCTAACCTTCCTCCTTCTGTAAGTAGGCTATGACCCCTAGTTCTAGCACCTACTTTTCTTGTAAATAAGTACCCCCTTAACTTATTAATCCCCTTCATGTAATTAAAAATGCTTCCATCATGTCCCCCCTCTCCCTTCTAGCCTCCAGCTGGTACAGATTCAACTCCCTCCATCTCTTCTCATAGGGCTTCCCATGCATACCGTGCACCATTTTGGTTGTCCTTCTCTGAACCCTTTCTATCCCATCTATGTCCTTGCATAGATGAGGTCTCCAGAATTGGACCTTGAAAGCCTAGTGAGGCCTCACCATGCATTTATAAACTTACATCAGCACCTCCCTCCTTTTGCTTGTTACACCCCTCCCTATGCATGCCAGCATTTTATTAGCTTTGTCCACCACCTTGCTGCATTGGTTCCCCACATTAAGGTTATCTGAACTTATAATTCCGAGATCCCTTTCCTGCTCAGTTGTCTTTACTCCCCCCCCCCGTGTGTAAATGGTTTGTGGGTTATTACGCCCCATGTGCATTACTGTACACTTTTTGGCATTGAATTTCAGCTGCCAAGTTTCCGACCACTGTGCCAGTATCCTAATGCAGATCTTCGTATCATCTGCAAATAGGCAGACCTTTCCCTGCAGTCCCTCCACTGTGCTGCTGATATAGATATTAAAAAAGAAGGGTCGCTGGCCCAGTGGCACTGAGAGTTGAGGCGCTGGATGCCACACCTTGTGCCATGTTGATGACCGGGTTCAGGAATAAGCCTGGGCTGTTGGGGGTAGGCAGGGGAGAGAGAGAGAGTTAAGCATCTGGAGAACAGATCTCCTCTCTCTCAGGAGGGGGGGATCATGGTTCGACATTTGACTGGCCTCTGGCAGAAGTCAGGGGCACAGCAAGCATTGAACTGATGTTGAGGGATGGGGAGTGGTGACAATGGCAGTGATGCCTTGGCGTCTGGGTGTGTGCCACTCCCCCATGAACAGGGAAAATGCCCCGCAGGCTCTGGGGAGATGGAACGTCGAGGTAGTCCTCTCATTTCCCCCACCTGCCTGACTCCACGGCCCCCGATGAAACCAGAATTGTGCGGGGTGTAGTCCACTCCACCTTGTCCTCACCCAAGGGGCAGAACTGAGGCTTCATGGGGGGTCAAACAAGAAGCCAGGTAAGGTGGCAGAGGTGGGAGGCAGGCCTCATTGATGCTCTTGATGATGCAGTGCCTGCAGGGGCAGGGTGTGTATAAACAGTAATTTAAAAAAAAAAAAGATGGGTCCCAGGACCGACTCCTGTGGCACCCTGCTCGTCACCCCTTCCTACCTGGCATGCACCCCATTTACCACCACACTCTGGCTTCTATCCTTCAGCCAGTTCTCCATCCACCTTATCTTTGGTCCCACCCCCAAACTTTCTAGCTTATTTATGAGTCTTCTGTGGGGGACAGTGTCAAAGGCCTTCCTGAAGTCCAGATAGGCCATGTCCACTGCCCCTCCTTGATCAACCACTCTCATCGCCCAATCAAAAAACTTGATTAGGTTCATTTGGCATGACCTCCCTTGTGTGAAATCATTCTGTCTGTCATCCTGTAGCCCACTGTCAACAAGGTAGTTGACCATCCTTTCTTTTAATAGTACCTCCATTACTTTACCCACCACTGAGATTAGGCTGACCGGATGATAATTTTCCTCCTCCTCCATGCTGCCACTCTTGTGAAGTGGCACCACCCCCACCCTCATGCAGTCTTTAGGCACTCACCCTGTATCCAGGGACAAGTCGAACAGCCTCACCAGAGGTGCTGTCAGTTCCTCCCTTAGTTCCCAGAGTACCCTATAGGATTAGTTCAAGTGCTGCCTGCTGTTCATTAGAGGGAAGGTTGTGATGATTGTTTTCAGAGTTACTCTCACAGATTTTTTTCACATCCTTCAAAACCAGATTGTGATATACAGTATAGTAGCTTACATTAGTGCCCTCTTTATTTAACGCGGAGTGGGGTGCAGTACTGTTTAGCACCCTATTGAATTAGCGCATCAGCTTCATGTTCAATTACAGCACTATGTTCCCTGTAATATTAGCAATCAGCTTATTGCAGTGCATTTGTCAGTTAAGCTAATATAGCAAAAATAAACAGATCGCTAATATTTCCTGCTACACAGCACCTTGACACATGATTTGCAGTGGTAGGTTAGAATTCAGACATAGGTTTGAATAAGTCCAATCTGAAAACTGCCCCCCATTATTTCTGTCTCTCTTGGAGCATTGGTTTCAAGTTCTTCACATATAGTAGTGTCCAGTATTCCACTACTTTTGACAGCTCTTCCAAGTTTGTTCCAAACTGTGTTTTCTTATCATCATTAATTGCTGTATGTGAAAGTGAAGTTGCAAGTGAATGCACACATATCTCAGTTTCTTCAGTGAGAAGTGAGAAGTTTCGCCTTTCCTTGCTGTCAGTAGATATTCCATTTTCCCTTTGCTGGAGCCTTACATGTTGTAAAATTCAGAGTCGAGTGGTAAATGGCTTGTTGTTGCTTAGAAAAAAAGTTTTTCATGTGCAATTTTCTAAACAATTTCAATAGATTCATATGGAACTTGAATGAGTCTGTTTTGGGGGTTAGGATAAATGACAACCCTCAGCTCAGCACTACAATAAGTATTTGATTCAATGTCACTCTGGTAAACGTATTACTTTATTATCTCTCCCAGAGTTTCTAACCTGACTGATGTTCATTTCTTTCTCTCGCCTTTTTCTCCTGGTGTTTTTCATTTGTAAGTTTTGTCCCTTTTTTGTTGTCAACTTTTAGCCTGTTGCTGTCCACCTCCCCCCCAAAAAACATATAGGCCCGGGGTCGGGGGAGGGCTTATTGAGACCACTGACTAGGCCTCTGATGATGACATTTGCACTGCTTTGCTTTTAAATGTGTTATTTTGTCTCTTATTTTCTAATTGTGAGTAAAATCTTGAATGTCTACAGCTTTTGAACTGAAATGGCCCATCCCAGTTATGCACCTAGCCACAACTGTAGTACAGTGAAGCCAGCCAGCATGCAACGCAATAAGTTGCAGTAAGTGACGTGTCACGATACACTACATGACAAAAGGACTTAACTGCTATTGAATCCCATGGTTCCTTGCAGCATACTGCAGTATGTTGTGATATACTGCAGCATTACTGCGTTGCATCTGGGTTGGTGCTGCCATATGTTTCATCTTGAATTAGCTAGTTACACTTTTGTTCTATAAGCTCTTTTTCATGCTTAGCAATCTCTTCTCATAGTGCAGTGACAAAGTCTTTAAAACCTGTGTATCTTTATAGTTATGTAATTTGCATTGTTTTCTGTGTTCAGTTTCTAAAAGCACCATAAAGCGTTCTTCAGTGTCTAAATCAAGTTCACAATCAGTCATTATAACAATCCTTCAATGCCTTGTCCCACTATTGTTGCAGTTCAGCATTTGCTAGACCATCAGATGGTGTTTTGGAGCTAGTAGGTGCCCTGCCCTGCTATAATCTTGTGTGTTTTAATTCACCACATAATGAGTTCAGAAAACAGCAGTCACTCAAGTAGCTGGGTTATTTCTAGGATGCTTCTTGGTGGAATTCAGGGGAAGAATCATGTGTGTAAGTATAGCAGAATAAATTATGGAACTCCAATATATAAATCCAGTATTTTCAATTTACTGATTTTCATAACACATCAGCATATAGGCAACGTTCCATGGCCACTCCGATACTTCATCTGGGCACTGGTAAACTGTGTTAAATCTGCTTTTAAGCTGCAAGCCTTAACCTTTATTTTCTCTGAAGTCCCTTCATATACGTTTTGCCTTATAAAGTCATGAATCTTGCTGCAGCAGAGAACAACAGGGAAGATTTATTATTTTTATTTAATTCACTTCAGAATCAAGATCTTATGGATGATTTTAATCTTTATTTTTTTTATTTTATTTTGCATGATTAAAAAAAGATTAATACAGTACATTAAATACAAACATCAAGAGCACCATACAAAGACGCATCATTCCACACATCCCAGGAGTTACAGAGTAACACATAAATACATATTACCATAGTGCTGTTTGTTAAGTAACAAAACAAATTTACACTACATCCAGAGCATCAATTTTGTTGATAAATGAATACCATAATGGGGGGCATGGCTTGGACCCAGACGACATGGCTGCTTGAGTCTTTTGCTCTGTCCCTCCCTGGCGCTCTATCATGCGAAATCAGCAGTGATGCCACGCTGAACTATGCATTTAACAGCTGAAAATCCTTCCCCTACCCCATGCCGCTACTACCCTGCCATTGTTTTGCCCAGTGATCTGTTTTCCCGGTGCCAATTGAGCTGACGTGCAGTACTAGCCACGCTGCCTCACTAGGCTGCATAAGCCACCTGGTGCTGTGTTAATTATTCTCAATGAGTCATGCAACAGAGACCTTTGCGCCCATGTGGAAGTTGTTGGGTCATGATTATTGGTCGTCTTACTGCATTTTCCCTCTGAATTTGGAAGCATTTACCTTCTTGAGACAACTTGCCTGATGGGAGTGAGCGAGCAAAGTGATGGCAGCCTCCGCTGATACTGGTAGTGGAGCAAGCTGTACTCAGGGCCTTCCCGGGTAGACACAGGTGGGGGTTGCCCTCACAAACATTACATGGATGCTGGAGGACTTACTTGTCAGGGTAGATGGAATCGGGGCAGCCCTGGAAGGAAACGTGGCTGATGTCAAATGTTTGGAGGATAAACAGAATGTTCTTGAGCAAAGAACCGATGATCTAGAAAGGCAGCACATTTTGATATGGCAGAGACTGCGGAAACATGAGGCAAAGCTTGCCAGACTCTGGGAGAGGGCCAAGGAGCAAGAGAATAGGGGAAGGAGGAGCAACATTATGATTCTGGGGGTCCCCGAGGGCATCGAGGGCCTCAACATGGAGAGGTTCACTAGCGAGCTCCTACAGCAACTCCTAGGGGACAGGTAGAGAGAACCTATTGAGGTGGAGAGGACCCATAGGATAAGGGTCAGAGTGGAGTGTTCCTCTGCCCCATGAACTATTATTGCCTGTCTATTGCGCTACTCAGTCAAAGAGAGAATGATAAGGGTTGTGAGAGATCTTGGAGAGCTTACCTGGTGGGGTGCCCCAATCTCTCTTTACCAGGATTTCTCTCAGGAGGTAGCAGCTATATGAAGGGCATTTGGCCCCATTAAGAAAGTCCTGCAGGCAAACTCTTTCCGATACCAGTTGAAACGACTCATTGCCCTGCACATCTCAAAAGGCGACAACGTTTTTTCTGGCAGAGTACCCCAGAGATGCCGAAGTGTGGCTTCATAACCACTGGCCAGGCCTTCTCCCTAAGACTGCATCTCTCAGACACCTCTGGGTACCTGGGAGGCATGACAACAAATGGGCTGAAAAAAAGGAGAAATGGTTCCCGGAGGACTTTAATCACAAGTAGACTGGTCCTGCTGTTAATGGTTCCCCCAGCTCCTCTTCTCCCGAGTATGGGAGACACGCTGATTTGGATGGCAGACTTGTTGATAAGCAACACCCGGTAATGCAAGAAATGTCCCAAAGGAGGAACCAAGGGAAGCACCCACTCCCTGCGTGCCAATGTCAGTGTTCCAGAAGCCTCCGCCCCGCAGCCACCGGTACATCTGTGTCCTCCCCCCCCTGCAAAGCTTCCCAGGGCTGAGGCCCTGTCCTTAGATAGGCCCCCAATCTGTGACCAATGTGAAGGGGACCATAGTGAGCCCATGGACCCTACCACCCTGCTAGATTGGGAAGATGTGGTAGAAGAAATGGAGGAAGAGTGGACGATGGTAACTGGATTACTTAGACCTGGACCTAAGACATTCGCCAAGGCCTTGGCTACTCCACAGCAGACACGCAGGGGTAAGGAGAACCAAATGAGCTGCCCTGCCTCACCTGGAAAGAATGGATGACTTCTAAGACTGTCTACCTATGGCTAAGACTCCTTCATAACTTTGTTTGCTGTGTTACTCTCTGTTTTTGTATTGATTGTTTGACTGGAGAGGGTGGCTCACCGGGTAGTTGGAGGTGCTCTGCACCAAGGGCTTGCCCTGGCTGATGCACCCACCATTCAGCTACTTCTTAGTGACCCTTGGGCCCCAATCTCTCCATTGCTACTGCTGAGGAAGGGCAGTTGCCCCCCTCACCCCCTCCATAACTGCCTGCCCATCTAGGGGATAGCTCTACAGGGGGAGATCTTGGGTATCCTGGGGGTCAAAAAGGAAATCTCACTGCCACCTTCTGATGGTCAGATTTGTTTTTGATGGCCATTGCTACCTTTTCTGGATGCCTTCCTTGTGAGAAAGTGTCAGGGAAGGGGCTTCTCCCTCCCTCCCATATTCCCCCTTCCCCCCCCTTTTTCAGCTGTTACTTATTCTACGTACTGGCTGCCAGCTGAATGCCAGCTGGGATACCCTGGCCACAGGAGTAAATATCCCTCTGTACTATGAGGCCAGGTGGGGACAGGTCTTGGGTAAATTGTACAGACCTTCCGCTCCCTCTATTGGTGCCTGAGTCAGTGTGGCTGGAAGACCCATCTGGGCCTTCCCTCACACGCTCACCTCATACCATTAGCTTGGTTACTTCTGTTCAATATCTCACTATTATAGTTACAATTACTGATTGTATATTGCTGTTGTTGTTATTGCATCTTAATGCAAAGTTTTTCATATTGCACTGCATAGCTAATCTGTTTTTGTACCCTGACTAGGTTCCATCTCGGGGTTGTGATACTTACCGTAGCCCTCCTTAGCCTGTGCTCCATTTCCTCTCCCTCTCCTTGTTCCCTCCAGTCTTCATGAACGTCCTCTGCACCAGCAATCTCCTCCCTGCTTTCAGCTCCTTCTCTTCTTCAATTTCCTGGTGGACAATCATGGCTGGTAAGACTCCTCCACCCCAGGGTTGGAGGTGCATCTCCTGGAACATAAAAGAGTTCAACCATCCCACCAAGCGCACCAAGGTGTTACAATTTTTGAAATCTTTGTGTGCCGATGTGGCCCTACTTCAAAAGATGCACCTCACTGCCAGAACTGTTTTGTGGCTCAAATAATTGTGGGTAAGCTCAGTGATAGCCAGCTGTGCCTCGAGCAAATCCAGGGGGGTGGTTATCCTCATGCACAAGGCATCCCCTTGGGAGATGGAAGACACCCAAACAGACTCCCAGGGAAGGTGGGTAACCGTCAGGTTCTCATATCCTGGGGAGGAGGGTGCTCATAACCAAGGTATATGGCCATAACAGTGATTCAGGATAGTTCTTTCCAGGTATCAGTCAGGCCCTCTCTAGCTTAACAGATGGATTTGCGGACATCCCAATACTTATAAGGGGTGACTTCAACTTAGTTTTGGATATTTTTCTTGACAAATCCCTCCCTACTCCACAGTCGCACCCTAAAGACCTGGCCAGGCTCACCGATTTGATGTCAGAGTGGGTATGTGTGACCTTTGGAGGAGGGACAACCCAAGGGGGTGGGATTACTCTTTCTTCTCAGCAGTCCACAATATTCATAATAGGTTGGACTTTTGGTTGGTTAATCAGGCAGCCCGCGCCTGGGGTCTCAGAGGTCAGAATAGGGAATATTATTATTTTCGATCATGCACTAGTATCTCTCCTGTTCTGTCCACCTGGTCAAGGGGCTCCCTCCATGAGGTGGAGGTGCAACCCCCTGCTACAGGATAAAGAGTTTCAGGCCTTCATAAAGGACAAAGCTCGTACCTATTTCTCACTGAACGCCTCAGACGAAGTCTCTGCTGCCACAATCTGGGAAGCCTTCAAGGCGGTCATTAGAGGCAGGATAATCTCCTACTCAGTGGCTAAGAACAAGGCCCAGGCAGCTGAGGCCTGCAGATTGCACGCGGAACTCACCTCCCTGGAATCACAATTTAAAGCCTTGGCACCACAGATGGCTAATGCCTCCCTCCCTCCTTCCCACTATTATGGACTTGAAATGCCACATTAACAGTCTCCTGAACAAGAAAGGGGAATGGCAGCTCCTCCGCTCTAAGCATAAACCATGGGAGGGGGACATCAAGGGGGGCAGGCTGCTAGCTTTTCACCTGCGTAAGAAGCAAGCTGCTTCCAGAATCCATGCACTTAGAAACAAAGAGGGGAAAGTAGGCTCAGCACCTGAGGAGATCAACAAGACGATGCATCTTTATTACAAGGCCCTGTATCAGACACGCTCCACACTCACACTGGAGGAGATCTCCAAGAAGCTCTCAGAATTCTGTCATGGGGTTCACCTCCCCAAGCTCTCGTAGGTAGACTGCGCCAGCCTAGATGCCCCCATTGATATAAAGGAACTCCAGACTTCCCTCTCTCAAATGGCCAAGGGTAAAAGCCCCAGGGACTGATGGAATGACCGTGGAGCTTTATCAACTTCTCAAGTCTGAAATTACCCCACCCCCGCGGGCTCTCCAAGAGGTGCACTGCAAGGGCTCACTTCCCCCCATTATGCGGGAAGCACTCATCATGTTACTCCCCAAGAAATCTTCTGATGCTTTGGATTGTTTTGCATGTTTGTAGTTAATTTGAAGTTCATTTGTATCACCAGGTAAGGAAAAAGGTCCGGCTACCCATACGATGCACAGGGGAATCGCCAGACCTCACCCAACAACTAGCACACTGAAATCTGACCAATGGAAAATCATGTACACAAATGCTCACAGTCTGGGAAACAAGATCCCAGACCTGCATGCAATAATGGCAGAGGCTAAACTGGACATAGCCATTAGCGAGACGTGGTTTACCAATAACCACACTTGGGAGACTTCAGTACCTGGCTATGTACTGTTCAGAAGAGACCGAGGTGCAAAAAGGGGGGTGGAGTGGCCCTTTAAGTCAATGAAAATATCAAAGCTACAGAAATTCAGAATACACATAAGGAGCCAGAAGAACTGTAGGTCACCCTGGAAACAGGAAATGGGACAGCCATATGAACAGGGGTTGTGTACAAGCCTCCAGACCATGGGGAGGACATAGACACATTACTGTTAGAAGATATGCAAAATATGACAACTAAAGGGGAGGTTCGGATAATGGGACACTTCAACATGCCAGATACAGGTTGGTTAATATCAGCAGGAACATCTGCCAGAACTAGACACATGGTGGATTCCCTGCAGGGGCAGGGCCCCAAACAACTGGTAAAACAGCCCACAAGAGACAGGGCTATCCTAGATCTAGTACTGACTAACAGGGAAAGGATCACAGATCTCCAGTTAGAAGGTCACCTGAGGGCCAGTGACCATTACATGGTATGGTTCAATTTGGCCACTAGAACTAAATCATCCCATTCCAAGGCAAATATATGGGACTTCAGAGCAGCTGACTTTGATAAGATGGTAAACAGAGTTAAGCTAGTGCTGGCAAAAAGAAATATAGGTGAGGGCCGGGGTACAGGCAAAGTGGGCAAGCATTAAGGATGCAATACTTGAAGCAACATCCCATTGTGTTAGAGAGAAAAGGAAGTGCAAAAGAAGAAAGAAACCACTTAGGTTCTCAAAAACAGTAGCAGAAAAGGTCAGAGCCAAAAGGCTGGCCTTCAGGAAATATAAGGGAACTCAACGGGATGAAGATAGGGAGTCATACCAAACTTCCCTAAGGGAAGCAGTGAAGGCAGTAAAGCAGGCAAAGGCCCAAACCGAGGAAACACTAGCACAAACAGTAAAAGAAGGTGACAAGACTTTCTATAGATACATTAGTGAAAGGAGAAAGTCCAGAGGTGGTATTGCTAAGATCAAATGGGATAAGGGGGCATGTGAGGAGGAGGACCATGTAAAAGCATCTATCCTAAATAGATACTTCTGCTCAGCGTTTTTTGAAGAGAATGTAGGGCAGGGCCCACAGCTCAGCACCATGGATACAGGGGGAGGGAGGTGTGCACTAGTCCCTTCACAAAAGAAAGGGTCCTACAAGAACTCGATAAGCTCAGGGTGGACAATGCAATGGAACCTGATGGCATACATCCCAGGGTACTAAAGAAGCTAAGGGTGGAACTAGCAGAGCCATTATCAGAACTGTTTAGTGAGTCGCTGAGCACTGGAGAGGTCCCAGAAGACTGGAGAAGGGCTCATGTGATCCCACGCCACAAGAGTGGTAGCAAGGAGGAGGCAGGGAACTACAGACCAGTCAGTCTTATCTCAGTAGTGGGCAAGATTATGGAGGCACTCCTTAAGAAAGGATAGTGCAATACCTGGAATCCATAGAAGCACAGGATCCAAAACAGCATGGGTATACAAAAGGAAGGTCCTGTCAAACTAATCTCATAGATTTTTTTGACTGGGTAACCAGAGTGGTGGACCAAGGGGAAACAGTTGATGTCACCTACCTTGACTTCTGCAAAGCTTTTGATACTGTTCCACACAGAAGATTGATTAATAAGCTGGGTAGGCTCAGCGTGGGTCAGAAGTTGGTGGCAAACTGGTTGATGGGCAGAAAACAGAGAGTGGTGGTAAACGGTATACAGTCAGAAGAGATGCAAGTCACAAGCGGTGTACCTCAGGGATCAGTCCTGGGGCCAGTTATCTTCAATGTCTTCATCAGTGACATTGCAGATGGACTGGAGGGTAAGGTTTGTCTATTTGCAGATGACACCAAAATCTGCAACAAGGTAGATAATCCAGATGGGGTGGGCAGAATAAGAAGAGATCTGGATAAACTAGCAAAATGGTCAGAAGAGTGGCAACTGGGGTTTAATGCAAAAAAGGGGACAATCATGCACATAGGGAAGAGAAACACTGAAGCCACCTATAGGCTGGGAGGGGAGTTACTGGCAGTCACAAAGGAAGAAAGAGACTTGGGCATCATCATCACTGATTACCTGAAATCATCCAAGCAGACCACTAAAGCAGTAGGTAAGGCTAGAGTGATGTTGGGGTGTATTAGTAGGGGTATCACAAGTCGGAAGAGGGAGGTAATAATCCCTCTTTACAAGACTCTGGTTAGGCCCCATCTGGAGTACTGCGTGCAGTACTGGAGGCCACACCTTCACAAGGAAATTAACCAAACTGAGGCAGTCCAGAGAAGGGAAACCAAAATGGTGCAGGGACTGCATCAGAAAACATATGAGGACAGATTAACGGAGCTTAATATGTATACCCTAGAGCAAAGGAGGGAGAGAGGTGATATGATCGAAACATTCAAACACCTTAAGATGAAAGAGTATAACATGTTTCAATATAAGAAAAAGAGCAGGACAAGATGACACAGTATGAGATTAGAGGGAGGCCGATTAAGGGGTAATGTGAGAAAGTTTTTTTTCACAGAACGGGCGGTGGATGCATGGAACGGCCTACCTCAGGAAGTGGTGGATATGAATACAGTGCAGGTCTTCAAACAGGCATGGGATAGGCATAAGGGAGCAATACAGATGAGTATGAATAGATAGGCCATTGACAGAGCAATGGCCAATGTCACATTCATAAGGTAGAAAAAGAAAGGGGCAGACTGGATGGGCCTTGCAGTCCTTATCTGCCATCAACTTCTATGCTTCTATGTTCCAATTTCTGGCTCATTTCATTGTTGTTAGTGGATACCAAACTAGTGGCTAAAGTCCTGGCTAATAGGTTGCTTTGCATCCTTCCCACCATGATCCATCCCTCGCAGTCTGGTTATTCAAATGGTAAGTCTGGTGCAGACAACCAGCATCTGCTCCTTAATCTAAAGTGGTCAGCTCTTCAGTCTCCAACCCCTATGGCCACCATTGCAATTGATTTCTCGAAGGCTTTTGACTCCCTAGAGTGGGATTATCTCCATAGTGCTCTTCAGCTCTACAGGTTTGGTACCCACGTCTGTTCCTGGATAACCACCCTCTACCACCTGCCCACAGCTAGAATCCTCACTAATCAGGATATTTCATCTCCTTTTTCTCTGCAGAGGGGAACCAGGCAAGGTTGCCCCCTTTCCCATCTCTTATTTCTTATAGCCTTAGATCCCTTGATCAGGAGACTCCTGTATACCCTTGGGATCACAGGGATCCCTGTCAACAGCTGTAGCTTCCTAGTTAATGCATATGCAGATGATATGCTCCTCACACTATCCAACCCAGATTTCTGTCTCTCCCGGTGGTGCTGTCGGGGGCTACAGGACTTTGCCCTTCTTTATGGGTTACTTATTAATCAAAAGAAAGCAATACTTTCCCTCTGAATCTCAGATGCGGCAGGAGCTGCCTAGCGGGCATGGACATTTCCTGGACCCCACAGGGTTTTTCCTACCTAGGCATCTTCATCTCTGCAGCATGAAGAGATCTGGAAAAAAAACAATTTTCACCCCTTCTTTCTGCCCTGACAGCCAAGGTCCAGCACTGGCGCAGACTACAGCTGTCCCTGAAAGGCAAAATCGAGGCCGTGTGGATGTTTATGCTCCTGAGAGTCTCTTATCTCCTGTCCAGCCTCCCGATTCCTTTGTCCCCTTCCCTGTTTTCCTCTCTGGACAAACTAGTATCCTCTTTCCTGTGGGAAGGGAAAGCAGCCTGCTGGGGCTGCCCCAAGCTGAGGGCTCACTGGTCCAGGGGTGGTCTGGGGACCCCTTGGTTTACCAGCTATCATTTGGCATACAGTGTGGCATAGGCGACTGCATGGTTTGCCCTGGGTCCTTCTTGTCCCCCACAGTGGGTCACCCTGGAATCTGCTCTTTTCCCGCACAACTCCTTCTTTTCCTTGTTATATGGAGGGAAGGCCCTCATGAGCCAGATCACCATGATCATGGATGAAACCTGTAAAGCTTGGCAGTGGGCCACGGCACTTTCAGGCACCCCCACTCCTGCCCATTCTTCTCCAATACTATGCGCTCCCCTTTGGCATAACAGCCTGATCGTGGTGGACAATCAGCCCCTCTCTTGGCCCCAGTTGTTAACAAAAGGGTTAAGAACAGTGGGGGATCTCCTTCTCCCTGACACCACAACCTTTATGTCTTTTGAGCAGCTGAAGGACCATTATGGTCTGGAAGCTCAGGACTTTTGGAGATATCTCCAGATTAGTAGTGCGGTCTGCCCCTTCTGTCACGGTGGGTGGACGAAGAGGATTGGAGCTGCCTAGCTAAACTCCACAAGCCCAGTCAGAGACAAGGTCATGCAGGGACCATTTATAAAGTCCTGAGGGATTCACAACCAGACACCTCTTCTTAATGCAGATTGGCATAGGAGTCTGAACTCCAGTGCCCTATTCCCCCGGAGCACTGGTCTTCCCTCCTGAGGGCAGTGCATGGTGCTTATATTGATGCCAAGAATCAACTGGTACAGCTGAAAATTCTTCTCCGCTAGTACAGTACTCCAGCCTTGCACCGCCAACATAAGCTGCTTAGCCATGACAGATGTTGGCAGTGCCAAGAATCCCCAGCACATCTACTTCATGTTCTATGGACCTACCACACCCTCAAGAAGTTCTGACTGGCCATACTGGATGATTGTGCCAAAACTGAAGGGAAAATTACCTCTCATTTGTATGTCTCTTTTCTGCTGAGAGATGTCTCTTCCCTCGAATCCTTGGCCACACCACACAAAACCTGGGTCCTTGCTGTGCTTATGGAAGTGAAAAGAGCTATCCTGACAAGATGGAGGTAGCCTACCCCTCCCTCTATTCTGTCCTGCTGTGCAGTGCTGGCCAGACTAGCCATCTTTGAATGCTTTACTGCTGCAGGGTGAGGACAACTTCCTGGATACTACAAGAAATGGAATGCATACCTACACTCTCACATCTGCACTATTCCACTCACCCCACCCGGGAACCCACCTCTGGCCTAGACCACCCCCCCATCTTTGTCCTCTTTTCTCTCTTGCATCTTTGCTAGCCAATATTGCTACTGCTCTAATTGACTGGTACTTCTTTTTCTCTGCCTCCCCCCACCTGCCTGGCCTTCGTCTCACACTCCTCTTATGGATGGTAGATGCGTGGGAGACATAGATGGTGTACTGATGGCTATAGGCTGGTTACATCCCCGTACTTTTCTTCTGACTGGTATTCATACCCTTTGGATCTTTTATAGCATGTTTAGATGTAGATATGCGGCTTCTAGTTGGACTCTACTGATCAATGTATGGCCGCTCCTGTCTGATAGCATGACATAGCTATGTGGATCGTGTTGCATTCTACAGACTGTCTCTTGTTTTGGCTAACACCTATCTTTGTATTGTGTGTTGCTGATATTTTGGATATGTCTTTTCAAAATATAAAACTCAATAAAATCTTAAATGATAAAGGAAAAATAATACCATATTTATGTGTATTTATATATTTGTTTTGCAGAGGTATAATGAATACGCTCAAGTGCATGAATTTGTATGAGTGAGTTAAGCCATTCCCTAAATCACAGGGGCTGAGAATCTTTCCATCTCATTAAGATGTTTTTAAAGGCCACCATGAGGCAAATGTTCACAAAAGAATATTGAAAATAGGTTAGGCCTTCACGGTGTAGGTCACAACGTAGCAGCATGCAATATGGATGTTTATTTAAAGTGCATTGTACAGTGTCAGACATAAATGACAATATCTTCTACCACCATAGGTCCAGTTGAGGGCATGAGATTAACATATGCTCGAGTAATCCAATTTGAGAGCTACATCTAGGGCAGTTTGGTGAGGTGGAATGATTCATTTTATGAAGAAAATAAGGAGTATAATAGACCCTATACAAAATATTAAAAATTGGTTGTTAAGATCTAACAGATTTATGGCCCCCATGATCTTACATCTACAATTTTTTTTCCAAGAGGTTATGGGAATATTAACATTTAACACTTGAGACCATCTTAGTCTGAGATCATTTAAATGTTCCCTATGCATGGGTAAAGTAAGCTTATAGATCAAAGAAATCAATTTAGAAGAGATTCCTTGAGCCAAAACATTCTCCATCTCAAGTATTAGATTATTAACCTTAGTTTGATTTTTACTAAAAAAATCCTGAGCCTGGAGATATCCAAAGAAGTGTTGGTTATCTAAATTAAACCTATCTCTTAGAGTATTAAACTCATAGAATTGATCCTGATCTAAAACCTGCCCCACTTCTACCAGGCCTTTGGCATACCATGTCCCAAACACATCTTGAAGTTGACATGGGGGAAAATACTGATTAAAGTA
The DNA here is from genome assembly GCA_016271365.2 of Neoceratodus forsteri. Lineage (NCBI taxonomy): Eukaryota > Metazoa > Chordata > Ceratodontiformes > Ceratodontidae > Neoceratodus > Neoceratodus forsteri. Next base: position 313,092,491 of record CM057453.1, on the reverse strand, counting down.
TAATAGACAATAGATAGAGAAATAAGGTTTACACTGTTTAGCTGGGAATAACTTATACCAGATATACAAAGTGGTCCAAGAAGTCAAAGCTAATCGAGTACCCACTATTTTAAAAGGGCTACTATACAACAAATATCTTAAGTGTTTATAGAATGAAAGAGCAGATTCTATACTGTATGTGGGATCTTGAATATTTTCCTTATACCAAGAAGCAATGACACTTATATTAGTGGAATAGTAGTAATATTTGAAGCTGGGTAATGCCAAGCCTGCCTCTGAAGGTGATAAATATAGTTCCTCAAGTTTAAGTCTCGGCTTTCTGCCTTTCCAAAGGACTCTTCTAATAATAGCATAGAGTCCCTTAAATAATATATCTTCTAGAATAATAGGCAATGTCTGAAAAAAAACACATAAATTTAGGGAGAATGGCCATCTTAACTACATTCACATGACCCATTAACGTGAAGGGTAATGATTCCCAGAGGCTTAGTTGCGTCTGGATATCTTGAATCAATGGGAGTACAACTGCTGTAACTCATTATCAATTTGAACTCCCAAATACATTGTTCTAGAGACTTTCTGAATGTTCAGAGTAGGCGGGGGAACAAAAGAGTGAGACTGTAGAGGGGATTCCATAACCTCCGTCTTAGTCCAATTAATCCAATAACCAGAGATTTTCCCCTATTGATTTATAATCTCCATAATATAGGGTAAACAATGATTCAAATTATTCAGATATAAAAGAATATAGTCCGCATATAAGCTTTTTTGATGTTCAATATTATTAATGATGGGGCCTTGAATTAAGGGAGAAGAACGAATTAGGACTGCCAATGGTTCAATTGCCAAAGCAAAAATAAAGGGAGCAAGGGGACAACCCTGTCAGGTGCCCCATTGTAAAAATATTGGGGGAGAAGGATCATTATTAGTTTTAACCCTGGCCACCAGACCAGAATACAAAATATCAACCCATTTAGAAAATATAGGACCAAAACCAACTTTATTAATAATATATTTAATATAGGACCACTCCACTTGATCGAAAGCTTTTTCAGGATCTAATAGCATCAGCAAAAGATCTGAATGTTGAGGATAATCTAAAACATTAATTACCTGACAAATATTTAATTTTAAAGATCTCCCTTTAATAAACCATTCTGATCTGGGTGAATTAATGTAGGGAGAATTTTTTCAAGTCTGGTGGCCAGGGTTTTGGCCAAAATGTTGGCATCTGTATTAATCAATGAAATTGACCGATATGAGGAGGGTAGAGATAGATTCTTTCCTTTTTTAAGAAAAAGCAAAATATTTGCTTCCGTAAATGAGGGTGGTAAAAAACAAGAGTCCAAAACCGAGGCAAATAATATTTGAAGATGTTTGGTTAATTTGGGAGAAAAAAATTTGAAAAAAATCAATGGTATGTCTATCAGGACCAGGGGCTCTCACAGCAGGTACTGCTTTAATAGCCAAAATAATTTCTAATTGTGTTAAATCTTGATCCATATTTTGAATCTGTGCCTCCATTAAGGTTGGAAATTGAATGTGAGAGAACACAGATTCAAGCTGATGTATGGAAATATTATTTTCCGAAGTATATAAGTCTTGGTAAAATTTATGAAATATTTGGTTTATTTCTTTGGGACAAGTATAAACTTCGCCATCTTGGTCCGAAACCTGAATGATCATATTTTTTGATGTAAATATTTTAATTGCCAGGCCATAAGTTTCTCAGACCTATCTTCCTTAATATAATAATGAGCTCAAACCTACAGAGATCGTCTCTCCAGTTGTTCAGTAATAAGCTCCGCATATGCTGCCGTAAGGGAGGTTCATTTTGAGAAAGTTTCTACTTCCTGATTAGTCATGTGAAGAATTTCAGTATCTTTAATTCATCTTTCAAGTGCTTTCATTTTGTTTTTGTTTGCCCTATTCCTTTTAGAAGTGTATGCGATAATGCAACCCCGAACATAGGCCTTAAATGTTTCCCAGATATTAATAAGTGACATATCAGAGCTAGAATTTGTCTCAAAGAAAAAAATCAATCTCTTGATTAATAAAATCAATAATTTACTATCCTTAAGAATAGGGATGATTTTAATCTTAAATACAGCCACACTAGGTGTAGCTTAAGATCTCACAATAAAAAAATAATTGCACCGAAAGTGTTAACCACAAACAGAGACAACTTTTACACAATAAAATATGTCAAGGCATGGAATAGGCTTCCACAATCAGTTGTGAACATTACTAGTCTAGAAATGTGTAAGAAAACCTTGGATAAGCTTTATTACTCAAAACAATTACTGGTTTAATTGCCCACTCATGTGGGAGACATTCTAGATTGGCCTAGTGCACCCTCATGTTTGTGATTTACTAGAAATCCTAGTAAACATCCCTTCAGTGCATCTCACCAATTGTCTTAATCCAGACTTCACATGGAACTTGTGCAGTCCTCCAGCTGGCTCCCACAGATACTGAGAAGCTCATGATCTTATAATGCAAAACCTGTATCACAGGGCTTTGGAGAGAATAAAGCTTGCAGTCTGTAGCTTAAAAGCAGATTTAGCACAGTTTACCAGTGGTCCAGACAAAGTGATGCAGAGGCCATGGAACATTGTCCATATGCTGCTGTGTTGTGAAAATCTATAAAGTGAAGATATTTTATTTATATATTGGAGTTTCACCTTTTTTTCTGATATACTTGTGTAGTCATTTAGGTGAGCTAAGCTCAAGAAGGAGGTTCATCTTCTATAGAAGAGAGGGCAGCCTGGGCACTTACTACAATATAAGAATCATGTGTGTTCCATTGTGCATGGGCTATGTGCATCAACTAACCATGCTTGTGAATACCTATTCAACAGGAACAGTAGTGCAGCCATGAGAGGACATGAATGGAGGCTGGTCGGTGGAAACTTCAGGAGGGTTGTGAGGAAGTTCTCTTCACCGAGGGGGTGATGGAGCCATGGAACAGATTATCATCAGATCTAGTGGGGGCAATGTCTATAAATGGGCTCAGACATGGCTTGGGCAGGTTAAAAGGACAGAAAATTCCAGGAAGAGGAGTTATGGAGGTTGGAGGACTTGGGGAAGAGAGGGAAGGGTAGTAGGAGAGAAGGAGGGTTTGGGGTAGAAAACCCCTTCAAGACATTAGGTCAGGTACATAGGTAGTAAACTCTTTGTGGGCAGCTGGATGAACCCCTTGATCTGTATCTTCAAGCAAAGTCCATGTTTCATGGATTTTTCAGGTGACATTAGCATTCCTTGAGGAGATATACCCTCACTCATTTCTTGAATCTAATCTTCTCTGTAGAGAAGAGGTACAATGTGGCATACCATTAAACCAATGCAGTAACGGAGTTAACCTTTGGTAAGGATGTGGTTTTGGCACCTGAGTAAATCTGAAAATGTTACCAATTCAAAGGAATTTAGAAACACTTTAGATAGTATTGAAAGTCTATAAAAGGTATAAATAATGGCAAAAATATCCTGACACATCACACAGACATGGCAAACTGTTTAACAAAAAAATGTATTCAATGTGTCAGTATAAGAGTGTAGAGATGTTATTGAGGATGGTGGTTTCATGGAAAGAAAAAGATTTGATAGGATCACTCAAAGAGTACTAGAGTGTCCCTTTAAAATTTAAAAAAACCAATGTTGAGTTTAAAGACTGACACAGCTACAGATTGGATGTGATGGAGGCCAGACTGTTGAAGAGTGCTGCTCACATAATAGCTGGTCTTCTAGTTGAAATTATTAATTTTAGTTTAAGCATAAGATGTTTTCCCACTGACTGGAAGGTGGCTAAAGCAATTCAGTTTTTAAAGGAGGAGACATGCTGATTACTAATAACTATGTAGAACAATAACAGTATTACCTATTATTTCAAAGTTGCTGGAAATGGAATTCCATAGATAGTTGAGCAGCTATTTAACTGAATGTGGCCTCCTTAGCTCCCAGCACTCTGGCTTCTGGCCCTTCCACTCAGCTGCTTTAGTGGACTTCCAAAACGCTGTGGTTACAGCTCTGGACAAAAAGCATTTTGCTGGCAATGTGTTTGTAGACCTTGCTAAAATCTTCCACATGGCTGATCACATGCTCATGTTGTCTAGACTGAGATATATGAGTTTTAGTTTGGAGGCATGTTTATGGTTTAAGACATATTTGAACAACAGGAAGCAACTGGTCAGTGCTGAAGGTCAGTACTCTGACATTTTCCCTGTCTCCAAGGAGGTATTAGAGGGGTCCAGACTAGGACCACTACTGTGTATTTTGTTTATAACGGATATCCTTCGGATAATTAGGGATACAATAAATCAAATGGAGGCAGGAGATATTATAATGGTAGTACCTTCAAAATCATTCATTTTACCAAAAGGATTTAGAAAAATTGCAAATATAGTTAAGGTCAAATAAGTAGATTTTGTAATATAAGCAAGACAAATCAAATGTTGTTTGGGCACCAAACCAGCTTATCAAATGTGCAAGAAAAGATTTAGATGTGATTGCCTACGACTGCACCGTGTCAAAAAGTATGCATTTTTAGGATTCTGGGTGGTTCTGTCATTAAAATATACTAACCATGTCGATTATATTGTTAGTAAGTCAATGCAGATTAGGAATCTTGTAAAGGCATACACACTGTCTAAATGTGGACTCAAAAAAAATGATAAACCAGTTATTATAACCATTGTTGGAATATGGCAACCTAGTGTATAGGATGGTGTGGGGAAAGGACCTGCAAAAATTAGATGTGGTTTATAATGGATTGTTAAGATTTTCTTAGGATTTAGAAGGCCTCCAAAAGACTTGTATCATTCTGAAGCCTTTTCAAAACTGGAATGGTGGCCACTCCCAAAAAGGAGACTGAACCACTAGCTGATGTTTCTTTATAAATTGTATGTTGGAATTTAAAAACCCCTTTTTACCAAACAAATATTTTTATTTGTAATGAAACAAAACATAGATTTTGGGATGTCACACATAGGGTACTAGAAATCCCCAAAGTTGTCACTAGGTATGGAAATATCATATTAACTTTTATGGTAGAAGGAATATGGAGCAAAAGTCCCACCTAAATTTAGAAACTAGTAATGTGACCCCAAGTCTCATGCCTGGGTTCACATCCCTGCCTGGTGACTGTACAGGGCCCCCTGGTTGAGGGGGTTTGGTTTGTTCTTTCTCCTATGGTAGGGGGGTTTGTCTCAGTACAGATAATAAATAGTGCAGTGCCTCCACCTAGAGAGGATAAGTGGACCAGATGTTGTGTGCAATACCACCCCATGGAATACAGAACCTACCACCCCCACACACACACACTGGACTGGACCATGACCTGGGGACCAATAAGACAGATGTTATCTTCACCAATAAACTCTTCAACAAGGTCATACAAAATGTGCACATACACAGAAGCAAAATTCAACAAATTAACAGTGCTTTTATTCAAGAACTCAGGCTGGAAACTGGAGGAAAAGAAAGGGTTATACAATTGCAAGTTACCTTGAACACGCCTGCCTTATAGCAATGCCCCCCAGGAAAACATTGTGCTGTGGACCATTTTCATCCTCTCAGATCCCACACAGTCTATAAAGCACTTCCCCATTCAGGGGGGCACAAAAATAATATTTATACCACCCAGGGTGAGATAACTCATCATCTGGTAACAGCTGTAAAACCACAGTTTCAAGTATGACACAATAACCAATGACTCTGGGTACCCAAGAATTACTCTAGAGTCTGCATTTTATAACATTTATTTGTCACCCTGTGTGTGTTGGCCCACAAGGTTTGTTGTAGCCCTCCTTGGCTAGTATCCTGCCTGTCCATGACCATGATCAGACGGGGGTCCATGATTCTAAAAATGTTGTGTATGATGTCCACCTCCCATTTGCCCCAAAACAAATGATATGACATATAATAGATTTCTTTCTTCAGTGCAGTGTTCCATTTTTAAATTCATACATTAGAGACTCTATGGACGTCCTTAATAAATTTAATGATTTTCATTGGCAGCCATAATTTTGGTGGCTTACTATCAATGTACAGTCACTGTATACATCAATCAGGCATGCAGATGTGGTCCAAACTTGCATGCACATTTTAAACAGGGGTCCTTTGTGAGGAGACTTACCCATCAGTCTTATACAACATGGGCTGGAATTTGTCCTAAGCAACAACTACTTTGACTTTGATGGGCTCTTTTATAGACAGATATGTGGCACTGCAATGGGGGCCTCTATGGCCCCCCATTTTGCAAATTTGTTTCTGAAGAAATGGGAGGTGGACATCATATGCAACCCTTCAGTTAACCCTTACCACAAACATATAATATCATAGCATGGATTTATTGACCATGTATTGTGTGTATGGGATGGCACTGATCAGGAAGTCAAAGATTTTTTAGAATGGATAAACAATGATTTGAACTTAGACTTTACACATCAGACTGATCCAGAAAATATTATGTTTCTGGACATCACACTGATGGCATCTCCTGCCAGCCATAAAGTCACTATGAAGGGTTGTAGGAAAAGTATTGCAACCAACACCTATCTCCTGGCAACCAGTAATCACCCCCCAAAAATCAAGGACTCTATTCTTTTCAGCCAGTTTGTGAAGTTACTCAGAAATTGTTCTGTACTGGAAGAGTTCTTAATGCAGTCACAAGAACTTAAAACATATTTTTGGATATAGGTTACTCTCCAAAACTGCTTAACTGTGCAATTGAAGGGCTACCAAAATGGAATGCAAATCCCTGTTAACCCCTAAAAACAACAACAGATGTCACCAGAAAAAGTTTGTTTCAGCACTGAATATAACTATTTGTCAGGGAAAATTGGAGGTATCATCCATAAATTCTGGCCCATACTCCTTAATGACTCTGTATTAGCAGAAGCAATAGGGCCCAAACCATTGGTTGTGTTTAGAAAGAATGGGAATCTCAGGGACAAGCTAGTAAAGAATGAATTTCCAAGTGACACTAGGGTAAATCACACTTGGTTGCCCAATAGACCACCTGGGATGTTTCACTGTGGTAACTGTAATATCTGTTCTACTGCCAACAAGGCAAGGAGTTTAAACATTCCAGTAAGGCAAAAACTGTCAATATATAACAGTGTATATCCTGTGTCACTGCATTCATCATGTATGCCATTTGGTGTCCTTCCAAATGCCTGTATGTGGGTCACACCACACAGCAACTTAAACTACAGATCCAGGAACACATCAGAGATATTAATAATATCAATTTTGATAATGCAGTAGCAGAATATTTATAACAATCATCACAATTATGTGTCTGGATTCAGATTTGTGAGGCTTGAACAAGTTATGAAAGGCAAAAGGGATAGTAATAGGTTACAATGTGTATTACAGAGGGACACCTATTGGGTTTTGATACTTGAAGCATTAACACCTGATGGGTTGAACCAGGAGACTGATTTTAAACCATAACTGTGATTTGGTTTATTTCCTAAAGGTATTAAGAATTACTTATGTCATTGTTGAGGGAATTGCAGCACATTCCGTGTTGATTCCACTTGCTTTGTCCTTTTCCCCTTTATCACCCCTGTTTTATTTTGCCCACCCCCCCACCCCCATTCTCATCTCCAAAAACTTGTCAATTTCTAGTTTGGCCCAAATGAAGTCATTCTTTTCATAAATTTAGCAAGCATGCATGGCCGAGCACAGGATTTACCTGTACTAGCAATGCACTACTGTTAAGCTCCCTACTCTGGCTGTACTCCATTTTTACTTCACCACTCTCCCAATATGCCATGCCTTCAGCTCCTTTCATATTACTAGAAATATATAAATATGAATATTTGATGTGATTGCTGTTAATCATCTGATTCCTATACACATTTGTTCTGCCATCGCTATGGCAACAATTTTTCCATGACTGACAGTACAGCAACAACAGCGACAGGTCACTTTAGTGTCAGTGCAGGACCTCAGCACTTATTTTTGGGGTCTTGCACCCCTTCCCCAAATCAACTCCATCTCAGAGTTGATTATTTTAGTTACGGGGGTGCGGGGAGCAGACCCCCCCTACATGGCAGGTTCTGGGAGTGAAACCCCCCAAAGAAAACACAGTCTCAAGTGACCAGCTCTATGCTGACCACAACTGCAGTTGACATAAAGGTGTCGCTGTAACAGTGGTCAACAATGCATTTGTCAACTGACTGTCATGGATCCTACACACTTATAATCATAACTTTGATGTTATCAACATTCTTTTCGGTTGCTTTAATTTTTTGATTTTAGTATAGTTTTATTTACTTTTTGGATAATTTACAAAATGAAAAAATGATTCATAAAAATGTGATAAAAATTATTCAAATTGAAAATGTCAATAAATTCATTAGAGTTGAGAAGGATATTATGTTAACAATAAAAGAATTGTAATAAAAGCATAACATGCAATGGAATGTTTGGCATGTAAGTAAACATAAACTAGAAAATGCTCTATTAGTTATTTTCTTTTTTTTCATGAATTATGGTGTTCCTTTTTATGTTTTTAGTGTCTCACTAGCTAACAAATGATTACCCTAGACTGTTTTCAGTTGGTTCTGATTAATTTTCTTGAATGTTTGTTTAAATTTACTGACCTTCATGATAAGGATCATTGTGATGGCATAGTTTGCAAAACATCATGGATAACGCAATGAATTTGGACTTTAGAATTTTTGTGATGTCACTTGTTTTTTGGCTTTATAATGGATACATTAACTATAGTCTAGCGCCCCCCAGAGGAAGCTCTATAGAGCGAAGAGCTGGGGTAACTGCCTTCAGTCAATTGGCAGTTGGTTCTTTGACTGTACCTTGTTTATTTTACACAATAAATGACTTTGATTTATTTGGAAGCAGTCTGGATTGAATTCATTCTTTACACAGAGCTACTCTATGCTCTTGAGTGCAGCAATAACTGGTCTAAGTACACACTGTGTACTGCCATGTGTGAGCATGTAACAACCTGTTAAATTTTGAGCAGTGCTTGAGAAAAAATCTGGGAGAACATAGTTAATGTGTACTGTGAGTAAAGCACTAGTAACACAATGTGCTTTATATGTGTTGTCTACTGTGACACACAGTGCAGTACCATGTGTCACTACTAATGACCTTTAGTGGCCTGACACATTTATTCTAGTAGTTGGGAAAAATTCAGGAAAAAGACAGAAGTAGAGAGAAAGGAAATATATGAGTCTGACATATGACAGCATCATTACAGAATACGTAGGTAAGAAATAGAAATTTTGGAGCAGGATTTTTTGCTTTTTGTTTAAAGGTAGTATCGAAACATTAAAGAAATACAGACAAGAAACAATGTAGTGAAATAGTGAAGATCTACACAAATTTGTTTGGATATTTAACCTTTTTATTTATTTATTTATTTTTGTTGAAACAAACAAGAAAGAAGCTTTGAAGGAAAGACTAGAAACAGGATTGAAAGGAGCTAAAGTTATATAAACCAACATGTGGACACGGTACTTATTTTACAAGTAAAAAAGATTGTTCAGCTGAATTCTGGAAGTATGAACCAACTCAGTGGCACAAAATTATAATTTGCAGTGCAGTTATTTTATTGCTATTTCAGCACACAGCAGCAAATAACCACAGGTAGAACTAGAGATGCATTGAAGATAAACTTCATCAACAAAGTTGCTGCAAACTTGCAAAACTTCAACTTTGTGAAGCTTCACAAAGTTCCTGTTGTCATCATCAACTTTGACTTCGCCAACTTTGCAATGTTTTTCAGGCAAAATGGGACTTTTTCCTTCGAAGTTGCAATTTTTCACAAGCAAAGTTGGGTTACTTTGTGGGAAATAGTGCCACTTCACCCGGAAAAAAACATTGTGAAGTCAGCACTTCAAACTTCATGAAGTTGCGCAACTTGACGATGTTCTGTCAAAGCAAAGTTTTCTCAGCTTCACACATCTCTATGTAGCAAGCATCCAATAAACTCACTGCACTCCCAGATGAAGAAGTACAAACACTGCTTACTTGCCAAGTTCAAGTCCAAAACTTTTATTTGGTAGAAAATTCTTGACAAGTTTTCTTTACAGGTTCAAATGTGAAGTAACTCTCCAAACCAGTTTACCCAGTGCTTTGACCAAGGCGTGGTCTTCCTCAGGGGTGGGGTTTGAGTTAATCATCCCTCCCTTAAATAGATAATTTTACCTCAGTAGGGTTTCCCCTGCTGGACCAATAATTTAATCACTTTTACAAAATAAATGGATCTTGAGGGATTAGAACCTCTGACCACTATTTAGCTAAATTAAAAGAAATGAATTCATATCAAAACCTTTTAGCATATACACAGCAAAAAGGAGCAAAAGGAACATTGCTAGATCTTATTTAATTCTCTGGAAATAAGTTTTTAAGAATTATAATCACACCATATCTAAATAAGTGTTGTAAACAATTTACCAGTCCTACTTCTTTTTTAGGGGCAAAATTATTCATTACAAGCTTATATAATGCACATTGTCACATCATAGACACAAACAATATTTTTCTAAGAGATATATATTTCACAATTTTATTTTAATTTTAATTTTCATTTGTTTGCTTTTCTTTTGTTTTTTTTTATATACTGTTCTTTATCTTTTTGCTTATACAAAATTTCTATCTCTTTTAATTTCACTCTTGGTATCTCAGAGTTGACTGCAGAGGAATCCATTGTCTCAGTTACTGTTAATCAGCTATAAAGGAAAAGAAAGAAAACAGAAAAAAATATACATACATTAAATGATTTAAACTGCATGTAAAAAACTCTCAGTACTCAAAGACTATATTAATTAAGTCTTTTAATTACTATATCCAGCTTCTATTGTTTCAGAAATGGTTTCAACTCCCAGTCAGTATTTAATCCTTTAGGAATTAGACTATTCAAAGTATAAATTCAAAAACTTTCCTGTTGAAAAAGTTTGTTTAAATGGTCACCCCTTTTTGAATTGTTTGGTACTTGCTCCAACGCCATAAATCTTATACCATCCACACTTTGATTATGTTTTTCTAAAAAATGTCATGCTAGGGGTTTATTTATCAGACCAGATTGCAGTCATTGTGTAGAGGTCCAGTGACCCAGTATTGTAACCCCAAACAGTGACTGTCATCAGTTAGTTATCACTGCCCACCACTGTCACCAGCACCAGCACTGCCGCAGCGGAGCTCAGCCATGCCTTCCAGCAATGTCTCCTGATTTCTTAGGATCTGTTGCATTACCTTCTCCATTGAGATGACCCTGTGGCAGAGGTACCCCATTCTGTCTCATAGACTGGTGAGCTCCAATGATAATCTCATGGCTGGCAGCAGTGTGAGTACGGCACACCACCCCTTGGGTGGACTCTCTGCCAGCACAGAGGAGGGACCACACTACCACTCACAGCCTGCTGCTGATGTGACTCCCACTGCTTCTGGTGTCAGATTTGCATATGCATGCACAGTCCACCAGTAGCCAACTGGATGCTTTTCCTTCAGTGGCTGACACCCACCTTGCACAGCTTGCAAGTGGCAATGCTGTTGTCACTTGTGCCCCCTTCAAAAAGTTCCCACACAAGGGAAGATCTTGGGCACTGCTTTCATGTTGTGTTCTGGAGTGAGCTGGTGGTGGGAGAGGAACAGGAGAGCCTGAGGATGATGAGCAGGGCTCCTCTGCTGCTGGGGGAGCTGGTGCCAGTGGTGGAACCACAATGGGTGTAGCACAGGGAGTTTTGGCTGCTCCATCTAAGGGGGAACTCAGGGCTGTCGTTCCTCATTATTTTCCTGCTTCTGCTGCTGCTGGTCCAGGACTTGCTGCAAGTTAGCAACACTCATCTCCTCCTGCCATAGATACTGCACTGTTGGAGTATCAGGAGGGGCTTCTACTGCTACTGCTACTGCTCCTTGATTAGGAGGAGTTACTGAGATGGTATGGGGCAGGCTTGGCTCCAGGAAGCCCAGACAGTGAATCTTTATGGCACAACCACAGGTGTGAACACATCCACAACCACGACTCTCCATAGTCCCAAACAAAAAAAAAGAGAGAGAGAGAGACAGGGACAGAAAGGATATAAGAAAAAGAGAAAAATAAAACTAACAAACAAGTCTAAAAGAGACTCAGAATAATGATTAACTATTAAAATAATGTTCCCTAACTAAAGTACAACACAAGTAGTGATGGGCGAAGTGGCCTCAATTCACTCCGCAAAGTGATTCGCGGAGTGAAGGCGAATTAATGGAGTGCTCTGCAACGCAAAGCTGAGTACTGCGCGTTATAATGGGTAACACGAAGTCCATTGAAAACAATGACTTTGCATTACTCCACCTTCCCAAACCACTACTCCACCAATTTTTAAGGTGAAGTACATTGAAAACAATGTACTTCGCCTCACATCGCCTTGTTTTTAAGTTCCAAAGGGGAATTTTGCAGTGATTCATGGGATTTCAAGTCACATGTGCTCTAGATTGTTCTGCACAGCCTCAGTTTGGGGTAGTGTGTGTAGGAAGCTGGAGGAGACAGTCTGCTCTGAGAGCTGTCTGTGATTCAAACCTTCTAAAAGCTGTTAAAAAAGCCTTTTTGAGTAATTGTTTGGGCTGAAACTTTAGTTCATAGATTGTAGAAAACCCTCCTGTGTTCATATCATCGAGCATTTATTGTTTGTGTATGGATTTTGAATGTTAATGTACAACATTCAGTCTGTGTACTGAGACACAGTGGAAGTGTGCTTTGGGGGAGGGCGTATCTGTGGTGTAGGTAGATTAACTTGGAGAAAAAGACAGTTCTTTCTGTTTTGGTGATATTTTTCTTGTATAACTGTGTTAATGTACATACAGTAATATTTTCAATAATTTTTGACTTTTTTTGCTGATTGTTGTAGTGCAGCAGTGCATAATTTTAGTTTGTTTAAAATATGTGGTTATATTACTGAAGTTTTCAATTTGCTACTCATTACTTAGTGTGTGTGTGAGTATGTGTGTGACACGTCATCAAATCAGACACCTTTTATTGTGCCACATAGTAATTTCAGCAATGTGAACCTGCAATCCACTGCAGCTGTGAGATTTTTGTACTTCTTTGTGGTATCTTTATTGGTACTAATACTAGTGACTGTCACTGCAGTACACTGCCCCCACAGCCCACCCAACTGGCAAGGTATCTTCTCCACATTTGAATTTCTGATGGTGAGCACTGGTTAGGTGTTGTGCCTTTGCATCTGCATCTCTTCAGTGCACAGCACAATCTTAATTTGTCTGTGCATTTGCATCTCTTTAGGGCCCAATCTCCATCAGTAACTTAAGTCACAGCTGTTTCTTTGGCTTCCCTTCAGAGTACTGGACTAGTGTGGTGCATATCTCTGCATGAACATTGCACTGATTAATATGTGTTTTTTAGTCAGGGCCATTATCACGAGTCACTCGTGATACAAATCACGTTCTTCGTCATCACAGTCACAAATGCAGTCACGATTCCTGATCACGTCACAAATCACAAAATTTATTTTTTTACTAGTTACTTGGATGTATTGTAATCCTGTTTTGTAGTATCTCTCCAGGCTTCCCCACCCCACCACTGTACTCATTAATAAGAGTTTTTAAATTGGGGCATTTGTGCTACAGCTCATCGGAGAAGCACAGCTGTAGGCATTCGCGTTCCCATGCAGTTTCATATCGGTTATCTTACACTGAATCACGTTCTTCATCATCATGGTCACAAATGCAGTCACAAATCACGATTAACGATCACGTCACGAATCACAAAATACATTTTTTTACTAGTTACTTGCATGTATTGTAAGCCTGTTTTGTAGTATCTCTCCAGGCTTCACCCAATCACCACCACTGTACTCATTAATAAGAGTTTTTAAATTGGGGAGTTTTATGATACAGGCTCAGCTCACCAGGGAAGTACAGCCATAGGCATTCCCGCTCCTTCCTGTACAGCATGTAAGTTACAGTACTGTAAGTAGTGGTGGGCGAAGTGGCCCCAATTCTCTCCGTGAGGTGATTCATGGAGTAATGTAGAATCCGCAAACTGCAATGTGAAGCAGAGTACTTCACTTCATAACGAAGAATGTGAAGTCCATTGAAACTAATGACTTTGCATTATTCCGCCTTCCCCAATCCACTTCTCCCCCAATTTTAAGGCGAAGTACATTGAAATCAATGTAATTTGCCTCACTTCACCTTGTAATTGCACTCCAAATGAAATTCTGCAGTGATTCATGGATTGCAGGTCACATGGGCTCTAGATTGTTCTGCACAGCCTCAGTTCTGGCCTGGGTAGTGTGTGTGTAGTGGTAACTGGAGACAGTTTGCTCTCAGAGCTATGCAATTCAAAACCTCTAAAAGCTGTTTAAAATTACTTTTTGAGTCATTTGTTTTGCTCAAAATTTAGTACATCAATTGTAGGAAACTCTTCTGTGCTCATATCATCAAGTGTTTATTGCTGTGTGTGGATTTTGAATGTTAATTTAGAACAGTCAGTCTGTGTACTGTGAAGTGTGTTTTGGGGGATGGGTGTATTTGTGGTGTAGGTACATAGATACATAGATACATAGATACATAGACAGTGTCGGCAGATAAGGGCCTATGGCCCACCCAGTCTGCCCATTTGAGCTTGTAAGTTCAGTTTATGTTTTCCTAGAAGTCTGTTGCCCCTTACTCCTGACCTCCAGAATTCCTTTATGTCTATCCCATGCATTCTTAAATCCCTTGATTGTTTCAGCCCCTACCGCTTCCTCTGGCAGGGTGTTCCACTTGTCCACCACCCGTTCTGTGAAGAAATTCTTCCTCATGTTTCCCCTGAATCATCCTCCCTCTAACTTCATCCCATGCCTTCTAGTCCTGGAACATCTTTTTCGCTTAAAAATAGTGTATTCCTGCACCCTGTTCCTCCCTGTAAGATACTTGTATGTCTCTATCATATCACCTCTCTCCCTCCTCTCCTCCAGGGAGTACACGTTCTGTTCCTTCAACCTGTCTTCATAGGACTTGTGATGCAATCCATGCACCATCTTTGTTGCCCTCCTCTGAATCTTCTCTACCCTGTCTATGTCCTTACGTAGGTATGGTCTCCAGAACTGTACACTGTACTCAGTCAGTACATTAATGGGGGAAAAAGGCAGTCTTTCTGTTTTGGTTATATTTTTCTTGTATAACTGTGTTAATGTACACACAGTAATATTTTCAGTAATTCTTGACATTTTTTGCTGATTGTTGCAGTGCAGCAGTGTATAATTTGTCTGTTTAAAACATTTGGTTATATTACTAAAGGTTTTCAATTTGCTATGAATTACTTGTAGTGTGTGTGTGAGTGTGTGTGCGACGTGTGCAATTAAATCAGACACCTTTTATTGTGCCAGAGATTAACTGCAGCAGTGTGAACCTGCTATCTACCACACCTGCATGAATTTTTTGTACTGCTTTGTGGTATCTTTACTGGAAGTGGATTGTTTTTTTTTTGTTTTAATTTTTCCTAGTTTATCCCCACGCCTCTCATCGATCATCGACTCTGGTCACGGATCCCTGGAGACCCGCCACCGAAATTGCCGTCTCCTGGTCATCCCTGGCTTACCCCCAGAGAGTGGGGCTGCAATTCGACCCTATATCGGACCGCGGAACTGTGACTGGTTGGGGAATGGCTCCGGTGGCCAATCAGGGCTTTCCTGGGGCAGAAGCGGCACCGAGGCATAAGGCGTGGGTTTTTGTTCCCTCATATTCCCTCCCGAGGAGGGGGGACGATGCAATGATGCCAGTGTCTGCCCGCCTCCCACCCCACCCCCGTTTGAGCGTCAGCAGTCGAGTTCTCCGGCCTCTGCCAGAGTCCCCAAACTCGAATGTTGCCCGCACCTCCCGGAGAAGGAGGCTGCCCATTTGATGCTCAATCCTTCCCCTGGCGGCCCTCCGGCCCGATCCGGGTCCATTCCGAACCGGGTCGCCCGGCGTATAGCCGGAGATCCCAGCTGCGCTGGCCAGGCCGGCCTGGAAGTGGATTGTTACTGCAGTGCACTAATCCCCAACTGGCAAAAGGTATTCCTTTCCAGATTTGGATTTGTGACTTTTGAGCACTGGTTAGGTGTTGTTGTGCCTTTTTGTATGCATCTCTCGAGTGTGCAGCACAATATTAGTCTGTTTGTGCGTTTGCAGTACACCATTAATTCTGGGAGACTGCATTTCTTGTTGTGCTCTCATTTTACTTCGTCAGCACTGGGGAATTTTCTGGACACAAGACAGTAGCATTTCGTCAGCACTAGGGAATTTTCTGGACACAAGACAGTAACATTTTGGGGATGCACATTAATTCTGGTGACTCTGTGTGTGACCACTGCGTGCATGACTGAGTGTACCATTAATTCTGGGAGACTTTGCATTTCTTGTTATGCTCTCATTTCACTTAGTCAGCACTGGGAAGTTTTCTGTATACAAGACAGTAGCACTTTGGGGATGCACATTAATTCTGGTGACTATGCGTGTGCGGTGCTGCCAATATTGTTGTCACTCTGCCTTACTTTGCGTTAAGGTGGAATGATAACGCAAAGTAATAATCACAAGGTGAAGTGAGCCTTTCCTATGGAGCACTCCACGTAGCGAAGCACCGATGCAAAATGGCCACTTTGCGGACACTTCGCTGCTGGAATTTAAATTCACTGCATCTCTAAACACAAGAAAGACAAAAATATAAAGGGGCCAGAGGAGCAGAATCGGGACTGTGCATGCACAGTAACGGCAGCCAATTTTCTCGCCTATATGGCGGCCCAACTATCGCCTCTCCATTAGTCTCAACATCCAGAATGGGCTAATCAGGAGTCAGACACCTGGAGAAGGAGACTCAAGGGTGGCTGTAATGTGCATTTTAAGAGTGCAATAGCGCTGTGTGAATGGAGGCATAAATTAATAATAACGAGAGCTGCCTGAATACTTAATGAGTGGCCTGGCTCTCGGGGGGGGGGACTGTATGTTTCAGGAGCAGTGACAGGCAATATAAGGACTCTGGAACTGTAAATGCACCCTGGGGAAAATATGTGCACAGAGCTACAACTAAGATTTAAAGTTGGGACTGCTATAAACTGTATGGGAATGTGCGCATTGCCAGCCATCTTGGCTACTTTGACCCTTGTGTACAGCCAATCACTAGCTTAGGCACCCAAAGACTGGTGAACTGATTTATGTGAAAGGTGTTAACCTTATTCCAGGTGCCAAAACCCATTTACCAATCAATAATCAAACTGGGTTAATGACTACTAATAATTGTGACTGTCAGCAGATCTAACCAATCAGAGGCTGGAATTTTTGTGTGAAACCCAAGGGACTTTGGGCAGTCTGATCTGGGCTCTGATTGAGTCAAGAAGGGCTCACGCTGCTGTTGGAAAAGGCAGGAGGCCTGTTCCACAACTTTATTTGTCAATCGGTCAATTAACTGGGACTTTATTTGTCAATTAACTGGGAATAGGAAGAAGGAATTTGTTCTGGTTGAAAGAACTGTGGTGTTGCAGCTAAATTTCCAAGACATTAGGTAAAAGCTCCTGGTAGTTTCAAGTTCCAGTATTTGCAGTGAGCCTGGATCAGTGTGGAAAAACCCTGAGCATGTGAAAAGGGGATTTGGAACTGTGTGTGCCATAGCTAATGTTGGCAGTTGGCCTGAATCTAAGGACACTGGAGGAAAAAGGTTTACAGTTATCCAGAGTTCGGGAGCCTGTTTTTCTGAAATCCAGCTGGGAAAAGATGTAGGTCCAATTCAGAGACTGCAAGTTACTAGCCAAAAGTCACTGGCAACGTGGAATTCAGAGAACTTGTTGCTGCACACTGGAGCTGTTTCCTTCTGCTCAGGAGACAGGCGAAAACTGCAAATCTTCATAGCTGCAGCTGAAGCCAGGTAAGGAAACTGCAATTCCCAATCAAGTGAGGCAGACTTGGCTGCAGGGGGCCATGGGCACATGCCTGAGTGCTAGGGAACTCTGGACCCATTAGGGGAGCTGGACCGTGGGGTCACTCCTGGGCCTGGGTACCTTGTGGCCTTGCAGGCCTTGCATTCTGGCTCTGTAATCTGGCCTGCTTGGTGGGCTGAAGGTAACAAGCTGCAAGAATCTTCAAGTAAGTCCAAGGTCAACCAATTGCTAGCCATTGCTTCATCTTCCAGACCAGTGGTCACTAGCCATTTGCTTGCTGGCTCCTGGAGTGGTTGTTCCTGGATTGCCCAAATCTACTGTGCCAGTAGCCAAATTCCAGTTCTGCAGCCTGCCAAAAGGGGAGTAAATCTAAAACAGCTAGCATCTTAGGAAGAACAACTCCAAGGGCCTCAATGCTGGCCAACCAGCAGCATCCAGCAGGTCTGCACCAAATCTGTGTGCCCAGTCAGGACAGACAGAACATAGTGGGTTTGCACTGGTACCAGTGGGGGTGGGCATTGTTGATATTCTGGCCTACAGGCCCTGTTAACCCAATTAACCTTTTTTCCTCCCTAACAGCAGTCCTTTGTCCAGGTACCCCTTCCATAGCCCTACCCCTCAAAATGAAGCTGTGTATTGTTCTTGGTAATTAATGTGTTGTGAACATATTATTAGCTATAGCTATTAAGTATATGTGTTTTACAGTATTGGTAAACAACGTGGTATTTAGTGTGTGGGGTGACTGGAAGGGGAGGTGGGTAGTTACAGCATCCCAGGGGGTTGTACTAGGTAATACACTGGAACCGAAGTTAGTTCAGAGGTGTGTGACCCGGTTTGCAGTGTACAGCTGAATTTACACACTGGCTGAATGCACCCTCAGTGTGCTCAGACATGTTGATACACTGTGACACAATTGCTATAGATGTGTTTACAAACTGTTAACCCAATAGGCAGGCCCACCGGTGCAGCAGTAGGGCTACTGCTTGCAGCTCCAGTGACCCAGGTTTCGAAATAGACTCAGGCTGCTGGAGGGCCGGCTGGGGGGGGGGAGGATGGAGCACCCACGTGCCACTCTCCTCTTCCAGGGAGGGTGGGTTGCATTTATCGCTGCTTTACCACCACCTGGGTGACCTTGGGTGGAGGTGCAGCAGGATGGCATGAAGCGGGCAGGAGGACATTGGCCTGGAGCTGTAACATTTGCACATCATGATGTGCTCCACCACTTGGCTCCCCTAGCATGCTGATGTTGTGAGGAGTGGCACCAGAAAACGGAAAAACACCCCATCGCGGTGGTCATAGATGGGATCCAGCTGCTCCAGATCCTACAACTGGGCTCCCAGCAGAGACCACAGAGGACCTCCTGACACACACTAAATGGACTGGGGTGGAATTGGGGAACCCCAATTCTTCCCACACGGGGAGGTAGGCTGAGGCACGATGGAGGTAGGTCCAGTGGCTCCATACGGGAGTTACCTAGGGAGGGACTATGGGGTCAACAGCTTAGGGTGCCCGGAAGGGAACCACTACAATGGAGAGAAGGGGGCAGAAAACAGTAAATAGAAACATTTAAAACAAACTGTTAACCCAGTTAGTTCTGAGGTATTGCTACACTGTTAGTTTGTACAGTTAGGTTTACACACTGATGATTTGTTAACCCTGTTTGTTCAGGTGTGTACATACACAATGACCTGTTCCCTGTTTGTACACAAAGACTCTATTTTAGTCACAGACAGCCTCAGAGTTCTGACTCCTTGGCCAGGGCTGCAGAGAGCCCATGGTGGACCAAGCCCAACTCTGTGCAACCCGAAGGCCCCAATCCCACACACAAGCAGGTAGAACTAGCTAAGTCTCATCAGCAATTCTGCTGTTGGGACTATCTCCATCCTCCAAGCAGCAAAGGCTGCAACGCTCCTTCCTAGTCGTCGGCAGGATCCTGTTCTAGGGCCTGGCCCAGTTTTACTCAACGCTGCCTGCCAGGCTTTCTCCCTCTGTCAGTTCCAGTTTGTCAGAGGCTCAGGCCAGTGGGATGGAGGCACAGTGACCCAGAAGAATGGCAGTGAAGTGGAGCACAACTCATGAAGCCAGGCTACACAACAGCGGTGCTCTTCACTCTCCACACTCACTGCTGCTCGCTCTCTTTCGCAGTGCCCTAGCTAACTCAAGTGAGCACACTCTCAGCTCACAGTGAAAAGAGCATCCTGGTACAGGAATCTGTAGCCTCAACTCAGGGCAGAGAGCACAGCCAGAGTACAGGCAACATGCAATGAAGGTGGTGATGGTAGCAAATGGTAGCCATGATGGAGGTGGGTTAGTAGGGCAATACTGGGTGGTTTGATTATATCTATCTGTCCGACTCAGACAGTGCTTTAGTTTTTTCAATGATACCGGCTGTGGGGGACATGCAGACCACGTACCCCTCCAGATGTGTCTGGCCGGTGTGTGCACATCCTGTGGACACCGTTGTTGTGAGCCAGGGTGACTATACCGGCATCCTCAATGGGGGGGGGGGTGGAGACACTCACCATTGAATGTCAGTTGGTTATGTGGAGAAGGGAAATGCACATGGAACTCAGCATGTCAGCAGTCAGTGGTGCTGTGTATATGTTGCTGGGATACCGCTGTTTCCCATCAGTTGTATTACTGCCTGGTCTCTCATTACAAGGAGACGAGTGAAGTTATTTTTATATGTATTAATTTTTTTGGGGGGGGTTTAGTTATAGGCATCAGCAATCTGAAACTGTGTTATAGTAATGCGTGGCTGATGGTGTGCAAGGGAGGAAGAAGCCCCAGAGAGTGAAATAGCTTATGAAACCCAGAAATGTACTGTTTGACATATTATATTAGTGAAGGGAGCGTTAACCAAAAGAATACATGCGTGTGTTTATGTATTATTCAGTCTTGAACCCAGGAAGGTTGACACAAGAAGTTATATTATGTCAGTCATGTTCACATGAATCCATCTCCCTGCCTGCTTTGTATGCGAGTATAGATGCATCAGGTTGATCAGGACATGATCAGCTGTGCTTTCTGGGCAGCATTATGCAGATCAAAGAAAAGAACCACCCTGTGATTGGGCCAGCTCGTCCTCTGAACTACATGAAGTTTTGGCCCAGCAACTGCAAGCCAGAACAGTGTCATGATTAGCCTGCTTTCAATTGGTGTGACACTGACGAGCCCCTTGCAGACTGCACTGCATTGGACGACAGTGACACACCTCTCAAAACCCAGTATCATAACAGTATGTTCGCTATGTGCAAATGCAATGATGAACATAAAAATAGAAAGCAAGTCAGGCACAGTCAATGTACAGAGATGCACCATGTGACTTGGAAAAGCTGTTTCTTGTGACCCTGAGAAAAGCTGTTTACTAAAAGCCTCATTTTCACATAAATTCACCTTTGGCAACACCAAAAGTGAAGTTAATGGTGAAGTTACAATGTAAAGCTGGACAAAGTCAATTTTTTACAGACAGACAAAAATTCATGAAATTCTCTGCAAAGGTGAATTTCTACAATTCACCTGAACCTTGCAGGTGAATTAAACTTCATAACATCTCTAGCCCCAAGGCAATCCAGGAAATGCTGTATGCAGACAATAGTCAGCTAGAATGAACTTTTCTGGAACATGTGCTCCCATGTACTGTACTTTTAACAAGCATTTGTCAATGCCGAATGTTTGCTTGCTGGCATTGGCATTGGTAGTGTAGAAGTTACAGAACTGCATAAAGGAATGGTAGTGAAGTATTGAACTGAAGCCAACCCCACCACCACCCTGCAGAGACTGACAGGCATTGGGGTGTGCCTTTGGGTCGTCAGGCATAACGGCCATGCCATTTCACCACACCCTACCCTGCAGACACTGACAAGTGTCACGGTGTGCCTTGGGGTCTTTGGCCCTCATGAGCACCCCATTCCATTAGGAAATACGGTGAGATGGGTGCAGTATAGGAGAATGGAGTGAACTTTGGGGCTGAAAAGTCCAAGGCATACCTCGATGCCTGTCACTGACTGCAGGGTGTGGAATGGTATGAGCATTACGGCAAGAATCCCAAGTCACACCCCTGATGCCTGTCATTCTCTACAGGGTGGGACGTTATGGTTGGAAACCTAACAGCTCAGGCATTCGTTGATATTTTCACTCCAAATTTTCAACATGTTTTTTTTGAGACCCCCACCTCATGAACAGTGGCAATATCAGTTTGTTAGCCGAAAGCTGCTTATGCACAGCGACTACGGCATTTAGCACCACAGGTGCAAAAACACATTCCGAACAGGATGTGAAAAATGACAGCTGTGCTGTTCATGGGGAGGTGGAAAAAATAGCAATGTTGCAAATCTGCAGTAAAAATATTTAAAATACTGGTGAAGTCACGAGTGTGCATAGAAACTGTGCAACGCACACCCGTAATGTAATTAGTTTGGTGATTTTTTACAGAAGATTGTCAACTCAGGCATTTTGGAACCTCCGATCATGAACAGTGTCACTGTGATTTTCTTTATCAGTCCCGAACAATGATTTCCCATAGCGACCACGCATCTCTGCACTGAAAGTCTGAAAACACATTTCGGCCATATTGTGAAAAATGACAGCTGTACTGTTCATAAGGAAGTGTGGAAAATTGCCGCTGGTGAAAATCTGGGCTGAAAATATTACAAAGTCATGAACTTACGAGGGTGCGTGGAAGCTGCGCAATGCTGACTCGTAACACAGTCATTTTATGGACTTTTGTCACCAAATTTTCAACATAGCTATTTTAAGACCTCTGCTCATGAACAGTGTAACTGTGATTTTCTTAATCTGTCCCAAACATTGCTTTCACAGACTGACTGCACCATTGTGCGCTACATGTGCGGAAACACATTTTGGGCGACATGTGAAAAATGGCAGCTGTACTGTTCATAAGGAAGTGTAATAAAATGGCAATGTGGAAAATCTGGAGTGAAAATATAGACAATTAGCAAACTTACAACCGTGTGTAGGAACTCGCAGCTTTCGTAAATAAAACATGTCATTTTAAGAATTTTTCACCAAATTTTCAACATAGCCATTTTAAGACCTCTGCTCATAAAAAGTGTCACTGTGATTTTCTTAATGTGTCCCATACATTGATTTCGCACACCGACTGCGCCATCGTGCGCTACATGGGCGGAAACCTGTTTTGGGCAAGATGTGAAAAATGATAGCTGTACTGCTCATAAGGAGGTGTGGTGAAATGGCAATGTTGAAAATCTGGAGTGAAAATATTGAAAATTCAAGAACTTATGAGCGTGCGTAGGAACTGCACAATGCACGCTCGTAAAACAGTCATTTTTAGGAATTTTTCCACCAAAATTTCAACATAGGCTTTGAGCCCACCTTATGAACAGTGGCAGTGTCATTTCATTACTTGGTCCCGAAAGGTGATTTTGTGCAGTGACGCTGAAATCGCCCTTAGAGACCGGTCTGCTCATGACAGTTAATAACTCATGAGGAAGTCCCCAAAAACGGTAATTTAGACCCAAATCTCAAAAATGCCTGAGATATGCAACAAAGTTGAAAAACCCTATCTATCCCATTATACAGCTTACCGGCATTTCCTCAGTTCGTGGTCAGCTTTGAAGAGTCTGAGCGTGTTCCGGTCCACAAAGATCATCGCGCTGAGCTCGGTGATAAGTATGGGAGTGAGGGGTGTGGGGAGGCAGGATCGCAGTGGGTGGTCTCGGGTTGTGGGGGCAGGGAGACTACGAGGGACGTTTTTGAGTTTCAGGTTGTTTTTTTAATGGCGGTGGACATTTGCCACACTGGGATGGGCTCCCAGCGTGGCAGAAGGGTGGCTGGTTGGGGGGGCATGGAGCCAATGGGGGATTGGGCACCCCTGTCAGCCATAGCATCTGTTGCCACACAGGGGTGGGCTCCCAGCGTGGCACCCTGTACTGGGGGGGGACAGTGGAGCCAACAGGGGATTGGGCACCCCAGTCAGCTATACGACCTGTAGCCATGCTGGGGTGGGCACCCAGCGTGGCATATGGAACTGTGTTTGGGGGGGGCGCAGCACAGTTGATGGATTGGGCACCCCCATCGGCTATACAGTGTGTGCGTGGGGGGGGCAGCACGCAGCATGCGTGCGTGTGTGTGTGTGTGTTTGTGCAGGGGGCGCGCGGGCAGGTGATATCTTATCACTGCTCACTGAGCGTAACTCCCCTTTCAACTGTATGCCACTGCATTTTGGAGCTGTCATAGGCAGCTCCAGCAGGCATTGGAGAACTACGGCCGTGCCTGCAAACACACTGACTGAATTGGAAGACGGCTGACACAGCTCCGAAAACTCGGATGATGGCACTACGTTTCTTGCACATGCATGCAAGCAAACATAAAAATGAATTGAAGCTAATTAAAATGAACTTTCATGGAGACTTTAACCCTTCCAGTAAGGGGACCGCACATGATCTGCCACTCACTGTTCTCTGTGATTCTTTGGTACCACTTAATCTGATTGTGGTTATTGGCAGATGAAGAAGGTATTTTAGCCATGCTGAGTTTATTTTGCAGGGGGCTTCCGGTGAGCTCAGACATCAGATACCCCTAGATATGGGAGTCACCTGGGCCCTGCTCCCCGACAATTATACATGAACTGGCTGGAAATTCAAAGTGGGGATTGAAATTGCTTTTAGACTGGTTCTTTTATGGTGATTTGCATATACATTTCATGCTTTGCATTATTAGGATCTGTGTGTAATGTATTCCTTTAAAATCTGGCTTTACTGCCAGTGCCTTTTCCAAGTAACCCTTGCCTGATTGTTTTTGTGCTGGTCTTCTTTACCTTTTAGATACTGAATTTGC
Source organism: Neoceratodus forsteri (assembly GCA_016271365.2). Lineage (NCBI taxonomy): Eukaryota > Metazoa > Chordata > Ceratodontiformes > Ceratodontidae > Neoceratodus > Neoceratodus forsteri. Next base: position 313,067,802 of record CM057453.1, on the reverse strand, counting down.
TACCTTGTTCAGATGATTTGGCACAACCTTCAGTAAGAAGATCCTGTGACTTTTGATTGTGTATGTGATTCATAAGGAGAAATACAGTTATTATAAGTAGGGCTACAGTGAACGCTTAAATAAGATGTAAGCCCACGTAAAAATCATGGTTTTCACCTGAATGGCAATTAAGAAATCATTGCAATGTTTCCAAATGCTGTATTCAGCTATCTATTAACAACATCTTGATCCACTAAATAATATCAAAGCTCAGCCATTTACAACCCACCATTTTGTAAAATGACATTTTTATGTTCGCCTGCGCGCATGCGCAAGGAACGTTTTGGGAGAGTAGCACACTTTGGAGGTGTGCCTCTCTACAATCCACTGCTCTGTTGAGCAGGCGTGGCGATCCTGCACCAATGGAGTGCGGGAGCTGTGTAGACAGTGGTGGTCTGCTTCAAAAAAACACGCTGTCATACAGAGCACTCGTCACGCCGCCCCAAATCGCGCCCCCCAGCATCACGCGCCCCAGCATCACGCCGCGCCCCCAAAGCTTTGGTGCCACGCTGAGCCCACCCTAGCGTGGCAAATGTCCCACGTTGTTTGCCGACAGGGTGCCCAATCCACCGTCGGCTCCACGTTCCCCCCCAAGCCATCCTTCTGCCACGCTGGGAGCCCACCCCATCGTGGCAAATGTCCCACGTAGTCTTTTTTTTTAAACCTGTAAATCAAAAACAGTCCCACGGCGCTTCTCCCAGTCCTCCCTCCCACAGCCCTTACCCACCCACTGTGCACCCAGCCTTCCCACACCCTGCCTCACCCCATACTTACCTCTGGAGCTTGGCACGACAATCTTCGGTGGACCGGGAACACGTCTGCATTCTTCAAAGCCGACTGCGAACTGAGGAAATGCCGGTAAGCTGTATAATGGGCTAGATAGGGGGTTTTCAACTTTATTGCATGTCTCAGGCATTTTTTGGAATTTTTGCACCAAATTTTCAACACGGGGTTTTTGGGACCCCTTCTCATGAATGATGTCACTGTCATGGCGTTATTCGGGCCCGAAGGGTGATTTCACAGTCACTGCACAGTCACTGCATGAAATCCCTTTGGGCTGAATCTTCCATGGCTGACATCGTTCATGAGAAGGTCCCAAAACCCCATGTTGAAAATGTGGCAAAAATTCCAAAAATGATTGTTTTCGAAGGCATTAGAGCAGTTCCTTACGCAGGCTCGAATACTTGCTAATTTTCAATATTTTCACCCAGATTTTCAACATTGCCATTTACCACACTCTCCTTATGAGCAGTATAGCTGTCATTTTCACATCCTGCCCAAATGTGTTTCTGCCTTATGGCGCATAATGGCGCAGTCGGTGTCTGAAATCAATGTATGGGATGCATTAAGAAAATCATGGTGACACTGTTCATTAGCAGAGGTCTTAAATGGCTATGTTGAAAATTTGGTGAAAAATTCCTTAAAATGACTGTTTTACAGATCGCAAGGGCTATGTAGTTCTTACGCACGTAGGTCATGAATTTTCAATATTTCATTCCAGATTTTCAACATTGCCATTTTACCACACCTTCTTATGAGCAGTACAGCTGTCATTTTCACATCTCACCCAAAATGTGTTTCCGCCCATGTAGCGCACAATGGCGCAGTCGGTGTACGAACTCTATGTATGGGACACATTAAGAAAATCACAGTGACACTGATCATGAACAGAGGTCCTAAAATGGCTATGTTGAAAATTTGGTGAAAAATTTCCTAAAAATGACTGTTTTACGAGTCTGCGTTGCGCAGTTCCTATGCATGCTCGTAAGTTTGTGAATTTTCAATATTTTCACTCCACATTTTCCACATTGCCATTTTACCACACCTCCTTATGAGCAGTACAGCTCTCATTTTTCACATCCTGCCCAAAACGTGTTTCCACCCATGTAGTGCACAATGGTGCAGTCGGTGTGCAAAATCAATGTATGGGACACAGTAAGACAATCACAGTGACACTGTTCATTAGCAGAGGTTTTAAAATGCCAATGTTGAAAATTTGGTGAAAAAATTCCTAACAATGACTGTTTTACGAGCGTGCGTTGCACAGTTCCCATGCACCCTCGTAGGTTTGCGAATTTTCAATATTTCCACTCCAGATTTTCAACATTGCCATTTTACCACACTTCCTTATGAGCAGTACAGCTGTCATTTTTCACATCCTGCCCAAAATGTGTTTCCGCCTATGTAGCGCACAATGGGGGTAACAAAAAGGTCATGCTGAAAATTTATTGTGCAAATACCAGCAATCGCACAGGGCATTAGGGTAAAGCACCGTACGTGCCAAACACCACTGCAAATACATGCAAGCGAACGTTCGGCATTGACAAATGCTTGTTTTATACATTTCATCTCTTGTCACTCCAGTTTTATTCCTGCAAAAACTAAAAGATATCAGAAGCTTTTAATTGTTGAGGTGAACATTTCTCACAATAAAAATGTGTTATTCCCCAGCCCCCTTTTCAATCAGGTACTCTGAATACAGCGAATGCTGTATATTTAACACTTATTATAAAAAGGTTCTCAGAAATGCTGCAATCTGATAAGCTGTTAGGATTCCAGCAGCCTTACATTAATCCATGTTATACTGTAATGTACAGCCTGATCACAATGGCACATGGATTCTTCCTGTCAGCATTACATCTTCTAGCACTGCTGAATGACTGGAATGATACATTCTGATTCTGAACCAGCATTCTTAAACTGTTGGTGGAAGAACTGTTTTATTAAACATCTCCCTCTAAATGAGGAAAACATTCAGAAAGTATTCTTTTAACCCTCTTCTTTTGTAACATTTTTTTTATAATAGCAATAAGGCACTCCCAGGAGTTATATTAACAGTCAGTTAATCACCCCTAGGGCTATGGCATTCAGCTGCACCCCATGCCACATTACACCCTTAGGGGGTGATTAACAGACTGTTAATCTAACCCCGGTCATGTCTTATTGCTTAAAAACTTTGTTCTAAGACAGAATTCCATAATATTTTAACACATAGTATTTAAATGCAGTTCTGACTATATTTCATGTATTTTCTGTATTGTAATTCTCCATGTTCTTTATTACTTAGAACATATGTAGCTAAATAGGATTACCATGCCCTGGACTTTATTTAATTCTGCTGTGTGTCTACTCCCAAAATCATAATCCTCAGTTTATGACAGCATATTATAGATATGATTTACTGTGTCAATGTGTGAGAGCAAAAGAGGCACTGTCCCATGGCCCAAGGAGTCGAGTTAAAAAAGTAGATTGTAGCTCTTTTTAGTGTGACGATATGCTGCCAGGAAAAATTAATATGTCTTGCTACAATAGACCCATAGTGAGCCAGACAGTCCCCCACCTCATTTTGCCCCTGAGGAGGTTTGGTTGGGAGTTCAGTACAAAGTGAAAGCTCCTTTTATACAATTTATCTATGCAAGATCTTATTTCCGGTGGGGTCCAGCTTTTAGTTTTTACCAAGTTCTGCTGCTGGGGTGACTGGAGCATAGGGAGGTTAAGTGACTTGTGTATGGTTATACAGGGACTATGTGGCTCTAGCAGGTATGCTCCTGTGATCCTCTCGTTCCCAAACAAGTGCTCTAACCATTAAACCACACTGGCTTCTAAATTGTGCAGAATTTCCTCAGAGGCAAAATCCCAGAGTGTGTTGACCATATAAAATTTTATACAATACCAGTGGTTCTACAGTATTTTTTTCCTGATAAATGATATCCTCTATATATAGGATTATTTTACAAGAGTTTCCAAAAATGTTTAAAGAACATTCTGCCGCTCTAATAATAAAAAAAAAATATCAACAAATCACATATTTAATGTGGCAATGTTTTTTCCTTTTCCTATATTTTACTTTTTCCTAAGTTCATAAATTGTGGACATTTTTTCAAATACATTTTCCACAATTGAGAAATTCTATGAAAGTGAAGTGTAAAAACATCACACAGCTCTGATTTTCAGATTAAGAAGTTTACCAGATATAAAAAGATGCAATCTCCAATTTCAAATAAGTTGTCAGATAAAGGTAATATAATTTTTTCATTGCATTGTTAAAAAAATAGCAATTTAATTGCTCAACATATTCGAATCATCCACCCCCATTAAAATGAATGAAGAGCTGTTCACACCTTTTTCCTCATTATTAACAAACATGTATTGATTTTTGATTTTTCCCCGGCAACATATCTTCATGATAAAAAGGGTGAGAAATGTATTTTTTTTTTAATGGAAAGCTTGACTTCTTGACCCCTTGGAGTCCTGATTCCCAGGATAGCGCCCCTTTTCCCCTTCCCTTAATGTGATCCATACAGGTAGCATGGTAAGTAATGCTTACCGTGAGGCATGCTGGGGAGTTCTTGCACATGTGACATCCCATTAGTGTCCATTTTAGGAGTTGGTTAGAATGGATTTTTAAAACAGGAGAAGCTTTCTGTACAGTTTTTAAATGATTCAAAACTGCATGTATCTTCATTAAACAAAAGCAGTTTTCATAATAATCTGAATAGCCCAACTGATTTTTCTAGCCCGGAGACAACAATGCTGCCAGCTGAGCCATTGACATTAACCATGAGTGACCGATTTATGATACAAAAACATTATGTATTGTTGTAGCAGTCATTCTACTGGATAATGCCCATAAAATATAACTAAGAGCAATAACCAGCAGCAATACCCACTGGATGTTATGATTATTATTTTAATAAACCAGATGTGACATAAACAATGTGGCAGATGCATATACAGTACATCCAGAATCTGAATGTGTTCCAAACATATTCAGCACTGAAAAGATTAAGAAAAGACAGCACAGTAGATAATAATTTAACAGCTGCTTTCCAATGGTCTGGATAACTGAGCTTCGTTTTTTAAGCCTAGCATTCTCATTGGCTGCCCAAACATCTTTAAAGTGATTTCATGTTCAATACTTTCTATAGAGAAAACATATGGTGATTTAATGTAAAGAATGTGGTTCAGGGGAGAGAGAGACAGGGATCTAACATTTAGTCTAGAGCAAAAATATGAAGGATGGATATTGGGTACCTTCTTTGAAGATGGGATGATGTGGTTGTAACCCTTGCTTCCCTCTAAGTCTAGGGGTCCGGATGCTAAGGGGAGTTAAAGGGGTGACAGACCAGAAACACTCCTTGACACTTCTTGCTGCTGAACTATGACAAAAAGAGGTGGCCTACCTTTTGATGTTATAAATGCAGCCTACCTTTATTCCAGCAGTATCTCCTGGACCAGGTGGCAGTGGAACAACAGACACCGCTTCAGTTCGGGTGATGTCAGCTGCTACTGTCCCCAGGATGGGGGGGGGGGCAGAATTTCTTTGTCTCAGGATGCAAAGTAACAAACTGAGAGCAGTTAAAAAAAATTCATTCAGGTTCACTTCATTAAGCCAAATAATGGACACCACAATTACAGTTACTGCAAACCAAGAACTTTTATTCTGGCCATTAAAATGATTGTGACCAGGTCATTTGTTTACACAATAAATTGAAACTGGAGCAGCTCCATAGGGCTGAGAGCAACTGACAGTCAAACGGCAGTTTCAGGATATTTTCAATCAGCATGCAACAATATTTTACATACACTGGCCTAGAGTGAAATAAACCAAATTGGTTCCTTAGTTCAACAGCTTCTTCCACAGAAACCCTTCTTCAAGACTTAATTCCTTTTTCTAGTATTCCTTAAACCTCTTTATGGGGGAGTGCCTTACTCCTCCCATGCCAGCTGAGCAAAATGACCTCAGGGTGGGTTTGCAGCCTAAGCCTCCACAGTGGCTCCCAAATGATCTCTTTTCAAACAGTTCCCTGAGCCAAAACAGTACACCAAACTTCTAGGGCTACTCCAAACTGGCACCGGGCTGCACAAGTAAGCAGTGGCTCCCTTTCTTCCTCAATTTCCAGTTCCCATGGGAAAAACTTACCCTTTAATGGGTCTGTCAGACCTATTCCAGACATGGGCATGGTAGATTCCAGGGTCTGCCCTAGACAGAGGCATGGCAGACCCTATAGCGAATCCCAGGCCAAAACTGTCCCAGCAAGCTATACTTTAACAGGCAGTGCACCACACGGGTAAACACAACATAGCTGCCACCTTCAGATATGCCCTGCTGCAGTGCTGCCACCACTACAACAGCCCCACTGCCCAGATGCCCCATACCTTACATTGGGGTACCGGGACCCCCTACACCACAGCGGGATTACCAGCACCATTCAGATCTTGTTCCTCCTGCCTTCTGCCCCTTTTTCCCACTGCAGCTGGTGTCCAGATCCAAATGGGGGAATATTCTTCTGGACCCACATGACCACTACTACTACTGCATATCCTCCCTTCGGAGCACCACACCACACATCACACCGACGCTGCATACTGCTGACCTACTAGGCCCAGGGAGTGTTCCACCTCTTGGACACTGTCCCTACACCACACTGCTGACTCCTGATCTTTCCCTTTCCTGGGAAAAACCAGGGCCTTAAATACCTACCTTGCTGTCTAGTGGCAGCAAGGAAACAAGCCTTGGGGGCACTTACCAGACTAAATGGCACCACTAATGGGGGGAGAGATGCAAACAAAGGCTAGTAAGCCCACCCGAAGAGGTGGGGGCTTACATGGTTTCTCATTAACTATATTCAGGGCAAGGACTGAGTAATTTAACATGTATACAGTTACTTAGAACAACACCGTTACCTTCAGCTGGACTGTGCTAAATGACAGCTTGTATAGTGATGCTGTAACAACCACCTCACTCAACCACCCAAGAGGTGATGTCATTACAGCACGACTGCACACCCTGTTGTGTAGTGTTGCACTTGTTACATGCATACAAATCCTAAATGTGTTCCAAAGTGAATTATCTTCTGGTACATCATTCAATGGAGAGATAAAGTGATTAATCATTAATCCCTTGTTCACATCAGTGATACAAAAAATTCATATTTGGCACCTTGTTCAAGGAGGGGATGTAGTGGATCAAGATGTGGTACCCTGGTTTTGCATGAGGTCACCCCCACAGCTATTTAAGAGTTACTACAGTCACACAATATAGTATATGGGACAGGACTACAGTTAATGGAATTCAATGAATTTGTAGTGCTGTTGTACCCTAGTAGTAATGTTAAACTGCTGTTGTGCCATCTTGAGTACATCACTACAAGGGTACAACAATATGGAATGCCCTCATACTCAACTGACATTGACAGCCATGCTGACTGCTCATTTATTTCCTTTGTCAGTTTCATCTGTCACTTCTCAGAATAAAAACAAATGACTGGTGATGGCTTCCATGATCTTTTTGAAACCAGACAGCACAGAATGGCACCAGTTTATTCAGGATCAGCAGACTTGCCGCACATTAAAAAAAACAGAATCAGAATATGTCAAAATATTGCAAAATTACCTAACAGAGATAGGAGAGCCATATGACATGACCAATATCCCTGTAGCACAACTTTATGTTGTGACAAAATTCATCTATAAAATTAAAAGAATAGACAGTATTGAGTATGAGTCCGGCACATTAGGAGGTATGCTTGATAGTATAGATTGCCATCTCCTGAAGTGTAACCATGGGCCTTCTATATTTCATGGAAATCAGCCTGAATTTAAAGAGACACTGGCCACTCTATCTGCAAAACAGAAGTTTCTCAAGAAATTAGGCAAGGGTAATAGGCCAAACCGATCAGACACACTGTCTCCTTCTGACAGAAAAACTTCACATTAGTGGGACTTTAGGTTTACACATTCCAACTTTACTGCTTAATCAGGTTTTTCTTCAACAATGGACTGTATTTCATTTTGCATACAGCCAAGTAGTACAACCTTCATTGGGGGGACATAACTTTTCTAACAGACACCAATGGCCATAAATACCTTCAGTTTAATGAGAGACAAAGAAAGACAGGAACAGAGGAAAACCCCTGTGACATAAGAGTCATCAAACCTAGGATGTATGAAAATCCTAGTAACCCTTACAGAGATCCTATTACTGCATACAAAAAAATGCCAGTGAGAGACCTGTCAAAATGTTGTCAGCAGATGCACCCTTCTATCTAGTGGTCAACATAAACTACCACCCTGGCATGTTGTTGTGGTACAGAATCATGCCCCTTGGTGGAAACAAAATTCGCAGTATGATGTAGAGTACTAAATTATTGTCAGGACTGCCAGATGACAAATCATTCTACCAGAAAATGTAAATTCAATGCCTAGTAGATAATAATGTCCCACCAACAGAAATTCTGCATGAGTCAGGCCACCACAGTGTGCAAGCAGTTAACAATTACAGCTACTTGTCTGCCACAAAGCAGAAGACATACAGAAGTAGTTTAGTTGCTGCACTGGTCCTTGTAAGAACAGATCAAGAAACACATGTTTGATACCTTTTTATTGGACCAACATAGATGTAACAAAAGAAAACCATGTCTAAGCTTTTGGACCAACCAAGTCCATCCTTGGAGGCTTATGCCAGTATTGCCAGGGTGACAACTAGCCAGGTAAGCATGCCATTTTCACCCCCCCCCCCCAATCTCTTATGCATAAACAATGGCTTATTTCTCTTATTTTGTTCTCATTTGCAGGTACCTTTCACAATGCTGATGTATGACTGATGCCCGTAAGCAGGAGGACTGTTGTTCCGATTTGCTCTTGTTGTTTAGTTTATGGCATTTCCACAGCCATTTCAAACCACCGATTACTCTGTCACTACTATTCATTTTGGGCACTCTAGTCTACAAAAAGATTTCTTTGTGTTTTTTCATTCAAATTTTGTTCCGCAAAATGTGAGACAAAATAACAAAAACTTTGTTGAGTTAAATTGAAACACTCTCCAACTGTATCATTCAGCTGCCAGGGTACGGCCCTCATACATGACCAGACAAACAGTGAACAACAACATTGAGTTTACTTCTCAAGGTTATAATGACAACTGTAGGCCTCTTGAGCTGCGCTCTCAGGGTGTGCTGGTTGTCATAACAGCCTCTCAAAGCAAACATAACATTGGTGTGTAACCGCCCCCTGTCAGGGGCTTACCTGTGAGCCCCCCAAAAAAGCTTGTTTCCCCTGGGGTTTTGCTTCCACCCCCCCATCTTTTTTTGTCCAGAGTTCTGGTTTTTCCCTGTGCCTCTGGTGTTTCCTGGGTTCTCTCTTGGTCTCCCACGTTGGTTTGTTAGGGAAGAGGCTGGGGAGCTGTAGCATGGAGTTGCCGGTCTGTTTTGCACCTCCGGGTGCTAGGGCGAGCTACGCGCATGTGCACCAGCGCATTTTGGTACGGCTGTTTTGGCAGCCTTTCAGTGTGCCTCTCCGGTGATCCGGGTACCATTGGGAAAAGATAGAGGGACCAGAGACATGGGGAAAACTGAAGAGGTGGCAGAGAAGCAGCTGGAGCCTTTTTTGTGAGAGCCAATCACACTCGGGAATGCAAATGCCACCTCATGAATATTAATGAAGTGGTACACTTTCTAGATGAGATGAGAGCCTGTCTAGTGCTGGGAAAAAGGGTTTAGCACTAGTGACAGGCGAGAAGAGCAAAGAAAATAAATAATTATACGCTGCTGCAAGTGAAAGGGAAGGCTGCCAGTCCATTGGGAAAATAAATGAATAACGTGTCCACAGACTGCAGTAAAGTGGGGCTATGTGTATGTGCTGGCTAGGGGCAATTATAAACAGCAGCAGCAACTAGCCAAGGGTTAATGTAATAGGGTTAAGAGTGCAACCACTTTACAGGGCTTAGGGGTAGCTACAAATGTAGAGGGCTAATGTAAAGTAAAGGTTTACAGTTTTGCTGCAGGAACAGTTTAAACCTGGGAGACTGTGTGAATGTATGGACACTACAGCAGCCACCATGTTTGGCAGCCATGAGACACCAGCTAGTCAATCACCAAGCCAGGATTCTTGCCAAAAACTCTGGGACTGATTGAAGGGACTCTCGGGGAAAATGCTGGGGAGGGTCTAGGTGCCTTTTTCTGCACCAATGAGGCATTGAGAGAGCCTCATACATATTGCTTTTTGCCTGGAGACAGTAGCTCCAACCAATGGAGAGTGAGGAAAGGGCTCCCAAAAGTTGAGGACTGTTGGGCTTTGAGTCAGTTTGGTAGGAGCTCCTCCAGAGGAAGGGGGCTCCTGCCCCTGGAGAGATTGGGGCTGTGAGATGGGCCTGCCTGGAGGCTGCCAGCAATTTGTCCCCCAGGACAGAGAGTGTCTACCGTATCAGGAAAAAGAAGAAGAAGCAGCTTGGCAGAGAGAACAAGCATTCATCAATGCCGAATGTTTGCTTGCTGGTATTGGCATTGGAACTGCATGAGTTAGAGAGATGCATAATTGGAATGGCAGTGAAGTATTGAATTGACACCAACCCCCACCCCGAGTCTGCAGAGACTGACAGGCATTAGGTGTGTGCTTTTGGGTCATCTGCCATAATGCTCATGCTATTCCACCTCAACCAACCCTACAGACATTGACAGGTGTCATGGCATGCCTTGGGGTCTTCAGCCCTTATGCTCACTACATTTCATAAGGAAATTAGCTGAGATTGGTGCAGTATAGGAGAATGGGGTGAACGTTAGGGCTTCAGACCCCAAGGCACACCTCGATGCCTGTCAGTGGCTGCAGGATGGTGTGGAATGGTGTGAGCATTACAGCTGAGGACCCCAAACCACACCCCCGACGTCTGTCAGTCTGTACAGGGCGGGGCGTTACAGTCAGACACCCTAACGCTCCCGGCATTGGTTGATATTTTTGCTCCAAATTTTCAACATGGGCTTTTTGGGAGTATCATTTCATTACTCAATCCCATTCAGTGTAACAGCTGCAAAAAGACATTTTGGGCAGAATGTGAAAACTAACATCTGTACCATTCATGAGCAGGTGTGAAAAAATGGCAATGTTGAAAATCTGGAGTGAAAATATGAAAAAGTCGCGAAGGTACAAGCATGTGTAGAAATTGCATAACACATGCTCATAACACAGTCACTTTTTGAAATTTGTTCAGATGTTCAACATGGCCTTTTTGGGACCTCCTCTCATGAACAGTGTCACTGTGATTTCAGTACTCTGTCCCAAAAGTTTATTTCGGACAGCGACCCTGGAATCTGCAGCACTCCCTTTCCACTCTACTGGCTGCTTCCCTTTCAATTAACTATTTACAGAGCCCCCCTCCTCGCAGCACTGCACGCTGCTCTGAGGAGGGGGCTGTAAATTCACTTGAGGAAGAAGGAACAAAGGAATTGTATTGGAGTGAGTGCAACAAAGCATCCACACCGCCTCTTAACACGCTCACTCCGCTGGTGATTCCCACAAGTGAGTCGGATCCAAAAATGGATCCAAAGGTGACTTAAGGCACTCTGCAAAGTGTTTACACTGCCCACTTTGCAGCGCATCAACCCATGCACATGTGTTGATGCACTGCAAAGTCAGCAGTGTAAACAATTCTCAAGACGTAATCTGCTGATCCTGTCACAGGGCAGAGCATCTCTTCAGATCTCAGAATGCAGCTGCTGAAGGCTCGATTCTTGAAAAGCTAGAGTATTCTAGCATGAACCTCTCAGCAAGGTTTTGGAGGTTCTTAAAGAGGCCAGAAAACTAGCTACAAGAAAACATATTCCTCGAAATGGAAAAGATTTTCCATCTAGTGTGTAGCACAAGAAGTCTCAACTTTGCCGGCAGACTTGCCTGTCTCTCTAGATTATTTGGTGCACTTGTAGTCTCTCCAGCTAAGGTCTTCCACCCTGAAGGTGCATTTGGCAGCTGTTTCAGCCTAAAAGTCAGCAGGGAAAGAAAAATCACTTGCATCACAGCCAGTGTTCAAAAGATTTTTTTCATGGTCTGAGCCACCTGCATCTCCCAATGAGGGAACCAGTTCTCCCACGAGACTGGATAATATGCCTTGCACAGCGAGTGGAGTTTGCTTTCGAACCACTGACCTCAGCAGATCTCAAGTATGTTACATGGAAAACATGGTTCCTAACAGCAATGACTTCTGCCAGAAGAGTAAATGAATTGCAAGCCCTCTCTGTACAGATCCTAACTACATTATCTCACAAACCAGCAGGTAGGATACACAGGAAATTCCTTCCTAAGGTGGTATCAGAATTACATTTGACTCAGTCTGTTACTCTGACTGTGCATTTCCATGATCACTCTAGCACAGGTGAACAGAAGCTGCGTTGCCTGGATGTTAAAACAGTATTGAGCTACTGCCTTGATAGAACCAAGGAAACAGTACTGACAGCACTCAGCTGTCCATCACTTATGAAGAAGTTGCCAAAGAGAAACCAGCAGCTAAGAAGACTATCTCTCTCCGAATACTAACATACTAAAAAGCCAGCAGATGAGGCCCAATGGTCTTTTGTGTCTGCTCAATAGTTAGCCCCCATACTGGGCATCAACTTTGCTGTCCCTCCCACCCTCTTGGGTTTCTCATTCCCCAAATTGTTATACAAACTCCAGAAATTGGGCTCAACTATGAAAGACATGGGTGAAAATAAACAGCTCCATAGCTCCATAAAGTACAGAAGTGCCTGGACAGCAGGATGAGGCATCCAGTGCACTAGATCAGCATGGCATTGTACTGAGATACCCAAACTGCTGGAAGCACAAGCTCACTGGCAACACTAACAATATGGAACTGTGTGCTAGGCAAGATGATATATGCATACGTGAGCTTTCAGAGGGTCCAGAACAGGGACAAACAGAACCTTTTTTGGACTCCTTTAGCATGAAATTTGAGTTGGCCGAAGGATGCACCCCTTAACATTGTTCAGGTCCACAGAGTATTGGGCCCAAACCCTCTAACCCAAAGGCCTGCTGTCGATCCACAGTCCTGAAGACTTTAGAGTACAGAGTTAAATCCTTCAAATGGCATGGGTGAAAAACAGAAATGGTGTCTGGAGACACCCATCTATATTTTGAACATAATTTCACTCCTTTAATTTTGCTGAAGTTGTGCACTTCACTGGGAGTCCCGTCCAAGCTTTTCTCTTCCCTCGACCCATGCCTTGTGTCTTACCAGATTCTCAGCCCTGAAAGAAAAATGTGTGGTCCAGGAAGAGAAACCATCCACAGTAGGCCCAGGTGGCTCCCTCAAACAGCCACCAACAGTATAGGGTAAGGCCAGGATGCATCACATGACTGTGCCATGCTGAGAGTCGAGGCCTACTGAACTCACAGCATTGACTCAAGATGCCTCAACAACTGCTACTGGTGCCACTTTGCCCTTTGGACTTAGGACACTAGGGCCTGGTAAGATTTTCTTTACAGATTGGGCCCTGGAGGGAGACACCTGTTCATAGTCGAGACAAGACGTTTGGTGTCGGTGAAAAGTTGAGACTTAGTTCGGTTAGGTGAGGTGCAAAGTTGGTAGGGCCAGAAAACCATGCTGGTGGGCCCGGGAGGTTCAGGAGGTAGTGGGGGAAAAGAAGGCACCTCTAAGCGCTACAAGCGTTCACGGAGTGAGAGGGATCAGAGAGAGTATTTTCCAGAAAGTCACTGGAAGCGAAATGTTGATTTACTGCAGATCCATGCTTCAAAGATAAATTTCAATAAGCAGTCTTTTTGGAACTTATAAATGTCGCCGAACCATCTCATTTCTTAGACAAGAAAAAATGAGCCCCTCCCATGTTTTCCTGTCAACATCACGATGGGCAAGAGTTAATTTGCTAGCTGAATAATGTCTACATGACGTACTTTACAGCATAGCAGAATCATAAACTATAGTCAAAAGTTTTAAACCTTCAGTAATTAGAGAATGGTACCACGCACCATATACAGTATTCTTTTGTGCTTGTTCTGCAGTATACTGCACTGTAAAACTGAACCAGTTTCCCTGGAAATTAAGGGCCATGGCAATGAACTTTTACCTTACTTATAAAAAAATGTATGGGCGACTGGAGGAGGGTGTGCTGGCAGTGGAGTAACCAGCCTTAAAAAAAAGTGGATACACAAAAAATGTAAACCATAGGCTGTGGGTCTGGGATCCGCTTAGGCCCCTAGAAATATTTTGTTTTGTGGTGCATTCTGGTGCATTTTGGGGCTAATCTGAAACAGAATTAGCTACCCTGTTACCCCCCGTCCCCATGCCCAGTAAATTGCACTTTCGTCTCTTCTGCAGAGTCCCCACAGTTCAGTGAGTTGCTCAAACCACCCTCCCTGCAGCCCAGCCACTGCATGGCCCTAGCCCTCCCCAAGACCAGCACTTTTCATCCAGCTCCCCTCCCTAAAATACTTCGTCCTTCCTCAACACAGCATGTTGCATCCTACTGTCCTATTTATTTATTAAACTGGTGAGATTCTATCTAAAGTCTCTATCTCGCCATGAGGCCCAACATGCTGCCCATTTCTCCTAGTCCGGCAAGCTGCCCCCTAGTCTAACTCCTAGATTCCCTGGCCCTCCCCCAGCCCATCATGTTGCCTTTTCCCCCTGCCCAGCCAGCAAGTTGTATCCAACTTCCAAGCCCAACCCAGCCCAACGGGTTGCATCATAGCCCCCTCAACATAGCATTCAGCCACCATTCAGCATTGAGCCCCCTCATTCAGTCACTTCACTACCAGTCTAGCATTGCTTGTAAAGTGCTTTGGATGTATGAAAAACACTATATAAATGCTGATTCTTCTTCTTCTTCTTCTTCTTCTTCTTCTTCTTCTTCACCCAGACCCCACACAAAGTGCAGTGAACTAAACTGGTAGTACCTCCCCCACAGAAACCTAATCACATTTTTTATGCAAAAAAAGTCACCCTAGTCCATAGCCTCTTTCTGTCTCTTTACAAGTACTCCTCTGTTGTCTACAGCAAGTACCTGGAAAGGGATAAGTATGAAAGAGTGATGGGAAACTACCAACCACTTAGGGTCAAAGGCCACAAGCAAGTATAGGGCTTAAGGGCAGACTAGATGGCCCTAGCAGTCCTTATCTGCTGACAATTTCTGTTTTTATCAAGGACGATTTGCAAAAGGACAGGGAAGGCACTATTACACGTGTACTGTACAAGCACAGTACATACCATCTGCAAATAAAAACAACATTCCATACACAGCAGCAGTGATATACACCCCCCAACCCAAATATATGAAAATATAAAAAACTACGCAAGGAACAATAACTGCCTATATTGCTGGTTTCCCATAAAAGACAACCACATCACATCTTTTCTAGATACTTTCTGCATTGGTGAGATGATTTATAAATTGTTTCACACAGACACAGTCATGCTGCAGACTGACTTTCTGCATAAGAATACTGAGATTTGATCTTTCTCAAAGAAAATATGGGATTGATACACAGTCAGAGAGGACTGTGGCTTTGTGGCCTCAGAGACAATGTAGTAATAGTTGTGACATTGAAACCCTGTTGTGACGTGCACAGTGGATGTTGCAAGCCTTCCTTGACCAGTCACATGATTGAGGGCTCACAGCTGTTTGATTATGCCACGCAGCTACTATTAGCACAAGCATGTCTGGAGTGTTTTCCCTGCCCACAGTGCCCAGGAACTTGCAGAGCACGCCTGAGAGACATGAGCTCCAGAGGAGTTGCTGGGAGCAAAGTTTGGCTGTAGCACTGCTGTGCTTCATCACAATTCTGAACTAGAGATAAATACATACACGTTGACTTGCCAAGTAAGTATTTGTTTTAAATGAACTCACTGTGAAAGACTGCTACTGCTTGAGCTGGGTTCACTCCTATTTTCTCAGATTAAAAACAAAAACAAAAACAAAAACCACATGAACAAGACACTCGATGTGACCCGGCCACTAGCTCCATTAGAACTCAGTCAGTTACACAGCTAACTAAACAGGAGGAACCAACACTGTATGTTCTGGCAGTTCCTATGGTTCCAGTAATACTTAGACTGATTCCCTTTTTCAGTGTAATAGATACAACCTAGGTAGGCTGTAATTGCATCTGAGGTCATGGTAACTTTGATAAATTCAATAAACCACACTGGCTTTTTCTCACAATTTCTGACATTGCCATAGCCTCAGCCTCTTTACCGAATGGTTTTCTGTTGGATGGCAGTTTCTCCCAATAAAATGTTATATGCCACCACCACACACACACACACACACACACACACACACACACACACACTCTGAATGTGCAGTGTTTACTTTTTCAAAGCTGGCACATACAGTATAACATCAAGAATTCTCCAACACCTAAAAACGTGATGAGGTATTGCACTACTGTCATGTGCCTGTGTCACTGGTTTCATATTTCTGCCATTCTGTTTGTTTCAAAACGCTGCTGTCCTCCTCCACCTACAGTCAACTTCTTATATAATTGCATTTTAGACAATTTAGCACAAACTGTTTAAATCCTTGTGTGCGCCTGTGTGTTGGGGGGCATACAGTACATGACAGATGCATCCACTGTGTCACTAGCATTCTTCTAACTCATATCTTTTTGCAATCCCTCCTCGGCTCCAGTAAAAGGAACTAACAGATGCAGAGAGTTTACACCGAGATCTGTCAGTCCGAGTTAAGCGGCATGCCCAACATTGTACCAACCTGGGCTGGCTGGTGAAGTGATATGCTGAACAAACACAGTTACACGGGACAGGAGATGACTGGGACTTTACTGTAACAAATACAAATCTTTTTTAGCCACTTCTCTAACTCTCTCCTCTACTAAAGCAGCTGGAGCAATTGAATATCATCATGTTTATCTCATTTATGCATCAATCTGCTGCAGCATATTTTAAATGCAGTTATGCGGTTATGCGGTCAGGTCACACTGGGGTGGCACTGGCATGGCAGTGAATTACAGAGTTTGGCATGGCAGTCAGTGCCATGATGGTGATGCACTAAGTGGTTGGTTTCAGGCCCAAGTCTGCCTCCATCCTAGCCCAGCAAGTTGTTTTTGGAGACAGATGAGTGGCAAATAGTTACATGAAAACAAACAAGAGGGGGACCACGCTGGATATGGCTAAAGCACACGGCAAACCCCTACTAGAGCAAAAACAACAAACTGGGCTACAGCAGCCTTACGAGCAGTAAAGTCACATGCTGACCATGTAGAAATGTCCTGAGTTCACATTATTAATGGACAAGCACTGCACAGAGGCTGGCAGCTAGCCTCCCGACATTTCACACCAATCAAGGTGCTTAATCATGGGACTCACGATTACGCGTACGGATTGGTATCAGGAGGCTAGTTCTCGGCCTCTGTGCAGTGCTTGACCATTAATTAAGTGAACTTAGCACATTTCTACGTGGTCAGTTTATGACTTTATTCCGGGTAGGCTGTTCTACCATGTTTGTTGTTTTTGCATAGTGGTATGGCCCAGGCTTCATAGTGCATACGGCCACTGAGACATTATACCTGTGGAATCTCGTCTACCTGCTATTACCAGTGAGTAACATGTGACACTAGCATGACCTTTTTGTTTGCTACATCTGTGATAAAGTAGTCTGCACCAGTTATGCTCTTATGGGGGGGGGGTGTGCAGTTCTTACTGCCTCCATCACTGACTTGCATTTGCCAGGTAAATGATTCCATCACACACCTAGAAACAAGCTTGTATCTGTTTAGTGTGTCTACCTGGCAAATAAATAAAACTAATAGCCACAGGACTAGTGGCTTTAAGAGACATGGTGGCTTGCACGTTTACAAGCACTGACAAGATCCCAACTGACTGATTGCTTGCTTTTACAAGCTAAAATTTGAGAAAGTGCACTAGTGTGCAGTATCTAATATCTTTCAGACAGTCTTAAAACTATTTGTTTTATCACCAGTTTGTCAGTTTTGCCAAATGGCTTGTTTTACAAACACCCCTAACCTTATTGTACAGTATATGGTTGTTCAGTATATTGATATACTGTATAACCTTAAAAGCAAAAGCTCTTTTTTTTGTCAAATAAATCTTCTAACAACTGAAGGGGATATTACTGGAAGATATTACTTTAATTTTAACTCAGTGATTTTTAGTTCTGCTTCTCCATCCTGTTCCTCCACAAGTTACCCAGCAGAGACTAACTAAGTGTAATGCCCACTTGTCATCGGCAGCGCACTTACTCACTAAACAGAGAGACAAAGTAAATAACTCCCAGTCCAACATGTTTTACCTCAGCGTTGATTCTTCCCTATAGGTGGTGCTATCACCAGACACAGGAAATCCTCACCCACTATCTGAATATAGAAATTGGTGCACAGTTTTTGTTGCATGTTCCGTACCACCCACCCACCTCGTGGAAGCACACATTGTAATGGAGCAGCATTCAGTTTAAAGAAATGCAGTGGAAGTGACCGTCCTGCAGAGCTGTGCACAAGAAGAACCTGGTTGGTCACACTATCATGCAGACTCCAGTAGTGTAGGTAAAGAGAGCCGTAGAACTGGATGGTAAGTTGGCCGTCAGGTAGAAAAGAGAGAGAGAGGCTTGCACCAGTGACTATCCAGAAAGATAAATAAAGCGACCTCACTGATTACAAAGGACATTCATTATTGTTTCTCGAATCATTACTGCATCATGGGTAAACTATTAAGTTTACCTTCACCTTTGGCAAATATGCAAACCTTTGTGCTTTACCCTACATGCAGTAGTGAATGGCTAAGAAAAAGCAAAGGCACAAGTTAACACATAACAGTTTGTTGGAACAGATATATTTTTTAACATTTTATCTATGAAGCATAACAAAAAGGAATGCCAGGAAGTGCAGCGTAGGGGCATAGGGGAAAGGACAGTCACAATATAAATAAGAGCAGAGCGGGAGCCTTGGAGAAGTGTTTCACTTGACTGAGCAGGAATACCAAGTCTGAGAAATGCTGGTTGTACTGATCCCTTCCCACCAACCCTCAGAAGCAGCAGCAGCAGCAACAGTAGGTGAGCTTCATACCAGAGCGCCAGTTCTCCAGGGCTAGCGGGACTCGTTCTCCTCTGGGTAGAAAGGCGGCAGCATCCTCCGCACAGTGAGAAATAGGCATGGGGTGCATTTCGGGGATAGAAGAAGGCAGCAATGCACCTGGGAGCCTGAACAAGAGAAATGGATGTGCTGGGTCTGTGCATTATATAAGACAAGCTTGCAGGGTTCCACGTCTTTTCCGCGCATACAAAATCAGTGCGGTAAATATTATCACGGTTACTTTAGCGTATTAATTATGCGCGTATTGACTTTACAGTGTGGTTACTAATAGCGCAAAAACAGAGGCAGACTGGAGGTGCTATAATATCAAAAACAGAGCTCCCTAACCTCTTTGCTCACCAGTCAAGTTCACAGTAGTGTGCACCAGGAAGTAAAACCCCATACTCCCTGTCTTGATCACCACCAAGCACAATCACTGTTTTTAGTTAAGATAAAGATGAACAAAAAAAATACATTTTAACTCAAGTTGTCAAGCACAGAAGCACTGAAACACTGAAGCTCCTCACTCCCGCCTCATTGAACTTTTTCCACACCAGCATACAGCACCATAGTGAGTTAATTACACTGATGTTAACTGGGCTGTTTCTACTACAATACTGCACAAACATCCCCTCTGTGCTGTAGCAAGTTACATTCACCATAATTACAAAAAAAAAAAAAACAATGCACCAACTACCAACATCCCCCTTGTACTGAAGTGGGAGTGTATGATAACAATATATCAGACTGCAGTTCAGGGAGGAGCAAAAGTCATTCAGGTAAAGCTGCACAGTCCCGATTGCAAGATAGATAAACTGCAGTTTGGGGGGAGGTGGGTCAAATCCATTCATGTAAAGAGTTACGTTCACTGAATTTAACAGTGCACAAATCTCCCAACTGACCATGTCCATGTACTGCAGACATTGGTTATTAGGGACATTTTGGTCCATAACAGATGAGCGTGCTATAAACAGCTTTGACTTAATTATAAACTCAATAAACATCACCTGTATAGATCTGAAGCCATTTAACTCAGATAGTGATTGGTTACACATCACCCTGTGAGACGGAAAGCAACTGAGTGTGCAAGTGAGAGTAATGCTACTCGTGTTAACTGAGTGCAGAATCCTTGTGAGAGGGAAAGCAATTGTTTAATTAATTAATGTAGACTCTTAATCGGTCATGAGTGTGCAAGTGAGAGAGTAGTCCTACTCGTTTAATGTAGACTCTTCCTTGTGAGAGGGAAAGCAATGCTACTCATTTTAACTGAGTGTTTAATTAATGTATACTCGTAATGCTATTCGTTTTAACTGAGAGTTGCACTTAAATTGCTTACGCTATAAATGTGTATGCGCTTACATATACTATGCGGTTTCAGAAACGCTGATATTGCTGCGCTGATGCGGTTGCTGAAATGAAGTGTTACCAGCTTGCAGTGGGGTTGTATGAAGGAGAGTCTTCCCCAGCATGCAGTATATGTGTGTGTGTGTGTGTGTGTGTGTGTGTGTGTGTTTGTAGGGGAAGCGCATGAGCAGGCGATATCTTATCGCTGCTCACTGAAGCGTAGCTCCCCCCTTTCAACTGTACTCCACTGCATTTGACTGCTGTCATAGACAGCTGCAGCAGTCATTGGAGAACTGGGGCTGCACCTGCAAACACACTGACTGAATTGGAAGAGGGCTGCCACACCTCCGAAAACTCGGATGATGGCACTATGTTTCTTGCACATGCGTGCAAGCAAACATAAAAAAGGAAAATCTGCAGGATGCTGAAAGTTCTGTGCTGCTTTGAGATTGCACCACAGTGGTGAGGCAAAGCAGAAGAGAGAAGAGGTTGTGTTCTGAGCCTGATTAAAAGGACAAGTGTTGGGTCTAAGCCTGGAATAGGACCAGGGTTGTGTTCTGAACCTGGGAGTGTACCAGAATAACATCATTTCTTCAGGCAGTACTTATTTTCTGTTCACTCTGTCCTATCTCCTTCCCTTATTTTGTACTATCCCTTAATTCCTGTCAGGGTGGCCAACCTGATATTCTTTCATGCTTTTGTTTTTATATCCCTTTCTGCCCTTTAAAAACAACCTGAACAACCCCAATTCATGGGAAATGTTTATCAGTTCTTTGAAAGCCGAAGTAGTATGCTTTTCAAGCTATTCCCCTGTTTATAATACCCTGTTGCTTCTAAGAAAGGTATCCTGGTGAAATAATGTGGCAAAGTTGTAATTTGATTGAAGCCCCAATAAATGTGTGCACATTCGCACACTCGCACAGTCTAGCATGATAATGCGCATGATCGTACTGCTGCACAGCTCAGTGTGTGCACGATCATGAGGAAATTGCAGCCTAAAAAAGAAAAAGTTGCAAAATAAAGAAATAAACTGCTGCTTGCAGTTTTTGAGCATCTGGGAGAGTTTGCATCGCGGTGAGAGTGCTGCGAGGTGCAACAAGTCACTTCAGGCTCAAGAAACAGAGCGCAGATACAGCACTTGTGGGCGGGGGTAAAACGCCTGAGAAACTGCCAATAAAAAAGCAGATTTTAAACACACTGGTGAGTGTAGGGGACTTGGAAAATGTCCCTCTGCCAGAGTGTCTGCCTAATGGGGGGGATAAAAAAGGGAAATGCTCAATGCTAGAGGTGACAATGTGAGGACTGCATTGGAAGGTTGCAAATGAAATATAAAGCCAACAGCTAAAACATTTCAGCCATCTAGCATGAATGAAAGTTCCCTGGGAGCATTAGATAAATGTTGTTATGCCCAAATAAATAGGGGACAAGTTTTTTTTGTTTAATAAAGCTGCTAAGTGTCTCCTAGTCTCCTCTGAAATTGTTTCTGTTGTTTCCTTGATGTTTTTAGCACAAAGAGTCATTCCCTTACAAAAGTAAACAAATAAAGGAGCACACCCTCGTTTGTTTGGGTTTCTAAGGTGAAGGACTCTGCCCTTTCTAGAAAATAACAAAAGAGACATGTTGTTTACAATAAAGGAAATGAAATAGTAATTACCCAGTTCTGTAGTGTTATCAGATAGGTCTGCTATAGGGCTGGCAGCCCCTGAAATGCCAGGTTTTATGGACCAAGGGGAGAGTGATGTCACGAGTGGGCGGAGCTAAGGCACTCTTCTGACATCATCAGCCTTATAATTAAGCTTTCAGCTCTATTCTATGTGACCTGCTATACTGGGTAACCATTTGTTTAAACTCCTAAGAAGACTAGCATGTGGCTAGATGTTTCATAAAATGTGTGTGTATATATATACAAAACAGGCTCAGAATTCCTTTTTCTGCTTAATTGTGGTGTTACCTAACTTCTGAGGTCACTCCATAGTAGTATAAAAGTGTTCCTCTAGGGGGCTAAAGGAGATAGGTGGTCAGTAGCTTCCGGACTACAGTGAGAGAAGAAACAGCAGAGGAACCAGGTGTGCAGGCTTACACACGGAGAGAAAGGACTCAGGAATTCTTTTACATAGAAACATAGACTTTGATGGCTGATAAGGACAGCGTGGCCCATCTAGTCTGCCCATTTCCCTACCAACAAGATAGGCCGCAGATCCTGGTTAACCAACAGCCTATTTCTTCCTACCCCCCACAAGAATTGCCTTATGTCTGTCCCATGCATTCTTGAATTCTGCCATAGTTTTAGACCCCACAACCTCCTCAGGAAGGCTGTTCCATGCATCCACTACCCTCTTTGTGAAAAAATACTTCCTCACATTGCCCCGAACCACCCCCTCTATCTTTAAATTGTGTCCCCTTGTTCTTGCACGTCTCTTTTTCTGAAAGATGCTACCCTCTTGGACTTTGTTGATTCCACTGAGGGACTTAAAAGTTTCTATCATGTCCCCCTCTCCTTCTTTCCTCAAGGGTATACATATTAAGCCACTGTAGTCTGTCCTTGTATGGCTTCTCTTGCAGACCCTGCGCCATTTTAGTTGCCCTCCTCTGGACTGCGTCCATCCTGTCTATGTCCTTGTGGAGATGGGTTCTCCAGAACTGGACGCAGTACTCTAGATGGGGTCTCACAAACTGTCTGTACAGGGGGATAACAACTTCCTGATTTCTGCTGGTGATGCCTCTCCCTATGCATCCCAGTATACCCCCAGCCCTCCCTACTGCCTTCTCACATTGCTTGCTAACCTTAAGGTCATCTAATATGATTACCCCAGGTCCTTTCCTTTTTGTTGTTGTTACTACCTCCCCCATTGTGTATTCTCCCAGGGTTCTTGTTTCCCAGGTGCATTATTTTGCACTTCTTTGCATTGAATCCTAGCTGCCATACTTCGACCATTCCTCCAACCTTGTCAAGTCCTTTTCATCCTTCCACGCCTCTTTGTGTATCAACCTGTTGCAGATCTTTGTGTCATCTGCAAAGGCATGCTTTCCTTCAGTCCCTCTGCAATGTCACTTATAAAGACATTAAAAGGACTGGACCCAATACTGAACCCTGTGGTACCCCACTAGTAACCCTCTTTCTTCAGAGTGGTCTCCATTTACAATTACCTTCTGTGTCCTGTTGTCCAGCCAATGTTTTACCCAGGCTACCACCCTGGGATCCACTCCCAGGCTGGTTAATTTGACTATTAATCTTTTGTGTGGGACTGTGTCAAATGCCTTGCTAAAGTCTAGGTAGGCCATGTCCACAGCCACTCCCTGGTCTACTACTTTGCTCAGTATGTCTTGGAGAAGAAGAAGAATATCCTGACGTGTTTAAGGGTGTGAAGAACTAACACCACTTATTTTTCCTTTCTGTAAATATTGGATTTTTTTTCTTTTTATTTTTGGTTTTGATCCACTTTTGGACAAATAAAATGATAAACGCAGATTTATGCATTTTTTATGTACCTCATTCTGTTGTATGATCTGTTATTTGAACCCACACTACCACAACTGGTGTCAAAAGTGGGATTTCAAACTCTGGTACATCAAGGCTACCCAGGAGGCACTACCGGGGGGTGTTGCTCAATAAACACCCTAGCAGATGCAACAACAAGAACAGATAGATCCTAGTATATTGCATCTGACCAGGTCTGTAAGTCAGAGGACTGGGATACAGCCGTTACCTATTATGGAGCCTGCAACCTGGCCTAAAATGAAATGGAGGATGAGGAATTTGAGGGGGCCACACCAGCAGTTGGCAACCCGAAGAGAGAGGAGAAGAGGGAAGAAGGCCAGATGACCCCAGCACCAGATGACCCAAGCGAACTGCTCAAATGGCTTTGTATGCACCAAATTGAGATGGAGCACCACCAAAAGGAGAACCAAAGGCAGAGGGATGAGGACTGAAGATTACAATCCAAAGAGAGATGATGACAGGATGAGAAATAGACAGTGACCTTAAAAGCCATCCATGACATGACACAAGTTCAGCCAGACAGAACTGTCCCTAGAGACATTAAATTAACTAAACTGACAAAAAACGATGATATTGAGGCATATCTTGCAACCTTTGAGAGGGTGGCCCAAACGTGTAACTGACCCAGGGATCAGTGGGTGATTCTGTTAGTTCCATACCTATCCGAAAGAGCCCAGCTGGTCTACAGTCAGCTTAGTGGGGCAGATACCAATAACTATGATCAAGTCAAGGAAGAAGTTCTACTAATGTACAATATAAGCACAGAGACTTACAGACAGCATTTTCACTCTAGTAAAATGGCCAGCCTGGACACCCCGAGAGAAACCTATGACCGACAAAAAGTTTACTGTGGGAAGTGGTTCCAGCCTACCACCAAGACAGTTGATCAAATTATGGAACTGATTGTAATTGAACAATTTATCCAATAATTTCCTGTGGATGTACGATAGAGGGTGAAAGAACACAAACTGGAGACAGCAGAAGATACCATCAAGCTAGCAGAGGATTATTTGCCAGCACAAACCACCAGATTGAGGGGTACCCAGGGCAACACAGGATCATCCAGTAATCCAGTAACACAACCTTTTTCTGATATCAATGCTCAGAGGCAGTTCTATAGAAGGGAGAGAGGTGGTAGGATCCCTTATTCTGAGATCATTTGCCATGGTTGCCTTGGAAAAGGACATATCATTAGGAATTGCCCCAATAAGCGGTCTGACCAAACCCACCTTGCCCTAGCCAATTTTGGATATGTGGCCTCTGTAGGAATTGGGGAACAGCAAACATTGGGCCTGCGGGACTCAGGGAGTTGACAGACATTAATAAGAGCAGATTTGGCCCCAGAAATACCCCGCAGTGACTGTGATACAACTGTCCGCTGTGTCCACAGAGACATTCACCAATATCACACAGCCAGTTTAAATATTACTGTGAACAAGGAAAACCACAACATGTTGGTGGGACTAGTCCCACATCTGTGAGTGCCAGTAATTGTTGGTCAGGTCTTTCCCCATTTTGATCTCCTGATGAAAAATTATAATGCATTTCAAGAAACTGTACATATGGTTACCAGGTCCTAGGCTAAAGCACAGTCATTTCAGGTAGTCTTCAGTTTTGATGAAGACTATTTTGAGACTGACAACAAGACCAGAATATCCAGAAAAGATAGAGGAAGGGAAAAAGGGGCCTGGAAGGAACTGCATCAAGCTGAAAGCCAATCTCAAATACCAGGTGCTCCAGTGCAGGACATTGCACAAGAACAAAAACATGATATGTCTTTGCAACCTTTGATTTTTCTGGTGAACAAGGATGGATATCCAGGACAATCTCATTTTATAATCAAAGATAAAATATTGTATAGAATTGTTGTAGAACCTGGTACTGCTGAGGATATAGAGAAATTAGTAGTGCCCAGCAAATGCAGGGAGCCAATAATGCACCTGGCCCATGACATCCCCATGGCTGGACATGAAAGCAGAGACAGGACAGTGCAAAGGATCTTATTCCAGTTTTTTTGGTCAGGGTCCATCAGGACGTTGCTGCTTATTGTCAGTCCTGCCCGCAATGCCGGTTAGTAGCCAAAGGGAGAAAAAAGGATCTGGTACACTTACAGCCCATCCCATATGTGACTACTCCTTTTGATAGAGTAGCAATGGATGTGGTAGGTCACTTATTAAAGAGTTCTAAGGGTAACCAATATATTTTGGTTATATGTGATTACACCACTCGATATCCCAAAGCAATACCAATGAGGACAGTCACTGACCCTCGTATTGTGGAAGAACTAGCAAAGGTATTCAGCAGAATGGGTATACCCAAGGTTATGTTGACTGATCATGGTAGCAATTTTTCTTCAATAATGCTGCAAGAATTGAACAAATTGTTAGGGGTGTCTGCTGTGAGAACATCACCTTACCATCCCCAAACCAATGGGCTAGTGGAACATTTTAACAAGATAATGAAATGGATGTTACAAAAGTATGTGCAGAAGGAAGGTTGGGATTGGGATAAGTTTTTCCCTATTTACTGTTTGCATACAGAGATATCCCCCAAGCTACCACTGGGTAGTCCCCCTTTACCATGCTGTTTGGATGTAACCCTAGGGGAAGCTTGGATGTTGTAAAAGAACATTGGAACCGGGACTAATGTCACATAAAAAACATTTTTGAATACATGACTGCATTCAGAAAATGGCTGGTGAAGTATGTAACCATAGCACACCAGAATGTGGACCAGAGACAACTGAAGCAGAAAGAATTATATGACGTGGGACTAAAAACCAAGACATTTGTGCCCAGTGAGAAGGAACTATTGTTATTGCCTTCCACTGAGAATAAGTTTCTAATGCATTGGCAAGGTCCATATGTGGTACTACACCAGACAGGCACAGTAAATTATGCCATTGAAATGCCAGGTCATAGGCCAGTAAAAAGAATTTACCATGCTAATCTTTTAAGGAAGTGGTTAGACAAACCACAAACACCAGTGTTATTTATCCATCCTGATCAAGGGAGGACAGAATTAGACACAGCGCATGACAGATTGGAGAAATCTATCAATGAGGCTGACATTCAGATAAATCCTGAGCCGAACCCAGATCAAAGGAAAGAGAATGATCATCTCTTGGAGTATTTCTCAGATACTGTCACCAAAAACCAAGGGAAAGCAAAAGAGGTGGTACATGAGATACGGGTTACATAGTTTAAACTGATCCCTCCAAAACCATATAGACTGCCTGAATAGATCAGACCAGAGGTAGTTGTAGAGGTTAAAAGAATGGAGCAAGTAGGGGTTATTGCTCCATCCCATAGTCCATGGTCTTCACCACTGGTGATAGTACAAAAGAAGAAATGTGGAATTAGGCAATGCCTAGACTTCCGGAAAATTAATGAGGTGTCAGAATTTGATGGATATCCAATGCCACGCATTGATGATCTACTACATCAGATCGGTTCTGCCAAGTACATTAGCACACTAGGTTTGACTAAAGGGTATTGGCAGATACCCTTAGCTCCCCAGGCCCAAGAACTAACTGCCTTCTGTACCCCGCTTGAACTGTATCATTTCAGAACTATGCCGTTTGGCCTTCATGGAGCACTGGCTACCTTCCAACGGTATATGGATTATGTTTTAAGACCACATAAGTTTTACAGTGCAGCCTATTTGGATGAAGTTGTCATTTATAGTCCAGATTGGGATACGCACTTAATACATCTTAGCGCTGTTATACGGAGTATCAAAGACGCTGGTCTTACCATCAACCTGTCTAAATGTGCTATTGCCAAAACTGAAACCTGCTATCTTGGCTTCATAATTGAACATGGGATGGTTAAACCCGAAATAGACAAAGTTGAAGCTGTAGCAAATAGTCCCATACCCACTACCAAGCATCATGTAAGGCCCTTTCTTGGACTGGCAAGTTATTACCAATGTTTCATACCACACTTCTCAACAATTGCCACATCTCTCACTGACCTCATGAAAAAACAATTTCCAAATAAAGTAAAATGGAGTCCAGCCTGTGAGGAGGCATTCAAAAAGATCAAGACAATTTTGTGTTCAGCCCCAGTGTTGAGTAGCCCCAACTTCTCCAAGCCCTTTGAAATTCAGACAGATGCCTCTGATACAGGCATAGGAGCATTAATGACCCAGCATAGCCACGGAGGAGAGCACCCCATTCTTTTTCTTTGGAGGAAGTTGCACCAATGAAAGAGAAAATACTCAACAGTAGAAAAAGAATGTTTGGCCATCAAATGGGCAGTAGAGGCCCTAAAATATTGCTTATGGTGAAATGAGTTTATGGTTGTGACAGACCACAACCCATTATGTTGGTTGAATCTAATGAAGGACAAAAACTCACGCTAACTAAGGTGGTATTTGTCCCTGCAACCTTACAAGTTTACTGTAAAGCATAGGGCTGGTACGAAACATCTGAATGCTGATTTTCTGTCCCGTTTTGGTGCTGACCAGAGTACATCTACTACTGCACCTATGATGAATGATATGACCATGAGTGTAATACAAGGTGCCAATAAGGCACAACCTCAGGGAACTGATTGTTCTAAAAACAGTATTATATAGTCTGAGTAGGCGTATTCTCATACTGTTTGTTTATAAGCGTCCCTGAGAGGAATTTCTGGAGAGGGTGGGCAGAAGTTCCAACCCTTCCTAAGGATGAAGAGTCTTGAGGCAACAATGAATTGATTTGTTGCCTTCCTGTGTTGGGAGGAGTGTGCTAGAATAACATCATTTCTTCAGGCAGTACTTATTTTCTGTTCATTCTGTCCTATCTTCTTCCCTTATTTCGTACTATCCCTTAATTCCTGCCAGGGTGGCCAGCCTGATATTCTTTTTTTTTTGCCATTAAATCTTTATTCCAGTTTTATTTACAGAGAATGGTTCCAGGAAACATAGGTACAAACATGCGGATATACATTGATGCTTGTTACAACTAATGACAGGAGTCATTCTCTGCAATACTCCCCAACAGAAACAAAAAAGAGAGTAAGCAAAAAATAAAACACCCAAGAAAGAACAAATTCCCTCCTCCCCCACTCTCCCCCACCACCCTCCCCGTACAAGATCTTTTAACACGTTTTCAGTCAAAGGGGGACACATATATCTTACAGTGAGTAAGTAGTATAGAAGGGACCCCAGATCTTGTCAAACCTGGGAAGCTTATTTTGAAGGATAGCTATCATCCTCTCAATCCTCAGGCTAGAAAGTAGCTCCTCCAGCCATTCGGAGTAGCTGATCATGACGGGGTCTTTCCAGTGTCTAAGAACTACTTTTTTAAGGGTAACTGAGATCAGAGCCATATAGAACTTCCTATTCCTAAACGTAATACGGGACACATCCCCCAGCAAGCATATTTCAGGTGTAAAAAGGTCTTCCACTCCCAGCAAGGGATCCACTTTATTTTTAATGGCTGTACAAAGTGGGACTACCTTCAGACAATTCCAGAAAATATGCATCAGATCCCCATTTCCGGAATGACACCTGTAACATGTGGGATCCGACACCAATTTTAGATTCGCTAGCTTTTGTGGGAGTAGTAAATGTTATGGAGGATTTTAAACTGTATAAGCCTTAACTGGTCCTGCAGGATAAATTTATGGCAACCTTGCCAGAGGGCTGTCCAATTAAATTCCTCATCGGGGAACACCGTGGCCCAGTAGGAGCATGGAGCCAGGTTTTGAGAGTAGGCCCAGTTAAATAATACATTGTATATCTTGGAAATTGCCTGTGAAAGGCCCACCAGAGATCCCAGAGTCTCGTAAAGTCCACTTTCGGGGTCTGGATTGGATTCCTACCTATCTTGCTAAGTAAAAGGTGTCGAAGTTGATACACTTTAAAAATCCCCATGATGGGCAGATTGAATTTATGCAGGATCTCCAATGAGGAACACGCGTTTCCCTCTTTGTTGAGGAAATCTTTCAAACAACACTTGTCTGGTAGAGACAACCAAGTGGGGCTAATAGGCTTATTATCGATTAAAAAACACAGGTTGCCCCAAATAGGTTGGGACCAGTCCCTGACATGGTCGTATTTTAAAAAGCTACAGAGCTGTGCGTGGATCTTTAGGGAGACCCCATTGGAGATTTCCTAAGTGGGGAGGGGAGTAGTTTTGGGTTGAGATAGAGTAAGGCCTCTGGGACAAGACCATGTTTCCTAATAAGAGCTACCTCAGATTGTATCCACAAGGGCACATAAGTTGTCTGAGTAAGAGAAGCTGTATTCAGAACCCATCTAAGGTATTTATTAACATGACCCGCCCAAAAATAAAGGGCAAAATGTGGCATCCTTAGCCCTCCAGATAATTTAGGTGCAGCCAGTTTGTGGTAGGCCATCCGAGCTTTCTTATATCCCCACACAAAGTTAGCTATAGACCCATGGAGCTTCTTAAACCATGAGAGTGGAAGCCAAATATTTAGCATACTCAAAGGATAAAACAACCGAGGGAATACATTCATCTTAACTATATTTATCCTGCCCCATAGGGAGAGTGGAAGTTGTGCCCACCTTTTGAGATCTAAATCAGTGGTATGCACCAGAGAATCTAAGTTCAACTGGCGTACCCGTGTCATACTCCTCGTCAGGGTAAGACCCAAATATTTGAAAGAGTCAGATTTCCACCCTAGGCCTAGCTCGGTGATCTCCTGTTTAAAGAGGTTTTTACTAAGAGGGTAAACCACGGATTTATCCTGATTTAATTTGTAATTAGCCAAACAACTATATTCCCAAATAGAGTCCAATAAAGCTGGAATGGATACACTCGGCTTAGAAATGTGCACCAGAAGATCATCTGCATATGCTGTTACCTTAATAGCCTGATCCAGTATTTTGATGCTGTTTATATCCCAGTTACGCACTATACTCCTAATAAGGGGTTCCAAATACAAATTAAATAGGAGGGGAGATAAGGGGCATCCCTGTCTAGTACCTACATACAGGGCAAAGGGATCCGAAGTAGCCCCATTACAGGTGACCCTAGCTGTGGGACTTGAGTAAAGGGAACATACCCACTCTAAAAACATCTCTGGAAACCCACATTTACCCATTGTGGTAAACAGAAATCCCAAGTAGACCCTGTCAAATGCCTTATCGGCGTCTAAGGAGACCAGGGCCATGAGAGAACTACTCTCCTCAGACACCGAGAAGACATAGTCACAGTCTAGCATGATACTGCGCACGATCGCACTGCTGCACAGCTCAGTGTGTGCTTGATCAGGAGGAACTTGCAGCCCGAAAAAGAAAAGTTGTAAAATAAAGAAATAAACAGCTGGCTGCTGTTTTCGAGCATCTGGGAGAGTTTGCATCGAAATGAGTGCCGCAAGGTGCAAAGAACTGCTTCAGGCTCAGGAAACAGAGCACAGATACAACGCTTGTGGGCGGAGGTCAAACCCCTGAGAAATTGCCAGTAAAAAGGCAGATTTTAAACACACTGGTGAGCGTAGGGGACTTGGAAAATGTCCCTCTGCCAGAGTGTCTGCCTTATAGGAGAGAAAAAAAAGGGAAATGCTCAATGCAAGAGGTGACAATGTGAGGACTGCATTGCGAGGTTGCAAATGAAATATAAAGCCAACGGCTAAAAAATTTCAGCCATCTAGCATGAATGAACGTTCCCTGGGAGCATAAGATGAATGTTGTTATGCACAAATAAATAGGGGATGATGTTTTTTTGTTTAATAAAGCTACTAAGTGTCTCCTAGTCTCCTCTGAAATAAATAAAATATGTTTCTGTTGTTTCCTTGATGTTTTTAGCACAGAGAGTCATTCCCTTACAAAAGTAAACAAATAAAGGAGCACACCCTCGTTTGTTTGGGTTTCTAAGGTGAAGGACTCTGCCCTTTCTAGAAAATAACAAAGGAGACATGTTTACAATAAAGGAAATAAAATAGTAATTACCCAGTTCTGTAACGTTATCAGATAGGTCCTGCTATAGAGCTGGCAGCCCCTGAAATGCCAGGTTTTATGGACCAAGGGGAGAGTGATGTCACGAGTGGGCGGAGCTAAGGTACTCTTCTGACATCATCAGCCTTATAATTAAGCTTTCAACTCTATTCTATGTGATCTGCTGCACTGAGTAACCATTTGCTTAATTTCCTAAGACAACTAGCATGTGGCTAGATGTTTCATAAAATGTGTAATATATATAAAACAGGTTCAGAATTCCTTTTTCTGCTTAATTGTGGTGTCACCTGACTTCTGAGGTCACTCCATAGTAGTATAAAAGTGTTCCTCTAGGGGGCTAAAGGAGATAGGTGGTCAGTAGCTTCCGGACTATAGTGAGAGAAGAAACAGCAGAGGAACCAGGTGTGCAGGCTTACACACTGAGAGAAAGGACTCAGGAATTATTTTATGTCTTGTGGAAGAAGAAGAATATCCTGACATGTTTAAGGGTGTGAAGGACTAACACCAGTTATTTTTCCTTTCTGTAAATATTGGATTTTTTTTTCCATCTTTTTTTTATTTTTTTATCCACTTTTGGACAAATAAAATGATAAATGCAGATTTATGTGTTTTTTATGCACCTTATTCTGTTTTATGATCTGTTATTGGAACCCACAGTACCACAGAGGGGAATGAGGATTGTGTCTGAGCCTGGGAAAAAGACAGGAATTCAGAGAATGATGATCAAGTGAATATAAATGTGGTGAGAAAGAGAAAAGGAAGAGGGCCTCTTCAAGCCAGAGAAATGCTAAGTACCTGTACAGTGAGAAACTGGACTGTGACTATGCAGGTGATACCTGTGTGAGCCAGAGCAAAAAGGTGACTGTGTCGGGTTGGGAGACTGTGAAAGCAGAGGGATGGACAGGTGCTTTTCAGAAGCTCAAGTGCCTGTTGTCTGCTTCTAAGATACATCAAAGAGAGAACTAGATTGCTGTGGCTATACACCGTAGCAGGAAAGAGAGAGAGAGAGAGAGAGAGAGAAAGAGAAGAAGCAGAAGAGAATGTGCTGAATGTGTTTCTGCTGACACTCAGGGCCAGGTGGGGAACTTGCTAACCCCCACCAATTGGGGTCTGCCACTGCAGGGGTTCATGGGTCTTGCACCTAAGTGCTAGGGCACTCTGATTGGAGGGAGCCTGGCTGTGGGGCCACTGCCCAGTCTGGGTCCTCTGTATTTGGCAGGCCTTTGGCACGTGCCCTGCAATGGGGCCTGTAATGGGTTGAAGGGGACAAGCTGCAAGATCTGCGAGCAAGAAGAGAAAGAGTAAATTGTAGCCTCTGGTGCCCCCTGTTTAAGCTTTGAGCCCCATTCTGCCTGTGATCCATCCATATCCAGGACTTCAGAGAACTGTACCATCCAAGGGCTGATTCTGCAGAACTGTGAGTAAATCAATCATCTTTATTTTACCAATCAATCAATCAATCATCTTTATTTTACCAGGCGAAACACCATTGAGACATGCTCATTTTCAAGGTGGACCTGGGTAGGTCAGAAAAGGTTCACAAAAAACAATGTTTTACAGGCAGTAACACAACCTGCAGAATAGTACAAAGCAAGTAGGCATGAATAATACAAAGCAATGCACAAGGAAGACAATACAGCATGCCCTCAGTTGCTGCTTTAGGAGATAATCACAAAATGTTTGACAATAAATACTACAGATACGCTATACAAAAAGGTGGTTACCAGTTATTACATATCTGCTACTATAAAGGATACTATGCATATTCAGTATGGTATATAGGGTGAGGCAAGGGGAGAGTAGCAGTGGAAGGGGTCTTTTGTGTCACGAGGGGGGTAGAGGAATGATAGACGTCAAAGGAGGGGAGAACACAAGGAGGAATTGCCCTGCACCTGGGGACTATACATAGCTTAGGACTGCCCCTGAGGGCTGGAGAGAAAGCCAAGGAATTATGTAAAAAGTTAAACCTCAATTCAAGTAAGCGTGCCAATGCCGGCTACCAGCTACACCTCAGGCCTGGCACTAAAATCTGGGTACCCAGGTACTGGACTTTGGGGAAATGGACTGGGACCTGTGGGTCTGGGTTTGGGCACTTGCCGCAGTTAGCTAATTAGACAGATCAAAAGGCTGCATTGAGTGAGATCTGGGATTGAATCAGAAAGGGAAATGTGATTTTGGGAAATGCAAAAATTAAAATGCTTGAACTCTAGTCCTCCTACCCCATTCCTAAACTCTCCCCCTGTAAATAAACCACAGAGTTATTGTTTTGCAGCAGAAAATGAATCTAGAGTCTGATTTCAGTGAGTCTGCTTACTGGATGAAATGAAGAGGTAAATGTTTTAACTGAATGAGGGGAGGTTCGAATCTTGGTAAGTCTAAGCCTGGGGTAACTGTTGGGGAGGTGGGCTGGTACGACATCCCAGGTGGTTGTACTGCAGGCAATCAGACCTACTTAAATATGTACTCTGGGTGGAGGCACTTCCATTTTATTTTAACTTTGGGAAAGGACCCCTATAGATCAGCTATGGGAACCAAGGCCCCTTATTCTTGGTCTGGCCAGCAAGGCAAGGGCAGTGGCCCTCTCCAGGATGATGCCGGAGAGGGGCTACAGTTGTTTACTGTTGCCCATCCATAAGCCTCTGTATCTTCAACTTGGATGACAGACTAGCACCTGCCTATTCAACTTGCCCAACTGCCATCCTTTGACTAAAAAGCATTGTACTGCACTAGGCAGCCCTTTCCTGTTGCTGAGCACTTCACCTTCCAGGCACAATCACCCTACACTGGATTTTACAGTGATTTAATATCTCCTTTATACCTCATGCAAGCCAGGGGGATAGTAACTTGGCAGTTTGTACCTTGCTCAGAGAAGAGAGATAGGTTTAGAGTCAATCTCAGATTTGAATCCCACCACTGCCTCTGGTTCAGATTGTCAGCTTGAGGAAGATACTTGAAAAGTTATAAAATGGGCAGCAGCACCAGCCCATCAGCACAGCAGTAACACTACAACTCACAGCACTGGCGACCCGAGTTCAGGAAGGAGATTGAGTCATCGGGAGCTGGCCAGGAGTAGGAGGATTGAGCATCCCAGAGGACTCTTGCCTCCTTTGGGCAGGAAGGGTTCTGTCCTCCACTGCAATAATGCCGCCTGGGTGGCCACAGGTGGTAGCCCGGCTGGCAGGCAGATAGGGAGAGCAGGACATCACTGACGTCGGCAGGCAGACCTATGCACAGGCATGGGTGGGTTTACATTGACATCCATGTAGGTGACATCCCTTAAGGAGAGAAAAACTATGGAAAATGGCCTTGGCCTCTGAATGCTGATGGCCATGGGAGCTCCTCGGGTCTCCATTGCTCACTGGACCACCGCACCCACCTGAAGAGATGTCAAATTTCAAGGGACCCCCCCCCAACTCCGCTTGGAGGGTACAGCCAAGGCTTCATGGAGGTGGGTGACTGCTACCAAGGAGGCCTGTGGGGAAGCTAATCACGAGCCTGCAGACTTAGGAAAAGACCAGAGAGGCAGAGGCTTGTAAACAGAAATTACAAATAAAAAAATGGACAGCAGCAGAACCCCACTGAAAATGAGATGTTGTATTATAGATGGGCTATCCCGGATTAAAAAGAAATGTTACCTTTTTTCAGAGGAGAGAATACATTTATTTAGTGTTTCATTTTGTGTTCAGAATGCAACCTGTTGGTCAGTTCTTTGAAAGCCATAAGAAAAATCAATAATTGAATGTGCCCAAAAAATGTCCCCGTCCCTTGCTTTTTCAATTTTGTGGTTATGTGAGATGGGCTGCTGCCTTGTAATATACCTCTTAACCACTCAGTATTAAAATGTGTACCACTGGCCTTTAAAATGAGGAGCAAATGAAATGAATGCATAGACATTTTTAGTTTAAAGAATAATATGTTTGAAAGAGACTCAACACTTCTGAGCATGTTTGGAGACATTGGAAAACCAAATCAGGGCCCCTAACCTGAGAATCTTAGGTCTACCGGGGGGATAGAAGGTGATCACCCAAAAATGTTTATCAAGG
Organism: Neoceratodus forsteri; assembly: GCA_016271365.2. Classification (NCBI taxonomy): domain Eukaryota; kingdom Metazoa; phylum Chordata; order Ceratodontiformes; family Ceratodontidae; genus Neoceratodus; species Neoceratodus forsteri. Next base: position 313,032,138 of record CM057453.1, on the reverse strand, counting down.
AATGGCTGGTGGAGAAATTGTTGATTGAGGGAGTCCCTGATTCCTTTCTTGTGCAGAAGGTGTATCAGATCAAGCCATATGGGAGAGTGGAGGCCTCTAACCAACCTCTGACTTTATTAGTGTTGACTTCAGGAATCGACAAAAGGAATTGCATACTGACATTGGTGTGGAGGCAAGGATATTTATCACAAGATGGCAGAGATGGACATCTCTTTCTCGACCTAGGACATATCTTTCCTGATATAAGCTATACCACACGGTAGTGCCACAAAATGTTTGATGGAATGAAAGCGGCTCTGCGAGAAGTGAACATGGCCCACTCCATTGTTTTCTCGACCCACCTCCGGATTGTGTATTAAGATATGGTATGGTCTTTTTCTGAGCCAACTGAAGTGGGTAAATGGGCCGAAAGAATAAAAGCTGAGCAACAATGGGCTGGGGAGCTACGAAGCTCAGCGCCAGAAGAGTAGACCACATGGTTAATGCAGTTCCTTCACTAGTTCCTATTTTCTACTTTTCCCTGGATTGGTAAGGACCGACTTTCCAGGCTTTGTGCCTATGTTTACTTGCTTTGATTTTGATACGGGGAAATCACTGATCACTGCTGGCATTAAAAACATGGACTTTTCTTTGGCAGCATGAGCTTCCTTATTTGTGGCACTTTGGAGCTGGAGATACTTTTGAACCATATCTGACGTAACTTTTACAGCTTCTCTTTTTCTATAGTTATGTATTAATGTTACAGACAGGTGACCAGATTGCTGTATTCATTTCTTTTTTTTAAATTTCTTCTGTTAGTGTAGCTATGTTTCTGTTATAAGCTCTGCTATTTGCAAGGGACACAAAACATGACTTCCAGGGTTACATGTCCAAGCAGGTCTCATGGGAAATATTGGCCAAAGCTACTCAGGGAAATGTTCCCTTGGGATCATCTAGCCATAGATCCTGAAAGGCAGGTGTGAGAGTGCCATTTTGAACGCCACAGGCATCCTGAAAGGCAGGGGCATGGGGTTGGACACCTCGGATATCCAGGAACACAGAGTCGTAAAGTTAGACCAAGGGATGTCTGGGTGTGAAAGGATAAAGTCATGCACACACACACACACACACACACACACACACACACACACACATATATATACAGGTTGAGAGTGGGCTGTCATTCAAAGGAGTGAAACCACTCCCCACAGTCAGAGAGAATAAATTAGCGAGCTGAGGTTCAGCTCACCCTCTTGGACCCTACAACATCTAAAGACCAGAATCCTGCAGCTAGAGAGCTGGTAAGAAATATAGCTTAGAAAAGAGTATTTTTTTAGTTAGCAGCAGGTATAGTTTATAGAATGAGGAAAGCTCAGCTTCTTCTGTCAACTGTCTGTGCAACTCCATTTATTTTCATTTCTAGTAACCTTGTAAACCTATTCTCTGAATGTAAATATATCCAGCTTGTGTATACTTGTAGTCACCAGTAAATAATCTATTTCTGATAGAACAAGTGGCTGCCTGTTTATTTACTGAGGTAGTTTGGTTGTTTCTGCTGGACTCTGTTTGCAATACATCCCTGAAGAGCATTGTATCCACAGTTATTGGGTTGACCTTCCTGACCTTGTGCAAAAGGAGGAGGTAAGAAGCAGGTTTCCTGGTTTTTGTCCTGGTAAAAACCTGGTGGTGGCAGTGAACTAGAAGTCCCTGGTGTGGGGATTTTCATCACAATTAAGTTCCTTCCTAACAAGCTTGTTCAATGTTAGATGTTGTTGTGCTGTAATACCGCTTAAGAGTCATGATAGCCAGCAATAATTTTTAGTAACTGATGCTTATTCGGGTATATGGGGATAAGAAAGCATTCTGACCATGGGTCGGTGAACCTGTGAGTTGCGACCTCTATGATTTCTACTGTTTTTTCTACTTTAGGTTACAAGCATGGCAATACTTTTCCCCTAAATATGGGGTTGTACTCATTTGGATAGTTTCTAGAAGACTTTATATTTCAGGAACTAGCCATGCTGCTCATGGGCACCTTTCCAGTGTCATAACTGGGCTTTAGTATGGTCTATTTCTCATTACAGAGTAATCCCTCCCCCCACCATGCTATATAAAACTGTGGTGGATACAAGTTTTAAAATTTATTTCTGTGATTAAGGGGCATTGCCCAAATGGTTCATATGTATTGTCATTAATTATAATGTAATTGTGAAAATAATAAAAATGAAGTATAAAAAAAAGAATATATAGTATAATACATGGGTGGGTGTGTATAACCAGAATTTTATGCACACCGGAGATGTGAGATGCTACATAAACCCTGAAAGCAAAGCTCGAGGGGTTTATAAAAGCATCCCACACCACGGGTGTGTGTGAAACTCTGGTTATTCACACCCACCCACCCATGTTTTATTTTATTTAATTACTGGTCCTCATTTTTATTTAACTGTGGTGGAGGGAGGAGCATTTGCTGACACTTCTGAGGTCAGCTGGGGTCCAACTAGGGCCTTCTTGCTCTGCCCTGATGCTCTCTCTCTCTCTCTCTGTACATCTCACCACTGTGGCTCCACTCTCACTCCCTCCTTCTCACTGCCGTGGCTCTATCGTGCTGCTGCTGAGGGTCTGGACTTAACTTTATAAAAAAAGAAACAGGGCAAACAAAGCCCACACCGCAGCCGCCGACTCACACGGATGCCAACCAGAATCACCACTTCCGACCACCAACACTGTTGTCACAAGAAGCCAGCTTGGACAGAGCTGCTGATCAAAGGAGACCTGGGACACAGATAAACCAATGGGATGGCAACTTCAACACTAGGTAAGCCCCCAATGTCCCTTGTTGTTCTCTGCTCCCTCTCACAGCCGCTGACACTCCTCGCAGCCACACACTGACTACTAAGTGCAGTTTTCTTGTGCTTTCTGTTGCACAAGCTTGATTGACAGGCACTGATTACAACTACCCGGTTGTAATGCAGCGTATCAACCAGGGAGTTGTAACGTGACTTAAGTCAGGTTATCCAGAAATAAAAAATGAGAATTGTGCAGAGCTTTGACCATTGCCCCCATCCTCACCTGATCTCTGTACACTAACATATAAACCCCTGGCAGTCTAGTAGTACCATCGAATTCCCTCCATCCTTGTGAAGTGAAATTTCTCTGGCAGTCCAGTGGTACTACCCCTCCTACCCTGATCCCCATTGTGAAAAGAAATTGCCCTGTTAGTCTCTTGGCACCCCCACCCCAGTCCTAATGAGGAAAGGAATTGCCCTGCTGGACCAGTAATCACCTCTCTTATCCTAACCCCACTGTGAAAAGAAGGCACCCTGGTATTCCAGTGGTAAACCCTACCACTCTGATCCCTGTTGTAAAATAACACCCACCCTTCTTGTCCCAGTCCACCCACCACCCTCAACCCCTTGTCCAGCACCTGACTCACTCTAAACAGCCCACGTACATGGCAAGCAGAATGGCACAGACCCTCATCTCACCACCTTGGTTAGCCACTGTCTGGATAACAGGAGCTGAGTGCATGCATACTGTATTTCTACTGAAAAATCAGTTTTGATTTGAAGCACTGGGGTTGTCTCTGAGTAATATCATTTATTTCACTTGCCACAATAAATGCCTGTTATTTGATAACAAGCTTGGTTTGTTTTTTACATGTACCTCTGTTTTGTATATTTGTGGCTCCACACTACACTGCTACAGAAAGCACACTTTTGTAAATTTCTTTATATTTGCTAATTTTGGATTCTAAGAAAAAAAATGTGCTTGCTGATATTTTTGTGCAATTATTATATTACTTTTATAAACAGGATCTTCTTTTTAGACAGCTCTAGTTAAAGTTGTCTAACATTTAAAATACCCAAGGTACTACCATTAACAATACACAGTTTTCAAGCAAATTAAATTGTGTATGTCAGAAAAATATGGAATTTCATGGATATCAAGTCTGACACAGAACATAAAATACCTGAAGATGGTATAGTCACAGGCTCTTTTTGGTTCCACCCAGACAGTGAAGGCCATGTGGTTTATTGGTCAGAGCACTGTTGAGAACTGGGAGATATCACATTCAAGCCCTGCTACAGCTGCATACTCACTGCATGACCCCGAGTTACTCATTTAATGTCCCAGTTCTACAGTTCACCCATCCAACTACGGAAATGGGTAGGAGCAAGCCCCAGTGGAAATGAGATGTTGAGTCTCAGCTGGGTTATCTTGGGGAGATACTTTATAAGATAACAAAAAAAATACATGCATACATACATACATAGATGTTGCTGGCAGATAAGGGCCTTCAGCCCACCCAGTCTGCCCTTGAACGCCAGTAATTGTGCTTCTTCAAGCTTCCTTGGAACTAAGTTTTCCCTTTCCCCTGACTACCAGGATCCCCTTATGCCTATGCCATGCATTCTTAAATCCTGTAATTGTTTATGCCCCCACCACCTCCTCTGGCAGGCTGTTCCATTTATCCACCACCCTCTCTGTGAAGAAGTACTTCCTCACATTCCCTCTTAACCTTCCTCCCTCCCTCCCTCCAGTTTCATCCTATGTCCCCTTATCGTTGACCATCTTTTTCTTTGAAAAATTGTATTTTAGTTATATATTTATTTAAATGTTTCTCCTGGAGGACATACTGAGCAAAAATTGCTATTTTCCAGATGTGTCCTGCGGGGAGGGGAAAATGGGATAAGTACAGCACGTAATGACAGTGACAACAGTTGGCAAACAATGGCAAACCAGGATAGGTGCTACAAAACATATATGATGAAATTATTTTTTTATTTATTTATTAGATCATTGGTTTACAGACCTTTGAGTCAAAGACTCATTTACAAAGGTACCTCGTCAAGAGAGCAATACATCACAGCAAACAAGACAGTACAGTACAAAACGCTTAGATTAAAAAAGCAACCAGTGTTACAGGCATTCACTGGTGGTACAAGCATGGTAATAGATAGATCACAGTAGTCATAATATAGGTACACAAGTACCATGTCAGGTAGCAACCAGAGATATTTTATTACATTAGTCAGCAGGTGTTACCTGAGACCCCAGGCATATACAGCAAAAGTAGACAGGGTAGACCCAGCCTAGGGGTGAGGGTAAGGGGCAGGTGGGGGATTATGTGCAGTTGCAGAAGCGAGTACTTGTCAGATGACTTCTGAGGGAGACCTTGAAAGGACAAAGCTTAATGGAGTCAGCTAAGTTGGCTGGGAGGGAATTGTACCAGGAGGGAGCCCGATAATAAAAGGATCTCTGGGCCATAGAGGTTCTTACCCTGGGGACAATAAGGGAGTTTTTGACAGTGCTGGGGGTGGAGACTGAGGGGGGAGGCATGCTACGGGGAGGTGGCGACCCGGGGGGGGGGCCCTAGCAGGGTCTTTTTTACAAGAAGGCAGGCTTGGAAGTGGAGTCTTTCTTCAAGGTTGAGCATGTTGGCGGTGGAGTACAGCAGGCATGTCAATTAACATACATAGTCAGTGTATTAGCATTGTTTTAAAGATTACAAGCAACTTCCAAGTACTATAGCATAGGTTCAATGGGAAACATTCTTTTTCAGAGTGCAAATAGCTTGGGGTATGGGGGAGGAAGGTACTGAGAACAAGGGAACTGAGTGCCTTTGGATAGGATAGGGTAGTAGGTCAAGAATTTAGGTAAGTACAAATGCACGTGGGGATGTGAAAGCGTGCAAGAGAGAGGAGAGGGCCTGGGATGAAAGGACATTTTGAATGTCAGCAGGGAGGGAGTTCCAAAGCTTGGGAAAGTGGTGCGAGAAGGATGCCTGGCCAGTGGTTGAAAATCTAGTAAGGATGGTGAGAGTATGAGCAGAGCATCTCCTGAGGGAATGAGAGGAGAGGGGGAGGGAAAGTGAAGATGAGAAGTAAGATGGCAGGGCACCGAACCAGAACTTACCAGTGAAATTGGCACAATGAGCCAGGCGGCGATCACTGAGAGAGGGGAGTGCTAAGGATTTATGTAAGGTGCAGTGGTGTGTGTCAGGTGGGCAGTCAAGAGAAAAGCTACAGAAGGAATGGAAGAGTGTGTCCAGTCTGGCTAGGGTGGTTTTGGGGGCAGCACTGTAGAGTACATTACTGTAGTCAAAGGTTGGAAGGATCATTCTCAGTAGAATTTCTCTATGGCCTGATAAGGGAATGCATTCATGATTCTGATAAAGGGCACCCAGCTTGGGTAGAAGTTTTGTTGTGAATAGCATCAACATGACTGGAGAAGTCAAGGTATTAATCAAGCCATATCCCTATATATCTGAAGGAGGTAGTTATCTTCCAACATAGTTCCATCAAGAGTGTGGAAGGTAGGGGTGGATAGGAGCCTTGCAAGTCTCTGCTTTATGCCAAAGGTCATGGAGACTATCTTCTTGGCATTGAGAAACAACTGGTTAGCATGTAGCCAGTGCTGGACATTATCAAAGTCCTACTGAAGTGTGGACACCCCGATGGGGGAGGAGGGACCGGATGCATATAGGATGGTGTCATCCACATACATGTGAATGGATGCAGATTAGGAGGCTGAGGGGAGATCATTGAGGAAAATGGAGAAGAGAATCGGACCAAGGACTGAGCCGTGAGGGACCCCAGTGTGAATGGGAAGTGATGGAGAGAGAGAGAGAGTCCCCAATTCTAACTGATTGCGATCTGCCCACTAGTAGGATTTAAACTAGTTGGTGGCAGCAGGAGACAACCTAGCAGTAGAGAGTTTGTCCAGTAGAAGCGAATGGGAGACAGTGTTGAAAGTCTTGGCAAGGTCGACAAAGATGGCAGAGGTAATTTGTCCCAGATCCATGCCAGAAAAGATGGAGTCAGTGAGCCGGAGTAGAGAGGTGGATGTGGAGTGTTTTTTCCTGAAGCCAGACTGGAAAGGGGGGAAAATGAAGGAGGTGACAAAGAACGGAATTTGAAGTTTGAAAAGGATTTGGGAGAAGGGAGATGGGATGGTAGTTGCTTGCTGTTGAGGGGTCACCCACTTTATGGACGGGGATAATGGTGGCTTGCTTCCAAGCATCTGGGTCAGAGGCTAGCTTAAAGGAGAGATTCAGTAGTTCAGCAATGGGGTAAGCGGCAGCGGGGCAAACAAGTATAGTAGTTTGGCATCAAGGTCATCCAGACTTTTGTTTTCAGTTGGGTTCAGTGTCAGGAATGCCCAGAGAGTGTTTGAAGGGGAGACAAGTGAGAAGAGGAAGAGGGGCACAGATGGCATTGGAGGTGATGGAGGGAGAGGGGGAGAAGTGGGGAGTGGGGAGAGTCAGGAGGAGGTGCAGGAGGTAAAATAGGTATTGAATGCTTTGATTACCAAGGGTGAGTCTGAAAGGGTTAAGTTAGCCACTATGAGGGTAAGAGCAGGGGGTGAGAAGAGAACGTGTACCACCTTTCAAAATTTAAATGGGTGGTTTATACATGACTGAAAAATGCTGGAGAAGTATTCGGCTGTGGCTTGACAGACTAATCTGGTGCATATATTGCGGAGTTGGCTGTATTTTTGGTAGGCGGTGGAGGAGGGTGACCATTTGTAGTCTTTCCAGGCTAGGTCCTGAGTCCTTAGACAATCCAGGATATCAGATGTGATCCAAGGGAGGTGGGAACCACGGATTCTGGTGCATCTGAGTGCAGCATGTCAATTCCAGATTTTGAGGAAGGCTGATCTGAAATACGTGAGTGCATCATCGATTGAGTTGTAAGAGGTGATGGGGGACCAGTCTGTCCAGGTCAGGTCATCAAGTAGCGGTGTGCAATCTAGTGATTTGAAGGAGAAAATTTGTTAGAATTTGAGAGGGGTATGGGGATAGCAAAGTTTCCGTACACAGTAGGTGATGTGGTGGTCACTTAGTGCATTTATAATGCGGTGGGGTTGCGAGGCCAAGACCCAGACAATAAAGGAGTGGTTATGAGTTTTGTTGTTAAGCCAAGTTGGTTCTGAGATAAGCTGGGATAAGTTTGGGGTGGTGATTTCAGAGCAGGAGGTGGAGTGTGCAGAGGCAAGCTATATCAGGTTGAAGTCACCCAGAATTAGTAGTTCACCCGAGGAAGCAAGGGTTGATAGGGATGCCAATAGGTCAATGACTGAGTTGGGGAGGGAGTGAAGGACAGCAGTAAACACCTGCTATAAAGATCGGAAGGGGGATGAAATTGTTATGGGAATTTGTTCGTACATGGAAAGGGTGGAGGAAGCCAGGATTGTAGTGAAGTGAATAGTGGTTCTGAGGTACATGGCTATCCCACAACCCCTCCTGGCTCTGTCCTGGTGAATGAGGGAGAACCCAGGGATGGAGACGCTATCATTTGAAATTTTCAGGTTGAGCCAGGATTCGAACAAAATAAGGGTTGGATTTGATCGATCTTGGAAAGTAGGCTCCTAATGTTTAGGTGAACGATTCATAGCCTTTGTGGCAACTGGTCAGAAGAGTGGGAGGAAGGGCCAGGGTTTAGTTTGATGTCACCAGAAAACAGCAGCTATAGGGTGATTAGGTAGTGTGTAGGTAAGAATATGCACTTCTTTGGTGCCCAAGAGGGCTGGTGGCAGGAATTACTGGGTGGTGATGTCAGTAGCGAGGGCCTGATTAGGACTATTAAAAGGCAGTGCAGGGGCATGGTAGAGGCACCAGGTGACCGGGGTGGAGGAGGGGTCAGCTTGGGTGTGGTAGGCAGAGGTAAGGGAAGAAGGGAAGGGGGCAGATGCTTTCAGAGGGGGAGGGGTGTAGTGAGGGGGGAGTTGGAGATGGTAGCAAAGAGGGGTGGAAGGTAGATGTAATAAGGGAGCATGGCTGGAGGCAAGGTGATATAGGTAAATAAGGGGGAAAGGAATCCTATATTGGCTGGGGGAAAACAGCTTTGTGGATAGGTTGAGGAAGAGAATGCAGGGCCTATGCTATAGGTGAAGGGCGGAGTTTAGTGGGGGAAACCAAACCTGGAGATGGGTGGGGGATGAGGGATATACCAATTTCCAAGAACAATGGGGAAGGGGGGAGGAAGTGGGCAGATTGTTTCTACAGGTACACTATACAAGACATACTAGCTTAGGGTGGGAGGTGTGAAGGGAGGGTGGGCAGGATTATGCATCGCTTGACTCTGCCAGTCTGCTGAGAAGCTGCTGGAAGAGGATGTAGCTACCTGTGGTGTAATTCAGGCTCCGATGGAGTGTCGGCAGCTCCTGGGGCGAGTGTCCCAGCATGGGGGGCCAAGACAGTGCCCTTCCTGTGTTTTTAGCCTGTGGTGTAATTCAGGCTCTGATGGAGTGTCGGCAGCTCCTGAGGTGAGTGTTCCAATGTGGGGGTCCGAGACCGTGCCTTTCCTGTGTTGTATTTCCCTGCACCTTGTTCTTCCCCATGAGGTACTTAAATGTTTCAATCATATCCCCCCTCTCCTTTCTGTCCTCCAGGGAGTACATATTCAGGTCCCTCAACCTAACCTCATAGAGTTTGTAATCTACAGTAATCCCTGCACCAACCTGATTGGCCTTCTGTGTACTGTCACCATCCTATCTATGTCCTTATGTTGTTAAGGCCTCCAGAACTAGATACTGTACTCGAGGTGTGGCCTCACCAATGTCCTGTATAGTGGAATTATTATCTCCTTTTTCCTTCTGGTGATACCCTGCCTATGCCTCCCAGCATTCTGTTTGCCTTACCTGCTGCCTTGTCGTACTGACTTCCTACCTTGAGGTCATCAGAGATGATAACCCCTAGGTCCCTTTCCTGCTTGGAGCATTCTATATCCCCCCTCCAGCCGATAAGTTGTCCCTGGGTTTTTGTGCTCCATGTGCATAATCTTACACTTTTGGTGTTAAACCTCAACTGCCAATCCCTTGACCAGTCCTCAAGTTTCGGAAGATCTCTCCTTATTCTATCCACACCGTCTGGTGTGTCCATTCTGTTGCAGAGCTTTGTGTCATCAGCTAACAGGCACATTTTCCATTCTAAGCCCTCTGTGATGTTGCTGATAAAGATATTGAAGAGGGCTTGACCTAGCACCAACTCCTGTGGCAACCCACTGGTTACTTTTCCCTCTGTGTAGTGACTGCCATTTACCACCACCTTCTGTGTCCTGTTTGCTAACCAGTTTTTCACCCACTTTACCACCATCTTGCCCACTCCCATGTTCCCCAGCTTGTTTAACAACCTTCTAGGCGGCACAGTGTTAAAAGCCTTGCTGAAGTCCAGGTAGGCCATATCCACTGCCCGCCCCTTCTCCCCCTCCCATGATCCACCTCCCTTGTCACCCAGTCAAAGAACTCAATGAGGTTAGTCTGGCACAACCTCCCTACAGTAAAACCATGTTGCCTTGGGTCCTGTAGACCCTTGGAAACCCAGTATTCCACTATTCTTTCCTTCAGTAGTATTTTCATGATTTTGCCCACTACTGAGGTCAGGCTGTCTGGTCTGTATGTCCCCGCTTCCTCTCTGTTTCCACTTTTGTGTAACAGAACTACATCAACTCTCCTCCAGTCTTTAGGTACCTCCTCTGTTTCCAATGGCAGGCTGAACAGCATTGCCAGAGGTTCTGCCACAACCTCCCTTAGCTCCCTCACAACCATAGGGTGTATCCCATCTTGCACCAATGCCTTATTGACTCTTATTGATTCCAGTTCCCTCAGGACCCTTTCCTTTGGAAAGGGATTTGTATCCATTTCCTTGCACATCCTACCCTTACTTCCCATTTCTGGCCCATATCCTGCCCCCTCCTCCGTAAAGACTGAGCAGAAGTATCTGTTCAGTATATCTGTTTTGCAGAACATCCTCTTCACTATACCTGTCCTCCCCTTTAAGCCTCACTATTACTCCCTTTGCCTTCCTTTTTTCCCTGATGTACCTTTAAAAGGTTTTATGCCCCCTCACCACTGATTTCGCAATGCATTCCTCTGTTTGTGCCTTGGCTTCCCTCACTGCCCTCCATACCTCCCTTCTTTCTCCTGGTACCACTCCCTGTCTCCTTCCCCCTGTGTCTTTTTGAATTGCTTAAATAAAATTTTCTTTGCTCTGACTTTCTCAACTACCTTCTTTGAAAACCATAATGTTCTTCTCTTCCTCTTCCTCTTACCAACCTGTTTAACACAGAATTATGTTGCCATTGTTATTCCAGATTTGATCACCTCCCACTGTTCCTCCACCTCTATTTTCTCCCCTATTATCCCCTAGGGAGCATGCCTTAGACAACTAGTATTGGAGCCCACTCAAGAGGGAGCAATCTTAGACCTGGTTCTCTCAAACAGAGAGGAAGAGAGGATCACAGATGTAGAAGTGGATAGCCATCTGGGAACTAGCGACCATCGAACAGTATAGTTCACAATAAACACAGCAATAGAGTCAAGCCATACAAAGGCAAAAGTACTGGACTTTAGGAGGGCTGACTTTGCCAAAATGGGTGCGTGTCTAAGGAATGCACTAGCAAATGGGCAGGAAGGAGGGGTGGAAGAACAATGGGGAATAACAAAAACTGCCATCACAGAGGTAACAAGCCTTTGTGTGAAGCAAATAAACAAAACAAAACGATGTAAGAAACCACTATGGTTCTCAAAGGAAATGGCAGTGAAGGTTCAAGAGAAAAAGAAAGCATTCAGGAAGTACAAGGAATCACAGAAGGAGCAGGACAGAGAACTGTATCAGTTAAAACAAAAGGAAGCTGGGAAGGCAGTCAGAACAGCAAAGGCCCTAACCGAGGAAAAGATAGCCAACTCAGTTAAGAAGGGGGATAAAACCTTTTATAGGTACATCAGGGAGCGAAGGAAGACCAAGGGAGGGATAGTGAGGCTTAATAAAGGGAAGGGATGGTGGGCAGAGGGTGACTGTGAAAAGGCAGAGATACTAAACACATATTTTGCTCAGTATTTATGAAGGAAGAGGAGGTACCTAAAACAAACAGTAGAAACACTCTGGATACAGAAGTTGATACCAGCCCATTTACAGAAGAAAGGGTTCTGAAAGAACTCTTAAAACTGAAAGGTGGACAAAGCAATGGGGCCTGATGGGATTCATCCCAGAATTCTAAAAGAACTAAGGGTAGATCTAGTGACACCACTGACTACCCTCTTTAACAAATCATGGGAGGATGGGGTGGTAGCCGACTGGAGGAGGGCAGATGCGATTCTCCTTCACAAAAGTGGGAGCAAGGCAGAAGCAGGAAACTACAGACCTGTTAATTTAACCTCAGTGGTAGGGAAAATGATGGAATCACTTCTGAAGGAAAGAATTTTCGAGTATCTAGAGGCCAGAGGGGCACAGGACCCAAGGCAGCATGGATTCACAGCGGGAAGGTCATGCCAGACAAATCTGATAGATTTCTTTGACTGGGTAACCAAAGTAGTAGATCAGGGAGGGGCTGTGGACATGGCCTACCTAGACTTTAGCAAGGCATTTTACACAGTCCCACACAAAAGATTAATATACAAGTTAGCCAGCCTGGGAGTGGGTCCCAAGATGACAGCCTGGGTAAAGAATTGGCTGGAGAATAGGACACAGAGAGTAATGGTAAATGGAGTCCACTCTGAAGAAAGGGGGGTTACTAGTGGGGTACCGCAGGGTTCAGTATTAGGACCGGTCCACTTCAATGTCTTTATAAGCGACATTGCAGAGGGACTGAAAGGAAAAATATGTCTTTTTGCAGATGACACAAAGATCTGCAACAGAGTTGATGCACAAGTTGGGGTGGAAAGGATGAGAAGGGACTTGGCAAGGTTAGAGGAATGGTCAAATGTATGGCAGCTTAGATTCAATGCTAAGAAGTGCAAGGTAATGCACCTGGGAAACAAAAACCCAGGGGAAGAGTACACAATGGGGAGAGAGATACTAACAACAACAAAAATGGAAAGGGACCTGGGGGTAGTCATATCAGATGACCTAAAGGTGGGCAAGCAATGTGAGAGGGCAGCAAGGAGGGCTGGGGAGATACTAGGATGCATAGGGAGAGGCATCACCAGTAGAAAACAGGAAGTTATTATCCTTCTGTACAGACAGCTGGTGAGACCCCATCTGGAGTACTGCATGCAGTTCTGGAGACCCAATCTCCTCAAAGACATAGACAGGATGGAAGCTGTCCAGAGGAGGGCAACTAAAATGGTGCAGGGTCTGCACCGGAAGACATATGAAGAGAGACTTAAGGAGCTTAATATGTATATCCTCGAGGAAAGGAGGGAGAGGGGGGACATGATAGAAACTTTCAAGTACCTCAAGGGAATCAACAAAGTCCAAGAGGGTAGCATCTTTCAAAAAAAAGGTGTCCAAGAACAAGGGGGCACAATTTGAAGATGGGGTGGCTCAGAGGTAATTTAAGTAAGTATTTTTTCACAGAGAGGGTTGTGGATGCATGGAACGGCCTTCCAGAGGAGGTTGTGGAGTCAAAAACAGTGGTGGAATTCAAGCATGCATGGGACAGTCATAAGGCAATTCTAGGGGGTGGGGGTAGGAAGAAGTAGGCTGCTGGTTAACTAGGATCTGCAGCTTATCCATTAGGTAGGGAAATGGGCAGACTGGGTGGGCCAAGCGGTCCTTATCTGCCATCAAATTCTATGTTTCTATGTTTCCAACCAATGCCTCCTCGGAGCATTTACCCATTTTCCCAAAATCTGCCCTCCTAAAGTAAAGGGCTTTTGTTTTTGTGTGTCTGAATTCTATCCCTTCAATTGTCTCAAAACCCACCATCCGGTGCTCACTGTTTCCCAGATGCTTTCCCACTGTGACCCCTGTCACATTATCCCCGTTTATGAGCACCAGGTCCAGTATCGCTGTCTCCCGTGTGGGTTCTACTACTAGTTGCTTAAGGAAAGCTCCCTGTAGGGAGTCCAGGATAAACCTGCTCCTGGTTGTTGCTGCTGCAAGGAGGCTCCAGTCTATGTCTGGCATATTCAGGTCACAAACCAGCAACACGCCCCCCCATGTGCCATCTTTTGGATAACTAGCATCAACTCCTTATCTATCTCCTCCCATTGTGCTGGGGATCTGTATAATACCCCTGTGCGGATTGTTGACTCTATTCTCCTTTCTAGCTTAACCCATAGTATTGTCCCTCTTCCCTGTTCCCCTTGAATCTCTGTGGCCTTTATATTATCCTTCATGTAATGTGCTACTCCCTCCCCCCTCCTACCTGCCCTGTCCCTCCTAAACAGATTATACCCTGTACTGCCATTTCCAAGCTGTGGTTATTATTACACCAGGTCTCAGTGATGGCCACCTCAGGGTCCCCCATCTTATTACTCAGACTTTGGGCATTAGCACATACTGTATGGCTCTCCAGGATGTGGCTTTCCTCCCCTGCTTTGTTGGTATGTGCCTTTCCCTATCCCGGGTGCACTTCTTCCCTTGTCCTTCCTGTTCCTCGCCCTTCTGTGGAATTGTGTCCTCTGCTGGTCTATCTTCTCTTTGAGTACCCATGTGTAACAAACATTTGTCAATGCTAAATGTTTGCTTGCTTAAACAGACCATATTTTGGACACACATAAAATGCATGCATATTGCATAATTGTATCATGTATATTGAAAATTTCCAAAGTTATGAGTGAACATTGAAAATGTTCAATGCATCTTCATAATATTGGTGTTTTTTAAGATTTCTGAACCCAAATTGCATTATAGTCTTTTGGCCTCACTGGTAAGTGAAATATTTCAAATCTGTCCCAAAAGGTGATTTTGCAGAGTGACAGCAAAATCACCTTTGAAGACAGAGTTTAAAATTTTCACCTACCTTCTTCGTGAAGTGGGGTTATAAAAAGACTATGCTGAAAATCTGTGGTCAAAGTGCTGAAAAATACCAAAATTATGAGTGAATGTTGAAAATTATTAATGAAGCTTCATAACTTAGGTGTTTTTTAAGATTTTGACCAAAAGTTTTCAACCTAGTCTTTTTATGGCCTCACTTCATGAATCTGGCAGGTAAAATAGTTTAAATCTGGCCCAAAAGGTAATTTGCAGAGTGACTAAAAAAAAAAAAAAATCACCTTTTGGGATGGATATGAAAAAATTCACCTACCTTGTTCATGAGGTTGGTCCAAAAAAGACCAGGTTGAAAATTTAGCGACAAAATATTAAAAAATGATAAAGTTATGAGTAAAGGTTTGAAATGCATTGAAAATACATTGGCAGCACTTACTGTATCTAGTTTCTCAGTTCCTGACTGGCATTGGAGATGGGTGTACTTTGTTGCAGAGTGGCTGTAGACCATTTCTAGGTGGGTGAAGGTGAGAGATGAGGAGTGTTGGGTGCTGATGGGGGTTAGGGTAGGGTGGGTGGGTGGGAGGGTAGTCAGCATCAAAAGACATCAATGGACAGTTTTCTGCTTCTTCAGGTTATAATTACTAAAAATAAAAGATACACAGGATTTTTTTTCTTTTACAGGTGCAAGGGTGACACTGGCAATTGGGCACTCCAGTGTCACAGATATATGCCTGCACTGGAGGAGGGCACCTCAGTGGCCATACCCATGAAGTGGTTGGGAGGGTGTACTACATGGGTGGGTTGGTTACATTACAGATGTGGGATGGCGGCACCAGGAGTGGGCACCCCAGTGTCCACACACATGAAGTGGGTGGGGGCACACTACATGGCGGGATGATTACATTACAGATATCCACCAGCGCCGGTCTCTGTACAATGATCAGTGAAGCTGATAATGATGCCATTAAGATGCTTTCTGCGTAGCATCATGCAGTTGAAAGCATCAAGCCACTCTGTCATTCTGTCATAGGAACGACTTATTCTTTTTGACTACAAGAAGTTTCCACCCCACAAGCACTGAACAGTGTCATGATAAGCTTCATTGATCATTGGCCTGTCAATGTCAAGCCCTCTGCCACCTGAGCTGCATTGGATCTGACAGTGACACACCTCTGAAATGGTGTTCTTGTAATAAAATGCGTGTTGTACATATGTGCACACAAACGTAAAAATCATTGTTAGTAATTACTTGCCTTTTCTGGTACCCTTTTTCTCTTCAAATAGTATGGCTTAATGGTTGGAGCACTTTTAGAAACCAAAATGTCATGGGTGCAATTGCTGATAGCAAGAAATAGTCATTGAGTAACCCCAAGCAAATCATTTAACCTTCTGGTGCTCCAGTCCACCCAGCTGCAAAAAATATGCAGGAGCAGTATTGCTCTGGCAGTAGGAAGCTGTCTCTCAGCTGGACAATCCAAGATAACGTCATTGTAAACATGAGAAAAG
Organism: Neoceratodus forsteri; assembly: GCA_016271365.2. Taxonomy (NCBI): domain Eukaryota; kingdom Metazoa; phylum Chordata; order Ceratodontiformes; family Ceratodontidae; genus Neoceratodus; species Neoceratodus forsteri. The sequence continues at coordinate 313,015,994 of CM057453.1, read as the reverse complement.
CAGGATCCCACTGGAAAGGAGATTTTTGTTTATCTCAACCAGGCTATTCTTGGTAACAAAATTGTAAAACAACAAATTAAAAACATTGCTGGCAGCCACTGGCTTTTCCCAGTGCCCCTCAACATGGCAGTAAGGTTTAAAGTTTAGAGCACTGTTGTGAACCAGTATATCACAGGTTGAACCCCTGCTACAATATAGCATGACCCAGAGTTACTCAAAATAAGACGTTGCATCTAATCTGGGCTATCCTGGTTACATACATTATAAAAATGAGTAAAAGCAAGAGCCCACTGGATGCAAGATGTTGTATTATAGTTGGGCTTTCCTTAGTAAACATATTCTAAAAAAATAATTAATGTGCGTTGTCACTAACTAAGCACAACAATTTCACTAATAAAGCTTGTTTATGATAATTTACCTTCCTTCCCTTACCAAGCGTAACAATTTCTCTCATACAACATGCAAGGAAACATTAAGGCATTTACCAATGCTATCTTTGCTGTGCGTTAGCCTGTATGTGAACTCTAACTCAGTGTAAGTTACTCGCCCCACCCATTAGAATGCCTGACTAGCATACCTACACAGGTGGTATGGAACTTAATTATCCACTGCAGTGTCTCCCAGAAAAACCTTGTTAAAGTGTTTTCTGCTCAAGCTGCATTCAAAGTAAACCTAAACACAAGCTATAGGTGGAACCAATTTGGACTGACTGCAACACAGAACTAATAGTTCTACATTGCACATAATGGGATTAGTACCAGAGGACTGGAGGAGGGCGAAAGTGGTACCCTTTCACAAAAGTGGAAGCAAGGTAGAAGCAGGAAACTAGACCAGTTTGATCACAGTGGTGGGAAAGATGATAGATTCACTGTTAAGGAAAGGGATTGTGGAATATCTAGAAGCCAACTGGACCCAAGGCAACATGGATTCAGAATTGGAAGGCCTTGTCAAATGAATCTGATACATTTTTTTGACTGGGTGACAAGGGTAATAGATCAAGGAGGGGTGGTGGACATGGCCTACCTAGATTTTAGCAAGGCATTTGGCACAGTCCCACACAAGAGGTTAGTAAACAAGTTGGGCAGTCTGGGAGTGGGTCATAAGGTGGTAAACTGGGTCAGAAATTGGCTTAGCAACAGGACACAGAGGGTGGTGGTAAACTGAGTTCAATCTGAAGAAAGGGGAGTAACCAGCAGAGTGCCACAGGGTTCAGTTCTGGGGCCAGTCCTCTTTAATGTCTTTATTAGCGACATTGCAGAGGGACTCGAAGGAAAGGTATGCCTCTTTGCAGATGACATCAAGATCTGCAATAGGAGTGACACTCCAGGGGAAGTGGAGAAGATGAGGAGAGACTTAACCAAGTTGGAGAAATGGTCAAAAGTGTGGCAGCTAGGATTCAATGCCAAAAAGTACAAAATCATGCACTTGGAGAACAAAAACTCATGGGAGGAATACACAATGGGGGGGAGGGGTGCTAACAACAACCAAACAGGAAATAGACCTGGGGGTAGTCGTAACAGATGATCTAAAAGTCGCCAAACAATGTGAGAAGACAGTGAGGAAAGCCAGGGGGATGCTGGGGTGCATAGGGAGAAGTATCACCAGTAGAAAACAGGAGGTGGTGATGCTGCTGTACAGGCAGTTGGTGAGACCTCATCTGGAGTACTGCATGCATTTCTGAAGACCTCAGCTTCAAAAGGATATTGACAGGGTGGAGGCAGTCCAGAGAAGGGCAATGAAAATGATGCAGGGGCTACATCAGAAACTACTCGAGGAGAGATTGAGGGAACTCAATATGTATACACCAGAGGAAAGGAGGGAGAGGAGAGATATGATAGAAACATTCAAATACATCAAGGGGATCAATAGAGTTCAAGAGGGCAGCAGCTTTCAGAAAAGAAGATGTGCAAGTACAAGGGGTCATAATATGAGGCTGGAGGGAGGAAGACGCAAGGGCAACATGAGAAAGTATTTTTTCACTGAAAGAGTGGAGGATGCAAGGAACACCATCCCTGGGGAGGTTGTGGGGGCAACAACGGTTGGCGAATTCAAGAATGCATAAGACAGGTAGGAGGCAACACAAGGGGCAGGAAGGAGGAGGTAGGCTGCAGATCAAGTAGTATCTGGAATTGATACAGTAGGTAGGGAAATGGGCAGATTAGCTGGGTCAGGCATTCCTTATCTGCCATCCAATTCTATGTTTCTGTGGTCTGCAGTCCTCTTCCTGTCCTATCACTGACATCAGCAAAGAATTACTCAGAGTGAATGTAACTCTAAGCAATAATTACTGAGAATTTGGTCATTTATGAGGGATTAACATCCACTTAGGGGGACACCTCCCACCATACAGTTATTAATCCAAGGAAATGACCAGCTTCAAGTTGTTATTGTAATTATGTATAATCACAATGACAAGTTTCATTTTTACAGTTTTATTTGTACTTACTTTTTTGTTTTTAGTGGTATGGCAATAACAGAGTGGCATAAGTATGTATGTCTTAGATTTAAGATGTTGCGTGCCGCACAACATCATTTAGCAACTGGATTGGTCTTTTCTAAGACATTAATGACCGATTCAATAGTCAACCAGGAGCCTCACTAGGCTCATAAATATTTAATTAGATGTATAATCTTCAGTAAATGCAGAAAAGATTATGTATGTATGAATATATAAGGTGTTAAAAGCTATGCTTGTTAGCACCTAAAAAAGATATGTAATGCAAATGAGGTAGTATGGAAAAGTACCACCTGGTTCAAGGCCCAACATTACACAATATAAATGCTGCTCTTTTATTGACCTTCTAGGTGCATCCAAATAGTGATAACCTGAGTTCTCCTTCTAGTGCCCTTACAGGCTCACCCCACATCACATAATGCAGTGCTTTTGTTTGCTGTTGCATAACTATACTAAAAGGAGCTAACCTCTCTCCGCTGGCATCAGTGTATAACCCTTAGTTACTACTAGGGATTACCTGGTGCTTCACTGGCTATACATACGAATTTATGAAGAAGCCAGTAGAAGAAGTCCATTTGGTCTGTCTAGTCTGCTCATATTGCAGGGTCCACAGCTTAAGCTACTGTCTCTGCCCTCCCTCCACACTCCTCCCATCCTCCCTACCTATGATCCTTACCTTCCCCATGCCTGTCCCAGCCTCTCTTAAAGCTGTCCACTGTCTTCAGTGATATGACCTCTTCCGGCAGCACATTCCAAGTGTCCACCACCCTCTCTGTGAAGTGCTTCCTAACCTCCCTCCTAAACCTCCCACGGTCCCACCCTCCATCTTAAGACTGTGCCCCATCGTGTTGCGGTTGCCACTCAGCTTAAAGGGACTCTCCTTATCAACCTTATTTATCCCTTTCAAGTACCTGAAGGTCCCAATCATGCCCCCTCTCTCTCCTGTCTTCCAGGGAGTACATGTTCAGTGCCCTCAACCTCTCCTCATATGCTTTACCCTGCTGACCTGCTATCATCTTTCTAGCCCTCCTCTGGACCTACTCCAGCAGGTTAATGTCCTTTTTGAGGTGTTGGCACCAGTACTGAACTCCATACTCTAGATGTGGCCTTACCAGTGACCTGTACAAGGGCAGTATAACCTTTTCTCTCCTACTACCATTCCCCCTAGATATGCATCCCAGCATCTTGTTTGCCTTTGCTGCTGCTTTCTTGCACTGTGTGGAGTGCTTCAGGTCACTAGTGATCATCACTCCCAGGTCCTTTTCCTCCTCTGATGCAGATACTTGGACTCCACCCAGGTAGTACTCTGTCCTGGGATTCTTGGCTCCAATATGCATAACTTTGTATTTCTTGGCATTGCAGCCTTGCAAGTGGTATTGGCCTGATGATGATGCATGTGGTTGGCCAGCAGTAGTGCACTTAAGCAAATAAAGCAATGCTTTACAAATCACACCCAAACCCAAATGCTCTTAACCTGCAAGGAGCATCTCCAATCCCAGTCAGATGGACTGGTCCATTAAATGATTTCCCCAAACTATGGTACAAAGATACAGGTGTAGGGCAAGCCTTGAGTTACTCATGCTTCTCCCAGAGCAGATTTCCTTTGATGCAAGGGGTGATGGCACACCCCATGAGGATGAGGTTTTCCAACCTTGAAGCTCTGGGGCTCGACAATTGTTCAGCCAGGTGTTATGCTATACATATAGCAAATCTGTAACTTTTTGCAGAACTACTTATGTCCTTCATTGGAAAATAAATTGTTGCATTGGACTGCTGCAGTGCTTGTCTCTATGTTGGACTGTAATGGCACACGTGCAGCAATTTCCTCTCTGGCTAGTTTCACTCTCTCTGCTTCTCCTCTGAAGGCCTCTGGTGTTTTCTGATAGATGGATGTTGTCTCCAGTCCCAGTCAGGCCTCTCCTGACCTCCACAGTCAGCAGATGACCCTCAAATGCACACAGGACAGCTCAGCCTGTGAAAAACAGATTCGACCTTCCCAATACATCATGTCCTGGTATTTAGTTCTCTCTGTATTGTGATAACCAGCAGTGAGCTGTGGGGATAGCTAGACAGCTTCCCAGACTAGCTGCTGCCACAATTCAGCTTTGGGGCTGCAGTACAGCAAAAGTCTCTGACTGTCCAGTTACAGTCTTCAGCTTCAGTTTGCACTGAACTAGCACATGACTACCACCTTCGGTAGCAGCAGTTTTGTCATGAATGCCAATTGCTTGCTGCTCATTGGTGGCAGGAGGCTTCCCTTTGATTTGCTATGCAGAGTCACTCCACAATGGAGCAGGAGGTGCTAAAGAAATTCAGTTATGGCTTGCTCCTTCAGTTCTCCTCTGGTTCCCCACCATGAGGTCTATATCCCTGGGGTCCGTAGAGAGGAAGAAATCAGCAACAGTCCAGGCAGGTTTGTCAGTCAGGTCTCCAAGGAGCAGGAGGTAAGCCCCACACTTTTTAGGATTAAACAAACAATGGGAGCTACGCATGAATGATCTATGGGGTGCACAGATGCGCGCAGCATGGACTACGACGCCCCAGCACACACGGCCCCACAAGAGGACATACATGATGGGTGCATAGGGGTGTGTGTAAGGATAACACACAGTGCTCCATGAAGGACATGCGCAGCACAACTGCAGGGGCATGGTCGTGGATACAGGTGTACAGCGTGCCCCTGCGCACATGCACACACCACCCTATGACACGCAATCACGCAGGGCCATGGGTGTACAACTATGCCAAGGAACATGCTGATTTAACAGCATGCACCCCTGTGGCAGCTGGCCGGACAGTCTGTGGAGAGCTGCCAGAAGGGCCTGCAGCCTGTGGCAGATACAATGCTGTTGACAGACACACACTGGTGGACAGCCCCCCCCCCCAGCACACAGAGCACAGGCACACAGGGTAAGCCATGTGTGGCTGGATGGGCCCATAAACAGTGACATATGCCTGACTGCACTGTGCATGCCCAATGTGGGGCACTGTGCTGGCCCATGCCCTGAATGCCATTGCTACCATGAGCAGGTGTGGAGGGGACAACCAAGGGCAGTGCTCCCCCACACACAGTGTGGGCAAGGCCCCCCACATAGCCCCCACACACAGCATGAACAAGGCCTCCCACATCACCCGCCATGCACAGCATGGGAAAGGCCCTCTGCACAGCTCCCCCACAGCATGGGCAAGGCCCCCTGCACAGCACCCCTCCCACACAGCATGAGTAAGGCCCTCTACACAGCCTTCCCACAGCGTGGGCATGACCCACTGAATACCACCCCCCTGCCCATGGGAGGGAAAAACCCACTGCAAGGCCATTCCACCCCATGCCTACCCCACCCTGAGACAGTGAACACATAGAGGTATGAGCAAGAAATGTTTATTAAGTGCATGGGTCTGCCACACATCAATGAACATGCCATCCCACCACCCCTGCTGCACGGGCTGTGCCCATGTGGCTGTGTCCACACACACCAACTACCATGAAAATCGCACACAACAGCCCATAAGATTCAAAGACAAATGCTTGATGAGTTTAAAAATTAAGGTTTATTGCTGGCAAATGTCAGGCTATTCAGGTCAGCAAACGCAATATGAAGTAAAATGAAACTGCATGCCCACACAGAAGTGTAATACTCCAGCGCTTCACTCACTGGAACTTCCTCAGGGGAAGCTCCAGTGAGCGAAGTGCAGATGATTGCAGGCAGTAAACCTTTATTTTTTAACTTCTCAAGCATTTGCCATTGAATTTTATGGACTGTTGTGTGCGATTTCCATGGTATTGTGTATTGTTGGGGCTGCTAACCCTTATCTGCACAATCCCCGTTCCTGAGCGCAGTGTGCTTTTGGTCTCCTGCACTGTCCATACTCACCAACCCCTGACAAATACCCTTCCCCCCTTCCCCCAATGCCCATGTCCATGGTGTCCTCCCATGGGCACAGGTGCAACTGCACCATCAAGCATGCTGGTCCTCCTCAGCTAGTCCGAGACGTCCTCTTTGGCTTCATCAGTGTCCTGCCCCTGGTGCTGCCTACCGATTTTTCGGAGCATCACCCTCTGGACCACACCCCTGTAGCACTGTAAGGCAAAGGGAGAAATGTCAGTGCAACTCTGTAACAGTAACACAACTCCCCGCCAGGCCTGGACAGGCGCCCCAGCCCCACACCGCAGTACCTACCGGGGCAGGCATGTACACCTCCCACATCCAGCCCATCCTGTCTTCATAGAAGAGTACAGGCCCTGCACCCTTCAGCATTAAGTAGTCTGGGAACTGTGCCATGTACCATTGCTGTCTCTGCCTGGGGGACCAAACATAAGCATAGCGCTCCATCGGGCTGCTCTTGCAGTGTCAGCTCCAGGCATGTAGGCCTCCCCTGATGGTTCTGTGTGGGAAAGGATGAAAGCAGCATTAGTACACACTACAAGTGCCATGGGCTAACCCAAACAGCATTACACCCCATTCTGTACCACATACCTCTTCGAACCCTCTTGCCTTCCACAGATCATCTGCCCCCAATTGTTGGTAAAGGTGTCCTCGGATACACTCCAAAGATGAGCAGGGAACATCTGCTTCTTCTCCAGGAATACACCCACCATCACTCCTACCGAATACCACTCCACTCCTACACAGATGGAATGGCACCACACATGGCACTGCCACATGCACGGGCATGGCAGCGGTGGTTCAGCACACATCCCCTTCAAGAGGCACACATCCACATTCACCAGTGTAAAGGAGGACACAATACATGCTGCACAGTGCCACAGGAAGCACAGTCGAGCATAGAGGATGTGTCCTGAGGTGCTACTGCACATACCCCTTCTCGAGGTGATGGTATGCAGGTAGCGGGCCCGACAACCACAACCCTGGTTGTTCTGGGACTGTGTAGACACAGCCACCTGGTGGGACATGCACTGCCTAGAATGGTTCTGCTTTCCACAGGACACTGTGATACAGCTCTGCAACATGGTCTGTAACAACACAGCTCCATGGACACGATACTCGCAGGCATTGTTGATAGAAATGAAGGTGATGTGCGCCATTCCATACTGTGCCAGTGGCACCTTTCAGTGTGTCATGAGGAACACGATGGGCATCTGTCAGTTGTCCATGTCCAGGGCTGTGGCACAGGTGACAGATGCACTGCTCCTACATCTGGAGGAGCACATATACCTCCCCACCATGACAGCCAACATGCGGGCCATGAAGCAGGCATTCTATGCCTTGCATGGCATGCCGAACATGTACAGGGCCATTGACAGGATGCACATCACTATTCTGATGCCAGTGGTTAATGAAGAGGCATACCGTAACTGCAAGGAATTTCACAGCATAAACTGTCAGGTGGTGTGCTACGTGAATTGGATCTTCACGAACGTGTGTACCAAATTCCCAGGATCCACACATGACTCCTACATGCTGGACTCCTCCAGACTCGGTGCCATTGCTGTGAGAACAGCCGATGGCTGGCTGGCTGCTGGGTGAGTATGCAGCACATGCATGCAACAGACATGTCAAAGCATGGCAACACTGCATGTCACTTACACTGTTCTCCACCCAATGCAGGTGATGGCGGATACCCCCTCAGACCTATCTGATGACACCCATACTAGCCGCAGCATTACTGGTGGAGTAGGCATACAATACAGCCCACAGGAGGACAAGAGACATTGTTGAGATGACTATTGGGCTCCTCAAGATGCGCTTTTGCTGCCTGCACCATACAGGAAGCACTGTCATGCTGTCCTCCATGAAGGTGTGCAGGGTGTTCACCATGTGTGCTATGCTCCACAACATCACCAAGTGTGGCAACATGCCCTTGCCAATGGTGGCACCCACTGACCACAGAGATGATGTGGGCAATGTGTTACCTCGCCGGGAGCTGTGAACGATGGGCAGCCACACAGCCCGGCAGACACTGGTTGTGGGTACCTTCACCCGCTGACAGAGCTACACACCCTGCAGATGCCACACTGCATCAGCTGTGCATAAGGTTACCGAAGGCCGCTGTTATCCACATTCCATCGAGGTATATACAGCATCCATTTTGATACAGTGTGTGTCCCATGGGGGGTACACAATGATGAAACACAGTTCTGAGTAGCCCCGTGTCATGGGGAGTGGGTTTGCCTTGCTGCCAAATGAGTGGATGTATCCTGTGTACTATGTGATGCACCACTGGACCCTACCTGGCACTGTGGCCATTGGGCAATGCCTGTAGCTATGCCGAGGCGTGTGTACCAAGGCACCTGGATGTAGCCATTGGCCCGCGGTCGCCGCAGCCCTCGCTTGTCGCGTATCGATTGTAGCGTCAATGCACTACGACCGTGCATTCGTGATCATGTCATGCCTGGCCGTGTCCGCTGTGGCATCCCCCTCGATCATGACCCCAGCACCATCAGGGCATTTCATGTTTGGAGCCTGCTCACACTGTGCCATCTGGGTGTCGCACAGCTCAGCCAGGGCCTGCTCAGGGCCTCGTGTGTTGGGTGTCCACTGTGTGGCCACATCACTGGTGTGAGGCTGTGTGTGTGTTGCAGCACAGGGGGGCACAAGTCTGTCTCTCAAGTGCTCCAGGAGTTGCTCCTGCACAATGGTGCCATGGAGGATGCCAGTGCATATGTCACTGGCGACGTCGGTCAGGGCAATGATTGCAGCCCTTGTGTTACACTGCATTTTGAACCTGTCCCTCTCCAGTTGCTGCAGTGCCTGGTACTGGTCAGTCATGTACGCTGGGGAATGGGGTGCATGTCTGCATCACGCTGGCCTCAATGACATGCCCTCATCGCCACTGTCTTCTGGCCCCGCCATGGTGTTCCCACTCTGGGCTGGCATGTCATGCGGTGCCACCTGTATGCCTCCGGCACCTGTGGGCATACAGTGCATGTTGCCAGGTGCCCTATGGGGTAGATAGGGGATGGTCCCCTGGCAACCATGTGGCCCCTTTCCAGATGGTGTGTCACTCCACAACAGGGTGTCCTCCTCCTGTGGCACCACAGTGCGATTGCTGTCAGTGTCGCTGACCTGCTGTGTCTTGATGTCCATCTCCATATCTGTTGATACACAAGCCGTGGGTGTCAGTGTCATGAATATCCTCCTCCCCACCTGGCATGCCCGTATGGATGATATATACCTGATGGGTCCTCCAGCTGTCTGGTGATGCTCTGGGATGGGTGTGTCTCCCCAGCACACCTGGGCTGTGTGCTGTACTCAGTGACCCTCTGTGTTCCGGGAGCTGTGCCTGTGAGGATAAGGTGACATTGTCACATATGCTGTCAAATGCCCCTCACATGCAGCCTCATCACACAGTTGATACCTACCTGGCAGGCTGTCCACTCCTTTCACCACACCTTGGACAGCTACATCTGTGAGGGTCTCTACCACCATCCTCTAGATGGGTGTGAGCGGTGTGTCGATACTCGGAGGCCCATTGGTAGTTCCCAGTCTCACCCTCGTGCCCGCTGCCACTTTCTTCTTAACAGCGGCATGCAGGTCACACCACTTGTGCTTTATAGCCATTAAGGTGTGTGCCTCCAACCCCGTGGCATTCACGCTGGCCTGGATTTCCAGCCACAGCATGGCCTTGACCTCAGGGGTGGTGGTCAGTGCCTGGGACCCATACAGACAGCCATAGTGCTGCCATATGTCACTTACCATCATCATGACCTGACCACTGATGAAATTGGAGGACCTTGGGTGTGCGCTGCCTCCTGTCTGGCCACATCGGCTGCACCTGCCACCTCGTACGGGCAGTCCATCCCTCAATTCTGGTCGTGGTGGGGTATTCTCTGTGCCTCCCTGCTCATCCACCATCCTTTGTTCTGTGCTGATCTATGTGGCATTAACTTCCATGTTGCCGCATGGTGCATACTGCATGCCCTTATATGGTGGGTTCAAGGGGCATTCCCATATATCCAGGGCACACCTCGTGGGCTGCACGCTGCACTACTCAGTGCCTCTGCTCATGCCCCTTGTGTACCACTGCATGCTGCCTTTTACGCATGCCATGTGTCAGCGTTGCCATGTGCGCCGCACAGCTACGTGCCACACTTACTACTATTTCCCGCATTATTTCAGCATCTTCGTGCATAGCGCCCATTGTGAGGAACCATAATATCTCTTCATGGTGCAAAGGTAAATTTGGGAGTAATATTCGCAGCACAATGCAAAATGCCTTATCAGTTGACAGCTATGCCTTACAGTTTACTATGCAAGCAACAACTGCACCGACAGCAGCCCCACTAAGGAAAGGTTTAGAATAACAAAGCAGCACTGCCCATGTATCCTTGCAGAAGATTAATGCTTTCATTAATATGTGTAAATGATTTCCCTTCCAGGTAGTGGGTGGAGGGAGGAGACTGTCACTTTGACAACCTGCTTTCAGAACTCTGGCACTCGGTATCAGGATCTCCTTGTAATGTGATCACAGTGGAATAAATGTTCTTTCAGCATGGCAACTGATTGTGTTTCTGCAGGCGAAAAGGCAAAGCCTGAAACAGTGGCTCCTTTGTTGCTAGAGAAGTCAACGGCATTCGCTCTGCATTTCTGGTGGTAACTCCAGAGCTCTGCCCATAGGGCCTTCTCAGAATTCTGACTCATATTAGGAAATCCCTTTCCACCGCACACTTCCTTTCATTGCAATTAACGAAAACGGGGTTGGGGGAGAGAGATAATGGGTTTGCATTAGTGGATTGTTATTACAGTCTTAGGGATGACAGTGCAGCATTACACCTGCGAGAGGGGCAGAGCAGTTAAGGCCATTAGTTACCTAGGTTTTAAGCAGGCTCGAAAGATTTTAAAGCCGTAGAACAAGCAGCACTACTAAGCCCTGGAGCAAACTGTCTAGTCTGAGTGAGCTGATGACAAGCTTCTGATACAATACTCACGGCCATGACTAACATAATCTCCAGGGTAGTGCCAGCACTGAAAATTGTTAACTGGCAACATGTTTGCTAGACATCCTACAAAGGTTATGCAAATTCACATATTTTTTCTAGGCAGCAAAAGCAATGAAGGCACAGTGGCTGCCATGTGACTGTGAACTGAAGGTCTACAGAACATGTGGGATTCTACCACCTCCTAATTTTATGTCTTTTTTCCAACACTCAGTCAAAAGTAAAGGTTTAATTTTACCAGCTGGTGAACAACCCAGATCTGTCACTCAATATGAAGTTCTCTTTTATCTGTTTCTAATGAAACACATGGATTTTCTCCTATAATGTAAAACATTTGTGGCAGCTCAAATAATCTGTCCAACATGTGGATTTCTTGAAACAAGGAAGGAACACCCTTGCTAATGTCCAAGTGTTCCTGCTCATGCACTACAGACTTTAAAAAGCTGGCCATTTGTATCGCTTCAGTTACTCACAGTTGCAAATGCTTTAGTGGAGCAAGGTGCAGATACAGGCTGCACAGCAGTTTGTTGTTGCTCGTAGGCTTCAGAAGCAAAACAAGAGAATGCTGAACCGTGTTTAGACTAAAACAGGGCTTGGACTGGGGGTTGTGGCATATAGGCACTTTTATAAGTAATGCATTTCCAGCACCCATGTCAGGCTTTCAAGTCTGGCACATACACCACCCCCAACTTCAACCCCTGACGAAAGAGTTTCAATGAGCCAATAGTACTATTGGAGTAAAGTCAGTAAAACAGACCTAGAATATACTTTCCAGACCCTTGCAGCCAATAGATTGATTTACTTAGCCTAGGTGATTCTTCGGCATGTTTGTGACAGAGCAGGTTTCGCTCAGGCTGACAGCTGCTGACATCTGAGAACTCCTGCCTTTAAAAGTAACAGGGACTTATTTTAAATACCTAAAACACCCTTATTTATCCTCCTGTCAATGATATCCATGCATGTGATGTGTTTTGTAACTTTGTTTTTGTTACAGAAAGATTTGTTGCTAACCAGTAAAAGTAGATCTTCTAAAAATCTCCTCCCTAGACCCCTAACACATTGGACTAGAACCAGCAGTCACTAGGACTGAATGAGGAAATTTTTTCATAGCTGGGCATACCCACCTTATACTCCCTCCTGTGGCTCCACAGCATAAATTGAGGACTAAGGATCCCGTAGTAGGAATTATGTGAATACTGTACTATGGTATTAGTGTAACATTTATGGGGTTGGGGGCGGAGTCCCCATATAACAAAACAAAAAAACAAAATATCAGTTAGTTTCATTAGAAATGGAGGGGGGATCCATCCCCACATTCCTGGATTTGATTTTTTATGGGGTAGCTGGTCAGTTTTCTCCACTACAGTCACAACTGCTAGCACAGTAGCACAGCATAGTATAGTATAGCACAGCATGTGCATCTAATAACATAGAAACATAGAAGATAATGGCAGATAAGGACCGCAAGGCCCATCCAGTCTGCAGATTTCTTTTTCTACCTTATAAATGTGCGATCGACCTTTGCTCTGTCAATGGCCTATCTATTCATACTCATCTGTATTGCTCCCTTATGCCTATCCCATGCCTGTTTGAAGCCATGCACTGTATTCATATCCACCACTTCCTCAGGTAGGCCGTTCCATGCATCCACCACCCTTTCTGTGAAAAAGAACTTCCTCACATTACCCCTTTATCGGCCTCCCTCTAATCTCATGCTGTGTCCTCTTGTACTGCTATTTTTCTTATATTGAAACATGTTAGACTCTTTCACCTTGTTAATATCCTTAAGGTATTTGAATGTTTCGATCATATCACCTCTCTCCCTCTTTTGCTCTAGGGTATACATATTGAGCTCTGTTAATCTGTCCTCATATGTTTTCTGATGCAGTCCCTGCACTGTTTTGGTTGTGCTTCTCTGGACTGTCTCAATTTGGTTAATGTCCTTGTGAAGGTGAGGCCTCCAGTACTGCATGCAGTACTCCAGATGAGGCCTAACCAGTGTCTTGTAAACAGAGATTATTACCTCCCTCTTACGACTTGTGATACCCCTGCTAATACATTCTAACATCCCCATAGCCTTACCTACTGCTTTAGTGGTTTGCTTGGATGATTTCAGGTCATCGTTGATGATGATGCGTGCCTCATAGCACTACCATAGAACTAATAGACACTTTATTAGTCCTAGAAGTATTATGGGATAGGTTGCATAGCGGTACACTAAACAACTAGTGGCGTCCTTAGTCCTCCACTTATACCGCTTCTCCCATATAAGGTGAGCTGGTCCCCATCACCTTCGGTTCTTTATGGTCCTGCAGGCAAAACACTGGACTACCAGGTTGTTACCAGACATTGGAACAACCCTAAAGAACCACCTTGGGGTAGCAGGGAGACTATCCAGGGGTCTGCACAGACCCGAGGGTAGCCCTTAAAGCCACAATAGCATACACAAGAAATGGAAGATCGAGCTAAGCACAGCTGACAGGAATGAGGGCACTAAGGGTGTGTGGGTCAGTTTTTCCAGTTTTGAGGGATCAGACCGAATTGGGAAAATAAGAACCAAAACTGAACCTGTTAAAAGGCTCTTCAGACTCTGGTCCCTTCCAGTATTCCAAACCCGGGACAACTCCACCCTAGACACAGTACAGGCTTTTAAATACCTGGGGGTATGGCTTAATAAACACCTTAATTTTTTTGCACATATTGATGCTCTAATCTCCAAGCTCTGACCTAAGCTATGATTCCTCTATCAAAATAAAGATTCCCTCTCACTCCCTATTCAGCACGAGTTTGTCTCTAAAATGATCCTCCCATCCCTTGACTATGCAGAAATCATTTACAGCACAGCTCCCCCCCCAACATTACTCCCTAAACTGGATACCATACTGAACTCCTTCTGCAGATTTGCCACAAACTCTCCTCCCTGTTCACACCACTGCTTCCTGTACTCCTCTCTCTTTATCGCTCCCCTCTCACACAGGAGGTACGTATACTTACTAACCTTCATCATCAAATTCTGGTTTTGGCTCCTTCCTCCTTACCTCACCTCCTGCCTTAGCCCCGCATCCCCCTCTTTGTACTCTTTTCACTTCTGGAATCCCTGCTCCTTCTCAATCCCCCACTCCCGCTCAATGGTGGGAAAGAGTGTTTTCTCCTACTGTCTAACTGTCTTATGGAATAAACTCACCCTGGGGCATCGAAACTCTGCCACCGACCTATCTGTCAAAAAACGTGTTTGCCTCCTCCCAAACCCACCCTGCACCGGTCATCCCTCTGGCTTGGTGTGGTCCCTGCCCTCCACCTCAGCCCCTCCTCCCAACTTTTGATCCCTTTAGGCCTCCACTCCTGTAGTGCAGCCTTTTTGGTCAGAACGTTTATGTACGAGAACATGTATGCACTTAATTTATGCCATTAACGCACTTTGATTGTTTGTCATCATATGTATCCCCGTTTTATCTTATTGTGTGAATTGTTACCTATGTTATCAATCCAAAGATGTACCCTGTTGGTTACCTGTATTGAATTTGCCTCGCTTACTATGTGTATCCCTACTGCATTATAGCTCCATGTATGTGTATTTTACTGTACTGTACCCCTGGTCGCACCTGGAAACGAGCTTCAGGCCTGAAGGTTTTCCCGATTAACAACATTTTCAATAAATAAAATAACCTAGGATGTAATATATAGGGAAAAGAAATTATACAATATCTATTTAAAAATATAATAAAGTCACAATGCAGCTTTGGGGCTGCTTCATTCAAAGGGCCACTGTGGGCTACTGGCTACCCTTCCAACACTTTCTGTGCTACCAAGATCCTACCCAACCTATCTGAAGTCACCTAGGAAGAGGATGCCTGGACTGTAAGCAGACAAGCTAACATCAGAACCTCACTCCAGAGTGTCAAACAAAAAAGGACTGGATGTCCATAAGGACACCTGGCCCCCATTATCACGCCATGCAGCAGTGTCATACAGCACCAATCAACCAGCAGACAAACTGTATGATAACTCAAAATGAGGATCCTAAGTCCATACAGAAGGGCATAGAGTTCCAGGCTCATTGAGTTCAGAGCCTATGTATGGCTGGAATCATCTTTCTGCCTGGATCCATCTTTTCCTGTTTTTCTTCCCCCTCAGCATCAAGGAGGAGCTGGCATGCAATGACACCAGTTGCAATGAGATGCACACACCCAGGTGCTGCACACCAGTTGTATGTTGCTCCATCACTCCATTCTTTGTGGTCCTGGTGCACTGCTAGTGGCCAGTCAAGTGCCGACCTTCACCCTTTCCCACCCTGGAGGAGGAAAACAGTCCAGCAGATGCTCAATCCTCCACCTTGGCTGACCCTTCGACATTTCATGCTTGCTCCTGAACTCGTGTCATTGGCACTGCAAGTGGTAGCACTACCCACTCCACAAGCAGGCCAGCTACTTCTGGATCATCTCCATGAAGGCTCACCTAGCTATTTGCTCCCTCCTTTGCATACTTCTGATGGGCGTGGATCTACAAGGATCCTGATGACCTCCTCTGAGAGAGAGAGCCCGCTACTACTGCCTGGTGCCAATCCAGTCTCTGATGGTGCTACCCCTCAGGGCAGGACTGTTCTCTCAGGCTCTTCATCCTCACTGTATGGAGGCACCCCTCCCCATCCCCAGAGGGACAGTGAGAGACAGGGCTCCCAATGGGCCTTCTCTCTGCTCCTGTTCTTAGATGCAGCTGCACTCTCAAGAAACATGTGCCCCGCTGGCTATGACTCCCTCACACTCAGCTATTATAGTAAGAAGGGGGAAGGGCAAGTCCATGAATTTTAGTGTCTGAGCTTTCTACTTCCAGCTGAGTAAAGAAACTCATTACACAAACTCCAGATACCATGTCTGCTAGCTGAGGTCATCTAGAGGGCAGCTCTCAGGGTCAGGCTTAATCCTTCCAGTGTACTCTACTAACCTGCCTTGAACTTGTGTGAATAGAAAGGTGGTTACATGTGGGAAAGGGTGCCTGTCAGGTTGACACCCAGAAATGCTGACCCCAAAAGTAAAGGACACATGGGCAGCAGCTGAACAGAGGTTTATTGCATGAAACTGCAGACAGAGCTGGCTCACCAGTGCATCAGTTGTGCTTCCACTTGTGGCACCGAAGACCTGGATTTGGAAGCAAATCTGAGGGTTGAAGGGCTGGCTGCAGGAAGGAGGACTGAGCATCCTGCTAACTGCTCTCCTCCTCCAAAGGGGAGTGTGGGGGTAGTGGCTGGTGCTTGATTACCTACTGGTGAAGGCCAGGGGGGAAGCAACAGAAACATGCATAGCTGAGAAGGTTTGCTGGATGTCAGTGCTCACATGCCACACATCACTGCATGCCATGCCTCCCACTGGGAAAAATATCCAGAAAATTACTGGTTGAGTAGGAGGACATGTACTCCACTGAACCTCATGAAGCTGATCAAGGCACTCTGTCCCCAATCACTATCTAGTCTCCTGTCAAGGAGTAAATGTCCCTACTCCATGGCCTTACCCTGGGGGGGAAGCCAGGCTGCACTCCAGGGGCAGCAGGTATGTCACGGGGGATGGGGTGGTGGGGGCGGACAGAGAATAAGCCAGCCATTTATCCAAAACAGAAAAAAAAAGAAACTGCAAGCAGGAAGTAAAAGAAGATCATTCAAGGGAAGCCTTATTAGATAAAAAATTCCAGACAGCTCTCTAAGTGAGGCCATGGACATGAAGGAGGCCTATCCCCCCAGGATATGTCATCCAAAGTTAGCAACACAAGTAGAGCTCCCATGGCATGAAGCAGCTAACAATAGAACATAGAATGCTCCCTGATCTAGCTAAAAGAGGGAGGTCGGCTAAGGAAGAACCCCCTCCCCGGAGGGAAACTTCAGTGGAGTTACTGCCAGAGGTCAAAGGACATAAATGGTGAACATACAACACCACTGGCAACTAGAAGAAAACAGAGAGCAGGGCTCCCCATAAGGCAGCACACTCAAGGCCATTCCAAGTCATCAAGGTACTCCAGATCACTTGACCAAAGACAGACAGCAGTTCACCAATCAAAAAACAGTCATGCATATGAAGCCTATGGCCTTAGGCCATAGTGCAACAGACTGAAAAAGACAACAGGGGATGGCTGGGGTGAGGACTCTCAGCACAGCAAATCTCAGGAGACTCAAGCTCCCATGTGAAGGACTCCAACGTAAGCAGTGCAGCAGAGGTTACACAGACTGATCACTGCCACAGAGAGCTCTGAAACAAGGCCACAATCCGAGATCAATCAGAGGACCCCAGGAGGGAAGCTCAAAGTAGATCTTACCCAAAGTAGGGAAACTCCAAATACAGCCATTACCAGAAGTCGCAGAAGGGAAAAAAGTTGCTGGAAAAAAAAAAACACTCGGGACAATGTAAATGGAAGGGCACTGAGTCAAAGGCACCCCCAGGGCAGCCTAGTACAATGGAAAGGAGACAAAAAAAAAAGAAAAGAAAGCAAAGAAAACAGGTGAGCTGATAAGCCAGCCTGCTGGCACAGTAGTAGTGCTACCACTTGAAACGCTGGGTTCAGGAATGAGCTGGAGACATCAGAAGGCCAGCCGAGGGGTGAAGGATAAAGTTTCTGATGGACTGCTATCCCCTCTAGGGAGGGAGAGCTGTGGCGCCTGGTGAACACCTAACCTCTAACATTGGCTGGAGGAGATGGAGCTTGGGACTGCAAGACATGGGGAAGGGGAGTGGTAGATGTCTACACATCACATGCAGGAGTGTGCATGGTGGCAATCTTAAAGCTACCAACTTTCTGAGGCCTAAAACCAGGACGGTCCCTCCTGACTATAACTCCTCCCCCCCACCGTGTCACTCCCATGGGCCCTGCCGCAGACAATGCTGTGCACAATCAATTACATTTTGCTGTTTGTTCTGGCCATGTCGCTCCACAGTAACACCAGTAGCAAACATTCAGATTAGAACAATACATCATTCTGCTGCAACAAGTTCCAAATCATGATATACATAAAGTTCATTAGAAGCAAACCTGCATTAAATTGTAGAGGGAGGCAGTATAGTGCAGTGGTTTAAGGCTCTGAGCTGCAAATCTGAAGACCTGGGTTTGAATCCCACAGCCCCCACTTGCATATACTGTGTGACCCTGAGCAAATCACTTAATATCCCTGTGCTCCCAGGTTGCACCTATAAAAAAGCTTTCAGTTTAGTGTGTCTCACCTGGTTAAACAATTGGAAAAAAAAAATTGTGATCAGACATTCGAGCTGCATGTGTTGCTCCTCCTGACAGTTCCCTCCAACCCACTTACACTCACCTCATTTGCTGAGCAAACTTCACTTCAAAGACTCTCAGCACCACACCAGATTGTTTTCACACACTCCCCTACAGCTGATCAGGTTCAGGTAGCTTAGTTCCCTGCTGCTCCCTCTTCTCTGTCTGGAGTCCCTCAGCTGCTGGCAGGCAGACGTCCACATGTACTTGTTTGCACTACTACCCAGTCTAATCTAACAGGAAGGAACATGCTTTACTGTGCTCCCACTGACATGCTTGCAGTGCAATACAAGCCCAGGGGTTGAAGTTGCAAACTGTAGTCTAGCCGGAGCAGCGCCACAGTGGTGCTGAAATAACTGTCACTTACGGATTAGTAGTCAGCAAAAAAAAAAAAAGGGACAAAATTGGGATGGGTAAGCAAAAACTGGGACAAAAGTGACATTTTGCAAATCTTGTGGGGACACTGGGACATGCTGTCTAAAATAGGGACTGTCCTGGGAAAATAGGGACTGTTGGTAGCTTTAACATGTGGTATCCTATGTCCACTCACTTAGGGGAAACGTATGAGAAAAAAAATCCTCCATGTCTTGCAGCATGATGCCAACAATTCCCACCTCCTTCTGGCTTCCAACAACAGAATGACTGGCCAGGACCGGGGATCTCAATCTCTCCCCTAGCCCTCAGAGGAGCCCCACCATGGGGGCTAAGCCACAGGCCATTTTAGCTGTGCATGTAGACCTGGGGGACGGGGGCTGGAAAATTGGGGATCACACATTGGGCACATAAGGGGTCCAGGCTCTAGGGACTTGAGGTGCATAAAAAGAATTAACAAAAAGAAAAGAGGCAAGCTGCAGTTTACAGCAAAACAATTGTCAGCCTTATCAGAAAATGCAGATGGAGCCAGGTTGCAATTGAACCCTGGGTAAAACCACCTTTGTTACAGCTGGAACCAATTAGTAACTTGTAGAAACAATTCAACTTGCAGCAAAGGCAGTCACCAGTCTGAAATTTGCAGATTCTATGATTAAGCAGGGTATGGTTGCACAGGTGAGAGTAACTAGCAGTGTTTTCAGGTTACAGGTTTTGAATTTCATCAAGGAACCTCCTTCAGAGAAATAAACAGGGAGATGGATGGGGCTGTGTGGTGAATGTAGTCTACCTGGAGTCCTGTAAAGCCTTCAACATAGAAAGCTCATGCAGAAAGTAACACAAAACAAGGTTTAAAAAATATGCAGGAGGTGGATATCAAATTGGCTCAGATGGTGGTGGTGGTGGATGGCCATCATTAGGAGCTGAGGGATGTACTGAATCAAGTACCACAGGTATCAGTGCTGAGTCAACTGCTCATTATTTATTCATTGATAATGTGGAAGATGGAGGCAGAAGCAGTCTGCTAACCTTAGCTGCTGATATTAAATTGGACAAAACAGTGGAGACAGTAGCGGTCAGGGACTGCTGAAGTGGAATCTGCACATAGTGGCCCCTATGCACAAATGGGTGGGAATTACGCACCGTAGGAGCGTATCCCACCTGCATAGGTCTGCACCTGCAGACAGGTGTGCACCCGGCGAATGCACAACTGATGTGCACATGCTCCCCCCCCCGCCCAGTGCACAGGGCTCTGCAGGGTGGCTGGGCCAAAATTGTTTTCCTTGAGCAGAGAGGTGTCGGTCTGGGTGTGTGAATGCCCACTGCAGGCACCTGGACCCGCACACATGCCCTTGTGTTGGTCCATTGGATAGTGGTCCCCACCCATTCACCACACTGCAGGGCCACCATCAGTACTGGAAAACCTACCCAAATGCCCCTGCCTGCAGCAGCCCAGCCCCATCCTACTAACCCCTTCTGTTGGTGACTGTAATTTCCTGCAGTCACCCCAACTGACATGTCGGCTGGCAGCGTCTCTGCCCCAGCGTCACTACTCACCCCACCCCCAGTCCCCATACCTGTGTGCCGCTGCTGTTCCTGAGATGGCCAGTGGCACAGCTTTCCACTCACTGCCACGGCCACTGGCAGTTTGAAGAATGAAGGGGCGCACAACCAATGCATGCCCGCATATGTCAGATGGCCATGGCAGTGAGTGGAGGAGTGGGCCGCTGGCTGTCTCGGAAGTGGCAAAATAAACAAAAACAAAATAAAGTCACTTTTTATCTAAGTAAAATAAAATGCTCAGGGAGTAGGAACTCCAGCTACAGGGGCCTGGGGGTAGTGTATGGTGCCATTGGGGGGTTCAGAGGTGAGCATGAGCGGGAGGTGAGCATTACACTGGGGCCAGCGCAGCAAGTATGGTGAGTGGTGGGAAGGTAGCCAACAAGGGGTCTGAGAATGGCAGTGTGCTGGGGTGGGTGGCACTAGTCGGCCATCGGGGATAGCTGCAGTGTACCCTCAGGAGGCTGCTTTGGCTTTCTGCCTGGACTGGGCGGCAGCAGTGCATATGTGTGTGTGTGTGTGTGTATACAGGGTGTGTTGGGGCTGTACGACAAGTTTCACCCTGGCGTACCCTGTGCCCTCCTCCACACCCCATGGTCAGCACTACATGCTGTTGTGCATGGCACATAGAGCTTGCACACCCCTAGCCTGCCCCCCCATGCAGTGCGGTCCGCTGACCAGGGGATCCGTGTGTTAGGACTGCAAGCCCCCAGTAATGCATCCAGCACGGGGGGGCACATTTGGTGTGGAGTGGCTACATGCTGCGGTTACGTGGTGTATAGCCACTCCACGGGATTGTGCAGAGGGGCCAGTGATAGCATAGACTCCAAACTTGGGACTTAGGTTTAATGTGGGGATGTGTAAGGTACAAGGAATGGGTGAGAAATCCAATTCACACATACAGCCTCTGTGGTGCAACAGTTAGCAGAGAAAAGGATCTGAGGGTAATTGTGGACACCAAGCTCAACAAAGGCAAGCAATGTGCAGAAGGGGCTAAGAGGAATGCACTTTGGAGCCCAAGCCAGAAGGCAACAACATTGAATAGCTCCTGCACCCTGAGCATTTCATTGTACTTAGATGAAAAGTGACTTTGTTCTGTTTCCGTTTATTTTGTACTTTTGATGGCAAATAAAGGTATATTAAGTTTCTGACTGACGAGGTAAGGAGTCTTTTTTTAGCAGTAGTAGTGTATAGCCATGTGACTCATGGTCATTGGCCTGTTATACAGCACAATTTAAAGAATCTGTTTGGACTGAATTTCACAGTAGCTACCCCATCATGTTGTCAATGGACACTCCCTAACCTGTAACTAAGGTTTGCAGAGGACTTTTTTTAAAATATCAAGACCCCTGAATTAATTAACTTCTGGCTACATTTGCCAGAAGAGAGGAGGAAAAGTGTACAGAGAGCTAATTCCTGACTCAACATCTACACAAATATTCCCTTCCAAGATCACTGGACACTGCCAACTGGCAGTCCACAGTCTTTCACACACTGATAATAAAACTAATCAAAGAACCAGATTTTAGATTGTCTAATCCTCTTTATACAATAGGCATTGAGAATCTGGCACCCTGACTGGCTAATTGGCACTTTTAGCTAGTGGTAAATTCTCACGACAACTCACAGAAAAAGCACCAGTCGGTTCCATGTCATAATAGAGATTGCAAAACAGTGATCGCTATTATGGTGAGTGTATATCACCGAAAAGCTAATCAGTGATATACACATGCCAGAGAAGAGACTTCCATCAAGGAGTCTGAGTGTTTATGTAGGGGGCTGTACCCCCGCCCCCCTCACAAGGGGTTTCACCCCTGTACCCCCCTACTTAAGGATTCTCAACTCCAGGGGGTGCATTTCAGGGAGGGGACGACACTCCGGACTCGAAGAAAAAAAAATGCATCTGTGGTCAGTGGCAAAATTCCTACTCGCACCCAACCCCAAACCCAGTACCTGCTGTGCCGCAGTTAGCCACCCTCCCCACCACACGGCTAGCTCAGCTGCAACAGGTACACTACCCCCTTACAAACCCTCTTCCCTATCCTTCCCCTTACCCTCGCTATCCCCTCCTTCAGGTTGCCTTTCCTTATGCTCACTTTTGCGTATAGTCACTACCCTTGCAGGGTAGCCCAGGAGGAAAGCGTTGAATATAAGTCGCTGTTTTGATGGTTGCTCATATTCAGTTGCCATCCTCACTGGATACCGCAGCAGTCGGCCACTACACTGAAACACTATCAATACACCCTCTAAATGACATTTCAGCTGCCATTTTGTTCTCCTGCTTGTAGTCGCTGATTAAGCTGAAAGCAGCATAACTGAAAATGCAGCCCTTTTCTGCTAACAACACAGACCTAAATCTTTCAAAACACCAGCCGCTTGCACTCCCCCCCCCCACTGACTTCCACTTCCAATTGGAAGTACAGCCTAATGGACAAGTGCCAACTGCTCTCACTTCGCTCTCTGTCTTGCCTGCTTCTCCCAAACACAGATTCAGCTTCTTCCCAGTTCACGCTCTCTGTTCATAAGGAAACTGCACTGCTAGTAACTGTCTTTCAAAAGAGGGACTAGGAGTAACACTCTCTATAGGGTAGGTATGAAATTGTGTTGTGCCTACCTAGAATAACTTTTCCATGGTAGGTGTTCAAGGGGAATAACAAACAACAGTAGAGAAAAAATATTAAACACCCTATCAGGGGTAAAGGTGCATAAGGGGCAGGTGGAAGGCAAAGCGTAAGCCAAAATAGGGAATAAAAGCAACACTCTGTCTAGGGCAGATATACAAGGGGTATAACAAACAATAAAAAGGAAAAAATTAGTAGCACCCTATCGGGAGTAGGGGTACATAAGAATTTTCAAATATCACAGGAAAGGGTAGGAATTGAGAATTCTTGCAGTGGTTCAGTGCAGTGGCTGTGGGGCAGCAGTTTTCAGAGAGACATTCTGGAGACTGCAGTGCTGCCTCATCTGCATGCACCTCTCTGGGTTGAGGAAGGAAGTCTCTAGACTCCAGGTTGAGTACGCTAGGATGCAGGCACCCACCCAGGGCCTCCACGTCTGACACTTTACCTAACAGAGTGCCTAGAAGGAGGAACAGATGGATTATGGTGGGCTCGGGAAATGTGGGGGTGGTGGATCAGAGGCACATTCATCAACCGGTGCCACTACTTAATTCTTATGCTGCTCTGGTGGGGGGACAGCTGAGAGGAGGCATCTGTGATACAGACCAGGGAGGATGTAGTAGTAGTAGTAGTAGTAGTAGTAAAATTTTCATTCTGTAATTATGTAGTTTCAGAAAAGGATAGCCCAATTGAACCAAAGACTCATTTACAATGGGGTCCCAAGGTACAAAGGTTTCATATTTTTAAAATATTATATACAGACATACAAATAGTACAAAGTCAAGCCGAATAATGACACAATAAATTAGATAGCTTAATCACAAGATTTTGGTATTTCAGCAATATTTACAATCCATGTTTTTATGGCACTTCAGAATATGGTTCCTGTTTGCAATTTCAACTGACCTGGTAAGTTGTTCCATAATTTAGGGCCCATACAAATGAAACTTAAATTGCCCTTCACAGTTTTCATGGCTAGAACTGTAAATTCAGTAGCCCCTGCAGCACGTAAGCCTGTTTTGCATTTCTCCCCCTTACTAACTCTAACAGTTAGGCATTGTTTTATGATAACATTTATAAATGTGGGGGTCGTCTGTAGCGGAGACTCAGAAAGGGTGGTAAAGCACCCCTGAGAGGAGGGAGTAACATCTGGTGAGGGACTCAATTGTGAGGGTGATAGATCTAGAAATAGGAAACAGTAGGGGAGAGGGAGGTTAGGTGCCTACATTGTGCTGTGGCCTGGAGGAATGGGATGTGGATCTAGAGGATTGCTAATACAGAAGGAAGGGGAGGCAGAAATGGATGTCATTGTTGACATGAGGACTAATGACCTGATTAGGTGAGGCGGGTGGTGGAAAAAATCAGGGAGGCAGCAACTACCCCACCCCCACCCAGGCTAACATAGGAAGTAGAGAGGGGGAGAGAATTACCTCAGGGTGCAAATTAATAAAGGAAGCAGGGTGGTAGAAATGAAGGGGAATGAAAAAGGGAACAGTAAAACAAAGTAAGGAAGGAGCACATGCAAAAAGGAAGAAAGAGGGTAAATATGCAGACAGTGGTAACAAAATCTGGAAAGTCATGTGTGGGAATGATAGCAGTCTAGGAAAAATGATTCCAGACCTAGAGGGCATCATGGCAGAGGCTGACCTGGATACTCTGGCAATTACTGAGTCATGGAGCACTGAAAACCATAACTAGGACATGGCCATATCAGGATATACTTCACCTGATAAGGAAGGACAGGGTGGGAAGAAAAGGAGGGGGGTGTGGTGCTTTAAGTAAAGAAAAGCATAAAAGTGACAGAGATACAGGGAATATGGGGGGGCAGAGGTACTGTGAGTTACCCTGGAGAAGGGGAACAGAGCTACGGTTCACACTGGTGTGATCTAGAGATCTTCAGCACAGAAGGAGGAGGAGTTGGATAAGGTACTGGTAGAAGCTATTGGCAAGATGACAGAAAAGAAGGAGCTGCTGCTAATAGGGGAGCTCAATCTGCCAGATGTAGATTGGAGCCTCCCAACTGCAGCTTCATCTAGAAGCAGGGACATCCTGGACTCCTTGCAGGGGGCGTTTCTCAGGTAAGTATTCAGTGAATCTACTTGTGATGAGGTAACACTGGACCTGGTACTCACTAACAGGGACAGTGAGGCAGACATCAAGGTGGGAGGACACCTGGGGACCAGTGATCACAGTGCAGTGTGGTTCATTATAGGGACGGCTGTGAAATCGAGCTTCACAGGGCCGAGGATCCTGGACTTCAGGAGGGCAGATTTTATAAAAAATGGGTAAATGCCTGAGGAATGGCCTAGCAGATAGGGATGACCTGGGTAGGGTGGAGGAACAGAGGGCAAAGCTAAAAGTGGGCATAGTGAAGGTAACAAATCTCTGCATCAAACAAAGTAGTAAATGTAAGAGGAAAAGGATATCGCTATGGTTTCCAAAAAGGGTGGCTGAAAAGGTAAAGACTGAAAGGGTAGCATTCAGAAGACATAAGGTGACACGGAGGGAGATAGGGAGGTTTACCAGTGGAAATGGAGAAAAGTAAGGAAAGCAGTAAGGAGCGCGAAGGCACAAACTGAATAGCCCAAGAGGTAGTGATAGGCATGGGGTCATAATGTCATGAACGAAACAGTGTGGGAAAAAATGCCACAACCAAAACAGCTTGTGCTGCAATAACATCAATTGAAACACTGACCATCCAAGAAATGTACACACCCCATTAAAATGAATGGGACTTTATATTTTTTGCGGGATGCTATGTCCCCACTCCCACACCATGGGGGGCTTCACCGCCCATATCCCACGGACTTTTGATAATCAACTCTGAGGGGGTGTGGACTTTGGGGTTGGGGTAAAACTTGGGAAGGGAGAAAATTCTTTTTTACTTAATAAAAAGATGGTAGCAACACCAGGAGACCTGGGAGGAACCGAACCGCAGTCCCAGGTCTCCTTCACTGCTGTGCGCTGGTGCCTTAGCCACTCCACCATAGGAGCAGTTCTACCTTGCACAGCAGCACAGGCTTCTTCAGCTCTTCCTCAAATTCACGATCAGCGACAGGGGTAGCAGTAATTCCCTACTGCTGTTATACCCCTGTCACTCTAAATGTTTCTGCGCTTTGCACAGCGTGGTTTTTGTAGCACTCTTTTTCAAACACTGTATTGACCCGGTACTGTAACGAAAGGGAAAAATACATTTTTAGGTACGTAAGTGAAAAGAGGAAGACCATGACAGGGATTGTTAGGTTAAAAATGGAAGAGGAGATGGTGCAGAGTGGGTCCAGGAAAAGGCAAACATCCTGAGCAAATACTTTTGTTCAATGTTCACAGTGGAAGGTGAAGGGAAGGGGCCACAAAAAAGTAACAGGATCTCTGAAGAGAGGAAGATGGATACTGGTCCTTTTTCAGAGGAGAGAGTCCCAAAGAGACTCACTAATCTGAAAATGGACAAAGCAGTGGGACCAGACAGGGTACATCCTAGGGTACTGAAGGAACTAAGGGAGGTACTGTTTGCACCTCTGACAATCCTATTTAACAGATCACTGGAAATGGGAGTGGTTCCAGAGGACTGGAGGAGGACAAATGTATTCCCACTTCACAAAAATGGTAGGAGGGAGGAGGCTGGCAATTATTGATCAGTCAGCCTGACATTGGTCATAGGGAACTTAATGTAATCACTGCTGAAAAAAAAGGATAGTGGATAGAAGATAGCAGAATATCTTGAATCTAATGGGTTACAAGATCTGAGACAGCATGGATTCATGGGTGAGAGGTCATATCAAATGAATCTGATAGATTTCTTTGATTGGGTGACCAAGGAATAGGACCAGGAGGGAGCCTTGGATGTCACCTGCCTAGATTTTGGTAAGGCATTCAATACTGCTCAACATAGGAGATGATTAAGCAAGCTGAAAAGCTTATGAGTCGGTCCAAAGAGGGTAAACTGGGTAAGAAACTGGTTAGGGGATAGGCGGCAGAGGGTGGTGGTAATCAGAGTTCATTCTGAGGAAGGGAGAGTGACCAGCAGGGTGCCTCAGTGCTGGGACCGGTCCTTTGTAATGTCTTTATAGGTGGCATTGCAGAAGAACTGGAGGGGAAGGTCTGCCTCTTTTCGCAAATGGCACCAAAATCTTCAATAGGGTGGACACTCCGGGGGGGGGTGTAAAAAAGGAGCAGAGACTTGAGAAAACTCAAGGAGTGGAAAGGGTATAGCAGCTGGGTTTCAGTGTGAAAATAATGCATTGAGGCACAGAAATCCAGAGGCAGAGTACAAAATGGGAGGAGTGTTATTGACAACCCAGCAGGAGAGAGACCAAGGGATAATAATCTCTGATGAACTAGAGGTGGCCAGGCAGTGTGACAATGCAACTGGGAGGGTTAGTGGTATGCTGGGGTGCATAGGAAGAGGTGTCACCAGCAGAAAGAGGGAGGTGGTGCTGCAGCTGTATAGATTGTTGGTAAGACCTCACCTAGAATATTGTGTACAGTTCTGGAGGTCACATCTCCAGAAGGTCATAGAGTGAATGTGGTCCAGAGGAGGGCAACTAAAATGGTACAGTGTCTGCATCAATTGCCCTATAAGGAGAGACTGAAGGACCTCAATATGTTTATGTATTTATTTATTCTTTGATAACCAGGTTAGGCCTACTAGGCACACATGCCTGCTTTCAGGGGTGACCCAGGGGCACTGCAGAGGTTAAGCGACTTACTCAAAGTCACACAGTATGTAAGTGGAGGTTGTGGAATCAAACCCATGTCTGTCTGCCGGATGTACCAAGATACTGGATGCTGGCTGTACCAAGCTTATTCACAGTTCGTTACTCTAACCTCTAGCATATACACCCTGGAAGAGAGGAAGGAGAGGAGGGATATGATAAAGAACTTTAAATATCTCACAGGGGTAAAAAAGGTACTGAACAAAATGTGCTTTTCAGAATAAAAGGTGCTTAAAACCATGGGTCTTGCTATGAAGTTGAAGGGGGGTAGAGTCAGGTGAGATGTGATAAAGTACTTCTTCACAGAAAGAGTGGTGGATTCCTGGAACAGCCTACCAGCCAATGTGGTGGGGATGAAAACAGTGGTGGGGTTAAGAATGCATGGGATAGGTATTAGGGAATTGTTCTGGAAAAGAATGTGAAGAAGGAGGCAAAATGGAGATCAAGTATGGTCTATGGAGGTACTGTAGGTAGCGGGAAAAATGGCAGACTAGGTGGGCCACACAGTCCTTATCTGCCAACAAATTCTATATTTCTATGTTTCTTTTTCCTGGCCCACTCTCTCCTTCTCTTCCTAGCACGAACTCATATTTTTTTTAATTAAGGAAAACTAGAACTGCTGAGGGGGGAGGGGGTCTGGAAGAGCACACTAACCCTTCTCATTCTGGCTGCTGGAGTGGATTATTTAACCTAGGAAGGAATGATTTTTTGATAGAAATCCATAAAAAACACAAATAAAACTAAAAATGTCACATTTTAATAACTTTATCAAATTATTTTCTTATATATGCAGTGGTATTAGCCCGGATGCCACACAGCAATCACAAAGTGCTGTAGTGTGCTGCATGGAAGAGTGTATTTTAGTAACAATTAAGCCCTTTCTTACTGCAGTATTTTGTGATATTTCATTTACTGCAAGTTACTATATTGCATCATGGCTGGCTTTGCTGTAATTATATAATTGCAGTAATGCACTCCAGGATGAGGGTTGTTGGATGTTCCCACATCTGGTGTGGTTAGTCACTGGGCCAGGGGCCTCATGACACACCACATTAGAAGTGGGTACATCCCAAAATAACCCACATCTTGTTGTGCATTATTGTTTAAATAGCTGTACATACTCCTTTCTAGTACCAGTACTGATAGTCCTGGTGACACATTATACTAGGACTGGGGTGCATATACGAGGGTAGTTGCATGTGCCAGCCATAGTCTTTCAAAAAGTGAAAAGAATGATCCTCTCAAAAGCTTGAGTACTGGCTCATAAAAGGGTGATCACTGAAAAGTTAAATTTTCTTTGTGATACTTCTGTAACTTCACTGTCATTACTGGCAACAGTAACCCTCCCACATATGTTCTTACCATAGCTAACCTGTGTAACCCCCTTGTTCCCTGGGGTTACTAGAATCCCAGTTAGAATCAGTGGCAGGCAGGGAGGGCAGCTTGTGAAATGGCAGGTAAATGGGTTTCACACTGTCACACTCTGTTTTCAGTCCCAGCTGAGTTGGAGTGATGATGTAATCTTAGAACTCTGGTAGCGGCATGAACCACACTCTGGCAAGCAGTTGTCAGCTAGAGTAGAATGTTCAGTAGTCTGTAAATGTGAGTTCCAGGAGCAGGCTGCAGCTTACTGTGCAGCTCCTTATTTAGCTCTGACAGAGAGCTACCTCTTTAGGTTTGGGTAGTTTGTTCTCACCCTAGAAGAAGAACATAGAAGACAGTGTCTGAAGTGGTAGAAACCTTGCTAAGTGTGTTTTCCTTTGCCCCATCCCAGGAGGGATGGGGGATGTCTTCAGGGTTCGGGGGCATTCCCCTCAATCCACTCGGTCAAGTGAAGCTGCTTTGGACATCTTCATTTGTTGCGAGTTCAACTTTTCTTCTGAGTAAGCCCAGAAGGGGCACCTGCCAGAGTTGGGGTCAATTCCACTAATTCAATTCAATTCAATTCAATTACCTCTTCAAATCCATCAATTCCAATTCCAATACAATTTTGTGTTCCCCATTCAAATTCAATTCAAATTCTTTCCTCTCAAATTCCAGTTCCAATTATATTAAATCAATGTGGTCAATTCCAAATAGTGGGCCGTATTCACCAAGTGATTTTAGGACAGGACTGGTTAAGGGCAGTTTTTGAAACTATTCACAAAAGTCACAGAAGCTTTAAAATGACAAAACAGAAAGCCATGCAAAGGAAGATGTTGTTTTGCATTTTAAAGCTTCAATGAGTGTTGTGTGTAGTTTGAAAAACTGTCCTTAACCAGTCACCAAAACACTTGGTGGATATGGGCCACTCTCTCACAATCCATTAAATTTCCTAATATTGTATCAACAACATCCAACACAAGCTACGCATTTTGTCATATTTATTGTCACTTATTACATCGGGAAGGAAGGACAAGGATAGCCATCACTTATCAAATCTGTTGCATCTGATCACCATTAGCTTTTCAAATTTGTGTCACTTAAGTTGCATCGTTCAGGCCTGAAGATTTTGCCAGCAACACTAAAAAGTCTCTGTACAGGTGCAGATGAGGCAGGTATGGTGAGATGCTTGCAGGCTAGCTGGAATAAACAGGGGAAATCTGTTAGTTTTTCTTTCCAATATGCTAGAGGATCAGAGTCTTCTGGCAGACAGGGTTGACTCAGGTAGTTCGAGATTTCAACATGTGCAAATGTGTTGGTGTTACTGTGGCCCATTTCAGTAGAATGGGAGGTCATGTATGAGAAGAGTTTGGTGCATTCTCTTAATGGAGGTGATGTAGCCATGTCAGCAGCTCTTGGCAGCAAGGATGTCATCTCTTCAATCAGCAGCTCCTTCATGCTGTGTACTTCCTCGTCCTTGCACCAGTCCAGCTTTAAGCGAGGATCCAGGCTTGCAGCCATCTTGCAATTCTCCATCTCCTCATACTTTGCAAGTTGTATCGCCAAGGATGACAGCATGGTTGATACCATCTTGTTACTGTACAGCTCACTAATATGTGCCATTGCATTACGTAAACCTCTGACACATGCAATGACATAGCTGGCAGTGATTATCCGGTCCCCCTGAATATTCTCAGTGACCTCCTCAAAGGGGACAAGAATTTCACAGAGTTCACCAATGATTTTCAGTTCATATGGTGTCAGCTTCCATGGGATATGAAGCTCAGATAGGACCTCTATAGGGATTTTCAGAATGGACCTTAGCATTTTAAGCTGGCTATTCCACCTTGTGATATTTGACATCTGTAGTTTGCAGTGTCCATCTAGTATCTCTGTGGCCTTGTTGGATTTATGGCAGTGAGCAACTATTCTCGACACCGTTGCCATCACTGGTCTTAAAGGACCAGCCTGCTCAAGGGCATCACGAACAACCAACTGAAGAGTGTGAGCAAAACAAGGACTATGCGCAGGTGGCAAATAATCCAGCTTGTCGCTCACATTCACCACTTCAATGGCAACATCATCTTCCTGGTCTTCATCACTGTCTTGGACATCTACTGGTGGGAATATAGTGAATGCTTTCACCATGTTGGCAGCATTGTCAGTCATTATGCCTGACACTTTAGCTGCAATATTATAAAATGTCACAGTTTCCTCATACTGTCTGTAAATGTTCTGTGCAGTATGTGTACCCCTAAATCGGCGACAAACCAACATGGTGGTCTCTAGAGAGTGGTCAACAATGAAGTGGCTTGTGAATCCAATAAATGATCTCATATCTCTGCTAGACCAGAGCTCTATGGTGAGGTAAATGTTTTGTGCTTGCTGCATTTGATTCCTCAGTTTATCTTGGACACTGGAAGTGTGTTCAGGAAGTAGCTTCTGGCTGACATGTTTCCTGCTGGGCATGGTGAAACGTGGTTTGGCTGTGCTGAGGATGGTGCGAAATGCTGTGTTGTCTACCACAGACAAAGGCATGAGGTCTTCAGCAAAGAAGCTAACGATTTTGCTGGTAAGCTTCTCCTGGCGAGGGTCTGTGGCTTCCCACTTCTTGGGGCCTGAGGTCTGGCCAGATTGATGAGATGACTCCCCAAAGACTTCCGAGTGTTTCATCTAAAACATTAACATACAACTTACATTACTTTATCCATATTATAACCACACAGACAACATTTATACACACAATATACTCTACTAGCATTAGAGGATTCTCTAGTTAAACAACATACCCATTGAATTGATCGATAAAATTATCGATCCATGTAGACCTGCAAGACAAAGAATTTACATTTTAACTGTACTTACTTTGAGGTGCCTTATGAAGTTAGAAGTAGCTTTTATTGAGCCAGAGACAGAAGTTCCACAGTATTTGCATATAGCACGATAATTCCCATTTGCATTATATTCACTCGGCTCCCCAAAATGTTCAAAGACTGAATACTTTTTTGGCATAATGGCATTTCAGATCAACGGCAACATCTAATTTGTCAGGCAAAGTTTGTGGTCAAACAGCAAGCAAAATAGGGTTTATTCCATTTCTCAGCTCCTCTTCTAGTCCAGGGTCATTCAGTCATCGGGGTTCTCCATTCCAGTCCAGGTCCAAATCCAAATCCAAGTAATCATTCAGAACTCTCCAACAATCCAAACTATCCTCCAAATCCCAACACTCCTAGTCACTCTCCTTGTCTTTCCAAAAATGTACTCAACAGACAATGAGTACAAGGCTGGCTCTTACATAGAGCTACAAGACAGGTGAGATTGTTTTAATTAATTAAAGAACAGGTGTGAGCATTCACATCACAATTGGATACTAATAGACTCAACTACAAAGTTCCTCTGGATGAGGCAGTAGGTGTGCTAAGCTGCAATCAGCTCATCATTCACGACACCCATTACTGTGATTGTGTGATTTACATACAGGTGTGCTGACCATTGAGCCAGGCTCAATTAATCATTAGGTTTAGCTACCATGTGCTACCAATGATTGACAGAACCAGTGAGTTGAACTAGTCAAAGGGATTTGCTCTCCACCATAAAGCACTTTGATTGGTTCAAATCAGTCAGTCATTGGCAACATGGTAGCTCACTCTTTGGTTCATGATGCCTCACTTGCCAAACACTAAGCCAAACTACACTATGAATGCTATTCCACAATTTAAAGCAAAGGTTTTGTGCAAAATAAATGTTATTTAAGGATTGAATTTCAAATCAAATTGATAATATGTCAATTCAATTCAATTCCAATTCTATAGCTTTCATTTTGTTTCAAATCCAATTCAGTTCCAAGTACCCACTTGATCACAGTTTTATTTGAATTGATTTATGAATTTCAATTAAATTCTGAATTGGGGAACTTCCGGTGTCATCATCAGGCAAATGGGAGCCTAGACAGAGAGCTCTAAGCAAAACCCAACTAATCTAGTTTAGTTTTAGTTTAGTTAGTTTTTGTTTAGTTAGTTTTTTTTTACCTGGTAAGTGCACTAGACAAATTCTGCCTATTTTCAGGCACGACCCGGGGGAGGGGGATATAGATGAATGCCAACTGACCTTGAACCAGATTAAGCTGTTGGTGGTAATTTTAGTGAATGAGGGAAATTTGGCCAGGACACCGGGGAAATTCCCCTACTCTTTTTGATAAGTGCCATGGGATCTTTAACATCCACCTGAACTACCACCAATCCAGGCAGATGGGACCTCGGTTTAACGTCTCATCTGAAAGACGGCACCTCAGAAGTGCAGCACCCCTCTCATGCTGCACTACAGTGTCAGTACTGGGATATTAACCCAAGTGCCAGATGTGGGAACTGAACCCACAGCCCTCTGATCTCCCGGCCTCAGAGGCAAGTGTGCTACCTACTGAGCCACTGACACTGATAAATCTAATCTAATCCTCCTGGTAAAAATTGCTTCAAATCCTGTTAAATATAAATTGAAAGGGGCAAGATGTCCATCAAAGGCAACAAAGCGAAAGGACCAAGAACTAACAACGCTCAAGATAAACTTAAACAGCTAATGCTAGACTAGGAAATGGATGGCTTTACAGCCTGCTCCTACAGAGATCGCACAGTCTCGGAGTCATCGCTTGAGCTAGAAGATGATGAATTGATTCGTCCTAGAAAAAACAGAGAAAACACTGCAACAAATCCTTAGTTCAGTACAAAAAATTGAATCCTCTTTGGCAGATCTCTGACAAGATGTGAAAAGCATGGAGTTCCATATCGTGGAGAATACGACAAATATCATGGAGGTAACGGAACTCCAGGATACAGACCAAAGGGTAATATTGTTCCTCTTGCAGAAAGAAAGAGAAAACCACATGCGTTTAGAAGACATTGAAAATCGTTCATGCCGGAACAATTTCTGAATCCACGGAGTCCTGGAGGGTGCAGAGGAGGGTTTTGCAACCCCTATAGATTTCATACAAAAGCTATTACATTCCAAGCTTTAGATCCCTTCGGACCTAGACATTACGATGGACCGCGCACATCGTTCCTTGATCCCCAAGCCCACAAGCCCCACGGCCCAGCCCCAGTCCTGGGTAGTGAGAATGGTGCTTTTTCAGTGCAAAGAATGGGTACTGAGAGAGGCATGGAGAATTAGGGACCTTAAATACCAAGGGGCAGCAATCTGCTTTGAGCAGGACTTTTTGCCAGCCCTTCAAAATGAAAGGTTTAAAGTGCAATCAGTAATAAAAGAACTTAAGAAAAAGAAAAATATCAGAGCACAGCTACTGTTCCCAGCTAAACTGCATCTCCATCTTGACTCTGGGCCAAAAACCTTCCCAAGCCTACTGGACGCAGCGGTGAGCTGAAGGAATGTGAAATTGCATTACCGGACCTAGAGCTGGAACTACTAGAGCAAAAGTTGTTCAAAAATACTTGGCATCAAGTAAGCAAACTGCAGAAGAGAGCATTTCCAGGATCCTTCCCGAAGCAACTCATGACAGATGCTAATAAAGTTCTACTCTGAGCAGTGAGAACACTGGGACAAGCAGAGAAGGGCCCAAACACAAAGACCTCACAACATCACAGAACTTTTAAGGTCCAAGAGGAGAATAAGGAGGGACGCTTGCCTAAATGGACTTGCGGTATTATGCTCACAGATAAGTTAAATCTGCATGTTAAAATTGAGGGAGGTTTGGGAAACTAGGGCACTGCTGAACAGTAAAAATATTTAAAGGGTAAATTCTCTCTCATAGCTTCCTTAGAGTAAGCCTGTTAACAGTCTTGAGGGGGGTCCCCTGTGAGAGTCCTCAGGGTGTGCGATGGGGGGCCTGAGACAGGGAATCCCACAGGATTTGTAATTTAGTAAAATGGATTGTCCTGCCCAGACCTATGTTACCTAAATCAGAAACTCCTTTACAGTGTGAAACCGCAGCTGACCCCAAGATGACCCCAGTCAACAATGGGACTGAATGAGCTTTATCACAGGAGAATAGCCCCCATATGGACTGTTTCCTCTGCTCTGTGGCTGTAGGTCGGTCGATCGTTTACCAGCTGGGGAAGGTCACCTACCTAGAAATACCATATATCCCATTCCCATGTGACTAACTGATGGCTCTGGGGCTCGATTGTTTGTGGCACAGCCCGACGGACCTCTTGACTTAAGCAGGAGGAGGGGATGAGGCATGTGGTGAGAGGGTATCAGGCGATAGTGATTGCAGACATGACGGATTCCACGGAGCAAGCCCTATGTGAGAGATAAACGAGTTAAAGCTCAGGGGGGCGGGTCCCACTTAGACATCTGGGCTGGTAGCTAGGAGACTGAGAGCATGCCCCCCTGTTCCCTGGCTGCTGCACCTGCCAGATCCCCTTGACTGCCTTTTTTTATTGTACAGCATAGAGTCTTAAGACGCTAATTTTACTGAGTTAGGGAAAGCAAATTCTCCGAGTTGCTTATGGCTTCAAGGTAGTGCTGTACCAGAGAGGAGATGGACCTGGCAGGGGAGAGGTTGAAGGGTGTAATGCCACCGGTTGGTGAGTAGACCCTGCGGGGCTTCCACCGGAGTGGGGAATCCCTCGGTCCCATTGTGGGCTGAAGGGGAAGGAACTTCAGTGGGAACAACAAGGGGATAATTAAAAAAAATAAAATAAAATAAAAAGGAAAAGAGGGTGCACGGTTTCCCAAATTAGGGATTATCATGTAGGATGTATTATTGTAGGCAAAAGGAGGGGAGGAATTACATGGAACGGAAATTTGAAATGGGTTGGGTTGGATCTGGAGTGGATATTTACTCTCCACCTGCCGGTGACTTACAGATTAATTAGGAGTAGTAAAATCTATACTCCAAGTCTCTAACAAAGAGACGGGTAGTGTTTTTTTTACACTATACACCAAGAGTGAACCTAGTGACCCCCTGCTTCACGGTGGGGCAGGGATTCCCAGGGTCTCAACTAGGAAGTGTTTAGCAGGGAGAGTGTAGAGAAGTTAATCTCTACTCTTCTCAGCAATATACTCCTGAAATAAGTTTACTGTTGTTATTATCCCCAGTTCGAAGGGGCCTACTTGTATTTTTCTTATGTTTAATTGGTTGTTGCTAGTTGGTATATATCAGACATCCTCCCACTCTAAGAATTCATTGTTTTACCTTTTTACGAGGGGAGGAGTTAAAGAAAGATATGAATGTAGAATTGAAGTTGAAGGACAGTCACCTGGAGGTAAAGCCTAGACAGAGATGGATACTTTCCTCGTAATGCAAATTAGTAAGATTGCTTAGGAGTCATATGAGATGCAAGAATATCGTGCAAAGGCAAAGGGGAATACTTTACTGGGCTAGTTTAATCAACAAAGGCAGTAATGGCTTGCTTAAATATATGTTTATATAACGTAAAAGGGATTAAGTCCCCTATAAAAAGAACAAGACCATTACAAGAATGCTTCAGGGAGAAAGCTTCAGGGAGATGTAGTGTTCCTCCAAGAAACGTATCTCTCAATGACAGAACATTTGAAATTGAGAAGGGCTTGGGTAGGCCAAGTAATAGCAGCTTCCCACCCTAAATCCAAAAAAGCTGGTGTGGCAATACTGTTTAGGAGAGGCTTAAATTTAACAATTCACACCACAGAAAATGCGCTTCAGGGAAGATTTGTGAGGGCCACAGTTCACACCCAAGGGCAGGTTATTCACCTCATAAACATATATGCCCCTAACTCCCAGCAGGGAGAATTTTTTCAAAAAGTCTTCCAGAAAATGGCCCAGTTAACACAGGGACAGCTAATTCTGGGAGGCGACTTCAATGTAGCCCCCCACCCCCAAAGAGATAGATCTACTAACAAACTGGGAGGAAATCTCTCGGCTTCCAAGTCTCTTATGTCTCTGGCAAGGAAGATGGGGTTGGTGGACGTCTGGAGGGCCCAACACCCAAAAGAGAAAAATTACACCTTCTATTCTAATGCACAAAGATCTTATTCCAGAATTTATCTATTTTTTTTACCTCGGCCACAGATTTACATAAAGTGATAGGCTTGCAGATTCTTGCGATGACCCTGTCTGATCACTCTCCAGTGTCAATCTGTTTATCCCTCCCTCCTCAGGATAAACATTCGCTCTGGAGATTAAATGTCTCTTTATTAAACAGCAAACAGTTTGTCAATAAATTAAAACAAAAAGTGGAAGAGTTTGTAGAGATACACTAAGGTTTTAACTCTCAAACCTATTTAAAATGGGACACGTTAAAGGCTGTTACAAGGGGGGTGATAATTAACTTTGCCTCTGCCCAAAAAAAGCTGGCAACGCTTACACAAAACAGACTCTTAACAGAGATAAATTCATTAGAAAAAAGACACAAATCTGCCCCAACTAATTTAAAGATCCTGAAACAATTAAGACTAGCTAGAGAAAAGCTGCAAGACTTCGAAAACAAAAAAGTGGAAGGATATTTACGTTTTGCAAACCAAAAATAAAATGAGGTAGGGGACAGAGCGTCAAAATTGCTGACTTTTCAGCTTTGAAAAGCCCAAGTAGATAGGTATGTACCGTATATCGAAGACAAAGAAAAGCCGGACCATAAATGGGAAATGCCTAAAGAGATAGCTAACCAATTCCAAAAGTACTATCAAGCCTTGTATTCAGAAGACCAAAATAATCTTATGATCTGACAAAAGACCCAAACTTTCCTAAACTCCCTAAAGTTACTGACCCTTCCAGAAGCAGCCAAAGAGGAGCTAAATAAATGTATAACTGTAGGAGAAACACTAGCAGTTATTAAAGAGCTACCTTTAGGGAAAACCCCGGGTCCAGATGGACTTAGTGGGGAGTATTACAAAACCTTAGCCCCAACATTGGCCCCGATTCTCATAGAGGTTTTTAACCGGTCCCTAGAAGAGGGCAAATTCCCTGAAAGTTGGACACAATCCCTAATAACTGTAATACCCAAGCCCAGGAAAGAGAAGACTAAATGTGAGGCCTTCAGACCTATAGCCCTTTTAAATCAAGACCAGAAAATATTAACAAAAATACTCTCAATTGGGCTCCAAAAATATATAGAGCTAATAATACACCCAGACCAAACTGGCTTCATCCCTTCCCGCCACTTAGCTGACAATATTAGAAGGCTCTTGAACATCTTACAGGCAAAAAAGTCCTTACCATGCACTGCACTAGCAGTGTTTCTCGACGCTGAAAAGGCCTTTGATAGGCTCAGCTGGGAATATCTCTTTCAAGTAATGGAGAGAATGGGCTTGGGGGTAATTATTTAAAATGGGTTCAGCTTGGATATCAGCAACCACAGGCTATGGTGAGAGTTAACGGGACCATCTCCTCCCCTTTTAGAATTGCTAGAGGTAAATGACAGGGTTGTCTCCTGTCCCCTTTGCTATTTGCAATAAGTATGGAGCCTTTTGCTCAGGCAGTCAGACAAAGAGAAGATGTTAGTGGCATCTCTATACAACACACAACCCATAACATTTCATTATACGCAGATGACACCCTAATATATATAAGTAACCTGGCCTCCTCCATCCCCAAATTATTGGAACTTATGAAACTATTTGGAGAAGCCTCAGGATTTAAAATAAATATAACAAAATCGGAGGTCCTGTGGCTGGGGGGGGGGAGAAGAGATCAAGAACTTGCAGATTTGATACCCTTTAAATGGGTAGATACTAAGGTGAGATATTTAGGAATTCAGATTCCCACAGAGCCCTCTACCCTATATAAACATAATTAAGGAGCCCTTACTCAGCAGGTAACAACAGACTTGCGTCGATGGAATCTCCTCCCACTTACATTCATGAACAGATTGGATGTAATTAAGATGAATGTCCTTCCAAGATTTTTGTTTCTATTTACAACCCTTCCTCTTGCAATCCCCCCAAAGGATTGGAAAGATTTAAAATAAAAATCTGACTTTATTTGGGCTGGAAAGAAACCAAGGGTTAAATGGGAAGTCCTTATAGAGGAAAAACATAGAGGAGGCATGGGGCTTCCAGACTTCCCTAACTGCTACCTGGCAGCTCAGCTTTTACCGGTGTTGAAAATGCTGACTAGGGGTAAGAGCCATGGTTGGTTAGAGATAGAGGAGAGAGAGAGAATGCCATCCAACCCCCCATTAATCTCTTACCATGGAGAACTCTCCCTAAAGATCTAAAAGGGTTCACAAAGACACTAACCAAACACACCATGACAATTTGGCTCCAGGCGAGGCAAACCTGGGAAATAACTAGACCAGTTTGGCAGTATATTCCCCTGACATTCCTGCCAGACCTCCCAGTCTCAGAGACAGATCCAATACTTTTCAGGTGGGCTATGAGAGGCCTTATATTTCCACAATAAATGGTTAGGGGGGGACACAATTAAGCCCTTCGCACCAGCACCAGCCTCAGCCTATCATTGCTTTATTGTCACAGAGTCCACAGCAGAATAGTACTATTCCCAGCATGTTGTGTTGCAACATTCATCACCTAGTTTGTTTCATTGAGCAATAAGGACCTGTCCAGCATTGTTGAATAATCTTTCAACTGGTGCACTTGATCTAAGTGCACTATTATAACACAGGAATGTTTTCTTCATTGGTAATGTTTGCAAAATGTCTGCTGTTTTATTTGTGTCTTTGAGAAACTGCTCAAGCTCATGAAGAACACTACCATGGCTATGTTGCTGATTTTCTTCAAATCTAAAGAAATCATAATCACCCTTGAGGTTGTCTTCAGATTATCGACTTCCTCAACCAACATCTTCCTGATGTGACAGCAATTCAATTTCAAGCATGTTTTTAGCTGCACATGCTTCATCTTTATTGGCAATCCACCAAATGCGAATTGTGGTAATGTGAAGCTGGACAGAATTAACTCCCTCTGTTCACAAATGATACCAAATCCAGTGTCCACAGCTCCCACAATGGCATCAACATGAGGTGTGGCATAATGCATAAGTGGTCTAATATCAAGCAACATCTTTTTCAATGCTACCAATGTTGGAAGAAGATATCCCATGTAACATTTTATTTCTGCATGCAGAATATCTAGTGAGTTTGCAAGAGTCTACATTACTTTGCAGTACTCAACTATGAAAGCAGTTTCAGTTGTTCTAAACCTTGTGAGGCCAAGTTCATCACAGATGTTATACAGATCATCTTCTGCTTGTTCTACTATGGATCTTAAGTTTTCTACAGCTCTGTAGTAAGAATTCCACCTTGTGCCATTGGGGATAATGAGCCTAGCACCAATTTCACTTGCTTGTTTACTTCTGTGAACTTTGTTCCAAGGAGCTGAACATTTTGCCATTGTGCTGCACTAGATCTTGTTGTACACATGATTTGCAGTAGCAGAGTCTATATCTTTCACAGCTACAGTAGTATGTTCAGGATATGTGCTGCCCATAATTGATGTGAAGGAAGATTGTAGGTTTCCTCCATGTCTTCATTAGAGATGCAGCAAATTTAAAATCCACCGGTGAAGTGAACGCGAAGTGGCCACTTTGCATTGGCACTTCACTATGTGGAGTGCCTCATAAGAAAGGCTCACTTTGCCTTGTTATTGTTACTTCATATTGTCATTCCACCTTAAACATGAAGTAAGGTGGAGTGACAACAATATTGGCAGCATCCCACCCACACAGTCACCAGAATGAATGTGCATCCCCAAAGTGCTATTGTCTTGTGTCCAGAAAACACCTCAGTGCTGATGAAGAGAAATTAGAGTGCAACAAGAAATGTAAAGTCTCCCAGAGTTAATGGCATACTCAGTCATGCGTGCAGAGGTCAGGTCCCACACAGAGTCACCAGAATAAATGTGCATCCCCAAAATGCTAATGTGTTGTGTTCAGAAAATTCCCCAGTGCTGACGAAGTGAAATGAGAGCGTAACAAGAAATGCAGTGTCCCTGAATTAATGGTGCCATGCAAACACACAGACAGATTAAGATTGTGCTGCACACTCAAGGTATGCATACAAAAAGGCACAACAACATCTAACTAGTGCTCACAAGTCACAAATCCAAATCTGGAAAGGAATACAATTTGCCGGTTGGGGGATTAGTGCACGGCAGTAACAATCCACTACCAGTAAAGATACCACAAAGCAGTATAAAAAATTCACGCAGGTGTGCTGGATAGCAGGTTCACACTGCTGCAAATACTATGTAACACAATAAAACGTGTCTGATTTGTTGGCACACATCACACACACACTCACATGCACACTCAAGTAATGTGTAGCAAATTGAAAACCTTTAGTAATATAACCAAATGTTTTAAACAGACAAATTGTACACTGCTGCACCACAACAATCAGCAAAAAAATTTCAAGAATTACTGGAAATATTACTGTGTGTACATTAACACAGGTATACAAGGAAAATATAACCAAAACAGAAAGACTGCCTTTTTCTCCCAGTTAATCTACCTACACCACAAATATGCCCTTCCCCGAAGCACACTTCACAGTACACAGACTGATTGCTCTAAATTAACATTCAAAACCCACATGCAACAATAAACACTCAATGATATGAGCACAGAAGCGTTTCCTACAATCGATGTATTAAATTTTGAGCAACAAATATTACTCAAAAAGGCATTTTAAACAGCTTTTATAGGTTTTGAATCACAGAGCTCTGAGAGCAAACTGTCTCCAGCTACTACTGCACACACACACTACCCAGGCCAGAAATAAGGCTGTGCCGAACAATCTAGAGCCCATGTGACCTGCAATCCCATGCATAACTGCAGAACTTAATTTGGAGCTCAATTACAGGGTGAAGTGAGGTGAATTACTTTGATTTCAATGTACTTCACCTTAAAATTGGTGAAGAAGTGGTTTGGGGAAGGCGGAATAATGCAAAGTCATTGGTTTCAATGGACTTTGCATTCCTCATAATGAAGTGAAATACTCAACTTCACATTGTGGAGTTCTCCTCAGATTCCATGTTACTCAGTGAATCACTTCACAGAGTAAACTGGGGCCACTTCGCACACCACCACTTACAGTACCGTAACTCACATGCTGTATGGGAAGGAACGCGAATGCCTATGGCTGTACTTCCCCGATGAGCTGTAGCACAAAACTCCCCCACTTAGAAACACTTATTAATGAGTACAATGGTGGAGTGGTGAAGCCTGGTGAGATACTACAAAACATGCTTACAGTACATCCAAGTAACTAGTAAAAAAATAATGTTGTGATCAGCCCTTCAAATAAGTCTATTTTGGACATATTTTATGTCCAAGAAGTAAGTTAAAACATCCAAAAATGTAGCCTCTGGAGTCAGTGACGTCCAGTAAGTTTTCACTTGCTGAAGACTGACGTCATTTTTTCATTCTGTGGATGTCATGTTTTTGTCTTTAGGTTTTTTTTTCCAGTCCTGTAAATGGGTTGGCAAACTTCCCAGTTACCATGGCAATCATCTTTTTTTTTTTAATTCTGGTGCTGGTTGGCGCCTGCCCCCCCCCCCTTCAAACTCCTGGCAGTGTTCATTTCACGCATGCACATGCACAAAGACTGTTCAGCTGAGTGCAGAGGAGAGCACTGTTTGCAGCTTAGTAGATGGAGTGGAGTGAGCATGCAGCCTGCATCAGGAGCATACTGAGCAGAGGGCCGGGACCAAGAGGGATGGAGTCAAACTCAGAACTCTCAGGAGGGGCACCCACCTGGTCACAAACACCTCTGTGACCAACAATAGATATTTCTGGGAGGGATAGCAGGAGCCTTAGGATCAACCTGAGGAGGAGTAGACGTAGACGTAGTCTGGAACAGCTAGTGGTTGGTCGTGCCGGCCTGTGAGCTATGAGCTGATGATGGTCAGAAGGTCAGGTGGACTGTGTGACATTGAGGTCAGTCACCGGTCAGAGAGGAGTGTGCACTGCTGCAGCCTGACAGTGTGCCTGTTGAGGAGGCATTGTCTGGAAGAGGGAGTGCCGAATGAATCTGAGAGAGCTGGTCCTGAGGCGTGAAGCATTAGCCAACCCGTCTGGGTTCCCAAAAAACTCGACTCCCCCCCCAACTTCCAGTAGCACAGCACAGACTTGCAGCCATGTAGGAGGGCAGATGACAAGGAGTGCAGCTGTGAGGGAGTGACTCAGCTCAAGGCCAGCCAGGTAAAATGTTATATGGAAAAAAAGATAATCATTTTATTTATTTTTTCAATTGCTTAACCAGGAATGGCACACTAAGCTGAACGCTTGTTTACAGGTGTGACCTGGGAGCAGAGGGAAGTTAAGTGACTTGCCCAGGGTCACATAGTATGCAAAGTGGGGGCTGTAGGATTCAAACCCAGGTCTCCAGATTTGCAGCTCAGAGCCTTAAACCACTGCACGCACCATACTGCCTCCCTATCATCATCATTGAATCTTGTTTATGATCGTGATTGAACGTTGATTGAAGTCTTTGATTTTGACTGGTAGTCTCAGTCAGAGTTAGGTTAGACAGTTTCTTTTAGCCAGGTACTGAGTGAACATGCAAGCAGCAGGTTAGCAAGGTACACATTTTCTTATGCACAGAGAAATTCCTTGTGAGTTGTGAGTGACACACGGACCTGGGTAAAACAGCAAATGTAACTGTGTGGTATCGTGATGCTGATGTTGCTTCTGTTTCATATCAATAACTAGATAGAGGGAGGTATTTTAAATGAGTTAACAGAAATAACTAGTTACTTTCAGGGATGGCAATGTGGCATGGGCCCGTGGCATCATACTTCAGTGGCACTGGTTTCTGGAACATCACACGCACCAAGGGATTCTTTTCTTCTTACTGATGTTTGCACACTACTTTTATTTTATCTTTGAGACCCCCTCCCATCCCTCCCCGGTAGTGTGTGCTAGCTGCAGCACTGTTGTCTACATGCTTTTAAACAATAATTGAAAAAGGGTTGCTCCCTCGAGGTTGGTGCTGTAGGTCCAATTACTGAAAGCAAAACAACTATGGACCCAGCACTCAAGTGCAGCCACAGATTTCAGTGCACGAAAATGTCATTCGAAAAAGCTTTTTTTTATTGTGAGTAGTTAATCAGAAGAGAAGCTGTGTAGCCCAGGGAGGCCACCCACAAGCCCGACATTTCATGCCTGTACCTTGACAAAGCACCCAGTCCGGGTGTGACATGTTGGGTTTGTGGGTGGCCTCCCCCGACTACACCATTTCTCTTCTGTTTAACCACTCATACACACAATAAAAAAGCTTTTTCAAACAAATTCTTTGTCCACTGAAATTTGTGGCTGAACTCGAGTGCTGGGTCCTTAGTTGTTGTGCTCTGAAAGAGTTGCTTGGTGTGTAGGTTTTCATGTCATGTGATTTCAGGTGGAGTACAAATAAGAGGTGCTGCTGTTCCTGGTGCCATTTTGGATGAGATCATCTTGGAGATAAAAATGAGGGGGCGAGAAAGAGAGAGTGAGAGAGACCTGGAAGGGGTTCTCCCTCAGTGGGGCTGTCTGTCTCAAGGATTTTCAAGCCTGTTAAATTCTGCCAGCAGTGGTGATCAGTTTGGTCACACCCTTTGCTTCTGACACTTGGCACAGGGACCAAAAAGGAAGATAATGTAAGAGTTTCTCTATGTGGGTCAAAGTATCAC
This sequence comes from Neoceratodus forsteri, assembly GCA_016271365.2. Classification (NCBI taxonomy): domain Eukaryota; kingdom Metazoa; phylum Chordata; order Ceratodontiformes; family Ceratodontidae; genus Neoceratodus; species Neoceratodus forsteri. The sequence continues at coordinate 312,971,216 of CM057453.1, read as the reverse complement.
CATGACATTTGAGGAGATGCATGGTGTGTCCTCTGGGTAATGGGTCTTCTCCAGTTTTCACTAGTAAGGAAAGAAAGGCAGTTTTGAAATAAAACAAGGTAAAACACCACACCAGTACAGTAGTACCACTGCCAGTACAGAACCATTGAAAATGGTGTTGTGGTACATAGGGAACCGGAATACATAATGGACTGCAGATGAAAAACACATTTATCTACACTAGCAGTAAGTGATAAGACACAATAACTCACAAGTGGCGCAGCCACGAGTTACTTATAATGCTTTTACTGCTACTGTGCAGTGGAAATACAGGTGTTATTCCACTGCTATCCATTAGATATGTGATATATACCAAACCATTTGTAATGATTTTTTATTGGTATCATGTTTTACCTCAAAACTTCCTTCCTTTCCATTGTAATCTCTGCAGTGGCAGTGTGGCCCATTATTCTGAGTTCCCTTTCCACATTCTAAGTGGAAATAAGTTAACATTTCTAAGTTAAATAAATTGTGATCCAACTGACATAAATGGTGTTATAAGTGAAAATACACATTTTGCCAAAATAACATTTGATTTCTTTACCCCATTTATTTGCCACTGGTGTGGTATTACATGTATAGTCAAACACATAATGGATTTATTGCAGCAGAATGACACATTTACCAAAACACATGAGCGGTAAGGGACAGGGTAAAAAAACGTCATAACTAAATCATGGTTTCCATCTTCACTTCACCATTTGTGAGTTATGTGTGTTTTCTTACCACTCACAAGTTGAGACAAATGGTATACGTTATGTTATTCCACTGCAGTCTGATGGGGCACAAGCTCAGAGTAGTCTAGATGTGTTGGTGAATTGTGCTGTCCTTTATGTGTTATTTCCTATATAAAACAAATGAGATGAAATATTAAAACATATGACAGCCTGCTTTAATGGGAAGGAGACACATTTGTCTCTGACTACCAGACTTTGAATGTAGCAGGCATCTGTCTGTCTGCAACCAACTTCACATACTAGCATGATGGAAGATAACTCCAAGAAAAATTCATGAAATAAGCACATATTGTCTGCAGATGATTACTGTATACTGTATGTTTTACTTTCCTAACAGTAAGAAATATATTTATGTGGATGTAGCATGGAGTACAGTGAAGTATCCAGAAAGCCAACTAGTTGACTTCTAAAACTATAGGACTTGGAGTATTTTGACTGCT